>OZ012541.1:20779859-22029859 GCA_963935595.1 Schoenobius gigantellus
CAGAGGTCGAGTGATCGCCTACTGCGCAACGGGTCACGGGTTCGATTCCCGTACGGGACAAATGTTTTGTATGGCCTACAGAAATTTGTTCCGGTCTGGGCGTATGTGCATGTGATATTCTATGTTTGTAACTGCACCCACGACACAGGAGAAAATCCTAGTGTGGGGCGACGTTTATAAAATAAAAAAATTGTGAACTAAAAATATATATTCATCAATCCAAATCAGGTCCTTTTTTCTGCCCGCGGACGACATACTTATACAGATCACAAAATGAAAAAATTACAAACAGTTACAAAACAAAATGAACTTTGCGCACAAACAAAACAACAAAAGAAAATTCGATTTTTCTTGAGCTTGTCAGATTGACATTTTCCATAGTGTTGCCAGCATGTGTTTTTAATTTCCTGCACAAAAAAATGTTGTTACATTGTTAAACAGTTGAAGTAACTAAAAAAATCAATAAAAATAAAAAAAATCGTGATTTTTTAAATAAAAATCCATTTTTTTGATTAAAATAAAAAAATCATGATTTTTTCGTACCCTGCCGCCAAGTACCAATATGTTTTCATTTTTCGAATTTCATATGTACAATTTTGTCTAACGCTCCTACGGTGAAGGAAAACATCGTGAGGCAACCTTTATACATCTGCAAAGAAATTCAATGGTGTATGTTAAGTCGACCAATCCGCACAATGAAATATTTAAATTGCAAAAAAAATGAGTTAAAAACTATCCAAGCTTTTAAAAGTTTGACCAAATTGTATCAAGATTAGTTGAGTAGCTTTGGCAGTTTATCCTGGGAATAAACTTCATGACACGAGATAAGTTAAAATAAAAACTATAATAAGTACTTTTGAAAACAATAAATTTGGTCAATTTTTTGCATAAAGAACTAGAATATTGAAAAATATAGGATTTCCAAACTCTGCGGGGGGACGTGATTATCATCTGTGCTCAACTTCTACTAATTTTCCTATCATTTTCGACCAAAATCAAAATGATTTTGCGAGCCGGGGTAGTGAAGGTGAGCGCTAATGCATGCATATTAAGAGGGCCCTCTAAACCTACACCTGGGTCGCAAGTCTTAGGCGCTGCCTCGCACTCCTTTCTCTCCAACGTGATTGACCCGGCATCCACATGATGATTTCAGGGAATGCTAAGAAAATTGTCTCTGGCTGGACTGAATTGGGCAAAAATTTTTAGAATAATTAATTAATAAATGTTTGGTATATTTTTTTTTGTACCGTTATACAAAAAAGAACGAACACTTAATGCTGTAGTTCCTGATCAATAATTAAACAAGGCTGTTTTATTTCCTCTCAGTATTTCCCTAGTCCGAGGTTGCCTGGAAGAGATTACTCATGTATATCTGCAATATTTTTGAAAATTTTATGTATGTTTATTTTTTGTGTGCAATAAAGTGTTTATTATTATTAAACAAGGCTATTAAGCTGCCTGGAAATAAGAGGTCGTAATAGAGGCCCTTTAGTCTTGTAAGTAAATGAAATCAATTAAAAAATAAATCTGTGCAGGAGAATTAAGTGCATGACTGTGAGCACTACACAGGTGCACTCTATTCTTTCACTCTTAGGGCCTCACGTAACAACTAAGTGTCATATCAGATAATATGACCTTCCAAGATCACAGGGGATTGAGTTATTCAACATTAATCGCAATACGAAACTGGTCTTCCACAGGCGTTATTCAAGGTGATACTGAAGACACATCCCAAATGATGGGTGATGTTAATAAAGAGCCATCTGATGAAGAAAGGGATCAATCTGATGAAAAGCGCGCAGAAGCAATGAGAGCATTCTCGGAACAACAATATGATGCTGCAGTCAAGTTGTACACGGAAGCAATACAGCTGAATGCCCAAAGTGCTCTGTTATTTGCAAAGAGAGGACAGGTATGTTTATCTTTATTTATGTTATTTATCTAGTTTAAGCTAGTTTAAAGAGGCAAAAACATTCCGTTTAAAGTACAGACAAGAGACAAAAACTAAAAAATCATGCTGTTTAAAGTATACAATCAAAAGAAATTTTTATTTAAATTTGTTACTTTCCATTTCAATTTCAATTTCAATTTCAAAGCCTTTTATTTACTAATAATACATGATACAAAAAATATGCTTAACCATTAATTGTTTTTCTTATTAGTTTGTCTTTTTGACACAAAGGCCTCCTCCAGGCTCTTCCATGTTTCCCTCTCACGTGCCATTGTGGTCCAAAGTGGACCAATAGCTCCTCGGAGCTCGTCCGACCATCTCCTACATTGTCTACCCCTCTTCCTCTTTGTTTTGTAGCGAGGGGTCCATTCTGCTAATGCTCTGGTCCATTTCTCCCTTCGTTCTCTGAGCATGTGACCTGTCCACCTCCACTTCATCCTCCTTATTTTTGTTTCGACATCCTCCCACTTTGTGATCCTGTTTATGTCTACAGCCCTTATTCTGTCTCTCTTGGTACAGCCCAATACACTTCTCTCCATGCTTCTTTGACATGAGGCAATTTTTTGGGAGTTTTTCAGTGTTGTTGCCCAGGTTTCACATCCATACGTCAATATTGGTAATATGCAGGTGTTGAATATTTTCTTTTTGATTGTTAGAGGGTACTGTTTGTTTTTTAGGATTCCTTTCAATGACCAGAATCTTTTCCAGGAGTTTGTCACTCTCCTATCAATTTCTTGACGAATCTGGTCTTTGATTGAGATAAGTTGTCCTAGGTATATGTAGGTGGTCACATATTCAACATTTTCGCCTTCTAACGTGATTGGAGTATCTATTCTGTTCGTCATTATTTTGGTTTTCGATTTGTTCATAGTAAGGCCCACTTCTTTGCTACTAATCGTCAGATCTTGAATCATCTGTTGTAAGGTTTCAGGTTTGTCGGCTATAAGCACTATATCATCGGCAAACCTTAAATTGTTTATGATTTTGCCATCAATATTTATGCCTAAGCTTTCCCAAGGTAGCTGTCTAAAAACTTCTTCTAGGACAGATGTGAAGAGTTTCGGTGACAGTGGGTCACCTTGCCTGACACCTCTTTTTACTGGAAAAGCTTCTCCCATTGATTCCATTTTGACTTGAGCTGAGCTGTTGCTGTAGACATTTTTTATAATTCTTATGTATTTTGATTCAATGCCTTGGTGTTTAAGTGCTCGCCAAATATGGCGGTGTTCCAGGGAGTCAAAAGCTTTGTTAAAATCAATGAAGGCCAGATACAGAGGGTACCCATATTCTTGACATTTTTCGATTATTTGTTTTAGGGTATACATATGGTCTGTTGTGGAGAACCCTGATCTGAACCCAGCTTGTTCTTTCGGTTGTTGTTCGTCCAATTTCTTTGTAATCCGATTTAGAATTATTTTTGCAAAAATTTTGTACACATTTGACATAAGACTGATGGGACGATAGTTGTTTATATCGGTTTTATCTCCTTTCTTGAGTATTAAAATTATATTGCTACATGTCCATTGCGATGGGATGTATTCTGTTTTCAAAATGTAATTAAATAATTCGGTCAATGTTTTTAGGGTTTCTGGTAATCTTATTTTTATAGTCTCATTCGTTATGTGATCTGGTCCTGGGGCTTTGTCGTTTTTTTGCGTTCTGACTGCATACTCTACTTCTCGCTCTAAGATAGTAGGAACTGCTTCTTCAGTTTCTACAAGTAGGCTCTCGTTTGGTTCTTGGGTGCTATGGCTGGAGTACAGATCTTTGTAGAAACTTGTTGCT
The DNA here is from genome assembly GCA_963935595.1 of Schoenobius gigantellus. Classification (NCBI taxonomy): domain Eukaryota; kingdom Metazoa; phylum Arthropoda; class Insecta; order Lepidoptera; family Crambidae; genus Schoenobius; species Schoenobius gigantellus. The sequence continues at coordinate 20,783,596 of OZ012541.1, forward strand.
GTTCCTATTATAGATACCCTATTTGTTACTTCCTTTTTGTCTTTATATGTTGTTTTAGGTATCCATGTTTTGGATTCTTGTAGTTCTTTTAGGGCTTTTTTAATTCCTCCCGTTCTAGCTATATGGTAGTTGATGCAGTCCATAGATCTCTTAGCTTTGTCTTTTCTTATACTAATATTGATCTGTTTACTTAGTCTTGTTATTTCCTTGAGAATATCCTTGTTCTTTTTATTTTTGAATAATTCGTTCCTAGCTGATAGCAGTTGTTTGGTAGTTTGGCTTAGAATATCTTTTCTTTTGCTCGTTTTTGGTTTTACGCCTGAGTACATTTCGCAAATTTTTCTTTCATAAAGCTCTTGCATTTCATGTATCACTTCGTTTGTTTGCTTTCTGTTTATTTGCGTATTCTTGTAATTGCAGTTCATAGGACGTTGGTATATATAGCTTCTTGTTGTCTTTTGTTCTTTGGGATATAGAGCAGCTCGGACCATTCGATGATTGGTATAGAAATTAAATTGGTTGATGACCGTTACGTCTTTGACTGCCTTTGGTTGGTTGGTTGCTATGAAGTCTATTTCATTATGGTATGTGCCATCGGGAGATTTCCAGGTCCATTTCTTTGACATTTTTTTCTTGAAGAAGGTGTTCATGATAGCCAGATTGTTTTCTTGACTCAAGTTTATTAGTCTTTTCCCATTTTTACTTCTAACGCCTACTCCATATTTGCCTATGGTATTTTCTTCTCCCTGTCTTTGTATCCCAACTTTGCCATTAAAATCTCCCATCACGATTACGTTTTTGTCAGTATTTTCGAGGGCGTCGGATAGTTCAGAGTAGAAGGTATCTTTGTCTTTTTCATCAGCTGCCTCTGTGGGTGCGTATACTTGTATTATTGTCCAGGCATCTTTATATCCTGGAATGTCGATTCTTAACACCGCAACTCTATCCGAGACACCTCTGAATCCCAGTATTTGTTTCTTAAGGGTTTTTTTTATCATAAACCCAACTCCGTAGTGGCCTTTAGTTTTTCCTATAGAGTAAATAATATGATCGTCATATTCTTCGATTTCCTCTCCTAATCTTCTGACTTCGCCTAAGCCAAGGATATCCCATTTGATCTTGTTTAGTGCATTGTAGAGTTCTAAAAGTCTTTCATTTGTTCTTAATGTTAATACATTTAAAGTTGCAATAAAGACACTGTGGCCTTGTTGACGTGGTGTTGTGATGGCTGGAGGGTAGCGGTCGAATTTCCCCACGGTGACCGCTGTCCGGATTGGGGAATGATTTTGGTTAGCTTTATGTTGTTCTGTTAGTTCGTTTTGTTTCTTCCGGGGCGCAGTGTACGTTGGTTGCTATTGTTTATTTCTATGGTGCGTGCTTGGTCCAGGTCTCTCCATACGTTTCATGTGTTCAAATGCGTTGGTCTTGATTATTTTGCTTGGGGCCGTATGCTTCATTCTAGAATTGTCAGTAGAACTGGACTGAGGTGGTGTTTTAGATAGAGACCGTTTCTTTCTCTCACTTATTCCACTTTCTTTGTTCTTTTCTTTTATGATAAGTTTATCATACCGAATGATAGCTACATTTCCTTTTTCTATTTCCTTTTGTTGTTGAAGTCTAAGTTCTTTCCTTTTTTGTAGTACTTCTTTTGGGAAGTCTTCTGTGGCGTATATGTTCGAAGGCAGGCTTTTATTATTCTTCAAAACTTCTATTTTCCTCCAGGCGAGTGTGAGTTTGACAAGAAGAGGCCTGTTTTTGTTGTCGTCTTTTTTCCCCAGCCTGCGGAATATTATTTTTTCTGGTCTCCTTCTCAAGTATTTGCACCTTGCTTTTCAGTGTTGTGATCTCTGTTTTCAATTGTACATTCTCTTCTACTAATGGTTTCAATTTCTCCTCTATTTTCGATGTTATGGTGTCTTTTAGAAGGATTGTTTGTTTATTAAATTCTTCCTTTAAGTTTTTCATGTGTTCGTCCATTTTCTCGTTCATTTTGTCGAGACAGTGACAAGGTGTCAAATATCCAATTTGTCAACTGACATTGAATGAAGTGTTGCCAGAAAAAAAAAAAAAAAAAAAACACCACCATAGACAACAAATCTATCACTCTGTGATACCATCACTTGATCCAAAACTACCAATAGTAGAATTCAACTTACATTTGGGAACATGGACAGGCAGATGGAAATGTTACTTATTTCCATCTGCCTGTCCATGTTCCCAAATGTAAGTTGAATTCTACTATTGGTAGTTTTGGATCAAGTGATGGTATCACAGAGTGATAGATTTGTTGTCTATGGTGGTGTTTTTTTTTTTTTTTTTTTTTTCTGGCAACACTTCATTCAATGTCAGTTGACAAATTGGATATTTGACACCTTGTCACTGTCAGGAAGAAATTAAATTGACGTAGGTATTTTGAATTTCGTTCGGTAAAATGGTTACTCACAATTATCTCCCACTGTTTTCCTGCAGTGATTTCTTTGCTTGCAGTTTGTATTTATAGAGGATAACGTTTTCCCGTATGCTTTGGCACTTGAACTTGACGTTGCAGTGGTTTTTGCAAGTGAACACTAACTTTTGCACTAGTTATTTAAATAAATGTTGGATAGCGTATTTTCCGTGTTATAACTGTTTGACAGCCCTTGACGCCCTTACTTTCCATTAGTTAAGGTCAAATTTTATGGGAGGCCTCCCCTTCAATGTCGCTAAAAGTGTACTCAATATAATGACAATTAAATCTTTAAATTTTAATAAATAAATTAATTTTTAGATTTTTTTCAATGTTGTCAATTAATTTAATTCCAGGTGTACCTGAAAATGAACAAACCTAATGCCTGCATCAAAGACTGCACAAGAGCTCTAGAATTGAATTGCGATAGTGCTGCAGCATACAAATTCCGTGGTCGTGCTTACAGGTAAACTTCTCTTTTATATCTTTTTTAAGTTTTTTTTAAGCGCCTTTCGTATGTACCAACTACTTTCCTCTTCTATAATGATAAGTAAAAATATTGAGAATTCACAAAATTTTCTGTTGTAAACCATCCATCATCAACCCCACTGCTGGACAATCTTGTCCAGCACAATCCCACTACTGGGAATCATGCACAGGATCAGCCCACTGCTGAACAATGTTGTCCAGCACATCCCAATGCTGGGAATCATACTTAGCATTAGCTCACTGCTGGGAATCATGCCCAGCATCAGCCCACTGCTGGAAATGTTACCCAGCACAAACCCACTGCTGGACTATCTTCCCCAGCATCAGCCGACTGTTGGGAATCTTGCCCAGAAACAGCCCACTGCTGGGAATCATGTCTAGCACCGGCCCACTACTGAACAATCGTGCCCAGCGCCAGCCCACAGCTGGGAATTACGCGCAGCATCAGCCCACTGCTGGGAACTCTTGCCCAGCACTAGTCCCATTGATGGACACACCCATCTAGCACCAGCCCTTAGCTGGACACTGTCGCCCAGCACGATTTTATGGCATAAATACTTAAATAAAAACAAACAAAATACTAAATTGTATTAAATACAAACAAAATACTAAATTGTATTATATACAAACAAATGAGGTACCTCGGGCCTACTCGGGAGTCACCTCTTTCATTTGACGATTAATCGTTAATTACTAATCACAAAATTCCATTAAATATTATTTTGTACTAGCTGTGCCCGCGACTTCGTCCGCGTGGAATAGTTACTTTTAAAGATCTTGTTAGCCTATATTATATTATACTTTATATAATTAGCTATCTATTAGTGAAAGTCCCGTCAAAATCGGTCCCAGTTGGACCGATTTCGGAGATTTCCTAATTCCGGAGATTAGCGGGAACAAACAGACAGAGATTTCTTTTTAAATTGTGTTTTTGTTATTGGTTCCCAATATACATTCATACCCATTAAGTAAAAACTTGTTATTTTGACATTACAAACAGACAATTTATTTATTTGTATAGATGTGAAATGAAATCAGTCATCATCGGCTCAGCTATGATCGCAGATTGACTCGACGAACATGCCGAGACCGCTTGGACGACGTTACAAAATACCAAACGTATTCGATTATTGGTTTCAATTGAACAAAATTAGCAAATTTATGCGTTTGCCGATGAGGTACAAAATCGCAACTCAGGTTATAAAATCGAAGGCAAATCGAATATTTCGAAGGTGTAGTTAATCCCAATATTTGTCATGAAAACCTTATACCACAACAAGAATTTGTACGATGTGATGCTAAAAGTTCTGATATTAATCCTTTTGGAGATGAGATGCCTACATTTTATTAATTTTTACTCTAAAAATTATACAATATACCTACTCACTCACATTTATTTAATTAATCACTGAGTCCTTCGAAACAAAACTAAACTATTTAACTTAAATAAAAATCAAACAATGCACGTGCGGCTCAAGCGTCAAGTGATCGGTGAATTAATTGATCGAGCGGTCGCACCGATCATAACAGATGACGTCAACGTAAACAATCAAGCTGGAGCGCGCGTTTCAAAATAGCCATTCAGAAAAACTTTAATAAATCCATCATTTCTTGACAGATTTTAATAATTTAAAAAATGAAATGCTCAGTAATTTATTGCGCATACGATATACTTAGTAAAAATCAGATTTGCTATTATGTTATTGATCCTCATTATTGCTTATAAATCGCAAAATCGTTTTGCGCTATGATAGCACCACATGCGAGCGATTGGCGAACTAAAAATGCACGTCAACGCTTGGACACAGTGATCGATTTTCAATTTGATTGTTGATCACAGACCACTAGAGATACTTTGTTGTTCGCGTTGCCATTACACAATTAGCAATCAGTTGCTTTTTTCCGTAATAAGGCTGCCATACTCAACGGAAAGCAATGATTGGCTCGGCCAATCGACTAGTAGTCTAGTCGGCACATTTCTAGTATTAATTGTTTTTGTAATATTCACAGGTTACTGGGAATGTTCGAGGAAGCTTCTCATGATCTCTGTGAGTCTTTGAAAATTGACTATGACGATCAAACAAATGAGTGGCTGAATGAAGTGAAACCAAATGCAGAGAAGCTGCGTCAACACAAAATGAGCTGCCAGCGTAAGAAGGAAGATAAGGAGGTAGTATGGTTGATATATTTATACTTGTCTTAAGTAAAAATCAATAATGGCGTTAGGTCGACCAAAGACAATTCATAGAGTTGGGAACCATTGATCAATTGAATGAACTAGTAAATGAAATCTTGTTGTGTTTTATGACTTTCAAAAGAATGGTGGGAGAAAAATTTTTGCACAGCTGTTTGCCAAATACCAAAACGCCGCAATGGAGTTTTAGGTTTGTGTCTATAGGATCTTGAAATGACTGGCACTGGGATGTCTGCTCAGTCTCGTTGAGACTGAGGGATGTGTGAGTATATGAACTTATACCTTTTCATGTTACCTAATGGCTATTTGATGTTCTAATGTATGACAGAAATTTGGCACTAAAACAACTGACTTGACAAACATACTCATTTGAGTATAGAGTAATTATGTAAATAGAGCTGTCAAAAAGAGAACCACAACATACCACAGTCCACACACTGTTTGTTACTCGAATAAAACAGGTCGAATAAAACACTTATCATAATGAAAAAGAAATTCGTCTTTAATTCACATAAGACGGTTTTAAGGGAGGACGCTTCAATTTTGTTCCCCATATTGGTGGCATAAATAATGACGTTATCTGAAGAAGCCAGGATCACCGTAAGCGCTGCTGTTTTGAAACGGTATGCCTTTTACCGCGCTTACAGTGTGAGGATGATTACTATCGTCACAAAGAACCATAAAAACTGAAAGCCATAGATTATATGAATTTCATTCAAAGTTTCCACAACATTGCGTTTTTTAGCTAAATTGAAATTGAATTGAGCAGGGTTAGCGTTGCAGTACGTAAGCAGTAGTTAACCAGAAATTTGGTTAAATAATGGTTGGGTTTATATTACAACTATAGCTGTTTGCATTACACAGGTCATTCACAGTGATGTTATACGCTCACTTGTCCTGGCACATCACTTAAATTCATAAACAAACTAAATTTAAGAAATGTCAAACAGACATGCAACATTTTATCTGTATTCGTTTTCGTTTTTGCGTAAAATATTGTAGTAAATTAATTGCTGGTTTTAGTAAATTATGTATTCTGTGTGCTTCTTTTATAATGTAATATATTTATACATAGAATAGAGTTGAGATCAATTCACCAAGACATGATATTGAAGTGTGTCGTTTATTTACCACTTATGACAAGTATAAATAACAAGTAATAAAGTAACTTTAGTTCTTTTTGTATTGTCAAAATTTTCTAATATAAATGTTAAAATGAACACAAAAAGTACTACTACTAATATGAAAAGAATGCCATTATTCCAACATAATTCATAATACCTCATAAATAATGAATTCAAATATTCGTACACAAATTAGATATTGAGGCGTCCATTAGAATTGTCATACAAAGCTGTCAAATAGGGAATTGCACAAGATAAATTACACTACATTTGTAATAGGAATTGCCAACACGTTGGCCATTTTATGACCAACAAAGTGAATCATATTATGAATTATTATCATATGATGATTCTGCTGATGCAGCTTTTTTAGGTCTGCTGATTGGAATAGTTAAAAATATCAACGATAATCTAGCAATTGATTCCAAAAGTCTACCTATTGTCATCTTATTGGTAACTCTACTAATTTTTATCACCGGGCCTAAGGCCGCATTGGCAAAATCATTATATTATGATCATAATATGATTCGTATTATGAAATGAGTGCAATTCATCAAAAGTAATTACTCTATTTGACAGCTTTGTAAAATGATCCACAAATGAGGGCATTGTTCAAGGGTCGATTGGGACCATTTTATGAATATTCATACAAAGCTATCAAATGGAGTAATTACTTAATATGATGAATTGCACTCAATTCATAATACGAATCATATTATGATCATTATAAGGATTCTGCCAATGCCTTTTTAGGTCGGCAGCACTCATTTTCCTGGCATAATGATTATCGTTGAGCTGTACCTGACGATGACGTGATCGTTCGCAGCACCGTGCGAAGTTGCGAAGGGCGCGTAAGGCGCAAGAAGCCCGCGCCAAAGCAGCGAAGGCGCAAGCTGACGCGGCGAAGGCGCAGGCCGACGCCGGCGGGCCGGGCGCTGGCGGCGCTCGCAACTTCCCCGGCGCATTCAACGCGCAAAACTTCAGCGACCTGCTGTTCGACCAAGACATCATGTCCGCATTTCAGGTGGGTAGCGGTATTCACAAGGATGGCTGTGCTATTTTTTTGCCGTTTTCCCACTACTACCCTACCACTTTCTATTTTATTCGTTAATCTGAAGCCTAATCTACACCACGGACGTATAAAGGGAAGCAGACTTAACATAATTTTACACACACACATTTGTCATAAGTAATGTATATAGTTTTTACTTTCACTCCAAAGTGACATGATATATCGCTATTTCTGTTTTGCGTCTATGGCGATACTAACGCACACATAAACATTACCGAAGCCGAGGCAGACGCCACATGGACGCCATGTTTAGCTTTGTCAAAATAAGAGACAAATGGCGTCGTGACATTGTGTTATAATGTTTTGTTTTGTGATTATAAATAAATATAACTGCTAATCGGACAAGAACAATGGTAAAGTGCTGTGCGCCGAAGTGTTCTAACGCATCATATAATAAAACTTCAGAAGTTACAATAAAATTAAATTAATATTGTTTGTGTGTGAGTAATGTTTACATGTGGTAAAGTTGCCACGATTTTTGAACGATATGTTTAGTCTGCTTCCCTTTATACGTCTGTGATCTACACTAATGTTATAAGTGCGGCCACACACCTTCCGATTCCATGCTGGTCTACCTAGAACAGAGGGCCAATTCTGCTAATAAGTCAGCACTGAACCGAAGCTAGACCGTTGCGTTCGACCAATCAGAGCGCCACATTGTCATCGAACAATCTTAAGTGAATATCTGCGCTCTGGGGCCTTATTCTGCTAGCGTTAACGCATTTGTGACGTGTCAATAACGTTTCAATAGCATCACTTTTTGAAACGCATTTTGTTGGTTAACAGATTACTAACTAAAACATTTGTTACTATTGACTTATCTGTTGTTATATGACCCGGCCTGGCTTCACAAGGATAGTAGTTTTATTTTTTGAAGTCACATCAGCGTGCTCGCGGGTGAATTCGAAGTTTGACACAAAAGCCGATCATCTGCCGTAACCTCCATATTTTGTAGCACTTTTTGAAATTCCTCTATTTTCGGGAAAGCAAACAGATCTAAGCCAATTCGGCCATAGGGCTTGACTGCATTATATTATATTGCATTGAAATCATCACACATTTCCATGTAATAAAATAAAATATAAAAGTAATATAAAATATAAAAGTACCTATATATAAAAGTCGCAGAAAACTATATGAGCTATATGCATTAAAAGGAACATCCAATGACCCCGCTTTCATAAATTATGTCAGAAACTACTCTAAAACATTCAAGAAAGTGTGCATGTGTGCAAAAGCTATGTACATAAGTAACAAAATCAGTTCATCTAAAAATAAAATAAAAACCACCTGGAATATCATTAACCAGGAAACAGGTAAACCCAAAAGTACTGTGAACTCTTTCTCTTTAGAAATTAATAACCAAACTATTAAATCAGACAATGCGGTTGCTAAAGCATTTGAGGACTTCTTCTCTCATATACCCATAGTAACTACAAGTAGTCTCAACTCATGTCCCAATGACGCTGTAACTCTTTTGGGACGGAGTGTGGAGAGGGGCAACAAGGTGTTCAACTTTTGTCACATTGATGCTAACACTGTTTTGAAAACATTTCGTATGATCAGTACCAAAAAAACTGAAGATCTTTGGGGTGTTTCGACCCATATAATTAAATCTGTAATTAAAGAACTTGCCCCGCAACTTGCGTTGATATTCAATAAATGTGTCGATGAAGGTGTCTTCCCCGACCTCATGAAAAATAGCTATTTAAGTCTGGGAATAAAAATGACCATTCAAATTATCGACCAATTTCGATTCTACCAGCTCTTAGTAAAATATTTGAAAAAATTATATCTAATCAGTTAACTAATCATTTCTCAATTAACAACATTTTACATATGAACCAATTTGGTTTTACCAAAGGTCGTTGCACTACTGATGCCGGTGTCGCACTTCTGAAACACATTTTTGTTGCTTGGGAGTGTAAACAAGATGTAATTGGTATATTTTGTGACCTATCAAAAGCTTTTGATTGCGTTGGTCACCAAACTCTTTTAAATAAACTCAAACATTATGGTGTCTCTGAAGAAGCAATGAGACTTATTGAGTATTATTTATCCAATAGGGTTCAGAAAGTTGTTATTAACAAAACTGAGTCTGTTGGTGCACCTATAGTTATGGGCGTGCCACAAGGATCGATATTGGGACCCTTGCTTTTCTTAATTTATATTAATGACCTCCCACACTTCACTAAGAATCTGTGCGATACAGTACTATTTGCAGATGATACTTCTTTAATATTTAAGGTTGACAGAGGAAATGGAAATACTGACGTTGTAAATAGTACTCTCTCTAAAGTATTGCATTGGTTCACTATAAATAATTTATCTTTAAATTCACGTAAAACTAAATGTATTAAATTCTCATTGCCAAACGTAAGAAAAGTGGATACCATAGTGAAAATGAATAATGAAATTGTTGAATTCATCGACTTTACTAAATTTTTGGCTATAACACTAGATTCTAGATTGCAGTGGTATCCACATATTGAGTCCTTGGCTAACAGACTTAGTTCTGCAGCATATGCAGTTAAAAAATAAGACAACTTACTGATGTTGAAACGGCAAGATTGATTTACTTTAGATTTACTTTAGTGTCATGTCTTATGGAATACTACTGTGGGGATCGGCTGCTAGTATAGAAAGTATTTTTGTACTTCAAAAAAGAGCGGTTCGCGCTATTTATAATTTACGAGCAAGAGATTCTTTAAGGGACTTATTTAGAGAAATTAATATATTGACTTTAGCAGGACAGTACATTTATGAAAATTTGATTTATGTCTATAAAAATTATAATACATTTCAAACCAATTTCCAAATTCACCATCTAAAAACAAGATACAAAAATAAACTTGCCGTTCCAACATTCAGGCTTCAAAAAACTAGAGGCTCGTTTATGGGGAAATGTATAACCTTTTATAATAAGCTTCCACAGTGTTACTGACTTGCCATTTCATAAGTTTAAAGCGCATGTAAAAAAGACTCTTATGAGTAAAGGATATTATAAAGTCAACGATTATTTGAATGATGCCAATGCCTGGTGTTAGTTTTTCAGATAATGAATCGTGTTGTTATGTATAACTATTTGTTTCAACAAATATTATTTTTGGTAATAAGTAGTAAGAAGAGAACTGACACATCTAATCTAATGGATGTTGAGCTCAAACTTCTGCTGTGAGGTCAGCTTCCAATTGACGACTCTGTAACAATACAGGGAGAAAAAAATAGTCCTTGCTGGTTTTCTTGCTGGTTCTTTCCAGTACAAGGTCTCCCGCCGTAAACTTGTGAACCAATGGCGTAGCTTCTTTAACGTTCAAAAGAGATTGTAACAATCCAATTTGAATAAAAGATATTGATATTTGAATAACTGGCAAAAACATTGCATAATACGCTTGGCTCAGATTACATTTGAGTTTGAAATACATATAGTAAGAATAACACTGACACCAGTATACCTGACACAGACAATAACATCAACATACCTAATACTACTATACACATAAGCCTATACAACTATACACATAATGAAAAATATATATACAATTAAGTAGAGGATTGTCGCGGCGGGCACAGTAAACAGTACAGCATTTTAGCCTCCTCCGAAGTTGGTTGAGCTAGAATACTGTGAAACACACCTACATCAATGACATTAATTTTTAATCTATTAAATAAGTCTCTTCTAGCATCTCGAAACCGGACACATTCCACCAACAAGTGTTGGACATCTTCCACAGTTCCACATATCTCACAATTGGGCGATTCTACTTTTTTCATTAAATAGCCGAACTTGTTAGATGGATAGTGTCCTGAACGCAATCTATTTAATAAAACTATATACTGTCTACTTAACTTAAAATTATAAAACCACGGGTGACGAAGAGGCTGACATTGAATTGTTTTATACCAAATACCTTTTTCTCTTGAACGCTCGTCGAAAAATTCTTTCCAGTTTTTAAAACAAATATTCTTAAATTTTGATATAGCTTCTGAATAAAATGGTTTAACTGATCTTGGTTCACCTTCAGTTATTGCCAATTTTGCTTTTCGGTCAGCCTCTTCGTTTCCTGTAATCCCAATGTGTGAAGGAACCCACTGTAGTCGCAAACCTATATTTTTTATATTAAATTCATGAATCATTTCTAATATTTTATAAGCAGTCGATACACTTCTGTTGCCAGAGGCGCATCGAGCTATATGTTGAAGTGCACTTTTGCTGTCTGTGATAACAACAACTTTCTCAAAATTACAACGAATTGCATACAACAAAGCTTCAAATATAGCAATTAACTCTAATGATATTATTGATATATCAGGGATGTTTTGAAAACATGCACAGGCGTTTAACATAGGACATACATAAGCCGCTCCCTGTCCATCTTTTGATTTCGATCCATCAGTGTATATTTTAGTCCATCCATCATATTTTTTAAACAATTCATCGATTATACTTTGTTTTAAGATATTTTACTCATAATCGTTTTTAGGTCCCTTAACACATTCCAATTTCAATTGAATGACATCAAAAGTATTAATTTGTGTTACCCACACGTTTAAAGTATACATCTCTAAAGGGTAAGTCGAACATACATCACTATCCGCCGTTTCATTTATAAGTGTGGAAAGCAAAGGCTTAATTTTATTTCTCCAGTACATGTTTTGGAAATTTAAATTAAGTTCAATTAACAATTGTGTAGTTACGTTTTTGTACCACGACCACGCCTTAAGACAATATTTGAAAGCAAGATACTTTCTTCTTAAAAATAAAGGTGGTATTCCCAACTCACTTTGCATTACATGAATCGGTGTGCTTCTAATGAAACCTCCTACAATTCTCAATGCTTGATTTTGAATTTTTTCAATTTTGTATAAGTGAGTTTTGGCGCAATTATCATACAAGAAACATCCAAAGTCAAATCTGCTCCTAATTAACAAAATGTATAATGTGCGAAGGTGTTGAGGGTGTATTCCCCAGGCAGGTCCTGCCAATACACTCAGACATTTAAGGAACTTTTGAGTTTTTTCTGTTAGTTCATTGATATGTTTTTTCCAAAGAAGAGACCTATCTAGCCAAACACCAAGATAACGAACGCATTCCGATAATTCAAGCAAATTGCCATCTATTCTAAGTTCAACGTTGTGTCTTCGCCGACCTCTACTAAATAAACACATTTTTGATTTTTCAGCAGAAAGAGAAAGACCAATTTCTTCTTATAATAATGTTATTGTATCTAAAGCTTGTTGCATGTTTACCTGACATATATTAATATTTCTGTGGCTTGTGAATATAACAAAATCATCTGCATATTGATATATTACTGTATCTTGAATCGACTGGCATACTTTATATGTTACTATATTAAAAAGGAGATGAGATATCGGATCACCTTGGGCTAAGCCCCTGGCCGTCCACCTAATTAATTGGTTATTTTCATTAGAAATTTTAATTTTAAGGTGTCTTTCGCTTAAAAATGACCACGAATACTCACAAATGGAAGCTCCTATTTGTAGTTCATCTAGGATACCTACAATCCTGTTAATAGATACATTGTTGTACGCGTTAACTATGTCTATTTATTATTAACTATTTGAATGTTAGTAACCAAACGAACCAAACTATCCATACATGAGTAACATCTTCTAAATCCCGTAGTGTTAGGTGAAAGTATTTTGTTTTTTTCTATAAACCATTCGATCCGCTTATTAATCATTGTATGAAAAATTTTGCATAAACAGGAAATAAGAGAAATCGGTCTTAACTTTGGATTAGAGTTGGGGATAGGAGTAGGCTTAGGAATAGGGATACTCAAAATGTCACGCCAATGCTTCGGTATATGTCCAGAATGTAAAATGATGTTGTATATTTTTAAAAGAAATATTTTCCCTTCTTCTGGTAAATTATATATCATAGAACATGTAACATTATCATCTCCGGGGCACGTATCTTTCTTTTTAAGACAATGTTTTAATTCTTGCAAAGTAAAATCGGACTCCAACAAATCATTTCGAGACCTAAACACAGGCTTGGGTTCCAAATTGAAATCAGGCGTCAAAGAATATAAAAGCTCTTTTACCTGATCTTCGGGGGGATGATGTCTACTTTGATAGCGTCCTTTCATCCATCTCATCCGGCTCCACATATCTGCTACAGATGTGGTCTCATTGAGACTTGAACAAAACTGATGCCAAGACTTAGTTTTTGCCTTTTTTAAGAGCTGTTGAGTTTCAGATACTTTATTTTGTAATGTTGTTAAATTTTCTGGAGTAGGGTTCCTTCTAAATTGCTTTAGCGCTAGTCTACGCTGGGCAACTGCCTGCGATAAGGTCGGATTCCAGTATTCTTTAGCCTTGAATTTATTTTCAGGTTCTGTGCTATATTTTTTAAAAGGAATATTTTTATTCGCAGCTGTTGTTATTTGATCATAGACGTAATTGTACAAATCTCCAACATTATTACTATCGACTACAGAACTAAATGCTGAAATAAGATCATTTTTATATCTTTCCCAATCTGCAAGTTTAAAGTTCCTTTTTTTTATTGGGGAAGGCGAGCATGAATAATTTATAGAATACTTAATTACTAGATGGTCACTGCCCAAATTCTCGTTAGTGGTATACCAATCAAAGTCTGTAGCAATGTCTAAGGAAGTAAAAGTAATGTCAGGAGACGATTCTCTCAATATTCCGTTTACTAAACTTATTCTCGTCGATTGTCCATTATTAATCGAAACAAAGCCATAATTTAAAGCCGAATCAAAGATATGACTGCCTCTAGTGTCTGTTTTGTAAGACCAATTCGTATGATGGCCGTTAAAATCGCCGGCAATAATAGTTTTTCTATTTAAACGTGAAAATAAATCATCCCAATCAGAACTTGTAGTGTTCACCGAAGAAGGGCAATAAAAAAAAAGGCATTCAATATTTTTACAGTTTAACAATTGTACTGCAACTACTTCTATACCTGCATTCACAAAGGACACAGGATATACACGTGTTTGGATGGATTTGTGAACTAAAATGGCGACTCCACCATAGGCATCAAACCTGTCTTTCCTAAATATGTTATACCCACTTAAACTTAATGGCATTTCGACGTCTAACCATTACTCCTACTCTTGAAACATTTCCAATCGATCGACATTGAGATTGTGATTTTTTGTACGCTTGATTTTCCACATTGGAACAAAATTAGAACCGTATCGTGGTGATTTTGAGTGAATTAAACTCGATGCTATCTAATTTTCTCAAAATACGGATCCACTTTGTCGCTAGTGTTGCTAAATAAGCGTACGAAAAATCACAATCTCAATGCCGATCGATTGGATTTGGTTCAAGAGTAACCCTACAGGTCTCGCTAACCAATGCTATATGTATCTTTTCTTGTAATAAAAGTGCGCCAAAACTACTTACTTTTGGTAGCAAGCTTTGGGAATTCCATTGCAAAATATTAATCTCTATATTAACAGTATTATTGTAACTATCCATTTAAAAAATTGTTAAAAAAATCAAATAAGCTATTTCCAGTTATAACACTCATAAAGAAAGATTTAAACTCTGTATAAATTTCATTTATAACTAAAATAATTTTTGGCAATATTTGGCTGTCAGATAAAATGATTTCCTTAATTTTTGTAAACAACTTTCTAAAATCTACTTTCCTGTGCTTTATCTCCTTACTCTGCCTCTCATCTTCCTCTGGTTGTTCTATCGTTTCTGTAATATGATCCTCGCTTTTCCTGTATTTCTTCTTAGATGGTGTTGTTTTTATAAGTGATGACTCGTTAGCATATTTTTCACTATCCGAGGTACTTAAGGCGAGGATTTCCCAAATTTGCCGATCTTAGAACGTCTAGATCTGGATAATATTAGAACCCACAATTCTGAAATTCACACACCTTAAACTTGAAGATATAATCTAGTGAACTGTGAAAGCAGAAACACGATTTACTCCATTTCACTCGATAGAAAAAAAATCCAAACATAGGTCTAAATCAAAAACTAAAACCACGATGTGAAATCGAAATATACATAAAACAGTATAAAAGTTATACCAAAACATGTAGTTCGTTATTATCTAGTGAACTGTGAAGACAGATTTTTTGATGTCATATAAAATATTTAGGAAAATGACGAAAATTCTATAATTTCGCTTGGTTGCAATCGCGCTCCATATAAGACAGTACTCGCCAAGTCGTCTCAGGGTATGGTCATGTCGCTTCGTGTCGCGGGCGCAAAAAAATATTTACGTATTTCTTTACGATCGAATTTTAATTTTGCAGTTTGCGTTTATTTTGTTAACTTTAATTATTATTATAGATTAGTGTAGTAATATGGTGAATAGTGTAAATAATGGATTAGGTATTATAAAGGAGAAAACTATTTTAATCCTTCTTCCTAAATTATTTTATGTGTGAAAAAATGTTTTTCGTTCTTTTTTTCTATAAGTTATTTTATGTGTAAAAATCGCTAATAAAAGAAGTCAAAGACGAAATGTTAAATCAAATGCATACAAACAATGCTGAAAGAAAAGTGGTAAATATTTATTTCCCAAATGTTTATATTTTATTGCCGCGGCCATATAGCACAGTGCAGTGTTAATAAACCAGTATGATAATTTCTTCAAGTAAATATGCAACGATTTATAGGTTCCAAATAATGTTTCCTATAAAACTTTATTGCTGAATTCCTTTAAATACTTAATGTTACCCCCTTTATTCACAACGCCTTGCATCAAAGCTTTAGACGGTAGAATCAACAGCACATTATACATGTAGCTAAATAATAGAGTTTTATTCGAGCCTATGTATTATATATAATTATGAACAGTAAAACAGTATTTTAGGAATCTTTTAAATTTCGTAACATTTATGGTCAAGCGTGAGTTGATTATAAAAAAGTAAAAAAATAATTAACATAAATTTCCGTGCGATTTATGTAAAGATCACTTCATTGTATTAAAAGAAAATATCTGATCAGCGGAATTTTGTGAAACTTTATAAAATATTTGCTTTTGCCCGCTGCTTCGCCCGCATAAATGTCATAGAGGTTCCATACAAACTATTATTTTTTAGTTTTACCCCCTTAGATGGCGAATTTCCAACATACATGTCAAAATTCCGCTTTTTGTGCCTTTTAATTACGGCTGTGCGTAATCTGTCAGTCACTCAGTAATGAAAGTGTTTTTATATAAATACGTCGGCCCACACTAGGATTTTCAACTGTGTCGTAGGTGCAGTTTTTTTCTTTTTGAAAACGTCACCCCACACTAAGATTTTCTCCTGTGTTGTGGGTGCAGTTACGAACATAGAATATCACATGTACATACGCCCAGACCGGAAAAAAATTCTGTAGGCCATACAAAATATTTGTCCCGTACGGGAATCGAAACCGCGACCCGTTGCGCAGTAGGCGATCATTCGACCTCTGCGCTAACCGTGTCATCAAAGTTACAAACATACGAGTAGAATATATTACATATCACATGCACATACGCCCAGACCGGAACATACTTCTGTATTCCATACATAATATTTGTCCCGTAACTACAAAAAAATATTTTACAAAAAATAAAAACCGACTTCAAAAACACTGAAAACTTAAAAATAATATAAGAATAGGTACAGACAACATCACACTTCTGTATTGAAGTCGGCGCCAAACGATAATCTCCTAGAAAGTGTTAAAATTTGTCACCGACTTCAATATAGAATTGTGATGTTGTCTGTACCTATTCTTATATTATTTTTAAGCTTTCAGTGTTTTTGAAGTCGTTTTTTATTTTTTGTAAAATATTTTTATTTTTAACTTTTCAGTGAATGAAATTTTTTTAGTGAAAGAAGTGTGTTTTTAGTGCTTGCCTCGATTTTCTATGGGATCCCATCATCAGATCCTGACTTTGGTGACCATGAGACCACACTTGCTCTATACTCTATCGAATACAAAAATAATTTTGGACATCGGTTTAAAAATGACGGAGTTATGAGGTAACGAACATAAAAAATACAACCGAATTGATAACCTCCTCCTTTTTTGAAGTCGGTTAAAAATATTTGGGAATCGAACCCGCGACCAGTTGCGTAGTAGGCGATCACTCGAACTCTGTGCGCTAACCGTGTCGTCAAATGTAAAGTCATCATCGTAAAGAACGCTAGCTGTGTAGTACTTCCCGAGTTTTCTTACAGGCCTAAGGTGGTAGAATATTAATTAATATTTTAAAACCAGTTTGCTTAGAGACTAATACGGTTGGCTGATATTCATAGCGATTTGTGGCTTTCTTCTTGATAATCTTGTTTACTCACTCACTCACGCAATGCAGCGTTATAAATACCTACCACTAAGTAGCGCACCGGCGCGCCGACCGCTGCACACACGTGTAAAGAAATTCTTAGGTTGTGTGTGAAGTCGACCAACCCCCACTTGGCCAGCGTTGATGATGGTAGCACATCAAAAACAGGTTTGAGCTTGTTTCGAATTCATCTAATAATAATATGATGGATGACATACCTGCCAGAGATACCTGTCACAAAAATTGGGATATAATTAAAAACAAAAATACTATCGTTTTTGATGCTTGCTAAGGCAAGGATAAAAATATCTCCGTCTTACCTATTTCTGCCGCAAATCAGCAGTGCTTGCATTACTGTGTTCCGGTGTGAAGGGTAAGATATGGCACTGAAATTACTGGGTACCGTGACTTTACATCTGATGTCACAAGTTGGCAACGTACACTGTGGTTCTTGTGGGGCTTGCAGTTTTACTGCGAATCGCACAGGAACCACATGTATTATAGGTGACTATTACCACTTACTATCAGGTGGGCAGTTTGCTTGTTTGCCAACTTAGTAGCAATAAAATAAAACTCACAACATTACATTTTTATTTTGAAGTAGTTTTTGTTTTGAAGTGGTGTCGGAATTTTTGTAAAAAATATATTTTTATTTTTTTCGTGAAATTAATAATAGCTCTCTAAGTCAACTTGAAAGAATATACCTAACTGAGAGTCAATACGTACCTTTTATATCTAAAGACTAACTCCCTAACTCCTTAAAGTTAAGGATCCATCGTAAGCTCAGCATAGTGGAAGAATCCTTGAGATGATGTCTTTCAGACGCAAATACCTGAATAGCTTCAGAAAAAAAACAAGAAAGACGTTGAACGTACCTATTCTCTCGATTTTATTGGGATAATAATACTAGATCCTGACTTGATGGCATGGAACCACTTCGGGGGTATACTTTTCTGAATACAAAAAGAATTTTGAAAATCAGTTAATAAATGACGAAGCTATGAGGTATGTGTTACCTCATAACTTCGTGAAGTCAGTGAAGTCGGTTAACAAATCAAATCGAAATAAGTTATAGTACTTATTTATTCAGTAATGTATTAAAATACCTACATATATATATATATTAAAATATTTTTATTGACGAATAGTAAGCGAAATAAGTTATAGTACTTATTAATTCAGTACTGTTTTAAAATACCTACATACACGGTTATTTTTTTATCATACTGGAAAATTTTAGAGGCAGCTTGGTAGACGCTAGACGACTCATATCAATAAAAAAAACATGTGGTTATATTTTTTAAATTTTATCCGCCAATAATATTAAATTATAGACATTGTTCTTATTTACTACAAGATAAGGTAAGATTATGAATGAATAAAGCATTTACTACTACGGGCTTAGGAAAATGCGGCAACGTCGCATTATTAATTCAAGCAAGATCAATCTACAACTCGTTTGAAATAAGAGTTATTATTGCACTAGACGCTACAATAGTGAAAGACAGAGACAGTCGCCGCCGGCGCCGAGCGCCGGCGGCGGCGCTTTGTTGTTTGCTGTCGCTTGTCGGCACGAGCCGGCCGGCTTTAGTTCGCCTTTGACCGCGGCGCGTGTGAACGTATCGCGATGTCGCGCCCGCGCCTGACGCGCGGCAATCGGGCGCATTCGGAATTTTAGTTTCAAGTTAACACATCTCGCGAATACACAGACCTTAGTCCGGTAGACCGTAGACTTTTACTTGTGAAGTGAAATTAAGTGTTTGGTGTAAGAAAGTGAACCCACAAACGTAAGACTTGGAAGCGAAAACTGCATTTCGAGACGTTAAACACTAACCAAAGTGATATGTTGTTGTGGTCATGTATAGTTTTAAACGTGCACGACTATGTTTGAGTTAGAGGACTTCCTTTAAATTTAGAACTCTTTTGTTATTAGAACTAAAGTTGATTTAAATTGTTTCCTAGGTAGGTAAGTATTTAAAGTTGATTCCAATTTTTTAACTACGCCAAAACAACCTACCATAACCGTAATACCTACCTAGTACTGTTTGTTTTCTTTAAAAACTTTGTTTTGCCGGTCCTAAGTAAGCCCGTAAAGTAGGAAGGTGAAATTGTGATCAACTCAGTGATGACTTTGAATCGGCGACGTTGTTGCCAGTTCGCGTTCATTCAATGTTTTGCCTACAACTTCACTCAGTGTCCATACCAGTGCAGTATTTTTTGGATATTTTAGATAATAAATATCTAATTAAACAGGTGAGTAAATTTTATTATTAATGGTTAAATAATTCTTCTACCGTGTCCTGAAGCCACCCTTAAAATAACCAGGGTGATAAAAAAATAACCGTGTATATCTATTAAAATATTTTTCTTCAAACTACTCATTAATTTTACTCTAATCATCGGAAAAGGCAACACTAAGTAATACATTACTACCCTGGAAAACGGCAGTAGTATTGTATGAAATTTCATTAATGACCCGTTCAACATAATGGCCCTGTTGTTTGTTTTTCTAATTTAAAAAGAAATTACAATTCATATTCATACAATTCATACAGAATGTAGGCATTTTTCCAAAGAGATTTGAGTGGTTGTATAACATGTCACAAAAAATACACATGCGCAAAACAAGATAGATAGATAGGGCCCTACAAAGCCAATTTTATTTAAAAAAGAGAGGCAATTGGCTTTAATGGCGAAGATTAGCTTTTATTTGAATAAATTAAAAATTGTATTCGAGTGAATATTGTGCAGTGAAAGTGGTGTTTTTTGGTGCACATTCATGTTGACGGCAAGAAATAAGGGTTTTGTGGTGTACATGACAGTGAGTTTTTTTTTGTGGATTTTCTACTTCCGTCACCACCGTCAAGATAAGGTTTGGTTTCTTAATAAGAACAATTTGCATTTTTTTGTCATAAATAAATAAGTTTTTCTACAGTCAACTTCAGTTTTTTATTATTTTTTAATAAGTTGAAGGAAAAGCAGATTACACACCTCGTAAGAGAGCTATTAATGCCCTCGGGTTATTAGTGCCCTCGAGCAAGTGCTCGTGCACCAAACATCCGCGGGCATTAATAAGTCAGTTAGCGCCCGGTGTAACAATCTACTATTTCTAAATCAAACCGAATAGCCGTCGAAGTCAAACAAAAAAATTTAACAGTGCTTTATAACATATATGCCGCCGCGTCAGTCATATTCTTAGCTTTTGTTTTAAATACTACTTCTAGCTAATCGAGCATTTCTTGTATTCTAGTGATGCATTCTATACTGCACAAAAGAAATATGCATAAAATTTGAATTTACATTTTATTAATAACACATCATAGAAACATTTAAAACCTTTGAAATTGTGAAGAAACGGTCTAATTATGATGAATCTTGAAAAAGTCTAATTATTGATAATTGCTTTACGTCTCTTTCTTATAAAATATATGTTTGTATCGGTATTATAATGGTGGACGAGTACAATGACGTCACTAGCAAATAAAAGCTTTTTAAACTTTGTTATTTTTTAAGTTATTAAAAAAGTCACATGGTTGTTTGTCAAATAAAAATACTATATAATGTAACAATTAAAAAGTGTCCATATTTACATACAAGTAAAGATACAATAAAAAATAGCAATGAAGTCATAAAGCTGTATTTTTATTGGTTGTATTACTGTAGGTACTTACCTCAGTTTATAAATCAATACTTATTTGTAACCTAGCAAAAAGTATATTACATAAAACGTCCTTGTTGTACTGTTATATTTTTACTGTGCGGCACATGATGTTGGCGCCTGTTCAGTGGCCGCGTCCGCGCTAACGTCATGTACAAATGAACGGTGTGAAGTGCGGAATATAAGGGCTTGCACGTGGAAATTCCTCGCCTTAATGTGGTAGGTTCTATATAATTGGCAGAATTCGATGCAGCTACATCCTTATATGATCTATGTGTTACATCAGCAAAATTTGCTTGCTGTTGCTTTTGAAGTGGTGGCGCGTGAGTTTTTCTTACTAGATTAGTTTTAGTATTGTCATTTAATTTTGCTGATTCCTGTTCTTCTTGTGTATTATTATATATTTGTAGCGCCCTCTTATACGTAACATTATGTTCACACATTAATTTCCGAATATATTTCTCTTTGAGAAACATGGGACAGGATCGATCTAATACGATATGATGACCTTTGCAATTCAGACAAACAACATCTTTTTTGTCACAATTTTCATGGTTTTGTCCATATTTGGGGTAGCTTATTTTCTTTGTTGGGCAGAATTTTATGATGTGTCCAAACCGCCAACATCCGGAGCACTGTGTCACTGGGAATACATATGGGTCCACTTTAATCCTACATCCATAGCCATAAACGTGCGATGGCAGTGTTTGACTATTAAAGACCACTCGAACCGTTTCGCATTTTACCCATTTTCCTTCGAAGTTGAGTCGTTTTAATCTAGTTATAGATAGTATTTCTACCGAGCATTCTAAACTATCGATTATTTCTTGGTCTTCCATTTCGAGGTCAATACCTTTGATAACACCATAAGAAATTTGAGATTCTAATGTCATTTGGCATCTATAGCCCAGCTCTGCAATTTTACCGCATTTCATTAATTTTTCAGCTTCAATTTTGTTTTCAAAACGAATATTTAATTTATACGGACTTTTATATTTAATATTTAGCACTTTTTCAATGTGTTCAGATTTTAGTAGTTTCGCGAAGGCCATTTGTTTTAATAATGGTTGCAGTGACGTAACACTCACTTCTATTTCATCTTCTCTGTTGCCACCTTCAATTTCCAACAAAGTGAAATTTCGATTATTTGTGGAATTACTTATCACGATGCGCTTTGGTTTTCTCCTCGTGACTGTTTTAAACCCATCATCATTACTCTCTTCACTATCCTCTCGCGGTCTCTTCCCACTATTAGCCACGTATTGTTCAGTGCCTAAATTATCCCACTCTAATATACTCTCCATAGCCAATTCACACTCTTTAATCACATCCGTGTCACTTTTATCACTCATTAATAGGTTACTGTCCGTTTCTTCATTCGTATTTTCATCCATGTTTATAACGAGTAAACGTGGGTACTTTGAAAAAGTTACGAGCGTTCAATGTGTATGCGTGCGCCCACGACACCGCTCCGCGCGCGACGGCGTTCATGTTTTGTTTTTTACGATATACACTGTATCGAATGGCAATGAATAATGAATGAATAATTATTTATTTGGCCAAAATAATTACAGAACTAGAAATAATGTACACAGTAACAAAACAAAAAGATACAATACAAAACGATAAAATAAGAATTCCTGTTTTTGGCCAAAAAGGGTACCCCTCTCGGCTTTTGCTTCGTTGACATTTCGTCCCGAAGCGCTGTTCTTCCAACGGGGCCTTCTATAGCGAGAAAACGGTTATTTTAAAATGTGTGAAAATGATTCGTGATGTGGAATCATTCCCATACATTTTCTTCTTTTGCTATCTTTTTTGAATTGTTACCCCCTAATCTTTGTAGTGCTTCCGAATTTGAGGATTTTTATTATTTTATTTACCACTTTTCTAGAAAAAAGATTTGAGACATTTTTAAATTGAATACTTTTTTAGTTTGAACTAACTAGCCTACTAATATTTATATTCGTCGCTTGCCAGGATCCTGAAGTGGCCGCAGCATTTCAAGATGTATCTTCCAATCCGGCAAACTTCGTGAAATATCAAAACAATCCGAAAATTGCAGCCGTGATTCAAAAACTACAGAGCAAGCTCGGCAAAAGTCCTGGATCATTCCCTGGAGGTTTTCCAGGTGAGAAATGCTGAAATCTTTAACAAATTATCAATGCAAAATCCTTATCAGCAATTAGTTTTGGTTCTCTATTTTGTCTCATAATTTTTTTATCCATAATCTAACGTGTCATAATGTTTTTTGACATAATCATCATATGTCCGAATGATAAGCACCCCTAACTTAATTTCTCATAATATCACTTGCCCGAAAACCGAAATCTCTAAATATAATATGACCTAATTGTTTTTGCTATAAATATCACAATCTATAATATTTAAAATTCCTAAAAACCTTTTCTATAATAGTCGTAAGTCCTAACGTAATATCTAATAATATAACGTGCCCTAAAATCGAAATACCACAAATATAAAGTTCTTTCATTATATGTATTACCAAATCTATGCATACGTTTAAAAACAGTCACTTGATGTCATGCAAGCAAGCATGCAGCATGCAAGCAAGCATGCAGCATACAAGCAAGCTTAAAGCATGCAAGCAAGCAGCATGCAGCATGCATGGCTTCTGTCACGGCTCCGGCGCTGCGGGGCTCCGGCGGTCCCACGCGACCTTATCGTCGCAGATGGTTTTCGCCCACCACCGCAGCTTCGGCTTGCTGGCCGGCTATGCCGGCCAGCCTCAGCCGCGGCGGCGGTCGTTAAAACCACCTGCTCCTCAGCTCGTGGGCCGCCCCGCCCCTCCGCGCCTACGCGGGTTTAAATAACACTCTTGGGGTAGGGCAGACAAGACTACGTGGTGTCGATTTTACAGCGATATATTACTGTCACTGAATTTGAAAACGTAACGGTTGTTAAGGTTCATAAGACAACATTTTAATTCAATTTGTTATTATTGATAGTAAGTCTAAGCTTTATGATATTGATAACATAACCAAGATAAATCAACTTTTAAACATGTTTTAGGACTAATAAAATTATTATAAACCATCATTCGGACTAACAATATAACACTTAGGACATGTGACTTTATAGCAAGTAAAATTAGGATATCTTATTATTATAGCATCCGATATTATGACACAAAAGCATTAGAACTAAAGACGATTAGGTAATATACAATTTAGTATACCCGAACATTATGGAAAGTGATGATTATAGCAAGCGTTTTCGGGATTATGATTTTCGGACGATCGATATTCGGAGAAGAAAGGGACTACCATTAGTTTTACATATCATACCCTGGTGTTTATTTTATTTTGCAATTTCAACAACATTTCCAGTAGGTTACATATTTTATACCTCTATGTTTTGAGAATGTAAATATGGGGAAAAATAATATCTTCATCACTAAAAATACCTATACAAATTCATATTTAGTCCCCTTTCGGTATTAAGTAATCAAATGCTGTAATACAGCATTATTTAAATAGTCCAATTCTCTTACACAAAAACAACATAAATAACTATAGAACTAAAAATCGCATGAAAAAATTATAAATGGAACGGAAATACTGAAGTAAAAATTTTGGGTTGAATGACATTACGTGTAAACACATTTTAATAATAAGTTTTCGATAAAGAATTGGTTATTTATTGGTTATTTTGAAACACCGTGTATATACAGGATGTAAAAATACCGAACGCAAAGCCGAAACCCACGTATTGAACCCATCGTCTATATCATTTTTATCTTCTAGACCATACCTGGGAAGTTAATAGTTACTGAGATATTTATGTTTAAAGTGACAATTTTCGGAGCTTTTATACCAAACTGTTGGGAACATTATTTGTTAATTTTCGTCCAAAAAAACATCAAAGAAAAATTAGTGTTTATTAACAAACAAAAGCTTAATTTACAACGCGTAATATATTTACAACGGACACTGTCTTTTGTCGCCATGAGCCGCCGACTCACGCAGAGAAGATATCTGTAGCGCGCGAGCGCGCATTACATTGCTTAGTACTTTTTACAGTGGATTTTTAAAACTAAAAAAAAATAGTTTCGCATTAATTTTTTTTTATTTAATTAATTTTAATGGTGTGAATGCGTAGACGCTGGCTTCGTTATGGATCTCTTTACACCCTGTATAGTCCTATAAAACTCTGTATAAAACTATTATACAGACACTGGTGGCAATTCTGTTGGCTCTAATTCGATTAAACTAAAGTTAGTTTTAGTGCTATCAAATTGTGTTTTCAGTTAAAATTTTCGAACAAAAAACACGATTTGACAGCACTAAAACTAAATTTAGTTTAGTCTATTCCAATTAATGCCAACAGAATTGATACCAATATCAAGCTAGGTATATTTTAATTCTTATTTAATATTTAAATTACAGGATTCGGTGGTGCTGGTGGGGCCCCGGGAGCAGGCAAGCCTCCAACAGATGATGACGTAGGTCTCGATTAAATAAATACATTGATAATATGTTCGCCATTTGTTTATTAAATATTCATTAAAAGTATAAAGTATGTTCCCTATCTACGCCATGAAATATTCGACATCAAATTAAAATAAGTTAGAAGCATTTACTCAGTGCATTAACTTCTAATCTTTTAAAATATAATTAGTAGCCTTCATTTTAATAAGCTATGCCATATTTGTAATGTGCTCGTACATACGTGGGCAAATACGTGTGTATTTTTTGTATAAGATAAATAGTGGGTGCACTGAAATGAAATATAGTAAGGCTGCTATTCTAGTCTGTAAGGTGTTTAGGTTTATGAGTACTTGTTCGAATTGTCATTTCGCAGTAAAGGTTGTAACTAAAATAAATCTGAATCATTAATTCCCATCCCTTATTGACTAATTCATTTTTGTAACACTTAACCCAAATTTATTAAAACACTGATTGTGTTTGTTTCGCGCAAAACGAGAATGCGACCAAGTACTTATAAAAGTGGTGTTTTTGAAACTCACTTTTTGCTAATAATATTGCAGATTAAAGTGACAAGAAAGCTCACTTGTGTAGCTCACAGCGAGTTACCTTTTAACTCCGGTTGAAAGAGTAACCCTTAGAAGTTTATAAACCGATGTTGCATTTTTTTTCTTACATTAAAATTAGGCTTATATCGCTTCGTAGCATTTTGTACACTTTAAAGACTTTAATTGTACAATTTATATAAGTTCTACAATATACTTAACTAACAAAACTTGTAGTACCACAAGCAAGAACAAGCCACATTAGCCATCGTAAAAAAATCGGTTTATTTGGTTTTCTAAAAAAAACTGCAAAATTATTATGTAGACACTTTTAAAGATTGACCATGGATGTATCATTTTATTTAAATCTGTGGAATTTGATATTATACGTTATGTTATCTCTGCCTGCATTTATGTTATCGCGGTATTAACTGAAAAATGTTGACGCGTGGTGTGGTTAAGTAATGCTAGTAATTTTTATATCTTTACGGAAGCGTAAATGGTTAAAAATAAAATTAATAAAGGCAATTCTGATTTTTATTTTTCAATCTATGTATGCGCTATGTTTTTTCACAAACTACTAAATGAGCATTTCTGTATCAGAACAATAATTATAACGAATCGTCATCAACAACAAATAGATGAAACTTCCTAATAATAGTAGATTGTACAACAAGGGTATAAAATGAGTCATTGTAGCCCGATAGTAGGTTGAGGGGTACAATGACTTGTTTATGCCAGTGTTTTACACTCTGCTTTTCACTTCGATTGTGAGAAAATTAAACAATTACTTCAAAATATAAACGAAAATTTAATTAAAGTTATATTAAAACTCAAATAATTATCACAATGTTGAAAAATTAAAGAACCTAAATAATAGCCAATTCCCGCCAGTAAACTTTTTTTATAATTTTACAGGGCAATGTCTTAGATACATATTTCTTCTGCCAAGTAATAAAAATAATTCGATGCGTTTTAATAATAACCGGTTACTATCCCATAATAAAAAACTATTTTTATATGGTAGAAAACACAAGACAAATAAATTATCGCAAGTTATTCTGTGAAGTTTCATTGAGCGTTGTTGGCTGTTGGGCCTAAGAATCTTTGTCTAAAAGAAAATTTTACTTTATGCTCTAGATCATAAAAAGACATTTTATGCAGCCTATAACCGACATAAAGACGAACTTTGCGAGCACGAGAACTGAAAAAGGAATTTTTGTTTAGTCGGTGGCGCTGTGGACTCGGCACTGGCCTAATCGGGTGGTGCGGGGTTCGATCCTTCCATGTACCGATGTGTTTTTCGAGAAACGCATACAAACACATATTACGTAGGTACATTTTTCCGACGCTCTTACGGTGAAAGAAAACATCGTGAGGCAACCCGCGGTTCTTCTTTCATTCTTCAAAGCTGTCGCTTTAGAGAATGCTCCGCTCCTTAAGGTCGTCACTGTGGTAGCGCTGTATTACTTTTTTCACTATGATAGGTAATACACATACAGCGCTGTCACAGCGACGAACTCAAGGCTGTCACTTTGAGAATCGCTCCGCTGCATACATCTGCGTAGAAATCCAAAGATGTATGTGAACTCGACCAATCCGCACTGGGCCAGCGTGGTTGACTAAGGCCTAAACACCCTAATTTAGGGTAGGCTCGAGCCCCTCGGTAGGGAGGTATATGAGCTGTGATGATGATAATTGTAAAGTCATAAATCTATAATCTATACTAATATTATAAAGCTGAAAAGTTTGTTTGTTTGGTTGAACGCGCTAATCTCCGGAACTACTGATTCAAATTGAAAAATTCTTTTTGTGTTGGATAGTCCATTTATCTAGAAAGGGTTTAGGCTTATAACATCACGCTACGACTAATAAGACCTGAGCATCAATGAAAAATGTGGCAAAAACGGGAAAAAAATATATGGCGCAACGTAGTTCGCGGGCACAGCTATTAGTAATATTATAAAGCTGAAAGGTTTATATGTTTATTTGGTAGAACGCGCTGATCTCAGGAACTATTCAAATAGAAATATCATTTTTGTGTTGGATAGTCCATTTATCAAGGAAGGCTATATATAGGCTGTATACATCACGATGTTGTTCTTTTCCGACATACACGCGCAAGACGTCGCGGACACAGCTAGTAAAAGATAAAATAAAAACAAAAGTTTAAAAAAGTAATATTAATCAATAAATATTTATTTTAATTAAAGAAGAATGCCCAAAATTGCCCTACTGGTCCCAGAACTGGAATAAAATGTAAATATTATTAATAATTTCACTGGAGTTTGATAGTGCCAGAGAAAAACTGACTCTATTTTTTATTTTATTTGTATAGTAGATGTGAAAAAGTCAGTGTCATTGAGTAGGTACTGTACTAATAATATCATACTCTAATTCGACAGCCTGGATGAATTCAATTTTTCAATGTATTGCTATACCTACATTTTGTCAATTGTAATGGAGACATACTTTAAAAATTAATTTACGCTGCGAATAGTGCGAAGCCATAAAAAGCGCTTTAAAAACGTCTATGCGTATTGCCGCTTTGCCTTTGTTCAGGCGCGAGCGTTAAGTGCCTAAAGCTCATTTCAAACTACGCTATACTATTGTGCTATATAGTATAGCAAATAATGTATAACGTATAGTAAACCAATAATATTAGGTTGGGGAAAAAGTCTTTTCGCATTATAGTATGTATAAACTTGTAATAAAATCTCTTTGGCTATACTATTTGTATCTGGCTGGTTTTGGTATCATTGAAAGTTTAAATTTTAAAGAACATAATTCCAAATTCAAATTAGGAAAATGTGTGATTTTCATTTGTTTTTCGTACCGCCAAGATGAGTGAATCTAATGAAGAAATTCGATACATTTTAAAATTTTACTACAAAAAAGGTAAAAATGCAACGCAAGCCGCGAAAAAAATTTGCGATGTTTATGGACCTAGTGCAGTGTCTGTGAGAGTAGCACAAATTTGGTTTAAGCGTTTTCAATCCGGAAATTTTGATGTCAAAGATGCACGTCGCTCTGGTCGCCCTATTACAGATGAAATGGATGCCATTTTTGAAAAAGTGGAGCAAGATTGGCATGTCAGTAGTTACGACGTAGCTGAAGAACTGGGAATTGACCACAAAATAGTTTTGGCGCATTTGAAAAAAACTGGGTACACAAAAAAGCTCGACATTTGGGTACCTCACGAGCTCACTGAAAGAAACCTAATGAACCGTGTACTCATTTGTGATTCTTTATTACGACGTAATGAAACCGAACCATTTTTGAAGAAGCTGATAACTGGTGATGAAAAGTGGATCACGTACGACAAGAACGTGCGAAAAAGGTCGTGGTCAAAGGCCGGTCAGGCTTCACAGACTGTGGCGAAACCCGGGTTAACTCGCAACAAGGTGATGCTGTGTGTGTGGTGGGATTGGAAGGGCATTATTCATTATGAGCTGTTACCACCAGGCAGGACCATCGATTCTGAATTCTACTGCGAACAACTGATGAGATTAAAGCAAGAAGTTGAGAGAAAGCGGCCGGAATTAATCAACAGAAGGGGTGTGGTTTTTCATCATGATAACGCTAGACCTCACACATCTTTAGCCACTCAGCAAAAATTAAGAGAGTTTGGCTGGGAGGTGTTAATGCATCCGCCGTATAGTCCTGACCTTGCACCTTCAGATTTCCACCTGTTTCGGTCTCTTCAGAATTCTTTAGGCAGTGTCAGGTTAACATCACGAGAGGACTGCCAAAACCACTTGTCGCGGTATTTTGACCAGAAGTCCCAAAATTTCTATAGCAATGGGATCATGTCCCTACCTACAAGATGGCAAAAAGTTATCGAACAAAATGGTACCTACATACTTTAGTTAAATGTAAATAAACTATATTAAAAAATGTTTTGAATTTTCTTAAAAAATGCGAAGAAACTTTTTCCCCAACCTATTATTATATAGTACAGCTAAGTGTGAACGTGTCCATAATAAATGTATGGTGCGCGATATTGCTGTGCTATGAACTATATGCTATTATATTATAGCGTAGTCTGGAAGCACCTTTATTCACCATCCATCTTGCTGTACGACACGCCAAGGTCACGCACGATGCAAAACGACAGTGAATGCTTCGACGTACGTCATAATTATTATTATTTGCTTTGCTGGATGCTGCTCGACGAAGTTTTCATCCAGCGAGCGCCCCCGCAAGGTGACTTTGGCGTGACGTACAGCAGAACTGTGAATAATGCTGCCGTACGTCAGATCCCGTTTTCCATTCAAGCGTCACCATTTTGTCACGCTAACATCATATTTTAACAATGTTTTGCATTTCTTCTAAGAAATGTTAACATTTTTAACCGCGATATTTTTCACAAAGGGAACCTAACCTAAAAATCAAGATATTGTTTAAATGGAACGCATTACGTTAACATATGATGCTAGCTCTGCTAGCGTCAAGCGTGAAACGTGATGATGCTAAAAATGTTGAAAATGCTGAGAATCTGCGCTCAAATGGAACGCGCCTAGAGTGATCGTGCACCAGCGTGACCAGATTTAGTAGATTTCTACTTTTTTGGTAGGTTTCGAGGTCGTTAGGTATTTTGGTAGAATTCACGCTTTTCAACTATTCTGGTCCTTTTTTGCCTTCATATGGCAAACCTGTCGAAAAAATGCGGGGTATTCCCCTTTTCGTCGAAAAGATTGTAATAGTAACTCTTTCTAATATTAATTATTCGAAAAGGAAAACTGTTGGGGGAATCCCACATGTATTGAAAAAAATTGATTAGGTAGGTGTCTTTAATTTTCATTCATTTGCGTAACCATTCGTACCCTGAGCATAGGGTGTGATGGATTAGTTGTTTTACGTTTTACTTCCATGATAAATATAATATAAATAAAACTTTATGTACTAAAAATGTCTTAATTTATTATTAACAATGTTAGGGGGGGGGGGGGGGGGGGGGTAAGAGCGTCGGTGGCGCCGTGGACTCAACACTTACCTTCCAATCGGAAGGTCCGGGGTTCGAGACCGCCGCCGAACCGAGATGTACCAATGTTTTTCGTTTTCGAATTTCATATGTACATTCGTCCGACGCTCCTGCGGTGAAGGAAAACATCGTGAGGCAACCTGCATACATTTGCGAAGAAATTCAATGGTGTATGTGAAGTTGGCCGCCCACGTGTTAGTCTATCGCATCTGCGTAACGCAAGGGATAATGGCCGGCGCTTGGTGCCTAGAAAGGCCTCCGCCTAGGAGTAAGCCACAGTGTACGCGTTTCACTTGTAGTTCGAGGAGCAAAGGGTCTCGGCTGGCACTATCCGGGACCTTGGAGGCCATACACCCCTCTCTTACCACATGTTTGCCCATGTGGCAGCACAGGTCGCTCTCTTACTATCTAGTGCAAAACCTAATTTTAGGAATTGCGATTTGCACTAGATAGTTAGGAAATGCGATCATGGTTGTTTTGAATGCGACCCCCTCCGAGTGCCACCACCGTGGCGCAAACGAGGACACCGCGCAGCATACCTCACTCCTAGTGTGTACTCTTGGGTTGGCTCCAGGTTAAAATTATACCGGGTGGAAAAAAAAGACCGTGGTTGGAGGAAAAGTAGTTTAAATATTGTTGATCGCAAATTTTACTGAAAGGAAACATTCCTTTATTTTCAAAAATAAATAACAGTGCATTTAATGATTTTTGAAAAATCACCTGCTTGAGCCGGGAATTGAACTGGTGAAATGTGACAAAAAAAACATTCTGTATTTTATGGCACCAACCGAAAGAGTCATCCATAAGGATCAATTTCTTTTAAACAACAAAGTATCTTTAATTAAAGAAAGACCAAGAATTTTTATGTAAAGCTTACTTAGTAGGTATCTAACGGAAATAGTTCACTTAACTTATGAATTACTCAAAATGAGACCCATTTTCAAGTACGAGTATGCAGTCGTATTCTTCGACTGAATTCGCTACGTGTCGCCTTTTATATCGAGATGATTGAATATTTAAAATATTAGTTCAACTTTTCTGTAATGGGCTTAACAATAAAAAAAAACGTTTTTAAAAACAAGCTTTTATTTCAATGCGCTAAAAAGAATTAATAAACTTTTACACTAAAACTTTTACTTATAACGTCATTTCACATTTGACACAATTTATATGACATAAAAGCTTGTCGCGAGATTTACTTGTGTGTAGTAACTTAAAAGTACTTAAAATAGTACTTTTAAGCACCTACTCGTATTTACTTTGAAAATTGTAACGTATCAAATTATTCACATCAAAATATTTAATTTAATTGTTTATCTACAAAAGTAAATCTCGCGACAAGCTTTTATGTCACATAAATTGGGTCAAATGTGAAATGACGTTATAAGTAAAAGTTTTAGTGTAAAAGTTTATTAATTCTTTTAAGCGCATTTAAATAAAAGCTTGTTTTTAAAAACGTTTTTTTTACATTTAATTTATTTTTTACTTTTTAGTTATCACTGGGCACGTTTCTCAGTCTGTTCATCTCATTCAACGCGTCATTGTTGCAAGGTCGTTTGCCGGAACGTCTATACAGAATTTCAGCTCAATCGGTTTAAGATATCTACTTCACAATTGATTTTTATCTTTAGAAGTACGACATATTGGATTAATAGTGACATCACTTAATTTTTCAAGTTATTCTTAGCAAGACCTTTTATTTGATACCCATATTGTAGGAGTACATTAAAAATAATTGGTCCGCCATCTTGGGTATGCAGTCATCTTGGATTTAGAATGACGTCACACAGTTAACCGTGCATTTTCATCCAAACTGTGTGTATACAAAATTTCAGCTCAATGTTAAAGATATCTACTTCAAAATTGATTTTCAAGCTTTAGAAGTCCGCCATATTAGATAAATAGTGACGTCACATTATTTTTCGAGTTACTCTTAGCAAGACCTTTTATTTGATACCCATATTGTAGGGGTGCATTAAAAATAATTGATCCGCCATCTTGGGTATGCCGCCATCTTGGATTTAAAATGACGTCACACAGTCAACCATGCATTGTCATCCAAACTAAATTTCAGCTCAATCAGTTAAAGATATCTGCTTCAAAATTGAGTTGCAAGATTCCACCCGAACATACATACATACATACATTGCAAGTTAAATAAAAGCTTGTAAAAAATGTTTTTTCTTGGTTTTTCTTTAATTTAAGAAACTATGTTGTTAAAAACAATTTGATCTTTATAAATGACTCTTTCAGTTGGTACCATAAAATATAGGTTTTTTTTTGTCACATTTCACCGGTACGATTACCGGCTCAAGGTTATTTTTAAAAAAATCTTTAAATGCAGTTTTAATTATTTTTGAAAATAAAGGAATATTTCCTTTCAGCAAAATTTGGTATCATCAATATTAAGGGTACTGATTAAGGGTACGATACCGGGTACCCGGGTCGGGTATACCCGGGTATTTGAGTGTTTTCAAACCCGGGTAATATTTGACGGCAAACCCGGGTACCCGAGTATCACAACAAAACATTTTTTATTAACAAAAAAAAACGCCTCATGTTAATTAGAAAGCGAGAGCGAATGGGTTTTTTTAGTGGCGGGTGGATTTGTAACAAAAGCAAGAAATCGGCTGTCCGATCGCTCGCTTACCGCTTTAGTATTTTTAAATTTTTATTTTATAAATAGAAAATAATATTTAATGACAGTCACTTCACTAAAGTAAAAAAAATGTGATTTGAAACTTTGATCTCCTATTATTAATGTTCCTAAAATATTTCATTTTTAAGTTAATTGTTAAATTTTCATACATTATTTTAAGTTCAACAAGAATGTTTTGTTTTCTATTTGTTTTGACATTTATTTTCTAGTTGTAACTAGAAAATAAATAATGAACATAACGTACGTACGTTCAATAAAGTATGAACGTACGTACGTAATGTTCATTATTTTTATTGTTTTTTGCACTATCACAGAGCAACAAACAATATTGGTTCAAATAACCAAACTACCTATGTTCGTTCTTTTGGTTTCAGTCAATATTTTCACTTTGATTTTGTTTTTTTTTTCCTAATAAAAATAAGCATACTGCGACAAATTATGCGTTGTTTTACTTGAAAAAAATGTAATACCCGGGTACCCGGGTATCAAAAGAAATAATACCCGATACCCGGGTACGAAAAAAGTCCGGGTATCGGAAAACCCTACTGTCGAATTCCAAGCACAATTTGGTATTTTGTGAAAAGAGTACCTAAACAAGACCAACAAAACAATTTTTTACGACCTAACTAGCTAACCACGGATATAAGGAATACTTAACTTCCTTTGTCTAGTACAGTAAGCTCATTCAAGCTATACATTTACACTACGAAAACCGCCACTATTACGAGCGACATTAGAATGATCCAAAGATTAAACAGTACCTATAGCTTGTTAAGCTGGACATTGACGATCAGTTTTTCGCGTCAGTCTAGATGTAAAACTGTGGCGTCACTCCAATGGTTTTATGCCAACTAGATTTGCCCATTCACGGGCGTCACTCCGGCTCTTCAGTTTTCGACCGGCCGGGCTGTTTAAAGAACGTGTACTACCTATTTGTGTCGAGAAAAAAGTGGATTCTGATTCTGAAGAAACATAAATTCTTACTGCGGTTACTCTTTGTTGCCAAATACTTACCTAAAAGCAAAAAAGAAAGCAATGGATGAAGGAATGACTTAAAAAAGAAATCAATTAACTCACGTCAATTAAAATAGGAAGCAATTCATCTAGAGCTTTTTGTCGATGCTGTTTTGTTTTATAATTTTTGTCCGATACTTTCCACAAACATTCAGAATTTTTATATTTTTCAATAAATTCTGTCATTATGACACGTCTAGAGGACAGCGACGCCGTCATTGTATCAACAAAATACCATACACAGCAGCACAGCACGCTAAATCACCGCGCGGCGCGGGCGCTGCGCACGAACTGACGCGATTGGCATAACGATCACACACTCACGTTCAGTTTGGCGCGACGCGCCGGGTTGGATTTATGGTAGCCCCGGAAATTTCGTGCAGCGTCGTCAGTTAAAACTCCGGAGTGATGATTCGACACTCACGATCAAATTTTGGATTTACGTCAGTTCAACTGACGCGCAAAACTGATCGTCAATGTCCAGCTTTAGGGAGCTTACTATACCTATACATCGCGCCAAACTTCTAGCCCGCTCTGAACACAGCAACAATTCGTCGCAATGTCGAAATATACGTAATATTTAAATTATTGTCTGTGTCTCCGTCACTGCAGACCTACCATACCCCTGGCCACAGGGCACGATCGGGTAAGACTTAACCATTAAGTGGTGGATGATTGTCACATCACTTAATAAGTTTTAGCACGTTAAAAATAAACTTAGTATATTTTATTTTATGTGCATGAGAAAGAGGCGCGAAGCAACTGCGGACTAGAAGTTTGGCGCGATCTGTTGAATCTATACTTTTTTGCTGTCTTTTGAACAGATTTTAAATTGGATAATTTGAGCCACGGACGTTCATTTTCCACTAGGTATTAACCACAGAACACAAAATTCTGTGTTCTGTGGTATGAACCATTTTTCAGCAACCGATCTCGTCGAGAAAGGTTCTTTAAAAAAAGACTTCAATTATAGTTTCCGCTACACTACCTACTTGCCTTGTTTTAAAAGTCGAAAAAGTACAATCTAAAAGAAGAATGGCAGAACCCCGTGTATTTTCAGTGTCGCACTTAGGAGTTATGTATCTTAATGAAAATACCCTTAAAAGATAGGTCTAAGTCCAATTAAAAAAAAGGGTAATTGCAGCATATTTTTTTTAAATGGGGTTTTCGTGTTATGCTGCAATATGTATAACCTACAAATATCAGTGACCTTACATACAGATAATATATGATTTAATACTAGAACTGATTTGAAAAATAGGTAATTATAGGTATTTAGTTACCTACACAGCCGAAATCATATAAAAAGGTATGTACAGATGACAATTGACAACAAAACATAGGGTAGGTACCCTATCCACATGATGTACCCTATACACATGATGTTGTTGTAATATAAGGGTGTGGTTCATGGACAAACAGCCAAACGATGTTATCACACCAACCGAAGTAA
Organism: Schoenobius gigantellus; assembly: GCA_963935595.1. NCBI lineage: Eukaryota > Metazoa > Arthropoda > Insecta > Lepidoptera > Crambidae > Schoenobius > Schoenobius gigantellus. The sequence goes on from OZ012541.1 coordinate 20,819,961, forward strand.
TAGGCATAATCTTGATATTTGTTACAATAAATTATATTATTAAGACTTATTGACAATAGGTTATTAAAATAAATCTTTGTCTTTAATACTCATTAATATCGAATTCCGTTTATTTATCACTTGTTATCACATAAAACTTAAAAAAACGTATTAAATAGTTCAATCTTATAAATATTTTAAACAATATATTTATTTAATTATTTAAGGTGGCAACTTATTTGTTTATACTTTACCTATGCGTTTCGTTATTGCATGTGTGGTTGAGTTTTGATACAAGTTTTATTTTTTCGATTTTCTCATTATTCCCGTTTTACAAAAAAAACATATTTATAGGAAATGAACAACTATAACTGTCTAATATAATGCATAGAATTTCATCGACTTTCACTTGATATTTTATGCGACCCTGGGTGTGCCATTCTTCTTTCTTATTGATTGGCGCCTGCATACAAACAACGAGCGGGAGCTGTGGCTGAAGCCGCGCGCAGCGGAATCGGATGCTTGAACGCTATTGGCGCCAGACGTACCTAGTCGCGACGAGATTGATTATAATGGTATGTTTGTTTGTTTAGCGTGTTAACTTTATTAAATATAGATAAAGTTAATTAATTATTTTGCACATGTGTGGTTTGGCGGCGCCAACGTCGCCAACTTGGAATCGCCACTACCGAGAGGTGTGCCCAGCCTTCTTCTTGCAGCGGCGGCAGTTGATCGCCGTCATCGGTGAAGATTTCTCCCTTCACAACGTGGTCAGCGCTATGCTGGAGGGAGAGCACACGTATAGGACGCACCTAGTGCGTCGAAGTCATCATGACGCAGAGACGGCGAACAGGGAAAAGGAAAATAATCGTATGGCCGCTCCATGCCGCCGTAAAAGGATGGGACGAAGGAGGTGGACTTACACCCGCCTCGGCAACGGCAACCTGAGGGTCCAGGCCCGGGAACCCCGAGCCCTCTGTTGCACTGGTTGCCGCCAGTCGTTGATCCCCGGATGTCCCAGGGGATATTCGGCCTCTCCCCATTCTGAGGGGATGAGGGGCTCGCCTTAGACGAACAGACGCCGACGAGGTCGTGGAAGCGTTTGCAAGAGTTCCATGGGTGATGGGCGTACTCGCGCCAAAGTGTCCCTGAAGAGCATCGCTGGATCTTAGTCGGTAGGCTGCGGATGCTGTATGGCTATCCTCGTGGTCATACTGATATGCGAACTACTTAGTATGACTACGAGGAAACGGCGGCATTTTGCCTCCATTAGCCGCGGAGTCGCATCGAAAAAAAAAGAGTATGTACCAAACATCTTGTATAATGACACTCGACCCATTGAGATCACCGCTCACCCGCTCACTCACGCTCCCATAGCATCTTTGCTTCTGCTTGTCAAGGACTTATACTTGTCAGTAAGACATTGGAAAGGATTAGATATAAATATAACACAATAAGTTCAATTAGATATCGAAGTAGGTAATATTTTTATTTTACTTATATAATATTTCAAAATTTAATTTACACAAATAATAAAGCCACTATCGTCTTATGCTAAAATAAATTGAAGTTTCAAAAAAAAAATAAAGCAAATCTAAACATCATTGACTCTACCCCAGCCTAATCGGATCTTTTTCTCGTGTAACTTCAACCAAGATGGCATACTTCTTGGAAATGCATGTGCATTAGGGAATTTCAGTGGCGGTGTTGGCCGCTTGAATGGATCTTCGTCTTTAAGCTTGCGGAGGAGATATTCCTTGTTTATCTGTTTTGGATCTCTGTATTTATCCATATAAAGGTTAAATGGTCTTTTGCGTGGAAACCACTCTTGAGGTCTGATGTATGGAGCTGGGAAATCATATTCATAGACTGAAACAAATATTAATACTTTAGTTTGCATTGCACATAATTGTTGTTGAAATATTTTTGTTCATCCATTATAAAAATTGTAGTTGCTGTTATTCATTCGTGCAAGAAAATGTAATAATCATCATCAGCATCACAGCTCATATACGTCTCCACCGCGGGCCGATTTTTATATATAAGTAAGAAGAAGACTAGTGGTCCCAGCAGACGCTATCCTGCCCGATTACAGCGTCACCTACCGGATCCAACTGTACCTTCTCTGAACCTATTCAAACACACACAGAAAATAGGGAAGATGCAAATGTAATATTTATTAACGATTTGTAATTAAAATGTTATAAAAACGTAAAACAAGAAAGATGGTTATGTTTTTATTTTAGTTAATACTATTTTTCATTAATTATTGCGAAACAAAAAAATACGCGAAACAGAACGCATCTTAATCTACCAATCAACGACTAGTGACGTCACTCCTGTTTTACGAGTATCTCCCGTCAGGTATAAAGGTAAACATTATTTTAACGAAAATTATTTACACTTTTCTGTAAAAAATGGTAGTAGGTTTATAAAAATAGACCAGAAACCTACCAAGAGTTAGTGTCGACATGGTAGTAACTTTTTTTGTTGAAAGTGACGAGTTTTCGAGTGTAGAAATGAAGTAAACTACTGCTACTTGCATGTTTTCTATTTCGTAAGAATCGGTCGGGCGGTTTTGAGTTTTAGCGAGACTAACACACAGCGATTCATTTTTATATATAAGAAGATATAAATTAACGTTTAGTTCGGGTTCGGGTCTCTGTATGCCGCCACAAACAAACACTTAGCTTTTACCATAGTTTTGTAAACTTAAATCAGGCTAGTCTGGTGGTATACATGGACCATTATTTTACATGTGTCCTAATCAGGGTCGATTATTTATAGGGTTCATTGTGCGAGATACGACCTGACCTGGAAGTCTAACGAGGTGGATCGCTGAGCTGCCGTACCATTCTTTCTACCACCACCAGGGCAGTACCATCCTATGTGGCAATCCAAGCCCCTGAACTGGTCGAACGACCCTCGCCAGTTCTCTTGATAAAAATAATACAACCCTAAAAGCCGGATTAATGTTACATATTTAATAATAAAATTTATAAAATATTGTAAGCGTTGCAATTTTATTTTATAAAATGTTCCACGCTAAACCCTATAATGTTTATCATAACAGCTAAGACATTATATCTAATTAAAATCATGTCTTAGTAGTTATCATAAACTCAGTTTCGTACACAAAACAACAAGTGTGCACCATTATAACCCACATTCACAATCTGTCCCAACGCTACTTCGCTAGCGCCACCGTCCACCCAAACTCCCTTGTCAGACAGGCGGCCGAATACACCCCATAACGTAGTGTAGCGGCCAGAACTCGTCGACCGAGGAACATCCTCCTCGATCCCCCCGACCCGTACACAAGAGCGAACGACCTTCTCCCTCCGCCTTCCAACTCACTATCAAACACTGCACACTCACGCACTAGTCCCACACACCGCAGTCGTAGAACAATAATGCGAAGGCCCGGTCTACACAGTTTGCGATATACCAGGTACAGATATGTGCCTGGTCGCTTCTCCCCAACCTCCACTACACGGCGAACTCGAGCGTCCAAGCCTTAGAGGCGCGCTCGCGTTGCAGCCGCTCCCCGCACCTACTATATCCGCCTGGTGACTCTACTCAGAGAGCTAGAAATTCATCAGGTTAGGTTTGCCAAACTAGGCTTGAGGGCCTACCAAAGTTCTCGCCTTCTCTTAAATAATTAAGGTGATGCTGTAACAGCCATCTGCGGCTACCAGCATAAGTCCTTAAAAAAAAAAGTGCAACATTATAAATAATGTTATCAAACATTCTCGTAAAAACCAATGTAAACTCGCTCGCGAATCCCACAGGCGTTTGCATTCAACCCTCAACGTTCGAGTGCGCAAACTAAGCGAGTTTGGCCCCCAAACGCCCCGCGCCGCCCGCCTCCCCGTGAGTTCCCCGCTGTTGCTCTGCGCAAAACAGGTTCGATTCATAACTGTATTTATTGTAAAACTGTGGCAACGTTGTTGAGAAACATGGTCAAGCTTACGCAAACTGAAGACAAATCTAATTGCAATATTTTAAAAAAATAAAGTAAAAAAAACATTTTGTAACTACATACCAGGTTCTTTTGTGTTTAATGTTTTATGAAAAAAATCCTTAACTGTATCATCCCAATCACTTTGATAAAATGCTAAACCAGCAGGTGTGATAGTCTCCTGATACTTTTTATACCAGTCTCTTGTCACAAATGTTCTTTCTTCAAGAGATGCTGCTGAAACTAAATATTTGAACATTTATTAATAATAAATGTATGTATTAATAGTCAAACATAGATCGACATAGATTTTAGGTAATAATTAATCAACAACTTGCAGAGAATTACAAAATATTGTTCATTGTTTAATATTTATATTGTGATGGATATTCAGGAATTGAAATAAAATTAACATAAATAGCCAACCTCTAGGTAAATCATAATCCATTTTGCCATCTTGTTTGTACAGCACAAAAACATATCTATGAAAACCAGTTCCTTTCAGTGGAAATGGCTGTAAATACTCCACTAAAGTATTTCCTTTTTCTATATCGTTTCCAGGAATATTAGCAATAAACCAATGTACATATTCTTTTTCATGTTCAGTTAAATGACCATCAAGACTAGTCAGTACGAGTGTCCATAACTCATCTTTGTCAGACTCGAAACTAACAGATGGCTTTTCTAATGCTTGTGCTGGTTTGACTACATTTCCAGTGCACACAGGCAAATTCAATCCATCATTTAAATCATAATATATATCTAAATTTCTATGTGGTGTAAAGAAACCCTCTCCATACAAATGTGAAAATACTCCATAGTGTTCTGCAATATCTTTTTTATGTTGTGGACCCAGTGTGCTTAACCATTCTTTTCGAGCTTCTATCAAATCAATCTCTAATTTGTGATCTCTGGCCAATTTTTCAAGGGATTTATTACTTTTTATATTCTTGATATATGCTAGTCGATCTTTACGCTGTGGTGCTGAATTTCTAAAAAAACCAGAAGTGTTTAGATTAGTTGTTCAGATAAGTAGTGTTGAATCCTTGTGAATATTTTCAGTGACATTACTTCACTAATTAAGGTTCATATTAATAAACGCATCTCAAAGTTGAGTTCGATGTTAAGATACTGCTTTGACATTTAGGCTCGTATTAATAAACTCATCTCAAAGTTGAGATTGATCTTAAGATACTGTTTTGACATTACGAACCATCTGTTAAAAACAACATCTCAAGATCGATGTCATTCTTGAGATGCGTTTATTAATACAAGCCAATGTACCGACCATCTGTCAAAAACAACATCTCAAGATCGATCTCATTCTTGAGATTCAATTACTATTAATATAAGCCTTAGAGTAAGCAAAGACAGATTTTCAGTATATATTGCCAAGATTCATAGATCCATCTAACCATTCTGTGTATATGCATCAAACCTTTGACATCAAACATTACAGAAAGAAATATGAAATATGTGTGCAAAGGCAGAATTTTAAAGGAGCACACCTAACTTAAAATATACATTGGTGGCAATTCTGTTGGCACTAATGCGATTAAACTAAACCAAATTTAGTTTTAGTGCTGTCAAATTGTTTTCAGTTAAAATTTTCGAACAAAAAACACGATTTGACCGCACTAAAACTAAATTCAGTTTAGTTTATTCCAACAAATGCCAACAGAATTGACACCATTGTTTTGTAAATTAGGCAATTATGGCTTGAAGCCATTGACCAACCAAATGGGCAACACGTCCGCACTCGAAATGTCTGAGCCAAAAGAGAGGCAACTTGCAAAAAGAGAAACAATCGCGCGCCGATTGCTTTTGTTTGATTGGCTTGTATTAATTGAAGCAAATTTTCAGATATTTTTTCAGACTTTGCCTTTTGTTGCATAAATGTATGAATCAAGATCATTTAAATACATTTTAAACTTTAAGAAATCTTTCTGAGGTCTTATAGATATATTAACTATACTTTTTAGGGTCAATAGTGCATGTGGCTCCTGTAAGATTTATAAGTATACAAGACAAGCGCGAGATCAATTCACTGTACCCAATATTTACAGTGCCTGTCACCCTTCTGCTTGGCGGCAGAAGAAGTTAAGATAAATAGACTAGCTAGAAAGAGGTATTTGTGCAGTTTACTTTATCACCGAGACTTCTTCTGGTATACTTACAATCTATCAAAGCGTCAATAAGAAAATCAGTTTTAGTCTATCAAGTCTTAAGTCAACATCTTCGCAAACACCGCTTTCTTAAGGGCCCATGGCGCGAAAAATAGCAAAAAGGCCGTTGGCGTTTTTGATATTTTACGTTAACGTTCCAGTTAACTGACCGGGAAAAAATAAATTTAAATTCTTAAATTATGTGTCTACACAATCACCGTCACCATTTTTCAAATTTACATACCATTTCGTTAAAAAATAGCATCAATTTTACTTAAAATTTAGGTTACACCCACATACCGTTCGTGATTTTTAGCTTCATTAATTAACCCTATTATATTTTAGTTTAACAAATATATAGAATAAAGGTAAGCAAAACACTGACACGGTGGTATTTTTTTAAATTATCGTACATTGATTTTTATTTGAATTTTTTAACATACATTTATCGATGTTCTTACAAATACTTGGCTCGGGCGCGTCGAAATTCAGTGTGCAATCAAGACTCGAAGTGAGAGCACGTCGCTTTGAGCTAGCTCCCGGTCGCGTAATTATTTGTGTATGTATATGTCACCGTAAAATTGCAAATACCGTTAGATTGTAATCTATCTCGCGAGATTGTAAACTATCGAAAGATTGTGAACCGTAACACACTGTTTACAATTTAACGCATTATTTTTCGGTAGATTATAATCTATCGAAGTGAAACTGTTAGATCACAATCTGTCGCACGTTAAATTGTCAACTGTCCGAAAGCTGTCCCTGATTGGCCAGTTTTACAGAAGATCGTTCTGTGTCCATAGAATTAGGAATCAAACACAAGTGTCAGTCAAATAAAATAAATGCACTTCAATAATAGTGACAGCAAGTATGTATTTATTATTTAGTAGTTAAATAATATTTCTGACATCATAATATAGTAAGAAAAATTGTAACCAAATGAGAAAATCAGAAAGGTAACAACATTTTCTTTTCAAACACAAATTAAGATTGAAAAAGTAATAAAAAAAATTTGCCGAAGCAAATTAAACACAAACTAATTTAAATAAAAATGAAAATCGAAACGTAACAAAATTGTCTATTAGAAAAAAACGATACAAAATCTTGACTTATTGTAAGAGTAATAAAAATAATATGAAAAAAAATACATCAAAAATGTTTCCTTAGCCTACAAGTTCCCAATACGGGAACATTTTTATTGGTGCATTTTTCTTTCATATTATTTTTTATTACTCTTACAATAAGTCAAGATTTTGTTTCGTTAATTTTTCTTACCATATTATGATGTCAGAATTATTGATTAACTACTAAATAAAAAAATACATACTTGATGTCACTATTCTTGAAGTGCATTTATTTTATTTGACTGACACTGTGTTTGATTCCTAACTCTATGGACACAGAACGTTCTACTGTAAGACGGACCAATCAGGGACAGCCTTCGGAGAGTTGACAATTTAACGCGCGACAGATTGTGATTTAACAGTTTCACTTCGATAGATTATAATCTACCGAGAAATAATGCGTTAAATTGTAAGCAGTGTGTTACGGTTCACAATCTATCGATAGTTTACAATCTCGCGAGATATATTATAATCTAACGGTATTTACAATTTTACGGTGACATATACGACGCGAAGTCCTACGGAGTAATCGGAGAAGTTGATAACTAACAATTTTGTTATTTGTGGCTGCCGTACGAAAAACCTTCAACCTTTTTACAAGCTTTTATTTATCTTTTGCATGTTCGGGTCTAATCTTGCGAGTTAAATTTGACTCACTTCACGGTTTCCGATTAAGCTGAAATTTTGCATGCATTATGTATAAATATATTATGATGACGACATGGAGCTGATCTGATGTTGGAGCTGAAGGGTGGCCATAGGAAGTCCGCAATAAAACGACATAGCCCCATCGAGTTTGAGCTCGTTTGATTTGTATTGACGAGAACTTTGATCCTATATGGTAACCAGGGTCTGATGCTGGAGCTGGAAGGTGGCCATAGGAACTCCGCAATCAAACAACGCAACCCCATCGAGTTTGGGCTCGTTTGATTCGTATTGACGAGTACTTTGGACCTATGTGGTAACCAGGGTCTGATGCTGGAGCTGGAAGGTGGCCATAGGAACTCCGCAATCAAACAACGCAACCCCGTCGAGTTTGGGCTCGTTTGATTCGTATTAACGAGTACTTTGGTCCTATATGGTAACCAGGGTCTGATCCTGGAACTGGAAGGTGGCCATAGGAACTCCGCAATCAAACAACGCAACCCCATCGAGGTCGGGCTCGTTTGATTCGTATTGACGAGTACTTTGGACCTATGTGGTAACCAGGGTCTGATGCTGGAGCTGGAAGGTGGCCATAGGAACTCCGCAATCAAACAACGCAACCCCATCGAGTTTGGGCTCGTTTGATTCGTATTGACGAGTACTTTGGACCTATGTGGTAACCAGGGTCTGATGCTGGAGCTGGAAGGTGGCCATAGGAACTCCGCAATCAAACAACGCAACCCCATCGAGTTTGGGCTCGTTTGATTCGTATTGACGAGTACTTTGGACCTATGTGGTAACCAGGGTCTGATGCTGGAGCTGGAAGGTGGCCATAGGAACTCCGCAATCAAACAACGCAACCCCGTCGAGTTTGGGCTCGTTTGATTCGTATTGACGAGTACTTTGGACCTATGTGGTAACCAGGGTCTGATGCTGGAGCTGGAAGGTGGCCATAGGAACTCCGCAATCAAACAACGCAACCCCATCGAGTTTGGGCTCGTTTGATTCGTATTGACGAGTACTTTGGACCTATGTGGTAACCAGGGTCTGATGCTGGAGCTGGAAGGTGGCCATAGGAACTCCGCAATCAAACAACGCAACCCCATCGAGTTTGGGCTCGTTTGATTCGTATTGACGAGTACTTTGGACCTATGTGGTAACCAGGGTCTGATGCTGGAGCTGGAAGGTGGCCATAGGAACTCCGCAATCAAACAACGCAACCCCGTCGAGTTTGGGCTCGTTTGATTCGTATTAACGAGTACTTTGGTCCTATATGGTAACCAGGGTCTGATCCTGGAACTGGAAGGTGGCCATAGGAACTCCGCAATCAAACAACGCAACCCCATCGAGTTCGGGCTCGTTTGATTCGTATTGACGAGTACTTTGGACCTATGTGGTAACCAGGGTCTGATGCTGGAGCTGGAAGGTGGCCATAGGAACTCCGCAATCAAACAACGCAACCCCATCGAGTTTGGGCTCGTTTGATTCGTATTGACGAGTACTTTGGACCTATGTGGTAACCAGGGTCTGATGCTGGAGCTGGAAGGTGGCCATAGGAACTCCGTAATCAAACAACGCAACCCCATCGAGTTTGGGCTCGTTTGATTCGTATTGACGAGTACTTTGGACCTATGTGGTAACCAGGGTCTGATGCTGGAGCTGGAAGGTGGCCATAGGAACTCCGCAATCAAACAACGCAACCCCGTCGAGTTTGGGCTCGTTTGATTCGTATTGACGAGTACTTTGGACCTATGTGGTAACCAGGGTCTGATACTGGAGCTGGAAGGTGGCCATAGGAACTCCGCAATCAAACAACGCAACCCCATCGAGTTTGGGCTCGTTTGATTCGTATTGACGAGTACTTTGGACCTATGTGGTAACCAGGGTCTGATGCTGGAGCTGGAAGGTGGCCATAGGAACTCCGCAATCAAACAACGCAACCCCATCGAGTTTGGGCTCGTTTGATTCGTATTGACGAGTACTTTGGACCTATGTGGTAACCAGGGTCTGATGCTGGAGCTGGAAGGTGGCCATAGGAACTCCGCAATCAAACAACGCAACCCCGTCGAGTTTGGGCTCGTTTGATTCGTATTGACGAGTACTTTGGACCTATGTGGTAACCAGGGTCTGATGCTGGAGCTGGAAGGTGGCCATAGGAACTCCGCAATCAAACAACGCAACCCCATCGAGTTTGGGCTCGTTTGATTCGTATTAACGAGTACTTTGGTCCTATATGGTAACCAGGGTCTGATCCTGGAACTGGAAGGTGGCCATAGGAACTCCGCAATCAAACAACGCAACCCCGTCGAGTTTGGGCTCGTTTGATTCGTATTGACGAGTACTTTGGACCTATGTGGTAACCAGGGTCTGATACTGGAGCTGGAAGGTGGCCATAGGAACTCCGCAATCAAACAACGCAACCCCATCGAGTTTGGGCTCGTTTGATTCGTATTGACGAGTACTTTGGACCTATGTGGTAACCAGGGTCTGATGCTGGAGCTGGAAGGTGGCCATAGGAACTCCGCAATCAAACAACGCAACCCCATCGAGTTTGGGCTCGTTTGATTCGTATTGACGAGTACTTTGGACCTATGTGGTAACCAGGGTCTGATGCTGGAGCTGGAAGGTGGCCATAGGAACTCCGCAATCAAACAACGCAACCCCGTCGAGTTTGGGCTCGTTTGATTCGTATTGACGAGTACTTTGGACCTATGTGGTAACCAGGGTCTGATGCTGGAGCTGGAAGGTGGCCATAGGAACTCCGCAATCAAACAACGCAACCCCATCGAGTTTGGGCTCGTTTGATTCGTATTAACGAGTACTTTGGTCCTATATGGTAACCAGGGTCTGATCCTGGAACTGGAAGGTGGCCATAGGAACTCCGCAATCAAACAACGCAACCCCATCGAGTTCGGGCTCGTTTGATTCGTATTGACGAGAACTTTGATCCTATATGGTAACCAGGGTCTGATGCTGGAGCTGGAAGGTGGCCATAGGAACTCCGCAATCAAACAACGCAACCCCATCGAGTTTGGGCTCGTTTGATTCGTATTGACGAGTACTTTGGACCTATGTGGTAACCAGGGTCTGATGCTGGAGCTGGAAGGTGGCCATAGGAACTCCGCAATCAAACAACGCAACCCCGTCGAGTTTGGGCTCGTTTGATTCGTATTAACGAGTACTTTGGTCCTATATGGTAACCAGGGTCTGATCCTGGAACTGGAAGGTGGCCATAGGAACTCCGCAATCAAACAACGCAACCCCATCGAGTTCGGGCTCGTTTGATTCGTATTGACGAGTACTTTGGACCTATGTGGTAACCAGGGTCTGATGCTGGAGCTGGAAGGTGGCCTTAGGAACTCCGCAATCAAACAACGCAACCCCATCGAGTTTGGGCTCGTTTGATTCGTATTGACGAGTACTTTGGACCTATGTGGTAACCAGGGTCTGATGCTGGAGCTGGAAGGTGGCCATAGGAACTCCGCAATCAAACAACGCAACCCCATCGAGTTTGGGCTCGTTTAATTCGTATTGACGAGTACTTTGGACCTATGTGGTAACCAGGGTCTGATGCTGGAGCTGGAAGGTGGCCATAGGAACTCCGCAATCAAACAACGCAACCCCGTCGAGTTTGGGCTCGTTTGATTCGTATTGACGAGTACTTTGGACCTATGTGGTAACCAGGGTCTGATGCTGGAGCTGGAAGGTGGCCATAGGAACTCCGCAATCAAACAACGCAACCCCATCGAGTTTGGGCTCGTTTGATTCGTATTGACGAGTACTTTGGACCTATGTGGTAACCAGGGTCTGATGCTGGAGCTGGAAGGTGGCCATAGGAACTCCGCAATCAAACAACGCAACCCCGTCGAGTTTGGGCTCGTTTGATTCGTATTAACGAGTACTTTGGTCCTATATGGTAACCAGGGTCTGATCCTGGAACTGGAAGGTGGCCATAGGAACTCCGCAATCAAACAACGCAACCCTATCGAGTTCGGGCTCGTTTGATTCGTATTGACGAGTACTTTGGACCTATGTGGTAACCAGGGTCTGATGCTGGAGCTGGAAGGTGGCCATAGGAACTCCGCAATCAAACAACGCAACCCCATCGAGTTTGGGCTCGTTTGATTCGTATTGACGAGTACTTTGGACCTATGTGGTAACCAGGGTCTGATGCTGGAGCTGGAAGGTGGCCATAGGAACTCCGCAATCAAACAACGCAACCCCATCGAGTTTGGGCTCGTTTGATTCGTATTGACGAGTACTTTGGACCTATGTGGTAACCAGGGTCTGATGCTGGAGCTGGAAGGTGGCCATAGGAACTCCGCAATCAAACAACGCAACCCCATCGAGTTTGGGCTCGTTTGATTCGTATTGACGAGTACTTTGGTCCTATGTGGTAACCAGGGTCTGATGCTGGAGCTGGAAGGTAGCCAAAGGAACTCCGCAATAAAACGACAGAACCCCATCGAGTTTGGGCTCGTTTGATTCGTATTGACGAGTACTTTGGTCCTATATGGTAACCAGGGTCTGATGCTGAAGTTGGAAGGTGGCCAAAGGAACTCCGAAATAAAACGACGCAACCCCATCGAGTTTGGGCTTGCTTGATTCGTATTGACGAGTACTTTGGACCTATGTGGTAACCAGGGTCTGATGCTGGAGCTGGAAGGTAGCCATAGGAACTCCGCAATAAAAGGACACAACCCCATCGAGTTTGGGCTCGTTTGATTCGTACTGACGAATACTTTGGTCCTATATGGTAACCAGGGTCTGATGCTGAAGTTGGAAGATGGCCAAAGGAACTCCGAAATAAAACGACGCAACCCCATCGAGTTTGGGCTTGCTTGATTTGTATTGACGAGTACTTTGGTCCTATATGATTTTTCTTGATGAGTACTTTGAGACAATCTAATCCAAGATGGCCGCCGTCACAAATTGACAGATTATTTTTATGTACAATCTCCACAATATGGGCCTGTATATAGGGTATCAAATGAAAGTTCGTAAAATACAGTACACCATGAAAAAAACTAAAACAAGATGGCCGCTATCACAAAAGATTTTTTAAAACAAGCAACAACAACATTTATTGCCCTAAAAAAAGAAAATAAACTTTAATTTATTTTTTTATTATCATCTAGCGAACGGCTTCAATGCACTAAAAAGTGCGTTGAGCACAAGAAAATATTCATTTCATATTTGTTTATTACTAAATTATTATATGTATATTATATAAAATAATTGTAGATACAACTAACAATAAAGAACTGGGTAGTCATTAAAATATTTCGTATTATTTGAGCAATTAGTTTAAAAAAAGTTTTTTTAAAAACAAGCTTATAATGCCTTAAAAGAGGAAAATAAACTTTAATTTATTACAAGATATATTTTCTTATAAAAATATAAAAGCTTGTCCCGAGAATTAGGATAAACAATAAAACAATTTAACTTGATTATTATATTTATTTTTTTGTAATAAATAACGTTTTGTACAGCATTGTCATACACACATGACAATGCTGTGCAGACCTGAAATTTAAATGCATATATGATCCCTTTTTTGAAAAACTCGAATCCGTTATAACTGCTGCCTCACGGAAACTCGGTGTCCTGAACAAGGTGCGTATTTATTTTGCGCCGGACCAACTATGCCTGTTGTATAAAACTCAGGTTAGGTCTTGCGTGGAATATTGCTCGCACTCCGGCTCCGCTCAGTACCTCCTCGATGCTCTGGACAGATTGCAGCGTCGCGCTTTTCGAATAATTGGCAATGTAGAGGCAACTAATACCCTCGAGCCTCTACAACTTCGTCGTGACATCGCCTCTCTTAGCGCTTTTTACCGAATGTTCCACGGGGAATGCTCTGAGGAGCTCTTTAACCTTATCCCTCCCTCTCCATTCCTTAACAGAAAAACGAGTAAGGGTCTACGGAGTCATCCTTTCACTGTATCCTCCTTTTCACACCGTACCAAGAAATTCCAAGATTCCTTCTTCTTTTTTTTTATTGCTACTAAGTTGGCAAAAAAGCAAACTGCCCACCTGCTGGTAAGTGGTAACAGTCACCTATAATACATGTGGCTCCTGTGACATTCGCAGTAAAACTGCAACCCCCACAAAGGCCCACATAGTATAACACAGTAAATAATAAACACCTATTAAATTCAAAATTAACATCTACGATATTTTGCTAGGCGGCCGTACCGATTGGTGCCGATTGCGCGACCGAGTTCGCTTGTGTGCGTGAGCGACGCACACAAACAGAGACTAGAGAAATTTACCTAAACTAGCTCGGGCTCGCGCGGATGGTGAGCCCTTAAACACAAACCTCTGGTACATGATACAGGTGCAACTATTTGCAATGCTTTCTCTGATTTTTTTAAATCATCTTTACTCTGATAATGATAGCTCAATTATGAGTTACGAATTCAATTACAATTCATGTCATGGACAGGCCCCTCTTACCCATTGGGCACAATGGGCACGTCCCCAGGGCCCCCGATGGACTGGGGCCCCCTAGTCTCTACTCGATTACCAAGCGATAACCGATAGCTACTCTACTTTCTCATTATACATACTATATTATACTACTCAAAACAAAATTACAGCCACCTGTAAAATTGTATGATAAACAAACTAACATTAGGTACTCATTTCTTTGCTCATTTCTTCTCTGTGTTTGTTTATTGGTTTTAAGGGCCCATGGCGCGAAAAATAGCAAAAAGGCTGTTGGCATTTTTGATATTGTACGTTAACGTTCGAGTTAACTGACCGGGAAAAAATAAATTTAAGTTCTTCAATTATGTCTTTACACAATCACCGTCACCATTTTTCAAATTTACATACCATTTCTTTAAAAAATTGCATTAATATTACTTAAAACTTGGGTTACACCCATACACCGTTCGTGATTTTTAGCTTCATTAATTAACCCTATTGTATTTTACTTTAACAAATATAGAGAACAAGGGTAAGGAAAACACTGACACCGTGGATTTTTTTTTATTTATCGTATATTGATTTTTATATGAAATTTTTAACATACATTTATCGATTTTCTTACAAATACTTGGCTCGGGAGCGTCGAAATTCAGTGTGCAATCGAGACTGGAAGTCAAAGTCAAAGTCAAATTATTTATTCGGTAGACAGTATTATACATCAAAACAGTAGATTTACGTTTCAAAGCTTAAAACTATGCCTTAGTATCTAATAATTTACTGACTACCGAAATGGTATCCACTCAGCACATGTTGCAGAATCTGCAACGCTGATCTTCCGTGGAACCGTAAAAAAATAAATAAATAATTATAATAATACATACTTATATATGTATGTATTATTACTTACTATTATAATATTATTACTTAATACATACATAAATATACATAAATTACTTAGTTGGATAGATGTTTTAACATGAAGAAGTTTCAGATTTTTTATGTTTGCACTGAAAATGATAATAGTCGTAACTGTTATGGATGAAAAAATTATATATTGTTTCCTATTATGAAATGTTGTGTCTGCTTAATGATTATGTTGCTGTTTAAGTAAATATATTTTGAATTGCTTTTTGAAAGAAGGAACCGACTGCAACGCTCTTAGTGGAGGCGGAATGTTGTTCCAACATTTCGTGGCAGCATAACGAAAACTGCCACGAAAAGCAGACGATTTATGTGTAGGGCAGATCAACCTTAGCGCAAATCTAATATCTCGTTTAGAGAAAACCAATTTGCGATATAGATAACCTGGTCTGCAGTTTTGAATAACACCAAAGAGCAAAGTGGCAAAATGCAGTGAACGGCGTGCCTCCATTTTGATGAGATTGGCTTTGTTTATGTATGGTGTGACATGCGAGCGTCTTGGAATTCCAAAACAAAATCTTGCACATGCATTCTGTACACGTTGGATTAGGGTTTTGGTCCTGGAGAGAAGGCAATCACCGATTACGGTATCTGCATAATTAAGTTTTGATAAGATTAAACTGTCACATAGTTTTTTTCTTAGGTCTAAATTAATATATTGACGGATTTGGTAAAGGACTTTGAGTCTGTAGAAACAGTTTTTGACTACTGTTTGAACGTAGTCTTCGAAATGTAACTGACTGTCGAAAATTACTCCTAAATTTTTTGCTGTTGTTACTTTTTCTAAAAGTTTACCATCCAGTTTTATATGCGGATTATAACTTGACACTTTTTCTACTTGTATTTTCGATCCGAGTATCATAAATTTTGATTTGAAGGGATTAAGTGATAAACCATTTTGTTTTGACCATAGTATCAGGCGTTCTAGATCCTTATTTAACATTTCAACAGCCGTTATAGTGTTATGTGGTTTAAATGATATATACAATTGTAAATCATCCGCATAAAGATGATATTTACAGAACTGGATTGATTTGATTATATCAGCTGTGTATAGAATGAATAAAAGAGGTGCTAAGATAGAGCCCTGTGGCACACCGAAATTAAGAAAAGAGAATTTCGAATAAGACTCTGAGCCATAGTCATTAGTCAGATGGACCCTTTGTGAGCGTGAATCAAGATAGCTAGCAAACCACTTTATAGTGTTGGGTTCAAAACCGTAGTACGCAAGTTTAGATAATAAAAGAGTTGTGTTAATTGTATCAAAGGCACGTGAAAAGTCCAATAATACTAGAATAGTGCGATCACCAGCATCTTGAGCACTTAAGACATCATCCACAACGTCAAGTAAAGCTGTCGCAGTACTGTGGGACTTTCGGAAACCTGATTGCCTTTCCGGTAGAATATTATTGGTTTCCAGGTATTCAGTCAACTGTGTACTTACTACTTTCTCTAATATTTTGGACATAAAGGGCAAGATATTAATAGGTCTTAAATCGTTAACGTCGACCGGATTGGGCTTTTTGGGAACAGGTTTTACATTAGCGGACTTCCATAAGTCTGGAAAAGTATTAGTGGCTATGGATGAATTGATAATTGCGGTGATTATTTCCAAAGTGTGAGGCAATGTTAGCTGAAGCATATCTTTCGAAATGCAGTCTACACCTTGAGCATTACTTGATATTGAACGGATGAAATTTAAAACCTTAGTATCAGTAACCGGTTTAAGAGAAAATGTAGATGTACCAAATCTATGAAATTCGAAAAAAGAGAGGAATGATATGTCTATGTCATATTTTTCTCCGTGATCAAGAAAATTGTTATTTATTTTATCGGGATCATTAAGATGTGAAGGTAAAGTGTGGCCTTTTTTATTAAAATCTACTAAATTTCGTTTAATATTAGTCCATAATTTGCGCGAGTTATGTAAATTGTTATTAATGTACTTATCATAATATGCCGATTTTTCTCTATACAGTGCCGTACTCACAAGTGTCTTTAAATCTTTATAGTATATTTTAAGACTTTGTGATTTAGTATGTTGATATCTAGATTGCGCTTTGTCGCGGAGTTTCATCATTTCTTTAATAGTAGGTGTTATCCAAGGAAAGCTGTTCCTTTTAATATGTTTGGTTTTATAAGGAGCATAAATGTCATAAATATGTAAAATGCAATTACTGAAAGCCTTAACAGTATCATTGACATTGTCGCAAATTAAATATTTCCAGGAAATATTTTCAAGGTCAGCATTAAACTTTTGTAAATCAATATCAATTAATGGCCGGTAAACAAGGCATTTCGGGAGAAGTTTTGGTTTTTTTACATTGATTTCACATGTAATCATTGCATGGCGGCTTAGGTCGGCTATATAATGAACATCCACTACATTTATGGTGTTATCAGAAATAATTAAATCAATTAATGATTCGGAATGAGTGGTAATATGTGTAGGTTTATTAACATATTGTTCTAAACCAAATGTTTTCATAAAAAATATAAGTCTTTGAGTATTAGCGTGATTTATATCTAGATAGTTAATATTAAAATCTCCCAACAGTATGACACGATCATAATTTGGCAAGGAGCATAGTGTTTCAGACAGACCATCTAGGAACAAATCCACGTCAAACCAGGGTGGGCGGTAGGCAGTGCCTATCGCAATTTTCAATCCGTTCAATTTTATGCCTAACCACATTTGTTCGACTGGCGAAGATGAGGAAAGTTTCAATACTGAGGCAGAAATACCACGACGAATGTAGAAACCCACACCGCCTCCACGAGAGCGCAACCCAGCGGGACGAGGCACGTGACGGAGTCGGTATTGAGGCAAACTAGGCGCTCGTGCCTCCTCACCCGCCCGCAGCCACGTCTCGTTTATAGCTATAATGTCAACTGGATAGCACTCCATTGCAGCTATGAATTGGTCATGCCGTGTACCAAGAGATCCCGGGTTAAGAAGTTCTAACGCAAATTTTTTTGAACAATGTGTATAATAGTATAAGAAGAAACAATATGTATGTATTTAGAATTAGTTAAATAATATGTTAATATCATAGCATGTCGAGAGTCAGTGACTGTGGTGAATGAGTTTGAATGAGTAAAGTAGTAGTTATATAATATATATATTTTAAATATGTACTCGTATATGTTGTTATTTGCACGTAGTTCTAACAATTTTAACAATTTCAGAACAAATAAAATCTTTGTAAATACTAACAGATATTGAACTATTGTTATTATGATATTTTTTATAAGTTTATAGTCTAGGGAGCAAAATTTTTTAAAAAATATTGATAAGGAGGAAATTAACGTAAGATTAGTATACATTCTAACAATGAACAGAAATTTATATTTTGACATTGTACGTAAGTAAAATAAAAATAATTTACTAAATTTAAGAATCGCTAACTTTTTTTTCATAAAAAACCCGTTTTAGATCACGTATATTTCTGATCTTAAAAGCTGTTTTGTTTGTGTCTTGACGGACAAAAATAACTCCATTTCGGGTCCACGCAAATCGCCAGTGTAAACGACGCGCTTCTATGCGCACCTTGTAGAAGAGTTCACGGTTGTAAGAAGTAAGACGTTCATTAACATATAGACGCTGCGGCCCGAACGTTTTAGCAGCACAGAGGTCAAGTCCCGTAGTATCGAGTTCACGGCGTACACGAGCGGCGTGTAGCAGCTGGTCCCGTAGGGCGCGCCTCACTAGCCGCACGGCGAGAGGCCGCGGACGTGGCGCATCACCTGCATCAGTACCAATTCCACTTACACGAGGTGCGCCTACGCGCATTCCACTCACCACATCACTTTCTTCTACAGTTATACCCAGCTTCTTACCCACTAAAGTTATCAATTGAATTGTGTTTTCCGCAGGTGACTCGGGTAAACCGGTGATCTCTATATCATTGAGGAGTACCTCCTGGTCACGGTCGTTGAGCTGTTCCTTTAGCTGTTCAAGGTCTGCCGTTCCGCAACCACTTGTAGTAGTATCATAAGTATCCATCCTCTTCTCCAGTGCAGAGAGACGCTCCTCAAAA
Source organism: Schoenobius gigantellus (assembly GCA_963935595.1). Taxonomy (NCBI): domain Eukaryota; kingdom Metazoa; phylum Arthropoda; class Insecta; order Lepidoptera; family Crambidae; genus Schoenobius; species Schoenobius gigantellus. The sequence continues at coordinate 20,839,231 of OZ012541.1, forward strand.
ACATCCATACGAAAAAACATGCCGTCAATAGAGTCTGTAATTTTATCCAGTTTGTTACAAATCTGTTGTGAATAAATACTGATTGCGTCTTTTATGTGTTTTTCTATAGCAGATGCTATGTTGTCCATAATTTCAGACTTTAAACTAGTTAAAATATCTTCCGTTAACATATTTTTTTCGGATTCTAAATCACGTATGTTGCGTGTGCTCTTGTATTTATCTTTTACTGCAAAATTCTTATCTAATGTTAATAGTGGCGACTCAGATGTGGCCGTATTATGTTGTTGAACTGTCAAGGTAGGTGTCAGATTCGGGCTGTTCATTTTCAACCCAATGCTTATGCATTTATTACAAGACCAATTAATCTTCTTTTCCTTATCCATTAGCAGGGCCGTCTTTCACCTATTAGAGGCCCTAGGCACATTAGGATAGTGGGCCCCCTATGACCATAATAAAGCACTATTTAACCGGCTTTAAAAAGGAGGAGGTTATTAATTCGACCCGTATGTTGTTTTGTTTGTGTGTATGTACGCGATTACACCGCCAATTGTGGACCGATTTTCAAAATTCTGTTTGTATTTGATAGAGTATACTCCTGGGGTGGTCCCAAGGTCACCAAAGTCAGGAACTGACGATGGGATCCCATAAAAATCGAGGGAAACCCTTAAATTATTTCCAACGTGTTTTGTGTATATCTTACTGTAAAAGCCCGAACTACGGTAAATCCTAACATTTTCCGGTAAAACCTAAGATTTATCAACTCTTAATGGTTAAAAGTCCGAACTGTTCTGTGATCATTGTTTATTTCGGACTTTTACCATTATACACCCGGTAAATCCTAGAACTTACCACCAACACCAGACGCGGTCAATGTTGAAAATATTCTTAAGAGGAAATCATACGGGTTTCCTTCCTCGATAGTGGCAATAGTTGCCCTATTTTTACAAAAAAAAAGCTATGCACATGGTCCTACGTTCTCCTTTTTTTATTACATTAATTATTACAGGCGACTTAATCCTTCAAAAATTTTTTGCTGTTTCAAACATCCAGCAAACAAATTTGACGCGATTATATGAAAAAAGATGAAACACAGAAACATAACCAAAACCTTTCCTTAAATTTAAAAAAAAGTAATTAAATCGTTCAAGTTTTGGAGGAAAAAATAGAGGACTACGAAACGTCTATTTTGTGTATTTTTCAGTTATCTCTATCGCACTCGTTTGTTTGGGGGCACAACGCAACAGCAATACTTGCATTTTAAAAAATCCTATTTTTGAATTCTCCGCATAAAACATGGGACTTATTAGATTGGTCAAATATTTTAATTAAGTATGTTATAAAATACCAAATAATAAGATAAATAATGATTCAGTTACCACAGGCCAACGTAGGCATTTGTAAGAAAATAATTTTCGTTTTTGAATTGTTTTGTTTTTTTAAAGGTGTTTTAAAATTATGTTTTATAAGTTACTATAGCTTTCCGCTCACGACTTCGCCCGTGTTATTTTTGTTTTCTCGTGGGAATTTTTTTCCCGTAGGAAAATTACCCTATGTCCTTCCCCTGGTCTTGAAATATATCCCTATACCAACTTTCAACAAAATCGGTTCAGTAGTTTCGAAACCTATTCAATACAAACACACAAACAATCAAATCTTTTCTCTTTATAATATTAGTATAGATTAAAAAATAAATAAAAATAATTACAATAACAAATGTTTTATCATAACGATAATTATAAATTTTTTATTTAGTATTTAATTTAGACTTTGTTTAGTTTTAATGTGTACAATTACAGGTCGCATGTAACTGTGTCGTTTTGTACAGTCTAGGTGGATTCGTAACTTAATTAATTTGTAAGGTGCTGACTCATAGTTAAATTGAAAAGAAAAACGACAGAAATACACATTGTTTTATTCCGAAAACCAATATTTACTAACCGTCATTGGTAAAACCTAGCATACCCCAAAGTCTTAAAGCCCGAAAAATCATCTATTCTTTTAAAATCCTAACAGTTACCAGCTCATGTATGATTTACCGGCAAAACCTAAGATTTACTGACATACGGGCTTTTACAGTAACAGATACACTATAAAATCACCTTTATATTAAAAAATATTTCATTTCTAGACATCATCAGGTCCAAAGTGGATAATAATGTTCTTTACTGACAAAACCTAAGATTTACCAATATAAGGACTTTTACAGTAACATATATCTATTCAAAAGAAACTAAGAGCCACCTATTATTTTTATTGATTTTCAATAAAATCTTATTGCTTATTTATATTAGGTACGCACTTAATTTATTTGTCGTCAAAAACGTTCGGGACCTTAAAACCAATAAACAAACACAGAGAAGAAATGAGCAAAGAAATGAGTACCTAATGTTAGTTTGTTTATCATACAATTTTACAGGTGGCTGTAATTTTGTTTTGAGTAGTATATAATATAGTATGTATAATGAGAAAGTAGAGTAGCTATCGGTTATCGCTTGGTAATCGAGTAGGGACTAGGGGGCCCCAGTCCATCGGGGGCCCTGGGCACGTGCCCATTGTGCCCAATGGGTAAGAGGGGCCTGTCCATTAGTACAAAACGTTTGTACGAAACATTAGCGCAATCGATATCAAAGCATTTCTTGCATGTAAAGCAAAACAGATATTCTCTTGAAGTAATTTTCTTGCTGCATTTGGAACAAATTGTTTTATTAGTCGCAGATGACGCCGACGATGCCATACTTAACGTTAATTTTTGAAAAGTCAAATCTTTAAGCGGGAGAATTCGCTAGCACCTGTAGCGTGAAGGTCTTAAGCGCCGTGCAATACGAGTCACTTACGCGTTTTCACCGATAAATCGCAACCGACGCACTTTTTTACCACCACAACAAATATCAAACTTCTTTAACCCATTCAGTGCGGCGGACGCCGATCGGCGTCAATTGCGTTCCTTGCCAGGTGCGGATGACGCCGATCGGCGTAAACTTAAATTGTTCAAGAAAAAATTCAATTTTAATACTACGTTTATGAAATATCGATAAATATAAATCAATTATGTCAGATAATCGCCCATGTTAAAAGTTTCTGGATATTCCACTTTCAAAAAAAATGCGTTTTCCGTCACTGGTGCGGGTGACGCCGATCGGCGTTTTCCAGAGGTTGACAACTATAAAATCTCTGTGTATAGTAAATTAGTTTTTTTGACTATTTTGTGGTAATGGTTATAAATAACGTTACGAAAATATGATTTTATTATTTGCTTTAAATTATCGTCCATAAAAAAAACAAAAGCATGAATAAATTTTTGTGTTTGGGTTTCCCAAATACGAATTGGTTATTTTTTTCATTACTTTAGTAATGAAATAGTTGATAGGTATTCTCACCTACTATATGGCAATCAAAATATTTAATAAGCTTCCGCCTGACATTTTGAGTCAACCGACGGAAAAAAATATATTCAAAAATAAGTTGTTTCATTGGCTCCTACTTGATCAAGGAATATAATAATATATGGAAAAAATATTTTCATTAGACATATTAATTATGTATTGTTGACATTTAAAATATGTAAAAATATATTTTATTTTGAATTAAAATAGAATTTACTACATTTGCATGCCTACAGACACAAGGCAGAATATTGTTGAAACTAGTCATAAGACACATTGTCGCCCACCCGAATGTATTGCACATAATATTGTGCAAATTAATATTCTGATTTCTGATAACGTGCGACAACTTTTACCTGTTTCTAACCGACTTCGAAAAAGGATTAGGTTCTATGCTCGGCTGTATCTATTTTTTATATTATGTTTATCGATTACTCTGCCATTTGTGGGCCTATTTCCAAAATTCTTTTTGTAATCGAAGGAGCATCTGATGATGGGATCCAATGGAAATCGAGGGAAACCCTTGAATTTCATAGGCACGTCCAGCTTGTTTCATGTTTTTGCTGATTATATTCAGGTATTTGCCTCTGGTAGTCATCATATCATGTTAGGGAGCTGATGATTGATTTCTGGTACATTAGGAGTTTGAGAATAATTATTTAAAACCTTTTAAGAGCGAACGGCGTTTTATTTTAAGTTATTCCGGTGTTTGCCTTGGCTCAAATTCTAATATTCATGTATTAACTTAACTGAAAAGATTGAAAACAAATACAAGAAATAAAACTGACTTCAAAGCACCAAAAAGTCATAAATAATGTAAGAATACATACAACATCACAGTTTTATATTGAAGTCGGTGCTAAGCAATGATCACCTTCAAAGTCTTAAAAATATAAGAACAATTAATATAGGTGGTTACTAATTTGGCACCGACTTCAATAAAAATATGATAAAAAATGATCAATAAATTTTCAATTATGTTATTTTATTATTATGTAATTAATAACCTATAATATGGCGTTTTGTTGGAAGCGGACTATCATTTCATTTGAGTCAAGCCATCATCGTACTGTTCCTTTTCTGCACAGTCCTTTTTTTGAGGCAGGGGAATCATTTGCGGCTTCGACAAGGGGTTCAGCTGACTAGGTCGCCCACATGGATATGCCGTAGGACTTGGGCACACCAGCGGCTATTACAGTTATGTGTTCCCCTACCCGGCTTAACTACCCTCCGAAACCTCTCCGCTTCCGGTGGAGGTACGTTCGGGCTCAGAAAGCCAATTCACGGAACGAAAAGCAAAGAACCTGGGAACAGGCCCAGCAGCCAACAAGGTGGGGCTTCGGCAAGGGAGGGGTCACTAGGTTGTCAGTCTGACTGGGGTAACCCTTTCCCAGTTGCCTAGGTTAGTTGGAGAGAACCTGGACATCCACCACTCGGATACAGAACCCCGTTGGGGGTCTTCGGCAGGACCTAAAAATTATACCCGCGTCTTATCAACTGCCACTAACAGGCCTAAAAGGCGAATGCGTCGGAAGACCATTGTCGTGACGACCGACGCAAAGTGGGCCGCCTCTTCATACGTCGGTGCTTTCACCACGACCAGCGTATCGTCGGCGAAGCACACGAACTATATTTTCGGTAGGAAGTTGTCTCGCAGCACCCAATTGGACGTAGAACTGACCCCTGGGCTAGCGCGATGCGATGCGCCTCCTTGTATGCTTGACGAAGCGTTTTCTCTTCGTTGAACGTCGTGCCGCCTGCATCGTAAGAAGGCATGCCTGGCTCTTAGGGTGGTGGTGCGTAGATCTATGATTGTCTGCGAACATCAGAATACTTGGGGCCCTCGTTCGTGAGGTTCTTCCTTCAGCATGGCAGCATCGCAGACAGCTGTGAGGTCTTCCACGAAGTGCGTCACAATTGCGTTGGCAGCGCCAGCGATATGCGAGGGCAGATTAGAACACTACCGCACCATGCTGCCTCCAACGCCACCCCCGGCTGGAGTTGAGTGATCGCCCATCTAGGGAAGGCGGATGCACCAGCAGCTCCCGCCGCCCTCGGAAACATCGATGAGGAAAAGATTGCATATCGGATATACCAGTGATCCGACATGCTCTACTTCTCGGTCTCCACTTTCCAGTCTCTCATCCTGGAGGCGAAGGATGTGGTGGCTATGGCCACATGGATTATCGACATCCCTTGCCGCACACATGCCGGGGTGGCTCCTCTGTTGAGAGCTTCAAATCCCAAGCTCAACGCCCAAGACTTTGTAGCCTACCCCTAGCGTCGGTAGTGGAATAACCCCAGACACGCGACTTTGCGTTGAGGTCACCCTCCACCAGCACTTTGTAGGACGCCGTCCTCCTAACCACTCCCTCTACCACGGCTAAGGGAAAAGTATGTGGAAACCGCCACCCTACTTGATGGCCATAAATAACCTGGCCCTCCATTAGAGAAAAAGAAAGGGCTAAATTTCCAGCCGCTACCACAGCAGCCGCCAAGCCATCCGTAGACCCGGCCCACCTAGCAGATCAGGGTACCATGTACGGCTCGACTACGACTGCGAAGTCTATCCGCTTGGAGAAGATTACCCGCGGATCTTCTGGCCCTTGGCTGTGTCCATGGATGTCTCCTCCCTGAGGGGGTGTGGTGGCATCTATGAAGTCACCACTCTTACTGGCAATAACATGCCTCTCACAGGGTTGCCTGTGGTTTGATAGGTGGCCGATCTCAGAAGACACGGCACATCACACTGATGAAAGCCGCATATCCTTGCAAACCGTAGTGGAAACATAGTTTGCTGCATTCTTTAGCCGAATAACAGCACAGCATGACACAGGGTTTACAGTCTCCATGCAACGGAAGCAACGCATTGGCCGTTAGTCTAGTAGTTAAATCGAAGCAACGCACTCTCACTCGGGTAACCTCATCCACCTTTTTGGCCACTTCCACTGAACCTGTCACTCGGCTAACCTCTTCCACCTTTTTGGCGACTTCCACTGAACCTGCTGCAAAGGTTGTCACTGCCCCCTGGCTCCAGTATGAACTTTCTCTACTCTTACGTGGGCCTGAGGGCTGCTTGTGATGGACGCTAAGGCGTCTCTTAGCTTCTCTGCAGACCCGGAGCCATCCAGACCAGTGACTTTAATATCCGTCATTTGATGGTCCTGGTCACCACCAAGGCGTCATCACCAAGTATCTCTCCGATCCGAGCAGCCAACTGGTCTGCTAGAGGTTTCTTTAGGGAGCTCCATGATTGCAGCTCCCGTAACCCCTACACGGAATGTTGCAACGATGCTAAAATCGTCCAGCCGAATGGACGCTTAAGCCTTAGCTACAATGCCCTTATATGACGTACCATTTGCCACCACATCTGACTTCAGCGCGATGACAACTACCAAGTCTGAGGTGCCTTTGGCATCTTTGGCTTGGCGGTAACGGCTGTAACAGGCACAGCCACAGTAGCAGCCTGTTTCTTCCGCTCTATTTTACCACCGACCGTGGACCATCTACCTAGTACTGGTAAGGTGCTGAGACGAGATGGCCCCTCCTCTGGCTACACCTTTTTTTAAAGATAAATTTGAGCGCGTTTGACCACAATCTTGCCTGACGGAAAGCGAAGATGTGGTCTAAGGTGAAGCACGCAAACTCAAATAGTGCCTGTTAACTCTTGCTTTGAAAACCCCCAAGTTATACTTAATTGGAAACACAGACGCAGGAAGATCATTCCACAGCTTTCGTATGATAAAGGAGGAAGCAAATCGTTTGGTGTGAGTGGGTGGAATGTCGACTACATATGGATGGACTCCCTCACCACGTCTTATCGTCCTACAGTGGAATGGTGCTGGTGGTATTAAGCTATGCAATTCCTCAGCACACTCGCCGAAATGCAAACCTGTACAATACAGTGAGACTTGCGACTAGACGGCGCTGTTCGAGGCTCTGAAGCTTTTTGGATACAAGCGATTCATCACCGATCAATATTCTAGCACGCTTGCCTATGGAGTCCAAAGCATCGAGCTGGTATCGAGCTGAGTCATCCCACAGTTGGGAGCAGTACTCCATACAGGAGCGAACCTGAGCCGTATAGAGGCTCAGTAAATGCCGTGAGATAAAAAAATTGCGGACTTTTGCAAGGATACCCCATTTTTGGAAGCGGTCTTAGCCTTGGAGTATTGTGGCGACCCAACAATGTGCCACGTGGTGTTTAAATTTTAATCTAGTAAATAATGTAACTTAAGAACTTTGTGTACCTAATTACTTAGAGCTTGTGTATATCCTCCGAAGTTCAGTTTGGATGAAAGTTGCATACCAAGGAGTTCGAGGTGGTCGGCTATATCAACAGGTACATTCCGTAAAGTGGGAGCAAAGTTGAAGGGGCTCATTTTTGCGGTGAAGAGACACGCCTGCGTCTTTGAGAAATTGAACTCAACTAGATTTTTATTTACCCAATTTGCCACTCTCTGGTGGTCAATATCCTGTGTGGTAGCTCTTACGCTGGATAAGTATCTCTCAATAACGGTGCTGTCATCCGCGTTCCCAAAAATGGTTTTAACATATCATTAATGTGTAACAGAAACAACATTGTAGAGAGAACAGATCTCCACTGACCTCAGTAGCTTCTACGGCTTATAGAAGCCGCATCGGGTTTTTTTCCTCGTGCACTCTTTTTTAATGGCCTTTTCTTTTTAATTTCCCTAGCCCTCTTCGGGAAATTCGCCGGAGGAGCCAGTGTCGGAGTATGGAGGACCTAGCTTGAATGTTGCTTCTCCCTGTTTCTCTGTGCTCTTCGGCTGCCAGAGGTGGTCGGTGTAACCTAGCCAGTAATAGCCATCCATCCGCCTTTACACCCTCGATTCTGGCTGACCAGCAAGCCTTTTCGCTAACTACGGTTGGTAACTAGAACTTATTTTTTAAACACAATATCCATTACTGGTTTAGTGATCTTATGTGTTACGGCAGCGTTCATGATAGCAGTAATTGATGTTAAGTTCCTTTCAAAAATGATAGTTCTAGTTAGTAACCGAAGTTAGAGAATAGGCCTTCTGATGAGAAGCATATTTATTTATTATAAGAGAGAATGGCTGAAATATGAGATCGCACTCTGCCTGAACTTTAATATCAACACAATCACGCGAAGTCACTAGACGGCGGCTCGCACCGTATCCCGTGCACAGTCCTAACCATTGACGTATATACCGACCGCACCGACTTCAATATAAAACTGTGATGTTGTGTTCTAAAATTATTTATGACTTTTTGGTGTTTTTTAAGTCAGTTAAATTTTTTTGGAAAAAAAATTTTTTCAATCTTTTTAGTTTATAATACATGCGTTTTAGGATTTGAGCCATGGCAAACACCAGAACAACTTAAAATAAAACGTCTTTCGCTCTATACAGTACTGAAAAAATTATTCCCGAACTCCTAACCTACCAGAAACCTTCCATCATTAGCTCAATAACATGATTGATGACTACCAAATGCAGATACCTGAACATCTTCAACAAAAACATGAAACACGTTGGACGCGCCTATGAAATTCAAGGGTTTTCCTCGATTTTCATGGGATCCCATCATCAGATCATGACATGGTAACAATGGAACCACTTCGGGAGTATACTCTTTCAAATAAAAAAAGAATTTTGGAAATCGGTTTAAAAATAACGGAGTTATGAGGTAACAAACATAAATAAATACAACCGAATTGATAACCTCCTCCTTTTTTGAAGTCGGTTAAAAATAGTAATTATTGATAAAAAGTCCATTATTTAGGGAATTTAAAGCAAAAATTAAGCGCTGTATAATTATGTTAAAATGCTATAATTTAACGAATATATTTCTAAAAACATCTAAAATGTTTACAACCCCTGGAAAATTATGAAATTCTTTATGTTTTAATTTTTTGAGTACTTTCAATAGTAATTAGAAGATAATAATGCAATTTTGTATATAGAAAGCAAATTAATTTACTGTTTTTGGCCATAATTGTTTAAAAACTTCACTTATTTCGTAAATTATTATTTAACACCAAAAAGGTCACAAAACTTTAAAACAATTTACTACAATACTTTTTAAATATTACAGAGGTATACTAGTGTAACACAAATAGCAGTTTTTGTGTGTTTTGTAATAAATTATGCGATAATATGTACAAATTCCTTACTCAGTGCTGAAAACGCCGATGTGCGTCTTTTTTTACTCTTACGGGGTGCGGCGGACGCCGATCGGCGTCATCGCTTAAAACGCCCCGCATCTGACTAGTACGAGCAATTTCGGTCGCCGCATTGAATGGGTTAATGTAAGATTATTATTAACTGGGTAATCTAATAGATTCAACACTAGCATAGACTTAAAGATTGTTTGTTGGGCTTGACATTGATATAAAACACTTTAGAGAAATACAACTTTTTACATGGTTATTGAATTAAAATACCGGAGTAACAAACTATAATAATAATAGTTTGTTGTTAATCAATGAAAGTAGCCAATAATCATTGAAATTCTTACATTATAAACTAAAAAAGTGAGAGCACGTCGCTTTGAGCTCGCTCCCGGTCACGTAATTATTTGTGTATGTATACGACGCGAAGTCCCCCGGAGAAGTTGATAACTAACAATTTTATTTGTTGTGGCTGCCGTACGAAAAATTTTTCTAAACCTTTTTACAAGCTTTTATTTAGCTTACTCGTATGTATGTTCGCGTCTAATCTTGCGAGTTTTTGACCCTCTTCCCGGTTTCCGATTAAGCTGAAATTTTGTATGCATATGTATATATTATGACGACATGGAGTTGATCTGATGCTGGAGCTGGAAGGTAGCCAAAGGAACTCCGCACTAAAACGGCAGAACCCCATCGAGTTTGGGCTCGTTTGATTCGTATTGACGAGTACTTTGGTCCTATATGGTAACCAGGGTCTGATGCTGGAGTTGGAAGGTGGCCAAAGGAACTCCGAAATAAAACGACGCAACCCCATCGAGTTTGGGCTTGCTTGATTCGTATTGACGAGTACTTTGGTCCTATATGATTTTTCTTGATGAGTACTTTGAGCCTAGCCTAGATAATACGCAATACGCATACGCAACCCCATCAATTTCTTTTGTGCGACCTTCCCCAATTTAGGTGTCAAATGAAAGAGCTTGAATTGTAGAATGAATTGTAGAATATAGTATATTCTGAAAGACAATCCAATCCAAGATGGCCGCCGTCACAAATTGACAGATTATTTTTATGTACAATCCCCACAATATGGGTCTGTATATGGGGTATCAAATAAAGGTTCGTAAAATACAGTACACCATGAAAAAAACTAAAACGAGATGACCGCTATCACAAAAGATTTTAAAAACAAGCTTTTATTTTAATGCCCTAAAAAGTGTGTTGAGCACAAGAAAATATTCATTTCATATTTGTTTATTACTAAATTATTATATGTATATTATATAAAATAATTTGTAGATACAACTAACAATAAAGAACTCGGTAGTCATTAAAATATATCGTATTATTTGAGCAATTAGTTTTAAAAAAGATTTTTAAGAACAAGCTTATATTATAATGCCTTAAAGAGGAAAATAAACTTTAATTTATTACAAGATATATTATTTTATAAAAATATAAAAGCTTGTCCCGAGAATTAGGATAAACAATAAAACAATTAAACTTGATTATTATATTTATTTTTTTGTAATAAATAACGTTTTTTACAGCATTGTCATACACACATGGCAATGCTGTGCAGTCCTGAAATTTAAATGCATATATGATCCCTTTTTTGAAAAACTGCTGCCTCACGGAAACTCGGTGACCTGGACAAAGTGCGTAGGTATTTTGCGCCGGACCAACTATGCCTGTTGTATAAAACTCAGGTTAGGTCTTGCGTGGAATATTGCTCGCACTCCGGCTCCGCTCAGTACCTCCTCGATGCTCTGCACAGATTGCAGCGTCGCGCTATTCGAATAATTGGCGATGTAGAGGCAACTAACACCCTCGAGCCTCTACAACTTCGTCGTGACATCGCCTCTCTTAGCGCCTTTTACCGAATGTTCCATGGGGAATGCTCCGAGGAGCTCTTTAACCTTATCCCTCCCTCTCCATTCCTTAACAGAAACACGCGTAAGGGTCTACGGAGTCATCCTTACACTGTATCCTCCTTTTCACACCGTACCAAGAAATTCCAAGATTTCTTCTTTTTTTTTATTGCTACTAAGTTGGCAAAAAAGCAAACTGCCCACCTAATGGTAAGTGGTAACAGTCACTTGAATACATGTGGCTCCTATGATATTCGCAGTAAAACTGCAACCCCCACAAGGGCCACAGTGTACGTTGCCAACTTGTGACTTAAGATGTAAAGTCACGGTACCCAGTAATTTCAGTGCCATATCTTACCCTTCAAACCGGAACACAGCAATGCAAGCACTGCTGCTTTGCGGCAGAAATAGATAAGACGGAGGTACCCAAGCACACGACCTTGGTACAGAGTCTCCCTCCGGTAAGTCTTCTGTCGTTCATCCCACACTTGGAATTCTCTACCTGCGCACGTGTTTCCTCCATCCTACAACATGGGTTCCTTCAAAAGAGGTGTGAAAAACATCTTTTAGGGCGGCAAGGGGCGGGCAGGTTGGATAGTGGATGTCCTCCCTCCTCTATCTGTCAACTCATTTGGGCCTCTTCCACCGCTTAACATCAGGCGGGAGGTCATTTGCCAGGCCCTCCATAAAAAAAACTGTTTAAGTACCTTGCCCGTATGTATTTTCTTAGTAAGCCTTAAATAAATAAATATTGGCAATTCTAAGAAAAAAAATATTCGTTTTTTATAAAATAGGTAAATCTTGCGACAAGCTTTTATATTTTATTAAAAACTAGCTGTGCCGGCGAATTACATTTCGCCATAATAGTTTACGACCTATTCTCAGACCTACCGAACATACACAATAAATTTCATAAAGATCGGTCAAGCCGTTTCGGAGGAGTTCGGTAACAAACACTGTGACACGAGAATTTTATATATTAGAAGATGTATCATGTAATAAATTAAAATTTATTTTCGTCTTTGCTGCTGGAGCTGGGAGGTGGCCATAGGACCTCCGCAATAAAACGACATAACCCTATCGAGTTTGGGCTCCTTTGATTCGTAATGACGAGTACTTTGGTTCTATATGGTAACCAGGGTCTGATGCTGGAGCTGGAAGGTGGCCATAGGAACTCCGCAATAAAACGACACAACCCCATTGAGTTTGTGCTCATTTGATTCGTATTGACGAGTACTTTGGTCCTATTTGTTAACCAGGGTCTGATGCTGGAGCTGGGAGGTGGCCATACGACCTCCGCAATAAAACGACATAACCCTATCGAGTTTGGGCTCGTTTGATTCGTTATGACGAGTACTTTGGTCCTATATGGTAACCAGGGTCTGATGCTGGAGCTGGAAGGTGACCATAGGACCTCCGCATTAAAACGACATAACCCTATCGAGTTTGGGCTCGTTTGATTCGTAATGACGAGTACTTTGGTCCTATATGGTAACCAGGGTCTGATGCTGGAGCTGGAAGGTGGCCATAGGACCTCCGCAATAAAACGACATAACCCTATCGAGTTTGGGCTCGTTTGATTCGTAATGACGAGGACTTTGGTTCTATATGGTAACCAGGGTCTGATGCTGGAGCTAGAAGGTGGCCATAGGAACTCCGCAATAAAACGACACAACCCCATTGAGTTTGTGCTCATTTGATTCGTATTGACGAGTACTTTGGTCCTATATGGTAACCAGGGTCTGATGCTGGAGCTGGAATGTAGCCATAGGACCTCCGCAATAAAAGGACATAACCCTATCGAGTTTGGGCTCGTTTGATTCGTAATGACGAGTACTTTGGTCCTATATGGTAACCAGGATCTGATGCTGGAGCTGGAAGGTGGCCATAGGACCTCCGCAATAAAACGACATAACCCTATCGAGTTTGGGCTCGTTTGATTCGTAATGACGAGGACTTTGGTCCCATATGGTAACCAGGGTCTGATGCTGGAGCTGGAAGGTGGCCATAGGAACTCCGCAATAAAACGACACAACTCCATCGAGTTTGGGCTCGTTTGTTTCGTAATGACGAGTACTTTGGTCGAGTTTCGTAATGGCGGCCATGCGGTTACAAAATGATAAAATATAAAATAATAGTAAAAAGATTAAAAAAAAAGTCGCCCCACACTAGGATTTTATTTTAAAGCCCTAATAAGACGAAAATAAATTTTAATTTATTACATGATACATCTAATCTTAGATCATTTAACCTATGGATGCGGTACGCAACAAATCGCAGTGTTAATTTTTCTGTCACTTTTCGCGGGAGGCGAGGTAAACACGCACGCACACTACGAAAATGTAGAATACACTTACAGAGACGTTGTTCTTATGTTTACGAACACACACTATGAAAATATTACCCTACAATGAAGAAACACACACACATCGACAAATTAACGTGTATCTACGCAATCGCCCCACCACAAAGAATGAATGTCCCTAGTGATGTGACACAAAGAATAAGTAACTATTTGGGTCGTCGTGAGTGAATGATTGAAATGTAACCGTGCGTCTGCACTGAGAAACATAAATCATGCAATGTTTTACAACTTGTTGTATGATACAAATCTCAAAATGTGTTGTGTATGCTTTCGCATTCGCACTGCCGAAAATCGTGTTGGATTCGGAACAAATAATAAGATTTGTTGCAGATTGCGTTAGGATCGCCTCAAAACTTGTTGTCTGTCAACGTTTTTTATGAATTTGCCAACGATTGCGTTCGCACTTTCGGCTGTTAAAGACTTCATACATATTTTGCAACATGTTGGGGTGTTGACAATCGAGGCCCGCTAATTATTACTAAAATGCTTTAATAAGTTTTTTGTGTCAAATATAGCAATTTTACTTGCTGTTTAGCTGATCGACTGAAATAAATATATATCTTCAGTCATAGGCTTAAGTATAATGTTTCGATGGTCTCGTAGAACAGACTAGCTCTCTACTGAAACTAGCTCTCTGCTCACGACTTTGTCCGCGTTGATTTGATTTCTGATTTTTATTAGTTGTTGGTATCCCACAGGATCCTTATACTTTTTCAGCATACATTTTATCCTAGATGTTGACAAAAAAGGCATAAATAATAATAATATAAGACTACTTACGACGTCACAGTTTTCTATTGAAGTCGATACCAAACAATGATCACCTTGAAACTCTTCAAAAATATAAGAACAACAGTTACTTAAAATTTGGCACCAACTTCAATATAAAACTGTGATGTCATAATGTAGTCTTGTTTTATTATTATTTATAGCTTTTTGGTGTTTTTGAAGTCGGTTTTATTTTTTATAATATGTAGTGATGTAGTATAGAGACTAGATTCCGACACACCAGCGGATTTGCCCGCTAAGTTTTTAATTTTCCAATGATTTTGGAAATTTTATCCGACAATCCCAGAAGGATAATGACTAAAGGGGTATCTCTTAAGGGTAATGTAATAAAGTAAGGTAAATAATAAATACACATATAATCAGTCAGACATTTATTGTGTCAAATACTATTCTACTATTCTACACTCCTACCTGCCTGAACACGTCGAAACAAGCTAGCGCGGGGTGCAGTGGGAGGGTGGGGGTTATACCGGGAATGCATTCCCGGTATAACCCCCATGTTTTACGTGAGTATTGTTACTATACCAAGAACTGATTTCTGCTTTTATTACATATCTACATAGTTATAAACATGTTTAGTAGGTAGGTACTATTCGTTTAGCTTTGCTCATATGGCAGCAATTTGCTATATCGTGCAAGTAAAAAGCACGAGATAGCAACTTACTGCCATACAAACAAAATTAGTATTTTAGAAAACCTTTCATTTGCGATAGGGCCCAACGTGTTATAACGCTTGGGACGATATCGGGCATTTTCCTTTTTGTTGCACCAAAAAATGTGAGTTAAAGTTACTTCGTATATAAGGTTAATTCTACCATTTTAGCTCAGTAGATATTTACTACTATGAAAGTTTTTATTTAAATGCAGTAAGACATGTTATTCATTTGTCATACATAACGTGACGTTGAAAGTGTTTTTGTTTACATTGGCCGTACAAACTTCAAAGCCACTAAAATAAGAAGAAAAAGCTTTATTGTGTGATTTTAATAATGATGTTGCATTATTAAAATTTTCTCTGTATATTCCACGACAATCACTTGCTTTGTGCTCTTTACTAATGTAAAATAATAACTAAAAGTACAAAAAATAGCTCATTTTTTGTACTTATGACCTTAACTACAACATAAAATTTACATTACATGACATTTTTCTAACTGGAGTATTAACTTACATTGCATTTTGTAAAATACCAATATAGATTATTTAATAGGCTTAAAATCAAGTGAGACGCAGTCGAAAAATTGGTTAGAGTAAGTAATTGTATAGGAAAAGTTTTTTAAAACTACAACGCAAAGTTGAAGCAAAATAATAAGTCATATTTTCTTGATATTTTTTTGTTCAATTAAATTCCACTTGAATTTCTATTTTAATCTTATACTACCTATAATCCATGCACCGATATTAACATTATCTGGTTAAACAATAAACAAACTTCGGAGTGAATGATAAATAAAAATATGAATAAGCATCATTCACTCACGTTGTCCCAGCACTAAGCAAATGCCCGTGTCACAGATAATATAACGCCCGTGTATTGTGTTGAGCTACCATCGTACCATTGTATTTTTCTATCGTAACGGTATAAAAATTACTTCCAAATTGTAAACAAATAAAACACGTTAATGTATATTTTACACTTACATTTGATAGGAAACGCCATGATCTCGAAGATTTGAGTAGCTGGATCGCCTTTTGCAAGAGGAAACTGCACAATTAACCATTTTTTTGGAGCTCTTAGTGCGACACGAAAACGACACCAAATGGCAGCGGCCGCGCGTCAACTAGTTTTATATAACGTGTATGGTCATATGGTCAGCGTAAATTGGCAGAGGGGTTCGCCCAGCCTTGCCGTCTCCCGTATGAATGCTCTAAGCATCTAATATATAAAATTCTCGTGTCACAGTGTTTGTTACCGAACTCCTCCGAAACGGCTTGACCGATCTTTATGAAATGTTTTGTGTATATTCAGTAGGTCTGAGAATAGGTCGTAAGCGTTATTATGGCGAAACGTAGTTCGCCGGCACAGCTAGTTTTTAATAAAATATAAGAGCTTGTCGCAAGATTTACCCATTTTATAAAAAACAAATATTTTTTTCTTAGAATTACCAATATTTATTTATTTAAGGCTTACCAAGTAAACACATACAGTTTTTTTTATGGAGGGCCTGGCAAATGACCTCCTCCCGCCTGATGTTAAGCGGTGAAAGAGGCCCAAATGAGTTGACAGATAGAGGTGGGAGGACATCCACTATCCAACCTGCCCGCCCCTTGCCGGCCTATAAGATGTTTTTCACACCTCTTTTGAAGGAACCCATGTTGTAGGATGGAGGAAACACGTGCGCAGGTAGAGAATTCCAAGTGTGGGATGAACGACAGAAGACTTACCGGAAGGAGACTCTGTACCAAGGTCGTGTGCTTGGGTACCTCCGTCTTACCTATTTCTGCCGCAAAGCAGTAGTGCTTGCATTGCTGTGTTCCGGTTTGAAGGGTAAGATATGGCACTGAAATTACTGGGTACCGTGACTTTACATCTTAAGTCACAAATTGGCAACGTACACTGTGGCCCTTGTGGGGGTTGCAGTTTTACTGCGAATGTCACACGAGACACATGTATTATAGGTGACTGTTACCACTTACCATCAGGTGGGCAGTTTGCTTTTTTGCCAACTTAGTAGCAATAAAAAAAAAGAAGAAGGAATCTTGGAATTTCTTGGTACGGTGTGAAAAGGAGGATACAGTGTAAAAATGACTCCGTAGACCCTTACGCGTGTTTCTGTGAAGGAATGGAGAGGGAGGGATAAGGTTAAAGAGCTCCTCAGAGCATTCCCCGTGGAACATTCGGTAAAAGGCGCTAAGAGAGGCGATGTCACGTCGAAGTTGTAGAGGCTCGAGGGTGTTAGTTGCCTCTACATCGCCAATTATTCGAATAACGCGACGCTGCAATCTGTCCAGAGCATCGAGGAGGTACTGAGTGGAGCCGGAGTGCGAGCAATATTCCACGCAAGACCTAACCTGAGTTTTATACAACAGGCATAATTGGTCCGGCGCAAAATACCTACGCACCTTGTTCAGGACACCGAGTTTCCGTGAGGCAGCAGTTATGACGGATTCGAGTTTTTCAAAAAAGGGATCATATATGCATTTAAATTTCAGGTCTGCACAGCATTGTCATGTGTGTATGACAATGCTGTACAAAACGTTATTTATTACAAAAAAATAAATATAATAATCAAGTTAAATTGTTTTATTGTTTATCCTAATTCTCGGGACAAGCTTTTATAAGAAAATATATCTTGTAATAAATTAAAGTTTATTTTCCTCTTTTAAGGCATTATAATATAAGCTTGTTTTTAAAAAAACTTTTTTAAACTAATTACTCAAATAATACGAAATATTTTAATGACTACCGAGTTCTTTATTGTTAGTTGTATCTACAAATTATTTTATATAATATACATATAATAATTTAGTAATAAACATATATGAAAAGAATATTTTCTTGTGCTCAACGCACTTTTTAGTGCATTGAAGCCATTCGCTAGATTGTAATAAAAAAATAAATTAAAGTTTATTTTCTTTTTTTAGGACATTAAAATAAAAGCTTGTTTTTAAAAATCTTTTGTGATAGCGGCCATCTTGTTTTAGTTTTTTCATGGTGTACTGTATTTTACGAACTTTTATTTGATACCCCATATACAGACCCATATTGTGGGGATTGTACATAAAAATATACTATATTCTACAATTCATATTTCATATTCATATTTCAGAATATACTATATTCTACAATTCATTCTACAATTCAAGCTCTTTCATTTGACACTTACATTGGGGAAGGTCGCAAAAAAGAAATTGATGGGGTTGCGTATGGATATTATCTAGGCTAGGCTCAAAGTACTCATCAAGAAAAATCATATAGGACCAAAGTACTCGTCAATACGAATCAAACAAGCCCAAACTCGATGGGGTTGCGTCGTTTAATTTCGGAGTTCCTTTGGCCACCTTCCAACTCCAGCATCAGACCCTGGTTACCATATAGGACCAAAGTACTCATCAATACGAATCAAACGAGCCCAAACTCGATGGGGTTGTGTCGTTTTATTGCAGTGTTCCTATGGCCACCTTCCAGTTCCAGCATCAGACCCTGGTTACCATATAGGACCAAAGTGCTCTTCAATACAATTCAAACGAGCCCAAACTCGATGGGGTTGCGTTGTTTGATTGCGGAGTTCATTTGGCTACCTTCCAGCTCCAGCATCAGACCCTGGTTACCACATAGGACCAAAGTACTCGTCAATACGAATCAAACGAGCCCAAACTCGATGGGATTGTGTCGTTTTATTGCGGAGTTCCTATGGCTACCTTCCAGCTCCAGCATCAGACCCTGGTTACCATGTAGGACCAAAGTACTCGTCAATACGAATCAAACAAACCCAAACTCGATGGGATTGTGTCGTTTTATTGCGGAGTTCCTATGGCTACCTTCCAGCTCCAGCATCAGACCCTGTTTACCACATAGGTCCAAAGTACTAGTCAATACGAATCAAACGAGCCCAAACTCGATGGGGTTGTGTCGTTTTATTGCAGAGTTCCTATGGCCACCTTCCAGTTCTAGCATCAGACCCTGGTTACCATATAGGACCAAAGTGCTCGTCAATACAATTCAAACGAGCCCAAACTCGATGGGGTTGCGTTGTTTGATTGCGGAGTTCCTTTGGCTACCTCCCAGCTCCAGCATCAGACCCTGGTTACCACATAGGACCAAAGTACTCGTCAATACGAATCAAACGAGCCCAAACTCGATGGGATTGTGTCGTTTTATTGCGGAGTTCCTATGACTACCTTCCAGCTCCAGCATCAGACCCTGGTTACCATGTAGGACCAAAGTACTCGTCAATACGAATCAAACAAACCCAAACTTGATGGGGTTGTGTCGTTTTATTGCGGAGTTCCTATGGCCAGCTTCCAGTTCCAGTATCAGATCCTGGTTACCACATAGGACCAAAGTACTCGTCAATACGAATCAAACAAGCCCAAAAGCGATGGGATTGTGTTGTTTTATTGCGGAGTTCCTTTGGCTATCTTCCAGCTCCAGCATCAGACCCTGGTTACCATGTAGGACCAAAGTAATCGTCAATACGAATCAAACGAGCCCAAACTTGATGGGGTTGTGTCGTTTTATTGCGGAGTTCCTATGGCCACCTTCCAGTTCCAGCATCAGACCCTGGTTACCATATAGGACCAAAGTACTCGTCAATACGAATCAAACGAGCCCAAACTCGATGGGAATGAATTGTTTGATTGCGGAGTTCCTATGGCCACCTTCCAGTTCCAGCATCAGACCCTGTTTACCATAAAGGATCAAAGTATTCGTCAATACGAATCAAACAAGTCCAAACTCGATGGGGTTGCGTTGTTTGATTGCGGAGTTCCTATGGCCACCTTCCAGATCCAGCATCAGACCCTGGTTACCATATAGGATCAAAGTACTCGTCAATACGAATCAAACGAGCCTAAACTCGATGGGGTTGCATTGTTTGATTGCGGAGTTCCTATGGCAACCTTCCAGATCCAGCATCAGACCCTGGTTACCATATAGGATCAAAGTTCTCGTCAATACGAATCACACGAGCTCAAACTCGATGGGGCTATGTCGTTTTATAGCGGAGTTCCTATGGCCACCTTTCAGCTCCAACATCAGATCAGCTCCATGTCGTCATCATAATATATTTATACATATGCATGCAAAATTTTAGCTTAATCGGAAACCGGGAAGTGAGTCAAATTTAACTCGCAAGATTAGACCCGAATATGCAAAAGATAAATAAAAGCTTGTAAAAAGGTTGAAGGTTTTTCGTACGACAGCCACAAATAATAAAATTGTTAGTTATCAACTTCTCCGATTACTCCGTAGGACTTCGCGTCGTATACATACACAAATAATTACGTAACCGGGAGCTAGCTCAAAGCGACGTGCTCTCACTTCGAGTCTTGATTGCACACTGAATTTCGACGCGCCCCGCCCGAGCCAAGTATTTGTAAGAAAATCGATAAATGTATGTTAAAAAATTCATATAAAAATCAATGTACGATAATTAAAAAAAATACCATGGTGTTAGTGTTATGCTTACCTTTCTATATATTTGTTAAACTAAAATATAATAGGGTTAATTAATGAAGCTAAAAATCATGAACGGTATGTGGGTGTAACCTAAATTTTAAGTAAAATGGATGCTATTTTTTAACGAAATGGTATGTAAATTTGAAAAATGGTGACGGTGATTGTGTAAACACATAATTTAAGAATTTAAATTTATTTTTTCCCGGTCAGTTAACTGGAACGTTAACGTAAATTATCAAAAACGCCAACGGCCTTTTTGCTATTTTTCGCGCCATGGGTCCTTAAGAGAATCCTTGACATATTTTTCATATAACAACCGTCAAATCATCTGTCAAGTAAGCTATTCAATACTTACTTTTCGATTGTGAAACAAGCCCTTACAATTGTTTAAACAAGAACAGACCTCTTGTTAACTTAAAAATAAATAACAAATAATCTATTATTTTAGAAAGATAAATTAATACTTTTACATACAAACTAAATAGGGATTTAAAAAATATAAAGTAATAATTATGCATCAAATAAAAAATACCTCTCATTTTTATACACTAATCTTGGGTAGTTATACTAATAGTCTAGAATTCTAATTTTTACCACTCCGTGGTCTAGTGGTTGAGGCCACCGAATGTTGATCGGGAGGTCCGTCCGGCGGGGTTCGATTCGTCGGGTTCGTCCGGACTACAAATACACTGAAAAGTTAGAAATAATATAAGAATAGGTACAGACAACATCACACATCATTATTGAAGACGGTGCCAAATTTTAAGACTTTCTAGGAGATCATCGTTTGGCACCGACTTCAATATAGAAATGTAATGTTGTCTGTACCTATTCTTACACTATTTTTAACTTTTCAGTGTTTTTGAAGTCAGTAAAATATTTTTTTTGTTTAACTTTTTAGTGAAAGAAACCCTAATTAAATTAGGGTATCCCTCGATTTTCATAGGATCCCATCATCAGAACCTGACTTTGGTGACATAGGGACCCTAGGAGTATACTCTACCGAATACAAAAAGAATTTTGAAAATCGGTCCACAATTGGCGGAGTAATCGCGTAACATACACACAAAACGGTTGACACGGTTAGCGCAGAGGTCGAGCGATCGCCTACTGCGCAACAGGTCGCGGGTTCGATTCCCGCACGGGACAGATGTTTTGTATGGCCTACAGAAATTTGTTCCGGTCTGGGCGTATGTGCATGTGATATTCTATTTTTGTAACTGCACCCACGACACAGGAGAAAATCCTAGCGTGGGCCGACGTTTTTATTTAAAAAAAAACACGTTGGACGCACCTAAAAATTTAAGGATTTCCCTCCATTTTTATGGGATCCCATCATTAGATCCTAACTTTGGTAACCGTGGGACCACCATTGGAGTATAATCTTGAGAATACAAAAAGAATTTTGAAAATCGGTCTGCAATTGGCAGCGTAATCGCGTAACATACACAAAAAAAACATACGCATCGAATTGAGAAACTCCTTTTTTGAAGTCCGTTAAAAAATACCTACTAGTATATGTAATCAGCTGCTTTAAATTTTATAGTTAAAATTAAAAAAAAACTTCAAAACCCTACGAAGGGTACCTTCTTCCCATATATGCCTACCCAGGGACCGGAAAACCCGTTCATTTGCTTAAGCCCTTCGAAAGGGTAACCCATTTGTATGGTAACCCAGTGGGCTCGGTAAGCCGTGCAAGAGGTTTCCCAACAATAACGATAACCCGTAAAATAGGGGTTACCACCCACAACAATAATTTACCGCTTACCAAATCTTTAAGGTTTTTAGTGTTTATGCGCTTAACCGCTTACTGTTCGGGTTAGGGTAACCCTTTCCCTCACGCACACGGAGCGATTGAAATAGCACTGCGGGCGCAATAACGCCAGAGTTCGGTCGCGACCTTCGGCAAATATGCGGTGCAAAAGCAATCTACACGCGATATACCTAAGGTCTAAAATATTTTTTACAAATTAATCAGCGTTTAGAACGGTAACCCATTTGGGGGGTTTTTGATATTGGTTAGCGGTAACCCGAATTAATTCAATCGAAGGGATTAATGTGTAAACCGGTAAGCCGTTTGAAAGCTTACCGTAAGGCAAAGGGTTTAAAAACCCAGCATTATAAAATACCCCATCAAAACCCTAAGGTTACCGGCTATAACGGTAACCGGGTCCGGTCCCTGTGCCTACCCTGCCTACCCTACATACTCCTATATTATTTTTTGTCGTTTGTATTTTTTATACAATCGTAGATTCTATAACGCGAGTAAAACCTTCAGAGCCCAGCTTTAGAGGAATAAAATTCAAATAAAATAATATTAAAAATAATGCTACTACTTGCATAGTCTATTACACGTTTTTAGCTGCTCCAACTTCATACATTGCATAACAAATACCTTTTTTTTTTTTTTTTTGGGAGGGGGGAAAATGCATTGACGCATTCCTCGTGGTCGAGCCAAACCACGAGGATATGTGGGACTCCCCAGACCTTACATGGCCCGGGCCTACCCACTAAAAACCCCCCCAGCAGCTCCTCCGTCGGTCACAAGACAGGGGGAAGGGGACAACAGCCAGGCCTTATTCCCGCTGACCCCCTGCCTGTGACATGTCCGTTGCCGGACTCCCCTCCTGGCTCTGCTACTTTGTGGAGCGGCACGATTGCGCCGCTCTACACCCCGAAACTGGTTTTTTATTGTGGTTGTCTTCCACGCGGCCCGACGCTCAGTGCGCCGGGCCCCCGGACCGCTCAGTGCGGGTAACGGGTTGCCCGACGGCGGACCCCACTGAATCCACCGCCGCGCGGGTGAGTCGAAACTCGGGGAGAACCCCAACGGGCGCGAAGCGCCACGGCGGAAAACTCGCCTCGACCCTCTACCACCAGAGGTAGCCGCCGGAACCGGCTTCCAGCGAGAGCCACACCTCTTCTTCACATAAGAAGAGGGGACTTCGCCCTTCCCCGCATGAAGCGGGTGGCCACACGAAGTGGCCCGCCAGGTTAATCCCGGCCATCCCACACCCCCCCACTATGGGGGTCCTCTCGTCAGACTATTAGCCCGCGACAGAGAATCTGCCGGGTTGCCCAGGGTGCACCACAAGGAGGTTGTCTGACATCGCACCCCGCATAACAAATACCTATCACAAGAAACAAAATACGAATTTATTTTGAGTTGGTTTCTTTATGGCACATATTTATTATAACAAACAACTACTTACATACTAAAATTTTTTTCCTTTTTTGGTTTTGGGAGTTTACAATAAAGTTAACAGGCTACAGGCTGCTAACCCTTAAATAAGGAAATTTGTATTGAAATAAAATCTTTAAAATAAAACACTAAAATCAATAAACGTATTCAAAAAGATATTTACTTTTTCATGTATAAGGTATTTGTGAAGATTAATAGTTCCGACTTGAGTAATTTACTTTCACTATTGATCGATATATCAATATTACTTTCTCCTCCCTAGGCGACAATAACTACGATAACATTATGTCACATCACTATCACTACATTGTACCCCTGCCCCCGACCCGTATCGTGGGATAGAGAGAGTTGCAAGAAATGGTCGAAATTGCCTACAATTCCTGTTTGAAATATTGTTTCGGGCGATAACTGTTTTACCCCCCTAAACCTTTATGAAATTAGACGCTTTTGGTGTCATTAGATTCAGTATACCTTAATCTATGTTTGTATGTTTTGCTTTTTTTGTAATTCAGTATAATTTAGTCAAAAAAAGACAAAAATGCTCAAGGTAGTTTTTAAGTCGAAAATATAGATATTTAGATGCTAATAACTTATATTCTGAGCAATATTTCTTCAAAATCAAAACGTACAAACCTAGTTTTTCATTATATCTACAAGATTTCCAAAAATAATGAAAGTTGGACTATGTTTAGAGGGAGAAAAGCGTTATCGCTTTTTGTATGAAAATTTACAGCTTCACAATCCTCTTAACAACATATACCAATTAGTCAGACTAATAGACTATTTTATGCTTGAGTGCAATCTCATTAAACTCGCGAGATCTCGCCTTTTTTTCCTCCGAGATCAATCTCGCTAAAAAAGGCCGAGATCTCGCGAGAACAAGATTGCATTCCCTAATCCCTAGCTTTTGCCCGTGACTTCGTCTGCGTGGAAATCCTTTTTTATTGGTTCCCTTTACAAATTCCCCACCCACCCTTTTTACGCTATTTATCCTTTCCCATAACTCAAACTATCTTAATACCAAATTTCATTTAAATTGGTTCAGCGGTTATTGATTCCCTATACAAACCTCCACCCCCCTATTCTCCTCCTTAAGGGGTTGATTTCTGAGATAAAAGCTATACTATGTCCGTTTCCTGGTTCTAAGCCACCTCTCCACAAATTTTCAGCCAAATCGTTTCAGCCGTTCTTGAGTTATAAATGGTGTAATTAACACGACTTTCTTTTTCCCATGGTTGAAATTCATCCTTATTCGAATCGCGTAACTTAGTTTTCGCTTCTTGCTTTATATATTATAGATATATGAAAATAAAATTTATATTAATTCACTCTTTAACTTTCTCATCCCTAATTCCCTATTATCGTGTCATGGCCAACCACAGTGTCTTTGACACTTCGTTTGTTTACCTTTTGTGTAAGTTTAATTGAAAGAGATTTTATATAGATATATGAATTGATGTATAAATAACCAAAAAGTCAGGAGGTTATCGGTCTACGGACTGTAAAAAACAGATGTATTCTGAAAAAACTTACGCTTTGGCAAAACCGATGTCAATTCTTTTCGTATAAACTTCATCTTTGTAGTTCAGTTCCTCCAACCTTTCTTTTATTGTACGACAGTATATTGGAGCCTTTCCTCGGACTCGGTGACCGAGCCTTGTTTGTTGAATTTGGACATTGCATGTGATGATTCCCCGAAATGAAGTGAACATCTTGAAGTTTTAATCTATTTTATTAACATGAAGCGTTATATTACACGCCAATTCGTTTATCTTTGATAATTTGTTTTTAAAATATAACCTGAAAGCCAACTGAAAGCCAACAAATAAAAAAATCACAATTTTTCTTTTGTTCAGTTCTTCCTTTTAGGAAAGGCAAAGGAAACTAAGTCCATACAGCCTAGTCTTTAGTAAAATTAAAATTAACACGAAACAAAATCAAACTGAAAAACACGAAACTTTGTAAAACGAGTAGTGCAGTAACTCGCACCGTGTGGACGCATTGTACGAGTAACTCGCAGCTGCGAATAGGATAGTAGCTCGCATGCCCATGCCCATCGCCTGATCCTTAGACTATCTACCTCTAGACAGTGCGATGCCGTGGCTGCACAAGAGACAGCCCCTGCGTTCCAGATAAAGCACTGCTACTTTCTGTTCGTTTTGCGTTTTGCGTTTCTTTTAAGAAATGTTGACATTTTTAGCCGCGCTAATTGTTACAAATGAAACGCAAGGTACTGATTTTTCGTGCTGAATTTTGACACCTCACTTAATTAGTCCAGCCACTTAAATTTTTTTTATAATATAAATCAGAATTGGCTAATACTACAAATATCTTTCAATAAATTTTTTAAATCCGCTGAATATCCTTTTTAATTCATGAAAAAAAATTCCAAATGTCAAATTTGAAAGCTGTCAAAAAGTGGTATCAGAGGACCCATCTATTAGCATGGGTATTTGATGCTAGCATTTCGTGTTAAAAATGCTTAAATGAAACGCATGACAACCAGCAAGAAAAACTAGCATCACCGGCTAATGGAACGCAGAGATGCTAAAAATGTTGGTATTTATGGCTAAAAATGCTTATCTGGAACGGGCCGAGCAGTAATAAATTACAAAGTTGCCAACTTTTAATTTTTACCAGCAAAATAGGGTAATTTTTATTCTCATGTAAAACTAAATTCAGCTGGCAGGTAACAAACTAACCATGTCATTTCGAATTATGATTGACTATGTAATTTTATAGCTTAAAACATAGTTTTAAATTAGGGCGATGTAACAAGGTTTAAATGAAACAAAATCAGTTTTGATGGTATATGTATAATATTAATTATTCTTATAATTATAATATTAATTATTCTTATATAAGGTCCATTTAAATTGAGCGCAAATATTTTAAGGGTAGGTACAGTAAGCTCCTTATCAAGCTATACTGTTTGACCTTTGGACCGTTCTTATGTCGCTCGTAATAGTGGCGGTTTTCGTAGTGCAAATGTAAAGCTTGAATGGGAGCTTACTGTACTTAGAGTCAAATAAATGCTTTAGAAGAAAATTTAAGTAAATTGACACTCTAAATTTAATTTCACTTTTTCATACAAAATAATTATTTTTTATGAAAATTCATTTATTGCAATAAAGATGGCAAGAGCGACAGCGCCTATAAAACTATCATTATTACTTAAATAACGAAAAGGAGGATTTCATAAAATAAATAATAATATTGTATGACAAATAAAAAATAAACTAGCGTGTCAATTTTCTTAAATTTTCTACCAAAGCATTTCTTTAGCCTCTAGGTACCTTATATATGACGCCTTTCAGTATCGTTCCTATTTTACCTGTATTGACATACTCATAGTAAGACAAAAGTTATTGCCCCTTAAAAAGTACCAACTTATTATGCATATTCCTTATTTTTTCTTCTCTTTGCGACAATGTGTTCATTATGTAATGAATTCTAACTTCCAGATATCTTAAACCAATTGCTTTAATTAATAAATAGATATGATTATCTAGCGGATCTTGATCATTTATATGCTTACTCAAATCATCAAAAATATTTGTTTTAATAAACTTAGCTAAAATAGCACAAATCATTTTGGGCATACTATTTTTATTTGCAAAATATGAATTGCCATGTATATTAATAATCTGTCTTAGAGATTTTTCTGCAAATAAACATATTTTTATCACGTCTTTTGACGGATAATGTAATCCACCGACATCTTTTCGATATATTAGACTAGGAAACTTTTCATCAGAAACAATGGCTCCTAAGCACTCTTCACATTTTATGAGCATTTTCATATTCCTTGTAATATACCCAGCAATATAGATAGTAGCTTCCTTAGAAAATTCGGTCAACTCACAATTAGCTACATAATCGTGACTATCGGGCAAATCAATCAAATCATTTTCTGCATCGTTTACAGTCATAGCGAGTAAACGATGTTTTCTGTTACTTATCTCTTTACAAACTGTTGTACTGTTACAATTCAAAATATTAATATTTTCTAAAGGTGTACAATTTCCCGTACATACATTTTTTAACTCACCATGAATTAATAAACGCCTGTATGCTGATACAAACTGCATCGCGGTCGGGTTATTATTAAACCCACCTTTCGATCTTATTGCATTAAAAAATAGTTCCAAGTGGTCTTGGCTCAATTTAAAAGTGCATAAGTAGTGAAGGACACTATTATCCGAATTTATATATTCCTCATAAATTATCTTTATTGCTTTCACACAAATTAAAAATCCTAAGAAACCAGTTTTCCTACCTGACTTTAAGACATTACATCCTTCGGGAAATTTGAGAGCCCTGACAAAATTTTCAAATTCTTTTAATCTTCTTTCAATTTCAAAAAAATTATCTCTCGATATAGGTTTTTTAAACCCATAGGAAAATAGCTTCCTGCTATTAAGAATGTCAAAAATATCGTTGAAGTGCATGATAAACTCAATAGTTGCGTCGGCCATTGCAAAGCTTTCTATACCTAAATCATCTTTACAACATAAAAGAGCATCAGCGACTGATTTACTTAAGGTTTGTACAGCAAGACGGACTTTCATTATTTGTTTTTTAAAGTTAATATGAGCGTTCCTTAGTTTATTAGCTAAGTGTAATCCTTCATTTTGTTGTAAATTATTCAATTGATCAAGATAATCCCAAGAAATTATTTGATTTTTACTATTCATAATATATTTTTTGTCTGCCAAAGTATTCCTAACTAACTTAAGCATATGACAAGCATCGGGTACTATAACTAAGTTTTGGCCGTCAATGTTAATCTTTGGATCAATGTCATTTACATCATTGAACTTAGCGCCCAAATTTTTTGCCATCGCAAAATTTGCCGGGCACCCATCGAAAGTGACGGATACTACTTTCACTCCACATTCCACCATCAAGCAAATACAATTTTTTAAAAGAGCGCTGCGTTGCTCACCTTTTACACCATTGGTTAAAAAATATCCTACAGGTATCTTCCAAGATGCGTTCAATGCAGTAGCCATGAAAACTAGAGCGTCTTTCGCCAAAGGTAAATTATCCGTGTCCATATTTTGTCCTATATTGACGTAACCTACAGTCTTTTTTCCATCCCACTGTAAATGTTGTCGAATTGACATTTCATCCAGACTAATACTAACTAATATTTTTTCGGACGACTTTTTTACCATTAAATTGATGGCGTCTAAAGATTCGCTGGTAAAACCTGGTTCACAGTTAATTTGTCTGTACCACGTGTACAAAGTTTTTGGGTGAGGCAAACATGTATCAAACTGTTTGCGTACAAACAAATATGCCTTAGGGCTTAGATAATGCAAACTTAGTGCAAATTTTCTTAAAGAAGCAGAATATTTGAATATCAGCTATAATGTTTTCAAGACGTGCCGTTTTTTTCAATAACCTGCGTTTTGATTCACGCAATGCTCGTATTTTTTTAAGCTTTATAGCTGATTTAAGTTTCTCCTTTTCTAATTGCTTCTTCAATTTTCTTTCTTTCATGGGTGTGCGTGGTTTATTCGACGCCTCGGGCAAATCATAATTTTTACTAGAAGAAGCCTGAAATAAAAAGTGTTCAATAAATAAATGTATAGGGACAACTCACATAGATTGAGCTAGCTCCACAGTAAGTTGTTAACTTGTGTCGTGGGATAACTCAACGATACTATATGGACTCAGGCTTATCTGAAAAAGATCATTTTCCATCTTGACCTGACCGGGGATCGAACCTGGGACTCGGAGATTCAAAGGCACTTGCTGGTACCGCCGAGCCACAGAGGTCGACAACTCGACATTCAATATAGAATAGGCGCACATAGAAATTCAAGCTAATCTAAAAATCTGTTTATTATCAATTACACTAGCTGGTACCCGCGACTTCGTCTGAGTGCTAAAGTGATTTTCCCATGGGAATGAGACTTATTCCCGCGATTAAAAGTAGCCTATGTCCTTCCCAGGGTCTCGAACTATCTTTATTCCGAATTTCATTAAAATCGGTTCAGCCGTTTTGACGTGAAAGTGGAACATACAACAGACTGACAAACAAACAAACATTTACGCATTTATAACATTAGTAGGGATCTATCCCGGCCCCCGGGCTGGCCTCCGGTCCCGCACTTCAAGCCCCGAAGCATCTTAGATGCGGATGTAACCGGGAACAAACTAAGATGATAGATATAATATATCAATTGTTTTGGCAGTGCTCGCCCAATAATGACATTTATAGGCAAACTAGCTGGTACCCGCAACTTCGTCTGCGTGCTAAAGTGATTTTTGAATGAGACTTATTCCCGCGGTAAAAAGTAGCCTATGTCTTTCCCAGGGTCTCGAAGTATCTCCATACCAAATTTCATTAAAATCGGTTCAGCCGTTTTGACGTGAAAGTGGAAAATACAGACAGACAACGTACACATTTTCGCATTTATAATATTAGCAGGGATTACATAAAATTATCTCACCATAACTTTGTATGACAGCGCAATATTTTCTACTTCCATTAAAACTGTCTCGGAATTTAAACTTGATGGTGGTTTAATTTGATCTAACTCCTTAAGATTATCATCAGTTTTACTGGATGATGCCTGAAATAAAAAGTTCAATATTGAATAGAAAATTATAGTAATCCAAGTTTCATCAGTTGAATGACATACTACCTTACCATAGTATTGTGTGATGGTGCGATATTTTCTTTGTTTATTAAAACTGTCTCGGGATTTAAACTTGATGGTGCTTTAATTTGATCTGACTCCTTAAGATTATCATCAGTTTTACTGGATGATGCCTGAAACAAAAAGTTCAATATTGAATAGAAAATTATAGTCTATGTCAACCTCATGTGTCAAAAACCGTCCAGACGTTTGGACTGTAGTATAGGACTAGCCAAAGAATAATATAGACATACATACATACTGTAAGTAGAAAATGAAAATTGTATGTAGAATAAGCCATTTTACACTAAATACTAAATAGGTAGTTATAGTTATTATGAGATACTTACATGTATATGTTTTTTTGGAACCGAATATTGTTTTAAGTATGTTGTTTTTGGTTTAAGAATGAAGTCTTTATCATCAAAATGTACGGAACAAAGCTTGGAATACTTTGTTGGTTGCCAACTATGTCTCCCAGTCGCACACACCCATACCTGTCTCGAGGCTTCATCAGACGGAAATCTAAAATAAAAATATTTAAGTCGTTTATTAAGCTGTAAGTGTCATACATCTATTAAAAATACGAAATATATTTATAATAACTAATAGCTGTAAATACAACATAAACCGTTAGAACTAGAAACCTGACATTTAGATACAATATTGTTTAGGTAACTGAGACGAGCACTAAGGAAGGATTTTTTAGTTGGCCTAGGGGTTAAACACTGAATAATCCTACAAGGGAAGAAATAGGAGTTCAAAATACGTACAAAAATATCGAAATTATACACGCACGATATCGCGGGTAAAAGCTAGTAACAAATATTAACAACATGAACATTACATATATTTGGCGATGATAATATCAACAGTAACGACCGCAATACTAGATATCATTAAATTTGTATCTACATTCCCTTAAAAGCATGCAGTTAAAAGCGAATCTGCTAAGATGAACGTGTGTTAATTGGGTAATTAGAAATCGCAACATGGTCACACCAATTTTTCAAATATTAAGGTTATCTTTAATGTAAATCACTGAAACACGTATTTATAATATGTTATTTTAGCAGAAAACACATCTAAGCAGAACAATTGTCTATTTATATGTAGAATTTAAGTGAAAAAACTAAAATTATAGCTACTTACGAATGAAATGTAATTCCACTATCGTTTCGTTGAGTGCGGCTCTTACAGCCTAACACACTACAATTAACCATGATGATGTCACTTGTTATTACTTCCTTCTTCGCACTTGTTTATATTTCAATCAAAAAGTCACTAATTAACAGCATAAAACCTCTAAAACCACAAACGAACAAAATGTATTTGCCAAAACGTCACTTTACAGTTAGGGCAAACACGTTCATTCTCGGACACGCCGACGGGGACAAAAAATCATTCGTTCGTCCTTGATTTTCACCTGTGATTTTATATGTTACGTCCCTCTCTAACGCTTCCTGTCAGATAATCGTGGAATCTAGTCGTTATTAATCTGAGGCCTGATCCCATGCCAGTAGCTCGCACGTGATAGCAACTCGGCCGTTACTCGCATCGTTTGGACGCGTTCAGCAGTAGCTCGCCAGCCAGTGTCCAGTGTCACTAGGCAGTTGCATGCGGATGCCCGTATTTCTTGTGTGCTGCGCCTACACGCGTTAACCGAATTTAAAATAGCTGCGGATAGATGATTTTCGGAGAATAATATTACCTTTATTTTTAGAGGGTTTTAATGAAAACTTTTCATTAATGCTCCTTAAAAATCGTATATTTTGAATGAATGAATGATTTTTTTATTGCACAATGAACAACTTAAAAAACAACAAATTATAGAAATATCAACACAAAAGGCGACCTTATTGCTAAATAAAATGTTCTACCAGGAAACCTTAGGGCTAAATAAAGAGTAAAGGATATAATGGAGCGGGAAATGCATTACATAACACATACTGACAATTAATATCTTAGATCATTTTCTAAGGTTAATATAGACTAACACATAATTATATAAACTTATAATTATATATATATTTTACAAACTATAATGAATACAATATATAAATATTTTATGAAAACGGTATTGCAAGGACTGTCCTAAATAATGTTTATTAGCTATTTTTCCAATTTTATTTCAAATAAATTTTGTGAGGGTGCTCTCCTTATGGCCTCAGACAGAGAGTTGCACAGTTTTAATAACTGTCTTAGTTAAAATTTTTGGAACAACACGAGAAATGTGCAGGAAGATATAGGGATAAGTTTTAAGAGCCCCGATATTTTGCCCCGAAATAATCGTTTTGCCACCTAATAGGGAATATGCATGATTTTTTTATTTCATAAACTAATCAATTACATCTTTATAACATAGAAAAAAATATAAATAGGCTTGAAAATAGTCAAGTTATTGTTCAAAGTGAAATTTAAAACATCGAATAAATTTGAGCCATTCAAACGCCACCATTTTGCGCGCGTTTTGATGACGTCATTGGCTTTAGTTTTCATTGGTCCCGTGTTTGTTTACTATAGCGTTAGCGCTCCCACATACTTATTTCGTGACTTAATTTCAGTTAATTGTAATACAAATCATGGAAGAAGTTAAAAAACCTTTTTACAAGTATTGTATGGTACCGCAGTGCAAAAACAATATTAATAATACACCCCATAATAGTTATTTTCACTACAAATAACGGCGAACTTACGTTTCGCCGTAATAAAAAATAGTTCACGACCTATTCTCAGACCTACTGAATATACAAAAAAAAATCATAAGGATCGGTTTCGGAGGAGTTCAGTAACAAACACTGTGACACGAGAATTTTTTATATTAGAAGATAGATTAAACTTTTAAGCAAATAACAACAATCAATAATCACGCAGAGAAAATTTTAGAAAAATGGCGCCAAATATGTCGTCGTACGTCGTACACAGCAGTGACAAAGCAAATGCGTGCTATGCTTTGCTTATCGTGTTTTTAAAAGCAAGGTCTGGCCGTGCTTTTTGTTATGCTTTGCTTTTAGGCATGCTTTTACAATACAAAATCTGGTAGACCAGTCAGATTATTTAGCGCAATCTTAACTTAGCATGCTAGAAAAAAGCAGGAAAAAAGCAAAATGTGTGTCATTATAGACATTTGACATTTGGTAAAGAAAAAGCACTAGTGCGTAATGGTGGTCATCCCGGACGCTAAACAGCCCTGCAATATACTACTTTTTGAACAACTGTATTAAAGTGTCTTTTCGTATTCCACGCGATGCGAAATTACGAAAAAAATGGTGTAAGATGATGAGAAGGGAAAATGTATCTCCATTATCGGTTGTATTTTGTTATAAAGATCATTTTAACGTGTGCTATATTTATGTACAGCTTAGTGTGAATTAGCTATTGAGCAGTAGATGATTCGGTCTAAAACTAACGTAACTTGTACAAAAGTTCATTAAAAATTTATCTAAAGAGCTTGCTTATTCCTATTGCGGTTTTACGAAATTTTGATTTTTTTATTACAACAAAGTTAGCAAGTTAGTTTCAGTTTAGATTCGGCTATAACTTATTAGTAGAATTGGGCCGCTGATCTGAAACAAACAAGCAATTAAATACTGAAAGAAAATTTTTCATATAAATCGCAATATAGTAAGTATTTATTTCATTTTGACAAAAAGTATATAAACATATCATACTTGACTGAGCTTCAATAATATAATATTACGTGTAAATTATAATGATATAGACGTAAATTAGGAGTTTAGGAACAAGTTTAATGACACATGGTTATGTAGGTAGGTACTTTAGTAAAGGTTATGTTTTGTTGTAAGTACTATTTAAACATTTATGAATAAAAATCTATGTTCTGGACTTAAATATACCATTTAACATAAAAATTACATTGCTGCTTTCAGTCCTTTGATCACTGCGCTCGATTTGATGCAAAATATGCTGTCATAAATGCATCTATTTTCGTTAGATTATCCGATTGTGCTTTGACAAAACCAGTTTCTGTCATCGTCCTAGATTGATTACAAATATATATATACAAGTAATCACACAGGCATACAGTTTTAAACAATTTTACTCGCAAACACTACTAACACATGAATATCGACGCCGATAAATCCATTGAGGCATTGACGGAATGACCACTGACGTCACATTCCGTTTCGACCAATGGTGGCGCGTTTTGTAACTTAAAATTTCTCTCCCATAATTTTTACTTTTTATATAATATTTTTTGGGTTTAAATAACAACTAAATAAAAAAATACCTTTTAAGTATAATGTAGAAGACAATAAAGAATCTAGAAAAAAATATTTGATACTAATTTTAATTTTATGCATATTCCCTATTTATAACCCAAACCCTTTTTTCTCTTTTTTACATGTATATACATGTACATACTCATATCACAAATAGGCCATTATCTCGCTTGTAAAACGTTTATTAGTCGTAGCAACCAATTTACAGAAAACATTTATCACGCGTACGCATGGAACATAGATTTCGCGGCAAAACGGAAGCACTGAGCGCATAGTCCTGCTTTTGTTGCGCCTCGCTAGGCTGTTTCTTGACGAGTCGCGGCGCGCTTCATGTCGTGGCGGAGCGAGAGGGGTTGGGGAAGAGAGGCGTGGGCGCCGAAGTAATCGCGTGACATCGTTGCGGTTTGAGATAAGCGAGGAATGTGGAGCGTGCGAAGCATTAATTCTCACGGTAAAGTTTAGGCCCGCGTTACAACCTCCCCCTCTAATCCGAACGATGCGACCTCGCGTTTGGGTTGGCAATCATATCTACGCGGCCTACCTCGTTTACGCTTTTCTCTGACGGGTGCTTGGACTTGGCCAACGAAGGGCGTGAGTTGCGACACATGATACTTGCCTAAAGTCTCCCCGTCACTTATTCTTTCTAGCAGGTAAGTAGTTTGACTGGTGGCCTCCTTAACACGGTACGGGCCATCACGCCTAGGGATAAACTTAGCGGTTTGCCCCTGACCGGTGTCATTAGCCCCCTGGGTTTTGAGGAGGACTAAGTCTCCTGTCTTGTAATCAGGTGCAGGCCGGCGACCCTCGTCGGCGTTCTTCTTCCAGGTAGCTTGTGCCTTCTCGTGCACGTCTCTGGCCTCGATGAGACAAGTGGAGAGTTTTTTCAGGTAAGGAGTTATGGCTGGTATGAAGTTATCGTCCTCCAGTATTCGGCGCATATCTGTGGCAGCGTCGGACGGCGCACGGAGCTCTCTGCCGAAGGTAAGGTAAGCTGGGGAGAAACTAGTACTAGCAGTCACGGCGGAGTTCATAGCAAACCTGATCGCTGGTAAGTACTGATCCCATGAGCTGTGATCGCGACCAACGAGCGAAGCCAGCTGCGGCTTGAGATCGCGGTTTTTCCTTTCGACCGGGTTCGCCTCCGGATGGTACAGCGGGGTAAGTGCCTGGTCAATGCCCATAGAGTGACAGGCTTGCTGCATAACAGCACTGATGAACTGCACGCCATTGTCACTAAGTACTCGTCGTGGAACTCCAAACCTCATGAAGACTTCGTCAATCATGATCTTCGCGCATTCTGGGCTGGTGGCATCCTTTAACGCAAATAACTCAACCCAATGCGTGCCAACATCTTCGATGATAAGAATCCATTTATTCCCAGTATCAGTCTCGGGGAGCGGGCCGAAAAGATCCACGGCTATTACTTCAAATCTTCTGGCTGATGCAGGCGTTTGTAACAGTCCTGGGGGTTTTCTAGTATCCACTTTATATCTTTGGCATGCGGAGCATTCCTTAATGTATTTGGTCACATATGTCCGCATGCCGGGCCAATAAAATCGAGAGCAGATACGCGTAAGAGTACGCTCGACACCGAAGTGACCGGCGGTCGGGGCGTCATGAAAATCCGCCAATACTTTGGAACGTTCGTGCTGAGGGACGACGAGGCAGGCGTTCTCTTCATCGTCATCTCCATCAGGTCTGTATCTATAGAGAATACCGTCAGACATCACATAGCCCCGGTCCGCCCAGGGTCTCCCCCTAAAAGGTTCGTCGGACTCCATATCTTCGATAATCTTCGCGATCTCGGGGTCTTCTAACTGATTCTTCCTGATGTCACCAGGGGACCTCGCAGGTAAGTCGACTGTTGTCATGTGTAGCTCCGTTTCATCAACGCAACTTGGACGAGATAGAGTATCCGCAAGGACGTTCGACTTACCCGGTGTGTATTCGATGCGAAGATTGTACTCTTGTAGCGCAAGGGCCCACCTAACAAGGCGTCCACTTGGTGACTTTAGGCTCATCAGCCACCTTAAGGGCTGATGGTCGGATCTTATTATTACTTCGCCGCCGTCAATATAGCCCCTGAACTTAAAGAAGGCCCATACGACTGCAAGAGCTTCGCGCTCGGTCGTATTGTAGTTCTTCTCGGCGTTACTCAGTAGACGGCTGGCATATTCTATAGGCCGTTCATCAGCGCCCTCCCCCTGCAAAAGAGCCGCGCCAAGTGCATAGCCGCTGCTGTCTGTCCGGAGGACGAATGGCTTAGTTTCATCGGCTTGGCGGAGGATCGGGGCTGAGGTCAGAAGATCCTTAATCTTTTCGAAAGCTTCCTGTTGGGGAGTTTCCCATTGCCAAGCGCTGGCCTTCTTCAACAGCTGGGTTAAGGGCCTGGCGACGTCAGCGTAAGCTGGAATAAAACGCCGGAACCAGCTGGAGGTCTGCAGGAAGCTCTTCAATTGCTTAACATTCCGTGGTGGTACCCAGGCCCCTCTTACCCATTGGGCACAATGGGCACATGCCCAGGGCCCCCGATGGACTGGGGCCCCCTAGTCCCTACTCGATTAGCAAGCGATAACCGATAGCTACTCTACTTTCTCATTATACATACTATATTATATACTACTCAAAACAAAATTACAGCCACCTGTACAATTGTATGATAAACAAACTAACATTAAGTACTCATTTCTTCTCTGTGTTTGTTTATTGGTTTTAAGGTCCCGAACGTTTTTGACGACAAATAAATTAAGTGCGTACCTAATATAAATAAGCAATAAGATTCTATTGAAAATCAATAAAAATAATAGGTGGCTCTTATTTTCTATTGAATACTCGTAGATATATGTTACTGTAAAAGTCCTTATAAATTGGTAAATCTTAGGTTTTGTCAGTAAAGAACATTATTATCCACTTTGGACCTGATAATGTCTAGAAATGAAATATATTTTAATATAAAGGTGATTTTATAGTGTATCTGTTACTGTAAAAGCCCGTATGTCAGTAAATATTAGGTTTTGTCGGTAAATCCTATACGAGCTGGTAACTGTTAGGATTTTAAAAAGAATAGATGATTTTCGGGCTTTTAGACTTTGGGGTATGCTAGGTTTTACCAATGACAGTTAGTAAATATTGGTTTTCGGAATAAAACAATGTGTATTTCTGTCGTTTTTCTTTTCAATTTAACTATGAGTCAGCACCTTACAAATTAATTAAGTTACGAATCCACCTAGACTGTACAAAACGACACAGTTACATGCGACCTGTAATTGTACACATTAAAATACTAAATAAAAAATTGATAATTATCGTTATGATAAAACATTTGTTATTGTAATTATTTTTATTAATTTTTTAATCTATAAGTACTAATATTATAAAGAGGAAAGATTTGATTGTTTGTGTGTTTGTATTGAATAGGTTTCGAAACTACTGAACTGATTTTGTTGAAAGTTGGTATAGGGATATATTTCGAGACCAGGGGAAGGACATAGGGTAATTTTCCTACGGGAAAAAAATTCCCACGAGAAAACAAAAACAACGCGGGCGAAGTCGCGAGCGGAAAGCTATAGTAACTTATAAAACATAATTTTAAAACACCTTTAAAAAAACAAAACAATTCAAAAACGAAAATTATTTTCTTACAAATGCCTACGTTGGCCTGTGGTAACGGAATCATTATTAATCTTATTATTTGGTATTTTATAACTTACTTAATTAAAATATTTGATCAATCTAAAAAGTCCCACGTTTTATGCGTCTCAAGAGAAAACACTAAGGTCAGGAGCATTTAAAAATAGGATTTTTCAAAATGCAAGTATTGCTGTCGCGTTGTGCTCCCAAACAAACGAGTACGATAGAGACAACTGAAAAATACACAAAATAGACGTTTCGTAGTCCTCTATTTTCTCCTCTAAAACTTGAACGATTTAAATACTTTTTTTTAAATTTAAGGAAAGGTTTTGTTTATGTTTCTGTGTTTCATCTTTTTTTCATATAATCGCGTCAAAGGATTAAATCGCCTGTAATAATTAATGTAATAAAAAAGGAGAACGTAGGACCATGTGCATAGCGGGTGTATAATGGTAAAAGTCCGAAATAAACAATGATCACAGAACAGTTCGGACTTTTAACCATTAAGAGTTGATAAATCTTAGGTTTTACCGGAAATGTTAGGATTTACCGTAGTTCGGGCTTTTACAGTAAGATATATACAAAACACGTTGGAAATACCTATACAATTTAAGGGTTTCCCTCGATTTTTATGGGATCCCATCGTCAGGTCCTGACTTTGGTAACCTTGGGACCACCCCAGGAGTATACTCTATCAAATACAAAAAGAATTTTGAAAATCGGTCCACAATTGGCGGTGTAATCGCGTACATACACACAAACAAAACAACATACGGGTCGAATTAATAACCTCCTCCTTTTTAAAGTCGGTTAAATAGTGCTTTATTATGGTCATAGGGGGCCCACTATCCTAATGTGCCCAGGGCCTCTAATAGGTGAAAGACGGCCCTGGTGGTACCATGTCCTTGATAGCGGCCACTTTACCAGGATCCATGATGATGCCGCCAGGTACTATCATGTGACCTAAGAACCTCACGGAATCTCTTGCAAAGTGACTCTTGTCACGGTTCACACGCAGGCCGAATAACTCCAGCCTGTTAAAAATTACCTCCAGATCTTCCAGGTGTCTCGAGAAGGACTCGGAGAGTAAAATCAGGTCATCCAGGTACGAGAACATCGATATATCTTCCGGCAGGTTGGACCTGAAGCGATCTATTAATCGTTGGAAGGTAGCTCCAGAATTTTTAAGGCCCATAGGCATACGCTTGAACCGGAACGTTCCGAGGTGTGTAGTGAAAGCCGTTTTGTCCTGGTCATCAGGATGGACACTCACCTGGAAGTACCCTGCTCGAAGGTCAAGCGTCGTCATGTACTCGCAGGTCTTCGCTGCGTGCAGTACATCCTCGATGCGGGGGAGCGGGTAGCGATCGGCTTCGGTGACAGCATTAAGCTTGCGGTAGTCCACGCACAGTCTGGTACCGCCGTCCTTCTTCGTCACAAGCACTACGTTCGCCGCCCAGGGCGACTCGCATTCCTCAATGACGTCTGCGTCGAGTAGTCTCTCGAGCTCTTTCTTGAGGGCCTCCTTCTTATTAGGTGACATCCTGTAAAGAGGAGACGCCGTCGGCTCTTGCTTATCGCTTACCTTTATGCGGTGCGTGGCGAATTCGGTCGCGGGCCCATCAGCCGCGAACTGTTGGGACCTGTTCTGAATGAAGGTGTTGAGTGCACGTCTCTGATCTGGAGATAAATTAGTACCTTCGTCTTCTCTCAGACAGATGTCGGTGGTATCTAGCTTCATTACCTCGGCCCCGTCCGAAAGTAAGTTGTACTCATGTATAAAACTAAACTGCTCTTGAGGAGCGTCAGTAAAACACCACGTGCCTTGTGGGATATCTAGAGTAACCCCTGCGCTGATTATGAAATCACGGCCCAACAATGTTTTTGTGTCGGCACCGGGAAGGACTAAAAATTGTGTGGGTATCACACGCCCTTGGAGTGACACGTCAACGCGCGCAGAGAGCGTTCTCCGCATTTGTTTAGAACCGTCCGCCAAAGTAAAGCTACGGTCCATTTCTGTAAAAATTATACCATTATTGACAAGTATGTTATACAATGTCGAACTCGCTATGCAATGTGTTGCACCGGTATCCAAAATAGCAACACCAATTTTTCCGAGTATCGATATAGTAATCGTAGGCAAATCGTTAGTATTCATCATAACGGTATTGAAATTTATGTCTTTGGTTGGGGCCTTTGGGTCGCTTCTCGGGCGGCATTTGTCGCATTTGGACCGCACAACCCCAAATTGACCACATCCATAGCACCGAATACCACTATTTATGTTAGACGAAAAATTTGTATTTTCCGGCTTACTAAATTCTGCCTTTGAGGGGTTAAAATCATTAGAACTGCATAAGTCACGTTTAGAGATTTCTGAATTTTTTCACGTATCTGTAAGTTACTGTCATTAAAAACGGAACTACTTGGCGAATTTTTTTTATTTTCTAAGTTACATACAGTTTGCTAAGGTGTGACCAAATATATTACAATATGAACATCGCGGTCTAACGCGTTTAGGTAAAGTTTTATCGTGGAATGTCGCATCGTTCGAATTAGATGGTAATTGTAATGGTTTTTGCTGACTTACCGAATCAAACAGCTTACGGTCATTGAATTCTGCACGGGATTCCTCAACGTTCCTCGCTAACTCGATCAGGTTTTCTAAGTTACGCACGGTATCGCCCCTAGTAGCATTTTTGATTGGCCACAATTGGCCAACAGTAGGCAGATTGATGGGATATGGTTAGTTAAATTGCCCACAGTGAATTTGCATTAGCCCTACGAAGATTAACAATGTTTTAATGCCGAGCTTATTACCAACAGTGGGCCAATACATTTTTTTGCTACCGTTGGCTAAACAACGTTGGTTTAACGGCAGTGAATACAAGTTGGCCCAACAAAAATAAATGACAACTGGCCAACTGTAGGAACATTGTTAGATTATGGTTAGTTAAATCACTAACATGTGATTTGTATTGGCCCAACGAAGATCAAACATACATACAATGGGCTGGGGTGCGGGGTGGGGTGGGGTGAGAAGGGTATTCGACGCGCGCGTGAGTCGGCCGGCCGCCATTTTGGTGATTTTGGTTGTACTATGATGCGAAGTAATCTGAAGTCGTCGTTTCGATTATTAAGTGTTGTGTTGTGATTGTGAAACTTGTGAAAGAACGGTGAACAATTTTTTTGCTAAGTTCAATTTGTACATTTCATTGTAATGTATAACGTAATTGAGTTCGAAGACAGTGCCTTAGGCATAGTGAGAGGAAGCTGGCTGACGCCACGCAAAAAAGAGTGCCTGTGGCCACCTTATAAAATAGCCAACAAATTTAATAAATGTTTGCTGTCGGAAGACTTACCAGACGAAAATTGGCCCATTCATGCTGTAAAGCGTGTTCTCTATGAAACTGGTAAGTTGGCTTTGATAATTTTAAAATAATTCGGCATTACCTAACCTAATTCCTTTGAAAGATATAAATATACCTTAACTACTTACGAACATACTCTTAGTTATACAATTACATTCTAACGGAACGTGTCGTTACTTTCGGTTTTTATTCAAATATTTATTAATAACAGGTTAAACCATCAATTTTCAGATAACATACAGAAAGCGAGGGAAAAGTGTAAAAAAGCAGAAAGTGAGTCTGACCTACTCTCAGATACTTCTGAGCAATGTAAAAAGAGGAGAAAAAGGAAGCCTAATAATATATTTCATAGTGACACTGAGGAAGAAGATGAAAACTACATTAACTTTATATATCCAAATCCACCTCCAGATGAACTATCAGCATGCAAGTCCAAGTCAACAAAACAAGCAAAGAAAACATTGCTAGCTGGTAAGGTTATACTTATAATAAGTATAATAATCCAGTTTATAGGATG
Organism: Schoenobius gigantellus; assembly: GCA_963935595.1. Classification (NCBI taxonomy): domain Eukaryota; kingdom Metazoa; phylum Arthropoda; class Insecta; order Lepidoptera; family Crambidae; genus Schoenobius; species Schoenobius gigantellus. The sequence continues at coordinate 20,881,531 of OZ012541.1, forward strand.
GTAATTTTGTTGTAAGGCCATAATGACCATTACCATTTGAATATTTTAAATTACAGAAGTGAATGTGGATCCACAAAAGGAATACAGGGCAGACGCTTCTCCACGGGGCATCACATCACCAAAATCATCTGCTACAAATGGTTTGTAGTTACTTAAAAATAAGTAGTATACTATATTTTTAATTGTTTGATACTTACATTAATAAAACATAATTTTGTTGTAATATTTTGTAGCACACACATAATGCAGAGGGATGAAGTAGTATACTATATTTTTAATTGTTTGATACTTACATTAATAAAACATAATTTTGTTGTAATATTTTGTAGCACACACATAATGCAGAGGGATGAATTGTCCTTTTTTTTACTTATATAAAATAAAAAAACAGTTCATCCCAAAATATTTTTTTTTACCACCTAATAGGTATATATATATTTTTTTATTTGTAATCCCACAATTCTTGTTTTTTTTGTAGATACTACATTGACTTTCCGAAGCCTATGTTCGACTCCTACAGGACCAAAGCCATCAGCATTCGATAAAATTAATGATTCTATGGGTAGGTACCTTTATAATTTCTGTTATTAAAAGTTTAATAGGACATACAATATTCATGTGTTCTTACTCTAATATGTATTATTATTTTAGAATTGATTGCCAAATACATAGCTGGTATCCAGAGCAATATAAAGGAATTAAAGGCTACACAAAATGATATTTTATTAAGATTGACATCATCATCATCTACAGTACTGACTAATATCGCTTTACCTGATGAGATAACCCTGCCTATAAAATCGATTGAAGATCTGGGCAATATCGAAGTCTGGCTAGAAAATGAGGACAACAAAGAAAATTTGGTATGTATAGTTTTGAACTCAAAATTGACAAGCATTTATGAAAATATTGATTTTATTAATAATTGACCGAGCGAGCTAGGTTTACCAATCAAGTTAGACAAAAATTACATTGTTTGTTACACGATAACTCTTGAACCGATGATCCAATCTTAATGACACTTTGAATAAACAAAGATGATTGATGGAATTTTTAAGTTTGTTGGGCATCAAAATTGGTCTAGCCATTTTTGAGATATTAGCATTTTTGTGAAAAAATAGTAGCAAGATCTATGTCTGCGAACAATTAATATCATAGAATTCATATTCTTTAAACTAGGATCGCAGTACATGGTCCAATGGCAAATGAGTTTAATGGTTATAAAAATTTTATTTTAATATTCTACATTTTACTTTCAGGTTAATAATTTAAGCTTTATTGGCGGTAACAACATTGCAACAATTACAAGAAGAATACTACAAAGAGTTTTTTCTTCAGAACTGGCTCTAAAGTGCAATTGGACTGGCAAAAATAATAAAACCAGCTTGAAAAATTTGAACTTAATACCAGTGATTATAAGTAAGTAGTCTTACCTTTATATCCCTATATAATTGACCGAGCAATCCAAGCAAGCAGTCTACAAATCAAGTTGGACAAAAATGACATTGTTTGTATGTTTGCTAGTTCGGCGATAACTCTCAAACTGTTGATCAGATTTTGATGAAACTTAAAATATACATAAATATAGTAAATAGAATTTTTAAGTTCGTTGGATATCATAATCGGTGTAGCTGTTTTTGAGATATTCAATTTTTAGTGGAAAAAAGATTGTATTTTGATTTTAGCGAGGTCTACATTCACAGCGAACGACTAGGACTTTAACCTCAGAATAAACGGTGAAGCAATGGTGGCCGAGTTGTTAAGGTGCTCACCTGTGGTCGAATCTATGCAGGTTCGAGTCCCACTCATGCTTCATGAGTTTGTATACCAATCTGACTCATGTAAGCTTGTTTTCATCTACACGGCTTTCAGTGTAGGAAAAACATCAACCTTCATACTCTAGAAGGTTGATGTTTTTCCTACACCTTTCCTAACTGCTAGTTCTGTGCTGTGTAACCTTCCATGGCAATAAATGGCCTTATATAATATTATGTTAATAAGCTTATGTTTTCTATATAGTGCTTGTGCTTGTATATAGCTTATGTTTCATACATTTACTGGAGGGAAACTCTGTACCAGGGTTGTGTGACATTGTGAGGAAACCTTCATATTAGAGAACTGCTAGTTTTCTGGTGTGTCCATCCATCTATGGCAATAAATGGCTTTATATATTAATTTGTTATATTAATAAGCTTATGTCTTCTACATAGTGGTTGTGCTGGCGCAAAGCTTATGTTTCATGCATTTACCGGACGGAAACTGTACTAGCATCGTGTGCTTGGGTACCTCCGTCTTACCTATTTCTGCCGCTAAGCAGCAGTGCTTGCATTGTTGTGTTCCAGTTTAAAGGGTAAGATCAAATTACTGAAATTACTGGGTACCGTGACTTTACATCTTATGTCACAAGTTGGCAACGTACACTGTGGCCCTTGTGGGGGTTGCAGTTTTACTGCAACTCACAGGAGCCACATGTATCATTGGTGACTGTTACCACTTACCGTCAGGTGGGCAGTTTGCTTGTTTGCCAACTTATAGAAAAAAAATGGGTTTTATATAATGGTATAATATATAATGGTATATACTCAAGTTCATGTTTTAGTTCTTTTTATGACATCAATAAGTGCTTTCTCTTAAAAAGCTACAAGATCTGACACCAGTGTTATGTATGACACACTAAGACCTCGGAATGACTATAATTCCCATGAAAAACGCAGTTCACGGGGATCCGCTTTAAAAGGATATTTTTTTATTACAGATGCAGTTCGCAAAAATAAGTTGGGTGAAAAAGCAACGGACAATGAAATAACGTCTTTTTTAACAAGCTGGTTTAGGTTTGCTCGAGACCGAGATGGAGGCCGAGAAAACAGACGGGCAAGAAGTAGTCTTAGCAGTATCTAGATCAGAATATTCTGGTACATCAGCTAGGACGATGAGAAGACATCAAAATAAAACAAAAAACAAAATAATATGTGACTTAACTATTGCAGATGATGATCATGTCATCTCTCAAAATAATTTAACATCTGATTTGACATCTAGTGGTGTAACTGTAAATGAATGTAACTTCTTAACCAATCTGGTTGAGGAAAATTCTACTTCTACCTGTAATAATTTAAATGTTAATTTGGAAAAGGATAAAGCTCAATCTAAACATATTGATGTAACTTCTTCTCTTGTTAACTGGTCACAACAGCACCATATTTCTCACTCTGCTTTGGATGGTTTGTTGAAACTATTACACCCTTTTCATCCTTTCTTGCCAACAGACTCACGGACGCTATTAAAAACACCAAAGCACGTTAATGTTGTTGATTGCGATGGTGGATCATATATATATTTTGGACTTCTGGTTAATATTGTTGAAAGAGCCTCATCTGGATTGGCTAATCAAAACCGCTACCCTATAATTGACACAAAAATACGTGAAAATGAAAATATATTATTGTTATCCATTACTCTTAATGTGGACGGGCTCCCGGTTCATTCCAGTACCACTAATTCATTCTGGCCAATTCTGTGTATATTAGACCAAAGTATTGATAGAGAACCATTTATTGTTGGATTGTATTATGGAAATTCGAAACCACATAGTGCTAATAATTACCTACGTCCTTTTGTGGACGAATGCATTGAGTTGGAAAAAAGTGGTATTGTATTTCAAGGCAAAAAGTATGCCTTTCGAGTAAGTTGTATTGTTGCTGATGCGCCAGCAAGAGCTTTTCTTAAATGTATAAAATCGCACAACTCACTATATGGTTGTGAGAAATGTACACAAGAAGGAATTTACATAGGTAGAACAACATGGCAATATACTTCAAATTTAAATCTTAGAAGTGATGATTATTTTCATAACTTACAATATGAAGATCACCAATTAAGTAAAACTATTCTTACAGAGATTAATATTGGGTTAGTTACACAAGTCCCCCTGGATTACATGCACTTAGTTTGCTTAGGAGTGGTAAAGAAAATGATCCGAGTTTGGGTAGAAAGTGGTCCAAAGAAATGTAAATTGAATACTGTTAAAATAATGCAAATATCAGAAAGATTGCTTCATATTGGTGAAAATAATTATCCGTTAGAGTTTTCAAGGCGCCCAAGGTCAATTCAATTATTTAAATATTGGAAAGCAACAGAATTCAGAGCTTTCCTTTTATATCTCAGCCCTGTAGTTTTACATGGAATTATTTCAAAGAATATTTATGAGCATTTTTTAACTCTGCATTGCGCTATTTATATATTAAGTGGTGAACTTAGTGTTGATAATAAATGGAGAGTGTATGCTAATAAATTATTACATTGCTTTGTGCGTAACATTGAAGTCTTGTATGGAAAAGAACTTCTTGTGTACAATTTTCATAACCTTTTACATTTAACAGCAGATGTTGAGAATTTTGGAAAGCTACATAATTTTTCTGCTTTTCCTTTTGAAAATTATATGACCAAAATAAAAAAAATGGTTCGTTCACACAACCATCCACTACAACAAGTGGCTAAAAGAATGGGAGAGCTTAATAATGTATATGGGCCAAAAAGTTCGCCAACCCCTAGAATAATAAAAAAGAAAAATACTATAACTAAAATCGTTTTAGATGATGGTTGCATTATTAATATTAATTCCTGTTTTAATACCAAAGATGGAGATATTTTAATAGTTAAAACCATAAAAGAGATTGATAATAGTAATTATTTCTCATTAAATTGCGATTGTTTTTTAGATAAAACCGACTTTTACAAAATACCTATTGATAGCAGTAGTTTAGGTATATATAAATTAAATAAAGGTTCTTCTAAGGAAGTCACTGTCTGTTCATCTATATTGAATAAAAAATGTTTTCTATTATCAAATTTTTGTGATGCCGATGATCTTGTATGCATTCCATTTGTGGACAGAAACTTGTGCCATTGAATAATGTTAATTATTACACTCTTAACATGTTACTTAGTTGTCAATTTTAATAAATGTTGATTGTGTGACTTATACAATGTTTTTAATTCCTAATTATAATTCTGTCACTGTATGCACATTTTTATTTCTTTAAATTTCTTAATGCAATGTTATAAAATCTATGAAGCATTACTTAATATTAAATGTAGTTATTAAATGTGATTGTACTTGAATACAGTGAGAGTATTATGTAAGCATTAATAATCCTACCGGGAAGTACCAAACCACCACCCCAATGACGTTGCTTAAATGTAGATTCCTATACAAAGGCCCTACAGAGAAAAACAAATGAGGCCTTCCGTAGGAGTTTTCACATAGGCCCTAAGTTGTTGGGCCTTCAGCAAAACATGCGGCCAAATCTAACCGTTGTCCAACCAAAGACATGTATGTGGCCCTACTAAATGCCTACCAAAAATGCTATTAGGGGCGGGGCACATGTTTGCGCGTTTTCCTATCTAAAAGTCCATAAATAATGTCGATCTTCATCTCTTCGGATACTTCATATGGCAGCTTGCACAGCATGGCACGTATGCGGCTCACGAAGCTATCGGCTCGCTCGTTCCCCTGTTCAGTTGCATACACGTCGCGTAATATTTTATGGTCGCGGTGTTCCGAAGCGGCCGCGGAGTCTTCGCAATGCCTCTGGCCATGTGGTAATCGATGACTTTACGCCGGCCCACCATATCGCGGCGTCGCCAGTCAACAACATAGGCATACCTCGTAGCGCGTGATCGTCGCTGATGTTCGTACATTCTCTGTATATCTCAATGGAGTCGATGAATGCTTCAAGAATATCGTCACAGTGTCCTTTACCGTCGAAACGTGCAGTGCACTTCGCGAAATTCCCAGGTCGGAGTTGTGGTTGAACGCAGGTCGTGTCATCATGTGTCGGCGTCGATGCTGCCGCTGCACCATGCATGAAACTTCGGGAGACTGCGGCGACGATTGCCGTCAGTTGCGCATCGGTCATCGTCAATACGTTTTCGGCGGAACTGTTTGTGTTGTCAGCCATCGCCGGTTCTTCAGAAAGGTTCTCTGAGTCCTCGGTGTTATTTCGGCGCGTCGTGCGCGGCATGTTGCAGAAAAGCCGGCGACGTAATAATCCGAATTAAAGATGGCGATAATAATGCACTTTTTCACTCTCGTCGTGATTTCTTGCCACAAGTTGGGACGCCACTATAATAGCTCATATCACAAATAGGCCATTATCTCGCTTGTAAAACGTTTATTAGTCGTAGCAACCAATTTACAGAAAACATTTATCACGCGTACGCATGGAACATAGATTTCGCGGCAAAACGGAAGCACTGAGCGCATAGTCCTGCTTTTGTTGCGCCTCGCTAGGCTGTTTCTTGACGAGTCGCGGTGCGCTTCATGTCGTGGCGGAGCGAGAGGGGTTGGGGAAGAGAGGCGTGGGCGCCGAAGTAATCGCGTGACATCGTTGCGGTTTGAGATAAGCGAGGAATGTGGAGCGCGCGAAGCATTAATTCTCACGGTAAAGTTTAGGCCCGCGTTACACATGCATTTTGAATGATTGTCATAGACCAGCAGCTACTATCATCGTGTAAACAGCCATGCGAATTGACAGACGAGTCGAGCTACTGGCATGCGAGCTGCGGACCGAGTAGCTCGCGTGTGAACTCTCACTGTTAGAGTGTCAGAACGAGTTACACGTGGGTATTTGATGCTAGCTTTTCGTGGCAAAAATGTTTTTCTCAAACATGCTCGGAAATGTAGGCATTATTGTAGTAAAAAGAAGACACAAAGTTTTTAATTCTTGGCTCATGCATTACTTTACCGGCCTAGGCCAGGAAAGTAAGTAGGTATGAAAATTAATTTTTGGCCGCTGCTCAAGTATGAAAATTCATTTTTGGCAATGTTTTTTAATTTATCTATAACTTGAATTATGTAACTTGTCATACAGCCAATTGCTACCACATTATAAAAAATGCACTCTTCGAGCATATACAACGGGTCTCATATCTCCCCATAAAAATTATAATATTTAATTTTATTTAAACTATCAAAAGTGCCTACCTAAAACTGTTCTAAAATTAAATTTTCATAAATTTGACAATTAATTTCGATTGATATGACAAGTTATTAAAGTTGACACATTCTTTTCGGTTAATAGTACATTACTGCAGAGGCCAGGAGAGCTATTTTTGAATTACGTATGCGACTTCGAAATCACCGATGTGACTAATAATCACCGATTTTCAATAATTCTTATTTTTGAATATCACTTATGTGGCTACCTTAGTCACAGATGTGATTTCATTACGAGTGCCCTCACCCACTCGTATACAAGTCATACATAACTGTGGAAACGTTATCTGTGTTTTGTTTAGAGAACATATTGACAAGTTTGAAGTAGACGTGTTGATTTTGAGTTGGATTTAAAAATTTTAAAATTTGTCAAATAAGAAAATATACACGGTTATTTTTTATCACCCTGGAAAATTTAAGGGACGCTTCACGACATGGTATTAGAATGATTTTAATATAAATAAAAAAAATAACTCACTTAATTTTTTTTTAAATGCAAAAAATGCTGCACTAGTTGAGGGCAGCATTTTTAGAGATTTTTTTATATATATTCTTTATTTCATTTTTTTTTCTATCTATAATATATAAAGCTGGATTTTTAAATATAATATTGGATGTCCTGAAGCGTCCCTAACATTTTCCAGGGCGATAAAAAAATAACCATGTATAAGTTTAAAATCTTTTAAATTTGTGTCACAAACAAACTTAGACCAGTATTTTCTTATATTTTGGCCTAGTTGCAATGAATTTTTAGCCGTATAATAACCGGTATATACCGAAAACGGCTACATTCTGCGTGGAACCGAACCCTTACGTATGTGTGTACTTTATCTATGTTGGCAGCTCTGCGTTCGACTTTCAATAGGATGTTTAGGAATTCGTGACTTCAAAGTCATCGCTGACTATTTAGTCAGCGGTGATTTCTAAATCGCATACGTAATTCAAAAATAGGTCTCCAGGAAGTTAGGGATTGCCGGACGAGTAATGCTTTCAATTATTACGAGTCCGGCAATCCCATTCCCGCCGAGGTATGTATAGTGCTTTTCTCAATAATTGCGAGGAAACAATGAAAGACGTAATACTGAAATTAATTATGAAATTCAGTGTAATAATAATACCATATACTAAATAAAAACCTTTCATATTAAAATATTGTTTAATGTTATATATTTACTCAAATATTTATAATTGCCGTGATCTTCGTATAATTTAGCGTTATGATCTGTAAATAAAACAATAGTAGGTACCTAATAATAATAAGCTTCCTCTCTCTTGTTCAACGTTGCGTGCCCAACGGGTCCTTAGTGGTCTTATTTTTTGTGAACCACCTATTTTACACATTATGGTATGCATAAAAGATTTTGAATTGAATTGAATTGGAAACAAATGAGTATAATACCTTAGAGCATTCATCTAAGTATAATACGAATAAAAAACAAATCATACAATTAATAGCAGCCACAGACCTATCACAAATAGACTTGCAACGAGCGTGTCCGTCCACTTCAGTCCTTCTCACTCGAATATTGGGTGTTGCCACATTAAAAGGATTTCCCTGCGTTATAGTTAATCTACTTAAGTTTTAACTAGCCCGACTACGTGATACTATATTACTATAATACTATATTTCTCTGTCCTAAAGCTTAACAATGATAATAACTTCTGCTAGAATGGATTATTTCAATAGGGTGGGTATAAAGCATCGATATAATGAAACAGCGCACAACTAAATTATCGTCACAACTTGTTCGATATAATAAAAAGCGAATCAACAACTTTCGAAGACACATAGGGAACCCAAGTGTAAGTAGGTGTGTCACCGCCTTACATATCTTTGAATTTTATCTTGTGATTTCGAACCGCTTATGAAACAGCACTTGAAATTTAGGCGGTAGGGTTTGTCTGTCCAATCTATAGATATAGACGCTTAAAATTTCACATATTGGAAAAAATCTGAAAACCGTAAATGTTCATCGTTAGGATCAGTGCCTATATCTATACAAATAAATAAAATAAGACCCCTTAAGCGGTAGGATACCAGGACGTGTATTATGATATCTTAATTCCAGACAGTTTTCTGAGTTGCTATAGTGACTTTCTTATTAGGCCTATGCCCAACAATGGGCGTCTCTTGGCTGAAAGCCTGAAATTATGACTTTCTTTTACTCATTATACAAAGAGAAAGAAATGGCATTATAACATTTCAGAAAACTGCCTGGGATTTAGACGTCATAATACACACCCTGGGCTATACCTATACCCCCCTAATCACCATATCAGGGATGTCGCGAATATTCGCATCCGCAAATGCGGAGCTTCCGCATGGATTTGGACATCTGCATCCGCATCCGCAATAATCAATGCGGATGATCATGCGGATGCGGATGTAAGGCAAGTTGCGACAAGAAAGAAATTGGGTGAGGCCGGCGAATGGCGCGTGCGGTTCGCACTTAACTTTAACCGATGGGAACGAAAAAATTGGTGACAAGATCCGACACGTTTGTTGTGGTGCATCATTCTTTTCTTGTAAATAATGCTGCTATTTTTTAACTTCATTTACTAATTGTCTATACTTACTAATATTAGGTCCTTACATTATGAAATTGGCGTTTTGCCGTACTGGCCACTTTGATCTCAAATATCTCCTCTATGGTTAGGAATTCCAAATTCAAATTTATACAGCTATTTACTCATGAATTTGTGTTTTGAAAATTATAATTCACTTGTTTTTTTTCCTCAATTGTTTTGGGCTTTTTATCAATTGTTTTGTTTTCAGCTTTTTTGGAATAAATTTTCGCTTGGGGCATGATTTGGCTAGTTCGGCAGGGTTCAGCCATTGCTATGAGCGCTTCCGATTATCGTACAGGACCTACTTTTCATCACAAGTAATGATTCGATTTAAAATCCCTTCATTATTGTACCGTATTGGTTGAGTACTCGTAATGCAACGCAGCAGTCAACGCGCGTTTGTTGATTTGCTTGACTCAATTCGTGACCTTTCAAGCTTTTTCACCTTCCCAATTTGCTTCAAGTGGATTAAAACAGTTTTATCTCTAACACCGCAGCCTGCAGCTAACTCGGACGTGGTTTGCGATGGATCCGCTATCACAATAGCCTTCAATTCTTCATTATCGACTTTGGTCTCCGGCCGTCCACGGGACTTGTTCTGCAGGTCGAAATTTCCAGAATGAAAACGTTGCAACCAAAAACGCACTGTGTTTTCTTTTGCGGCACCGTCGCCATACACATCATTAATCCTTCGAGCCGTTTATGCAGCACTAGTGCCACGGTGGAACTCGTACTCGTAAATAACGCGATATTTCAAGTTTTCCATTTTGTAAACTGAACTCAGAGAAAAAAAATAATTGAGGAAAAAACAAGTGAATTTTCTAAAAACAAATACGTGAGTAAATAGCTGTATAAAGAATTTGAAATTCCTAACCATAGATGAGATATTTGAGATCAAAGTGGCCAGTACGGCAAAACGCCAATTTCATATGTAATGACCTAATATTATAAAGAGGAAAGATTTGATTGTTTGTCTGTTTGTATTGAATAGGCTCTGAAACTACTGGACCGATTTGAAAAATTCTTTCGCATTGAAAATCCTACGTTATCCCTGATGAACATAGGCTATAAAATTATTTTTCCTACAGGAAAATATAAAATTCCCACGGGAAAACAAAAATAACGCGGGCGAAGCTGCGAGCGGAAAGCTAGTAATTAATAAAAATGTTAATAATTACTCTATTATTATTTTAATTCTTAATTTATATACTTTTTTTCTATAACATCTTAAACATCCGCATCCGCATTCGCATCCGCGGATGTGAGCCTTAAAAAATCCGCATCCGCATTCACATCCGCGGATGTGAAAAAGTCGGCATCCGCAACATCCCTGCACCATATTCATAATGATGCTCAGCATTCATCATTATGCATTGAGCATCATTATGAATATGACGATTTCGAATAGATAGGTTCCTATTGAATTTTCAAAAGTTAAAAATAACAACTCTCAGATACCTACTCGTATGTTGTCGATTTGACTACATCAAAAACGGCCAATCGCGATTTGGACTCACGCACCAAGTGTGCCCTACAAAGTTATCTAATTATTATTACATAACTAGCTGTGCCCGCGACTTCGTCCCACAGATGAGGAAGTAATATGTTTACAACTTCGTCCGCGTGGAATAGTAACTTTTGACAGCATTTTGATTTTTGTAGGCATTTTTTTGAGATCTTGATAAAAAGTAGCCTATATATACCTTATCTAGCTATCTATTAGTGAAAGTCCCGTCAAAATCGGTCCAGCCGTTCCGGAGATTAGCGGGAACAAACAGACAGACAATTTTTTAAAAATTATGTTTTTGTTGTTGGTAACTGATATTCATTCATACCCATTTAGTAAAAACTTGTTATTTTGACATTACAAACAGACACATCAATTTTATTTATTTATATAGATATAGGCACTGCTCCTAACGATGAACTTATTTACGGTTTTCAGCTTTTTTTCTTTATATGTGCTATAACACCTTGCCAAATTTCATATTTCTAGGTCAACGGGAATTATCCTATAGATTTTGATTCCCTTGTGAAACCAAAAAAACTATTTAATTGCTCCTTGGTCTAGTAGATTAGGGAGGCGTGAAGCTCAACCCCATAGGTATAGGGACAGATTTTCTGTTTTGGTGGTAGTGCTTCAGAACCTGCCTGGTGAGCTACTACCGTTTTACCTGTTTGTCGCCATAATAACAATGTTGATAGTATTGGTGTCTTCTGACAAAAAAGGTAAGATAGCTGGTTCCTTAGTTGAGAGACCCGGGTGAAGCTTGCTTCCACCTTCGGCCTTATCGTCACTTACCATTAGGTGAAATGAAAGCCAAGAGCTTCCTTGTCGTATATTTAAAAAATGCGAAAATATGTGGCAAACGGTTTTCCTTTTGAATTACGGAACCCTAACAATATGACATCTTTTAACTCTGAAACAGAATTTTTAATGATGAAAGGTTGATATGATTTTATTTGTTTATTGCTAACATATAATATTATCACATCAACATAATATACAAGGTTACTTTTGAAGCAGGAGCCAAATTTTGTATGCTTGTTCCAGACAAACAATGTGAACCATGGGACCTATAGGACCAATCTTGAATTTGCGAAAAAAATCTAGGTTCAGTGAATGTTACATTTGCATGGAACAGCTAATTTTTTTAATAATATCTGATCCAACAATTTTTTTTTTGCAACTGGGCCACTTTCTTCTTAAGTCACGGGATTCACGAACAGCGTGCAACTTGTTCAACTGATTTGCAGAAATTTGTGTTTGCCTTTCCAACTACAACAATGAAAAAATAAATAGATTAGAACAATAGTATTAAAGGAATATTGACATATTATACTATAAGATAATATTAAAATAAATAAATTAGTACGAGTTTGCATTATCTACTCAAATCAGACAGAATAATTGTGAATTTTCTATATACCTAAAAGATAATGACAAGCAAGTGAAGCTGGAACCTCCGATGATGGTTCGGTGTGTGTGGTAACTACTAGACCACTGAGGTTATCAGATCCAAATATGGACCCATTAATAAATACATCATGTCTATCTGTGTAAGTGTCTGTCAGTCAGGTATCAATTATAGTTATCATGATAATTATACCTTAATAATTATCATTGGACAATCTATTATAAATTCCCTAAAACAAATCATCTGGACTTGCTATATCAGACCGTGTATCAAAACTTGTAATACTGTCATGTATCTGAATGCATTTGATTATTAGTGGATTTTTATTCATGATAACGGAATGCCAAATAAATACAAAAGCAATTTGGTTAAATTTATTCTCTGATTTAATTTTACATTTTGCAACATTTGTTTAACTTCACTTCACAATCCAAATATTTCATAAAAAAAGTCAAGCAAATATGACCCATGTTTAATTATAAAAGAAAATAATTATCTTAATAATTAACAACCCTGTTATGCACACTTACATAATCAATATTTTAATTTACATACCTGTAAAGACAATTTTTGACAGAAGTCAGATTATCAATTTTTGATTGTTCTATACTATCCTCGTTTGAACCAAGTGAGACCACATTCAAAGCTTATAATGGATTTATAGTTTACAAACTATTTTAATATTTTTGAAGAACCAGGGTAATCTAAAATCTGAACCTTTACACGGTGTTTCAAAATAACCAATAAATAATCAATTCTTTATCGAAAACTCATTATTAAAATGTGTTTAAAATTCACATTTGTAATGTCATTCAATAATTGGACCGATTTATGCAAAAACGATCCAACCCAGTTTTATAATTTTTAAGTTAAGTATGTCATCACACTCAGGAAAATCAACTTTATTTTATCGCAAAAAAGATTCAAAATAATGCAATTCTTGTATAGGTAAAAAGTCGGTCAAAAATTTGGATCATTTCAACTAATGTATGGTGAGCAAAATTATGCAAAATATATAAATGATTCAAAACTTATGAATTGTTTTTCTTTTACTTAAAACAATTTAAGCTTAACGTAATAGTGATCCAAGTCGCTAAAAATATTCGATTTCATATGATAATTACAAAAACCATTTATACAGAAACAATTCATGTAGCGTGGATCATTATTGCAATAATAGAATATTGTAAAATATTTATTTACTAAAGTAATTCATGTGATCTGGATCATTATTGCAATAAAAAATACTCTAAAATAGTTCAGCGATTCATGCGGTCTGGAACATTATAGCAAATAGTAAAATAATTTTGTGACTAGAGTTATGTGATCCACTCATCTTGAATCATTATTTGATTCTTCATGTGGAACAATAGACATGTTATATTTTGTGATTAGATTAGATAAGTAGATTATCGAGTAAGCTCTCTGAAAGTTGCAGAATGATCCATGTAGTATGAATCACTTTTATAGCAAAAAATATGTTATTAAGGTTGAAACAATTATTTTTAAGTAAATTATTATAGTTTTATAGTCTACATTCGTCAGATGTTTGTACTTATTCGTCTTAATATTGACTACTGCGGTCGGTCGCACGAATGCGTAGGAGAGGGGAGGTGGGGCACGGGTGATTCCCTTAATCACTAACTGCCACTCTGTCAGTTGCGGGCGAACAGTTTGTGTACGTGGATAACACTGAAAATGTTTAGAAAATAAAAAACGGCTTAATGTAGAAAGTTGCCAATACTTTTATTGTTTTTCGAAGTAATCTCCGTTCCTCTCTACACATCAGCGCATTCGATGGAACCACTGAGAAAAGCAGTAGGCCCATTCTTCCTTAGGGGTCCGCTTTCACCGCATCTTCAGGGCTCGTAAAGCGAATACCTCGAAGTTTATCTTTAGTTCTTGGGAATAAATGAAAGTCGCAGGGCGCCAGGTCGGGACTGTATGGCGGATGACTCATTATCTCGACACCTGCCATAGTCAAATATTCAACAGTCCGTTTTGCGGAGTGCGCTGAAGCATTGTCGTGGTGAAGGAGGATCCTGCTTCGAGGGCGCTGCTGTCGAATTTTTTCCAAGACAACAGGCAAACAGCGATTGACATACCAATCTGCAGTAACTGTCCTTCCATCTTCTAGCATAACTGTCGCGAAATGACCTTTCCGACCAAAGAACGAGGCAATCATCTTTTTTCCTTGACTTCTTCCTTTCTTTACCTTAGTTGGCCGATCCTCAAAAGGAAACACCCACTGAGCTGATTGTCTTTTGGTTTCGGGTTCGTAGCAATATATCCAGCTTTCATCACCTGTGACGATGTCAAATACAGTATTTGAGTCACCGCCGTTGAACTTATCTAACATTTCGCGACACCAGTCCATACGAAGGCGTTTCTGGTCGTCGGTTAAAGTATGGGGAATCCATCTGGTACAAAGCTTCCTGACACCTAAATGTTCGTGTAATATTTTTTGAACTTGACTCATACCAATGCCTAGGCTTGCCCGTATCTGCTGATAGGTCACTCTCTTATCTTCCTCTATCATGCGTCGCACAGCACTGATGTTTTCTTCAGTAGTCGCTGTTAAAGGACGTCCCTCACGCGGATCATCACTGAGATTGCTACGTCCACGCTTAAACTCGTTAAACCAATTGTAAATAGTGGCACGAGATGGGGCTTCATTAAGAAATACTAATCGCAGCCTATCAGCTTTGTTGTTGAGTAAGCCCACAACGAAAGTCATAATAAATCATTGACCGAAAATTTTCTCGCGTTAAGTTCATTTTCACATGTAACAAGAGTTTTAGATTTGCCGCCAATTCACAAAAAAAAATGATAAATGAATGCAATATATTACATTAGGTTACCAAAGAGTTCTATAATTGAAATACAAAAAAGTTTTCATTAGCAATATTTCTAACTGGCCAGTTCTAAACATTTTCAGTGTTACCTAGGTAATAACACCAAACTGTGTTTTTTCTTGTGTTTACCTTACTCTATGAATAACACGTAGGTAAGGTACCTTGCAAAGTTTACCCACGAGTACTTTAAGATACAAATTGAAAATGAAAAGAATCGATGTCATTATGAAGAAAGTTAATGAAAAAATCAATGTAATGGCAAAGGTAAGTAAATAACAATGTGTGTATTTTGTGTGATCAATGATCAATCTTTTTTTTAGGTTATGCATTTAATTATTATGTTTTATTTATACAGACGACAGAAGTGAATCATATACAGCAATTTCCTCCGTTGTAAAAGTAGATTCTAATGTTATTCAGTCTTCCTCAATAGGTAAATATATTTATTATTTACAATAAATTACGTATACAAGTACAGCCAACAACATTATTATGAGGTTACAACAATGAGTTAGATTTTTTGACACTATCTTGTAATTTACGTCATCTATACTAATACTAATATACTAATACTAATAATATTATAAAGAGGAAAGATTTGATTGTTTGTTTGTTTGTATTGAATAGGCTTCGAAATTACTGAACCGATTTTGATGAAAGTTGGTATAGGAATAGTTCGAGATCAGGGAAAGGACATAGGGTAATTTTCCTACGGGAAAAATCTAACGGGAAGTTTTCCTACCGGAAAAGTAGGTAAGTACTTATATTAGTGAAATTTTATAATTTTGGCTAAACTGGTGAACTGTAAACTATTCCTTATATATTAACAAAAAGGTTGATGTAATGACATTTATTTTGTAGATTACAACGATCAGAATATTTTTGAATCTCGGACTCAAACTGAGATTCATTCTATTTTATCAAGTGATATACGGAATGATATGTCTAACAATTAGCCACTTCGAGCTATGTCTCCTGAAACGGAAAAATGACATTATATCAATATTTAACCTGATCCCTAGATTTTATACACTATTATAAATCCCTCAAAGGTACAGGTACAATTACAGATGATTTAGAAGGGTTAGGTGAACCAGATTTCTAAATATACACGGTTATTTTTTTATCATACTGGAAAATTTTAGAGGCAGCTCGGTAGACGCTAGACGACTCATATCAATAAAAACAACATGTGGTTATATTTTTAAAATTTTATCCGCCCATTATATTAAATTATAGACATTGTTCTTGTTTACTACAAGATAAGGTAAGATTATGAATGAATAAAGCATTTACTACTACGGGCTTAGGAAAATGCGGCAACGTCGCATTATTAATTCAAGCAAGATCAATCTACAACTAGTTTGAAATAAGAGTTATTATTGCACTAGACACTACAACAGTGAAAGACAGAGACAGTCGGCGCCGGCGCCGAGCGCCGGCGGAGGCGTTTTGTTGTTTGCTTTGCTGTCGCTTGTCGGCACGAGCCGACCGGCTTTAGTTCGCCTTTGACCCCAGCGCGTGTGAACGTATCGCGATGTCGCGCCCGCGCCTGACGCGCGGCAATCGGGCGCATTCGGAATTTTAATTTCAAGTTAACACATCTAGCGAATACACAGACCTTACACCGGTAGACCGTAGACTTTTACTTGTGAAGTGAAATTAAGTGTTTGGTGTAAGAAAGTGAACCCACAAACGTAAGACTTGGAAGCGAAAACTGCATTTCGAGACGTTAAACACTAACCAAAGTGATATGTTGTTGTGGTCATGTATAGTTTTAAACGTGCACGACTATGTATGAGTTAGAGGACTTCCTTTAAATTTAGAACTCTTTTGTTATTAGAACTAAAGTTGATTTAAATTGTTTCCTAGGTAGGTAAGTATTTAAAGTTGATTCCAATTTTTTAACTACGCCAAAACAACCTACCATAACCGTAATACCTACTTAGTACTGTTTGTTTTCCTTAAAAACTTTCTTTTGCCGGCCCTAAGCCCGTAAAGTAGGAAGGTGAAATTGTGATCAACTCAGTTATGACTTTGAATCGGCGACGTTGTTCACCGTTGTTGCCAGTTCGCATTCATTCAATGTTTTGCCTACAACTTCACTCAGTGTCCATACCAGTGCAGTATTTTTTGGATATTTTTGATAATAAATATCTAATTAAACAGGTGAGTAAATTTTATTATTAATGGTTAAATAATTCTTCTACCGTGTCCTGAAGCCACCCTTAAAATAACCAGGGTGATAAAAAAATAACCGTGTATAATGAGGATGATTAGATTAACAAAAAAATATATGATGGAAATAAAAATGATTAGTATGATATGAAAATTAGAAATATTCATATTCAATTGGGTTAATAGTGAAAATTATATGGTGGAAATGAAGATGATTGTTAAAGATGAATATTAGAAGTTTTTATCACGGTAAAATTGTAAAGAAACTGTAAATATCAGGGTTTTATTTATATTTTTGAAACATCTTTACATGTGGATCGTTTTTGCAAATATTAGTAAGAAATAGCACCATTCAAATCCTAAATTTGCAAAAATGATCCACGCACATTTTTATTTAATTTTAACCAAATCTAATGTTAATTTAATTTTGAATATACATGTATATAAAGTGTGACAGTATAGCTATTGAAATAAATTTAATATCATATAATAAAACATTACGTATAAAAGAAATATCTAATAGGCTAGTTGACCCTTTTTAAAGTAGGGCTTAAAATGTTCATAATTGTTGTATTAGACCATAGCACATGAATATTATTTTTTTCGATGGCTAAAAAGTGCAAAAAATCTATTTTAAATTAAGATTTTCAATTTTGGACCGAAAACACGGTCAGCCATGATAGTCTGTTCATTATCTGTGGCAATGACGTCAGTCTTATAGTAAACAAAGCACGGGGGCGAAATAACCTCACAAAAACAATGCTTTCTATTAAATATCACAAAATATAGTAAAACTGTATATGGAACGGGACAATAGAACAAGAATATAGAATTACCTCTTCAAAGACTCCAGGAAATCTGTGGATTAGACATACCCAGTGATATAGACATGCGAAATATTTGGTTAACACTCGCTTAAAGAAATCCTGTAACTATCTACTGAAACTCAAATGTATTTTTGCGAAAATCACATTAATGTAAGTACTATAACTGAATAACTCAATCTGTGTAGGTACTTCAGTTTCAACCTAAACAAAATAGAAGTTTTTAGGTTGTATGTAAAATCAAATCTGTATGTAAATTAATTAAATTTTTATCTTTCAGTTAGAATGAAAACTGACTGCAGCCGACCAACCAAATTTTAACTTGACCAGAAAACTGAGAGAAAACTTGACCATTCACGCCTTTTTGATTTAATCTAAGTTATACACTGACACTAGATGATGTTTCAAAGAAAAGAATATGTACTTATGTCCAATTGAATATTAATTAAAAAGTATGTAATACAAACAAAGATATCAAAGTTTCATAATGAATATATTTATCTAAACAACTTTTACTTGAATTTACTGAGTACCTAATTAAAATTTGTTGCTTTCAGTGGTTACTTAATGAGAACTATTGTGTACTAACCTGTTCTCCTCTTGACAACGAGATTGATAAGGCAGTAAAAGTTGTGCAACATAATACAAAGCAGTGCATGCTCAGCCACAACATCAAAATGTGACCCGTCAACTAGAACAACATTATGTCAACAAAATAACTCAAGTATTCATATACCAAAGCACCATAGAAGTAAATAGGTCCAGTTTGGTAAAACTGAAAGATGTTATATCTTCACTGATTAAACCTGCTGGCCACCATGGCTGGTAAATTTCAGAACAGCTTATGCAAGAATATGCAAGTTATCCATTTTAAAGCCGTATACAAATATATTAAATGTGATTGCTGTGTTGTCAGCCTGTGCTCTTCTTAATTTACAAGACCCTTATTAAATAAATAATATAAAGAATTTTTTTTTCTTTACATTATACATAACTAACATCTAAAGATGACATAATAATTTTTTGTACTACATTAGTCATTATTTTCTTCACTAAAAAAATGTTCTATGTTTATTTGACAATAATGACTTGTAAAGGTTTAAGTTGAATCAAAATATTTTAATTTGAAATACATGTGTTTTATTTTTCCGTTACACCTAAAAAGATTTATAATATTTTATAGGTTTGTTGCTCATATTTATCATTGTTACTCAAATATATTAAATGTTCCAAAAGTACAAATAGGTTGAATAGAGTTAGATCAAATTTAATAATTTGTATATATTGCCTTAAGGTCGCAGGTAATAAAAGTCAAAATAATAGTAAAGTGATTTATTATGAAGTAATACTTTCATATAATTTAGGAAAAATGTAGTATAGTTTCCAAAATGGCACTATTTGATCAATAAGTTTTTTGACATACAGATTGTTAGAACAAATACCTATTATAGCTAATATTGTCACCTTTTGAGTGTTTTCAAAATTACATACTGCTAGCAACATAAAAGTATATAAGTTTTGCTTTAGCACAAAACATCTGCATCTATACTTGAGTTAAGCATACTGTTCACAATTTTCCGTCTTTGATAATTAACATTTTCTTCAGTAAAAGAGCATGACAATTTTGTATTAATCTAATTTTATGGATACCGTTTGTTGAATAGACTATTTCAGGGTATTAATCAGAAATGAGGTCACATTTTGCAAATTTCAACCCAAATCTTCATCTTTCAACTTTTATCCACACTTCATTATACTCGTAGGTGTCTGCAAGATTTCCCACCAAACCATCATCAAAAGAACCATCATGTGTTATGCACTGGCTGACTTTATAGCACATGGAAGCTGTTATTGTTTATAACGAAGCTCGAACTAAATAGCACTTCTGTATTGATGATTCGTGGTTTAGTTTTCTATGCACTTTATTCTTCCTTCATTGAAGAGGTCTTTTATTTTTTAAGAAATATGTCACAATCTGTGTCTGTGAATGTATATATATTTTTCCTCCCAGTAATTTTCTTCATGCTTGACAAATGAACAACTGCCAATCTTCTTCTCTTTTTATGTTCATTAACAAATTCTTGCAGTACTACACTGGTATTTGACACATGATCATGATGTTTTCTTTTCGACATTTCTCTGGAAGTAAATACTTTTAGTGTTTATTTGACTTTTGAGAGATAGAATTCATTCCAATAGCATTCAACTGCTGTATAAAATAGCTCCTCACTGTGATGGTGCAACCACACCAAAAATGCATGTTTGCAACTCTCTTCTGCCGCGTGACAATCTTGACAAGTACACTTGTAATCTGTTCCTCATTATAACAGTATTGAAACTGTACTTATATTGTTTAGAGCGATACACAAAGAATCTCCTGACCATCAATCTGTCTATTTTCGGAAGATTTGTACTATCTGCTCTCACAAATCCAACATCAATGGTTGATTTTGCTATTAATACAAATAATTTACGATATTTACAAATATAATAACGGAGACTTGGACAATTTTTTGCCAGTTTTTGGGAAAGAATAGTAGTGCAAATCGACGAGTTGTTGAATCAAATTTGACATTTCTTTGTTTACTATATGAGTGACGTCACGGCCCTGATCACAGGATATCAAAGCGTTTACGGCGTGAGATAAAAAAGATTATATCTAGCATTTTCAAATTAAAATTTTACAGCAATCATTCATTGTTATTTATTAAAATCGGTATATTGTGGAACCTTATGCCAAATACTGTTAGAAATAAACAATATTTTAATAAATTTTGATAAAGGTCAACTACCCTATTACACTTTGACATTGAATATCTCAAAATGGATGTAATGTGGATTGGATCATTTTTGCATAAATCGGTCCAATTGTAATGTCATTCAACCCAAAATTTGCATATAAATCATAGACATGATGATGATACTATGATTTACATGAAAATTTTGGATTGCCGCCGGGTCAGCTAGTTGTTTTCGATAAAGAATTGATTATTTATTGGTTATTTTGAAACACTGTGTATACTTATATGAAAATGTCCACTTACCTATTTAGTTTTTTATTAAGCAGTAGAAGCCCAAATGGAATAGTAACCTGCGGTGAAACATTTTCATCTTTTGAGTTTTGTTTTTTCTTTTTAGTGTTTTACAACTTTACTTCCAAATCTTCTTCATGTCCTAATTGTATTGGAGTAACCTGAAACACGTTAAGAGAGAGAGGGAGATAAGAATAATTATTTATCTAGGACAAAATGTAATTTTTTTTATTCAATATTCATATAAATACACACATGAACACTAATACACACTAAATTTATGAATCATGTTGTAGCATGATTCATAAATGGCTGAATAAATAAACTAAAATAATAGTAGGCATCTACAAGTTTCGAAAATTGTAAACTGGCTTCATTGCCGTGGATATTTTTCGTAATTTTATGGCAATACCATGTTACATTATTTTTTAGGTTAGCTGTGTTATTTATTGATAAAATCATTATAAAACAACAACCTTTATTCAAATAACGGATCAATTACATACCTATATAAGTAAATAAATTAATATTCTTCATGTATTTCCAAGACATTAAGACACATTACTGCATACTTACAAGGGAAATCATATTCCATCTTATTTTTTATCATATTTCTTTCGCTGCGCTTATTGGAGTTTAAAATACTACAACCACCTATACTCAACGTCCTTGTGGTGTTAATTTATATTGAATTTTTATAAGAAACACACTTTTTATTACTTAAAACCACACAAAATCACAGATCGCTTTTTGACCAAGTATTGTTTGCAGTGTTGCCAGGTGGCCGTTTAAATTTCCCCCCCGATTACACTCAAACAAAATCCCCCCGAAAATTACCATTTTTGACAAAAAACCTCCAAGTACTACTTACTAAAAGAAATACAATTGGGATATGAAAATCAAATGTAAATTTATTTACATATTTCCGCCATAGCTTCCAATATTAAATCATATACATTCTTGTCTGTGTTGGTTTAAGAATCAGATACATGCATTTTTTCCCAGGAAAACCTATTTAGCATTCGAGTGTGTGTAAGTGTGTTCTCATTCATTTCGGTATGTTCTCACATATTTTGATTTACTAGATTTTGATGTAATTGATATTAAATTGCACGGTAAACGGGTACTTATATTATAGCTGGCTGCCAAATTTAGACTACCTGCGAATACAATAAATCATTCAAACAGAATGAGTAGGTAAACCAGTGAGCAAGTAATGAGTAAGCAGAGAAAGAAAATAATACTGTCTTGAGACGAAACAGTTAGGAACCACACTTTGTTGCTTTTTACCCCTTTGAAATCCCTTCATGTTCTCTTCCCGACGTCAATTCTATTCCAGCCCTTATAGCCGAAAATAGTATTGATATTTATAAAATTATTTTATCCTTTTTATGTGTAAATAATATTAAATTGTAAGCTTGTATATATTTTAGTTATTCAGCTCCCTAACGTGATCTTTATCATGATCCTAGATTCTATTCCCATTCCGCGTACCTTATTATTCCAAACGTTTCCCAAACTTTGTCATGGCCATAACGCAGAAATTGTGCGGAGCCACAAAAAAAATACTTTGTAAAAACCTATTGAAGAAATCGATTTTTTTATGGTATTGTTGTCAGACCAAAGACATTAAACTAGTACCATTATACTGGTACTAGTAGAATGTCTTTGCGTCAGACAGAGTGATCAGGCTTGTACAGCCAAATCATTAAACAAAACTAAATATAAATGAATGATCATGTAGTTGAGGGTGGTTGAGGTAAGGTAATAGTGATATTTTGGCTTGGAAAAAATTCTCCGAAATTCCTTTAACATTAATATTTACCTCCGAAAATCCCCCCAACGGACTTAACCCCCCAAAATTCCCTTAGACGTTGAAAAAAACCCCCGAATTTGCAGGGAATCCCCCCCATCTGGCAACACTGATTGTTTGGCCTACTACAGCACAGAACACATATACTACTAAAGGCAGATTTGACACTAGGCCAAGCAAAAAAGTGAACACGCCGATAAGGACAAAAAAGAATATTTGCATCCTTTTCATGCTCATGTTGTAGCGTAGCTTTCGGTCTCTGTCTTATGGTACGATTGCAAGTCTATTTGTGGTAGGTCTGTGATAGCAGCCTAGCATTTAGTCATAGATATAGAATGAAATAGATGGGCTATAAAAGCCGTCAAACATGAGGAAAAGAGATAAACTTATACACATTGCCAAAGGAAAGAAGAAGATGGCATCTTTTTTTTTGTCCTTGTTACCGTATATAGGTGAAACTGGTAGTGGGGATTGTTTATCACCAGCGTCTGGTGCTAAACAAATACGCGGAAGAAATTTGTTGTGTGAATTATAGCTTACTGTGTAATTATTTAACACTTTAATTAGTGTAATTGTGAACTATTTGAACATTTAAATCATGGTGCACTGCTCCGTTTTAGGTTGTAATAGTGATAGTGCTAGAAAACAGGAAAATATAACCTTTTACAGGTAAGACCTAAATTGTGTCAATAAAAAGCGCCAAAACTATTTTTTAAATTATAAATACAAGTTATATTGCAATATTTTATCATTCTACTATGGTTCTCAATCATATTATGGGATTAAACATGAAATTTCAAACTAAGTAGTAAGGTTACTGTTAACCTAACAAGCTAGGAATGTCGCCATACAATATGGCCACGTATACAGCCAACGCGTATAACATTTTGCCGGGTTATAATGATACCAGTTACGCTACGACTATTTTCCCTTGATTCGTAGGTAATTTGTTACGTGAAAGGGAACTCACATATTATTTTCTGTGTTACATTAATATTGACATATTTAAGTATAAAATTTTGAGCATTTTAGATAACAAAGTTAATTCTTTTGAAGTGAGACTTTCCATTTGCTTGTTTGTCTGTATTTAACAGATTTCCTTCGGAGATAACTACTCGAAAACAGTTGGGTTAAAGCTACTGGTCGATTGAATTGGCAGCCAACCAAGCATACCCGAATGTGTTCTAAGCATTTTGAACAACAGTGGATTCAGAAAAACAAAAAAGGCACTTTTCTTAGGAGTGGTGCTATTCCTAAACTTTTTTACAGATCAGTAACTTATACATATTATATTTACAAGGTACATACCCTATCAAGCCAAAACTTAAATTTATTTTTCACAAACCCAACTATTTTTATGGGGGATTTCGAAAATTATTTTGCAGTTTTGGATTAACATGGGTAGGGTAGGTACCAAATCCTTTTCTACTATTTTGATATGGCCAAACATATTATTAATGGTTTGATTTTGGTCATTTTCTATTAATATAACAAGTCTGACCATTAGTACAGATACAGTTTAAAATATTATTAATTAATATTTTTAATGTTGTAAAATTAGAACCTGCTTTTATTTTTAACCTGTATACATATTGTTTCAGGACGCATCGGTGTTGGATTTCGATTATTTGAATACGCCCCGAAAGAGAAAAATGCGGCTTCAAATGCTGGGTTTGAAACAATCAGCGAGGTCATCAAATAAAAAACTACGGCCAGTGCGTCAATCGCTTAGACGATTGGGAAAAAAAGTAGTCACACTTGAAAATGTGTAAAGTGATTTGGAGTGTAAGTTAATGATGCAAAATTAGTAGTTGGACATTTTAGATACTGTAGGAGGAACCAATAGAGATTTTCTGAGAAGATTTTTAGGAGTTGACAAAAGAAAGTATTCTGAACCTTTAAGGAAATTCGCGCTGTGCTTACACTTTTTAAGTTCAAAGGCATATGAGTTTGTACGTAAGCAATTTAATACGTGTTTACCACACCCAAAAACAGCTGGTGAGTGGCGAGGAGTAGACAGCCTCTAGAAAATGTTTGTGATTTATTAGCAATTTTGTGCCATAGCTAGTAATCTGGCTTAATCCAAATGAAATAAGTCATATCTCTACTTTGTCTGAATATTTAACAAGAACACATAGGATGTAGATATAGCTCTATGCACCGAACAAGTGTTTCTAATTAATTATATAGTTACTTGACAGAACATAATCTTCCTCAGAGATCTACAAATTGGTCTGGTCCTGCGCTATTTTCAAGTTGCCGCCAGCGGGAGCGAGGTTGGGGGTGGCAACACGGGCAACTAAGAATAACCAGCTATCTACATCGGCATCTTGCGTTCTTTGCCAGATCTTTTTTCCACATTGTGAGCAAGCTTACCAACTTTGGGCTTTTAGCACCATATTGAGTGCGTTATCAGTAGTTCAATTCTTGAACTTACCCAAGTGAATTTTTACCTGTATTGTAGTGAATTTTATCTCTGTAAGCCGAAGTCCTTTATTCGATGACAATAACGGTGCTATTGAAATCTAATTTTAGAAAATGTTTATTTAAAATTTAATATTATACATTTTCTAAATCTTCACAAATATTTAGTAAATGTGTAAATATTGGATTTTAAATAAACTGCAGAGATAAAGAAAAAAACAATGATTATTGCCCGCTGTATTCTTAATCGAGCGACGATCTTCGCAAAGTACCTAGCTGGCAAAAGCTGGAAGCGAGTGGTCGCGGATCGTGCTCAGTGGCGAGCACTTGGAGAGGCCTATGTCCAGCAGTGGACGCGTGTGGATGATGATGATGATTCCGTATATTCTTTCTTATATTTGTAAAGATGTTTACATAATAGCTTAAATAAATAATAGTAAAATGTTTTAAAACGAAATATACTCGAGTAAATCCGAAAAGTGTAGTTTTATTTAAAAGTGTAAATAACTTTAGACTGCGGCGAAGGTTGAATGAAGAATTCAATAAAAAAAATCGCAACTTCCTCCCACTTTTATTTTTTGAGACATATTATTGACCGAGGGACGCTCATTAAAATGTCTCAAAAAAAATACGTAGATCAATCAACCCTACTTTATGTTTATAGTGGTAAAAAAAAAAGCCACTATAAACATAAAGTAGGGTAAAACTTAAAGCAACACTGGTATACCCATCTACTTTAGGCAGGTATGACGTCATCTATGTCTGTCCCTTACGGGTATACGGTCACGTCCTATCTAAGCATTTAGTTATTTAGTTGTACTTTTTAATTTTCAATTAGTGCAAAGGAAACAAAGCCCATACAGCCCAATCATATTTTACGCAAAAAACGTAATACTGCAGATTATGACTTTTCTCTCGCAACGAAAATTAAGCATATTTTCGTGTGATTTCATACCAACATTTTAATAAAATTGTTGTCATATTCATAATACTTACAACGTGTCTCATAATAACTCCCCAGAAAAATTGTAATATTCATTTAACCGAAAAGAATGTATCAACTTTAATAACTTGTCATATCAATCGAATTTAATTGTCATTGAAAATTCACTTTTAGAACAGTTTTAGGTTGGCACTTTTTGATAGTTTAAATAAAATTAAATAAGTATTACAATTTTTATGGGGAGATATGACACGTGGTATATGCTCGAAGAGAGCATTTTTTATAATGTGGTAGCAATTGGCTGTATGACAAGTTACATAATTCAAGTTATAGATAAATTAAAAAACATTGGAGCAGCGGCCAAAAATGAATTTTCATACTTTCCTGGCCTAGGCCGTAAAGTAATGCATGAGCCAAGAATTAAAAACTTTGTGTCTTCTTTTTACAACAATAATGCCTACATTTCCGAGCATGTTTGAGAAAATGAATATTATAATTTTTATGGGTAGTTATTATGATACACGTTGTAAGTATATGAATATGACAACAATTTTATTAAAATGTTGGTATGAAATCACACGAAAATATGCTTAATTTTCGTTGTGAGAGAAAAAAGTAATAATCTGCAGCTGCAGTATTACATTTTTTGCGTAAAATATGATTGGGCTGTATGGGCTTTGTTTCCTTTGCACTAATTGAAAATTAAAAAGTATTACTAAATAAATGCTAATCATCACAGACCTATCACGTGGTAGGTAGGCAAATTGTTGAACAAGAGAGAGGAAGCTTATTATTATTAGGTAGCTACTATTATTTTATTTACAGATCATAAAGCTAAATTATACGTAGATCACGGCAATTATAAATATTTGAATAAATAGACAACATTAAACAATATTTTAATATTAAAGGTTTTTATTTATATGGTATTATTATTATACACACTGAAGTTCATAATTAATTTCAGTATTACGTCTTTCATTATTTCGGGAATGGCTCGAAATTGGCGGGAATGGGATTGCCGGACTCAATTCAATTCAATTTTTAGGTAAAGTGGCTTCTGTCAGATTTGACAATTTCGCCAATTTCGAGTGGGAAGCGAAAACACGGATATAAATTAGGAAGTTTAGCGGTATGATAGCTACTTAGCCGGTTGGGCTACCTGTGGACAATGCAAAGCGAACATTAAAATATTAACTCGTAAGTGGGTGCGCGCACGGGTGACTTGTCGCCGTGACTATTTTGTCGCCGTCATCAAGTCCATGGAAATGTATGGAGGTCTCAGACTATAGAAAAAAAGAGGACTCTGCATAACGAACGTAGTTATAGGAATGTGATGTATTTCGACGGCATAGTTTCTGACATATTGGCATCTATTTTTAACTCATGAGGATAATCATAAGTAAAAAAGGACCACAATAGTTTTATCATTACCAAAAATGGCAACATTATCTTGGCGACGTCACAGAATACCTCACTGCGGCCGGTCGCCATGTTTTGTCACAGTACTCACAATGAACAACAAGTACATCAGTTGTCATCGCGACTTGTTTGTTTCAGTGTTTTGAAGAAAATTTTGTTATTAGGCGAAAATTGTGCTTGTTTAAAGTGTTGAACTTGCATAATACTGCATTTATTATGGGTAAGTGCAGTGTGTTAGGCTGCCGCATGAGCAAGCAAGCCGCCATCTTTGTGCCAGATTCACATTTAGGTATGCACGTTTTTTTCGTAGGTATTTCATGTCTATTCTTTTTTCCTTAGTCTGAGACGGTACTCACAATGAACAACAAGTACATCAGTTGTCATCGCGACTTGTTTGTTTCAGTGTTTTGAAGAAAATTTTGTTATTAGGCGAAAATTGTGCTTGTTTAAAGTGTTGAACTTGCATAATACTGCATTTATTATGGGTAAGTGCAGTGTGTTAGGCTGCCGCATGAGCAAGCAAGCCGCCATCTTTGTGCCAGATTCACATTTAGGTATGCACGTTTTTTTCGTAGGTATTTCATGTCTATTCTTTTTTCCTTAGTCTGAGATGGAGGTGCGCGCACGTTACGACGTGACAGTTGGGTGACTTTTTCGGCCGGCGACAAGCCTCACCGCCCGGGCCCGGATGACAAAGTGTTGCCAGCTCTATTTCTGTTTACCTAAATAGATCCACGTATTTTTAGGTCTTAACTGAAAACTTTTTACGTAGATCTACGTATTTAAGGAATTTATTGCTTACATTATTTTTTAAGAAAATGGATTATTTACTTATTGATTTTTAAGTAACATTGAGCTGTACACATACTTTTTGAAAAGAATAAGAATAATTTATTTTTTCAAGAAAGTTAGACCTGTAACGCGAATATCATACTTATTAACAAAAATCAAGGGTTTTCTGTACCAGCTTATTTAAAAGATATTAATTTATTATATATTAAATGAAGAAATTAAATAAAAAATACAAATTATTAATAAGGAGCCTAAGTGTGTCTGTGTGAGTGAGTATGTGTGTTGTTTGTGAGTGTGTAAAAAATTTTTTTTAGTCATCTAGCCTATTAAGGATAGCAGATACCTCAGCAGTAAACATTAGGCTGTCTGACTAGTGTCACGGATGGACTCGTCTTTCCCACTTTAATTTAAATGTAGGGTCCTAAAAATATTCTAAAGCGATGAGCAAACGAAGTTTTTATTCTTGCAGTAGTTATATAAAACGTACGCTTCTGAAGCATTTCTCTATATGAAGGCATATTTAAGACGGCTTTATGTGTAAAGAGGAGGAGACGCATGAGAAAAATCTACGGACACTCAAAACCTGAGCATATGCATACAGCAGAATGGTGGGATACCGACCGATTCTTATTTAAGGAAACTTTGATTACCGGCTCTTTGAGCTCTTTCAAGTATTATAAGGACAGATGATGAAGGAGCTCCTCCCCATGCAAGGATAAAAAATTAAAAGAGTAACTGCATAGTTTCTTTTTTTCTGTGGAAACTATATTCCAAACGCGGTGGTTTTATAAATGTTATTTTTAAGTATTCTTTGGTTATTTTATATTTATATAAAATTAAATAGCTGAGTAATTTTTTTATTCATATTTAAATCATTCTACTACTTACCGTGTTCTGAAGCGTCCCTTAAATTTTCCGGGGTGATAAAAAAGTAATCATGTATAAACGAGAAATAATTTTTGAGTTGTTTTAACCTAACCTACTCTTCATTATACTCGAAAAAACGTAGGTCTATGAATTTCCCATATGCTTTACTATTTCTACGTAATTTTCTAATCAGGGCCTACGCATTTTTTGAAATCCGACTTGGCAATGCTGTACTCCGCGTAGTTCGTCATTTCATCATTTAATTTGGCACGCAAATGGCGTCAACGTCTTCACGAAAGGTAAATGTAGATGAGGACGATATTGATAATGATATTATTATAGAAATAGAAAATAGACCAGGGGGGCTACCGCCTAACTCATTGCGATCACTAGCTGTCGCTTTCGTGACATAAGAACAATAGCTCAAATGTCACCTGTGACATTAAACTATTGTTAATGTCACTATAATGCGAGTGATCGCTTTAAGTTAGGCGGTACGGCCGCAGACCCCCTAGACAAATAATGCCATATGCCAACTTTTCCGCGGTCGTTCCGCAGAAAAAATGTATGGAGATGATATTAGCTGTGCAAAAAATACCGTGAGGTTGTCGTAGGCTAATGTCATTTCCATACATTTTTTCTGCGGAGCGACTGCGGGAAAGTTAGCGTGTGGCATTTGTCTAAGGGGCCAGCTAGCCCCCCCAGTGGTCGCTAGTAGACTGGCATGCCCACCACACCTTACACCTAATAATCAAAGGAAATGTTGCATGTTTAACTTATTCTGGTTATTATTTTCATCTTGACGATGTAGTAATGATGACCTGCCCCACCTTCCCCTACATAGAATACTGGTTACGCCCTTAGTACTTTATAATAAAAAATCGACTTCATAATCACCAAATATATTGAGAAACCACTACAACGAACATTAAAAAATGATTTCTTGAAAAAATCTTTTTTATTACTTAACACAACTTCAAATAACACAAAAGAAAGTAAAAATACACAATTTATACTAAAAAATAAAAAAGTAAATTATACTAATATTTTCCATAAAAATGACATATGTAATTAAAATTAAGGGTTTGCTATTAAATACTGAAAAAGGAAATACCTTCAACACGGCAGGCTACAACATTAATATCATCACTTCTCAGACTAAGGAAAAAATTTTTTCTATAGTCTGAGCATCACTTGAATAGTTTAATGTTATATTTGTTGAAACAGCCTTTCTGTGAACCAACAAGGCAGCTCTACCATAACCATCGGAGCGGTCATGGCGAAAAACAATATAATGGGGAACAGAAAAGTTAAGTGAAGGAGTGAGCCATGTTTCTGAAATAGAAACTACAAAGGGATTAAATTTATTAATTAAATATAACAAATCATGCTTTTTGTGATATAAACTTCTAATATTCCACTGAAGGAGTGTGGAGGATACATTTTTTATACTATGTAAGATAGAGGGATAGAGGTAAGCTTTTCGGCTACGAAGTCTGGTGATGAGTCTGGGG
The DNA here is from genome assembly GCA_963935595.1 of Schoenobius gigantellus. NCBI lineage: Eukaryota > Metazoa > Arthropoda > Insecta > Lepidoptera > Crambidae > Schoenobius > Schoenobius gigantellus. The sequence continues at coordinate 20,912,678 of OZ012541.1, forward strand.
TTGACACAAATGTATTAAACATGGAGTAGAGGGATTGCAGGATTTCATTGAGAATAGTCTCTTTTGATCGATGGGAGAGGGGAGTTTGTGATGATGAGTTATAAATATATGCTCGGCCATTCCCTGAGGAGGTGTATGCATCTTTGGCTATTTCTGCATGAGCTTTCTTATCATAGCCTTGAGACACAGGTATGCTAGGTTTAGGTTGAGAAACAATTGTTTTTTTGTAACCTCTAGAATAAGTTGGTAAGAAGAGCGATGTTATATTGTTTTGATATTAAGGAGGGGTAATAGCGCCTTCTTTAACTGCATCAGCAAAGGTCCTACTTAAATGAGGGATAATTTTGTTGGCTTCATAGTAGGAAATACACTTATCTGCCATGAGAATCTTAATGGATCTCTATCAAATTCGGGGCACAGTTTACTATTAGCAAAATGCCTCCCCGAACACAATACACAAAACCCATCACTAATATGAACATCACATCCAACTCCAAGATGTTCTTCACCACACTTAAAACAACGTGTCTTTGATCGACATTGCAGCTTTGTATGACCACAGCAGTTATGGCATTGAATAGTGGGATAGATATATTCTTGAACCGGAAAAGAAGAGAAGCAACAGTACACCTTTGAAGGTAAGATTTGGCCATCAAACGTAAGAACAACTGTAGGCGTGGGTTTCCATTGTACTATATCATTAATTACTGTTTTTTTGTGTAGGCGTCGCACTTTCAGCACATTACCACGTCCTGTAGGAACTTTCAAAAGACTCATTAGTTCTTCTTCTGATATATTAATGGGAACATATTTTATTAGACCTACCCGCGTAATATTATGCGTAGGAATGATTGCTAGATATTTGGGTTTTTGGAGGGTACTTACTATTGGATAGAAATGCATTGGCATCCTGCGGGGTTTTAAACTCAACTGAAATTCGATTGCGCCCTACCTTTTTGAATCCATCTTGAGGAATATTTTTAGTATTATTTTCCATCATGAACATGCCAAATTTCACTGGGTGTAAGTAGGTGCCTGACGTCTCACCATCAACTCTCTGAACATGAACAATGTACGGAGCATGGTCAGCTGCAGAGTACTTTTGCCTAGCTACAGTATTTTTTGGTTGTTTCGCGGGTCGTTCTTCGTTGTTCGTATTAGGTCTTTTTCTGTTTGGACTACTAGTTTCAGTTTTCATTAACATGTTTTCCACTTCAGTGCATTGGGACAGAGGAATTGTGGCAACAGGTGTATATGTAAAATCATTATCTCCTGGATTCGGTGGATCCGGATCCGGTGGATCCGGATCCGGAGGTACCCGCCTCTCCATAATTAATTAACAGATTAATGTACATATAATAGCATATTACCTTATAATACAAGACAAACACAGACAGCACAACACGTTGGCTATTATACTAGTTCTGTCCCGTCAGGGCCAACGTGAAGATGTCCGATACCGAAATCGAAAGTGCTCTATGCGCTATTGCAAATTATTAAATATGTTACTGAAAAAAAAAGATAATTATTAGCATTAAATTTAAAATATCATTTGAAAATATAACTCTAGTCCAAGTTACAATAAATCAACTTGTGAAAAATATTCAGATACTTATGTATTGTATTTGAATAGAAATATTAAGTGATATTTGGTCCAGTTGTGCCTATCTATTTATCTGACAATCTAACAGCGAAGACAAGGAAGTTGTTTTACCTGGCGAGAAGTTTTAAGTCTGAGCACGGTTATACATACTGCTGGACATCGAATGGGAAAGTGTTTCTGCGGCTGAGCGAGGGTACGCCTAGAATCAGTATCGTGGAAGAAATAGACCTAATGAAACTTGATAAAAAATGACTAGATGAGTTTTATATTTTTTCTTACATTCACTATTCATTTTTGGCCCCTACTTGTATTGGTATAAATCTATCATTAAGAGGATTGTGAAGCTGTAAATTTTCATACAAAAAGCGATAACGCTTTTCTCCCTCTAAACATAGTCCAATTTTCATAATTTTTGGAAATCTTGTAGATATAATGAAAAACTAGGTTTGTACGTTTTGATTTTGAAGAAATATTGCTCAGAATATAAGGTATTAGCATCTAAATATCTATATTTTCGACTTCAAAACTACCTTGAGCATTTTTGTCATTTTTTGACTAAATTATACTGAATTACAAAAAAAGCAAAACGTACAAACATAGATTAAGGTATACTGAATCTAATGAGACCAAAAGCGTCTAATTTCATAAAGGTTTAGGGGGGTAAAACAGTTATCACCCGAAACAATATTTCAAACAGAAATTGTAGGCAATTTCGACCATTTCTTGCAACTCTCTCTATCGCACGATACGGGTCGGGGGCAGGGGTACAATGTAGTGATAGTGATGTGACATAATGTTATCGTAGTTATTGTCGCCTAGGGAGGAGAAAGTAATATCGATATATCGATCAATAGTGAAAGTTATTACTCAAGTCGGAACTATTAATCTTCACAAATACCTTATAGTTACATGAAAAAGTAAATATCTTTTTGAATACGTTTATTGATTTTAGTGTTTTATTTTAAAATTTTTATTTCAATACAAATTTCCTTATTTAAGGGTTAGTAGCCTGTAGCCTGTTAACTTTACTGTAAATTCCCAAAACCAAAAAAGGAAAAAAATGTAAGTATGTAAGTAGTATAATAAATATGTGCCATAAAGAAACCAACTCAAAATAAATTCGTATTTTGTTTCTTGTGATAGGTATTTGTTATGCAATGTATGAAGTTGGAGCAGCTAAAAACGTGTAATAGACTATGCAAGTAGCGTTATTTTTAATATTATTTTATTTGAATTTTGTTCCTCTAAAGCTGGGATCTAAGGTTTTACTCGCGTTATGGAATCTACGATTGTATAAAAAATACAAACGACAAAGTACCTAAATAATATACGAGTATGTAGGGTAGGCAGGGTAGGCATATATGGGAAGAAGGCACCCTTCGTACGGTTTTGAAGTTTTTTTTTTCTTTTTAACTATAAAATTTAAAGCAGCTGATTACATATACTAATAGGTATTTTTTAACCGACTTCAAAAAAGGAGTTTCTCAATTCGATGCGTATGTTTTTTTTTGTGTATGTTACGCGATTACGCCGCCAATTGCAGACCGATTTTCAAAATTCTTTTTGTATTCTCAAGATTATACTCCAATGGTGGTCCCACGGTTACCAAAGTTAGGATCTGATGATGGGATCCCATAAAAATGGAGGGAAATCCTTAAATTTTTAGGTGCGTCCAACGTGTTTTTTTTTTAATAAAAACGTCGCCCCACACTGGGTTTTTCTCCTGTGTCATGGGTGCAGTTACAAACATAGAATATCACATGCACATACGCCCAGACCGAAACAAATTTCTGTAGGCCATACAAAACATCTGTCCCGTGCAGGAATCGAACCCGCGACCAGTTGTGCAGTAGGCGATCGCTCGACCTCTGCGCTAACCGTGTCAACCGTTTTGTGTGTATGTTACGCGATTACTCCGCCAATTGTGGACCGATTTTCAAAATTCTTTTTGTATTCGGTAGAGTATACTCCTAGGGTGGTCCCTAGGTCACCAAAGTCAGGTTCTGATGATGGGATCCTATGAAAATCGAGGGATACCCTAATTTAATTAGGGTTTCTTTCATTAAAAAGTTAAACAAAAAAAATATTTTACAAAAAATAAAAACTGACTTCAAAAACAATGAAAAGTTAAAAATAGTGTAAGAATAGGTACAGACAACATTACATTTCTATATTGAAGTCGGTGCCAAACGATGATCTCCTAGAAAGTCTTAAAATTTGGCACCGTCTTCAATAATGATGTGTGATGTTGTCTGTACCTATTCTTATATTATTTCTAACTTTTCAGTGTTTTTGTAGTCCGGACGCACCCGACGAATCGAACCCCGCCGGACGGACCTCCCGATCAACATCCGGTGGCCTCAACCACTAGACCACGGAGGTGGTAAAAATTAGAATTCTAAGACTAATAGTATAACTACCCAAGATTAGTGTATAAAAATGAGAGGTATTTTTTATTTGATGCATAATTATTACTTTATATTTTTTAAATCTCTGCTCCTATTTAGTTTGTATGTAAAAGTATTAATGTATCTATCTAAAATAATAGATTTTTTGTTATTTATTTTTGAGTTAACAAGAGGTCTGTTCTTGTTTAAACAATTGTAAATGTCATTTTATGTTTAGTGTTTATTTTTTTCATAAAAGGATCCATTATTGATTCACATCTCAAATGAAAATCATTTTAATTCAGTATAACACTCATCTTACAAAAAGTCATTTTCTTTAGACAGGTAAATGTACGATAGATAGGTACTTTTATAACAAATAACAGCTCAGTCCTATAAAGTAGGACTTGGTAGGGATACCAAGTAAGTGCCTACACTATAAATTTCAAAGGAATACTGAAATAATTTACGAAACTTATCTACTTAAATATTATAAAGAAAGAAGATTTGTATTTTTGTTTGTAATGAATAAACTCAAAAACTAGCTCACTGGAAAGTCTCGGCGTAATTATTGTTAAAATGATTTTTAGAAATAAAGCTATTTTTATTTATTATATTTTTTATTTTTAAAAACTACTAGGCTGATTAAAAAAAATTTTTGACTAATAGAATGCTACATTATCACTGAGTAATATAAGGTTATAAAATAATTTTTCATACGGGAAAACAAAATTCCCGAAAATAAAAACGAAAATAACGAAGGCAAAGTTGCGAGCGGAAAGGCAGTCAGGAATACCTAAGCAACGCAAAACATTACAAACGGTAAAATAATGATCTCGAGTTCTCGCGCCGAGGAGTCGCGCGCTGCTATCGTTGTGTGCGTGAGAATTTGCGCGTGTTGTATTTGTGGTGTATACGCCAGACGGGAGGCCGAGCCGTGTGAAACAGATAGCATTTTAGAAAATACCTACTCGCGCCGCGCACGATTACTTCACAATCCTCTTAATTATATTATTAATGGCCCACCTGGGGGGCTAAAAAGGCCGAGTTGCGCAATATTGCTGAAAGCAATTCATTTCCAGAATTCCTGGCAGATCCTTAGCAATTCCTCTAATTTTCGTAAAATGGTCATATAATTAAGCAGAATTGCATCAATTCAATTCATTATCAGATTCATATTTGGTGATTATGTTACCACATGCAAATAAAAAAAACCGTACTTTATCGAAATGTACCGGTTTAAATTTTTATAGCTCTTTCATTATTATAAGAGGTAAATACCGTAGAATTAAATAATAGTTTGTTGTTAATCAATGAAAGTAGCCAATAATCATTGAAATTCTTACATTATAAACTAAAAAATTAAATGTTAAAAAATTTTCACAAAACAATTTACGGCTGGCAACAAGTTATATGTCATAATGTCACGTGATCACGTCATCCCATAAAAAATTATAAATATGTGTTCTGTGGTTATAATTTTCTTGAAGATGAAACTTTTTTGTAATTTGTGCTTATATTTGGAAGTAAACACTAGTTTTAAATAAATCAGTCTCGGTTTTGGAGTGGTCCTTTTTTTAGTTTAACAAATTCCAGTTTTTTGCGATTGACATGGAAACTAAAATCCACTTAGTTAATGATTTGTGCACGGAGGGGCTATACGAATATTATATCGTGGATTTTATGTTGGTGTTCACATCAAGTTGATAAACAAAGCTGTGCTAGTAAAAGGTTTTACAATTTTATATTACATCGATCAAGTTCGATCAAAGTAAGTGCCATATTGTTTACTTAGTTTCATGAACATCATCTCTATGCTACATTATTTTAAATTAAACAATATATTGCAGAAATGGAGAGACGTGCAACAAGTACAGCGTCCGAGGCTCAGTGGGCTTTACTCGTGGAATTTTTGGATAGTAATCCCAGCCTGGCTAGAGCATGGGGATACAATAACAGTGCTCAGGGAAGAGAAGTCACTGCGCTTGTGGCAAGAAGTGACTAATTTGTTAAATGCTGAGGGTTCTGGTACCACCACATAGCCAAAGAAATGGTTCGTTGTAAGTACTTGAGTAATATAGTATGTACCTATATATTTCAATAATATACCAACAATAACATTCCTCGTTTTGTTTCCAGTATGTCAGCAACTACAATAGTAAACTTTAAAAAATATTGGTGATATAAACGCAGATGCCGATGCTACAGGTAGAGGGCCTCTCCGAGCAGCTTCATTGCCAGACTTGATCTGGCGAGTTTTGGCTCTGTTGGGACTGGGATTTGGTCAAACAGCCCTGCGAGTGATGGTTCAACCCCTTCTAGATGAGGTAATTTTTAAAAATACGTTTTATTTTTTTTTATTTTAAAAATTTATGTACCCATAAAAACAGCAACAAAAACATAGATATATGGAGACACTGTACAAAGGTACTGTTTATTTCTTATCGAAATGTCTTCCAGCAGCCCTGTCACTAATAGAGATTGCTATGAAATGGTAGTTCAGTTTGTAAACAAACAAACAAGTCGAAAATAGTATAGATCACACAAGAAGACAAAGTAATTTAATAATATACTAATATATATGGATATACAATAAAGTAATAAACTGCATTGTAGATAGATAATGAGCTTTCATTCGCCTCTTAAACAGTTGCAAAGTTTGACAGTCGCATATGTTTTTTTATAATATCATTCCAGTGACTTTGACTTAAATACACAAACTCAAAAATCTTTATTCAATATAGACCTTTACAGGCATTAATTATTAAAAACTAGCTGACCCGGCGTACTTTGTATCACCATGTTTTTTCACTAAATTACTGAAATGTATGTTTAAATTATTGTAATTTTTAGATTACACAAACCTTGTCCTAACAATAACGAATACATAAAACCAAGAATCATCTAATTTGGTGCAGTCGTTCGAAAGTTACGGGCGTAAATACATTTCGAAGATCCATTTTTATTTATATAGATATGTCAAAATTGTTTGATGATGCTATGGCCTCATAAAATATGTTGTTTTGGAAATATAGACATTTTACACAAAGTACTTTACAAAGGTTCACCATCCCTGCTGTATACAGTAGCATAAGGGCCTTAAATTTGCAATATCATAAAAAAAATAAATGTTCTGCACAATATTATACTCTTTATTGCATAAACACAAGAAAAAATGTTTGTACAATAATATTGTAACCAACGGTGGACTTATCTCTTATGGAGATCTATGCCAGTCAACCGATAAACTTAGTGGCATACGTAAATGTAGTAGACAACAACATGGATAAATAGCAATACATAAATAACCATTATTCATAAATACCTATTCCTATATAAATAATCTCATAGAACTTATTCATATAGTTTTGTAATTATAGTGTTTCCAATTCTCTCCAATTATTAGGTTCCAGTTTAAGCTTGTGCTAGGATACTAAATAATAGATAAACATACATAAATAAAATAAGTATATATATAACGGGGAACAATCACACAAATGCTTGTAATTAATGATACTAAAAGTACTTGTTTGTTTTAGCTACGTTGGAGGAGGCACAGAGAATACTCTCCAAGTTCAGATACAGCAGGCTGCTGCAGATGCTGCTAAAGCTTGGGCTATTGAGCTACTGACACACAATGTTTTGCCCATAGATGCCTGAATCTAGTGCTATTAGGGAGTACTCCTATAATAAAACATCCTATCTTATCAGTCCATTTTTATATATTTGGAATATAAATCCTATCTTACCTTAGTTTATTCATTTTATTATTTGTATGACTTTAAAATAAATATCATTTACTTAAGAGGTCCACATAACCTAACTCCATCAATGCATTTTATTTTATGTCTTCTTAATACCAAGTTTAATGTGACGTTTACCTAAGGAATGTTTAACCTTTAAAACATTACTTTTACTTTACCTTTAATTAAAATTTATTTTTTCTCTTGTTCCATTCAATTATTTTATTACTTTATAGTATTAGTTTATATATTTTTAATTTTGTCTCTCTTTAGATTGTATGTCTTTCTGGCTACTTTGAGGAATAAATGAGCGACATTGATTGCTGTTTTATGTTTGACATAGCAACCGGTGCAGGTTTGGTTATTATACTTTATCTAGGTGTATTATTGTAACTGTTATAAATGAATAATTAAAAGGCAAAATTAATATTGTTTTGTTTAATTTAAAAGAAATAAACTCCGACCACTCAAGATCATGCTGACCAAATTCTCTCTATGCATGCAAGTGCATTTCGCACCGACTCCAGCAGCTAAATGGTCATCTCTTCTGGTTGTGGTTTCATTATATGCATTTCGTATCTGAAACATACACAGTACATAATTCCAATACTTTATAAAGTGTTATTATGTTTGTGGGAACTTCTGACTTGAACCTTATGCATGTTTTGCTCCCAATAAGTCGAACCCTCATTTAATTGTTGTGGTGCTCATTCAATGACAATGTCTTGTGGTGTTAATGGCAACACGGGCAATCTAGTCGCATTACAAATGTTATGTAACACTACACAAGCATTTGTGATCAACCCAGCGGTTATGGGATGCGATCCACAAGTAAACATTGCCAGCGAGATTTGCCCGAATCACCTGAAAAGAAGTTCGTTTGGTGTGGTCAGGCATAACATAGCCGAATATAGGTACAACATCAAAACTTCTCTTGGTACTGACCTAAAAATCATGCTTTATTTTCAACCTGGTGAAGTTGTTCGAGATGCAGTTTGAGTGGGTGGTGGTTCCAAATGAAGAAATCATGGCTTGCACCACCGTGGCATCAATATTTAAATCTGAATCACATACCTGAAAACAAATAAAAATCTATTTTTAATTTTTATGCTGTGGGGTAGCTACATACCTACTTAGTCTTTCTAAACAATAATGCTAAAATTAGAAGGTTTTTTTACCCACCAATATACCTACCTTCTCACAATCAGTTACAAAAGAAGTTAAACATTTATTAATATACTAATTATAAAAAAACTACTCCTTAATAACATATTTTATAAGCTAAAGGCGCCATTAATTTAAAAGATTGATAAGCAAGATTTGATCTAAACACACAACTTTCAAACATTTTATGTTAAATAAGTTTTTAATATAATGGTAAAGCATGTTTATTTAAACCACAACACACACTTATTATAACAAGATGGGTTTAATACCTTTTGGATAATTTTACGAGACAACTTTAGAGGGATATAAAGATGATTAGGTAGGTACATATATACTTACAGCTTGAGCATTTAAAGAGCCGATCTTTTCCAATTAAAAAATCTCTCTTCAAATTCGGCAAAACACAACAAAACAATAGCAATATGAGTGCCATCTATGCATCCCACGACCCCTGGAATGCCAAACTTTTGGTTGACCCTGAAAAGTACATTTTCATTTGTGATTTTGTAATGGAATAAGTAGGTTAAAAAATGTATGACTTTCTCGTGATTTACTTGAACGTACTTACCCGTTTTTTATAATATTTCGTTCTTCACGTGTTTGTGGGAAATGAATATATTTTCTTCGGAAATATTCATTGTTAAGGGCTTGAGTAACAGCCCTCAAACAGTTTGAAATACTGACTTGGTGCTTGGTGCATTTTGTGGTGCGCACTAGTTCATCTCTGAAACGAACCAGACGCATAAAAGCTTAGTGCACTTAATACCTTAAAAAATAACATTACTTTCATAAATAACTAACAAGTCTTAGAAAAATAGTAGGCACAGAGGTACCTACTTCACTTTAATTTTATTTTTCAAAATGTTCATAGAAATACATATTATCTACTTACTATGGAGACAGTACTTATTCCACCACGTCTGGCTGGTAAATAAGGTTCTAACTCATATATTATGAGGTCACTAAAGCTTTTATTGAGCCTAAACAGTCCCACAAATTCGACGTCCGGAATCTCAAAAGCTAAATCCATTTTCCGAAGAGCCTCACTGCGTCTACGGTATAAAATACTCTCCATAACACGGGCATGTTCTAAAAAGTTTTCATATGAGGCCTAAATCTGCCATTATTAATTAATTTTTGCGAATGCACGAAAAAATGAATTGCGAGATGTTGGTCTTGAGTATCTTTTTATGATTCTGCTAATTGACACGCGAGCAATTCCTATTTTGTGGACCATTTTACCAATATTCATACAAAGCTGTCAAACAGAAGAATTGCCTAAGATGAATTGCATTCAATTCATAATAGGAATTGCCGACATGTTGGCCATTTTATGACTATCAAAATGAATCATATTATGATCCTATTATGATTCTGCCGATGCGGCCTTTTTAGGTCTGCTGATGGTAATTGGTAACTGGTAATCGCCGCCCAGGAATTTTTGCCAATATCAGGGACGTAGCAAAACTGCTGCCTACTTTCCAGTTCATCCCAAAGCTGGACCGTACATGGCAAGCTAAGTATAAGCGCTGAAACGAACTGTACGGAACGATATTACTTCCAGGTAATACACTGGGTTAATAAGTTTACATTTTACGTCACAAATATACACAAAACATTACAAATACACACAAATATATTTACATTTATTTACACGTATATCGTTATTTACAGATAAATGCCAAATACCTACACAAAAAAATAAATGCTTGTGTTCTATTCAAGCATTCTTTACAACAACTACTTTATCCCAATAAGTGTGACTATATTATTAACAAATTGAAATTCACTCCTAAAAATCATAATAATCTAGAAAAATAGACGCTAACATTGATGACTCGTGTACTAGGTATTCAAACAGATCTAACTGATTTTTATATTCTATTGAACAAAATCGAATTTAAAAAACCCTTATCTGTACTTACCCTCAAAATCTGTAGCATTAACCTGGGCAGATTTCTAGTTTTTCTGGAGAGTCTTGAAATGAAAGAAGATATTCTTGTTTTGACTGAGTGCTGGATTAGTGAATTCAAGCCTCCTCCTTCTTTAACTAACTACAGATTGTTCTATACTAGAAGGAGTCTTAACCAAAATGATGGAGTGGTAGTTTATGTTCGTAATGAAATCAAAGTCTGCGCACGTGAGGAACTTGTGGATGAGGGAAACTGCCTAGTTTTAAAAATTGACGATGATTTTTCTGTGATTTGTACATACCGACCACCATCTTTTCAGAACTCTGGTAGATTTGTTGACTCTCTTAAGAGGATTGTGAAGTAATCGTGCGCGGCGCGAGTAGGTATTTTCTAAAATGCTATCTGTTTCACACGGCTCGGCCTCCCGTCGGCGTATACACCACAAATACAACACGCGCAAATTCTCACGCACACAACGATAGCAGCGCGCGACTCCTCGGCGCGAGAACTCGAGATCATTATTTTACCGTTTGTAATGTTTTGCGTTGCTTAGGTATTCCTGACTGCCTTTCCGCTCGCAACTTTGCCTTCGTTATTTTCGTTTTTATTTTCGGGAATTTTGTTTTCCCGTATGAAAAATTATTTTATAACCTTATATTACTCAGTGATAATGTAGCATTCTATTAGTCAAAAATTTTTTTTAATCAGCCTAGTAGTTTTTAAAAATAAAAAATATAATAAATAAAAATAGCTTTATTTCTAAAAATCATTTTAACAATAATTACGCCGAGACTTTCCAGTGAGCTAGTTTTTGAGTTTATTCATTACAAACAAAAATACAAATCTTCTTTCTTTATAATATTTTAGTAGATAAGTTTCGTAAATTATTTCAGTATTCCTTTGAAATTTATAGTGTAGGCACTTACTTGGTATCCCTACCAAGTCCTACTTTATAGGACTGAGCTGTTATTTGTTATAAAAGTACCTATCTATCGTACATTTACCTGTCTAAAGAAAATGACTTTTTGTAAGATGAGTGTTATACTGAATTAAAATGATTTTCATTTGAGATGTGAATCAATAATGGATCCTTTTATGAAAAAAATAAACACTAAACATAAAATGACATTTACAATTGTTTAAACAAGAACAGACCTCTTGTTAACTTAAAAATAAATAACAAAAAATCTATTATTTTAGATAGATACATTAATACTTTTACATACAAACTAAATAGGAGCAGAGATTTAAAAAATATAAAGTAATAATTATGCATCAAATAAAAAATACCTCTCATTTTTATACACTAATCTTGGGTAGTTATACTAATAGTCTTAGAATTCTAATTTTTACCACCTCCGTGGTCTAGTGGTTGAGGCCACCGGATGTTGATCGGGAGGTCCGTCCGGCGGGGTTCGATTCGTCGGGTGCGTCCGGACTACAAAAACACTGAAAAGTTAGAAATAATATAAGAATAGGTACAGACAACATCACACATCATTATTGAAGACGGTGCCAAATTTTAAGACTTTCTAGGAGATCATCGTTTGGCACCGACTTCAATATAGAAATGTAATGTTGTCTGTACCTATTCTTACACTATTTTTAACTTTTCAGTGTTTTTGAAGTCAGTTTTTATTTTTTGTAAAATATTTTTTTTGTTTAACTTTTTAGTGAAAGAAACCCTAATTAAATTAGGGTATCCCTCGATTTTCATAGGATCCCATCATCAGAACCTGACTTTGGTGACCTAGGGACCACCCTAGGAGTATACTCTACCGAATACAAAAAGAATTTTGAAAATCGGTCCACAATTGGCGGAGTAATCGCGTAACATACACACAAAACGGTTGACACGGTTAGCGCAGAGGTCGAGCGATCGCCTACTGCACAACTGGTCGCGGGTTCGATTCCTGCACGGGACAGATGTTTTGTATGGCCTACAGAAATTTGTTTCGGTCTGGGCGTATGTGCATGTGATATTCTATGTTTGTAACTGCACCCATGACACAGGAGAAAAACCCAGTGTGGGGCGACGTTTTTATTAAAACAAAAAACACGTTGGACGCACCTAAAAATTTAAGGATTTCCCTCCATTTTTATGGGATCCCATCATCAGATCCTAACTTTGGTAACCGTGGGACCACCATTGGAGTATAATCTTGAGAATACAAAAGAATTTTGAAAATCGGTCTGCAATTGGCGGCGTAATCGCGTAACATACACAAAAAAAAACATACGCATCGAATTGAGAAACTCCTTTTTTGAAGTCGGTTAAAAAATACCTATTAGTATATGTAATCAGCTGCTTTAAATTTTATAGTTAAAAAGAAAAAAAAAACTTCAAAACCGTACGAAGGGTGCCTTCTTCCCATATATGCCTACCCTGCCTACCCTACATACTCGTATATTATTTAGGTACTTTGTCGTTTGTATTTTTTATACAATCGTAGATTCCATAACGGGAGTAAAACCTTAGATCCCAGCTTTAGAGGAACAAAATTCAAATAAAATAATATTAAAAATAACGCTACTTGCATAGTCTATTACACGTTTTTAGCTGCTCCAACTTCATACATTGCATAACAAATACCTATCACAAGAAACAAAATACGAATTTATTTTGAGTTGGTTTCTTTATGGCACATATTTATTATACTACTTACATACTTACATTTTTTTCCTTTTTTGGTTTTGGGAATTTACAGTAAAGTTAACAGGCTACAGGCTGCTAACCCTTAAATAAGGAAATTTGTATTGAAATAAACATTTTAAAATAAAACACTAAAATCAATAAACGTATTCAAAAAGATATTTACTTTTTCATGTATAAGGTATTTGTGAAGATTAATAGTTCCGACTTGAGTAATAACTTTCACTATTGATCGATATATCGATATTACTTTCTCCTCCCTAGGCGACAATAACTACGATAACATTATGTCACATCACTATCACTACATTGTACCCCTGCCCCCGACCCGTATCGTGCGATAGAAAGAGTTGCAAGAAATGGTCGAAATTGCCTACAATTTCTGTTTGAAATATTGTTTCGGGTGATAACTGTTTTACCCCCCTAAACCTTTATGAAATTAGACGCTTTTGGTCTCATTAGATTCAGTATACCTTAATCTATGTTTGTACGTTTTGCTTTTTTTGTAATTCAGTATAATTTAGTCAAAAAATGACAAAAATGCTCAAGGTAGTTTTTAAGTCGAAAATATAGATATTTAGATGCTACTGGTGTCAATTCTGTTGGCATTTGTTGGAATAGACTAAACTGAAATTAGTTTTAGTGCTGTCAAATCGTGTTTTTTGTTCGAAAATTTTAACTGAAAACACAACTTGACAGCACTAAAACTAAATTTAGTTTAGTTTAATCAAATTAGTGCCAACAGAATTGACACCAATACCTTATATTCTGAGCAATATTTCTTCAAAATCAAAACGAACAAACCTAGTTTTTCATTATATCTACAAGATTTCCAAAAATTATGAAAATTGGACTATGTTTAGAGGGAGAAAAGCGTTATCGCTTTTTGTATGAAAATTTACAGCTTCACAATCCTCTTAACAACATAATTAGAACTATTAATTCACATAACAATCTGCTCACCGGGGATATTAATATTAATATCTTACCTGGTGAAATTCATGATCGCGCCCTCAATTACCTATCGCAAATGGCATTTTATGGCCTCCCCAAAACACCTCGATAAAAATCCTCCAATGAGTTTTGGAACTGGGATTGAGTCAATTTAGCTATTTACCGAGCGATACTTATCCGTTTTGGAACGCAACCTAGTAGAAACACATTAGCGCCCCGACACAACACACTGTAATAATGTGTTTCTAGCCATATTAAATGTATGCAACCGATACGCTTCTGACGCGTCACAACACAACACGACATAATAGTTTGTTTCTGCCTTAAAGTACGCAACATACTTGGTACCCGATTCTCAGTTTTTTAGAGATATCTCTAATACTTTCCATCTCTACTAAAAATGTCTGATATGAAATAATCGTATTTTCGCTGGCGGTAGAGATATTATGTCAGACTAATGGCCGGTCGGTATACTTTGATGCAAGTAAAACGAGTTGCAAGGGGCTGTTGATGACTTATCCACTGGAACGTCCGTGGGGACTATAGTCCCCAAAATCTCGATCTTCTCGATCGACCTGGGTACTATGGTACCCAGTTCCCTTTGCGTAAAACCGCGCGGTGTGATAAAAAAATCGCGAAAAATAAAATATTTTCTCTATGGCTTTATTCCTTTGTCAATAGTCTCTTTCATAAGTTGACAGGTCATGTCCAATTTATTTTTAGTCTTAGATTGAAATAAATTTGTCATAGTCTGCGGTTTAACTTACTTGGCCGTATCCATACGTTTCTTACTCCATGACCGATGAGATTTATTGCGTACTTACTTAGTCTGTATTAGTATTTTCGTAGAGTGTTCTATATCAAAATAAACTAAAAGAATTGGGCTACATTATTATGTATGGTTTATGATAGTTTATAGTGTTATATTGCCACACTAAACGTTTTTTTCAAAAAGTGAGTATTTTTGAAATTTTAAGCACTTTAGTTACTTTTCTCGTCATTATTCATTCAATTATGAATCCTTATCTAATTAACTATTATAAGTTCATTCCTTATTAAATTAGCTTTCCATACGTATTTTTTATTTAATTTTAGACACAATAATTTATTTTTTGTATTTTTTTTAAATTTGAGGTCGCGCGTGCGCATCTCGCGTATATAATTACGTAATTAATCGATTTTATTATTTTTTTCTTTTTTCATTAAAAATATTACCCAAAACTATTATATATCAAAATAATCTTCAAGAATAGGGCTATAATAATATATATGGTTATTTAAAGTTTTATAAAATAGTTTTTGAGCAATAATTTTTTAAAAAAAATCGGGTCTTCCGCGACCTTCCGAACATTTTCGCGCTTCATTCATTTAATTATTAATCCTTATCTAATTAACTGTTATAAGTTCCTTCTATATTAAATTACCTTTCCATACGTATTTTTTGTTCTCTTGTAGACAGTATATGTCACTCTCCGCAATTTTTTGAACACTCCGTACGCGCCGGGTTGAGTCATTCCGCAATGGCGGCACCTTTGATATTTGAGATATACTACTTTTTGCTTTTGAAACCCACCACGCTTCGCGTGGCGAGCGTTCCAGTGGGTAGGGCAGAAACAAACTATTGTGTCGTGGTGTGTTGTGACGCGTCAGAAGCGTATCGGTTGCATACATTTAATATGGCTAGAAACACATTATTACAGTGTGTTGTGTCGTGGCGCTAGTGTGTTTCTAGCCATATAAAATGTATCAAACCGATACGCTTCTGTCGCGTCACAACACAACACGACACGTACGGCCCGTTCCAGATAAGCATTTTTAGCCATAAATACCAACATTTTTAGCATCTCTGCGTTTCATTAGCCGGTGATGCTAGTTTTTCTTGCTGGTTGTCATGCGTTTCATTTAAGCATTTTTAACACGAAATGCTAGCATCAAATACCCATGTTAATAGATGGGTCCTCTGATACCACTTTTTGACAGCTTTCAAATTTGACATTTGGAATCTTTTTTTCATGAATCAAAAAGGATTTTCAGCGGATTTAAAAAAATTATTGAATGATATTTATAGTATTAGCCAATTCTGATTTATATTATTAAAAAATTTAAGTGGCTGGACTAAGTAGGTGAGGTGTCAAAATTCAGCACGAAAAATCAGTACCTTGCGTTTCATTTGTAACAATTAGTGCGGTTACAAATGTCAACATTTCTTATAAGAAACGCAAAACGAGGCTAACATCTGATGTTAGCCTCAGAAAGTAGCAGTGCTTTATCTGGAACGCAGGGAATAGTTTGTTTCAAGCGATGAACCGCACTCAAAATGTATGAAACCGATACGCTTCTGACCTTAGATCATTTAACCTATGGATGCGGTACGCAACAAATCGCAGTATAAATTTTTCTGCCACTTTTCGCGGGAGGCGAGGTAAACACGCTACGCACACTACGAAAATGTTTACGAACACACACTATGAAAATATTACCCTACAATGAAGAAACACGCACACATCGACAAATTAACGTGTTTCTACGCAATCCCCACCACAAAGAATTAATGTCCCTAGTGATGTGACACAAAGAATGAGTAACTATTTGGGTCGTCGTGAGTGAATGATTGAAATGTTACAATAAATTGTATTTTTATTACTATACCCTGTTCGGCTAGAGTTAATAAAAATACATTGAAAACAGGGTTTCTTAAACTAGTACCTACAAAGCGAGGCCTGCTAATTATTTTTAAAATGCTTTAATTAGTTTTTTGTGTCAAATACAACAATTTCACTTGCTATTTAGCTGATCGACTGAAATAAATATATATTTTCAGTCATAGGCGTAGGTATGTTTTGATGGGGAGGGGGGGGGGGGGGGGACGAGTTCATATTTTCAGTTAAAGAAAGACAAAAGACAGTAAGCGCTCCGACGCGTAAGTAATTAGAACGACACTCCGGAGTGCGATCAAAACAATGACTAGTGTCTTGACTTGCGCCACGCTTCTATCTGAACCCGTCGAAACAAGTTAGCGCGGGGTGCAGTGGGAGGATACCGAGAATGTCTTAGATGTTTTACGTGGGAATTGTTACTACCAAGAACTAATTTCTGATTTTATTATATGTCTACCTATATAGTTATAAACATGTTTAATAGGTAGGCACTTTTTCATTTAGCTTTGCTCGTATGGTAGAAATTTGCTACCTCGTGCAAGTAAAAAGCACGAGATAGCAACTTACTGCCATACAAACAAAATTAGTATTTTAGAAAACCTTTCATTTGTGATAGAGGTGTGATAACGTGTTATAACGCTTGGGACGATATCGGGCATTTTCTTTTAAGTTGCACCAAAAAATGTGAGTTAAAGTAAACATAAAATTCCTTGCTACACGTATGTGGCGTTAATTCTAACATTTTAGCTTAGTAGATGTTTACTACTATGAAAGTTTTTATTTACATATAGTAAGACATGTTATATGTTATTCATTTGTCATAACGTGACGTTGAAAGTGTTTTTGTTTACAGTGCCCGTACAAACTTCAAAGCCACTAAAATAAGAAGAAAAAGCTTTATTGTGTGATAAAAGCTTATTTTAATAATGATGTTGCATTATTAAAGTTTTCTCTGACGACGACGATGACGACAATCACTTGCTTTGTGCTCTTTACTGATGTCCCCAACAACTTGCTGCATAAAGCAGGTGGCATGAAATCGCAATGCAACGCGGAAACGAAACGAAAACGCGGTTAACGGTGACCGCAAACAATAGTTTTTCTATTTTGTCTGCTGTCTGGCAGTCAACGTGTAAAATTAAATAGAAGTACAGTTGAATAAAATATACTTGAAAGTTTATGAACATTTTGCATCTTTTCAGCCTTTTAAACAAAAAACTAAAAGTACAAAAAAATAATTCCTTTTTTTGTACTTATGACCTCAACTACAACATTTTAGAGGAAGTTATTGACATTTTTCTATCTGGAGTAAGCTTACATTGCATTTTGTAAAATACCAATATAGATTATTTAATAGGCTTAAAATCAAGTGAGACGCAGTCGAAAAATTGTTTAGAGTAAGTATGTATATTGTATGGCCGACTTAACCATGAGGTGTACGGCCATTAAATAAAGAAAAAAAAAGTATAATGTATAGAAAAAGGTTTTTTAAACTACAAAGCAAAGTTGAGCAATATAAGAGGTAATAATATAATATTTTCTTGATATTTTTTTGTTCTATTATATTACACGTGAATTTCTATTTTAATCTTATATCTGGTTAAACAAACTCCTGAGTGAATGAATGATAAATAAAAATATGAATCAGCATCATTCACTCACGTTGTCCCAGCACTTAGCAATAATGCCCGTGTCACAGATAATATAATGCCCGTGTATTGTGTTGAGCTACCATCGTACCATTGTATTTTTCTATCGTAACGGCATACAAAATACTTCAAAATTGTAAACAAAGGAAACACGGTAATGTATATTTTATACTTAAAAGTGATAGGAAACGCTATAACCTCGAAGATTTGAGTAGCTGGATCACCTTTTGCAAGAGGAAACTGTACAATTAACCATTTTTTTGGAGCTCTTAGTGCGACACGAAAACGACACCAAATGCCAGCGGCCGCGCGTCAACTAGTTTTATATAACGTGTATGGTCATATGGTCAGCGTAAATTGGCAGAGGGGTTCGCTCGCCCAGCCTTGCCGTCTCCCGTATGAAGGCTCTAAGGCTTCTGACGCGTCACAACACAACACGACACAATAGTTTGTTTCAAGCTTTACTTTTTTGTGAGCGAATGACGGACGGTCACGGAATGAATGAGGCGATTTGTTGCTATGACTCTGACTGACTGGACCTTTTGCTCTTGGACTGGACTGAATCGTGCACGTGAATGACTGATTGAATGTTGCTGAAGGAAGTCTTCGCATCATACTACCTACTTACGATCGAATTGACGAAGTTTTGTGGAAATAACGAAATACCTACCTACATAAATTGGGTACGACGACGACGGTACTGGATTCTTTAGCACATGTTTAATCAATAATAATAAGTTTTTAACAATGAAAGTATTGAGTGTTGTGACATCGGTTAGATGTAAGTAATGTAAATTATGTTGTCGATAAATAATAGTGCACATAATATAATAGTAGCCATATGCAGTAATTAATTTGAGCCATGAGTGAAGTTATGGACATTTTTAGGAGCCATTTCTGAATGGCGTAAAGTCACGTAGACTTTCATTATTGTCAAAGTGTGTGATTTCATGTGATTTCGCAGTGTATTAGTGACTGTTCTATAGTGTATTGTATTTCACAATGGATATAAAAAATATACAGAAAAATGCCATGCAGAAGAGCGCAGAATTCAAGTTTATTCCTCCTCCCGAAGCACCAATTTTTGAACCTACGTCTGAAGAATTTTCTGATCCATTGGGCTACATAGCAAAAATTCGCCCCGTTGCGGAATTGACGGGCATATGTAAAATAAAACCACCTGCTCGATGGCAGCCTCCATTTTCGTTGGATGTAGACAAATTAAAATTTGTTCCACGAATACAAAAACTTAATGAGCTGGAAGCCATAACGCGTTTGAAACTATTGTTTCTTGAGAAGATTTTAAAATTTTGGGATCTCCAAGGATCTCCATTAAAAATTCCCATGATAGAAAACAAAACATTAGATTTATACTGTTTAAAATTTTGGGTTGATGAAGAGGGAGGATTCAATAATTGTAACTCTCCAAAAACATGGCGTAAGATCGCTAACGCCATGGGCTATAGTCAAAGTGCAATCACAATGAATTTTCTTAGAAGTAATTACGAGAAAATACTACTTCCATTTGATATATTTGAAAGAAGTAAAGCAGATATTCTGAAAACTGTGAAAAAAACCGAAAGCAAACATGAAGTAAAAGATGAAGATGACAAACCACCATTGAAAGAAACCTGTAGTCATTCTATTACAAAAGTGAATAAAAGTGATGAAGATCTTGAAGAGAAATTACATATAAACATAATTAAAAAGGCTAAAACAGGATCAGACATTAAACCTGGCAATGAGAGTCAACTGAAACAAGATTCTGATGAAGTTAAATGTAATAGAGAATTAAGAAGATTAGCATGCTATGGGCCAGGTCCAAAAATGCCAGGACTTAATGATGAAGAATTCGACATAACAAAATCCAGGAAGAGGCCAAGATATGATTTGGATCCACTTGCTTCTTATGTTTGTGCCATTTGCCAAAAAGACAATAGAGATGACTTACTTTTGATTTGTAATGGGTGTTCAGACACCTATCATACATTCTGTCTTAAGCCACCATTGAATTCTGTACCTGATGGGGAATGGCGATGTCCATGTTGTATAGCTCAGGAAGTTCATAAGCCAGCTGAAGCATTTGGTTTTGCCCAAGCAGAGAGAGAATATACACTTCAGCAATTCGGTGAAATGGCAGATAAATTTAAATCTGATTATTTTGGTATGTCAGGACATTTGGTACCTACAACAGTTGCTGAGAAAGAGTTTTGGAGGATTATATCCTCTGTAGAAGAGGATGTTACAGTAGAGTATGGTGCAGATCTCCACTCAATGGATCACGGCTCAGGATTTCCTACTAAATCTTCTCTGAATTTATACCCAGGTGACCAGGAATATGTTGATTCAGGGTGGAATTTAAATAATTTACCAGTTTTGGAAGGTTCAGTATTAAGATTCATTAATGCAGATATATCTGGCATGACTGTTCCATGGATGTATGTTGGTATGTGTTTTTCTGCATTTTGCTGGCATAATGAGGATCATTGGAGTTACTCCATCAATTATTTACATTGGGGTGAAGCAAAAACCTGGTATGGTGTTCCTGGAAGTGGAGCTGAGATGCTAGAAAATGCTATGAAAGCAGCAGCTCCTGATTTATTCAAATCACAACCAGACTTACTTCACCAGTTAGTGACAATAATGAACCCAAATATATTGATTGCTGCAGGTGTTCCGATATATAGGACTGATCAAAATGCTGGTGAATTTGTTGTTACATTTCCAAGAGCATACCATGCTGGTTTCAACCAAGGATATAATTTTGCAGAAGCTGTAAACTTTGCTCCACCAGATTGGCTGCATATTGGCCGTGAGTGTATTATACATTATAAAAATTTAAAAAGATTCTGTGTATTTTCTCACGATGAATTGATTTGCAAAATGGCTCTTGAAGGTGATCGTCTTGATTTAGAAACTGCATTGGAAACACAGAAGGAATTGAGTCATGCTACAGAAGACGAAGGCACTTTACGTGCATTATTACACAGAAAAGGGTTGATCAATGTCAAAAGAACTGCATTTGAGTTGCTTGGTGATGATGAGAGGCTGTGTGAAGTATGTAAAACTACTTGTTTCTTATCATCCGTATCTTGTCCTGATTGTAAACATATGGCTTGTTTGCAGCATGCAGATAATGCCTGCTCATGTCCTATGTCTAAGAAAATAATGAATTACCGGTATGATATGGATGAACTCAATATAATGTTACAAACTATAGATTTTAGGGTTAACAGTTTTGATAAGTGGATGTCTGATGCAAAAAATATTCTGCTTCCCACTGCACCTGATATTGGTAGACTTCAGAAGCTAAAGATTTTACTTGATGATGCAGATGAACTAAAGATACCAAAATGTAATTTACTAACACAATTGCAGGAGGAATACACAAAGGCAACTGAAAATGTTGAACCTATTATTATAGAATTAGATGACGATTGAAATTTTCTAATCAATATGATTTAATAAAATTAAGTTTAATAATTTTAATATAAGCTGCAAGCCATTCCAATGTGGACAACAAAAAATTGCCCATTATTGTTAGTTTATATTTGAGTTGTTTCATTGGATTGCTTATGTTCCTAACTGGCTCCAACAATAAAATAAAAAAGTAGTTATTCAAGAGGATTTTACCTTTTGTTTTATATGCTTTAATTATGAGTTAATTTATTTTGAAAATATCTTTTTAATTATGTGTGTTTGTGTGAAAACATTGTCAACTTGTAGTCTGTATATAGGTAATTGAAAGATCCATGTGCTATTTTACATTATTATTATTTAGAAAGCACAAGTTTGCAAGTAAACTGAAATATGTTGTATTTTTTACAAAGTATCCCACCGCTTACAAATGAGAAGTTAAAATAATTACTGTTTAGTTATATATATTTTCTGTATAGCATGCAGAGCAGCAAACTACCTACTGTATGTACTTCTGCTACTTTTCCCAATGTTATTATTAGAAATATTACAATGATGACGATAGAATTGAATACATTGTGATCCTGAGGATATTCATTAATTTTGGCCTGTTATTTAGACTATCAAATTGATCAATTTTCACTATGGGACCAGCTATGAAATCGCAAAAAATAAGTATTTCATACATTTCAGGGCCTACTAATAAATAAATAGGTATATAGCATAGTTGATTTTTTCGCGATTTTAAAGTTGGTCCCATAGTGAAAGTTGTTCAATTTAATGGTCTAAATAACAAACCAAAGTTAATACATATCCTCATGTACACTCTGTATAGATAGATATGTAAGTAAATTATAATAATATTAAAAAATATTTGAAGTGAGCACTGTGGATTATTGGTTTTACTAAGGAAACATTGTTATTTTTCAAACTGTACAGTATTATTTAGTTCATTCGTATTAAACATGGAATTTTCAATAAACTAAGAAAATATTTACATTACAATTTGCTTTATATTCTTAGATTTGACCTGGTGTAATATTGTAAACCATAATAATATAGATGTATGATATTGTCAATGCATATTAATGTTTATTGTACCTATAGACTGATCTCAGAATAATTAGTAAATAATGGTATTGTTTGCGTTTGATAATAATTATTGACATCACACAAAAAAATATATTTGCAAAAATGAAATGGCCAGGTTCATGGTAGATCTTAGATTTTTGAATACTAAGTCTAGATTCATACATTATTAGGTTAAGAGTTTTCTGTCCTGTTCATTGCCTAGCTTAAAGTAAAATTTGTGTAATTTTGGGATTGAAAAGAAAAATGTTCCTGATTTTTCAATATCCCAAAGTGACCCTTATAAGCCTACTATAGAACGTCTGGTCTGGCTTGTCTGAAAATATATTTAGATTATTTATGGAAACATACCCAGTTTGCTTGAACTGAAGCCATTGTGTGTTTTCTATTAAGCTATACTGCCTAAATATTGATATATGTATTGGATGGCTTGTCATAATTATATGGTAATAGTAAAATAGTTTATTTTTGTAAACAAACATACTCATTTAAGAAAGACTTACTGTCAAAATTCCTTCGTTATTATAAATAATAGTACTAAATTTTTAGTTTTAAACACATCCCAGTGATTTTATTATTTTGTTCAAGTAAAATGTACATGTTGAAAGTAAGCGTCGCCTTAGACCAATACATACTTACCTACCCATTTTAATAAATGAATATGAGATACCAAGTATATTAATTTCCTAATAATTGTTGTGCTTTTGCTGGATATTTTAAGTGGCAACATAACTATTAAGGTCGTTGTAAGTTAATTAGGAACAACAATTACTTAATTAAGCATAGATTAAATTATTGAAGTGACAAAGAATTATTTTATTGGCTTCGTAATAGATGTATATATTGTTGACATTTCTGCATACCTATATTAAGTCCTGTGTAAGGAAATAATGATATAAAACCTTGTTATTATTGTCTTGAAGTATTACCTTACTTATCTGAAGGATTTTACATAATATTAAAAATAGACTCATTTCTATCATTAATATAAAGTAATGACGATTAGGTCGTACCTACGCCAAATCTTATGCGGGAGCACGCCAGAGCACGCTCGCGTGTCTGTACTGAGAAATAGTACGAGCATCGCTAACTAGCGCGGGCGCTTGAGACGGGATTTTACACGCGCGTTGCGGGGCGCTTACATGCCATGAACAAGAAGTCGAAATTGGCAAATGGCTGTTTGAAGCCAATTGAGCGGGCGAGCGCACATGGCGTGTAGTCGCCGCGGGTCCCAGTTACAACGGGTTTCGTTTGTACTTCGATTTCTTTAATTTCAATTCGAAAACATTTGCAGTACCCAGCGAGTAGAGGAATGAAGTAGTTTGTACGTATCTATTATTTTTCTTACGTATTACTAGTTCATTTTTATGTAAAGTAGGTACCTACATATTCTGATGACAAAAGTACATTACATGTTATCAGAACTGTGACGGATAAACGTGAGTTTCATCTGCACCATTGTTTTTGCTGGTCAAATGGTGTAAACGGGGCGCTAGTCCTGCGTCAGATGCCCCTAGTGGACATCGGTAGGCTTACTCTTGAACTAAATCTAATCGATCGACAATGAGATTGTTATTATTTTTACGCTTGATTTTCCACACTGGCGCCAAATTAGACCCTATTTAATTTTCTCAAAATACGGATCCAATTTGTCGTTAATGTTGTTAAATAAATAAGAATACGAAAAATTATAACAATCTCAATGCCGATCGATCGGAATTTGTTGTTTGTTTGAAGAGTAAGCCTACAACTCTGAGCAGAGGAATTTTTGTGTTTTATATGAGGTGACTTGGTCCGCCTCTTAGAGACGTGATACCAATGATAAATTCATAATCGGGCATTTAATGACTCGTTGACAAGTAGAATAATTATTATACTAGTAGTGCTCAACACATATACCAATGGGTCGACTCTTCCCAAATTTGATCCGATGCATATTTGGGCAAATTTAATTTATCATTAATATCGTGACGTGTATATCTGACGTGTGATTATAATTTGGTGTTGTTTCATTAGGTTAGGTTACGTAAACCCGCTGTACGTTATGTTCAAAGTTCGAAAACAGATTGCAAGGCACAACGCGCTGTGATCTTTCACTGGAAAACATTCATGGCGAAAGCGTATCATGGTTTACGGCGCTGTGCTAATCATAGATCACAGCAATATTCGTGTAGCTACAACGTGAATTGGCGACGAAGTGATTCGTCATATGGGATCCTAATCCAGAGTATAAATACAAGTTTTTGGTATACTTAATATAAGATAAAATCCTTACTTAACTTTTCAGGGTCACCAATTTTTAAGACATCCAAGCCATCATACGAATTCCCGTCGTGGATGTTTTACAGTGATCAGTTTTTTCAGACAATGTGTAAAGGTACATACTTACATAAGAAATTTGTATATAAATGAATCTACCAAATTGTTCAATTCGTACAATGTTTCATTGTGGTATAGTTTTTAATATCTACTGTTTCAATCGTATTTTACATTGATAATTTGGATAAATACTGATTATAGCCATTTTTGACTGATTTCTTTATTGTAGGGAATTGAGTGAGAGTATGATTATTTTTTAATTAACTTGCACTGTGATTGTTACTTTATGCATGTAGTAAAGGAAGATGACAAACTATTGAATGAAATTACATTATACCTAAGTAGATATATGATTATTATCGATAGATGAATAAATTTATAGTCCTAATTGGTTTTATTTCATTTTTTTTCTAGAAATAGGGAATAAAATTATAACTTAGATTTTTTTAATAAGTAGTGAATTTTATTAAAATTTTCTAACAATATTTTACAATAATGTTTTTGGTGTGAGTATAAAAATATCCGTGATTAAATCACATATTAGTAAGTTTTCATAAATTAATACTGTTTACATTAGTTGACAAATAAATATGTAAGGTAAACAGAATAAATGAATATCTTGTAATAAAAAGTCATACTAATATCACATGATAATAACCTACCAACAAATAATGTTATAAAAATATTGTAGATATGAAATTAACACATAGTCATACATTTAAAAATAAAAAAACATTAAAAATTTGTTCTAACCAGAAAAATAGTCCGTAATACCAGAGCGAGTTAGGCTCAGGAGACTCATCTTTGAAGCAATAGAACCAATATCCACCAATCATATAATAATATTTTAGTTATAAACGTCAGAGCGTTTTACAACCATCAAATTCGATGGTTGTTCGGTTGTAACTCGCTAACACTAAGGTCTTGAATGGGCCGGTTGTTTCACCCATGCGTCCTCAAAGGCTTCGTTTCTACAAAAAATAGATCAGTCAACTACTCCGAATCCGAATTATTGCCAAAAGTGGCCACTTTTAGCAATAATTCGGATTATGATTGTTCCTATACATTTAATCTATGCCTGAATCGCTCAAAAAATCTGAAATATCTGTATTGAGTAGTTGACTGATCTATTTTTTGTAGAAACGTCTCGAATTTATCATAATTAATAAAAAACGAATGGCGGCGCTAGTAGTAGGTACTGTGGCCCCTTCAAGAGCAAAAAGTTGTACTTCGCGCGAAGGCTCTGAACGCGTCTCTGTCATGTTATTGTCATTGATAATATCTAAAATTTTGCAGGATCCGAGGTTAAAAATAAGAGGGGGCCGTGGCCCCCTCTTATTTTTCCCCCTCCAGCTGGGGAGTCCTCCCCGATACCCCTCCCTCTCTCGGCGATGCATAGTTTTGAGACATTAATTTTTTGCACTGAAATAATTGAAATTTAATACTTTGTTCAAAAATGCGCATCCTGGCCCTGCATGCTTGCCTAAAATCACAGGTTTTCAAAAATAAACCCTTTTACAATGTAAAATGCTCAGTCGGTAGATATTAGACCAAGCGCACACATTGCAAGACAACAATTTAATATAAACCGTAGTCTTGGACAAACGGTCAATAATTGCATTACACGAATACGCGCGCGGGTATCGGAACGCCCACAAGAGCATGCGTGCATGTAATGAAATTATTGACCTGTGTCCAAGTCGTTACGGTTTATATTAAATTGTCTTGAAATGCGCTTCGCCGCGCTTCCAGCGGTGTGCGCTGGGCCTTATGCGGACTCACTCATTTCTTCAGTATAAGAGAAATAACAATAGTAAGTATAACTATTATTTAAAGCACCTTTTAATTACGATAAGTCATATCACAACCTTGAGAAAATTTTGATAATTATTAACATTACACTTAAAAATATTTCGAATAATGAAGTGGCGAGGTTCATGGTAAATTTTCTCAACCATTATTGAGAAAATTAACTCTCACGAGAGGACATCCACAGAGTGACGGTAAGTCAAATCAATTTTATGTTCGAACATTCTTTATGACAAGGAAATTGTTCTCGACGATAAAATTTCGAGTTTTAAGGGTATGCTGTAACAACCTTAAAATAAATTTGCTTTTTCACCGCCTCTCCCTCGGTCTACTGGATGCTAATCCATACTTGTTATAACGAGTCTGCGCTCAATATGGCAGATATCATAATATTGATCTTAAGAATATTTATGAGAAAACTGTATTTATCTATCTAAACTCAGA
Organism: Schoenobius gigantellus; assembly: GCA_963935595.1. NCBI lineage: Eukaryota > Metazoa > Arthropoda > Insecta > Lepidoptera > Crambidae > Schoenobius > Schoenobius gigantellus. The sequence continues at coordinate 20,940,482 of OZ012541.1, forward strand.
TTTTTAATTAGATGGACTAAAGTGACATTAGTAATGATACCACTTAATGAAAAATAAAAAATAGTGTTGTACCCTTACCCAATCGAAGTTCAATTATTTGTTCGATTTCGCACATTAGTAAATGCAAAACACTCGAACTGTGTTATCTTGATAAAAAGCTACTTAATTAGGAAACATAAATAAAACCCAGTTATTTTTAAACGACTTCGAAAGAGGAGGGTGTTCTATGTTCGACTGTTACTATTTTCTTTTTTTTAGGTTGTCTATTCGGACTCGGGTCCCTATAGACGTCGATTACTATTCGGACCCGGAGCGTGAAACATGCAGTTTTATTTCAGTTTCAAGCTCCGTTCGCATAGCTCGCTCCGCTGTGTGGTCACAATATCAACCTGACCTAATCAACAGTTCCTCGATAACAATTCACTATCGGGTCCGCATAGCATTTCCGTACTATACGGACCCGGGCCCCTATAGAAGTACCCAAGCGAGAAAAAATGGCGACGATCACTCGCGCCACAACACTGCGCTCTTCAGTTGGCGACATTTAAAAAAATAAAGTGTGTCGGCAGCTGTCACTTTAGTCCCATCTAAGTTTTTACAAAATTAAGTTAATAAACAAGCAGACTGTCCATCTGTGGATTTAGTAGCGATAGTACAGATCGCGCCAAACTTCTAGTACGCTTTGAACATAGCAACGATTCGTCGCATTGTCGAAATATACGTATATAATTTAATTAAATTATAGTGGATGAATGTCACATCTCTAAGTTTTAGCGCGATAAAAATAAACTTAGTATATTTTATGTGCATGAGAAAGAGGCGCGAAGCAACTTCAGAGCGGTCTAGAAGTAATATTAGCTATGGTATTTGACATTGGTTTCATACATAATATGTCAAAATTTCATCTTCAGTAAACACATCCACAGATCATAGGAAACATAATGATTCATAATGTTTTTACTTTTAGATTAGAAATCTCGGAAAAGGTTTTTTTTCAATAGCTTGCAAGTTATACCTAAGAGTTTTATACTAGTCATAACAATTCTTTATAATTAAGTACACATAATTTTAGCACAACTTATTCGAGCAACATACAAACTAACTAATTATTAACATTTGGAAAATCTAAATTAACATAGTCAATCTTAGGACGGATACAATTTATGATAAAATACAGTTTTTTTATTTAAGAATTCTTTTGTCAATAATAATCTGTGGTCAAATGTGAAAGCACCTTATTATCAACCGAGCGGATCATATAACTTGTAGTAGGCACTAGACGATTAAACACATATTATTGCACATACTTAAATATTATATAAACACATATTTCCATGACCCATAAACAAATATAATTTTTAGATTTTGACAAATATTTGGCCTAACAGAGATTCTAATTTTAGTCTGGTGACTGGACAGTTGTGGCAATTCTGTTGGCACTAATTCGATTAAACTAAATTAAATTTAGTTTTAGTGCGGTCAAATTGTTTTCAGTTCAAATTTTCGAACAAAAAACACGATTTGACAGCACTAAAACTAAATTTAGTTTAGTCTATTCCAATTAATGCCAACAGAATTGACACCAATATTGCTTTAATCAGAAGTTGTTCAGTAGCTACGCTACGTTTCTACAGCTAATAAATATTATAGACTGCACCAAATTTCTAGTCCGCTCTGAAGTTGTTTCTTTCACGCAAAGGAACTGAACCTCCTTCCCATGCACATAAAATATTATCGTGCTTAAATTTAGTTAGTGAAGTGACATTCATCAATCACTTATAATACAACTGATGTAGACAGACAATGTAATCAAATTAAATATCTGTATAACGACAGTGCGATGCGAAAGGGAGCGAACTACAAGTTTGGCGCAATCTGTATCTGTATGTGAGTATACATTTGTGAAATAATCTAAAACTAAAACACAATAAGGATGCGGATTGAGTATCAAAATTCCAAATGTATTAAGTCTGTCAGTTAGATAATAAAACAATATCACACACGAATTTCTTGTTTGGCGAAATAGTAAAAACCTATTAAGATTCAGCGAATTAATGTCTTAGTATGTGAGTGGGGCTTGCTAAGTCACAATAATGGTAGGAAATTTACTTACGAAATTTATAACCAAGCATCGTTGTAAGTTGTTGATTACATAAATTAAAAATACATATGCAGATATTTTAGTAAACTGTCAGACTGACATTTAAAAAAATTATTCGTTTCCTTATTGTATTGTGTAAGTACATTATTGTATACTTACTGAAAATATATTTGTATAGAGATAAAGTCAACGCAGTATGTATACCTATGTATGTAGGCTTGTAGGTATATTTTATTAGCAACCATAATAATAGTCTCAATTTGTATACAATTTGCAATTTTAAAGAAATAAATAAATGCAAATGCAGTCTTTTTTTAAGCATAAGAGTATTAAGTATATGTGGGCCCGCAGATAGGTAACTAATTTCTCGGTTCAGGGTAAGATGAAGGCTCGTAGTGTTTGTACTGGATAATAATATTTTTTAGAAATTCATGTGTTCATACTGCACAAAAAAGTCACAGTTGTGATCATAAAAAAATTTACGTCCGACACAACAAATGGATGGTTTACAGGCGCGCTTAAATAATTTTGTGGGTACTGTGCAAGGGGAGGAATTAGTCAACTGAGCAGTCACACCTACAACTCAAGTAAATTTAATTTTTGAATTTTACTTAGAACCATAGAATTATACTTAAGCTTATAAAATAATATAGAATCCAGTTTTGTATAATTAACTTATGAAAAACTTATATAATAATAAAACATATTATTTAAGACTATCAATTACGATTATTTGATCGTATGGATGGAATAATGATAAATATGTTATGAAAAGATGTAATTAATTTATAATACAGTTATTTAATAGTTACAATTTATTATTCAACTATTAATGTCAAATTAAACTAAAAAAATATATTGTAAATCTCATTATATGTAGGAGATGTGATAAATCCAAATTTCCGTAAAAGTCGTTGTGTTTGGAGGAGAAATATAATTAATGATTACGTAACTAATCATTAATTAATTTTCGTCTCCGAACATGATTCGTTGTTGTCGCTGTCAACGAATGAATGAATTTAGGTATTTAGTGTGATCATTTGGTGAATGGGCATTTCCGGATCCCGAACACGATCCCCATCGGGGGCGGAGTGCGTGACACCAGCGGAATTGGCGCTAGTGGACCGGCAGGCCTATTACCGATCTCATGGTGTTCAAATGATATCATGATGAAATCGTAAGTAGTGCAAAACGAAACATAGATTTTCGGTCAGATTTTTGATCATTCGTTCATGACATCATGATGATATTATTGAAATTATGATGTCATTGGAGATAGGTAATACCAAATGAAGCATCTCATGACTTTTTTATCTCAAAATGTATACCATGCTATGCGATAAAAGATCCATAACAGGCCTGCAGAAACCTACGACATACCCAACTGGGCTTTCTAGTCAAATTAGCGCCTTGCTATCATAAGAGATTATCCCACCTTAAAAAAAAGTATTGTGTCGTTGCGTAACGTTTGAAAAAAAAAATAACATCGCCAATAAACAGTTGCTTATTGCCGATAGTTTCTTTACACTTAGGGCGACTTGCGCAACACTAAACGATTAATACTTAAATGTGTTCAAATAAACATTCGTTTCGCCTCTGTCATTTGTTTAACATTGACAGACGACACAGCTATGTTTTAAAAGCGTTCAGTACTTAAATACAAAAATGAGAAAAGTCACCCAATCCGCCTTAAATTATTGACGTTCCACTATCCAGTTACCGTATCTCGCATCTCCCTGCCTTTCGTCTCGATGGGCAATGCTAGACACGCGGCGGCAGCTAGTACAGCCGCCAACGAATACACTCCGATAGCGATCGCCACTGAATTCTTTAATAGTACCTGGAAATAATGACACGAACTTGTTAATACTAAAACTAGTGTAGTGTTGCCATTCGTCCCGAAACGTCGGGACATATCACCGTTATCACCAGTGGTGTCCCGACGAGCTATAAAATGTCCCAACAAATATACATACGCGATTCGGACGTGTGTGTACGCTATGAAGTGGTGAGTAGGCAAGCCTGGCTAGTAACTCTGTCTGTCTGTTGTTGCGTTCAGGCCTAAGTCGCAGAATCGATTTTGATGACATTTTGTACAGGGACATACGAGGGGCGGCTGATAAGTTCGCGACCTAAGGTACTTAACGAAAAGGTATCATCTCGTTACTGATAGCACAACTTGCGGCACTAATTGATAGTATAAATAACACCCATTTGTTCAATTTGGTTCATTAACACTTCAAACCTGGAACAAGCAACAATACCATGTCGACCGAAACTGAAAATTCTCGCAATTTTGAGCACCGCGCAGTGATTAAATTCCTTGTAAAAAAAGGAAACTCGCCGAAAGACATTTTTGAAGAAATGTCATCGGTTCTTCAGGATTCCGGGCCATCATATACAATGGTAAAAAAATGGGCTCGACTTTTTAACCAAGGAAGAGAGAGCTGTCAAGACGACCCCCGCCCGGGTCGCCCTCTGACAGTAGTGACCGAAGAAAATGTTCAAAAAGTTGAAAAATTAGTATTGGCCGATCGAAGAATAAAATTGTGGCAGATAGCTGAAGAGTTACAGATTAGTAAAGAGCGAATCGGAGAAATTTTACACCAAAATTTACACATGAAAAAAATTTGTGCGCGTTGGGTACCGCGAATGCTCACACCACTAGACAAACAACGATGACTGGCGAGTTGTAAGGATTTTTTGGAGTTGTGTCAGAACGATTTGGACGAAATTTGTAACCGCATTGTGACAGTAGACGAAACCTGGATTCGTCAGTATGATCCGGAGTCCAAACAAGAGTCTATGCAGTGGATTAAAAAAGGAGAAAGACCACCAAAGAAAGTTTAAAGTGGAAAAGTCGGCCTCTAAGATTATGGCGACTATTTTCTGGGATAGCGAGGGAATTTTATTAATTGATTACTTGCCTAAAGGAACTACTATGAATGGTCAATACTACGCCAATTTATTAGGTCAGGCACGTGAAGCAGTCGTACAGAAAAGACGTGGCAAGTTGGCGCGCGGTGTGTTGTTTCTGCAAGACAACGCGCCCGTTCACACCGCTCGCGTTTCGAGGGATGCTTTAAAAGCCACTGGGTTCGCAGAAATTGACCATCCCCCCTATAGTCCGGACCTGGCTCCTGACTGACTTTTTCCTTTTTTCGAAACTGAAAAAGGAGTTAAGGGGGCGAAGATTTTCGGATGACAATGAGATGAAGTCAGCCGTGGAGAGCCATTTTCAAGAGAAATCTTCAGAATATTATTTCAATGATTTAAAGGCATTGTATTCACGATGTGAGAAGTGTATTTTACTTGAGGGTGATTATATTGAAAAATAAAAATTAAAAAACTAAACTTTTCTTTCATTAAGTACCCTAGGCCGCGAACTTATCAGCCGCCCCTCGTATAAGACCTTGTAACAGAAGTTTACGAAAAAAGGCTTGAGGGGGTTGAAATAGGGGATGACAGTTTGTATGGCAAACCAATCATATTTGAACACGATATAACTGAATCCCACGCGGAGGGACTCGTGGGCAATAACTAGTTTACTATAAATATCCCGACACGCGGTTACAGAAAAATATGGCAACCCTAAACTAGTGCCATTATATTGTGATGCGCATTTGGCATTACTTTACGGGCACGGTCTATTCTCGGACGAGGACAAATTGGCCTAAACATCCTGCTGGCGAACTTTGTTGGTGTTGGGGTTTAGGTTTTTCATCTCTTTGTAAATGTATAGGAATGGAATTGTGGTAATATAATAAACTTCCGGACAGCGGAGGAGGAATAGGCTAGATGAATGAAAAAAAAATCATATAATAAATAGAAAGAAAAAATCGGTTTTTGAATAACTATAAAGACAACCAAGATATAAGGCATTAAAAAAATTATCCATCTCTTTCTAGCAAAACGGCAATTTACATGAGTTTATATGGCCGTACTCAACAATGACGTCACGGTTGTTGTCGGATCTCTCTGTCTAATCGCTTCCAAATTAACAGTTTAAAATGCTTTTATAACACCCTTGCTCGTAAAGCTGATGTAATTCCACCGGTTTTAAATATGTAAAGCGGGTCATAAAAAACGCGTTTGTTACCAAAGCAAATAGTTAAGTTATAGTCCATACAAATTCCATAACAGTATTATTTGCCATTTCAAATATGGAACTGATCGCCGCCGCAGACTCCAGCTAGTGAGCAGCGCGCTGTTGCTATTCAAACGAACTAATCGCCGCGCGGCGCCAGTCAGTAGGCAGCGCTAGCGCGCTGTTAAAATGGCGGGAAAGCTACAGTGTGCATTCACAGATTGAGTTTATATAAAATAATGTTTTTTTTTCTGTTTCCTCGCAAATGTGTTAAAAAACGTCGTACGATATACGTGCGTATTGGTTATAACATGCTCGACTCAATTCCGCCTGCATGTTATAACCATCTTAACGCACTAATATCGTAATGTACTATTATCTCACGTATTTCTAAGCCGATTTTAATTTCACATGATTGCATCTTTTTCTACGGTATTTAAATATTTTATAACGAGACGTGAAAATTAGAATTCAGTCATCATCCCAATTCGGTGGCGTATTAGTTCGAACGCCTTGGCTTCGATATTGAAAACAAAGCAAACTTTGCCATGGTTGGACCCAGGGTGGGTGATCAAAACTGTGTGATCTGGAATTCCACTGTGCTTCGGAAGGCACTTTAAGCAGTTGATCCCGGTTGGAATCCACATTGGGTCAGCGTGGTAGTAATATGGCCCATATTCCTCATGTGTTCATTCCATAATAGGGAATATGCATGATTTTTTTTCATTTCATTAAAATAATTATTTACATCCTTATAACATATAAAAAAATATAAATAGGCTTGAAAATAGTAAAATTATTTTTCAAAGTGAAATTTAAAACACTGTATTTAAGGCCAATAAGTATATTGTACTGTATCGCTAAAGTATTTGAAAGCGCTGTATATGATTATCTTTAATCTCATGTTAAGCCATTCATCTTAAACAATCAACACGGATTTGTAAGAGGCAGATCTACCGTGACTAATTTGCTAGAGTACAGAAATTATTTATGTGAGGCTTTCGCTTAACGTGAACAGGTCGATGCAGTATACACTGACTTTACAAAAGCATTCGATTGGGTGATTCATTTATTGCTGTGTCAAAAACTAGCTATGCTCGGTATTCACGGTAATCTGCTCCGCTGGGTACATTCTTATCTCAGTAATAGAAGTCAACTGGTTACTCTCAAAGGCTTCAAGTCATCACCTGTTTATAGTAAATCTGGCGTTCCTCAGGGCTCACACCTTGGTCCATTATTATTCATCATTTTTATTAATGATATGGTCAGCAAACTGTCATGCCCTTGCTTACTCTATGCTGATGACTTAAAAATTTACCATGTAATTCAAGACTCGTCCGACTGTTGTAGATTACAGAACGACATAGACGCACTCTCTGAATGGTGCGAATAAAATCAAATGCACCTCAATATACAAAAATGCTTTGTTATGACCTTTAGTAACAAGCGATATAAACATACATTTGATTATCAACTTAAAGGGGTGACATTAAAAAGGAAATCGGTGGCTAAGGACCTTGGTGTATTGCTGCGCATATATTAAAAACAAACCGCTGTAAGTACTAGGCTTTATAACAAGGTGCACCAAGGGTTTCAAACGGGCACAGAGTTTTTTGACAATTTATTATAGTCTTGTACGCATTCTAGCATTCTAGAATATGCTTCTATCGTTTGGGCACCTTACTACTCTGTTCACTCGGAGAGCATTGAAAGTGTACAGAAAAGAGAACTTAGGATACTAAGCTACAAATGCGGTTTTGGTCGCAGTCTCGCTGGTTATAGTGAGAGGCTCATGAAGTTTAAAGTAACCACCTTACTTGTCCGTCGCAAGAAACAGGACCTTATATATTTGCATAAGATCCTGCATAGTGGTATTGATTCTTCCTACCTCTTAAGTAAACTAAATATAATTACAAAGCGCAATCCCCGAATACCTAACAAAACATTTTATTTACAAACATAAAAAACAATACTTCTTTTTATAATCCTCTGGTAAGAATGTGTCTTATAACGAGATATCTGTCAAGAATTTGTGTTTGGATATTTTTAATCCAAGATACAGGATTTTTACAAAGTCAGTTAAGCAACTATATCTTAAGTCTTAACACGCGCCCATATCGCTCGCTGTATGTAATACATAGTTAAATATATTGTAATCATTTTCTAAGAATTTTTTTATTAGTAACTAAATGTTTGTTTTTGAGGAGTAGGACTTTCTTGTTTTGTACCTTTATAATGATGTGTCAGCAAGGTTAGGGTTACAGTCTAGTACATATCTTTTAATGTTAAGAAGCATTTTTTTACGTATTCATGATTGTAATCTGTTTTGTTGTCCATAGGCATAATAAACAAATAAATACATTGGGCATTATTTACCAGGTTTTTGAAAAGTCGCGAACAAAAACCAAAATACTTTTAGGTCCTGCCGCTTTTATCCAGCTTTCATTTTCTGTAGTTATTTCAATTCAGATCAATGGGGAACGGAAATTATCAGTGTTTATATCATACGAGTATTGTGTTGATTTTCTATAGTACTTACTCGTAATATTATAAAGAGGAAAGATTTGATTGTTTGTTTGCATTGAATAAGGCTTCGAAACTAATCGACCGATTTGAAAAATTCTTTCACATTTAGAATCCTACATTATTCCTGATGAATGAACAGACTACAAAATTATTTTTCCCGAGGGAAAATATAAAATTCCCACGTGTAAACAAAAAAAAAAACGATAACAAAAGTATCTGCAAAGCGAAGTTTTTCGCCATAATAACAATGTTAATAGCATGTGTTCCGACAATTAGAGGTAAGAAAGCCAGTTCCTCAGTTATTGATGAGTCCAGGTGAAGCTCGCTTCCACCTTCGGCCACATCTTCACTACCCATAAGGTGTCGTATGTAAAAAAAACATTGGTGTAACGGAACGCATCCAAAAAAGTTGTCCATTCATACGAGTGTATGGCGCACTTGATTGAAACAAATTGACTGACGCGCGCGCTAAGCTGCCACTTCGTCATCCGTTGTGTGATCTGTTTAACTACTGTTATCTCTCTGTTCCTTGTGTTTGGATGCAGCAGAATAAAAATCGAAAAATATAAAATGAAATAAAAATAAAAATAATAGATGAAAACAACTAAAAAATACTATTCTTATTATATTTTTTTAACTTTTATGGTCATTTTCGTGTTAATGTCACGACGACCCACAGATATGCGACCTATCCCATTATAATCTAGATGTAATTACCTATACATCTAATCAAATTTTATTTTTGGTCGCCGTGGGTAAATGTCCCATAGTAAAATGCCCAATGTCCTTTGAGCCGTTCATTCAAACAAACGCCACCATTTTTTGATGACGTCATTGGTTGTGTCCCGTGTGTGTTTACTATAGCGTTTCAGTTACTTATTTTCAGTTTTAATTGCTATACAAATTATGAAAGAAGTTAAAAAACCTTCTTACATGTATTGTATAGTACCGAAGTGCAAAAATACTATTATTAGTACACCCGATAAAGTTTTTTTTTGTATTCCACTCGATGTGAAAGTACGAAAAAAATAGTGTAAGATGATGAGAAGCGATAATGTATCTCCATTATCGGTGATATTTTGTTGTGAAGATAATTTTAACGTAAGTATGCTATATTTATGAACAGCTTAGTGTGAATTAGTTATTAAGCAGTTGAAGATTCGGTCTAAAACTAACCTAGCTCAGTTTACAAAAGTTTATTGAAAATTTATCTTAAGAGATATAAAATATTTACAAAAAGTATATAGACATATCATAGTGAGCTTCAATAATATAGTATTACGTGTAAATTATAATGATATAGACGTAAATTTGGAGTTTAGGTACAATTTAATGACAAATCGTTATGTATAGGATAGGTTTGTATTTTGTTGTAAGTAATATTTAAACATTTATGAAAAAAAATATGTTATGGACTAAAATATACCATCTAACATAATAATTACTTTGCAGCTTTGACTTCTTTGATCACTGCGCTCGTAAAATCGAGATGTGATGCAAAATATTCTGACATCATAAATGTATCTACTTTCGGTAGATTATCCAATTGTGATTTGAGAAAACCAGTTTCTGTCATCGTCCTAGATTAACTACAAATATATTCACAAGTAATCACACAGGAATACAGTTATAAAGACTTTTTCTCACAAACACTACTCAGTACTCACACAGTATGAATATCGACACCGATAAATCCAGTGACGTGACCATAGACGTCGCATTCTGTTTAGACCAATCGTGACGCGTTTGCAAGTTTCAATTTCCATCCCTTATTTTTCACATTTTATGTAATATTTTCTGGGCTTAAATAATAACTAAATAAAAATACCTTTTAAGTATAATGTAAAGACAATAAAGAATCTGGGAAAAATTATTTGAGACAAATTAAAATTTCATGCATATTCCCTATATGAAAGCCTGTGCCCCTGTGCCTGGTAGTGATGATAAATTAACACCCTTAGTTGGGTCTAAGAACTTTTACAGGAAGAGAGGGAAGCAACACACGTTATCTAAATTCGTCGCAGCACTAATGTCTTTTTGCTATTATTGAGCATATCGTATCAAGCACTTTTTGAGGTTGGCTACAAGAGATCTCGTTTACAGATAAATCTACCCTTGTACATTGTCCTTTCTGGTCAATAACTTTACTTAATTCCAAATGTGCGCTTAAGTGGATATTGTATATTTACCTGAGCCACATAGGGAGTGACCATAGCCCCTAACCTAGCCACTCCACTGCAAGCACCCACGGCGGTCGATCTCAAAGCTGTCGGGTATACCTGCCAAGTACCATTATTTAGTTGAAATTATTTCAAAGTCAAAGTCAAAGTTATTTATTTGTAAACATAGGTTACAATATGGTGTTACATTATGCGAGTATGTATCCGGCTATGTTTTACCTCGTAAGGTGTACAAATTTTAAAAGTGGTGAGTTGGGTACAATTTTTAAATGAGACTGTTATTTTAATTGCAAGCACACAGACTATGGCACCAGCTATACAATATGTTTGTCTTCAAGAAAATCTTTGACGCTATAGTACGCTTTCCTTATAAGAAAATCTTTAAGTTTTCTTTTGAAGACAATAATATTTTCTGTATCAGTGATATGTCTCGGTAATTTATTGTATATTTTTGGGGCTAAACAGAATACACTCTTTTGCAGCATTACTTTTCGGGAAGGTACGGATTTCAATTTATGTTGATGACGAGCTCTGGGCTCGAGCTCTGAACTCGAATAATTCAATATTATTAACTACAAAAACTGCAGTTTCATAAATAAAGATACTCGGAACTGTCAGTATATTTAGTTTTTTAAAATATGGTACACATGAGTCCATCTGTTTTAAATTACACATTGCCCGTATACATCGTTTCTGTGCCCTAAGTACTTTTTCCACATCTGTCGAGTTTCCCCAGAAGAGGATCCCAAATCTTAAGACCGAACCTACACATCCGTGATACGCTGTTAGTAATGTAGATTGGTCTGCAATTTGATCTGCAATTTATTACATATTTTAAATATATTTTGAACACAGAATGATACGGAAACTTTATAGTAAACACAGTTTTTTGGAGTACGCTATTAATCATTGTAATATGTAATATGAAGACAGATTTATTTGTTTGAATTTGTAATTGACACCCTTAGATTTTTAAATTACTGAAACGGTTGTAATAATTATTTCACTAACGTGGAAATAAAATCACGGGAGCATAGGTACTGCTGAATAAATAAATATAAATAAAAATCATTAATTATAATAATCTTTAAAATAAAACTTAATATTGCTGATAAAACCTATAACAGGTTTTGCTCACTACAGTACGTAAGTGGTGTGGTGGCAGATATAATTGAATTGTTAGGTCCTTACATATATAATTAACATTTATATGGAAAAAGAAAAAAAATATTATTAATACATATATTTGATCAATCGAAGCATGTACCATAATTACCTTTGCACTGTTAGGGCTGTGATGGCAAATAATTTAATTAATTGTTAGACCCTTACATATGAAATTAGTATTTACTAATATGGAAAAAGTAAAGCGACAAAAAAACCAATATAAGTTATTAAGTATACATATATTTGATCAATCCAAACACGTTTGTTGATCATAATTATCTATGCACTTTATAGGTAGTTTGATTCCATTGCTGAAAAATTGTGGGAGCGAGAGTCGATAAAAACTTTGAAGGGGGTCTAGAATCATTGGAATTGTCTTTCTTAATCTTTCTTGCATGAAATTTTTAAAAATCCGCCAGAAAGTGATAGCCTGTTAGAGCAACGTCCGGTGGAGTAATGCGGGCGTCGTCGTCGGAGACATTCCACAAGAAGGAAAACATTAGAACTAAAAATGATCGTAGTTTCCCAGACACATTATTAATTCTGCGAGCTGTTTCTGCTGCGCTGGTGCCGCGGTGGAACTAATATTCGTAAACAACGCGATAATTTCCATTTTGTGATTAGAACGATATCAAAGAAAAATTAAATAATTCGAAAACAAGTTAGTCACTAATAATTCAAAAACAAGTTCGAAATAGAAATACACGAGTCTAAATCTGAACGCACATATGCTCGCGCCACACGCGCCGTACGCGAAGCATTTTTGAAATTCGTATGAAATATGAAATCTCGCATATTTGGTACGCGCCGAATTTCAAAAATGCGGTAGGTGTCCGGGTATTGAAAAACGGATGCTGATGACGTTATATAATGCGGCGCATTCGGCGCGTGTTGATATGTGCGATCAGCTTTAATTGAATTTGGAATTCAGAACCAAATGCTAGACATTTAGGATAAAAGTGCCAAGTTCAACAAAATGCCAATTTCATATCTAAATATTTATCACATAACTATACATATACATGATGTTTCAAAATAACCAATAAATAATCAATTCTTTATCGAAAACTCATTATTAAAATGTCCCATCTCTAGATGTTTACATGTAATGTCATTCAACCCAAAATTTTCATGTAAATCATAGTCATTATCATTTTTCAGATGGGTTGAATTTACAAAACATTTGTACCTATGCTTTCTTACCAGATATAAAATGTTTTTTTCCCGAAAAAGTAATTGTAGAATTCTAATACGATGACAAATAAAAATACTTTACTAAAATATTAATTATTTTATATTTTTAAAACAATCATTTATCATTTTATTAATGACTTTTTGCAAGTGTCCATCATGTGGTTGCGTTGCTGAAGTTTTGCTAAACTTATGGTAGTGGGAAGGCCCCAGTTGGCTTAAATATGAAGGAATGGCCGTTTCCTGTAAATAGTATAACTGTGACAGAGAAGTCTTGTGAAGATACGGTACTACTTAGTTCTTAGTCAGTTAACTTTACAAATATTTTTTTATATTTTTCAAAATACACTAAAGTAGTAAGGATGCTGTCTTGGATTTTCAGATTTAGTTTTCACTGTCCTTCAAAAGTTTGTAATCGTTTACGTAGTAACTTGACTGTAGAAGAGTTTGAAAAGACGGAGAAAGCTGTGTATTTGTGCGTACAAAAAGAGTACTTCAAAGAGGATGAAAACTTAAGAGATGATCTGAAGTCACGTTTTATAAAAGAATATTTGAGTTTCTTAGTTCAAAAAGGTCGGGAGTATTGTTTTAAGTTCGCAAAGGTGGGGACTCGTGTGATAGAAACACCACAAAAGCGTGTTTTTTGGCCTTTGGGCATAATTGTTGAGATTTTAAGGGCATCGATGGTATTTGGTCGAACTGCTAAAGTTAAATCCACTAAAGGAGTTTACACCCGTTCTCCTAAATGCTTGTACCCCTTAGAATTAGATATAAGTTCCGAAGTTGTTTTATTAATTTTACGTATTTTGTTTATTTTAATAACTTTTTGCGTCTCGGAGGAAGTTACTAGAAAAATAACAGAGTTGTCAATATATTTTTTCAGAACAATTTATATTTTCTTTTACGTAGGTACTTATTCTATTTTATTTAATTACTTGGATCATTTCGGGCCGTAACATGGAACCGGATCCTCAATAATTATTATAAAGAGGAAACATTTGTATGTATGTATGTAACGAATAAACTCAAAACTACTGGACCGATTTCAAAAATTCTTTCTCCACTAGAATGCTACATTATCCCTGATTAACATAGGCTACAATAGTAGATTAGTAGCTAAGGGCTGTAAGGCATCAGCTGCAGCCCGAAATAATTAGGCGCACGAGCGCAGGCGAGGGCGCCTATATTTCGAGGGTGCAATTGGTGCTTACACCCGAGCTAACTACTCTGCTTTACATCTCGATTGTGAGGTAAGTAGGTCCTTATTACCCCCAAATGGGGCTTGTAGGTGACCAATTAGCGCTCTAGGGTAATAATGTAGCTTGGAAAGCCCTAGGGCGGTAAGTAATAGAAAAAACACTTCACTATTTCAAAAAGTTCGCGTACATCTAACAATCATACTGGCAATAAATTACTTACAGCCCTAGGGCTTTTCTAGCTACATTATTACCCTAGAGCGCTAATTGGTCACCTACAAGCCCCATTTGGGGCTTTGTGTAATAAGGACCTATTTACCGAACATTAGAAATGTAAAATTATTTTTCCTACGGGAAAACAAAAACAAGGCGGGCGAAGCTGCGTAATGTAAAGCCATAAGATATAAACTAGGACTTAAAAAAACTTTTAAAGACTAAAGTCTTTAAAACTATTGCATACTTTTCATGACTGAAATTTAAAATACCCTTACCTCTGGGGTGTACACGTATGCAGCTTGAAACAGACCGGCAATGATTCCTCGAGCAAGAAAAAGTATACACGTCAGGAATGTACGGCTGAAAAGATAAATACATATAAAAATTAAGACAGCAAAAAAGTTGCAATCAGGCGGACTGCATCTTCACCACTGCAAGCAGTAGTTGTACTCAAGCTGTAGATCGTTAAATTACATTGTCATGTAATTTAACGATCAAATGAGGGACCAAGACGTCTCGAACGAGATCTCACATGACTAGGGCTGCTAATTCGCTCTAACTATACCAAAGCTTGGGTTGTCACTAGAGCCCGAAAAGCACCTGGTGTCAGTGTAAAGAATGCCTTCAATTATGCTGGCAAGACCGGCAAAAAGAATCTTGCTTTGCCCACATCGGCCATATCGGGATCACATATGCTCTGCACTCTTTGTGAGCAAGGCGTTTTGGTCCCTTGCTAAATTTATCGAAGCAAATTTCTGTCGCCTTTTACTACCCCCATTATTAAAGCCTGGCGGCTTTACATTAAGCGGACGGCTCACTGGCTCACACTGATAGGGAAAAAGTGAATTATCTCATATCTTTACTGGTAATGTTTTGCCATCGCTTTCATATTGTGGAGTCACAATGCATTAAAAAAATGTCCTTAAGGCGAGACTTGTCCAGGAAATCTACTCCTGCATGGTGGTTGGTTTATTGCAAGTGGCAATTCAGTTGATAATTGCATAACTTTAAACGCCGTTTTTACGCGCTGTGATCGAGCGAAAACGTCAAATACTTTTCACCGAATCGATTTTTTGGAAAACTGGAGTACAAAATAAAAAATGTATTAAAACAATTTTCTAGCTAGACAGTAACCATTTTCTGATTAACAGCTATTTGAAAATATTGAACAGTGACGTTTGAATTTATTTCTATTGGGTGATATATTATTTATCATGTTATAATAATTATGTTCAACAATATCATATATGAATTTTCGAATTGTATGCTTTATACTTGTACCCTCTAAATCGAAATTGTTTGAAAGTGCGAAAGTGCGCCCTAAAGTGTAACGCACTTTTTAGACGTGAATATCTACAGCCAACGTGAACCTGAGCCTGAAATAGCTTCCGTGCTTACTCATCAAGTTACCGGCCCATCGCAATTACCTCAATATTATGTAAAACTGAGGAGCGTGTTCTTTAAAAATACCTCTTGGCGCATTTAGAAATAATGGGTTGCTACAAGAGCTATGTGTATTATAGTGACTGTAACCGGGGGGTTATTGTCTAATGGCCGGTTTCAATATTCTATTTATCTGTGGATTTGGTTACTAGCGATAGGCATTTGACATTAGCTCCATACAAAATACGTCAAAATTCTGTAGATAGATAGAATATTGAAACCGGTCGTAAGAAAAACTCTATCACGATCACTTTGCCCATCATTGCAAGATCAATACAAGACTCTGTGTCAACTGTCTGATAAAAAAATAGCGATGGGTGCACTTTGACTGCCAAAATCGAAAGCGATTGAGATAGATTTTCGGTACACAATTTGGTACACGATTGGGGTGGGAACACCCAAAAATTCCGAAATAAGTATGTAATTCCGAATTATTCAAACAGCGACTATTCAAAAACACGACATTTATTTCACCGACAGTCATAAATATGATTTTTTCGAATTTCATTAGCACCTATGAAGAATAAAAAACCTGTAGTGTAATAGGATAGAATATCGAATGTTTCAAGTGCTTTCTTGGGTCGGTAAAAGAAACCAATATTTAAAATAATAAATGAATTGTACTAAAAATCTCACATTAACAATTCAATAACAATTTATGTCTATCACAAAATTTTGACAACTGAAAAACTCAAAACATTATTTCTTCCTTTGTCCCTCAAACATATAAACCTAAGCAATCACTTCAAGGAGTCAGCAACACCGAAATTCCAATTTCTAAAAATTCGGCATTCCGACAAGCGTAATTATGAACATTTGCAATTTTAAAGTAAGAATACTTAAATTTATTTTGATATTAAATCGGATAGCTGATTTTCGGAATTACGAATTATTTGGAATTATGAAATTCGGAAATTGACATTAGTGATTGTTATTTTGATATTAAATAGGATATTATTTTAATATTATTATATTGCACTTGTCACAAAAGTCCAAGCTGAAGGTTTGTCAAAGGGCCATGGAACGCAGCATGTTAGGTGTAAGACGCTCGGAACGAATTAGGAACACCGATTTCCGTTCCAGAACCCAAATAGCAGACGTGGGTGAGAGGACGGCTTTGCTGAAGTGGGATTGGGCGGGGCATGTCGAGCAAATGCATCCAGATAGGTAGGCTCCAGTAGTCACGCAATGGCAACCCCGAGACGGATGTCGACGTCGGGGCAGGCCCAGAAAGCGTTGGCGTGACGACCTGGATGCTTTTCTTCCACAATGGCCGGAGAGTGCTAGGGATCGTGATCTGTGGAGTGGGTTAAGGGAGACCTTTGCGCAGCAGTGGGACAATATAGGTTAATTTAAAAAAAAAATATTGCACTTAACGTTACACAATATACATAGAAAAGTGGGCATTTGGGCGTCATTCAACCCAAAATTTTCATGTATATCATAGTGCTCGTCAGTTACACACACTTCATACAACTGTAACATTAACGTGGTTAAAATATTGTAATGTTTAAGGCTGATTCACACAGATCAGTGAGATTTTCGGAATTACGATTTATTTGGAATTATGAAATTCGGAAATTGAAATTCGTGATTGTCTCTCGGAATAAGTTTTTTGTATTTATGTAGTGTACCCACTGACCATTCTTGACCAATGTCTAGCAGTGTGCTGAAAGACAATAATAGCATAATAATCAAGCACATACTCACTTTCCGTTATAAGACAGCACACACACGCAGAATGCAAAAATAACAAATTGAGTTGCCATTGTTTTCTTTCTTCCGAACTTCTCTATGATGAAGATGGTTGCAAATATTCCTGATAAAGAAATAATGTTCATTTTAATTTAATTGTATTTAAGTCTACACATTTTGGGAACACACTTGACATTAATATACGTAAAAACTTTCAAATTTAATATTTCACTAGAGTAATAATATTTGAAGTTTTAAAACTACCAGTTTATCCCGCGACTTATCTGCCTGTTGACATTTCATTGTTATTCATAAGTACACGTTTCCAGCGTGTTAATAAGCAATATTAATGATGAAATTTTTTTTGCTTGCAAGAGTTAAGAGAGATTACTTCATCATAATTACGGGGGTCAACAGACAAGTAGCTTCGGCCATAAGAGGCACTGTAGTTACCAGGAAACTCTGCAAGTGTAGTCCACAGCAGGTCCATGTAGTCAGTGGTGTGGAGAGGGCGACAAGCCGCCGCACACTCGCCATCAGCCGCTTCCGGCTCAAATAGTTCAGTCGTCATTAGCACCAGTCCATAGTAACAAAACGCACATGACATCCTGTCGATATTAAATGTAAAGAAATCAACATATCAATCAATATATTATAATATTGATATTTTAATATAAAAAATGATATTGATTTTGACACATTGCCGTTTTTTATACAAAAAGTTTTCATTAAGCATCTCGCTTTCACAGCTTCGTTCGCGGTATTTTAGTTTTTCCTGCAGGAATTTTATATAGAAAAACAATTCTACAGTCTTTGTTACTCAGTGATAATGTAGCATTCCATTAGTGATAGATTTTTTAAAATCCGTCATTATTAATTACTACAATTATCGTATTAATTACAAACAAAAATATACTTAATTAGTACTTATAGATGTTAAATTCATTTATATGAATGCACCCATGTGCTACTGCATAGCGGCACTGTTGAGCTGTAATGGCTGTAGCGTAGCCCCGCCAGTAGTAATTTTTCAATGCTTTTGTTGGTAGTAAGAGGTGTGTATTGCAAGTGAGTGAAGTGGAGGACTTTCAAGCAGCAGTAGCGGGAACGGGCGACAAGTCTGCACTAACTATGTGATTGGCGATTATGGGATTCAATTTTAAGATAACATTATTATACTTTGCTGTGCTGTGCAATGCTTATGTGGGGATATAAATCCATTTCAGCAAATAAAAACTTGTATTTAAATAATGTTTAATATTTCAATCAAATATTATATGTATACAGGTTAATTGTAAAACATCTGCAACCTTGAAGGATTAGATAGCTAACATCATTAACTGCAACGTTTGTTTTACGAGTTTTAATATAACCCAATAAATTTAACAACAATTTTCAAGTTTTATTGCACTGTCGTGACATTGATAAGTCTATGTTTCAGTTTCATTTGTAAACGACGGAAAACGACGCTACGCTTGCGCGCCGTGCGCGTAGAGTTACAAACATTCTAGAGGTATATTAAATTCATATTTATTTTTGTATGAAAGTAAAATCTAACGAATTATCAAAAGTAGTAGAACAAACGTGGTTGTTAATAATAATGTTATCTATCTAATCCTGCGAGGTTGCAGGTTTTTTTATAAATAACAACCCTTTGACCTTTGAGATTATTATGAATTTAGGTTTATAAATTTCAAGGATATCAAAACTAATATTAAAAATTCTTTAATAATATTTTGACAGCAACTTGTACTTGAAAGTAGTCTATGCAGAATAGTTATCAGTAAAGATTAAGGCGCTACTTTCCCATTTTATACAATTTCGATTAACTGTACCGCCACGAATATAAAACATACACTTCTTAAATTCATATATGATATTGTTTAACATTTTATCTAAACATTCTTAAAGACAGAAACATGATTAATAATATTTCACTCGATAGAAAAAAAATCCAAAGATTACTCTGTTCAATATTTTAAAACAGCTGTGAATCAGAAAATAACATAATAAATGACATAAAAGTGTTACCAATAGATGTGCATTTTTATTGTCTAGAAAATTGCAAAAGTACATTTTTTAATTTGTACTCCAGTTTTCCAAAAATCGAATATAACATGTAAAAAGTAATGTTTTCGTTCGGTCACGGGCGCGTAAGCGACATTAGAAGCTATGCGATTGTCAACTATATTACCTCGCAATAAAGGAATCGCCGTGCACGCGTAGATTTCCAGGAAAACCTCGCCTTAAGGCGATGTTTCCCAGGAAATCTACTCGTGCATGGCGACTGCTGTATTGCAAAGTAATATAGTTGATAATTGCATAGCTTCTTATCTCGCTTATGCGCGGTGACTGGACTTAAATGTTACTTTTTACGTGTTTTAATCGATTTTTGGAAAACTGGGGTACAAAGTAAGAAATATAGTTTTGCAATTTTCTAGATAATAAAAATGCACGTCTATTAGTAAAACTTTTGTCATTTAATTGTTGTATTTTCTGATAAATCCAAAGATCACTCTGTTCAATATTTCGAAACTCCCGTGAGTTTCGAAATATTGAACAGAGTGATCTTTGGATTTTATTTTATCGAATGAAATATGATTAACCATGTTTTGTCTTTAAGAATGTTTGAATGAAACGTTCAAAAATGTCATATAAGTATGAATTTTAGAACTGTATGTTTAATATTGGTGGCGGTATAGTCAATCGAAATTGTTCGAAAACGGGAAAGTAGCGTCTGAAAATATTATCCATAAAATCCATGCATACGAATACAGCCATATCTAAATCGCAACATTAAATTAGGAACATTGTTACGAGTTATTAAGTAAGTTTGCAATGACCGTTTACCATATGAACCACAGTAGCAAGCTAGTATTTCGCAAGTGAGGTATGAGTAAATGTTTGAGGCGTCCTCGTTGCACTATTCCCACGGAATCATCGCACACCAGCCGCCCAAGAAGCATCGGCCTCCCGTTATCTTGTGCTATCTGAAAAAAAATTGGTTCTTCTAAATGTAAGCTTTTGGTACTGGAATTGATCATCCTTTGCACTTTTGGTGAGTACTGATAAAATGATATTTATCAAAGGGTTGCCATAGTATAGAAATCCTCTTTAGTATGATAATATTACAATTATTTTCTTTGTAGCATCATGCTCATGCAAAACAAAAATGGCCAATGCTATAGGTTTCCTTAAGATACAATAAATATTTTAATATTCTTACTTGTTCCAATGTAGCAAGAGCTTTATCTGGCTGACCGCTAGCAACATGGAATCTAGCAGACTCTGGAAGCCACTGAAAGCAATATTTTTCAATCTATTTAGGGTAATCTTAAACAGAAAAAGTGAAAAATATTAACTTTATGTTACTTGACCAGCAAAACATTTTGTTCTAGAGATATTTTTCTATGGATTCTAATGAACACTTTCAGTCATCTCTTACCACGAGGTGGGTGACATAACAGAAAAGAGCGCACTGTACTATAAAAAATCATTACACAAAACATTAAACAACTCACAGGACATATTACAGCAAACATCAGAAGAGGTATAGTAGACAGTGCCAGAAGCCAGTGTACACCCAATGTTGGCATAACCACTAATGCCAAGGCTACCTCCAAGCAGGCACCTAGCGCCCAGAAACACTGTTAACAAAAATAATGCAGTCAATATAAATGTATATTGAAAATATGATATGAAAACCTAATTTAGATGTTTGAAGAGAAACGACAAATGAATTATCAATTTAAATCATCATTACTTCAATCCATATTTCGTATTGCTGGGCAAGAGACCGTCTCTTCAGACCTGTAGGAATTGGCCTACTGCACTACACTGGTTTTTTTCATTGAGGCCGTACACTGTTAGCCACAGATGCTTGTTACAACAGATGGGTTTGTGTAGGTTTCGTTTTAAGTTTTCCATATCTTCACAGATGTATGAGTGTCGGAAACTCCTGGTTCTTACCACATCCAGAGGAAGAAAAGAGTCGGCGAAACATGAACCTATTTTAAGTCTGTAATAGCACAGAGATTAAATATGTATTTATGTTTTATAACATGCCATGTATTAAGCAACAATAAGCAGAGATCCATTAATCATGTGGGGCTTGAAAAAAAAGAAATATCACAAAGGAGAGGGGTTAGAAATCGTTACGTAATTAATGGACGACTCCTATCCACGTTTTAGAAAATCTAAATATAAATGCTTAACATTATTTACAGTTTACACCAGTAAAATAGGGCAATGTCGAAAATCTCTCCAAGATCCCATCAACAAAGGTTTGACTGATATAACATAGCATAATTTCATAATACTTATAATGCATTTTTCACGGGTGCACATTTTCTTACATAACTTTTCAATTCCTATCATTGGAGGTCCGAAAATATTTCTCATATCATTTAAAACCATAATGATCATTCTTCATAAAAAAGCGAGCGTGCCGCGGCAGCGGCCGGCGAAGCGCCAGAAACGACTTTATGGAAACGTTCTTAGTAACAACATTATTAATTAAAGCAATATGATCATTGATTAAAGCAATATGAATGTTATGAAGAAAAAAGATCTGAAAAAAATATATGTATTTAAAATGGTAAAATTATGACGAGTGATTATTATGAACACAAATCGGTAGTAAGACAAAGAATAGGATTTAGAATATCATGTGAGCCAATATGGACCCATTTTTCACACTAACACAGGTCAATCAATTGATTACTCATGATCCGCTTCTGCTTATTTGCTTTTTATTTGATGCGTTATTTCGAGATTTCTTGTTCTTTAGCATGCAGTTATCTTGACAAACTCCTCAATCTCTTTATGGACTACTAGTTGTGCCCGCGAACTACGTTTCGCCATATATTTTTTCCCCGTTTCTGCAACATTTTTCATTGATGCTCAGCTGCTATTAGTCGTAGCGTGATGTTATATAGCCTAAAGCCTTCCTCGATAAATGGACTATCCAACACAAAAATAATTTTTCAATTTGAATTAGTAGTTCCTGAGATTTGCGCGTTCAACCAAACAAACAAACAATATAACAAATTCTTCAGCTTTATTATATTAGTATATTTTATTAGCTTTTTATTCAGCTTTATTAGATGTGTATTGCTCTAATACCTGGTGTACTTACTGGATTTAGGCATAAGTATGTAATAAAGTTTTTTTATAGAAATTGATATGCATATATACAGTATATACATTTATTTTATATCCAATTATAGAAAAGTATTTTTCACTGCTGTTGGCATTGGGGTGAAAAATGTATGGACACAGAAGAATGTCATTTTGAATACACATATAATGTAGACCCTGTAAAGCAACCTTCTTAGGGAAATGTAATGAAATTGATAACTTACATCAAGCAGAACCACGCATTTTGCTCTTTGTTTTGTAGGCAGAAATTCTGCATATAATGTAACTCTGGAAGAATTCAATTCAAAATATTATCATAATTAATTCAATTTAGTTTCATTGCCATGAACACTACAACGAAAATATACTTACGATTGTGGTACACAACCAATAGCGAATCCTACAAGTCCTCTTAAAAATAACAGCCACAAGAAATTTGGTGCAATTGCGCTGAGTAAACCATAGTAAAACAGCAGTACACCGCACATACTCAGTGCCTAAAATCAAGCACATTTTTTAATTGTTTGTACATATGATACATTAAAGTATTATTTCATTCAAAGAATTGAGAATATAAATAAAAATTCTTACAGTTTTTCTTCCATAGCGATCACTTATGTTGCCCCAAAATGTGGAACTAAGCATCATTCCCATAAAAACTACAGTTGTTGTTAGGGCTTGCTGATATCTGAAATAAAAAATGAGTAAATACAAAAATAAAAAAGTTGATAAAGTCAACTAGACTTATTTGGTGATGAATATTACAACAGCCAGGTGGCTACATACATACTTGCTTATGTTCCATTCACAGTGGAGGGCAGGAGATAAAATGCTTAATATTGTCATTTCCATAGAATCTGCCATCCAACAGAGACCAGTACATAAGGAGAGTTTGACTTGGAACCAGCCAAATCCTAAAGCATTTACAGCTTGAGTCACTGTGAATGTATCTGAAATAAAAAGGAGTAGATGGGTATTAGTTATGACTTTTGAGTTTTTGAAATGGCACATGATCTGACATAGAGCAGGAAAGGGAATCGATGACAGATGGGAACAAATGGCTCAATGCGATTAGCTTAGATTCGCTGTGCTACACTCAAGTCTGCTGGAGAACTATGTACACCTCTTTACTTATGATGATATAGATAAAAATGAAAGTGAAACTACAGGCAGTGAAATTATTGGGTACTGGCACAGAATAGATAATAGTACTAAAGTACAGAAGGATCACTCTCGAAGAAAAGCTAAGTTTAGGTATGAAAATGTACCTACTCATGCGACCTTCAACTGACTTCACTGGAAATTGAAATTTATTGCAGAACACGAGTGTTCTAATTCCGTTACGAGTCCCTGACCCGATACCAAGGCGACAAGAGCGCAGGGTTCCCACTCACCGATATATTTACGAAAATATTAATTAATTAATAAAGATAAAAGTGTGTATTAATTAATTCAACAAAATATATTTCTTGTCTATCTAATAAGTTCTTAGTTTCAGATTTTTGTATTGTCAAAAGAATAATATGTTTGTCAGTTCAGAAAATTGTTTTTGATGAACCAATTAAAGAATTTTATCGCAGGTAGAAAATTAGAGGAGCAAAGAAAACCACCGATCGCCATAGTTGCCGTTGAACGAGCTTCGACGTGGCACCATAATTGTAGACTAAGAGCTTATTTATTTAAATTTATTTAGATTTAAATAAATAAGCTCTTAGTTTATTTAAATTTAAATTATGAAATTTGAGGGTTGAAAATATTCGAATCCTTACAATCTTATTAAATAGTCCACAGGAAAACACGAACATGGCAATGTAGGTAATTGGATTTCTTGTAGTAACTGAAACAATTCACTTCCAAGATTTCCTTGTAAATGGTGCTCAAAATTATGTGTAAATACTGTCTCTAATTTCTGAATATACTCATTCATTTCTTGAGAGGGCATCTTTAAACTTCCATAGAATGATTTTCTTTTATTATAAGCTTTATAGTGAGTAATAAAATAAAACAAGTATTGTATATCATCTACCTACTTGACTGCGAATCATAATAAGCATAATTTATCAAGTATAAAAACTATTGTAATTTTTTTAAAGTAGGTATTTTTACTATTATACTTATTTCACATTCATTCATTTAAACGCCCCTAAACACTTACCTATTTTTAACAATTTTATCCTTATCATGTGGGTAGGTACCTACTATAATAACAAAGTAGTTAGGATGTGATGTGAAAAATAGTCAAATAGCTTTCCTTTCAATATCTTTTGGTATATTAAAAAACTATAATTTTGCATCCTTTTTCTTCCGTTTAGTTATACACCCATAAACACAACAGGACCTATCATACAGATGACGTGATTATTTCGAATTCATTGTTCGTTACAAAAATCACCGAGAAAATCTTAACTATTACCACGTAATAACATGCGACGCGGCTAGCGTGCGAGCCGAGTGGCAACCCTCTGCCATATAGCGGCTGGCCGGGACGCCCGGCCAAATGTACCTAAACTGCGGAGTGAGACCCCCCTGGTACTGGGGACGCCAATGCATATTGAAAACATGCATTGGCATCCATGAAGGGTTGTAAATTTGCAAGTCTTACAGGAACCACATGGGCTATAGGCGACTATAGCTGGTGTACATCCATCCATCAGGTGTACAGCCTGCTTGTTTGCCAACTTTGTTGTACTTATGAAAAAATATATCATAAAAATAATCCAATGGTTTAATAGTGTGCTAGCCAAAGCAACATTATGTTCCACGTTTTGTCGGTTTAAAATGAGTATACATAAAACTTCAAAAAATTATATCGTAAAAGAATTACCGTCGGGCACAACGGAAACTGATGCCATTTCAATCTCCTGGGGAGGTGGCATTGGTACTGAGCCTGTTCGCGGCCCCACTCCACTATCATCCAAATCTTGATATCCTTTAGCCCGTCCCATTTTTAATCTTATTATGAATCTAACTGATACAGTTTTTCTGACGTGGAGACTGTACCAGAATAACGGGAGAGTCTCTACTTTCACACATAAAACAATAAGTTTAGTTCACTCGTTAGTTTATAAAATACATAAAAAAATCATACAAAATTGTACTTTAACGTAAGATTTTTGCAAGGTATTCATAACAACTTAATTGCAAAAAAATATACAAACAAGTAAAACTTCTTCGGACCACAAATTATATTACTGTTACTTCGGACTCGCGAACGAAAGAATCAAAGAAATCAAAAGTGGATTATGTACAGTAAGCTCCCATTCAAGCTATACATTTACACTGCGAAAACCGCCACTATTACGAGCGGCATAAGAAGGGTCCAAAGGTCAAACAGTATAGCTTGATAAGGAGCTTACTGTACCTACCTAACTTTTGACAAATGGTGCGTTCCGAATTGCGTTATAAGCGATAATATCGCGAATCCGACCAAATTAAATCGTCACAAAATATAAGGGCTATTGAATCAGTAGGTTATGTTGTGACTTTGGTCGGATTCGCGATATTATCACTTTTATCGTTTTACGGAACGCAGGGAAAGCATCGCGAGATCTTATGACATTGACACTGACATTAGCATTTTTTTCCAGCCTAGGAAAGATGGGGTCTAAGACCATACGGATACGTACTTAAGTAGTGTTTTTTTGCAGAAACCTTTTATGTCGGCAACTGTGCGAATAAAGAGCGTTTGAATGAAGGCACCACTATAATTTTTTATGCAGCAAGCAACTAGCTGAGCCCGTAATTTGCTTGTATGGAATTGAGCTTGGTTGTAGTGTAGCGTGATAAATGGGCTATCCAACACTAAAATAATTTTTCAATTCCAACCAGTAGTTCCAGAGCTCTATTAAACAATGTGTCTGGACACCGGTGTCCAATCCGTTAAGGCGAAGCAATATGATCAATTTTATCTAGAAATCCGCCTTATTAAGGCATTTTGCCTGTACTGTTTTGAAATGGCGGCAATGTTTTTTTTTACTGTGTACCTACGGTTGGGAATATTTATTTTGCCATATCTACCGATGTAGAGGTCCTACAGGCATTAAAGTGGTTTCGTTCGATAGCTACAAAAGCAGGCAATAAGTTCACACTAAAAAGTTTATCAAAAACTCCCATTACACCTTAAAAAATACTTGAAAGTGTTAAGAAAATTTGGTTGTTTTTTTATTTTTTAATTGTTTTTTTTAAAAATGCCTGATAACATACCTTTTTTACTTTTTATATGCACTAAGTTTCCTTATTGTAAGTGGTTTAAATAGTTCTAATTTTTATGAATTTTACCACTTTTAAAATAAGTATCACTTTTTCTACAGTGTGTCCCCGGATAAGGTGCACAAACGAAAATGGGTAAAACTAGCACTTCCGCACATTGGATAATGCGATCGTGGAGTTCGGCCTCCGTATTAAAGGTAGTGCTGTACACCCATTGTTTCATCACACCGCATGAAAAGTAATCCAGTGGTATCATGTCAGGTGAGCGTGCTGGCCATCGCACAGGGCCTCCTCGACCTATCCAGGTAATATTGGGGTAAGTTTGATTCAGGAAATTTCGTACAATCGTGGCGTAGTGAGTAGGGCATCCGTCCATTTGGACAAACATGTGTCTTCTTCTTGCCAGCGGCACATCCTCTAACATAAGGGGGAGATCATCTCTTAAAAGGGACAAACACCGTTCGCCGTTTAATGTCCTTGGCAGAATAATCGGCCCAATCAATGTGTCGTCAATTAACGCCGCCCACACATTTATTGAAAACTGCACTTGAAGTGTAGACGGTCTCTTAAGGTGCGGGTTTTCGTGACGCCATTGGTGCAAATTATGCCGGCTCGTGTGGAAGTAGCCTCGCCTGTCCACAAAATTCGTTGGGGTAAATCAGGGATGTCCCTTATTTGTCTTAAAATCCAAGCGGACATAACGCACCTTGGCTGCCTATCAAAATCTTCATTGAGGTGTTGCACTCTCTGATAGTGCAAAGGGTGCAGTCCTTCTTTTTTTAAAATGCGCCATACTGCTTTTTTGGAAATACCATGACGTGTCGCAAGAGGTCTAGTACTGGTTGTAGGATCAGCGAAGATGTCATTCAACACAGCTTTTTCAATCGACGTATCAATGACAACGGCTTGTTCGCGACGTTCGAGCTAATCCAAGGCCAACATTACTAAATCTTCTATGTACTTACTTCTTGAAAATTCCGAGCAGAGGGTTGCATACGGTTCGGGAACGCAGCTATGTACGCAGTACGTGCAGCTCTTGCCACTCCTCGGCACATTCCGTAATAAAAATTAATATTTGCGATTTCACGCAGAGAAAACTCAGTTAAGTAATAGCGGCATCTCGGAAAAAAACAAGACGTGTTAACTGCGAGCGTTTCGGACCCACTGAGTCTAACACTTTTTAAAGTCCCTAAGGCGCTCCCCTCTCGCACCCTCTCTTTGTTCCGCGATAGTGAATAGCTGAACACAATGTAAAAAAATCTACCTGAGCGATGACGTAAGCGGCGCGTTAGCAGGCCCTCAATTAAAGCCTCGTAGCTAAGCATGTATTAGAGACAGAATGTTGATTTTTTTTTTGTTGAAAAGGTTATAAGATCTGGATTAATAAGAGGTAATAAAAAGAAATTGTGATAGGGGGCATTATTTGGTAAAAATAAACATTTACTCAAAATTTAACACTTTTATGTTTAAAATTAGTGGAAAAAAAATATTTTTCTTCCTATTGACTGCTTTTACCCCACTAACCCGCACTGCGCCAGCGTGGTGGGAGAAGGCCCAAAAACCCCCCAAAATGATTCAAACTAACCAAAGGCCCCAAGTGCCCGGCGGTCCCGGAGGCCGTGCCGGCGGTGACGGTTGTCGACCCGGCGCTGGGACCTGGGGTGCGAAGAATCCCCGGGCGGCGAAAACTCCCCGTCAAACGACCTTGGCCCTGGCAACCTACAACGCGCGTACACTGCGGACCGAGGAGAAGCTGCTGGAACTAGAGAGGGAATTGAGCAGGATTCGTTGGAGTATTGTGGGACTATCCGAAGTTCGAAGAGAGGGCGAGGACACGATGGTCCTAAAATCCGGCAACCTGCTCTACTTCCGGGAGGGCGAAGAACTGTCCCAAGGTGGTGTCGGGTTCATTGTCCACAAGTGGTACAGATCGGAAGTGTGTCGAATAGAGTGGCGTACCTTATACTCAGAATCACCGAACGGTATTCGCTGAAGGTCATACAGCTCTACGCCCCGACCTCGACCCACCCACGTATGAGGATATTTCTCGGGCAATACATGCTTCCAAGATTCACTACACCGTTGTCACGGGAGACTTCAATGCAAGGCTAGGCAAGCGGGGCGATAACGAGTTGAAAATGGGGCAATTTGGAGCTGGAATCCGGAATTACCGAGGTCAAATGCTAGCCGACTACATGGAGAGGGAGGGACTCTATATGATGAACTCTTTCTTCAAAAAACGGCTGCATCGAAAGTGGACCTGGAAAAGTCCGGATGGCGTGACAAAAAATGAGATTGACTTCATCATGTCGACTAAGACCCGTATATTCAATGACGTCTCAGTGATCAATTCGTTTAACACGGGGAGCGATCACCGAATGTTAAGAGGCGCATTGAATCAATAAAAGCGGAAAGGTATCGACTGGTGAAGTCTGCGCTCCGTCCCGAAGCCATCCAGATCCAAAACCTCGAGCGCTTTCAACTCGAATTGCATAATCGCTTTGATTGCCTGGAGGACTGCACGGTTGTGGACACTTTTAATGACAGGGTTGTAGAAGCTGTCCTTACGGTGGGTGCAATGTTTTGCAAACCCAGCCGTACCTACTAAGAAGTAAGATCTCGGAGACAGCTAAGCTACGCTGATGCGACAGCTAAGCTGATGGAGGAAAGGCGTGTAATGGGTCGGCAGTCTTCTGAGGGTGCTCGTCGGCGACTCAACAAGCAGATCTCTATGTGTCCGACTCGCGACATACGCCGATTTAATACGGAACGTATTAAAAAGGCCATCGAGCGGAACAAGGGCTCCAAAGTGTTCGCAAGAGATCTGTCACTCGGTCAGAGTCTGCTGACGAAGCTGAAGACAGAGGATAGCAGTCATTACATCCCGACCTGAGCTTATGGCCGAGATCGAACGCTTCTATGGACAGCTTTACGCAACATCACAGGCACCTGTTATTTAGGCTACAGACCCTAGAGCCAAATTGACTCGGCACTACACCGAAGACATCCCGGACGTCAGTCTGTACGAGATTGTATTATTTGCAATTGATACTTCACTTATGTTTAAAATTAAAAGACGATTGCAAATTTATGACGATGTAAATAGTTCTATCTCAAGAATAGTTTACTGGTTTAATGCGAATAACTTGTGCCTCAATGAAGGGAAAACTAAATGTATAAAATTTGTTTTACCCAATGTTAAAGAGGTTCACACCACTGTTAACATAAAGCATAAAAATGTGGACCTTGTGGATACCGTAGTATTTCTTGGTATTACTTTAGATTCAAAGCTTCAGTGGGGCCCACATATTGATAAATTGTCGAAGAGACTTAGTTCTGCAGCCTACGCTGTATGGAAAATACGTCAGCTGACTGATGTTGATACAGCAAGACTTGTATACTTTGCCTATTTTCATAGTGTGATGTCGTATGGCATTTTGCTGTGGGGAAATGCTGCCGACATTCAGACTGTTTTTGTGCTGCAAAAAAGGGCTATTCGTGCTATTACCTTAAAATAAGAGACTCTTTGAGAGAAAAATTTAAAGATATTGGTATTATGACCGTCGCGTCGCAATATATTTACGAGAATATAGTATATGTTCATAAAAATATACATTCGTTTTGTAAAAACAGTGATCTTCATTCAGCAAATACTAGGCAAAAGAATATGTTAGCGTTACCAAATACTCGGCTTAAAAAAATTAATAATTCTTTCAAAGGCCTTTGTGTACGTTTCTACAATAAAATCCCAAATAATATTAAAGCACTTAACTTGAATCTATCAAGGGCGCACTTATGAAAAAAGCATATTATAAAGTGTCTGATTATATGACAGATAAAACTGCTTGGGATTGACAAAAAATGTGATAATTGACGTTCAAAGGGTGTTAACACTTTGTGATAATAGGATAAATTTCATTCGAGTAACTGTTCCACTCACACCGACAGGCATTTCTATATTATTAAAAAAAACGTTTGTGAAATATAATATTGTAATGTTGACATTTTAAAAGAGGAGACAAAAAAAATACAAGACCTTCCGAGTTTCTTGCCTGTTCTTTTCGAGAAGGCTCTCCCAATTTCCGAACAGGTGTAGAGTCAATTTTTTTTTTCATTTGACTTGTATTTGCACACATCTTAATAATGGTTGGGGTGTGTGTACATACAAGGATTAAATAATTTAGTTAATTAGATTCTTGGTTGAAGATTTTTATATTTTTTTTTGACGTCAATAAGTGCCTGTAAAGGTCTATATTGAATAAAGATTTTTGAGTTTGAGTTTGAGATTAGTGTGGCTCTCAAACAGCTTAAAAACAACAAAGCACCGGGTGATGATGGAGTTACAGCCGAACTCCTAAAAGCGGGCGGACTACCAGTCCGGAAAGCGTTGCAGCGGCTAAATTTAGTTTAGTCTATTCCAACAAATGCCAACAGAATTGACACCATTATTGTAGTAAAAAGAAGACACGAAGTTTGTAATTATTGGTTCATGCATTACTTTACCGGCCTAGGCCAGGAAAGTAAGCACAGACTAAGAAGAGATACTACGAAAGTAAGAATGGAAATTCTGACTGGGCTGTATACAACGTGTCTCAGAATATCTCCCCATACCTATTTAAAAATTACCTATATACCGGGTGTAACAGAATACCGCAATAATATTGAAGGTTGTTGATTAACAAAAAAAAATGTTTTATGACTATTCTTTGTATTTTTATTATATGCCTACTTTCGATTTAATACGCTGAACTGTTAAGCGTATTAAATCGAAAGAAGGCATATAATAAAAATACAAAGAATAGTCATAACAACAATTTTTTTTTGTTAATCAACAACCTTAAATATTATTGCGGTATTCCGTTACACCCGGTATAATATTTAATTTTATTTCAACTATCAAATCAATCAAGTGCCAATCTAAAACTGCGTCCGTACCGCCTAACTCAAAGCGATCACTCGCTATCGTTATCGTGACATTAGAACAATAGTTTTAATGTCACAGGTGGCATTTGAACTATTATTCTAATGTCACGAAAGCGATAGCGAGTGATCGCTATCAGTTAGGCGGTAGCCCCCCTGTTCTTAAATTGAATTTTTATAAAACTGTTCTAAAATTGATTTTTCATTAATTTCTTCCATGGAGACCTGCCAATGTTCTTTGATTACATGACAAGTTATTAAGGTTGACTCTTTCTTTTCGGTTAAATAAATATTATAATTTTTATGGGGAGTTATTCACCAGAACTCGAAACCAATACGACTTCAGCGAGGTGTGAGACAAGGTGACGTTATATCGCCGAAGCTGTTCACAGCTGCGCTGGAGGATGTATTTAAGCTTTTGGACTGGAGAGGACTCGGCATCAACATAAACGGCGAGTACATGACTTACCTTCGTTTTGCCGATGATATCGTGGTCATGGCTGAGACCGTGGAAGATCTAGGCACAATGCTCGAAGACCTCTGTAGAGTTTCCCAACAAGTGGGTCTTAAAATGAACATGGACAAGACCAAAATTATGGTGAATTCCCATGTAGTACCCACTCCTGTGAAGGTTGGCGGCTCTACACTGGAAGTTGTTGACGAATATGTTTACCTGGGACAAATAGTCCAGCTCGGTAAGTCCAACTTCCAGAAAGAGGTAAATCGACGAATCCAACTCGGCTGGGCAGCGTTCGGGAAGCTACGCAGCATATTCTCGGCCAATCTACCGCAGTGTCTTAAGACGAAAGTCTTCAATTCGTTCGTGTTGCCAGTGATGACGTACGGAACTGAGACGTGGCCGTTTACAATGAGTCTCATCAGAAGGCTCAATGTCACTCAAAGGGCAATGGAGAGGGCTATGCTCGGGGTTTCTCTACGCGATCGCATCAGAAATGAAGAGATCCGTAGAAGAACTAGAGTCGCCGACATAGCCCAAAGAATTGCAAACCTTAAGTGGCAGTGGGCAGGACACATAGCTCGCAGGACTGACGGCCGTTGGGGCGGAAAGGTCCTCGAGTGGCGGCCGCGTACCGGGAGACGCAGCGTTGGTAGGCCCCCCACAAGGTGGACCGACGATCTGGTGAAGGTCGCGGGAAGCCGCTGGATGCGGGAGGCGCAGGACCGATCGGTTTGGAGATCCCTGGGGGAGGCCTATGTCCAGCAGTGGGCGTCTCTTGGCTGAAATGATGATGATGATGATGAGTGTGGACCTTACCATGCGCGCCTGCAAGGGCAGAGAGAACACCGGGGGGTTTTAGTGGGTCGGCCTGGAACTCTGCCGGGCCAGCTCCACACACGCTCGCCGTCTAGCCAGCGGCGGGTACGGTGCGGTTGCGCATTTCCCAACGAAATTAAAAAAAACTTTTTTAAAAAACACGCTTTTACCAAAAAGACTAAAAACCAAAAAGTTGAAAATAAAATAAGATCACACTTTTAGCAAATCAGGATTTTAAAAATTTTCTTGAGACAACTAGAAATGTAACACAAAAATTTTCTCAAAATTTTAGCGATGTAGTACAAGAACACAATGACTCTATAAGCGTGGGGCGTAATTTAAAGGATGTATTCCTTAGTTCAACTAAGTTTGTAAGCAAGAGAAGTGTAAAATCTAAAAGCCCCACGCTTTTAGAGTCATTGTGTTCTTGTACTACATCGCTAAAATTTTGAGAAAATTTTTGTGTTACATTTCTAGTTGCCTCAAGAAAATTTTTAAAATCCTGATTTGCTAAAAGTGTGATCTTATTTTATTTTCAACTTTTTGGTTTTTAGTCTTTTTGGTAAAAGCGCGTATTTTAAAAAAGTTTTTATAACGTTTTTTTATTTACTACTTTTTAGATCGCTTGGTTTTTAGTCTTGACAATAAATTCATATTTTCTATGAAAATGATTTTAATCGTTTTTTAGTCTTTTTGGTAAAAGCGTGTTTTTAAAAAGTTTTTTAACGTTTTTTTATTTACTACTTTTTAGTCTAACTAATAATTAATAAATCTTATTGACATCATTGACATTGGATTTCCTCCCATATAAAATTAGTTTTTATTTAATTGTACTATAACTAAGCATTTTTGTGATTCCAATATGCCAAAATATTGTATTGTCACCGGGAATACATATGTAGAAAAAATTTGAGCTCAATTGGAGCAATAGAAGTGGTCGAAAAATCGATTGCAAGATTTGATCGTGACAAAGAAACCAACAGACAGAGCAACTCAATAAAAAGCGTGTAAAAAAGGTAAATATCCACCAGGTGCTTCAGCTTTTTTTTTTATTTGGGTCAATAGGCTGTCGACTATTTGAGATTAATTTCGACAATTATGTATAGTAATTAATTGGTGTTATAAAAGTAAATATACCATGAAGTTAAGAAATAAAATAAATTTATTTGATAACATTTTATTGTTAACAAATTAACATTCGTCATGCGTGTTACCAAGGATGACATAATGTTACTAAAGGTCATTGACAGGGTCCAGCAGCTGATCGTTTCGTATTGTAAATCGATGAGTAGACTTATTTCATACTTCATACTTGTTATATTATAATTATAATATGTTTTAAGTATTTATAATGTTTTAAGCTTAACTTAAAATTATTGCGTGACGTGTTCGTGCTTGAGAACAAGATTTTTTATTTATTTTATCGTTTTCATGATACTGTGATAATTTTAATCATAGTTTTAGTGATAGTAATAATGATAATGTGACAGTGTTTATAATGAATTTTACCACAATGTAATTGGTTATAGAGCCCTGAGTTTTTAATGTCTCGCAGATGGTATGAAAAGTAGAGTATTCACCTCTGGAGTAAAGCAGTGACTTCGTCTTAGTGGACTTGAATCCCTCGCTTCACTTTGGACTCTACATAACTCCTGAGCAAAATTTTTATGTTAAGTGATTTCAATTATAGCGGATGATATAGGTATACTGAAATAAAAAAATCAAGGAAATATTAATATTAAATTTTGAGTACAATTGATAATGTGCCGTAAAATTTATAATTATTATTAACAAGTTACCATGGAGTTCCATCAAGAAATTACAACAAAAAGCTTTAACAATATGTAATTAATTTACAAAACAAAATATTTGTCTTTCTCTTATCGTTTGGCAGTGCTGGCTGAATCTAAAATGCTTAATGAAAAATGTAGGTATAGGTTACTCGATCCATACTCATTCGGGTAGCCAACTAGGTGGGCGTGGGCGTATCTACTTCTCCGGAAAATCTAAAGAAAGAGCAAAGGTTACACGGGACGACTGATGTTGATCCAGAGCAAATACTACTAAAAACACCGTTCAACAAAATGTTTTATCCAATGTACCTTTTAATAAGCTTCATGTGTCCATTTTAAAATGCGCTAGTTTACCTTGGATAAAAAAGAATGTTTCATTTTATGCATTATGTTGATGTGATAGTTCTTAAAACATTAGCACTACAACATATTGCGCACTATAGAATGATCTAGAGATGATTCTTGCCAAAGAGATGACAGATCTATAGCGAAGAGCTTAATACTTTTTTAGTTGAGTATTGTAGTGCTTTTTCCTGCTGAATTGTTGAAATATTGGGAAATCTTAGTTGAAAGAAAAAAAAACAAACTTATTCCTTTAGTCCGATACAAAATGAAAAGCTTTATTCTGGTAGGTACATGGTTGTAATTCACTTATGCATAATGTTACTGAAGTTAACAAAATCCCTCAATGCAAAGCACTTAACTAAATGTTTAATTAATACAAGCCAAGGGCAGGATGGTTCAGGTTTGTTTGATCAATCTCGGCAGGTAAAAATCAGGTACAAATTGGGTACAAAACTACAAAATGAGGGGCAATAAAATACACGAACAAATAGTTATAGGTTTCCTTTTTTTTTTTTTTAATTAGTAGCCTTCCCCGGAGCGGTTGTTAGTGGATCATACCTTCTATGCTCAGTCTTGCAATCACGGGTCAGAGATATAATATTCCTGTTTTATATTAATATATTTAGCTCCACAGAATTCCTCCTTGATAATAGGTTAGTTCATCTGGCTCTAAAGTCAAGCAGCGGAGCCCTACGGCCTCCGGGAACTGCCCTGGAGATTCATAGCACAGTGTTAGGTTAAAAATATAATTAAATATGCCTATGATCTTGAGGTCAGTGGGTCTAACACTGAGTTCTGAAGGAATCCCAGTCAATACATCTGAATTTCAGGTAATAAACATTGCAAGTTTATTCCAAACATAATTTTCAATGAATTGTCAAAGTTTCTTATTGGTTAGTTAATAAAAAAGACATATGGAGGGGAGAGCACCTATTTCGTGTATAATTACTGCTATTAATAAAAAGAAAACAGCTTAATTTGTGAGTTATTTGCCAAAGTATGATGTAAAACTCAATATAGTGAAAATCTAGAATTTAACATGAAATTCACCAGTGTTACTCAATATATGCATTAATCCCACTAAAATGCCGCTTACTATCAGGTTTTTTTTAATGAAATAGGGGATGAAAAAGGCGAATTTTGGAAATG
Organism: Schoenobius gigantellus; assembly: GCA_963935595.1. Taxonomy (NCBI): domain Eukaryota; kingdom Metazoa; phylum Arthropoda; class Insecta; order Lepidoptera; family Crambidae; genus Schoenobius; species Schoenobius gigantellus. Next base: position 20,977,115 of record OZ012541.1, read on the forward strand.
TGATATGTTTGATTTAATAATCAATATACCCACTAATAAAAATAAAATTAACAAAATCTGTTTTAAATCATGAAATATAATAAGCTAATTAGATACCTTAGTGTGGGCGGAGTATTATCTATTGATAAAATTTATTTCTTTCTATTAATTTAATGAATCGCGCGCCGGCGATTAAAAATATGATTGAGCTTTTACTCTTCAAGCCATTTATTTTCTTCGCAGAACTAAATATATAAAAACTTTATGATCTTCAAATCAATAACAAATTACTTCCATCGATGTCTCACAGACTAATCATAACCTAGACGATAGACTAAACCAACGCTCCACTTGCGCGCAGATTTGCGTTTATGTGGAAGCGACGGAGCCGAGGTCCGTTTGCTGAATGTTAAGCGCCGTATTGGCGACGGAACCTCTCCTAAAACCAAATTCATTTCATAACACTCGTAAGACTCTTAACTTGCTTCAAGATGTGTCAAGTCAACATACGGATCTTTCGAAATTCTACAATATGCAATAAGTATTTCCAGCTAAAGTTATAAGTTTGGTTGAAAAACAAAACGTAATGAAAAATTAATCATAAACAAATTGTGAATGCTTTCCAAATTCTATTCGACGAAACTATAATTATATGATCTATAAGTTTAAGTGTATTTTATTAAAATATGTCTATAGAAATGATCAAAACAAACGGTCTAAATGTCAAATTCCGAATTTTGAGAAAATCAACCCACCTAAATGGAAGCACGGGATTTTGGGCGAAAAAGAACTATCTTTGTAAATAAGGCCAGGATAAACGCGAGATTTATTTTGTTTATGCAAAAAGTGAATAATGACCAAAGATAATTGCAAATGTCACTGACGTGACGTGAAACGACGTTGACGTTGACACTTGACATTGATATTGTGAAATTAATTGACAAAGTTATTGTAATTGTGATTTTAGTTGTGAAATTTGTGTTAAAACTACAGTGAAACCAAAGTGTTTTTGCAAAATTAGTGTTTTATGAAATTTTAAGAAAAAACGGTGTTACAGTATCCCCCCAACCACGATAGAATTCACGTAGGGAATTCGTCTGACGCCTCGTCAGCCTCAAAACCTCCTAACCAACCAAACAAAATTATCATAATTAGAATCAATTAGGTACTTAAAAACTATTCATTCGTGATAAACTCTTTACCCAATTACGCCTAACGTTTTTTTTTTTTTATATAAGTTTATTTATTTGTATAAGATAAAAAATAAAGCTTTAAATATAAACGTGTGTAAATAAAGAATATTTAACCTGCATGTACCTTAAATCTACGTAAATCCATTAATATGGTATGTTAAAGATTGTAATAAAAAAACCACATTCACCAATAAGGTGACAAAATCTAGCGCGAAACTACTGCTGCTAGCACCTACATGGTTGTAAAAAAAATATTCACCCATAAGGTGGCAAAATCTAGCGAAACCACTTCTGCTAGCACCTATATGGCTGTGATAGATAGGCAAAAAGCATTATATCCTATGCCCATCAAATATAAGAAAGTAATAAAAAAAACTGTAGTGTCAGGACTGACGCCGAGATGGCGTTGTTAAATAAGTATATCTTGACACTAGCAGTGTATAGCAAGTAATGTCAACAACCACCGGTAGATGCCGTTATTACAGACATTTTGACTCTAATCGTCAAATAATAAGTAGAAAAAAACAATAAAAAGGAAATAAAAAAAAAATGAGTTGCATGGTGTCGTTGCCCCTGATCGTCGATATTGATTTTCCTACGTTTCCAGCTAGATGTAACTTCCTCCATTATAAGAATATAGCAAAGGCTTATTTCTAGAGTTGCAAACCGCTCCTGTGAGGAATTCAAAATTAATTTTGTTGATTAGAGTAGAATACATATAAAAATAATGAACAAGACACGTTTATATTTGTGATCTTGTGCTAAATGCATCTATCTAACCACATAACAGTTATAATAAGTACATACTTGTTCCTTAATTCTGGTATCAGATACTAAAGAAGTAATATCCATTTTATATAATGGTAGTAATAATATATTTATAATGGTATGAACTAAGACACGTATAATATTTGTGTTTTAGATCTTTATGTACTTATGTAATGGTAATATCAATTTTGAAGATGTTAGGTAAATGGAAACTTAAGTATCAAGGCAAATCAATAAAAAAACGACAGGGACAGACACATGCAAAAACGCCGCCAGATGTTATATGGCGCGTTATCCTACACTCGGGTTCTACGAGACGCCAGGAAGAATGGCGGGGTGGGTATTCTGTGACCGCCGCACCCGCGGTGCCTAAATAGTTTAAATGCTTATACAAATATCGCTATTTTCATAAGAGCATAGAAATTAAAATTAAGTAGGTATTATGTTATTAGGTATGTAATTTAGTCACTCGAAGTATCTAAATTTTTAAAATCTTTTATGTGCCACTTTCCTATGTATTTTCCGTTCTCGTCTTCGAGCTCATAGACGAGGCGAGAAAGCTTACGTATAATTTTACAACGTTCATATTTAGGGGCAAGTTTAGCAGTAAAATATTTATTAGCAGAACTCTGCTTGTACGTACGCTTCCACACAAAATCACCAACATTAAATGAGATATCTCTGCGTTTGTTGTTATAGTATTTTATATTCCTTTCATGGGCCTTACGCAACGACTCTCGGACTTTGATGAAAATGTCACCGAGGTGGCCAATATTAGACGCATGAGTATCGCGTGGCACCACAACCAACTCTTGGAGATCTACAAAATCACGGTAAATACTACCATCAGTGACAGCTTCCCTACCGTGTACTAGCATGAAAGGAGTATAAGAAGTAGACTCATTTACTGAGGTGTTCATGGCAAATTGTATTTTATGTATGTTAATATCCCACGTTCTATGATCGTTCTCAACAAACGAGGAAACTGCAGTGATTATTGTGCGGTTATAACGTTCCACCGTATTAACTTGTGGACAATATACTGGACCCAAATGTACTTGCGGAATATTGTATTTTTCATATAATGCCTGAACCTCATGACTTATAAACTGCGAGCCATTATCAGACATCACAGTCTGTGGTATTCCGTGAACCAGAAATACATGGTCTTCTAACCTTTGCGCTATAACTTTGCCCGTTGCACGCCGTATAGGAAATAATAAGCAATATTTTGTAAAACAACACACAACTACTAGTAAAAAGGTGTTTTGCTGTCGAGACATCGGCAGTGGACCAACGAGATCAATGCTGATGCACTGGAATGGTCGACAGCAGACCTTGGGTTCCCCCATAAAGCCAGGTGGCGCTAGTGAGCTATGTTTATATGAGTTACAAGTGGCACAATTTTTAATAAATTCCTCGGTATCTTTATGCATACCGGGCCAAAAATACCGTAATTTTAATCTTTTATATGTTTTTGCGACGCCTAAGTGCGCAGCAATTGGTTCAGAATGGTTACTTGTAATAATATCCTCCCTAAGCTCCTTTGGTACAACCTCCTTCCACTGGTAGTCACCACAGAGTTTGTTAGTGCTTTTTGTAAATCTAAAAAGCCTACCATCAATAATTTGAAAATTGGGACACGCGCGCGGCCTATCCGTGCAACGTTTTAATATATTGTTATACCAAGCATCGCTGGATGTAAATGCGTCTACGGCTGCCACTGGTACAGAACGTGAGAGTGCATCCGGCACGACGTTTTGAGATCCACTACGATGCTCAATAATAAAGTTATAAGGCGACAATCTACACCCCCAACGCGCTAGTCGTCCTGTAGGATTCTTAAGGTTTAAAAACCACTTTAGACTAGCATGATCGGTAATAATTTTAAATTGTCGACCACCTTCAAGGTAAGGGCGGAAGTGTTCAACGACATGTACCACGGCCAATGCCTCTCGCTCTGTAGCGGAATAGTTACGTTCAGCGGGTGTTAGTGAACGGCTACAGTACGCAACAGGATGTTCTTGTCCATCTACAACCTGGGTTAAGGTACCTCCTAACCCGAAATCAGAAGCGTCACAGTGGACCGCAAAATCTTTCGAGAAGTCAGGACATACCAGAACCGGAGAAGTAGACAGTGCGAGTTTTAGGTCGTTGAACGCCTCGTCTGCCTCGGTCGTCCATTTGAAAAGGGGCGCGCTCTTACGGGTAGAAGTAAGAGCATTAAGGGGACCAGCTCTATGACTAAAATTTTTTATGAAACGCCTATAATAAGATGCAGTTCCCAAGAAACGTTTGACGTCTTTCCTGCAGGTGGGAATAGGAAAGTCTACTATAGCCTTAATTTTGTCAGGATCCGTGCGCAGACCATATTCGTCAACCACATGACCCAAGAATTTCAGCTGTCTCCTGAAGAACTGGCATTTACCCATGTTGACAGTAAGGTTGGCTAGTTTAAGTCTCTCCCTTACCCTACGTAGGAGCTGGAGGTGATCCTGGAAGGCCGTTGGGCCTTCAGGAGTAAGTAAAATTAAATCATCAACATATACGAACACCTTATTGTCAAACTCGGGCCCAAAGAGGCGGTCCATCAACCGCTGCTGCGTAGCTGGAGCTGCAGTAAGTCCAAAGCACATGACCTTAAAGTGAAACAAGCCTCTGCAGGGAATAGTAAAAGCAGTTTTCTCTCTGGACTCAATAGAGTCCAAAGGAACTTGGTAATATGAAGACTTAAGGTCAATAGAAGATAAGTACTTAGCGTTTTTGAGCTGGTCCAGAATATGGCTAATATAAGGCATAGGGTAAGCGTCATGCTTTGATATGGCGTTAAGTTTTCGGCTGTCCAAGCAGAAACGTGATGACCCATCTGATTTAACCGCTAAAGTAACGGGGTTGTTCCATGCACTTCCGCTAGGCTCCACAACATCATCCTTCAGCATTTGGTCTAGGTGTTTATTTAATTCTGCCAGTTTTGCGGGTGAGACTACATAATACCGTTGTTTAATAGGTGGATGGTCACCGGTATCAATTTTATGACTCACTAAGTGTGTCCTACCTAGGCCTTTCTTTTCTGCGGAAATGTCATCAAATTGCTTTATGACGTCATTGACCAGCCTACGCTCAAGCTTAGATAAAGTTTCAAAATCGTGTAAAGCACGGCTGCCTGACATAACTGTGTACACCTGATTATTATTTTTATATAAATGTCCGCTATCTTCTAACAATGATAAAATATCTGGCGCAATATTAAATTCCTTCCAGAAATTTAAGCCAAATAACAACTCTGTAGCAACTCCAGGGACGACGTAAAATTTAATAACACGAGTTTTATTCTCTATCGATACTGGTAAAAATAAATACCCAGTTACTCGTGAAGTAGAACCATTTGCAGTTTTTATAAAGTCTAAGTCCTCAGACTTATGTAAAGTAGCGAAATCTTTAAAATATTTGTATGCTTGCCCTCCCACAATGGAGATCTGTGATCCTGAATCTAGTAATCCTCTGAATTCCAAGCCAAAAATATTAATCTTCAGATAAGCTCTGGTATCATTATAGGTGGCGTTAGTAGTAGCGTGAACCGATGTAACCTTACCTTTATGCATACGTATGTTACTAGCTTTATTTACATTATTATAGAATTCATTGTATTTCTGCCTTGACTGTTCAGAATTACAATGTTTATTATAAAAATATACTGTTTTATGCCATCGGTTCACTACTTGGCGTTTTTTGGAATCTCTACGGTTGAAGGTTTTGAAGAAGTGCACTTTCGACAATTATTTGCATTGAACCCCTTTTCTCCGCAACGATAACAAATAAGTACCCAAGGCGCCTTGCAATACCTCAAGCTGTGGCCATTTTTACGACAGCGGACACAAAAAAGATTATTTTGTGTATTATTCACTGGCTGAATTGAAGAGACTTTTGGTGGAGCCTTGCTAACACTATTACCACTAGTATTTTTGTAACACAAATCGGGAGCCAGAGAAGAAGTGGTGACCCTAGGAGGTTCACTGAAATGCACCGATCGCTCCTTTGCACCTTCTAATAACCTACATTTTTTCTTTAAATCAGTCCAAGATTCCACTGGGGCTAGAGCAAGCTGAGTAGTATAAAAAGGTCTTATATTAAACATGATAATGTTCAATTTATCATCATCAGAGATTGGTTTTGATAATCGAGAAAAATAATTTTGCATAATGCTGAGATAATTCACAATGCTTTCATCGGGGCCCTGAGTACGACTTCTAATTTCCTGCATCAACCTATGGTCATAATCAGATGGTAAATATTCATCGAGAAGCAAGGTCTTCAGCTCAGTCCAATTGTGAACGTCTGACTTTACTCCTCGATACCAGCATAGCGCTTCATCAGTGAAAAGTTCAGCCGCAGAACAGAAAAGCTTTGAATCTGCAAGGCCACGAGACAAGCATAACTCTTCGAGGCGTTGTAAGAAAGCTTTAATGCATGTCTTGCCATTGAAGCGTATATTCAGTTTATGCACGGAGCAATCATTAGCTGTATTGTGTGTAGTTGCAGTGGAGTGCTCAATAGGTTGTTCAGGTGCCAAGCTACTTTTAAAATTATGACAAATATTATCTATTTTTACAAGAATGCTATCTAATTTATTATTCAGAGAAGTAATTAAAGAAGTAAGATTATCATCATACTCCGATGAAGACAAGCGACCAATTCTGTGGAATAAGTGATGTGCAAGAGTTTGAATTCTATTTAACATCTTAAGTGATGACAGCTTACTTGAAGTACTTGTGATAAGTTTCTCAAGATCTTCTAATTTCTTTTGAATTACTTTTAATTCAATATTGACATCAAGATCACAAGTCAGTATTTCATCAGAAGGCAGATCTTTATTGAGAGTACGGATCTGTGCTCTCAGAGCCATCACCGTGTCAGCTGGTTTCGAACCCCTGATTTTCACCTCATATTCTAGTTCATCTTTGTTAAGTAAATTAAAACTAATTGGTCTTTGCTCCATTTTTGTAAAAATATACTACGCTCTATTCTATATGAGAAGTTAATTTTACAATATTATTTATGTTATATACTCAAACTATGAACAAAAAATCTTAAAATATATTCACCTTTGCAAATGTAACTAAAATTTGTTTTTTATTTATACCTATCTGAACCAAACCTGCATAGAATTCTTATTTATCTTATAACTAGTGAGACCGGCAGACGTTCTCCTGTCCGATTCCAGCGCCACCTACTGGGTCCAGTTGTACTTTTAAACCTTCCCTGGACCTATTCAAATACACATAACATTTCGTAAGAATCGGTCGAGCCGTTTTTGAGTTTTAGCTTAACTAACACACAACATTAAAAAAAAATTTATTAAAGATACATACCGAGATGGATCAACACTATCTGAGCATTTGACCAGAATAATGGGCCATATCATGCCACAAACCCTGCTGTATATTCGGGCGCCAAATTGTAGTGCTTTTTCCTGCTGAATTGTTGAAATATTGGGAAATCTTAGTTGAAAGAAAAAAAAACAAACTTATTCCTTTAGTCCGATACAAAATGAAAAGCTTTATTCTGGTAGGTACATGGTTGTAATTCACTTATGCATAATGTTACTGAAGTTAACAAAATCCCTCAATGCAAAGCACTTAACTAAATGTTTAATTAATACAAGCCAAGGGCAGGATGGTTCAGGTTTGTTTGATCAATCTCGGCAGGTAAAAATCAGGTACAAATTGGGTACAAAACTACAAAATGAGGGGCAATAAAATACACGAACAAATAGTTATAGGTTTCCTTTTTTTTTTTTTTAATTAGTAGCCTTCCCCGGAGCGGTTGTTAGTGGATCATACCTTCTATGCTCGTCTTGCAATCACGGGTCAGAGATATAATATTCCTGTTTTATATTAATATATTTAGCTCCACAGAAGTCCTCCTTGATAATAGGTTAGTTCATCTGGCTCTAAAGTCAAGCAGCGGAGCCCTACGGCCTCCGGGAACTGCCCTGGAGATTCATAGCACAGTGTTAGGTTAAAAATATAATTAAATATGCCTATGATCTTGAGGTCAGTGGGTCTAACACTGAGTTCTGAAGGAATCCCAGTCAATACATCTGAATTTCAGGTAATAAACATTGCAAGTTTATTCCAAACATAATTTTCAATGAATTGTCAAAGTTTCTTATTGGTTAGTTAATAAAAAAGACATATGGAGGGGAGAGCACCTATTTCGTGTATAATTACTGCTATTAATAAAAAGAAAACAGCTTAATTTGTGAGTTATTTGCCAAAGTATGATGTAAAACTCAATATAGTGAAAATCTAGAATTTAACATGAAATTCACCAGTGTTACTCAATATATGCATTAATCCCACTAAAATGCCGCTTACTATCAGGTTTTTTTTAATGAAATAGGGGATGAAAAAGGCGAATTTTGGAAATGTGATATGTTTGATTTAATAATCAATATACCCACTAATAAAAATAAAATTAACAAAATCTGTTTTAAATCATGAAATATAATAAGCTAATTAGATACCTTAGTGTGGGCGGAGTATTATCTATTGATAAAATTTATTTCTTTCTATTAATTTAATGAATCGCGCGCCGGCGATTAAAAATATGATTGAGCTTTTACTCTTCAAGCCATTTATTTTCTTCGCAGAACTAAATATATAAAAACTTTATGATCTTCAAATCAATAACAAATTACTTCCATCGATGTCTCACAGACTAATCATAACCTAGACGATAGACTAAACCAACGCTCCACTTGCGCGCAGATTTGCGTTTATGTGGAAGCGACGGAGCCGAGGTCCGTTTGCTGAATGTTAAGCGCCGTATTGGCGACGGAACCTCTCCTAAAACCAAATTCATTTCATAACACTCGTAAGACTCTTAACTTGCTTCAAGATGTGTCAAGTCAACATACGGATCTTTCGAAATTCTACAATATGCAATAAGTATTTCCAGCTAAAGTTATAAGTTTGGTTGAAAAACAAAACGTAATGAAAAATTAATCATAAACAAATTGTGAATGCTTTCCAAATTCTATTCGACGAAACTATAATTATATGATCTATAAGTTTAAGTGTATTTTATTAAAATATGTCTATAGAAATGATCAAAACAAACGGTCTAAATGTCAAATTCCGAATTTTGAGAAAATCAACCCACCTAAATGGAAGCACGGGATTTTGGGCGAAAAAGAACTATCTTTGTAAATAAGGCCAGGATAAACGCGAGATTTATTTTGTTTATGCAAAAAGTGAATAATGACCAAAGATAATTGCAAATGTCACTGACGTGACGTGAAACGACGTTGACGTTGACACTTGACATTGATATTGTGAAATTAATTGACAAAGTTATTGTAATTGTGATTTTAGTTGTGAAATTTGTGTTAAAACTACAGTGAAACCAAAGTGTTTTTGCAAAATTAGTGTTTTATGAAATTTTAAGAAAAAACGGTGTTACAGTATGTACAATCAGAACTTTCGAAGAATACCGAGAAATTAATAACTCAACTGGCTACACAATTTTATCGCGTGGGGGAGTTCTTTTTATCCTTATAGTTTATAGAAATGTACTTAACTATTTGTACAGATTCTCTTTTCTCGGAAAACTTTTAACAAGTATACCTACTTTAAACAAGTCATGTAGTTGGGGGTCTTATAATAATATTAGGTCCTTACATATGAAATTGGCGTTTTGCCGTACTGGCCACTTTGATCTCAAATATCTCCTCTATGGTTAGGAATTCCAAATTCAAATTTATACAGCTATTTACTCATGTATTTGTGTTTCGATAATTATAATTCACTTGTTTTTTCCTCAATGGTTTTTTTTCTTTGCGTCACTCAGCTTACAAAATGGAAAACTTGAAATATCGCGTTATTTACGAGTACGAGTTTAACCGTGGCACCAGTGCTGCAGAAACGGCTCGAAGGATTAATGATGTGTATGGCGACGGTGCCGCATAAGAAAACACTGTGCGTTTTTGGTTTTGGTTTGGTGCCAAACGATACACTGTGCGTTTTTGGTTTTGGTTTTGGTTTGGTGCCAAACGATATCTCCTAGAAAGTCTTAAAATTTTTCACCGACTTCAATATAGAAGTGTGATGTTGTCTGTACCTATTCTTATATTATTTTTAACTTTTCAGTGTTTTTGAAGTCGGTTTTTATTTTTGTAAAATATTGTTTATTTTTAACTTTTTAGTGAATGAAATCTTTTAAGTGAAAAAAAAAATATTAGCGTTTCCCTCGATTTTCATGGGATCCCATCATCAGATCCTAACTTTGGTGACCATGGGACCACCCTTGGAGTATCGGTCCACAATTCGCGGCGTAATCCCGTAACATACATAAAAAAAAACATACGCATCGAATTGAAAACCTCCTCCTTTTTTGAAGTCGGTTATAAATATGAAGGTATTAAAATTGAGACTTTTTATGTTTTAGTTAAGATTTGAGTAAAACTAATTCCTCAAACATATTGTCGCTCATCTTCCTTCGATGAGGCCTCATTATCATGCCCCCAAAAGAGAACAGTCGCTCCACAGGGGCAGAGCTGGGCAAACAGGTGTTTCGCGACAACAGCATTCACGTTGGATGTAATGACGTCATTGATTGCGTCACAAACAGAGTTTACAGTGCTCAGGCCGAATTCGTCAGCACCGTGAGTCAAATGTCATTGTCAAGTTGACATTTTGTTTTGGTTCGTTAGTGCGATGGTTGAAAATTACTCTGTATTTGAATTGAAGGCAAAAATAAGCCAAATATCCTAAAAATATAAGGAAAAAATGACGACATTAGAATTACCCGTTTTTGTTGAAGAAGAAAAGAAAGTACTTTACCTCAAAATGTCTCCTGAAGACGCTAAAAGAGCAGAAAACGGTAAAAGGTAGGTACAAGGCAAAGAAAAACTGCTAAAGCTTGGATATCACAGAATATAATTGAAATTACGACTTAAATTCTTTTTGAGGTTATGTTTGTTTTGATATTATTGACATAAGCGCGTTCACGATAGTTCCAAAACGATAGCATGCCATTGGAATCATTATCGCGTCTATTAATTCGGTCCGGGCGTGAGCAATCTGAGTACTGTAAGTAGTGTAATCTCAAAACGGAACGGGGCCAAGAGTGACGTTGGGTAGGACATCTTAGCCGATGACATTTGTACAAAGATAGTGTCGCCATCTGTCATTTAGTTCCCGACAATATCGATTAAATAAACGACGCGCTGCATTCAGTTGCGTTCGGAAAGAAAAACTGCGAAGTTCATTTTAGTAAAAGTATCTTAGGGAACAAAGTATCTTCAAAATACTAAGATACCAGCCCCCCTAGCACGTCCACCAAAACACGATATGATAAAGCGGTTTATCGCGGTGAACTGTCAAAATACAATAGGGTTTCGTCGTATTTTGACAGTTCACCGCGATAAATCGCTTTATCATATAGTGTTTTGGTGGACGTGCTACGGGGACAGGAAAATGTATCTAAATATAAGATACAAAAAAAAGTATTTACAAGATGTAAATACGTATTTTGTATCTTGTATCTGTATTTTAGATACTTTTATCTAAGATATGTCACATCACCAAGCTATATATCTGCACTACGAAAACCGCCACTATTACGAGCGGTATAAAAACGAAGGTCAAACAGTATAGCTTGATAAGGAGCTTACTGTACACATCTTTGGAGCAGAGCTTAGAGTGCTCCTCGAATCTCCATCGGAGGTCCAGCACCAGGCCGAATTATTCCATTTTTACTCCAACGATAGTGCAATTTATTTATATTAAATAAGGTACCTGATACAAATAAGGCCTATACCTATTCAAATAAGGCCTGTAGTGCGGAAAAGTCGATTAATAGTACATTATGATACGAGCGCGCTATGTCGGTCATTGCCTACGAGGCGATATTGTGCGCGAGCCGCAGGCGAGCGCGACAGGAAAGCGGAGTACGTAATGAATGACCAATGCGCGCGTGTATCATACGACGTTTTTCAACACACTTGTGAGGAAAATAAAAGATCTTGTGGTATTAATATTTTTCTGAAAATGACTGCGCTTTTTTATCAATCTTCCACTGCATGAAAGTATCGACTTTGGCGGCAACAAACTATTACTCGCGCTTTGCGCCTCCATAATTATTTCCGGTGGAGTTAATAATATGGATTCTTCTTCACTTGGACTCGACATATTTGTAGATAAATCAATTATCAATTACAACAAAAAGGCAAAAAATTTCAAAAGCGGGAAAATGCCGCGCGCCTTTTTTTTCGCGCGCTGCCCGTGCATGGCTAAACTCTTCATACAGCCAAAAAAAGGGCCAAACAGCCAAAATTCAAAACAAAATAAACCGAATATTTTAGTTTTTAAAAAACAAGTTTGTGTGAATTTTTAATAAATTGTTATGTCGTTGTTAATTTAATATTTAAGTAACCAGTAGTAGGCTGTTCATTTGTTTTCAATTGGCAGCCGCATAAAGTCGTGTTAAAAAAAAGTATTAAGTGACTAATTTAAGAATGCGTACTGGACATACATTTACTTTGCAAACCTGAACAAATTAGAATTTGTCGTGTTAAGATTACCGCACCTGTGCGATTATGTAAAGTGAAAAGTACTCGTGTTTAATATACTGAATAACGGGTCTAAATGCAAGGTAATAAGACCCACTTTACGAGCAAGTGTGTTGAAAAATATATTTACATTAACGATACTTTACACACGCATAGATGACAGCTCCACGACTCGGCAAACAGTGCGCGAGAGGCCCGCCCCAGCTCACAGCACAGCGACAGTAGTGGCCGGTCGTTTGTAAAGCTTGTGAAAAACGGGCGTTTTCACTGCGCGTTATTAATTTGTCGTAATTTCTATCGAATTTCAATACGTTATTCTTTGAAGTTTTTTTTCAAGTAATGTATACGGATCACAATATTACTCATCAAAAAGGTAGGTAAATTGTCATTTATTTAATCTTCTAGTACAGTTTTACAGAGGCGGACTTAATGCCATAGGCATTATCCACTAGTCAACATTTGGGGTAGTGCAAAAAAAAAGGAAGTAGATGTAGTACTATAATGGATATCGAGTATATACATAAAATACTAATACATAAATATTATGAATAAAATAAACTAATACTACTATACTTGCCAACTATTAATATACAAAACTTTAAAACGAAAATGAATTCGAAACTATATTTCAAAGATAATCTGCTTATACCTAATCAGCAGGTGTTAAAAAGATTCTCGTGGTACAGCTTTCGTAATTTGTTTTTGAAAATCTGTTTGCTTGATGACTTTTTGACGTCAAGTAGGAGAGAGAGCGTTCCATAACAAGATTGATGGGACTAAGAAAGAAGTGTTGTACACACATCAGCAGGCCAATTATGGACCTTTCATCGTATGACATGGTATAAATTTGAGAAAAAGAAGTCATGAAATGCTGCATTTCCTATTACCGATCTTCAATGATATCATCACTATGGCACAATTTCAATGATGTCATCATTAAATAATCGGAAATCGTATTTTTCGTTTTGCACTATGATATCATTTACAAAACCATGAGATCGGTAATAGGCCCTCAGATTTGTAGAAGGGACATTTGAGGAGACCATTAAAGGTAGAAACGAAGGGATCTGCCATGTGAGGAGCATAGGAATTCAAAACTATCGTTAAGACAACTGGGCTGGTTGGGACTATTGAGTAGGTAATGAATGGACTATTGTCAAAGTTCTCATGTGCCGAGGTTGCCGTATAGACAGCCATATCATACGCAGCCGATGTTCAGAAACATGATAACTCTTTTTTAAATTAAAAACGATTCGAATGCAGTTATTTAGAAGTCGGTCAAGTTTGAGTAGATCTGCATTCAGGTCGAGATATCACCATAGTCAATCACGGGAAATATCAAAGTCTGTACAAGCATTTTCTTTGTATCTGAAGGTAGAAAGTTTTTCAGGTGATAAAGAGTCCGTAAAATCACTGTTATTTTTTGACAAATGCTAGCAGTTCAGGGTCAACAATTAAAGCTGTAATTCAGGTATAAGCCTAATAAGTCCTTCACGGTATTACTGAAAGGGACGGTCTTGTCGCTGAAAACAACAGCGCTAAGGTTATCTGAATCCATCTTTGACATGATTTTGGAAACACCGATAGTTAAAGCTTGGCATTTTGTTGGATTATTAAGGATCTCAAACTGCTCAGACCAGCTCTAAAATAGATTTAAGATCCTGGTTGATTGTAATATTAGCATAATTTACATTATCAATATCCGCCTGGGTGTAAAGTTGCAAGTCATCGGCATATAAATGATACGAACAGCGAAGATGGTAAGTAAGAAAGTTCATGAAGATAGAGCAGAAGAGGGGATAAAATGCCACCTTGAGGAACTTCAGTTACAAGGTAACTCCATGATGACGATGACTTTTTGGAGATAACAGATTACTGGCGTCCCTGAAGATATGAAGAAAACTAATCCAAAACCTCCTGGGTGAACGAAACTTGAACAAGAATAGATAACAGAATTTCATGACTAATGATATTAAATGCATTTCAAGAATCAACAAGAACCAGAATAGTAACCTTTGTACCTTGAATTCTAGTTCTAATATCGCTAGTTACCTTAAGCGGGGCAGAGGTAGTGCTGTGACCGGTCTAAAGCCAGACTGAAAGGGACTTAGAATTGAGTAAAGGTGTTGCAGGTCGCTACTCACACCATGTTGCACCTAACGACATTTTGTGGATGGACCAGAGTCCTACCTAAGATGGCGGTCTAGTTAAGTTAGCCCCTTGGCAAGCGCGGATCCACCGTTTGGGCACGATGGGTATGCCCACAACCCAATAGACTTGTGACGTTCCTCACAAGCCATCGCTCTCCTTCCTTTTTGCTTCCTGTCTTCCTTCCATCCTTCCTAACAACACTTCTTTTCATCATAACACCCAGCGCACCCTTGCCATCACCCCACTTCCCAATTTCACACTCTGGGAGATGGAGCAAGAATATATCAAATCGCATTTGAGCTCCATGTCCCTGTCATTCGCGAATCACTCAACCCCTAATGATCTAATCCCAACCCAAAAGAAAAACAAAAAAAAAGAAAAAAATATATAAATGTCACACTTTTAAGGTCTTTTAGGAACGATAGGGTAATGACACTATATCCAATACAAAAAAACCAAAGAATCTTGGTCAGGGCAATGGTTTTGTAAACATCTATTTTCGGGTGGCTGTGACCACAACCTTTTTTGAGGGCTGGATCCGTGCTTGCCCCTTGGACTCGTAATAGATAATACTCCCATAAAAAAGGCATATAGGGTTAGATTATAAACGCCCGAGGGCGGCAACAGACGATCCCTACACAGGCACTAGTCGCGCTCAAAGAGTCCCTTGGGCTATTTAGTTTCGGAATATGCTGCTAGCATTATGCGCACATGCCAAACGAAGGGCCTACGTTTCATTTTTACATTTTATGCAATTACCCATGTATAGTTTTTGTAATTAAGTTAGTTTTAAATGTCATTGAGTTAAGAGTAATTATGTTAACATAGGTAGTTTTCAGAATTAGAATAGTTTTCAGATTTATTATTTATTTCTAAGATATTGATAATAACAATGAACGAATCCGCTTTATTAATACATTATTTTATAATGTTAAATAGAGAGGCATCGAGTTTTTATACGGATAAAGCATCGTTTCGTTTACCATTCCAAGATCTAAAAATCAAAAACTTTATTTTTTGAAATCAAGTTGTTTAAATAGTAAGTACAGTAATGTCACAAATTATTTTATTTTCTGTATTGATTCGGATATTTGTCAGTTAAAAAATTAAGAAAAAATACCTATATTTATCTAATATCATATTCTTGCAGAAGAGTTCTTATATTGATGACTGTTAATTTGGGTACTAGATTATTAATATTTTTCATGCTGTTAACATTTCAAATCTGCTTTCAAAATTTGTTAAGCAGTCTTCTTCCTATATTTAAAAAGTTTCAACTGCCTTCGTCATGTAGGTGGTTGGGACTACTCACTTATGGCAGAAAATTTTCTGATTGCCATGGTTGTGATTGGTAGGTTGTAAGGTTTTTGATCCCGCCTGACATTGTCGCCATAATAACAATGTTAATAAGATTGCTGTGTTGCGACAATACAGGTAGTTTATTGTTGAGGAATCCAGGTGAAGTTATCGTCAGTTACCATCAAGTGAGACGAAAAGCTTCCCTGCCCATAATAAAAAGGTAATAAAATACTAAAATTGATTTCTTTTTCTTTTTAATATTATTTTGACTGCTTCATAAGTAAGTACGTAGATAGTACATTTTCACAGAGTTCTAAGATACAAATTCGTATCAAGTACAACATTGAATAGTTTAAAGAAAATAAAACATCTATGTACGAAAATACATGCTTTCTACAAGTACAAAATATAAATGCATAGTCATCAAAACCTGAGCAATTTCTGAATTCATGAAATCCGCGCGAATTACATGAAATCAGCATCTAATAAGTGGACAGATAATTGTAACAGCAATACGTACATGCCAGCATTCTTTATGCTTATTTTCACAAACCATGCAAGACACTAATACTATATGTAGACATATAATTAAGGGTAGGTATTGAAATAAAGGGCTTAATTCAATAGCTTAGTTTTGCGAGAGAATTTACCTACATTTCAATATTATTTTAACATCCACGAATGTTATTATTATCAACTATAATAATACTTTTATGTCTCTACTTGTGGTACAAACAAGCAATTTTTTTCAGAACAGATATTATTATAAACATAGAAGAGTCAATTATTTGACGTATAAACAGATATGTTTGTCTAAGATAAGGTTTCCTATACTTCGATTTCAAATTATTTTAGAAATAATACAGATAGGTTGTAATGTTACAGCAAATTCGAGAGGTCTCAGTTTCTACATAAAAAAAGCTAAGCAATTGTAACTCATGAGAGAGAAAACGGAAAGTGAGTAAAATTTTTATTCTGATTTGGTCTTACAGACCGTTCTACACCGGAAACATTAGTTAAGAAGCTGTAAAGCTAAGTTATATCACGCCTCTGCCTTCTGAGAGAATCACTTATAATTCTAAGTTCAGAAAAGTACGATTTTATACAATTTAATTAGAATAATATTAATAATATATATACTTATATCATGGTTTTTGTTTTATTTTTGCTTTGCAAAATCATTTTCGGTATTGTCTGAGATATAGACTGTATTTATCTACATAAAATTATAACATAGCACCCGAGTAAATTACTATAGGCCATGCAATTAATAAAAAATCACTCAAACAAAAAAGTCAGTTATTCCTTAACACTGAATTTAAATTTGCTTTTACTTCTGTATAGTATGGTGTGCTATTTTTTACAATTCAGCGTTACAAGATAAAACTTAAATACAGAATATCACAGAATTGGAAATATACAATTTTTGGTATCACTTATCTATTTCTACAGTGCTATAAAAATATGTGAAGACTGTGCGATCCCTGAAGATGACTAAAATACAGAGTCGATCAAACAAAAATATAATATATGAGCTAAACAAAACAAAACTGCAAAATGATACATTATCTAAAATTGAATAGAATATCAAATAAATATTTTTTTTACATTTATATATATTTTCTATCTAAATAGTATTTCAGACATCAGTAACTACGATATTTACAAATGCACAATTGTGTGCGATATAGCTGCCAATTGAAGGGAGCGACATTTTCTTAAAAACTATCATGCTTATTGAATTAACTCGTTCGTTATAGTGATTATAGTCACATTTTGTACGATCGTTTGCTTTCCTACGGTCTCCAGATAAAATGAAGAATGCGAAACGTCAAATACTATTCACTACTACACCACAGAAATAATTTTTTGAGAAATTTACTTTGACATATTCGCCGAATAGTGGAATCATAATACGAGTATTTGCGATTAATTTCATAATTATTATTCTATTTTTAAATTTTCAATTGAAGATCAACACCATGTTAGGTCGCTATTTCGATATTTATTACTCTACATAATACTCAGTCTCATAAGGTTGTTGGCGGTAATCCTGTGACGTTAGCTTAGGTCGCGATACGATGTTTAAGACCCCGAAGCTCTAGCACAAGGTCATTATCTGCAGCGACGAAACGCTTATCGATCCTTCTCGTCTTCGGTGATTCCTGCACGCAAATAGAATTATTACATATGATAAATGCCTATTTATACATAGCAGTTATAAAATATTTCTATACGTGGAAAACTGTTTTAGATCGTGGCTTAGTTGTCCCCCTTTGATTTGACCCGGCCTCTGTGCCGTGTCACCCGCCACCCCATGCCCGGCCATTCTATTTTTAGACCGCGGGCTTTCTGCAGGCTTAAAGCTAAAAAATAATGCACATTGTATTTTTTTTGTATTTCATATGTGACGATAACTTACCTCATCATGCGTGTCTTGAGAGCGTGCTAGTAGTTTCGCAATGGTTTCGTAGAATGTCGAATCTCGTTTGCTATGCGATGACTTGTGATTGTGGTGCGTGTTTTGCGTAGGTCTTAGCAGAACTTCCTCTTTTTGGCCTATTTTTGGTTTCAGAGTAGTAAGCATGGGTGCGGGCGTGGTAATGCTTCTTTTGTTGCCGTTCCAGTTGATGAAGCCGTCATCAGATGCATAATCTTCATCTTCCAATTGCGGGACAGTTTTGGGTTCATGGTATAGGGGTTTTCCAGCTAGTGCTTTGAGTTCGCGTACATCTTCGTCCTCCGGTTCCCGTTCATCATAATCAACTGAGGGGAAAGCCGCGCGGGCATTTTCGCGTCGTCTCTGTGCATCTTGGGCCATTTGTGTAAGGATTAGATTGTCTAAGAAAGCTGCACTCACATCATCGACATCATTCGACCGCCAGCGGGGTGTGGTGTCACTCTCGAACCAAGTTTCTTGCCCAATTGGCAGGGCAGCGAGTCGTTCTTCTTGTCCTTTAGGCGCTTCGTTAGGTGCAAAATGTCCGTAAGGGTCATAGAAATACGGATAGGGGACCTGTCTGTACATTTCTGACATGCTAATTGCGGGGGCGTCATAGTAGTATTGTATTTTCGGAGCGTAATAATATTCATCATCAGGATATTCTCTCGGGGCTTGAGGGTACATGGGCCAAGTTTGCATCGGGTAAGCCTTCGCCTGTGCTACTATGTAGCCAAGTATAACTGCTATCAATCTGCAAGAAAGAGTAATGTTAGAAACCATTTCGATCTTGCTTGCCTTGTTTACGGGAGCTCTTACTTTACTTTGAAAAAATTTATTGAAAAAGTTTTGGTTTTTAAACTGAATATTAATTGAGTCTGGTGATCAAAATATGGATATTAAAAAACTGAATATTTAAAACCTATGCGCGCTACGCATACTGCCCACTATTAGAGCCCAATTTTCATAAAACAAATATTTAAGTAATAACTATTTGTTATTCCTACCTTATGTTCGGTAGATCCATGTTGCTGTTGACACTGTCACTGTTGTTTGTTCGCACACTGTCTGTCCACGACTATGTGGGTGCTGGAGGTCGGGCGGCTTTATAAGGGGCTCGCCCACGCTGCCGCCCACACGTTGAATGAACGACCCCCCCGACGTGGGAAGGGGTTCACCCTCAGCCTACTCACCCTCCTCACCCCAAGCCCGCGGTCTCTGCGATCGATCGTACCTCAGATTATTCATCTTGCAAAGCTGTGACACTGTTAATGTGTCTGATGGACTGTGACTTCTCAGAATCAATTCATACGAATAAAATTAACAGCATCAAAGCGACGGTATTTATAGCAGTTTGCTATAATTGCTTTCGTAAACAGAATAGACTTTTTATCTCCTTAGCAACATTTTAATTAAAAGCATTCTATAATTTCACAGTATAACTTGTGATTCTTATTACATAAATATTCAAGGATAACTTCATCAATCTTCACAGGATATTTCTTTTTTTGTACAAATTGTTACTCAAAGGCTTAGTACTTAAACGAGTACGATATTTTTATATGGGCGTTTGTAATTAGAGGATAGTCCTAATTCTGTTCGCATTAACATGGCGTATGATTTCATGCAGTTCAAGGTCAGCTTAAAAACTTAAAATCTTGTGGTCGCTTCTGACTATTTCACTCCCATGAGAAAGGTACTTTAAATAAGGTTTGTACAAAATTACGAGTAACTTTATCACCAGAAAGCGCAACGTTCATGTTGGATTTATTGGGAAGTCAATAAACTTTGAAGAATTTCACCAGCATTATTAATAATTATTAAAAAACTGCCAGTCGATGCGATTTTTCCTTCCATATCGTATAAATCTATTAAATAATTTTAAGCTGAATAAAGATAAGACATAAATATTTAAAAAAGTTTAAATAATCATGTTTTTGTTTTGTTAATTAATTAATTATTATGTGTTAAAGTGTTTCTTCGTGTTTAATAAAAAGAACTATCGGTGGCTTGTTCAATGGGGTGGACGAGAAGTTTAAAAAAGAACGGTGTTTATGTTCCTGGAGTAGGAAATAACTAGGAAGTAACAAAATTAATAACAGTGTTGTGTTCCGATTGTTAGACGCAAGATAAATAATGAATAAATAGTTTATATCTTTAGAGATTTTTACATTTTTCTTAAGCATAAGGAATGGGGCCTCCTTTTAAGTATTACATAGCCAGCTTCTCAGTTGTTGAGAGTCTTATAGTACATTACTGCCGCGGTCTATAATGACTACTTTGCTGGTCGCGCTGATGATGGCCGACAGCGCAGCTCCAGGCCGACACAGCGCGGTCAGCGTGCAGCACTTGATGGACGAGCTGAGATAAAGGCCGAGACCGTAGGTCGAGACCTTTACAGTGAGGACAGCAAGGGCTGCAATGATGGCCAAGCTGGAAGGCCTAGAGCGTAGCTAGGCTAGCTCGAGGCAATCATAGCGTGATCAGCGAAGCAGTCATTGTGGGCCAAGGCTTGTATAATACTTTACTCAAAAATGTAAGTACCTAATCTAAATAAAGCCAGCAAGTAATTAAAAAAAAACTTTGCCGGCCGCTCCTTAAAACAGAATGGCAAGGTCGACTTTGCTCAAACAAGGTTGTCAAAATAATGACCACATTACATGCATTTTTGAGTAAAGTTTGTTTCCAACTGCGGTCTTAATGTTTTTAATTATAGGTGAGATCAAAACCGAGAGATTTCCTGTCATAAGTAAAAAAGAAACACAAAATTCGTAGAAATCACCGCTCTTTCTTAATTGCATTTTATAAGTAATGATTAGGAGTAGGTAAGTGAAATATTATTTGAATCATTTAATTAATGCTCCGAGTTGTCGCACGCCACGTTTTTAAAGTCAGATTACTGAGTCACCTAGTTCTATGCCTTTTGCTTTTCCTGATGTATTTTCAGTTTTTACGTAAATCGTTTTCATATTGCCTTTATAGTAGATTGTAACGAAGTTGGATTTTTTTAACATTATTTTTTGTTTAGATATACTTAAATGTGGCCAGTTATTCGAGTATAATGGAAGTTTTCTTCAGAGGGTAACCATTGATGTTATTCCTCATATTGTTATTATGCTTTCGTTATGTCCCGCAAAGTCGAGCGCGAAGCAAACACTGCCGTACCATCCTTTACTGGAACCATTTCGCCGCATTTTCAGGCCCCTATTTGAGAACCTCTGGATAAGACCAGAACGCAGAAATTTTCGACATCCAGTAAGCTATAATCACATACTTAAAATCCAAAATTTCAAGTCTGTAGGTCATTTAGTTCCGAAGTTAAGCGAAAGCAAAGTTTCGCATTTATGACACTCACTCACTCACTCATGATCATCAAAATAGAACTCCTACTTCCCATAAACTCAGAGAGCTGAAATTTGGTACAGAGTTAGGGTTTAATGGCCACATAAAGGGAAAACTATAAAAACTAGGATAATCGAAGATCTGGAGTACTTGGTGACCCTGATTAGAAAACACAAGAGCCCAACCAAACCACAGATAACATGACCAAACTATTAGAGATATCGACATACCGCCTTTACAAAAAATATTCAACTTGGTGGGCCGCTTCATTTCATGTCAAAAATCGAAGGTCTGAAGTATTTGATGAAGAACCCTCAGCTGGTCTCAGCTGTATTAGAGATATGGTAATGCCCCCTTCTACTATTGGTACTTAAAAACATCGACTCTCATTGCAAAAATCCAGAAAATGTAATAAAATAAATTAATAAGCTCACGTTTCTACAAAAAGAAGTGAAATCCCACCAAAAACATTCTGTGAAAAACTAGCCAAGTCTCGACGGAGTTGCTTGTTTATCTCTTAAAAGTAATGAAATCTAGACAAAGTCGTGCCAAGTTTAAGGTTCCTTACTGCGATTTCTTTATTATTATACGTAGTTAATGTTGTGTGACTTGGGCGTGGAACATTCTTTATACGTTAGTGGGTACAAGTATATTTATGCTGTAATTGCACTTAAGAGGATTGTGAGGCTGTAAATTTTCATACAAAAAGCGATAACGCTTTTCTCCTTTTTTACATAGTCCAATTTTCATAATTTTTGGAAATGTAGATATAATGAAGATCTAGGTTTGTACGTTTTGATTTTGAAGTAATATTGTTCAGAATATAAATTAATAGCATCTAAATATGTATATTTTAGACTTAAAAACTACCTCGAGCATTTTTATCTTTTTTTTTACTAAATTATACTGAATTACAAGCAATCAAAATGTACAAACATAGATTAAAAAGTATACTGAATCTAATGAGACCAAAAGTGTCTAATATCGTAAAAGCTTAGGGGGTAAAACCTCATTGAAATATTGTTTCGGGTTACCGCCCGAAACAATATTTCAATAAGAAATGTAGCACTTGCATCGGACTTTCAACTCTAAGCGGTGTACAACAAACTGCATTTTAGAAAGTGCATACTCGAGCCATGAATTGAAACTTCACAGTTCTTTTAATCTTGAATAGAATAAAATAATCGAAATAATTAACTTATTATTATATGTATAAGTAATTCATAATTAAACAAAGCTAGATAAAGTATACAAACAAATCAATTTGGGAACGCTAGGTAAGCTTTACTATAAGTTGGCTAGAACGTGAATTCAATGATTTCAAACAATTGGCTGTGGTTTGTCGTTTGATGAACTTTGACATTTCTGTGAATGTAGCGACGAAATCCGAGTTGCTCTTACGTTCTCATTTCCTATGGTGTGGGTTATGGAGGTTGTTCAATGGGGTAGGTCGGGAGAACGGTATCCCAAGCGGGTGCATTTTGTAATGCGACAAGGGTTCCCGATTTCGCATGAGAAGAATCCAAATATAAAAATGTTGAAAGCATAAAAATCAATTCATATATTCTCATGAAATTAGAGATTGAGACAACTTGGGAGGCGCAGGGTGTAACGATCCAACCTAACGTCAAAGGGAACCCTAAATAGAAAACTCCCTTAAACAGTTTTATTCGTAGTTTTACTAACAATTTACGCCTTTAGAAGATACGCACAGAATTGCTTAGATTTGTATGAAGTTTGGCCAATGATCGACTAGTGATTTTATTAGGATCTACATTGCAACCGTTTATGTAACCCAAGATCTTTTCGAAAGGGATAGATATAGAAATCCTATAGCCTAAACTAACGGTAAGCTGCGGGGGGTTTTTAGTGGGTAGGCCTGGGTCAAATCCTGTTCGGGGAGTCCCACATACCCTCGTGGTTTGGCTCGGCCACGAGGGATGCGTAAAGCATTTTCCCACTCCCAAAAAAAAAAAAAAGTATAGTCCCTCAACCTTCAGGCTCAAGATTCCCAATGAACCTTACTTCGCCCTACCAACATACTTTATACACTACTAAAATTCTCTACGTTTCTGAATTACATCCTTTCAGAACTTTAGTTTAGTAGAGAAGAAAGGGGCGAAAGTAACTCTACCAGTTCATATTCTCAATACATTTGACATTAATCGCTAAGACATTTAACCTTAGTTAAATTAGCTTTACGTTAAAATAATGATGATGAAACTTACATGAGATCTTTATTACAATTTCCATTTTGCACAACACAAAGTAATCACTTCAAATGGAGGAACGGAATGGAGAAAAGGAACAACTCCAGTGCCTAACCTTCTGACACTGAAGCAAATATTTTGTAGAGAGTCAGCTAACGTGCCTAACCTTCTGACACGTAGTCGTTGCAGTTTGTTCCCAATAAAATGAAGGATTATCCCTTTACGTCTCTTCAGGTTTTTATAGGTAAACACAACCATTTCACAAAGCCAAAATAATTCACTCATGTGACAAATAATGCATTAAGCTCAAGCTCTTATTAGAGAGTATTTATAGCCGAGCTCAATGGAAAATATGATCAAGAATTCATTCAATATTCTCAGACATTGGAATAAACCTCTAGAATCTCTTCGAGAAACTAGGAATAATAACTAGAAAAATATAAACGTTGCAGGTTTCCTACGGAGTGACCTGAATAATCGGTGCAGGTTTCTTACAGAGAGACCTGAATATAGCGGAGCAGGTTTCCTTCGGAGTGACCTGATAAAACGATGCTGGTTACTTACAGAGGGACCTGAATAACGGTACAGGTTTCCTGTGGAGTAACCTGATTAAATTCGGTAAAAATATAAGTTAATTTCATTGATGAAGATGATGATGACAATGATATTTAGTTTAACAGAAACCCTAAGCTTCTTTTTGTGTAGGTCAATAAGAACAAATTAACCACATTGTAATTATCAAACGTGTGGTGTGTTGTGTTGCCTAACGAAGTGCAATGTAAGATACTTAGCTGGGCCCACTTCGGTCGGCGTTTAGGTCTTCACAATTCGATATTCGGACATGTAACGCTACTATCTTGAAATTCTCAAATCTTTGCAACCACACATTAATTCAAATTAGACATGCAAAATCAAAGAGCGCGTGGAAGACTAACCGGCTTTGACCAAATTCCAAAATGTTCTCTCTCAATAAATGCCTGGGACATTCCTGTCAAAATCAAATCCTTCCCAGTTTTTCATATTATTTTTAATTGTCATGTTTCTACAAAAATAAGTACTTCTTTGATCAAATAACTGACCCCACGAAACCATGGAGATAAAATCAATGGAGACAATTCGACCATAGATCTAGGTTTGGTTTCGTTATAAGCTTAGACCATTTAGTACTAAATGGTCTAAGGTTATAAGGGATCCATTCCCCACGGGGTTAAGGTTTATTTACTTGGTTTAGCTATCATTGTGTTATTTAAGTTTGTTGCCATAATAACAATGTTATTTACATATCTATATGGTATGGTTGTGTTCTGACAGTTAAGACACAGCTCCTCAGTTAAAGAGTGCAGGTTAAACTTGGTTACATCTTCTGCCTTATCGTTATTTACTATTAGTTGAGATGAAGGCTAAGAGCTGCCTTCTTGTGTGCAAAAAATCGTGAACGTTTTATAACAGTGCACTACCGGACTGAGTATGAGTAGTGTATAGTGAAATAAAAAGTATTTTGAAACACCTTTCCTCGGCTTAGAATAATTCGTATGGGTATTATACAAAAAATGTTTCAACTATGCATTTTTGCAGGATAAAGATTAAGGAATTTGGGTTTATTTTTGGATGTTTATTATTTTCGATGAAGGTTCAAATTTCGATGTTATATAAACTATATAGAGTGATTCTTTAATTACTGCAATAACTGCGAATTAGGCTTAAATATTAATGTAAATTTTTAGATCATCCATGTTATCGAAGCAACGGAGTACGTCATTTATTGTTCTTAGGAGCAGTCTGACAGAGAAAGCATCTGCAATTTATAGAAGACTGTAGCCACACAAGTAAAATGTTAATTTAAGTGATTTAATAAGAACTGCTTTTTGGCAGCCCTATTTGCAGAGCTACATCAGTTTTGTGGCGGAAGTTCCAACAAACACCAGGTCGACGACCGAATGGCGCCATGCAGTCCATGCAAGTCAAAACGAGGGTTGCGTAATGTGTTGAGATTTTATACTACCCACCAGCTGCCCACGGCATGAAGTAGTGCGAAAACGAATATTGATTTGCGCAGCGCATCCAAGGAAGAACACGAAATTAAGAAGCACGTCGCTGACGTCTTATTGGACAATTGTTCGATAATATTCACTTTTATTTCTTCCTGTTCACTTACAAAGTCCTTACAATATGAAAATAGCGTTTTATATGGAAAAAGTTAAATGAAAGCAAATCCTATGAAATTATATATTAAATCAATCATTATTATCTATGTACTTTCGTCATTTTATAGGTAGTTAATTGATTCCATTGATAAAAATTGTGGGAGCGAGAATCAATAACATCTCTGAAGGTGGTTAGGTTCCATCGGCATTGAATTTTTTTTCAAAAAATTTCTAAAAACTTGGTAATGTGTGAAGCAGCATTGGTGGAGTATGGTGGGTGTCGGAGAGATTCCAATCGCAGCTTCTTTTTCGTGAAGTATGGGGTCGAGCGTTGTCCTAAAGCCGCAGGGGGCTAGAGTCACTGACCAGTCTTGGTTGTTTAACGGCAATCGTTGACAAAACAGATCTGCCATAACCCAGATCCAAAGGCCAGATTTTATATAGGAAGCTGTGGTATATGACTAGCACAGGATCATTAAATAGTCACCAGTAACTTTTTTTGGTCACGAGTCAACTTTCGCTTGGAACAGGATTCCACGGGCTGTCTTGGGTTCAATCACGGTGATGAGCATTTCCGATTATCGTACAGGATCGTATCGTACAAAGGTAATGATACGATTCAAAACTGTCTTGTAATTGAATAACATAACGCAGCACTCAAAGCTTATTTGTTGTTCATTTAATTCATGCGGTACCCATTTCTCGAGCTTTTTCACTTTTTCAATTTATAAAATTTCAATTAAATTGGAATGGTTTCATCACTCACATCGAAGCCTGCCGTTAGCTTTCACGTGGAAATTTCCAGAACGAAAACGTTGGGAGCAAAAAATAAAAAGGAAGTTTTAGTTTTTCATTTTGTGAACAGAACGATGCCAAAGAAAAATCTAAAGGTGCTAAAACAAGTGAATTATTTAATTCGAAACAAAAATACACGAGCCTTAATTAGAAATTTTGATTTGGAATTCAAAAACAAAATGGCCAGTTTGACAAAACGCTAATTACTAATAAATTAAAACTAAAACCCTAATACCACCACCACATTATATTTTTCCATTCCATATTTATTAGTAAACTAGCTGTGCCCGCGAACTACGTTTCGCCATCAAAATGCTTAACAGTGTTAAGTTTTTCCTCCATTATATTATATAATGATTCAATTTTATTCTGCCTTTCTTAAGCAGCGCCCATTTCGAAATGGGCGCTGCTAGAGTACCTAGAGTCTAGGTACTCTTCAGAGCCTTTCATTTCATACCCTTATTGCTGGGTTTGAAAAGCAACTTTTATCCTCCGTTTTTGAGCGGTGGCCATGTTGAATTTACGTCAATGTTGCTACGTTCATAGTCCTTTACTGATCAAGGCATTTCATTTGATACCCATATTGCTGGGTTTGGAAACGCACCTTTATCCGTTTTTTTTGAGCGGCGGTCATACTAAATTTTTTGCGATTTTCCTAGGTTCATAATGCTCTACTCTTTAAGGCCTTTCATGTAATACCCGTATTGGTAGGTTTGGAAACAAACTCTAATCCACCTTTTTTGAGCGATGGCCATGTCGAATTTACGTCAATATTGCTAGGTTCATAGTACTCTACTCTTCAAGGCCTTTCATTTGATACCCATATTGCTGGGTTTGGAAACGAACTTTTATCCACCTTTATAGAGCGGCGGCTATGTTGAATTTCCATCAATGTTGCTAGATTCCTAGTGCTCCACTTTTCAAGGCCTTTGATTTAATACCCATATTGCTGGGCTTGGAAACGAACTTTTATCCGTTTTTTTAACAACGACCATGATGAATTTAGAGCAATTTTCTAAAGTTCATAATGCTCTACTCTTGCAGGCTTTTCATTTATTTATTTATTTATTTATTTAATACCTATATTGCTAGGTTTGAAAACGAACTTTTATCCACCTTTTTTGAGCGGCGGCCATGTTGAATTTATGTCAGTGTTGCTACGTTCATAGTGCTCTACTCATCAAGGCCTTTCATTTGATATCCATATTGCTGGGTTTGGAAACGAACTTTTATCCATTTTTTGAGCGGCGGCCATGTTAAATTTATAGCAATTTTACTAAGTTCATAATGCACTACTCTTTAAGGCCTTTCATTTGATACCCATATTGATAGGTTTGGAAACGAACTTTTATCCTTTTTTTTGAGCGGCGGCCATATTGAATTTCGGTCGATTTTCCTAGGTACCTAATGCTCTACTCTTCAAAACCTTTTATTTGATACCCATATTGCTAGGTTTGGAAACGAACTTTTATGCATCTCTTTTGAACGGCGGCCATGTTGAATTTAGGTCGATTTTGCTAGGTACCTAATGCTCTACTCTTCAAGGCCTTTCATTTGATACCCATATTGCTAGGTTTAGTAACGAACTTTTATCCATATTTTTTGAACGGCGGTCATGTTGAATTTATGCCAATGTTGCTACTCGTAGGTTCATAGATTTCTACTCATCAAGGCCTTTTATTTAATACCCATGTTGCTGGGTTTGAAAACAAACTTTAATTTATTTTTTTGAGCGGCGGCCAAGTTTATATTACGGCAATTTTCCCAAGTTCATAATGCTCTACTCTTTGAGGCCTTTCATTTGATACCCATATTGCTAGGTTTGGAAACGAACTTTTATCCCCTTTTTTGAGCAGCGGCTATATTGAATTTATGTCAATGTTGCTAGGTTCATAGTGCTCTACTCATTAAGGCCTATTATTTGATACCTATATTGCTGGGTTTGAAAACGAACTTTAAACTTTTTTTGAGCGGCGGCCATGTTGAATTTAGGTCGATTTTCCTAGGTACCTAATGCTCTACTCTTCAAGGCTTTTCATTTGATACCCATATTGCTAGGTTTGGAATCGAACTTTTATCCAACTTTTCTGAGCGGCGGTCATGTCGAATTTATGTCAATGTTGCTAGGTTTATAGTGCTTTATTCATCAAGGCCTTTGATTTTATACCCATATTGCTGGGTTTGGAAACGAACTTTTATCCGTTTTTTTGAGCGGCGGCCATGTTGAATTTATGTCAATGTTGCTAGCTTCATAGTGCTCTACTCATCAAGGCCTTTCATTTGATACCTATATTGTTGGGTTTGGAAACGAACTTTAATCCGTTTTTTTTGAGCGGCGGCCATGTTGAATTAGGGACGATTTTACTAGGTTCATAATGCTGTACTCTTCAAGGCCTTTCATGTGATACCCATATTGCTAGGTTTGAAAACGAACTTTTATTCACTTTTTTTTGAGCTGCGGCCATGTTGAATTTATGTCAATGTAGCTAGGTTCATAGTGCTTTACTCATCCAGGCCGTTCATTGGATACCCATATTGTTGGGTTTGGAAACGAACTTTTATCCGTTTTTTTAACGCGCGGTCATGTTGAATTTGGGCGATTTTCCTAGGTTCATAATGCTCTACTCTTCAAGACCTTTCGTTTAATATCCATATTGCTACGTTTGGAAACAAACTTTTATCAGCGGTCATGTCGAATTAGGTCAACGTGGCTAGGTTCAATGTTACTACTCTTTAGGTCCTTTCGTTCGATATCCATGTTCCTTGGGTGGATCCAAAAAAAAAGTGATTCGTCATTTTAGACATTAGGATCAAGAGTCCCGTCCCGTAGTCCCTCTACGCGTAACCCAGATTTTAAAAAAATCCATATACTAATATTAATATTATAAATGCGAAAGTAACTCTGTCTGTCTGTCTGTCGCGCTTTTTTCACGCCAAAATTACTGAACCGATTTAGATAAAATTTGGTATAGACATAGTTTGAATCCCAGGAAAGGACATAGGATAGCTTTTATGGCAGAAATCACCCCTTAAGGGGGAGAAAAAGGGGGTGGAAGTTTGTATGAGGACTCAATAAACGCTGAACCGATTTAGATGAAATTTGGTATGGAGATAGTTTGAGTTGTGGGGAGCGATAAAACATTGTTTTTATCCCCGAAATCAGTCCCTAAGAGTGTAAAAGGGGGGGGGGGGGATTTGTAAAGGCAATCAATAATAAAGGATGGACGAAGTCGCGGGCAAAAGCTATAGCTTGGTTTCGGAACAATTATAGCAAACAATATATAATGTATATGTATGTATTGTAAATACTTAGGAATATGTTATTTTATCTAATAACTCATATTATATTGTTTTGTGCTTTGTTGCATTAAGTCCGCCCTTTGTTCAGTTTTAAGTGCAATAAAGATTAAATAAATAAATATAGTATGCAATATTTGTCTAAAACATACTTACTTTACATTTCGTTACTTGTACAGATATGAATCCGCATCCGTAAAAGCTCCTCATTAATTGTATCATGCGAATGTAGTATAATTTGATTCAATGTTTTAAAAACTAAACCAAAAGATGGTGATAAGATAAGTTATTAATTTTTTTTCCTTTTTTTATTGCACTTAAGTTGGCAAACAAGCAAACTGCCCACCTGATGGTAAGTGTTAAAAGTCACCTACGAGTATAATGCATGTGGTTACATTCGCAGCGAAACTGCAAGCCCCACAAGAACCACAGTGTACGTTGCCAACTTGTGACTAAGATGTAAAGTCATGGTACCCAGTAATTTCACTGTCATATCTTACTCTTCAAACCGGAACACAACAATGAAAGCACTGCTGCTTTGCGGTAGAAGTTAGTAAGACGGAGGTACCCAAGCAGACGACCCTGGTACAGAGTCTCCCTCCGGTGAACGGAGGAACTTATACTGGGTACATGTAGGTATTTGAATGTGATTCTGAAAATACTTTTATTTTAGCACGAAAAGCTTTTAACTAAATAAGGTGCGTTTACAAAGCAACTTACAAATCTGATAAAATTAAATTGCGATTTTCTTTTGCATTAAGGACTAATTTTTATTTATATTAAACACTCAAATTGGAGGAAATTTTGATACATAAATCATTCGTGTAATGTTGGGCCCGAAATGGGGGATCTCCTTTGTTCTAATATTTTCAATAAACTATTTTTAACTAGTAGTTAGCATGTCTAATGGTTGATACCAACCGAGATAGATTTGTAGATTCAGGGTTTGATTGCTCATGGGGGCAGAAGTGTTTATGCTTGGTTTAGTTGGCGAGCCCGTGTGGCTAGCTTCACCGTGTGAGCCAAGTTTATCGTCCATCATCACAATGTTAATATTTGTTTTCCGACAATTAGGGGTAAGATAGACAGGAGACTATGCCCCGACTAGAATCGGGGTCAAGTCAGTCAGTCAACCAATCCGCACTTGGCCGGCGTGGTTTGACTAAGGCCTAATCGCCCGTGCCCCTCGGTGGACATGTATATGAGCTGTGATGATGATGAGACAGGTTCTCAGTTGTCCACAAGGCGGTAGTTGACAGGGATCTAGGTGAAGTTCGCTTCGATCTTGGGTCTCATCGTCACTTACCACCAGGAAAAATGAAGGCTAAGAGCCTACCTGTTGTGTGTAAAAAATATTTTTCTAGTCATAAAATGTTTTCCCTAACGTATCATTATTATCATAACCAGTTATAATATGTTTACTCGTGAGCATAACTTCCCCAAGAAGGAGAGACTGGACCGATTTCCAGCACGCTGCCTAGTGCGGGCTGGTAGGGAGTGGTACCTATCAGCAGGATGTAAGTACCTCGTGCAGGTGAGTTTATAGCTAAGGTCCAGAATTATTATTTGGAATCAATATGACACCATTTCGAGCCCCTCATGTAGTTGTCACCATCTATGTTGTGCAAGAACGGTGGATATTATTAATAATATTGGCAAGAATGGTGGACACTATAATTATATTTTTTTTGTTGCACGCGAGTTGCACCATCTCCAAATCTCAAAATCTATGTCATCATGCCGAGGCAAAATTTAAGCGCAAATTATTTGTTTTACAAAGCACAAAAACGAATAAAATTTGAAACTGTTGTAGGGAACTGACGTATTAATTTCATAATTTGTTGACACAGTTATTATACGCCTCTTATATTACTTAAGTATTTTCTAGCTGCGAATCCTAATGAAAAGAACTGACGCTCTTTGTCGGTTGTATATTCTTACTTCAATGGCATAAAACTGGGTCAAGCCAGGAACTATACAGAAAAGCTTCATATAAAATTCCTATTGAAAGGTTTTTTCCAAGGCCTGAAGAGGCTTTGCTCGGGCATCGAGCGATGCACCGGGTGTCCTTCATGGCAATCTGTGTCAGGTCATTAAACCAGGTCATAAGTTCAACTTAGAGCTCATCGATTCCCGGGCACGGCGATACTGCGCATCGTTGGAATATATTCGTTACAATTTCATAGTCATAACTTTTTTATTGATGTCAGTGTCGAGTTGTTTACGTTGTTTATAATTCAACGACGTGCAAGTGGAAAATAATAGTCTTTAGAATAAGTAGACGTTAGATTTGACAAGTTGGCGTGATGATTATGTAAAAAGAATAAAAGAATAAGGAAATCACAAAATTTAACGTCTGTATCTAGTTTTTTTTATTAAGTTGGCAAGCAAGCTTGCTGTGCTTATAGAGAAATTATCCATTTCCTATGTCATTGAGAGAGATATAGATTTGTCGTTTGCCGCCATGCTAGATATTGAAGAGAAACTCATTCTGTCTCTTGTCAAGAGTGGCGGAGGGAGATATTTTCCACGTCTCGTGCTAGGCCCGCTGGTGGGAAGTGGCTATATATAATAATTAATTATCATAATAAGTAATCATAAAACAACACATTGATGGGACTTCCCAGTAAGTAATCCGACGACACTTGTGTTGGGAATGACCCGCTACTTCCCTTGTGGATAACATTAGATTAGAGGCTATAGTCGCCTATAATCGAACATGTGGTGCCTTTTAGATTTGCAAAGTACAACCACTACCCAATGAGCTTTGCCAGCCGGCGACACAAGATGTCAAGACTGTACCCAGTAATTTAACTGCCTAATTTAATTGTCTTAACTTTCAAACTGGAATGCAAGCATCGCTACTTGGTGGCAAGAAATCTATACTTTAATATAATTTGATTGTTTGTTTTGTTTGTTTGTATTGAATAGGCTTCGAAACTACTGTGAGAATTAATAAGAGACCTAAATTAATAAATAACTTTAAAATAAAAAAATTAAGGAGTCTTGATTATTAATTTATAAAAAACGAAAATAATATTATTATTGGTCTAGTAAAAACACGCTTGGACTCGCTTCCGGAACATCGCAGATACATAGTCTCTCGTCTGTGCTTCAGGATGTGGCATTTTGTGACTACCACGCCGGCTGTAACTTAGGGGTTGGAAAATAAACGAGGTTTTTCTGGCGAGGACGACGAAAGACACAAACACGGAGTGAGAGGTGGACAGTTAACAGTGACTTGAGTGCGGATTCTTAGAAAAGTATTCATTCCTCGTGCTAGGGCAGTGAGTGTTAGTGCAAAATTAGAAAACTAATTGAGACAAGTAATTATCGTTTGCTAAATCGATCTCATAGTTTTGTTAACTTGATTTAATGTGTTTGATTGCTGTTCATGTTTTAATTTCTTGGTACAAGTAGTAGTAAAATAATTTGCTTTAATCTGAATTACTAGAACATTTCTTAGTTTGCATAAAAGAAAATAAGATTGGCAAGGACCACGTGGTTAATTTATTTCTTGTTTGAGTTTATTACGATATCCAGGCTATTGATTTCAATGAATAAATGATTATCAATATTCTGTGTTCATATTTTATTTCGTACTAGTTGTGCCCGCGACTTCGTCCGCGTGGAATAGTAACGGCTGGACCGATCTTGATAAAAAGTAGCCTATGTTATAACTTGTATAATTAGCTATCTATTAGTGAAAGTCCCATCAAAATCGGTCCAGCCGTTCCGGAGATTAGCGGGAACAGACAGACAGGCAAAAAAAAATTAAATTGTGTTTTTGTTATTGGTACCCGATATACATTCATACCCATTAAGTAAAAACTTGTTATTCTGACATTACAAACAGACACTTCAATTTTATTTATTTGTATAGATGTATAGATAAATCTAATAGGTGTTACACTACTGAACCGAATTTTGATGAAAGTTGGTATGGGGATAGTTTGAGACCAAGACAAGGACATAGGGTAATTTTCCTACGGGAAAAATTTGACGGGATAAGTTTTTCTACGGGAAAAGTTAGTTATAATGCAAACAAAGTTGCATACGGTCAGCTAGTAGATAATATAGAGGTACCTATTCGCGCAGACGATTCAGGGGCTCTATTTTGGATCATTCGCTTGGCGTCGACCGTTAGTCAAGCATCCTCTGCGCTCAATTTCTACCGATTTTCGTTTTGTTTTCGACGAAAATCAACATAATAAAGGGTGATTCAGGGCGAAATTTAAAATTTGACAAAGTATGAACAATCAATTAATTCACTTTTAATGGTTTTAATTACAGATTATTAAATTACAATGGTGCAGGTTTTATGTGCGTAATATTATTTGGTCTAGATGTTGACCATCCCGGCGGATGCACTTTTCAAAGCGGACGCGAGTATTTGCTCTCACTTCCTCCATTATTTTGGTTTTCATCCCCTCCAAAGTCATATCTTCCTCCAAACTCTTGATTTCAGGTAGCCCCATAAAAAATCTGCTGGGTGATCTAGGTGGGCAGGGTAGAATGTCTCCAAAGCGACTTATAACTTTCTCCGGAAATAGCCGAAAAACCACTATAAAAACACCACCACTGCGTACGCGCGATGCATACCGGACCACTGCGACACGCAAGTAAACAATCCGCAGCACCCAGGGTATCGAATGACACCCCGTTCGTTCCCCATTTTATTTCGGCTACCTTCTGATTTATCAAGTTGGAAGTTAGAATTTCGCGCCGAGTGACCCATTACGACGTATATCAATATCATTTTGATTTTCATGAAAAAAACGAAATGTAAAAATAGAGCGAAGGCGATGCTTTACGAGCGTTCGACGTCAAATGAATGATTCAAAAATAGAAATCCTGGGTGTATACTCTAATTCTACGAAAAACGAAAATTCGAACGAAATTTCGCATATTTCCTACCACGGTTCTCTTCGATTCGAATATTCGTTCGACCGAAAATAGTTTGACAAATACCTACTTATATTCTCCAAAGTTCGTAATTGTGAATGTAAGTTAATGTGAAATTGCTGTAGGAATACTTTTGATTGAAGCTGCTTTGCGTGAGGAGTGTAAAGAGCGTAGAAAGACCCGACGTTGCCTCGGAAATAAATTAAATTTAGCGTCGATTTCCGACTATTGTATCCCAAATTTTATACAAAATTGCACTCAGTTGAATATGATTTGAGAATTTAAAAAAAATAAAATTGATAATTAAGAAGAGCATCGATTTGTTACGGGGTAACGGAACTTATCTAAAATCAGTAATCATCAATATTATTTACATCAAAGCTCTAAATATATCTATTACAATAAGTACCAATAAGATTCTTACTTATAATTTAGAACGCTTAACTTGAAAACAAAAACCACAACACAAAATGTAACTGCGACTAAAACATTCCTTTCTAAGAAATGTGTCGCGATAGCGGACTATAAAAAAATAACTCAAAAACATTGCTAAATCACTTAAAATGGAACTTCTATTCAGAGTCTTAGCTAGGGTCATGAGCGCCCCTGGCAAGATTCGAATTTTGCGCCCCCCAAAACTTATTTTATAGGAAGAGAAATGACAATAACGTACTCACTTTATCCTTACAAATAGTTGTCACTTTATTACTTTATGTAGGGAATGTACATTTTTTCCTTTATGTACGAAAGGGAAGAACATGATTTCGATCATTTACACTTAATAAAATAGCTTAAAAGTTTCCTGGCTTTTTCAACACATAAGATAACGTTATACTCTGAAAGCTCTTTCATTTGTTACCCGAATAGCGTGGGTTACAAAAGAAAAGTGATCCGCCATTTTAGAGCGGCGGCCATATCGAATTTGGAGTAATGTCACTTACTTCACCATATTCTAGGTACCTACTCATCATGCTCTTTGAATTGATGTCAATATAGGTAGCGTGAGTTGCAAAAGAAAAGCGCTCCGCCATTTTAGAGCGGCGGCCATATTGAATTTGGGGGAATGTCACTTAGCCGGCTCCATGTGTAGGCCCGAACGTTACGAACGTTTCCTCGCGATATTAAATCTCTCATGATGCTTATTTTCGGATTTGGTGTCGTAGAACGTCTTTACAACATGTAATATTTTTTTGGATAGCAATGTTTAATTTGTTCGATTCCAAGTAATGCTCTAATTGAATTTTGTAGTTATTAGACAGATAGATAGATTTTTTATTGCACTCATCACAATTAAAATACAGTAGGTATATATGGTTATTAATATTAATGAGGGCAAAGACGGTCTTATCGCTAAAAGCGATCTCTTCCAGACAACCTTTGGTTTGGAAAATTGGTAAAAAATAAGTGTGCCAATAGAAACAAAAATCAAAAAATAAAAACAAAAATGGAATTAAAACAAAAAAAAATTATGATGTTGCAAGCAAGTACCCGCTACCAGCGCAGACCTAAAAGATGTTGATGTAGCTTTCGTTTAAAAATCGCAAGTGATTTGGATTTCCGAATAACAGGCGGCAAATCATCCCATAACTGAGAAGCCTTGATTGTAAATGAATCCCTGTAATAACCCGATCGCGTAAATGGCTGTTTGAGTACATTATCCGACTTGGAGCTCAGTTCACGAGAATGGTCCGATCCCAGAAACCGGGAACGCTCCTTTAAATAGGGAGGGGTGCGAGGATCGTAGAGGACATCATAAAGGAGAATGAGAACATGCTCCTGATGGCGCAGTCCGACGGGAAGTCATTCAAATTTTTTTCTGTATTCGGACACATGGTCAAACTTACGTAGCCCATAAACAAACCTAACACAGAGATTTTGTAGCCTTTGGAGTTTGCTGAGCAAGTCCTCGTTAAGGTCAATCAGACAGACATAAGCGTAGTCCAATATTGGGAGAAGTAGTGACTGTGCCAATTGAATCTTGGTTTTAATGGGAAGCAAATTTTTCCATCGTCGCAGAGATCCCAGAGCAGCAAATAATTTTCGGCTGACTTCTGCAACATGAGGAGCCCAACAGAGAGAACAATCAAATAAGACTTATGATTATTAGATGTTATATTAATATAATGTATGTTAATATATAAATTTGTAGATGTATGTATATCAATAGTGAATAGATTTTATTTATTTACGACAAGCAAGCTTCCATCTTCGGCAAGCTTTTGCCGAAGATGGAAGCAGCTATTACTTGGATTCCTACTAGCTATCATATCTATTAACATTTGGAACTGTTAAACTTTCATGTTGCGATAAAGGATTTGAGGTGAAATACCTTTGAGGTCTGGGGTTTCAGCCATATTGTTTTGGATGTGGTCGCAAATAAACGGCAGATAAAGCCATTAACTAAGTGTGCAAATAATAATCTATTTATATTGTTATTGTAGCGGCTATGGTATGGTTGGCTAGGCAGGCTCGGAAATTTAACTGTCAACCAAACCAATCAGAAAAAATCCATTCCCTAATGAAGAAGTCCGAAACCGACATAGATTTCTCCAAATAAGTATCAGATTGAAATTTATGCACACAACGAATATATTACAACCGAAATTACTCGTATGTGCTGAAACGACATATGCTTATCGAATGGTAAATACTTTCCTATATTACTAAAGAGGAATAAAGAGGCAAAAGATTTATTGATAAAGGTTAATAGCTTGTTCTTTTCATAGTCTCTCCTAATTTCCGAGCAGTTGTAGATTTTTTTCTCTCTTCTAGGTACTTGTATTTGCATACATATTTCTTAGTTATAGTTGTACAATATACGTACAATTACTTAATTGCTAAATGTATTTGATTATGTTCTTGATTTATTAGTATTTTGTACTCGTATTTGACTTTAATAAGTGTTTCTAAACGTTTTATATATCAGACTTTTACAAACACTTATAAAAGTTAAATAAGTATTAGTCAAGATTTTTGTTCTGTCTTTGATATGTTATATCTTCATTTCCAACAGATTTAAGTAAACAAAACAATTCTAGAAATATCATATTTCTTTTCTAGCAATCTACAAAAGAATTGTTCAGTATTTATAAAATATCATTTTTATACGTTAATCAAAGAACGAAATTGATAGCTGTGAAGCTTTTAAATACCTACCCTACATATTAATGGATTGAATATTTTTAAAGCTGAAGTACTAAAATGGGGTTCTACCAGCCCGTTCTAAAAATAGCACTAGCTGCCCCCCACGCCCGTGAGCGGCATAAAGTTTCCCCTCAGACGGGGTTCTGGGGAAAGAGACAGCACATGCGCAGTTCTATACAACACTGAGCTTCTATTACAGACATGGATGAGAAAGATGGAATATGGTGGGTGGTGGAATCGGGTTCACACAGACATATAGACTGTCTTGCGTATTCTTAGGGGACAGGGGCTTGTCTTGTACTTGCCAGCCATAACTTATGTCATTCACTAGGTTTGATCAGCAATTATTAATCGAGTTGTCAAAAATTACCTTAGTAGGTAGAAATGGGTTGTAAATAGAATCTAATACAGAATAATATGTAATTACACGGTAAAGTAAAGATAATAAAGCTTCTATACAGCTTTTCTTGTCCAATTTCCACGTTCTCTTCATAAATGCCTATTTCATACGTGTTTACATCAATAATCCGTAATAATCCATTATATCGATCTGAATGATCGGTCCAGCTATAAATAGAATTCCCATCACAAGCGGTCTCCAAAAGTTTTCATCGATTTTGTACTGATAAAGCATTTAGCATTTTGTCGCCCCGACATAAACTGTGGGCGTAACACTTGACCCCGTATTTACAAACCCTCTTAGGCAGCAGTATCATTAAGACTGGAGTGGTCTGTTGTTTTCAACTCAATATGAAAACACCATCTTAGAAGGTGGCAGCTCGCTTCACAGACTCATGTCAAACCTTATAAACGTAGTATATTTTATTTTGTACTAATTCACTGTGTCCATAGACCATTTTACTACATGAAATGATATCAAATTGAACTAGCTTATATTTTTCTTCATTACGGCTGGTCTTTAACTATGGCGCAGTAACTCGCATTGTATGGATGTAGCCTAGGCGTTACTCGCAAATGCGAATTTGATAGTACCTACGTAGCTCGCATGCAGTTACTTCAACATGTTTAATGTGTTACATCGCTCCTCTCGCTTTCTTGTAATCTGTGGGAGTGATTTCGTGAAATCGGCCAGAAGTATCTAACAGGATACCGGGAAAGCGCGCGATTTGATTTGACCAATGAGCGCCCGCGGTGGTTGAGTTCGCCATCAGATAGTAGTGAGATGTCAGATGATACACAACATACGAATACCTACTGTTAAGCCTGGTTTTCCCAGGTCTAGTTCCCGACCGCCCAGAAGTCAGCAACTGTGCATTCTACTTCGTACGCAGTACTGTCACATTCCCAATGTATTCTTAAGCCTGGTTTTCTCGCGCCCAGTAGTTGCCCGACAGTGAAGGAAAGTTACTAGTACTGTCCGAAAGCTATTGGGTCCTTAAAAAGAAGGTTGTGCCAGCTCTAACCGGTCAGTTACTGTCGGTCAGCTACTTCAAATATTTTTTTGATTCTGCTGTCCACTGATCTACCCTACTCCTACGGTCAGATGGGCCGACAGTGACATTCGCTCCGTGTGAACGCAACGTTATGGGTAAGAAACGCCAAGGTCAGACATAGTAGCACAGTAGCTGTCTACTGCTGCCTACTATGCAGACCAGTAGGTAGTAAGAACTCATTGGGAATGTGAAAGTACTGTGTAGAAAGTAGAATGCACAGTTGCTGACTTCTGTGCGGTCAGGAACTGGGCCTGTGAAAACCAGGCTTAAGACTCGATCGTTTTATTTTTGCTTTCAGCGGTCGTTCGTTTGACAGCAGCATGAACATGGCAGTAGCTCGCACATTACGAGCATTTTTCAGACGCGTTTGGCAGTAGCTCACCGGTGTCTTAAAACATGTTGTTCCAACATCAAAAAAACCAGCATTAGGCTGAATACATCAAATAAGAAAGATTTAACCAAATCGGTTGAGGCAGGCTTTCTTGAATTTTGCGCTCAGCAACATACGAGTATTTAGCGATCCATTTTTAATTTATTTAAATAAAATATTGGGTACAGATTTAGATAAATATTGTGTCTAATCGAAAATTGCAAATATCGAACCGAACTTCAAAGAAATTACTTATAAGCTTACATCGGCTTTGTCATACCATATATTTCTTTGTGTACGGGAACTTAGAATTGGGTTACAAATTGGTGGAAAGTTATTATTTTTATTTGCTATAAGCCTTATTCAATCGTTTTTGTGAGTCTGAATATCAAAGTCAAGAGTTCGTTTAATGGTACTAAATAAAGAGATAAAAAATTATACAATGCGCTGATATTTTTGCACTCACGTTACAAACACTTTTATCAATCCAATGATAAATGTATGTATTCTTCAATGTATAATTAATAATATATATTTACCCATCACATTATTCTGGTACAGCACACACACACTATGGGTTAACTAAAAGAGATCGCTGTTAGAGATAAGTCCGCCCATGCAAATTTCATTAGTAATGCACAAAATGTATCTTTATTAAGTAATAACTTAATAACAAAATCACAAAAGTGAACCTTATAATATTTAGATAAACATAAATCTAAATATTATAAGGTTCAGTTTTGTGATATTCAACAGCCCTTAACGTCAAATTGCTCTTTCGGGCAAATCGTATTGTGTAAAATTTTCATTTATCAGTTTCGTTTTCGATAAATTAATGCCCAGCATTTTGTTTGAGGTAGATAAATGGTGATTCACTGTAATGGAGTTCAATAGGTATGCCATTATTACAAGTCCGATTTATCAATTTATATTTGAATCTCACTCGTAAGGTATTTTCATCATAACAATAACGGAGAAATGTAAGAAATTGTGCTGACAGTTGATTTGCTGACTTATTTCAATAAGGTTGTCAGGGCATTGTACTGAACGGTTTCTGTAGGGTGCATAAGTGGCGTTTATTTAGGAACTGTAACAGAAGTCACCTATATAAGCATCCTATTCAAATTTTAAGCAGACTCAAAGCGTGAAGAGCGATTATACCAGACACAATGAAAACGCTTTCCGAGATTTCGAAGCAAAGAATGTACGTGGTATGGTATAAGTACTTTAAGAGCCGTTGTTATTTTGAAAATTTTGGTAATGATGTCGTAAGAAATAACGAAGAAAGAAAGTCAGAAAGAATGTATTGACAATTTGAAAAATGTACAATTTCTATTCGTACTCGTAATTACTCCTGAATTAAAAAACTTAGGTACATTTCAGTACAGTACTTTCAATAATATATGAGCACAATTATTTTAATAGGTGTCTACATTTAATCATAATATTATTATTTCAATGGCGTTGACCTAAACGTTTGATTTTACCACAGCTGAAGAAACCGTAGGCCCGAGTATTTTACGAGTATCTAAATCTCAGTTTAATATCTCTAAGCGTTCGTGATAATTAGTATTTTTCATAACGCATACTCGCAAAATAGGTCTGAAGTTGCCTGAGAAGTGGCTTGAAAATATTACTTTTTAGCCCTAGGGAGAATCGTTTTCAACTGACAGTTGTCAAATTATAAAAATACTAGTTCTATTTATACATTTTTATTGAACCATGTTCCTACTTGCGATACAGCCACTCCTTTACAGCGCTATACTTATAAAATTGAAATAACATTAAGTTGAGTATTATTTAAATAATATACTTTTTTAACAGATTTTATTATAATTTACTTAAAATAACATAGATTTGGGCAAAATATTTCCCATTTTATCATTGATGAAAATGAAAAATATATCCCAAAATATTTCCCATTGATATTCATTCATTCATTGATAAAAATGATGAAAATAATGGCTGAGTAGCTGGTCGGCCACAGAAAAAAAAATAGGCGAGAAAGCGGCAATCCGATCTTCATTTGTTTTTCGAGTTGTAGAGTTTTGTTTATACTTTCGTATAGCAGAGATTTGTATTAACACAATGAGTTCATCTGATTCAGATATGGATTTAACGTCTGATTTCACAAGAGAAGAAGTTGTTGATGGAGTGGAGATGGGTTGAGTTGTTGAAGTTGGCTAAAGCAGAAGTTGTTGATTTATCTAAAATAAAATTCACTCATTTCTTTGTTAGCTACTTCAAGTTTTTATTTTTTCTTTCCTTGTATTTGTTATGAAAAGCACAGTGTTTACATCGTCGGGTTAAAATACTTATTTAGTCCTTCGAACTATTCGCACATGATTGGCCAAACCCCGTTTCGGGACTAAACTAAATAAGTCTTAGCTCGAGAACTTAAACACTGTGCTTTTCATTACGAATACAACGGAAAGTTAAAGTTACTTTCACCCCTAGGGTAACAATGTACTATTAGATAACTATTAGAATGACCGATAAAGATGACCTACAGTACAAGGGCTGTGAATGTCTACAGTTGTAGCGAAGTACGGATTATCTAAGGCTGTGTGTATAGAAATTGCAAAAGCATTATATAATTCACTGTGGTCTTTTTGGATAAAATTTTTGATTTTTAACAATAATACTACTTATCGACTGCTGATGGGATTTGTTAAAAAAATATCAGATATTGCGACAAAAAGAAGTCTATGACTATGTTGACTAACTATGTTGACTAATGTTGCATCTCCTACACTGAAAAAAATGGTAGCTTGTCAAGTTAAAATTTTGCTTGTTTGAGTAAAATATAATAAAATTAATCATCAACATTTTTAAAACTTCAAACCACAAATGATTATGACAATCAATTTAAAATGATTGAACGCTTAATAAGAAAAACATATTCAAAACAATAAACTTTCATATTTAATTTTGGTGACGTCACCTTTGTAAACATTTATAATTGTTAATTCTAATAAGATAAAATGATTAATCATATCAAGCTTTGCGACTTGCCAAAAAAGTGATCAAGTTCTTAATAAAATCCACAAACATCATAGTGACATTAAAAAGTAATCTTACTACGGCCAACCAAGTTGCATGAATGAAGGTAACACATTATTGATACATATTATCAAAAAATTTTTTGTGTAATTGCGAAAGAATTAAAAAATCAGCTACATATATTTACTTTTTTAATTTTGACAGGTTTACCCTCTCTCTATATTTTAATGTGTGTAAAAATAGTCATGTTACAAGAAAAGTTAAATGTACGAACATTTCTATTCTGTACATATCTTTCCCCAGAAAATAACACGTCACACCGACTATACGAATGATACCTATATGCGTCAGCGTTTTTCTGATTAATAACAAAGGCAATTTACTTAAGTGCAAAATGACAAAGCTTGGCATTTGTACTCAACTAATCGTTACGTAAACGCTGGATAGGGTAGAGAATAGCAGTTATGGATTTCATTTCATTCATGAATGTGTCTTTACGTCAGCAGCCGGCCCACAGTGGAGGCGCGGCCCCCTTAGCCAGCATAGTCACTGGAAAGGGGGGTGACGTCAAACCTTCATGCAACAAGTGTGCCAATAAAATGTAGCACCCGAGTATGGGCAAGAGCTATTTTTATCACACGCTGTGGCGTTACATGTTTCTTTAGCAAAAAATATATTCATCTATTAAAAGTAACAAAATATTCGGTAGGAGGAAGTTCTTTGGAATTGCGTTGCTTAAGTTTATATATTTTCTTTTCAAACGTTTTCCCCCCAGAAGGACTATTCGTTTACAAAAACAGTAGAGGGTAACTACTTTTACTACTGTACCTAGTTATATTTTACTAGCTTTACTTAACGCACCTTCGCCCACGTTGCTTTTGTTTTCCCGTGGGGATTTTATATTTTCCCGTAGAAGAATAATTTTGTAGCCTATGTTGATCAGGGATAGTTTAGCATCTAATAGTGAAAGGATTTTTGAAATCGGTCTAGTAGTTTTTATGTTTATTCGTTACATACATACATACAAATCTTTGGTCTTTATAATAATATATAGTGTAGATTTACATTAAAATTTTATACAGTTTTTGTGGCACGCGTACGGCTCACCTAATCCCAGGTTAACCACTGTTGGCGAGGGCCGTTGACACACCGGTATGAATTGCGTATTGGGCTTCGAAACCGCTGAACCGATTTTGATGAAAGTCGGTATAGGGATAGTTCGAGACCAGGGGAAGGACATAGGGTAATTTTCCTACGGGAAAAATCTGACGGGAAAAGTTTTCCTACGGGAAAAGTTTTCCTACGGGAAAAGATTTCCTACGGGAAAAGTTAGTTATAATGCAAACAAATTTGCATACGGTCACCTAGTCTTATTTATAAGGCAGTAGGAACATTAATCATTGAAATACATCCTTACATCTCAGCCCATCAGAAGTTTTTAAACATGTAAGTAAACACAGTCAGGAAATAAAAAGGTCCGAACCTTAAAGCCACTTTTAGCTTTGTCTTTCATTAGTCTAAGATTCATCATACCAACATACCTTTGCGCTTGTGACATGACGAAGTTTTGGTCTAGACATATTGGGACAGCGTATTATTACCATTAATTATAATTTTATCGTAATAGGATGTGTAATGCTTTTTCTAGCTAAATTGTAGAAATATAGGGAAATCTTAAAGTTAAAGAAAAAAAACAAACTTATTCCTTTAGTCCGGTACAAAATGAAAAGCTTTATTCTTGTAAGTACATAATTATAATTTACTTATGCATATGTTAACACAATTCCTCAATGCAAAGCACTTAACTTAATGTTTAATCAATACAAGCCAA
Organism: Schoenobius gigantellus; assembly: GCA_963935595.1. Lineage (NCBI taxonomy): Eukaryota > Metazoa > Arthropoda > Insecta > Lepidoptera > Crambidae > Schoenobius > Schoenobius gigantellus. The sequence continues at coordinate 21,022,013 of OZ012541.1, forward strand.
GGGCAGGATGGTTCAGGTTTGTTTGATCAATCTCGGCAGGTAAAAATCAGGTACAAATTGGGTACAAAACTACAAAATGAGGGGCAATAAAGGACACCAACAAATAGTTGTAGGTTTCTTTTTTTTTTAAAAGAAATTAGTAGCCTTCCCCGGAGCGGTTGTTAGTGGATCGTACCTTCTATGCTAAGTCTTGCAATCACGGGTCACAGATATGATATTCCAGTTTCTTAACTTATTCTCTCTCTATATGTATATTCGTTACTTGTGTAATTCCACAGAATTCCTCCTTGATGTTAGGTTATTTTGTTATGGTTTCTAGCTGTAAGGTCAAGCAGCGGAGCCCTACGGCCTCCGGTAACTGCCCTGGAGATTCATAGCACAGTGTTAGGTTAAAAATATAATTAAATATGCCTATGATCTTAGGGTCAGTGGGTCTAACACTGAGTTCTGAAGGAATCCCAGACAATACATTTGAACTTCATGTAATAAACATAGCAAATGAATTCTAAAACATAATTTTTAATAAATTGACAAATTGTCTTATTGGTTAGTTAATAAAAAGGACATATGGAGGGGAGAGCACCTATTTTGTGTATAATTATTGCTATTAATAAAAAGAAAACAGCTTAATTTGTGAGTTCTTTGCCAAAGAAGGATGTGAAACTTAATATTGTGAAAATTTAGAATTTAACATGAAATTCGCAAGTGTTACTCAATCACTAAGATGCCGCTTACTATCAGGGTTTTTAATGAAATAGGGGATGAAAAAGGCGAATTTTGGAAATGTAATATGTTTGATTTAATAATCAATTTACCCACAAATAAAAATACAATTAACAAAATCTGTTTTAAATCATGAAATATAATAAGTTAATTAGATACCTTATTGATTTTTTGCACTTATTGATACAATAAATCCATTTAATTTAATGAATCGCGTGCCGGCGAGTAAATATAGTATTTTTTCCTTAGCTTTACTCTTCAAGCTGAAAACAAAAAGAACTGACTTTTGAGGTCTCACTGTAGCTTTTCAAATTAAATTCACACGGAAAACGGGAGAAATACCTATGGATTTTCTTCGCAGAAGTTAAGATAATGTAGAAATTTAGATTTCGCAAGAAATCAATAACAAATTACTTCGGTCGATGTCTCACAGACTAAGAACCACATAGAGATAATATCATAGCTTAGGCGCGTTCACGTACCAATGCTCCACTTGCGCACAGATTTGCGTTTATGTGGAAGCGACGGAGCCGAGGTCCGTTTGCTCAATGTTAAGCGCCGTATTGGCGACGGAACCTCTCCTAAAACCAAATTCATTTCATAACACTCGTAAGACTCTTAACTTGCTTCAAGATGTGTCAAGTCAACATACGGATCTTTCGGAATTCTACAATATGCAATAAGTATTTCCAGCTAGAGTTATAAGTTTGGTTGAAAAACAAAACGTAATGAAAAATTAACCATAAACAAATTGTGAATGCTTTCCAAATTCTATTCGACGAAACCATAATTATATGATCTGTAGCTTTAAGTGTATTTTATTATGATATGTCTCTAAAAATGATCAAAACAAACGGTCTAAATGTCAAATTCCGAATTTTGAGAAAATCAACCCACGTAAAGGGAAGCACGGGATTTTGGGCGAAAAAAAACTATCTTTGTAAATAAGGCCAGGATAAACGCGAGATTTATTTTGTTTATGCAAAAATCGAATAATGACCAAAGATAATTGCAAATGTCACTGACGTGACGTGAAACGACGTTGACGTTGACACTTGACATTGATATTGTGAAATCAATTGACAAAGTTGTTGTAATTATGATTTTAGTTGTGCAATTTGTGTTAAAACTACAGTGAAACCAAAGTGTTTTTGCAAAATTAGTGTTTTATGAAATTTTAAGAAAAAACTGTGTTACAGTATCCCCCCAACCACGATAGAATTCACGTAGGGAATTCGTCTGACGCCTCGTCAGCCTCAAAACCTCCTAACCAACCAAACAAAACTATCATAAATAGAATCAATTAGGTACTTAAAAACTATTCATTCGTGATAAAATCTGTACCCAATTACGCCTAACGTTATTTTTTTTTATAAGTTTATTTATTTGTATAAGATAAAAAATAAAGCTTTAAATATAAACGTGTGTAAATAAAGAATATTTAACATGCATGCACCTTAAATCTACGTAAATCCATTAATATGGTATGTTAAAGATTGTAATAAAAAAAACAACATTCACCAATAAGGTGACAAAATCTAGCGCGAAACTACTGCTGCTAGCACCTACATGGTTGTAAAAAAAATATTCACCAATAAGGTGGCAAAATCTAGCGAAACCACTTCTGCTAGCACCTATATGGCTGTGATAAATAGGTAAAAGGCATTATATCCTATGCCCATCAAATATAAGTAAGTAATAAAGAAAAACTGTAGTGTCAGGACTGACGCCGAGATGGCGTTGTTAAATAAGTATATCTTGACACTAACAGAGTATAGCAAGTAATGTCAACAACCACCGGTAGATGTCGTTATTACAGACATTTTGACTCTAATCGTCAAATAATAAGTAAAAAAAACAATTAAAAAGGAAATAATAAAAAAAATGAGTTGCATGTGTCGTTGCCCCTGATCGTCGATATTGATTTTCCTACGTGTCCAGCTAGATGTAACTTCCTCCATTATAAGAATATAGCAAAGGCTTATTTCTAGAGTTGCAAACCGCTCCTGTGAGGAATTCAAAATTAATTTTGTTGATTAGAGTAGAATACATATAAAAAATAATGAACAAGACACGTTTATATTTGTGATCTTGTGCTAAATGCATCTATCTAACCACATAACAGTTATAATAAGTACATACTTGTTCTTTAAATCTGGTATCAGATACTAAAGAAGTAATATCCATTTTATATAATGGTAGTAATAATATATTTATCTATTTCTTATCATGAACTAAGACACGTATAATATTTGTGTTTTAGATCTTAATGTACTTATGTAATGGTAATATCAATTTTGAAGATGTTAGGTATATGGAAACTTAAGTATCAAGGCAAATCAATAAAAAACGACAGGAATAGACACATGCAAAAACGCCGCCAGATGTTATATGGCGCGTTATCCTACACTCGGGTTCTACGAGACGCCAGGAAGAATGGCGGGGTGGGTATTCTGTGACCGCCGCACCCGCGGTGCTTAAATGTTAAATGCTTATAAAAATATGGCTATTTTCATAAGAGTATAAAAATGACAATTAAGTAGGTATTATGTTACTAGGTACGTAATTTAGTCACTCGAAGTATCTAAATTTTTAAAATCTTTTATGTGCCACTTTCCTATATATTTTCCGTTCCCGTCTTCGAGCTCATAGACGAGGCGGGAAAGTTTACGTATAATTTTACAACGCTCATATTTAGGTGCAAGTTTAGCAGTAAAATATTTATTAGCAGAACTCTGCTTGTACGTACGCTTCCACACAAAATCACCAACATTAAAAGAGATATCTCTGCGTTTGTTGTTATAGTATTTTATATTCCTTTCATGGGCCTTACGCAACAACTCTCGGACTTTGATGAAAATGTCACCGAGGTGGCCAATATTAGACGCATGAGTATCGCGTGGTACCACAACCAACTCTTGGAGATCTTCAAAATCACGGTAAATACTACCATCTGTGACAGCTTCCCTACCGTGTACTAGCATGAAAGGAGTATAAGAAGTAGACTCATTTACTGAGGTGTTCATGGCAAATTGTATTTTATGTATGTTAATATCCCACGTTCTATGATCGTTCTCAACAAACGAGGAAACTGCAGTGATTATTGTGCGGTTATAACGTTCCACCGTATTAACTTGTGGACAATATACTGGACCCAAATGTACTTGCGGAATATTGTATTTTTCATATAATGCCTGAACCTCATGACTTATAAATTGCGAGCCATTATCAGACATCACAGTCTGTGGTATTCCGTGAACCAGAAATACATGGTCTTCTAACCTTTGCGCTATAACTTTGCCCGTTGCACGCCGTAAAGGAACTAATAAACAATATTTTGTAAAACAACACACAACTACTAGTAAAAAGGTGTTTTGCTGTCGAGACATCGGCAGTGGACCAACTAGATCAATGCTGATGCACTGGAATGGTCGACAGCAGACCTTGGGTTCCCCCATAAAGCCAGGTGGCGCTAGTGAGCTATGTTTATATGAGTTGCAAGTGGCACAATTTTTAATAAATTCCTCGGTATCTTTATGCATACCGGGCCAAAAATACCGTAATTTTAATCTTTTATATGTTTTTGCAACGCCTAAGTGCGCAGCAATTGGTTCAGAATGGTTACTTTTAATAATATCCTCCCTAAGCTCCTTTGGTACAACCTCTTTCCACTGGTAGTCACCACAGAGTTTGTTAGTGCTTTTTGTAAATCTAAAAAGCCTACCATCAATAATTTGAAAATTGGGACACGCGCACAAACTAGGGGCTGATACTCCTCACGGCCAGTACTGACAGCATCCGCCCATTAACATGACGCAATTGGCTGCGCTCTTCCGTGACGTAGAGGTAGTGCTGTTGTTTAGTATATATATAAATGCAATGTCATTAATTTGATGGCTATTTACTGCTGTAGATCTAAACCATATTATTATATTTGTTCTATTTGTACGCGTGTATTAATGTGTTTGGCATATAAATTTCGAGCTTCTCTGTGCTTCAGAAGGCACGTTCAACAGTGGATCCTGCGCCTGATCTCGCCCCGGTCGTGTCAGCTTACCGTCCCATTGGACTATAGGTGAGTAAAGGAACAGAGAGTGCACTTGCGTTTCTGCAGTCACTCGTGCCCTATAAAATCTCCTGCGCAGATGGCTAGTATCTGCTGTTGAGATTGGCCGTCATGACCCAATGTCGGTTAGGACTTCCTTGACCGCACCTTCGAATAGCGCATCTACAAGTATACAGATTGTTAAAAATAATTTAGCCCTTAATTTTTACGAAAGTACGAAGATCGACACAAAACTATATACCTACTTATCGCATGTTTTTGTAATAGTCAATCATATTAGTGCTTATCAAAATTCGCTATCTACAGGCAAATGCTTGTCAGAGCATAGAATAGATAAAAGTTCTAGGTAGTCAAATTTATTTTTATAAGTTCACGTGTTCGTAAATGTAATATGTTATTGACAATATATCTAGGAGATTATCCATTTCGAAAAAGTAACATTTGGTCTGCATTAAAAAAAAATCTGTGCGATACAGTACTATTTGCAGATGATACTTCTTTAATATTTAAGGTTGACAGAGGAAATGGAAATACTGACGTTGTAAATAGTACTCTCTCTAAAGTATTGCATTGGTTCACTATAAATAATTTATCTTTAAATTCACGTAAAACTAAATGTATTAAATTCTCATTACCAAATGTAAGAAAAGCGGATACAATTGTGGAAATGAATAATGAAATTGTTGAATTCATCGACTTTACCAAATTTTTGAGTATTACACTAGATTCTAGATTGCAGTGGGCTCCACTTATTGAGTCCTTGGCAAACAGACTTAGTTCTGCAGCATATGCAGTTAAAAAAATAAGACAACTTACTGATGTTGAAACAGCAAGATTGATATACTTTAGGTTTTTTCACAGTGTCATGTCATATGGAATACTACTGTGGGGATCGGCTGCTAGTATAGAAAGTATTTTTGTACTCCAAAAAAGAGCGGTTCGCGCTATTTATAATTTACGAGCAAGAGATTCTCTAAGAGACTTATTTAGAGAAATTAATATATTGACTTTAGCAGGACAGTATATTTATAAAAAATTGATTTGTCTATAAAAAATATAATACATTTGAAACCAATTTCCAAATTTACCATCTAAAGACAAGATACAAAAATAAACTTGCCGTTCCAACGTACAGGCTTCAAAAAACTAGAGGCTCGTTTATGGGGAAATGTATAACCGTTTTTAATAAGCTTCCACATAGTGTTACTGACTTGCCATTTCATAAGTTTAAAGCGCATGTAAAAAAGACTCTTATGAGTAAAGGATATTATAAAGTCAACGATTATTTCAATGATGCCAATGCCTGGTGTTAATTTGCAGATAATGAATCGTGTTGTTATGTATAACTATTTATTTAAACAAATATTGTTTATGGTTATGACATAGTAAGAAGAGAACTGACACATCTAATCTTGTAATAGAACTTCTGTTGTGAGGTCAGCTTCCAATTGACGATTCTGTAACAATACAGGGAGAAAAAATAGCCCTTGCTGGTTTTCTTGTTGGTTCTTTCCAGTACAAGGTCTCTCGCCGTAGACTTGTCAACCAATGGCGTAGCTGCTTTGACGTTCAAAAGAGATTGTAACAATACAATTTGAATAAAAGATATTGAATTTGAATTTGCATAATTTGTTGAAGAATATCATTGTTTGTATTTATTGTGTAATTGTGTATCCAACGAGGATGATGGGAGTTTCAGTTCGGGATTCAGTACATCTTTCGGATAATTTTTTTCTATTAGTACTAGTCGTGCCCGCGAACTACGTTCCGCCATAATAACTGTCCAAAAAAACCAGGAGAGGACCACCCTTACCACATCGGGGTTTAAAAAATACCTCTGTTCCTATTCCTAGATCTATCAAATGTACACTTAAAAAAATATTTTACAAAAAATAAAAACCGTCTTCAAAAACACTGAAAAGTTAAAAATGATATAAGAATAGTGTGACGAAATCAAGTTTTGACTCCACACACATTGGGGGCAACACAAAACGATCAAATTAACAATTATGTTGCAACGTCTGGATAACACTACAAAAGAGATTGATACCAATAGCTACTCACGTTTGGATCCAAGCTGCCGAAAGGTCCAGGTTCTTCGAAGATCATCCGCGCGCTCACACCATACAAAGTACGACAAGATCTTCTTATTTTTATTAAATCCAGTAATTAATAGCCGGGACACCAAACACGTAACAATTGGTTTATTTATAATTTAGAAAAGTTTATGAAATTATTATGATTAAATACGATAACTGCAGTCTCGCTTGCTTGCGACCAGCGATATATCGACCTCAAATCTTGACTGTTTTCTTAAGCGCGCCACTCGCGACGAGAGGTACGGCTCGCGATTGGTCCGCACGTGTGAGACATTGAAAACAATGCTCAGCTATTGGTAAATTCCCACTGCAGTGCATACCAGACGTTGCATGACTTGTAAGTCGTAATGGCGCCAAATTTTATATATTTGAATAATAAATTGATAACGAAACATTCCGCCCACCAAAATACACTAGTGTATTTTTCACTAAAATATTAAAATATGTAAAACCCTAACAAACCTAACTAACACTAAATTAATACTAATGAATATCATTGAATAAAAGAAAAATATAAATTTGAATAGTTAGGCAAGGGGCAAAGCTTAGTTAGTGGTCTCGTGAGGCGAGAACCGTCTACGGTACGAATAGTTGCGATACGAACTACTCCGTCGGGGCTGGTATGCAGCTTTTCAACGCGAGCTAAAGGCCAGTGTAAAGGAATAGTATTTTCAGTTTTTAAGATAACGATAGAATTTTCGTCCAAAGGCTGCGAGTGCTTCGTCCACTTTGCCCGCACGGTAAGAGAATGGAGATATTCATGTTTCCAACGCGTCCAGAAGTCTTGCTGGAATCTTTGAATCAACTGCCACCGACCTAAACGATTAATGTTTTGAACTGTGTAATCTTCGTCGGGAACGGAGGTTAGTGGTTCAAGCGTAAGAAAATGGCCGGGCGTAAGAACAGCTAAATCATTAGGATCTGAGCTTAAGGGACAAAGTGGCCTTGAATTGAGTAACGATTCGATTTGATGAAAGAGAGTAGTCAACTCTTCGAATGTTAAACATTGGTCACCGACGACTCGATGGAGATGGGATTTAACGGCTTTAATCTGAATCTCCCACACGCCACCGAAGTGGGGACTGGAAGGGGGATTAAAACGAAATTCGATATGTTCAATATGAGATGCGGTTTTCATGAAGTGATTTAGTTGATTATTCGCGCCAACATAGTTGGTGCCGCAATCGGAATGAATGATACTAACACGGCCACGACGACTAACAAAACGACGCAATGCAGCTATAAAAGCTTCCGATGAAAGATCTGATACGACCTCCAAATGAACAGCTTTTGTAGTAAGGCACACGAAAAGACAGAGATAGGCTTTGCCAATCTTAGCGCCTCTGTGTTTGCCTAACTTAATGCGGAATGGACCACCGTAGTCAGTACCAACGATAGAAAAAGGCTTGACTTGGTTAACGCGAACCGCAGGTAAATCACTCATGAAAGGCTCAAGAGGAACAGGTTTTGTTCTATAGCAAGATATACACTTCGACAAGCAATGGCGAATAGCACGCTTAGGTGAAAGAATCCAAAATTGTTGTGTCAAAAGATAATGCATTGTATTGACACCAGCGTGGCAATTCTCACGATGGATAGCTTCTATAAGAAGGTATGTGAATCTGCAATCCTTAGGGATCAAAGCGGGATGCTTGTGCTCATACTGTAATCCAGATCTTGCTAAGCGTCCGCCTACTCTCAGAATTCCTCGGGGATCAAGAAACGGGTTCAACTTTCGCATTGGTTTTGAAAGAAGTTGACCTTCACGTAACTGATGAATTTCGTGGCTAAACGAATGAGTTTGAACATGTTGAACAATAAGCATCAACGCGTTATGAAGTTCTGTGCGAGTATGAAATAGATCAGAACGACTTACACGCTTGAAACGAAGATAGTTTATAAATCTTAACCACCAGCAGATTAAACGTTGAATTTTTCGAAGAGAGGAATAGCGGTTAAGATAATCATCAATGATAGAGGAGTTGGACTCATTGTGAGAGAATAGAATCTGCGGAGACTTCCGTTCAGTATCTAATGCATCAGGAATAACATTCTTAGCATCATACTTAGGCCAACAATCGCACGAATGAGATAGCCACGGTGGGCCCGCCCACCATAAACTATTGTTAAGAAGATCGGATGGAAGTTGACCACGGGAAGCTACATCAGCCGGATTATGTTCGGATGCCACATAGTTCCAACTCGCATATGGAGCGACTGAGTGAATATGTGCCACTCGGTTCGCAACGAAAGTCTTCCATTGTGAAGAGTGAGAACGAAGCCAAGAAAGCACTACAGTGGAGTCAGACCAGGCGTTTATAGACGAAAATGTATAATACGGTGAGTACTGTGTTTTTACGAAATGTAGGAGGTCTGTAAGAAGAACGGCAGCACACAGTTCGAGACGAGGGAGCGAGGTAGTTTTAGTAGGAGCAACACGAGCTTTAGAACAAATGAAAGAGACTGTGACTTCATCACGCACGTTGACAGTTCGTAAGTATACGACAGCGCCATAACCAGATTCGGAGCTGTCTGAAAAACCATGCAATTCATAAGTAACAATTTCAGTAACAGAAAGACAACGAGGGATGCTGAATGACTTGAGTAGAGGTAATTGATCGAGATAGCGATTCCAGAACTCGACTATGTCTGTAGGAGGTTCGTCATCCCAGTCAATACCAAGAACCCAAAGCCGTTGCACTAAAACCTTAGCGATTAAGGTAAGTGGAGATAAAAGGCCGAGGGGGTCGAATATACGAGCGAGTTGACTGAGAATATTTCTTTTGGTACACTTCTTATTTTGGGGTTCTACAGCAAAGAGCAGGCAGTCAGTACGGGGATCCCACTTTAACCCAAGAACCTTTAAAGTTTGATTTTCATCAACGTCCATGGATACAGGTCCGAGAAGACAGTGCTTTTCAGGTAAGTCAGATAAGAGAGAAGTTTCATTGCTAGCCCACTTGCGAAGTTCGAAGTGACTCTTTTGTAAAAGTTCGATAACCTCTTGTTTAGCTTGCAGGGCCTCTGAAACACTACTAAAACCGGTTACAATATCGTCAATATAAAGATCACGTGATAAGACATTAGAAGCTACTGGGAAATCATGACCTTCATCGTCGATCAGCTGTTTAACAGTACGGCATGCGAGAAAAGGTGCGGAAGACACGCCGTACGTAACAGTGTTTAGCCGATATTCGCGAATAGGTTCACTAGAATCGAATCGCCAAAATATACGTTGAAAATCCCTATCGGAACGGTCCACCAAGATTTGTCGATACATTTGTCGCATGTCGGCCATAAAAACCACGGAGTGAATTCTAAAATTCAAGAGAATAGCGACAATGTTAGTTTGTAACTTGGGGCCAACGAATAATGAATCATTTAGGGAACATCCATGATTATCTTTGGCGGAGGCGTTAAACACAACACGCAATTTAGTAGTAGCACTGTCAGGACGAACAATGCAATGATGTGGAATGACATAACGTCCTGCATGTAGTTCTTCAGTGGGAACAAGGCTCATGTGACCGCTGTCTACGTAATCCTTCATGAAATCTTTGTACTGAGAACATAGGGAAGAATCACGGTTGTAGTGCTTTTTCTTGCTAAATTGTAGTAATATAGGGAAATCTTAAAGTTGAAGGAAAAAAAACAAACTTATTCCTTTAGTCCGATACAAAATGAAAAGTTTTATTGTTGTAGGTACATAACTATAATTCACTTATGCATAATGTTACTGAAGTAAACAAAATCCCTCAATGCAAAGCACTTAACTTAATGTTTAATTAATACAAGCCAAGGGCAGGATGGTTCAGGTTTGTTTGATCAATCTCGGCAGGTAAAAATCAGGTGCAAATTGGGTACAAAACTACAAAATGAGGGGCAATAAAGTACACGAACAAATAGTTATAGGTTTCCTTTTTTTAAAAGAAATTAGTAGCCTTCCCCGAAGCGGTTGTTAGTGGGTCATACCTTCAATGCTAAGTTTCTGCGATCACGGGTCAGAGATATAATGTTCCAATTTCTTAACTTATTCTCTGTTTCTAATATTATTTGTGTAATTCCACAGAATTCCTCCTTGATATTAGGTTATGAGGTAGGTTAGTTGCAGCGGAGCCCTACGGCCTCCGGGAACTGCCCTGGAGATTCATAGCACAGTGTTATGTTAAAAATATAATTAAATATGCCTATGATCTTGAGGTCAGTGGGTCTAACACTGAGTTCTGAAGGAATCCCAGTCAATACATTTGAACTTCATGTAATAAACATAGCAAATGAATTCTAAAACATAATTTTTAATAAATTGACAAATTGTCTTATTGGTTAGTTAATAAAAAGGACATATGGAGGGGAGAGCACCTATTTTGTGTATAATTATTGCTATTAATAAAAAGAAAACAGCTTAATTTGTGAGTTCTTTGCCAAAGAAGGATGTGAAACTTAATATTGTGAAAATTTAGAATTTAACATGAAATTCGCAAGTGTTACTCAATATATGCCTTAATCCCACTAAGATGCCGTTTACTATCAAGGTTTTTTAATGAAATAGGGGATGAAAAAGGCGAATTTTGGAAATGTAATATGTTTGATTTAATAATCAATTTACCCACAAATAAAAATAAAATTAACAAAATCTGTTTTAAATCATGAAATATAATAAGTTAATTAGATACCTTATTGATTTTTTGCACTTATTGATACCATAAATCCATTTAATTTAAATAATCGCGTGCCGGCGAGTAAATATAGTATTTTTCCCTTAGCTTTACTCTTCAAGCTGAAAACAAAAAGAACTGATTTTTGTAGTCTCGCTTTTCAAATTCAATTCACACGGAAAACGGGAGAAATACCTATTAATTTTATTCGCAGAAATTAAGATAATGTAGAAATTTAGATTTCGATTTAGAATTGAATCAATAACAAATTAGGTACTTCGGTCGATGTCTCACAGACTACTCATAACATAGACGATAGACGCGTTCTAAAAACCAACGCTCCACCTGCGCACAGATTTGCGTTTATGTGGAAGCGACGGAGCCGAGGTCCGTTTGCTGAATGTTAAGCGCCGTATTGGCGACGGAACCTCTCCTAAAACCAAATTCATTTCATAACACTCGTAAGACTCTTAACTTGCTTCAAGATGTGTCAAGTCAACATACGGATCTTTCGAAATTCTACAATATGCAATAAGTATTTCCAGCTAAAGTTATAAGTTTGGTTGAAAAACAAAACGTAATGAAAAATTAACCATAAACAAATTGTGAATGCTTTCCAAATTCTATTCGACGAAACCATAATTATATGATCTGTAAGCCTTAAGTGTACTTTATTACGATATGTCTCTAAAAATGATCAAAACAAACAGTCTAAATGTCAAATTCCGAATTTTGAGAAAATCAACCCACCTAAAGGGAGCACGGGATTTTGGGCGAAAAAAAACTATCTTTGTAAATAAGGCCAGGATAAACGCGAGATTTATTTTGTTTATGCAAAAATTGAATAATGACCAAAGATAATTGCAAATGTCACTGACGTGACGTGAAACGACGTTGACGTTGACACTTGACATTGATATTGTGCAATTAATTGACAAAGTTATTGTAATTATGATTTTAGTTGTGAAATTTGTGTTAAAACTACAGTGAAACCAAAGTGTTTTTGCAAAATTTGTGTTTTATGAAATTTTAAGAAAAAACGGTGTTACACGGTGAAGTCTTCTTTCAAGAGAATGAAAACAACGTAACGCAAGATCACGAGATCCGGAGAAGAAAGGTTTTATTTCTTCACACTTAAATGGTAAAGAAACAATATATCGGCCATCGCAATCTCTGGAGTGAGTATTTACAAAAATCTGTTCACATGTTTCTTCATCCGGAGTTAAACGAGGCAATGGAGGATTCTCGAAAGATTCAAGTTCCCAGATTCGTTTAATGTCCTCATGGAGAACTCGATCCTCTTGATTGATGAAGAACGACTGAATCTGATTTTCTGCCTTACAGCCAACACTTCCTAGCAGAAGCCAGCCGAAGACAGAATTTATAGCAGATGGTTGATTAGGGCCTCCTTCTACTTTTCCGGGAAGAAGTAGAGAGGAGAAGATTTCAGCACCAAGAAGAAGATCAATGGCATTAGGTTTATTACAATCGGGATCCGCCAATTGCAAGTGACGAACGTGATGCCATGAGGATTTATCAATGCGAGTAGATGGCATACGACTACAGATTGCAGACAAAGTTAATGCATTAATTGAGAACAGACTTTTATCCTGCGCACTGATCTCGAGTGCGACTGAACCAGTTACCAGCGTAGAAGAGTGGCCTAAGCCACGAACACGATGAGCAGAAGGAGATAGATGCAAGCCCAAAGAACGCACAGCTCGCTCAGTAATGAAGTGTGCTTGGCTTCCTAAGTCAATTAGAGCACGAAATGATTGAAACTTGCCAGAAGAATTTCTAATTTGAACATAAGCGGTCGATAAAAGTACTACTGAACTGTTACCAAGACTAGTTAGTACATTAATCTGGTTGTGGTTGTTATTCGATGTTTGGTTACCCGAAGATGAATGAGAAGAAGTAACCAAAGATGGTGGTGAAGAAGAATCTTCATGAAGAAGAGTATGATGACGATGACGACAAATACGACATCTAAAAATCGATTTACAATTATTAACGGTATGAGAAGGTCGCAAACAATTGAAACACCAACGATGTGATTTGACGTATTCAATTCGATCAGAAACGGGAGTCTGTTCAAACCTTTTACAGTGAGTGACAGAGTGATTATCTGAACAAAATGAACACTTAATATTTAGGAGAGAAGGCGCTTCAGAGACTGAAGAAGAAGAAAGTTTTTTAGTACTCGGCGAGGCATTATTGTTTGTGTCAGAAAGAAACACAAGAGTAGATTTTTTATTCGATTTGATAGCGTTAGTAGACTTCGCATAGTTATTAACTTTACTATTATTAACAATTCGACTAGTCGAGCTAGATTGATCATGGGGAGAAAAGTGGGTATTACGGACCAAGGCTTCACACTTCGAATAAAGAAACGAATTTAATGATTTATAGCTAGGTAGTTCGGTAGATGATTGACTTTGTTCAAATGCACAACGGGTAGAAGTATCTAGCTTCGATAAAATTAAATAGCAAAGTATGAAGTCCCATTGATCAATAGGTAAATTAAGGCCTTTTAAAATATTTAAGTTTTCATTAAAAAGATCTAAAACTCGACGAAACTCTAAGGGTGAGTTCGGTTTGAAGTTGATGTTAAGCATTTCTTTCCAACATGTAAACGCTAATTCACGTTTATCGCGATACCTCGCGATGAGTGTTTCGTAGGCTTCGCGATAAAAGGCACCTTGAACAGGATAAGTGCGAATAAGGCCCAAGGCATCACCGCTCAGACTAGAAACGAGATAGTGCATACGCTCCGTATCCGACAAAGATTCGTTGTTATGAACTAGTGAATTAAAAATATCATAGAATTCTGGCCAGCATTTTATGTTGCCAGAAAACGTTGGCAATTGAATTTTTGGTAATTTAACATTAGGCAAAGAACGAGCAATCGCATCACTCGAACGATCTAATTGGTCATTATCAGTAGAAGGGAACAGCTGCCGATGTATTGTTATTGTCTGAAAGTAAATATCATCGAACTCTGTGCGAATCTGATCTTCCTTTTCCTCCGCGGATAAATCGTCAATTACGCATAATATATCGGAATGTGAGTCTTCAAAACTATCGAAAATTTTTTGTATAGTCGAAAAATGCGACAAAAAATTATCAATTTGAGTAAAATCCGACTTAGCAAAAACAGCTATTTCATATATCTTTTTTAATCGATTAAATGCTAATGTGCGTTTACGGCGTAATATAGGAAGATCGTGAATAGTTGGCCCATTTTCGACTGATAATGACTTTGAATTACGTTTTTTTGAAGAAATTTCAGTTTTTGAACGACGTCTAATGTTAAAAGACATTTTATGAACAACGAAAACAAAGTACTATTTTTAACAACCCAACAAACAATTTTTTTATGTAACGAGATTAAGGGATCAATACTAAAAGCTTAAAACTTACTTCAGTTTTAAGTTAACCGAACGCAGCACGAAAGTGAAAGTGCATAACAACAACAACGGAATAATTCGCAACCACTATGACAAAATGAATTTTTCACAATAAAATACTACGAATTAGCTTAAATAAACAATGTTTACACGCATTAAAATAGTTAAATGTTACAAATACGATTACATTTAGCTAAAAAATCGAAAACATTATTGCAAATATAACAATTTAAAAGATTGACGGTACATAATAAAAAATGTGGTACGGGAATGTTCGATACGAATGCGTATTAATTTCGCTTGGATCACTTTGATTATGTACAAAAATAATAGAACGAAATGATTTTTTTTCATTGTAAGCTATTATTATTGAGAATTTAGTTGAGAAACGCCGATGTTTCTCCCGGGTTTCGGCACCATAAAATATGTGACGAAATCAAGTTTTGACTCCGCACACATTGGGGGCAACACAAAACGATCAAATTAACAATTATGTTGCAACGTCTGGATAACACTACAAAAGAGATTGATACCAATAGCTACTCACGTTTGGATCCAAGCTGCCGAAAGGTCCAGGTTCTTCGAAGATCATCCGCGCGCTCACACCATACAAAGTACGACAAGATCTTCTTATTTTTATTAAATCCAGTAATTAATAGCCGGGACACCAAACACGTAACAATTGGTTTATTTATAATTTAGAAAAGTTTATGAAATTATTATGATTAAATACGATAACTGCAGTCTCGCTTGCTTGCGACCAGCGATATATCGACCTCAAATCGATAAGCGTTTTCTTAAGCGCGCCACTCGCGACGAGAGGTACGGCTCGCGATTGGTCCGCACGTGTGAGACATTGAAAACAATGCTCAGCTATTGGTAAATTCCCACTGCAGTGCATACCAGACGTTGCATGACTTGTAAGTCGTAATGGCGCCAAATTTTATATATTTGAATAATAAATTGATAACGAAACAAATAGGTATAGACAACATCACACTTCTATATTGAAGTGGGTGCCAAACGATGATCTCCTAGAAAGTCTTAAAATTTGTCACCGACTTCAATATAAAAGTGTGATGTTGTCTGTACCTATTCTTATATTATTTTTAACTTTTCAGTGTTTTTGAAGTCAGTTTTTTTTTGTAAAATATTTTTTATTTTTAACTTTTTAGTGAATTAAATCTTTTTAGTGAAAGAAACCCTAATTAATTACCAGCTCACCTTCGGTGAGCGTTTCCCTTGATTTTCATGGGATCCCATCATCAGATCCTGACTTTGGTGATCTTGGGACTACCCTAGGAGTATACTCTATCGAATACAAAAAGAATTTTGAAAATCGGTCCTCAATTGGCTAGATGACTAAAAAATTTTTTTGCTTTAATAGAAGCTCATTTATTTGATAAACAGAAAGAAAAAATCGGTTTTCGAATAACTATAAAAACAACCAAGATATAAGGTATTAAAGATTTTTCTCCATGTCTTTCTAGCAAAACGGCAATTTACAAGGAGTTTATATGGCCGTACTCAAGAATGAAGTCACGGTTGATGTCGGATCTCTCTGTCTAATCGCCTTCAAATTAACAACTTAAAATGCTTGTATCTAATTAATTTCTAAGCCGATTTTAATTCAAATTTCACAAAACTGTATCTTTTTCCAAGGTATTTTAATATTTAATGACGAGACGTTAAAATTAGAATTCAGTCATCATTCCAATAGGGAATATGCATGATTTTTTTTTATTTCATAAACTAATCAATTACATCTTTACAACACAGAAAAAAATATAAATAGGCTTGAAAATAGTCAAGTTATTGTTCAAAGTGAAATTTAAAATATCGAATAAATTTCAGCCGTTCAAACGCCACCATTTTGCGCGCGTTTTGATGACGTCATTGGTCCCGTGTTTGTTTACTATAGCGTTAGCGCTAGACTTGAGGCATAAATATGTGATTAGGTACGTGTATTAGGTATTTTTCGTTACCAGTACGTACCTAATCCATGCCACCTAGGATTAGGTATTCGTATACCATGTTTGTTAATCGTGAAGTATCAATCTGTCAAACTATAGGTCCTGTAAACAAAACTACACTTTATGTCTAATTATTAGGTTTCAAACGTCATCTAGGATAAAATACCATAACTATTTTTTGCTTAGAAAATACAGCGAATCTCTTGTTCAGTTTAACAAAATCATAAAATCTTTTTACAAAATACAAAAAAAATAAAATTCGACTTCAAAAACACTTAAAAGTAAAAAATTATATAAGAATGCACACCATCACCTTTTTATTATGAAGTCGCTGCCAAATTTAAGTCTTTTTGAAGTCGGTTTTATTTTTTTGTAACAATTTTTTTTTTGTTTTTTGTAAATTTAATACCAGCTCACCGAAGTAACTTGAAAGAATGCAATTTAGCATCAAAACGTGCCTATTGTATTTAAAAAACTAACTTTAACTCCTAAAAGTCAAGGATCCTTCCATCATCAGCTCATTTCACGACTACCAGACGCAAATACCTGAATAGCTTGGAAAAAAACATGAAACACGTTGGAAGTACCTATGAAATTTAAGGGTTTCCCTCGATTTTCCTGGGATTCCATAATCAGATCCTGACTTTGGTGACAATGGAACCACCCCAGGACTATACTCTATCGAACACAAAAAGAATTTTGAAAATCGGTCCACAATGGGTGAAAAATATTAAACAAAAAAAAACGGTAAAACGGTGTAAAAATACAAAAAAAACGGTAAAAAATATTAAACTTGAATCAACAATGAAATTAATATTAGGACCTATTACTATTCCAATACATTCCCTAATCCGAATATTTATGCCAATACTGAATAAATATTAAGACCTATTACGATACTAATACATTCCCTATTCCGAATATTTATGCCGGTACCTAATAAATATTAGGACCTATTACGAGTACTAAACTAATACATTCCCTATTCCGAATATTTTTGGTGGAACTGAATAAATATTAGGAACAGGTATTTGGATTAGGTGTTTGAAAATATTAGGAACAGGTGGATTAGGTACGGAAATTAGCTAATCTAGCCCATGTCTAGTTAGCGCGCCTACATACTTATTTCGTGACTTAATTTCAGTTAATTGTTATACAAATCATGGAAGAAGTTAAAAAACCTTTCTACAAGTATTGTATGGTACCGCAGTGCAAAAACAATATTAAATACACCCCATAATAGTTATTTTCACTACAAATAACGGCGAACTTACGTTTCGCCGTAATAAAAAATAGTTTACGACCTATTTTCAGACCTACTGAATATACAAAAAAAATCATAAAGATCAGTCAAGCCGTTTCGGAGGAGTTCGGTAACAAACACTGTGACACGAGAATTTTATATATTAGAAGATAGATTAAACTTTTAAGCAAATAACAACAATCAATAATCACGCAGAGAAAATTTTAGAAAAATGGCGCCAAATATGTCGTCGTACGTCGTACACAGCAGTGACAAAGCAAATGCGTGCTATGCTTTACTTGTCGTGTTTTTAAAAGCAAGGTCTGGCCGTGCTTTTTGTTATGCTTTGCTTTTAGGCATGCTTTTACAATACAAAATCTGGTAGACCAGTCAGATTATTTAGCGCAATCTTAACTTGGCATGCTAGAAAAAAGCAGGAAAAAAGCAAAATGTGTGTCATTCTAGATATTTGACATTTGGTAAAGAAAAAGCACTAGTGCGTAATGGTGGTCATCCCGGACGCTAAACAGCCCTGCAACTACTTTTTGAACAACTGTATTAAAATGTCTTTTCGTATCCACGCGATGCGAAATTACGAAAAAAATGGTGTAAGATGATGAGAAGGGAAAATGTATCTCCATTATCGATTGTATTTTGTTGTAAAGATCATTTTAACGTGTGCTATATTTATGTACAGCTTAGTGTGAATTAGCTATTGTAGGGTTGCCAACCCGTAATTTAAAAAACTAGGATTTGAAGTTGGAAAAACCAGGACAATTCAGTGTCATAACAGGACGCAGTAATAGAGTTGCAATAGTTAAATTAATAATAATATGTTGTGAAAATAGGTGAATTGAAATTCAAGATATTAAAATAATCATATATATTAATAAAAGTATTTGAATAAAACTAGTTATCAAAAACCGACTTCAAAAACACTGAAAATTTTAAAATAATATAAGAATAGGTACAGACAACATCACACTTCTATAAGAAGAAGTATATTGAAGAGGAAAATCGAAAAGGAGGAAATCGAGGAAAACTCAGTTCTTTCACTAGAAAGATGTCATTCACTAAAAAAGATAAAAAATATTTTACAAAAAATAAAAACCGACTTCAAAAACACTGAAACAAATTTTAAGACTTTCTATAGAAAGTCTTAAAATTTGTCACCGACTTCAATATAGAAGTGTGATGTTGTCTGTACCTATTCTTATATTATTTTTAAATTTTCAGTGTTTTTGAAGTCGGTTTTTATTTTTTGTAAAATATTTTTTATTTTTAACTTTTTAGTGAAAGAAACCCTAATATAATAACAGCTCACCGAAGGTGAGCTGCTATTAAATTGGGGTTTCCCTAGATTTTCATGGGATCCCATCATCAGATCCTAACTTTGGTGACCTTACCCCAGGAGTATACTCTATCGAATACCAAAAAAAATTTCAAAATCGGTCCACAATTGGCGGAGTAATCGCGTAACATAAACACAAAACACGTTGGACACACCTAAAAATGTAAGGGTTTTCCTCGATTTTCATGGGATCCCATCATTAGACCCTGACTTTGATGACCATGGGACCACCCTTGGAGTATACTCTATCGAATACAAAAAGAATTTTGAAAATCGGTCCACAACTGGCGGCGTAATCGCGTAACATATACACACAAAAAAAAATACGCATCGAATTGAGAACCTCCTCCTTTTTTGAAGTCGGTTAAAAATTCATAGAAATCGGTCAAGCCCTTTCGGAGGAGCTCAATAGCAAACACTGAGACACGAGATTTTTATATATTAGACTAGATGTGCCCGCGAACTATAAAAAATAGTTAATAATAATACTTTATAAATCTTAACACTCAAAAAATTCTGGAGAGGGCCACTCTTATCATCTAGGCCCTAGGGGTATATAAAAAGTTCACGACCTATTCTCAGACTTACCACATATAGGCAAAAAATTTCCGCTGTGTCGGAGGAGTTGGATAACAAACACTGTGACGCGAGATTTTTATATATTAGATACAAATAGTTGGTCATTCAATTTTACGAGTATAATATGGATGGCCAGCCATGCATATACTCGAATGTATGTAAATATCCACTTATTTCCATGGTGCCTACCATATCCTTACTACCACTGTGAGATGACAGTACCTCTTCTATTACTATTCCAAATGAATCTACAGCTATTATAACAAAACCAGTCAAGGAACTTACTATGATCACTTAGGCAAGGTTACGTTAATACTATTAGTTATACCACGACGTTGCATCCTCGAGATTTATATATTAACCAGGTAGTCCACTTTCCAATGTACCGGGCACCAAGCACAATTTTAGAGCGAAGACATAAAAATAAAAAGATAGGTAGGTAGTTTTAGTATTATTCACCCGCTTGCGCGATGTTACGCCGTTTGACTCATTCGCTTTCTTTGTGCGGGCATCACAGCATCGGAATATTAAAGATCAAAGTTTTATTATTTTATAACTTTATTTTTAGTGTGTTGTGTAGTTGTTATAGATATCAATATGTGTAAATGAAAACGTAAGTATTCTAAGCAATATATTAAGGAAAAGATTCGTAAACTCGAGAAACGTTTACGTCACCGCCGCCGCCGCTGCGAGCATTTTGATGGTGCTGGAAGTATGTAAGTTTAAATTATAAGTGTTTATTGTTTATTATATTGTACTATTTATCGACACGTTCTCATCTTTACATTTCGTTCGTTTAAAGCAAGACTTTATTTCGTGTTTGTTCGAATCAGTAGATTATATTTAGCTCACTAATTAATTTCATTTTGAAATTTATTGAGCAACAAAAAGAGCCTTGCTATTTGCGCATTGCCTAACGTTACTGTTTAATTAGAGAATATTCTGTATACAGTGTTAAATAAAATGGTATCCGCAGAATACCAGCGTCAAAGCACTCTGTGCCTCTGCATGCGGGGCCTATTTGGCCTAAAATCTATCTGAATATATATTTATATTTTTTTTGTTACATTGTGTGTTGTATTTTTTGTACCAAATAAAGGTCTATTCAAGCAATAATTCATAATTACTAAAGAACCGTGAATCGGCTCTTTGAAACATGCCTTGTACACGTGTTTAAGTGTTATTATTTCTTTATATTTATAGAACAGTGTGCCTTGGAACTATGATGCGATTATAGTCACGCACAGTACTACGATGCGATTGTAGTCATGTTTTTTGGTCAGATTTATTGGTACCGTGACGCGATCACGGTCTCGATCACAGCACTTCGTGTCATGATGCGATAATGACCTAGCTTATTTTTTCAACAGAATGTTATTATTTCTTTATATTTTATAGAACTGTGTGCCTTGGAACTATGATGCGATTATAGACACACACAGTACTACAATGCGATTGTAGTCATGGTTTTTGGTCATATTTATTAGTACCGTGACGCGATCACGGTCTCGATCACAGCACTTCCTGTCATGATGCGATCATGACCTAGCTTATTTATTGAAAGAATGTTATTATTTATTTATATTTTATAGAACAGTGTGCCTTGGAACTATGATGCGATTATAGTCACGCACAGTACTACGATGCGATTGTAGTCATGTTTTTTGGTCATATTTATTAGTACCGTGACGCGATTACGGTCTCGACCACAGCACTTCCTGTCATGGTGTGAGCATAACCTAGCTTATTTATTCAACGGAATGTTATTATTTCTTTATTTTTTATAGAACAGTGTGTCTTTGTACTATGATGCGATCATAGTCGCGCACAGTACTACCACAATATAGAGAATGGTATTACGATGCGATTGTAGTCATGTTTTTGGTCATATATATTAGTACACAGGCTGAGGATAGCCTCGCAGAATATGACTCGCCTCGCAGAATATTAGTAATGTTACTCGCCGACAAACTACTTCGTAGTTTGGTGTTTATGTTTATAATAGTACATTTTGTTAAATAAAATAAAATAAAAATCTATGGAGAGGATGAATTAGCTTCAGTGTGTTCACATACATCCCTTATTTTCAGTCAGTGGTTCATGAGACTGAAATTTGTAATGAGTGACAACCTAGTAATGTACAGGTGATGACATCAGAAGCATCAGCCGAGTGTCCCATACCATCCACTAGCTCTCAGGTACTTGTAAATGATGTTAACCCTCCAGCAAGCAATTTATTTGAGAATATTTTAGAGGTCTTAGGGACCTCAAAAGAGAAACACGAGCTTTTCGGAACAAAAATCCAGGATGAAATCTATGAACGTTGGGGTCATATATTGTGCGGAGGCTTAAATAAGGATTAAATAAAAGAGTTAGAGGGCAATATCTTCATAGCTGAAAACTTTCAATTAGTTAAAACACCCAAATCAAATCCTGAAATCACTGCTGTGTTAATCAAAGAAATCAGCTTATATTGGACCTTTATTATAAAAACACGCTTAATCGAAGGAAATTAATAATGTATTCATTAGATTATAAGTTTAAAAAGATATTGCACGTGTACGAAGTGATTCATTTCTCTTTGGCGGGAATCTCACTAATAAAATTAAAGCATCGAAGTTGGCAGAAATATCGACTCCAAATCAAGAAAGTTCCAGCGGCGAGTACTTCTTCTTCTAATAGGCCTTCAGTCAGCCAGCAGGGAAACTGCAAAGCTCCACCGCGTCAAATGCAAAACGCAGAGACGTGGTTAGGCGAGGAGTCACTCGTACCATTAGTCTGCGAGGAAAGCACCTGTAGTAGATCGATATCAGACAACGAAGTCTCGACCAAAGGCGCCGATCAAAACATAATAAAAAAAAATATTATTCTGGTACTTAAGTGAAAATATTTTATTCACACCTGAAAAAAAAATACAATCGATCCAGTTCTCTTATGAGTTGTAACGGGTAAAACGGATTACAAATTTCTTTTTAAGAAACCGAATCTCAAAGATGTTTACCTATAAGTTCACGTTTTTCACAGTCAGATATTGTGACATTACGTTATGAAATTAAGAAGTTATACTAAATGAGAGCAGTAAGATGATGCAATGATGAATTAGATCAATTTATATATAAACTAACTAACATAATATTTCCCACCTGTAATGCTCTTTTCTTGCTAATTGTCAAAATTTGGGAAAAGAAAACAAATTTAATCTTTGACTTATTGAAATAATAAGCTTTATATGTTTACATACAGTTTCCTTATGCATAAGCATAAGAAAACAATACAATCATAAGCCAGTCATCATAATAATAGCCAGATACAATCATATCCTTAGAGTTGTAAGTTAAATTAAAGAGAATCAGGTAACTATATTATAATAGATACAGAAATCTATACAATCAAAGGGCAGAATGGTTCGGGATTTTTTACCAATCTCGGTATCAAACTAAT
Organism: Schoenobius gigantellus; assembly: GCA_963935595.1. Taxonomy (NCBI): domain Eukaryota; kingdom Metazoa; phylum Arthropoda; class Insecta; order Lepidoptera; family Crambidae; genus Schoenobius; species Schoenobius gigantellus. Next base: position 21,045,553 of record OZ012541.1, read on the forward strand.
AAAGCTAAAAATTGGGTACAAAACTGGGTAATGGAATACACCAAATGAAAATGTTTTGTTTCTTTTTTTTAAGATTAGCCTTCCCCGTAACGGTGGTTACTGGATCGTACCTTCGACTTTAAGTTCTTGCGATCACGAATCAATGATACTGTACTCCAATTCCTTAGATTTTATATATTTTAGATATGTAATTCCACAGAATTCTTCCTTGTTATACTAGTTGTTTCTTAGTTCCTCCACTGAAAAACCAGACAGCCAAGCCTTAAGGGAACTGCCCTGGAGATTCATAGTACAGTGTTGGGTTAAATATATGTAACATGTCTATGATCATATGACCCGGGGCTCTCACACTGGGTTTTACAAACATAATTTTTAATAAATTGTTATATTTTGTTATTTGTTGGATTATAAAAATAACATATGGAGGAGAGCCTATGGAGGAGCCAGCACCTATTTTGTGTACAACTACTACCATTAATTCAAAGAAAATAGCCTTTGTGAGTTATTTGCCAAGGAGTGATCTGAAACTTTCTATGGTGAAAATCTAGAATATTTATAACATGAAATCTGTAAATATTGTTCATTAATCCACCAAGATGCCGCTTACTATCAGGTTTATTTATGAAATAGGGGATGTAAAAGAAGTGGTTTTTGGGAATATAATGTGTTTGAAAAAATCCTACCTACCAAAAAACTAAATAAAATCTATTTTAAATCAAAAAGAAAATTCAAGTAATTAAGATATACCTAAGGTACCTTGGTAATTAGCGTAAGTACCTACTTAAATTATTATAACAAATTGATGAATCATTCGGAGAATCCTTATTATTTATAGCTAAACATGTATTGCGTGTCCTGAGCCTTGATCTCGAACTGGAAACAAAACCTCTAAGGTCACGTGCACTTGATATATTCCAGCGAAACTATTTCGTAATTTTTCTTGAATAAAATGAAAAGCAGAAGAAATGATATACTTCGATTATAACTAGGGATTGATTTTTCTAAGGTCAAGGTATTGGTAAAGGAATCACACCCATAATACCCCAACCAGTTACACCACCTATGAAATTCTCATTGTGATTTAAGAAGTGTTAAGGAAGGACTTATCGCTTATCACCGTCACCAACATATGAATTTTTTGAAGTTCTATAATATATAATCAGTGTTCTAAGTGAAAGTAATAAATGTTTGGTTGAAAAAGACAGAAGGTCATAATTAATTAACAATAAACAAAAATATAAAAGCTCTACTCGACGAAACTCTTGTTATGAACTATCAATTTATATGCCTCATGTTAAATGTCTTCATTTAGTTTGATCTATTAATTTAAAATATGTTTTGTTAAATGTCTCTAAATGTTATCAAAACAAACAGATTTAATGTCAAATTTAATCATTTTGAATTTGAAAAAAAATCTATCTTTGTAGACTATGCCAGGATAAACCCGAAATTTATTTTCTTTAATATTGTTTATGCACAAATTGCACAATGATCAAAGGTACTTGCAACTGTCACGTGCAAAAATGACGTTGAAATTGACATTGTGAAACTAATTGACAAAGAAAAGTTGTAATAAAAAATAAAAAAGTTGTGATTATTATGTAATAACAATAGTGAAACGAAAAAGTTTTTTGCAAAATTTGTTTATTTAATTTTAAGAACAAACGGTGTTACAATCCGTAAAACTGATGGTTAGAATAGATTTATACCTTTTAATAAATTTGTTCAGAGTTGCCTTTTCAAATGGAAGACATTCGAACGGCTATTAAGCTGATGTCAAAATTCTGTTATATGGCGTTCATCGATTTATAAGATGTCTATTTTTTAGCCACTACGCATCAATCGTCGAAACATTATCTTAGATTTAAATTTGAGCAAATAACTTAAGAATTTCAATGCCTTCCCTTTGCACTTGCTTCAGCTTCATACATTTTCACTAAGCTTTTGAAACCCATATTATCTTATCTTAGAAGTCTTAGTTTACTATTATAAATTATTTAGGTGATTTTCTGTGCCTTGGAAATTGCTAAGAGTCTATGATGCGTAATAAAACTCTTATTCACTGATTTAGATTTTGTTATAAATTATAAAAAAAGTCAACTTATACCGAATTAACGACAAACTTTCTTTTTTTTCTCTTTTAATCAAAAATTTCTCAAAATACTCTAAACATCCTACCTGGTTAATATATAAATCTCGAGGATGCAACGTCGTGGTATAATTAATGGTTAAACAAACTTACCTTTGTGATGTTTGACCATAATTATACGAGACGTTGCATCCGAAGAGATTTATACTCCCTCCCTACCCATTATTTGCTGTGTTGCAAATAAATACCCAATGTTTTTGAGAAATTTTGCTCTAAAGGAATGAGTCAAACGGCGTAACATCGCGCAAGCGGGTGAATAATACTAAAACTACCTACCTATCTTTTTATTTTTATGTCTTCGCTCTAAAATTGTGCTTGGTGCCCGGTACATTGGAAAGTGGACTACCTGGTTAATATATAAATCTCTTCGGATGCAACGTCTCGTATAATTATGGTCAAACATCACAAAGGTAAGTTTGTTTAACCATTAATTATTCTGTGGCAAGGTTAAAACAATATTGGAACAAACATACTGTTATTGTAGTGTTAGGATTAAGGTGGCTAGCTGTGGCGGAGTGTCGTCAAGATATTGAGCTTTAGTTCAAAAGCCGCTACCAATTTGTTCAGAGGCCGTCTTGTGGTACGGACGACTGTACATCGAGGTAAACCCTGTGACATCTTATGCAGTCATAATAAGTACCATTTTGCAACAAAAATGTTTAGTTTGATGTACTAGCGTGTGTACAATTGTCGCATATTCATTGTGGGCTTAGAATTTGTTTTTTTAAACAACTTCTCGTATTGCTTCTGATTTTTAGCAGCGTGTTTTCAATACTGTTTTATGCGATGGTATATACGGGGGCAGTAATTCATCAGTGTGATTGACAAAGTAGTTGATTATCGCTTCCATCTTTGGCCCTCTCGTCATTTACCAACAGCTTCTCTGTTGTAAATAAAATATAATAAGTCGCAATATTATCCACGAACTATAGGCGTTTGCACAAAAAATCCTCGTGTTATTGTTTCTTGTATATTGCATAGTCTTTTTGGTCTTAACAAAACCAAAACATATAACTAATTATTATATTTCATCATAACGGCTCATATACGTCCCCACCGAGGGGCTCGAGCCTACCCTATGTTAGGGTGTTTAGGTCTTAGTCAACCACGCTCTGGCCCAGTGCAGATTGGTCGACTTCACATACACCTTTGAAATTCTTCGCAGATGTATGCAGGTTGCCTCACGATGTTTTCCTTCACCGTAGGAGCGTCAGACAACTGCTGGCCACCGGACGATCGAAGCGATACGTCCGGTGTTGGAGGAGTGGGTAGGGCGCCGGTAGGGCAGTCTCTCGTTCCGCATGGTGCAGATATTGACCGGACATGGCTGTTTCGGTCACTACTTGCACCGGGTCGCGCGTCGGGAGGAAACGCCGCAGTGTCATCACTGCGACGCTCCCGACGATACTGCCGAGCACACTCTGTTGGTGTGCCCGGCCTGGCGACGCCAGCGCAGCGAACTCAACGCTGCGCTGGGAGGCGGAGACCTCTCGCTGCCGAGCATGGTCGTGGCCATGCTCCGCGGCGAGGCGGAATGGGGGGCTGTCGCCTCCTTGTGCGAGGACGTCATCTCGCAGAAGGAGGCCGCGGAGAGGGAGCGGGAGAATGATCCTCAAGCCGCTCCCATCCGCCGCAGACGGACAGGCAGGCGAAGGCTGCCACACGGACGGACGGACAGGGATTGCCCTGGTGTTCTCGGGCAATCCCCCTTGGCGATAGCCCGACCAGCTAGGTCGGGCTAGCCCGGTCGCGTTGGTAGTGGTAGTCGCAGTGTGGACCCTACCACGCGCGTCCAAAAGGGCAGGAAGAACACCGAGGGGTTTAGTGGGTAGGCCTGGCACTCTGCCGGGAGAGCCCCACACACGCTCGTCGTCTAGCCAACGGCGAGTACGGTGCGGTCACGCATTCCCCTCGAAAAAAAAAAAAAAAAAAAAAGGAGCGTCAGACAAATGTAGGTACATATGAAATTAGAAAATCACATTGGTAAATGGCGGTCTCGAAGCCCGGACCTCCCAGTTTAGGTTATTTATTTAAGGTATTCAGCAAAGTAAAACATAAGGATCATGGTTGGTTTGATAATAAGTATTGTTTGGGGTTCTGTACCTCGAAAGGAAAAACGGCAGCCTTATAGGATCACTCGGTCTGTCCATCTGTCTGTCAAGACCCTTTTTCTCGAGAACGCATAGAGATATCAAAACTATTTATAATTAATATTTATATATGTAAATATTCGGGTCTTCGCTATATTTTAGCTGTAAAAAAATCATACTTCGTCAACGCGATCAGAAGATATGACTGTTGTTGTTGTATGTTTTCGCAAATGTTGCAACTTCACAATGGAATCAAAATCTTTGACTTCCAGTTGACCTAGGTTGATGAAATTTGCTAAGAAGTAAGGTCTTAGAGCACATGCTATGGAAATAAAATTCGAAAACTGAAAATAAATTTATTGTTAGGAACTTATATAAGTTTTGCGAAACTCTCGGTGCGCGAGTAAAACTCGCACTTTTCCGGTTTTTTAAAACGAAATCTTTCACCAATGAAATGCTGTTTTATATAGAAAAAAATCTAATATTTTTTTATGACAAGTATCATCATCAGCCACAGGACCCACTTCTGGGCAAAGCCACCCCAAGAAAGGAGATTTGAGCCATCCCACCACGCTTGCCCAGTTTAGCAGGCCAATTATGGATCTTTCATCGTATGACATGGTATAAATTTGAGAAAAAGAAGTCATGAAATGCTGCATTTCGTATTACCGATTTCCAATGATATCATCACTATGGTATAATTTCAATGATGTCATCATTAAGTAATGAACAAATGATCAAAAATCTGACCGGAAATCGTATTTTTCGTTTTGCACTATGATATCATATGATATCATTTGCAAAACCATTAGATCGGTAATAGGCCCGCTGGTTGGTGAGGAGTGTCAGAGCCTCGTCCGTTTATCGGTCACTACATCACTAGACAAAATCTTTAATTTGAAATACAGTAAGATTTAATTTAATTGTATTCATAATGCGGCAATTATGTGTGCAATGATGAAGGCCAAGAGGAGCTTGTGTTGTGTCTAAAAAATGTATTAATATAGGTATTACCAAAACAGAACATGGATCATAGATTCCAAGCGTCTACTGAAATACATTATTATGTTCCATCTACGGTCATGAAGCTTGTTTGTTTTCGAAAATAGTAGACGCGTGAAATTTGATATCATATCAGTGAAAAAATTTATCATTTCTATGTCTCAGTAAGGTCTCAGTACGAAGTAAATAGTTTTTGGGGATTTTTATAAATCTATGGAAGCGGCATAATAAAGTCAATCAAAAACGTTCCTTGAATATGATGGTAATTGTAACGTGATTTTATATCGGTTTGAACTGAACTATGACTTCAGTTTTATACGTACATTACTCGCAATTACAGCAGAGCAGCAAAATAAATAGCGCGGCGCTTACAAGCCATTTACGGCTCACCTGAATACGTGCCACATAATATTTAAATAATGATCGCTGCGGGACATGTAGTTTTATGTTTATATATTATATAGAATATAGAAGATTGGTTCGTTTTTAATACATTTGCTTCGCACCATGCTGAATTAAGTTTCGTTTCTTTAAATAAGCTCCATGTTACCACTATACTTATAATGTTTTCAGCGCCATCTGTACGGCCCTACAAGAACTTCATAATAAAAGGAAAGCTTTGATGCTAAAAGCACAACAAAATAAGTAGAAGTGCTTAAGCCATTTCTTTTCCATAACATTTTATAGATGGTACTGCTGCTTGAATTGGTATTTTCAATAAAGATGATATGAAAATGATAATATTGTAAGCAATTTTTCATTGTCTTTCAGTTCTCCAATGACTAATCTTTGTTTACCTTAATGGACTTTCCTTTACGTTCGTTGTTGGGTATATCTTTAGCATATATAAATGAGCAATTATTGTTATTGTGTTTAGTTTGTTTTGGATTTTCAGCAAATATAGAGCTAGGGTAATGAAAGCTGATCCCGACAATTTTTTTAGTTGCAATACTGTTACAATGACACTTTGTAGGTTAGTTGAACATGGTGATTTTGATATTTTGTAACATTTTCTATTTGTACTAATTGGTTATAGCTGATTGAGTTTGATTAATCTTGTTTCTTCGTAATTTAAGTTTTGGCTTTGGTACAGAAGTACAAACCTGAGCCAATATTCGTATCAGACGTAATTTTAAGGGAAAATGGTCATTAGACTTCCTCCATATTATTGTGATATTAACTCTATAAAATTTATGTGGAGTTTAGGATAGCGCAAGGTTGTAAGTAAAAGCATTTCTGCGTCAGCAGTGGAACTAGAAGACCTATTTTAAATATGAATATTGACTTTTTTATTTGGATATTGACGATTTAAGAATTTTATATTTTAAACTAGTGGGCCCGGCAGACGTTGTCCTGCCCGATTACAGCGCCACCTACCGGGTCCAACTTTACGTTTAAACCTTTCTTGAACCTATCCAAATACACACAGAAAATTTCGTAAAAATCAGTCCAGCCATTTTTGAGTTTTAGCGAGACAAACAGACAGCGTTTCATTTTTATATATAAGAAGAAGATAAGAAGAGGAAGAAGAAGAAGATAATGATTGAATTTATAAATATGTAGCAACATACCAACTTAGTTGTTGTGCCCAACAGGGTCCAAAATTATCTCTACCATTCAATGTAATTTTGGATACAATACAAATATTGAGTATTGAGTAAGAAATTATGATTTTTTAAAATAATTTGTTTTAAAGCTTATTGCGTTTAAAGCTTTTCATAGCATTAGACCGAATTGGAAAAATATATACATCATGTGCTTCACGTTTAAAATCTATATAAGACCTTGGATCACGGAAGAGATAAAGCAATTTATAATAAGCGACAATTATGATGACTCAAGTAGCACAGATGAATCAAATATGGGTGTTGAATATTTGGAAACTGATTTTAATTACAGTTTTTTTTTATATGTAGGACCCGGCCAACCTCCTCCCGCCTGATATTATACGGTGAAAGAGGCCCAAATGAGTTGACAGATAGAGGATGGACGACATCCACTATCCTACCTGCCCGCCCCTGCCGGCCTAAAAGATGCTTTTTCACGCTTCTTTTGAAGGAATCCATGTTGTAGGATGAAGGAAACACGTGCGCAGGTAGAAGGAATCTTGGAATTTCTTGGTACGGTGTGAAAAGGAGGATACAATGTAAGGATGACTCCGAAGGCCCTTAAGCGTGTTTCTGTTAAGGAATGGAGAGGGAGGGATAAGGTTAAAGAGCTCCTCAGAGTATTCCCCAATGATTCCCCATGAAACAGTGAATAAAATATAATCTTTTTTTGAATTTTAATTCTTACCAACTTCATGTACCTACTAAGTCATATTTTTTTTATATTTCATAATATATTTTTTTAATTTCTGTCAAAATATCACAGAATTTTAAGTAATTTAATCTAAATATATACCTCGTTTTTCTATAAAAGTTAACGATAAGGTATTCTAGGTTAATAAAAGTTCATTGGAACTTAAAACTAATCTATATAAATAAAAATAGATTTTTGAAATGTATGTACGCCCATTACTTTCAAACGACTGCACCAAATTGGATGATTCTTGGTTTTATGTATTCGTTATTGTTAGGACAAGGTTTGTGTAAAAGAAAATATTAAAAAAAATATTACAGCAAAAAAAATGAATTTAATATATGTTCACGTAAAAGTGACGAACTGGACAGATTGACATTCAGGCTACTCCAAATCTATGGTTTCTTACACTGTTGTATTGTCAATAGGTTTTTAGTAGGTATACCCGTGCAGGACCGGGGCAGGCAGCTAGTATTAAATAAAAAAGTATAAGCTTTCCAGCTATAGTCAGTATAGCTGTTCCCATTTTTTTAAATTTGCCGCATTTTGCTAGTTTTAGTTTTTATCAGCCAGACTCTATACCTAACAATCATCTGCGCGATGACTGATTTCTGTGCGACTGCTTCCTTTTCCCCATGGATGTCGCAAGAGCCGACTAACGGAGATTGTCGGCTTACACCTCTGGACTAAGGAGAGATCCGTGCCCAGCAGCCGGAGGTATATGGGTGAATGGGATAATGATGATATATACGAAATTAAACTGAAAATGTTTGACGAATCTAAAACCTAAATCTGTGTGGAGATTTTGTAACTTGTATTAATTGAAGGAATTAAAAATAACTCAATAAACATTTATAATTTTTATGTCCTTAACTGAAACTCACTTTTTGAAGTTGCTGAAATAGTTGAGAAGTTTTACTATTAACCTTATGTCAGATAAGCAAACATACAAATAAATGCTTATATTTTAATTCAAGTTTAATCTATAAACACATTTAACGACTTATTATTAAATTTAAAAATATTAACAAAAATTTTATCCAATAAGAAAATAAATTATTCTAATAAGAAAAATATTTAAATATTTAGAAATAGAAGCCGCCTGCCAGGTCCTCCACTGCTGAAAATGTAACAAGAAGGCTGGTCGAATTACTTTGCTGAATAGCGAGACCAATTCTGTGCGCGAGATAAAGACCAGAGGGCCTAGACAAAGTGACAATTCAAAAACGATAACGATGTTCGATACGAACAAAATGTATGGGATTGACATATGCCTTCGCTTAATAACGTGGCAAATCGTTAAAAGTTATCGATATGTAAGTTGGTAGACAAATTGATTTGCAACGAATCGATGAAGTAGCGTTTTTTTTCGTAACTTTACTGAAAACTACTCATATTTCATTAAAATGGAATGAAAATATTAATTTTAATCATTTATTTTAACATTTCTTTACCATTTCTCAGTTTTTAGTACTCAGATAACCAATATGTTGTTTTCTTACAGAAAGTACAATTCGACACAGTGACCGTTAATCCTTACGCTGGCTAGGAATTAGCTTTCATTATCTCAAAGACGATGACGAATTAAGATATCCTTTCGCTATAATACGACTGCTACTTGACTAGGCCCCCAGACCATTTATTTTAAAGGCCTTACTAATAACCACTGTATAAGCCTGCTTTAGTTAAACAGTGTTTTGTCACGTTCACTCGAATGACATTTCAAATTCGAACAAAAGAGACAAAACACTGCTTAACTATACAAGGCTTAAACAATGGTTATTAGTATGGCCCTTAATAAATAAATTTATATCCTACGATATCCACAAGATCGGCAACACGCGAGTGATGTCTCTAGTGTTGCATAAGTCTCTTGTAGGCCGAGAGCTGATGGATATTTTGTGGACGCTTGACGCCTTTGGGACTCAAGCTGAAAACTATTTAATGTCCAAATACAGAACCACAGGCAGGCCTGGCTGTTAATAAACGGGGCTAAATCAGCTCTTCCGAAATCAGCTCAAAAGAAATGTATACGTGTTCTCGCAAATATAACACAAAGAGAGAGTTGCAAACCTCATTTTCAAAATCTCAATATTTTAACGTTACCATGCTTATACATATTGGAAATGTGTAAGTTTGTAAGAAAACACCCATATTTTTATATAAAAATTACAGATGTACCCCGACACAACATTTCACGTTATAAAAATAATCTTTTGCAAACAACATCCAAATTAACTTTACACAGTTCAGGTCCCTATCCGATGTCAATCAAAATTTATAATAAATTACCGGAACATCTCAAAGCCGAAACAAACTTAAATAAATTTATAAAATGCTTAAAATTAATCTTAATTAAAAAAATGTTACTATTCTATCAATGAATACCTTTGCGATAAAAAAATATAAATGTCTGCCCCTCTTTCTTATTTACCTTTTATTGCTATGCCTTTCAGGTGCATGTGATATTTAGTACTTGTACATTTCTATGTTTTAGTCACTATGTCGCATGTAACGCAATTATAATTAAATAAATAAATACATTTTCGAAGATGCATTTTTTTCTATCCGTAAAATGTTCATAAGGCATTTAGATTTTTTGGCGTAGTTAAATTAGGCACATTAATAAGATGAAAATCATGCCAGGCGTAAGCAAAGTTATATTGAAAATACTTAAAAAATGTGCGTTAATCACTACGCATTAAATAATTTATTTATAGTTAAAAAAATATCCCTAAAAAGGGAGGTCATTGTTATAGTTGACATTTTAAAAAGAGAGATCATTGTTAATTATTGACAATCTCTATATACTTTAGACTCGGTATTTGATTATTTATACTGACTTATAAAGAAAAAACAGGCCAAGTGCGTGTCGGGCCACGCGCAGTGTAGGGTTCCGTAGTTGCAAATGCCAACTTTGAATTCACACTCACACCTCACAACACATTGCCACAGATTACTTAATACGTTGCTATTAAATTAGGCATTATTATTATTATTAAAGCTGCAATGATTTTATATTTCTTTAACTTCACGTGGTTCGTAAATTTATATTCAGTACTAATTTTCAATGAAATTTTACTTTTCCGAGTACATTTTATAAGTTAGTCGTCAATAACTTTTGAGTTTGTACTTAGTACTCAACTCTGATAGTTTTTCTTTAAACTTCGTTATATATACTACTGTTGTAATTTTTTTCACGTGTCCATATATAACCGTTCGATATCTAACAAAAATTTCCCTAAATCGAAAAATGGTGTGATGAACCTTACATTATTTTTTAAAGACCTATTCAACAATACCGCACACGATGGGTTAGTTGAGAAAAAAAATTACTCACACTTTACTTGTATGGGAGCTACCCTAAAAAAAAATTTTTTTAATGTTTTTTTTCCACCACTTTTTTGGCATGATTAATATACCCATACCAAATTACAGCTTTCTAGTACTTATAGTCTCTGAGTAAAAGCGCGGACAGACAGACAGACAGACATGGTGAAACTATAAGGGTTCCTTGTTTACTACGGAACCCTAAAAAGTGTACTTTTGTATAGATATGATGAGTCAAACCAAGCAATGCCTTATGATGAGAATAACTGCTTGACAGTTGAATATTCAAAAATGTACAGAACGTGTACAATGTACTCAAAAATATACAGAATATACAATACATTTCAATCCTATAGTAAATTTATTGAAAATTAAATGAGCGTCTGCGTATTAAAGCATAAGCGATCCACGTATTTTTTTACAATTTGATTTTTTACGCCGTTAAAAAGGACTGTAGCCATAATATCATTTATAAAAATCCGCCGAAATAAACTAGCGAACTTCATGTTACAATGGAATTACGCCTACTGTAGTCCATAAGCGATAGCAGTTATTATTGTTTATTGATACCGTGAAACGCATATTTAAAATAATAAAAATATAATTGTTAAAATGATAGGTCGTTAAACTAAAATGTAACCGTGTGAGTCATTTGTTGAATATTGACTGAAACATGTTTTAAATGCGTATCTAATTGTTTTCGTGCATGTCACCCTTATACAAACTTCAATCCAAGCTTTTTCAGAGTACACATTATCAAAAACTTGTGGTAAAATTTAAAAGAATGATAAAAGACGGAGGAGACTTGTACTAGAGTCGTCTGCTTAGTTTAGTTACCCCTATCAGGTAAGATATTCTGGATTTCTGCAGCCAAGCAGCGGTGCTTGCGTTACTGTGTTCCGATTAGAACGGTAAGACAGGCAGTGAAATTTCTGGGTATTGTGACTTGACATCTAACGTTGGCAACGTACCTTGGAGGGGATGTATATTTGCAAATATAGGAACCACATGTACTTTAGCACATATACACCTACGTCCAGTCCAGTTGACTATGTCCAGTCGCCTATACCGGGTGATCAATCTAAATGGGTCAGTAAGAAGAAGTCAAAAACTATGAGAAATAGCGAAATCTGTTCTTAGGAACCATGGCGTCGATTATAGATATAATGGCATTAGCATTTTTTTTAACTCGCATACATAACCGGGAATCGATCCTGGTCAAAATTCTGTGAGGAATCTCATGCAGTATTTGCTTGTATAGTTGATCCTGTGATTACAAAGACCAAATTTTGCTAAGAAATCTCGTGTAAATATTAGATTAAAATGCCCATAATTTGAAAAATGTCGTCATAGTTCATCAATTTGAATCATTTATTTGAAGAGATCACTTATGCATATTTTATATTCATCGATATTATGCATTACAAATTGCGTAAATTTTAAATTAGAACACATTCGTTCAGCGGGCAAGCCAATTTAATTAAGATTTAAAAATTCTTTAATGAAATAATTATCTTATTTTTTTGTTTTTTTTTTCAATTATTTAAACAAGGTTCCATTAAAAATGTGTTCCTTATGACTTATGATTTACGGCACCAACAATAACAACGAAAAAACTTGCGAGATCTATGACATTGTTTCAGAGATTTTGACCAGGTTCGATTCCCGTTTATATATAAGAGTAAAAAAATTTAATGCCATTATTATTATCAAATCTTAAATCGGCGCCATGGTTCCTAGGAACAGATTTCGCTATCTCTCATAGTTACTGTCTTCTCCCTACTGACCCATTTGGATTGATCACCTGTATATAGGCGGCTGGTAGCCACTTACTATAATAATCTATCATACTCTATATCTATATGTCTTACTATCATATTCGTTTAAAAAAATTGCATGTGCGTGATGGATTTTTGTTCGGTAATCGGGTTTATAGCTTAAGAAGAATAGTTCTAATAAGAGTTCTCTCGCTTCGTATTGTCCAAGTAGCGCTACTTATTTTCTCATCTCTGCTCCTCAGCTGTCACGGATCAAAGAAAACTTTTTGGTAAAATTTACGAATGACAAAAAATGGTCATCATTCTTATTTAGTTAAAGTTGTTAAGGGATATAACATAAAATATATGAATAATTGCATACATGAATTGCATTTATAACATGTGCACATTTTGTGCTGTAATCTGTAGAATAGATGACTTAATCTATAGATATGAACCAATTGATTTATTAGAGATACACTCTTTAAGTTATTTATGTAAGCTGAAAAATGTGGTTTTAATGTTACAAGGCATTGTGATTCTATTTGGTGTAAGAAAGGTGTGGAAATAAATATTTCATATAACAATTCTTTTTGTCTATGTGCTTATTGCGTTATATGTATCTAGGCAAATCATAAGAACAGAATTAATAATTATATCAGCCGTTAAAATAAATGTGAGATTTTATATGGACTTGATATCAAATTCTAAGACTCAGCCCCATCACCAGATAGGATATATAAAACTAGCTGATATTCGAATCCATTACTGAACCGAAACTGCGAAATTGCAAAGTTATCTGGGTGCGAGACGTCCGTGAATGGAGCCGGATTTTTATTATTCAGCAACCAATTCATTCGTGGTCGAAATTGGATATTAAAATGTTATATTTGATCAAATTTAAAATCACTAAGTACATATACATACCATTAAAAAAACAACTTACTTTTGTCTGAGATTCCGATTTGAATATGCAGGAAATCGAAAAATTCCTAAATGAACAAAATATTTATAAAATCATACTTTTATATAGTAATGCTTGGAATAACTAAATTGAAAAGTTTATGTATATATGACTTAATATAATAAATAATGAATATAATTACTTATATTGCTTGTTGCGCAAGCGCAGTTTAAGCTCTCGGATATTTCGCATACTAAAGACATCAACGCATGCCATGTTTAAAATTGTTTTATTTACTATCAAAACAATAAATTACAGTAAGTGCTTGATTCTCATAAGATATTATTTTCTAAAACAATGCACATTATAGCAACTGTAACCGGATCAGCTACTATACCGTTGTCCAAAAGTATGCAACAAAGTATTTTAAATCTACCTGTGCACCCGGGAGCCTTTCTCGGAATGGTGAGTGACTCGTATCGAACAATAAATAGTAGAATCCTTCGGCGGCCATTATCTTGGCATCATCATCACGCAGCCACAGTGGGAGCTTTCAAAGCTGCGGGGGAGTTGGGCAGGCGCGGGGAGGCGAGCGGGGCGGCGTGAAAGCCTCCGCCCGCTAGTGCCGCGCTGACTGCGATGCAGCCCGCATGCCGCTATCGTCCGCGACATAGTTGTAAACAGCAGCTGTCACAAAAATATTACTGAAAGTGTTACGAAATTGTGTAATATTCATCGTGATTATTGAATAAATTGGTGAAATAAAGTGTTACTGAGAATTAAACGTTACGTTGATGACCGGTATAGATAGTGTGTGTCACGTGTGTTTACGAATTAATGTGACGGCGTAGGCGCTGAGCCAGTCGCACTCTCCGTGAGATATTTGTGCGCGCGCAGGTCGTTGCGGCCATGCTGCATACCTGAGACGAGTGAGCGCGCGAGTCTGCGCGAACGGGACACCGCGAATATACTCGGCGCAAAGAACTTTCGCTGGCGCAAAAAGATCCTTGCAATGTTTTTATCAGTGCGATGACGAGGATGGGGCGATGGCACGTGGCGCTGGCTGTTCTAGCAGTGTTTGCTGGCGCCCGGCTCTCTTTCGCTGCTGAGCAGATGCAATCTCGCGCCGTCGACACTGGCGTTGATCTTCGAGTACCTGAAGACAGACCAATCGGGACTATTGTTGGACGGATACCTATTAAGCCCGGATTTACATACCGTTTTAATGAGCCTCCCAAGGAATTTGTTCTAGATCCTATATCTGGTGAAATTAAAACAAGTGTCGTTCTAGATAGAGAGGTCGTGGATCGATATGCTTTTGTAGTTTTATCCAGCCAACCGACCTATCCAATAGAAGTGAGGTTGCGAGTGACTGATGTGAATGATAATTATCCGGAGTTCCCGGAACCAAGCATAGCTGTTGCTTTTTCTGAGAGTGCAGCAGCCGGGACAAAGTTGTTACTTGATGCCGCCACAGATAAGGATTTAGGAGAAAATGGTATCACTAATGACTATAGAATCATTGATGGTGATAATGAGGGGAAATTCCGCTTGAATGTTACAGTTAACCCAAGCGGACAAACATCTTATTTACATTTGGAAACAACCGGAAAATTGGACAGAGAAACGACAGATTTTTATATTTTAAATATCTCAGCACAAGATGGGGGTAATCCACCAAAATATGGATATTTGCAAGTGAATGTAACTATTTTAGATGTAAACGATAATCCGCCTATTTTCGATCAAAGTGATTTTTCAGTTTCTTTGAATGAAAGTGTGCCCCCTGGGACCACAGTGCTCAAAGTAACCGCTACAGATAGTGACTTAGGTGACAATTGCAAAATTACATATGAAGTAACAGATACAGAAAAACAGTTTGCCGTGGATCCAGAATCTGGAGTAATAACAACTACCAAGAAGTTGACTTGTCCAAAATATTGCACTAATACTACATGTAACATGACCTGTGTGTTAACGGTCATTGCAAAAGATCATGGAGTACCCCGACAAGATGCTCGAACTTATGTTACAGTAAATCTTATTGATGCTAATGATCATGATCCAGTTATCACATTCACCTACGTTCCCTCAACTGCAAGTTTTGCCACTGTCGATGAAAATGCGAAAAATGGTTCATTGGTGGCAGCTATTACCGTAACAGATCTTGATGCAGGGTTAAATGGAATCACTAGCATCAGTATAATTGCTGGAAATGAGCTGAATCATTTTCGACTGGAAAATTCATCAAGTGTTTACATAGTGCACGTAAATGGGATTTTAGACAGAGAAGAAATAAGTAAGTATAATTTAACTGTTGTGGCCAAGGATCAGGGAATACCTTCGAGAACTTCAACGTCATATTTAGTTATTCATGTTAATGACGTAAATGATCATGAGCCTGTTTTTGAAAAATCAGAATATTCAGCAATATTAAGTGAACTAGCTCCTATTGGAACTTATGTTGCTAGTATAACAGCTAGTGATGAAGACACCGGGGTGAATGCTGAAATTTACTATGACTTTTATGATGGTAATCAAAACCAGTGGTTTATAATAGACCATTTGACAGGACTGGTTACTACAAAATCAATTTTAGATCGTGAAATTCAAGGCACAGTCGAGTTAAACGTTTCAGCTAGAGATGGCGGTCCTAATCCAAAGTGGGCTTATACGAGATTAAAAGTAACTATCTTAGACGAAAACGATAAAGCACCAACGTTCCCTCAATCATTGATTAACGCAACACTTCACGAAAATATAAAACCTATCAAGGAAATATTGATATTAACGGCGTCAGATAACGATCAAGGTACAAATGGATCTGTTGCATATTTTTTGCCATCATACATTGAAAAGAAATATCCAAACACTTTTTCATTAGACCCCATTACCGGGCAATTAAATGCTATCATTGAACTTGACAGGGAAAAGATTTCAATGTATGAAATTAAGGTTTTAGCTAAAGATCAAGGATTTCCGCCGCAATCCTCTACTGCTACTATATTTCTCAAAGTACTGGATGTAAATGATAACTCTCCCATATTTTATCCCCAGCGTTATGTCGAAATTATAGATGATGATGTTATTGCAGGAACAAGCTTATTACAGATCAAAGCATATGATATAGATGAAGGTGAAAATGCTAAGATAATATATAAACTAGAAAATAGTGGAGACGGATATTTCGACATAGATCCAAATTCAGGAGTTATCGTTTTACTAAAAGACTTTAGAAATACTCCACATTCATCATACACATTGAAAGTTTCTTGTAAAGATAAAGGTAACCAATGGGCACAAGAAAATGCCGTTATTGAAATCGTTAAGAAATCTCGTCGCAAATACATTGAATTTGATGAATTAAACGGATATAGCTTTAAAATTGTTGAAGACGAAGGAACATTTAATCCAAACACAGGTCGTTTTGTCGGGAAAGTCAACGCCAAAATTTCAAGCGATTCATTGTCATACTACGTATTGGAAGGCGATTCAAAACAAGTTTTCAAAATTGATTTAAAAAGCGGAGTCATCACTACTAAATCTAACGTTGATAGAGAAGTAAGAGTGACCTATTCTTTGAAAGTAATGGCAAAAACTGGGGTTGCGTTTGGTTTTACAACAGTAAATATATCTGTGTTGGATATCAATGATAATTATCCTATGTTTATTGAAGATAAAGATGAAATCCACATACCAGAAAATATGGCGGTAGGTCAAGAGGTATATTTTGCTAGAGCAGTAGATCGGGATTCTGGATCTAATAGAACAATTTTTTACAATCTCAGTAACAGCGATAATAGCTTCAGGATATCGGAAACAACTGGTGTAATATATTTAAATAAACCTATATCTGGCGAGCCTGGAAATGTAATGTGTATAGATGTTACTGCTTCTGATAACGGAAACCCATCTCTAGCAACAAGACACTCAATATCTATGATAATAGATGATGTTAATGACCATACACCTGTTTTTGATCACACGTCTTACGAAACTTCATTACTGGAATCTACTCTTGTTAACACTAGATTTTTTGCTATCTCAGCTTCTGATGCAGACCTTGCCTTAAATGGAAGAATATCCTATTCTATAGCAGAAGGTAATACTGATGGAAAATTTGGAATATTTCCTGATGGATTTCTTTATGTCAAAAGCCCTCTTGACAGAGAAGAACGTGATTATTATTCTCTTACTTTAATAGCTATAGATCATGGTCAGCCTCCCAGATCATCACAAGTACCAGTTGTGATACACGTTTTAGATGAAAATGATAATAGTCCCCAGTTTACTAATACGACATTTATATTTAAAATAAAAGAAAATGAACCCCCCGATACTTTTGTAGGAAAATTAACAGCCGTCGATAGAGACATAGGACGTAATGCTGAATTAACATTTAGTCTGCCTATAGCTCAAAGTGATTTTAAAATAGACTCACGAAATGGGTTTATAAAGACGCTGAAATCATTTGATAGAGAAAGTTTGGCCCAAAACACTGGCCAAAATTATATTACATTGACGGTTACAGTAAGTGATAATGGGAAAATAAAATTAACAGATTCTGTAAGAGTAACTATTTATATAACCGATGTAAATGATAATGCACCAATATTTATGAGAACACCTTACAAAGTCGAAGTGTCCGAAGGAGCAGCAGTAGGAGCTTCACTAATGCGTTTATATTCTTCTGATGCAGACGAAGGCTTAAATGGAGATATTTATTACAAGTTGATTGGGGGAGATGTTCAAAATCATTTTTCCTTAGACGAAGCGACGGGTCAATTATTAATAAATAAGCCATTAGACCGAGAAACTGTGGATCGTTATCAGCTTTTGATTTTAGCCCATGATTCTGGTCAAACAACACAGCTCTCAGCGACGACAACTCTTACAGTAGATGTTCTTGATGAAAATGACAACGCACCTGTTTTTACACAGTCACAAATGAATGTGTCTGTATTAGAAACAGAACCGATCAATACGAAAATAGCACAGTTTCATGCCACAGATGCTGATTTGGGTATAAATAGTGAACTGCAATTTTCAATCACATCTGGAAACAGAAAAGAAGCGTTTTTTATTGACACTTATTCCGGTGAATTATTTTTGCATAAGCAGTTAGATTACGAAGACTTAACGTCATATGTTTTAGTAATAACAGTCCAAGATAACGGAAACCCAAGTTTATATTCAAGTATAACATTTACCGTTAATGTGATTGATGCAAATGATAATGCACCTGTTTTCACAAATACTGCTATTGTACGGCAAATTCGTGAAGGTATTCCTAAGCATACCCCTATTGTAACTGTAACGGCAGAAGACCCGGACTCTGGATTGAATGGAAAAGTTTATTACTCAATTACACGACAAGAACCAAATAATCAGAAGCGACATTTCGCTATTAATAATGTCACAGGGGTCATACACACATTATTGCCGATTGACAGAGAAAGTATTGATACGTTCAGAATTACTGTAGCTGCTTACGATCGTGCTGAACCACCTTCATTAAGATTGTCAGCAGAGAAGCTAGTAACTGTTATTGTTGAAGATATTAACGACAATGCTCCTGTATTTGTATCAATGAATGCTGCAGTAATAACTTCAGATAGGATAGGCAGAAGTTTTGGAAGAGGTATATTTATAATGAATATATTAGCTAGAGATGAAGATTCTGGAACTAATGGACTGGTTACTTACAAGCTCATTCACGGTGGTAGCGATCTCTTTGATTTGCATAGAAGTAACGGCTTATTAACATTACGGTATCCTCCAACAGTCTCCGAAGCAAGATGGAACTTAGTTGTTAAGGCTACAGACGAGGCAGTGCTCAGTGAACAAAGAAGTACTGAAACATATTTGACGGTAATCATGGGTGGTGAAGAGCATGAGGATGTCTCGTGGACGAATGTTATGTCTGTTTCTGTGGCTGAAAATGAACTAGCAGGAACTGCAGTGCTTAATTTAACAAACAATTATAAATCTGGATTGGAATATTACATAGTGAATGTGACTGGTGACGGTAGACAAGTAGACCGGCTTTTTGACATTGATTCTTCACTAGGGATTTTGTCAACGGCAGTTTCATTGGATCGCGAGGCAGGCGTTGACAGATATGAAGTTGAGATTTGTGCTGTATCTTCAGGAGTTCCACTGAAAACTACAAGGACTAAGGTAAGAATTGTCATCGTTTGTAATACAAGTACAGTTTGATAGAGAGAAATGAACTTTTTAGGATTGCTTTCATGATATTAATTTAACTTTTTTAATTAAAACATAGTTTTTCTATTACTTGTAAACACCTTCATTATACTCGTAGTTGGTGTGTATATGGAAATAAAATGTTTATATTAAATGCTACACAATAACATTTAAAATTATCTTAGATATTTTGTCTCTAAATAAATTTATTTTTAATACTATTATGGACGATTGTAACATTAGAGGTATCACTGCGCGTTGTCGACCCTTTGAAACTTTTTAAATGTGTGTTTGATGTGAACAAGTGAATTCAAAGATCTATGTTGAAAATACATTTTTGTGTTTGATTTATTACGATAGTATAATTTGTGAGTAAACTAGACTTTTTAAACACAATCTTTAAACACAAACTTTGTAATATCTTTGAAGAATTTAGAAGGTTGACAATTTTTCAATGATTTATTATTTTATCATTAACGCTCACAACAGTTTCCTTCGCACAAGGCCAGAAATAATTTAAAAGGACATTGATGACTTCTCATACGCTTGATTTTGTTCAATATGTATATACAATTATAAACACGGATCGTCTGATTCTATCAATTGCCAGCACCAATATTCACTTAGCAATCGGTGCGGACCATCCAATTAACATAGCACAGTCACCCGTAGAAGACAAAACATCCACATCTGACCGTTGTTAAAATAAAAATAATCAAACGAATGCTCGTTAGTGAATGTCGACCGGCGCGGCCTAATCGGGGGCTCTAAATTACGATAAGACTGCCGCGAACGATATCTTAACACTCGCTCTGAAACCACTGAATAATTTTATTTTTACACTCGCAACATAAATTTCCATTGTTATATATTTGACACTACTTATTAGCATAATACGTAGACTACATCCTTCAGAGTAAATGGGGCCCATGATATTTAAAAAAACGATTGTAAATATACAGTTTAAACAGAGCTAGGTTATCCTCGAATAGAAATGGATAATGTTTTGTCTTATGTTTCAAATGTAATTTATTTAAAAGTCTTATAAAAAGGAACAAAACTAAATGGAGCTGGTCTCTTGCTCGTAAAGTTTTCGTTATATTGCCATTACGATACTGTCCCTCACCTTTACACATAAAATGTTGAGCTTGATTGGGATTGGAGACAGGTTTGTAAACTATAAGTGACATGTGTTCTTTGACACGTACTAAGTAAATTAACTGTAATAGTTAAATAATATAAATAAAATATGTGTCTCAACTGAATCTCTACATATATAAGGAACTAATGTCTTATACAAAAACTGTTAGTAGTTAAGTGACTTGAATGCTTCATTTGTTTACACAGAATAGCTACTTGAAATCTTTTTTGGTTATATCATTAATTCATTAGTAGTGGAAGGTATTCATCTTAGTGTTCAAAAAGTTTACTATATAGGCGCTTTCATTATATTATATCTATGTAATGGCAGCTTATTTTAAAATAGTAGATTGTTTACTAAGGAAGCAAAATACTATTTTTAAGGCGAGAGTGTTTTTTGTACTTTTATCTTGCGGAGTCAACTTTTCATCTAAGTCACTGGTAACATCAGACTTTTTTATAAATTAAAGTATTGTACACAGACAAAATGGCGCCAACTTTACACCCAATCCACTGTATTAGCGCCACACGCGCATCAAGGTTTAGGTTCTTTATAGTGTTGATTAGGTTTTTCAAGTGTCAACTAGTAACTCAGTTTGGCTTTTTGGAACACTTTTATTTTTTTAAAGAAAAATAGTTGTATATAATATAATGAGTCGAACCAATATTTTAATAGTCATTATGTTACAGGTTGTTTTTTTAATTTTCATTTTACTTATCTGTGTTTATAAGTATGTTAATATTAGAAAAATGAACAAAAAGAAATGACAATATATGTTTACCTTTGAGATGTTAATTCGAATACTAAAATATGAGTGTCGATAAAATAATATTAAAATCAAACAATCATCAGATTATACTGTGGGTGCCATGCGATGATCTACTTTAGAGCACCAATTTAAATCAGTCTCAAAAATGTAAAAAAATCTGAAGTGATTCGAAGTCGCTATAATTTTTTTTGGATAATAGTTTTTATTTCATACTCTTAAGTGAATTCATTCATTACATATAAGTAATAATTGATTCAGGTTTACACAAGTAATCCGACGTAAACATCTGGAAATTTGATAAAGATTAATGCGCTAAACGGTTTATAAAATTATTATCTTAGTCCTTACAGATTTGTCCTTTTCAATTCACTTAAAAGAGTAATATAGTAAATACCTATATGTAAATAACTATTTTCTAATTCCTAACCCTTAAGAATCCTTCCATTATCAGTTCAGTAACATGAGATGATTACTACGTACCAGATGCAAATATCTTTATGAATAATATACCCGTTGATAGAGCGTCGGTGGCGTTGTAGTCTCGGCACTGGACTGTGCCCCGAGTAGAATCGGGAGGCCCGCGATCGATCCTGCCATGTACCAATGTGTTTTTCGTTTCACGAATTTCGTATGTACATTTATCTGACGCTCCTACGGTGAAGGAAAACATCGTGAGGAATCCTGTATACACCTCTGCATCCGTAATTTGTAAAAGTCTGAACTTTACGAAATAATCGTCCATCCATTGACGAATTCCACTTTACAAACATACGTCAGAATACGTTAAATTAAGCTGTAAACGTATGTTGTATTATTACACAGGTACACCTAAATAAGTAAACATGTTTGTACATAATACTGCACGATATATTAATTTTCGATACACCGTTATCTTTAACTACCGGCAAGCCAACCGCATGCTTGCATTAAGTTTGGGAGTTAAAAAGAGAGCAATAATATAAATAAATGAGTAAGTGAACCCAAAACTTGCTTATTTGAATACACGAGTCGAATATCTTACTTTGAAACTGGGGCTATTGCACTTTTTAAGTGAGAAATGTCACATTTACTACAAAATGTATTTTCATAAAACTGTACTTTTTAACAAGCTGCGGTCAAGGTGTGCCGCACTGAACTGATTTGCATTCGGAATATCTTTATATACCGCAGTTTTAATTTGCCGTATTTTAGAAGTTCTTTTTTGTTGTGTAGTTTTATTTTTACAAGCTTTTATTTAAAATCATTTTTTCAAATCTTGCTAACCAATTTTAAACAACTTCCTGATATTCGATTGACTTGAAATTTTGTATATGCGTTTGATTCACGTGACAATACATTATAATGTTCAGCATGACTTGATGGTGCACCCAGGATCGGCTCCCAACGAAAAAACTCCTCAATAGTTAACAGTAGGATCTTGACATTTTACACGTGGCTAATGGCAATGCAGTATTATGATTGAAATGACCTGATGGTACACCCAGGATCGGCTCTCAACGAAAGAACTCCTCAATAGTTAACAGTATGGAATTGAATTTTTTTTACACAAAAAAGTCTGAAGACAGACTAAAAAGTAAAAAATAAATAAAAAGTAAAAAACTTTTTTCGCGAGTTTTACCTCAGCACCTAGATAAACAAGTAAACTAAATCCTTTTTTTTTTTTTTTTTTTTATTGATATGAGCGGCTATGGTTTGTCACTGCGAGCTAGAAGATCTATTGTGACCGCCACCATTACAGTTCTCCCGCAAGCCCTGCATCTTCTAAGAAGTGCAGTATTTTCTTGGGGGAGAGGTGCTTGACCTCATCTGGTAACAGTAAGTGTTTGCCCAGATGTAGGCTGCGTTTACGCATCAGTGGTCCACAGTTTGTGAGCAAGTGCATAGGCGTCTCTTCTGCTTCGTGGCAGGCCCTGCACTCTCTGCACTCACTCAACCCCATGACGGACAATGTGCTTGTTAAGGCGACAGTGTCCAGTGAGGGCTCTGACCAAAGTGCGTATGTTGTTCCTACTTAATCCTCGGATCTGTTTGCAGGTACTATGGTCATAGGCTTTTATGAGTGCCTTAGAGTGTTTAAGTCCTGGCATATGTAGCCATGCCTTGTAGGACTTGTTGTCGTAATGGGTTTCAAGCGTTAGACGGGCGAGGCTTTTGGGTATGCCACAGAATGGTTCAGGACCATATTGTGTTCCCTCGGCCCCAGCCCTAGCGAGCTCATCAGCACTTTCGTTGCCAGTGATTCCCGCATGCCCGCAACTAAATACTTACGAGTAGGTCCTTAAATCTCGCGACAAGCTTTCTTATCAGATATATTGTGTATTAACATTATGAGTTGATAGTAAAAGTTTTAAAGGAAAAATTTATTTTATTCTTTTTAGGGCATTTAAATAAAAGCTTGTTTTTTTTAAAAGTTTTTTTACTTTTAATTTTTTAATAATAATTATCTTTATCGCTATACTTTTGGATGCTACGGAAACTTAGACATTACATCAAATAATACTTCAGTTATCCAAGTCACCGTCTAAAGTAAAAATTGTATGTAACATACATATGATTTCAATTTTAGACGATGGCATGGCACAGAATAGTAATATAACAAATATAAGTTGAAAATAAATGGAATATGACATAATATTTTGTACGGTTCGACCGTACAAAGTGCATTTCAGCATTTTCAATAATATAGCAATTTGAACCAGTTCACGTAAACGCGCGTTCATCACCAGACGTGACTCATTAACATCATATCATTAGCAGTTTATATAAATACAGTTATCGTAATCATCAAAATATCTTTTAATCATCTCTAAGGTGTAAAGCCCCTACATATATGGTATGGACCTTCATTCAAAAATATTTTAATTGTGTGGTTCTGCTTCTGATGTGGTAGGCAATTTTAGACCTTCGCCTGAGTAATTCGATGAAGGGATCCTTATGTGCCCATGATGCACTCGTAGGATACCGGGCTGTATATGTACAATTTAGAATTCTAGACGATAGAACCTTTAAGAAGGACCTATACACCTATGCATGATTTTTTGTGTATGCGTGTTGTTTACCTATAAATCATTGTACATTTTGCATAAATGCTTTATGAAAAATGTAAAAAATTGAATCAAGGTAACAATTGTCGGAAGACCTAATAAAAAAAATAAGAACATCGACTCCTCGTGTATATGTTAATAATCTGATCTATATCAAACTATGAAAAAACTAAAAAGACTAAATACACATTTCTAAACGTCTAGGCAAAGTATGTGATCCCACGTTAACGTCTAGATACAAAACAAACTGACAAAATAATAGGATTCTCAAACGGCAAAGAATACCGGCGAGTGGATCCTGGTTTTTGTTCCAATGTCAAATGTAGGTATACCATTAGAAGCATTATTACTTGGCTAGCATTTTGCCACAGACAGGAGAGGACGAAGTATCGGTATTATAATGGCACACGCAGGGTATTGAACAAAATATTGACAATATCATAATTATGAAATACAAATAAGTCACACTTGCAAATAGTTCATGCTGATGGGGTCTATCCCACTAGTCCCGTTGAGTTGTCCAATCACCGGACAACTTATAGGTCTATTCCAGTAGTACGTACAGTAAGCGCCGCGTCAAGCTATACTGACTGACCGGGGTCGTCTGCATGGGTACCTCAGCAGCCTTACCCATTTCTGCCGCAAAGCAGCAGTGCTTGCATTGCTGTGTTCCGGTTTGAAGGGTAAGATTTGGCAGTGAAATTACTGGGTACCGTTACTTTACATGTGATGTCATAAGTTGGCAACGTACACTGCGGTTCTTGTGGGAGGTGACTGTTACCACTTACCATCAAGTGGGCAGTTTGCTTGTTTGCCAACTTAGCCGCAATAAAAAAATTCTTTGAAAAACTCTTATGTTGCTCAAAATAGGTTCGAAAATCGCAGCGGTTTTCGTAGTGCAAATGTAAAGCTTTGACGTAGCGCTTACTCCGCTCTAATAATAGGAAATAACAAGTCGATGAAGTACCGAGTGGCGTGGAAGTACCGTCGTGCTTTCTTCAGGTTTGCAGTTCTCTTCCCGCATAGGTTTAATTTTAACCTACTTTAAAAAGGAGGAGGTTCTAATAGAACCTCCTATATCTATTTTTTATGTATGTTCACCGATTACTCTGCCATTTGTGGGCCGATTTTCATTTTTTTTGTAACAGAAAGAGTATACTTCAGAGGTGGTTCCATTGTAACCAAGTCAAGATCTGATGGTGGAATCCCAGAAAAATCGAGGAAAACCCTTTAACTTTCACAGGCACGTCCGACGTGTTCCATGTTTTTCCTGAAGATACGAGTATTTGCATCTGGGATGTTTGTTATCATATTATGGAATGTTTGTGGTAGGTTGGGAGTTAGGGGCTAGTTTTTTCAGTATAATGGAAACTTATGGACATGTAGGTAGTTTGTTAGGAGTTCGGGAATAATTATTTTAAAACTGTTTAGAGCGGAAGACGTTTTATTTGAAGTTATTCTGGTGTTTGGAAATGACCTGGGGTCTGAAATTTGACCTTGGGTCAAATTCTAACACAAAAAATAAAAATCGACTTCCAAAGTACCATAAAGAATAAAATAATATAATATTAGGTCCTTACATATGAAATTGGCGTTTTGTATGGGAGGAACATAAAGTCGATTTTTTAATATAATATATTTATTCAATCAATGTATGTACCATTGCTATCTATGCACTTTTGCCATCTCATAGGTAGTTTATCGATCCCTTTACTAAAAAAAACCATTCGGACAGGAATCAATAAATTCTTTGAAGGCGGTTTGGACTGCCCCATCGGAGTTGAATTTTTTCCCTTTCAAGAAGTTATCCAAATTTCGAAAAAAATGGTAATCTGTTGGAGCAAGGTCCGGAAAGTACGGTGGATGTCTTAGACATTCTAATTGAAGCTCCTCTAATTTGGTAGCCGTCTGTTGTGCAGTATGTGGTCTAGCGTTATCATGAAGTAGCAGTGGCCTAGAGCGATTGTTGAGCCTCGGTTGTTGAGCAGCTAGCTTTTCCATCATGGTTTGCAGTTGCTGACAATAGACATCTGCCGTAATCGTCTGGATTAAAGAAAGTTGTAGTGAACGACACCAGCACTAGTCCACCATACTATACCGTATTGATTGGATGCGCGCTAAAACTATGTATATATGGTTTATGTGCATCTTTTAACTTTACTTGCAAAATTGTATTTAACATGTACTTTTATAAATAAATAAATACGCTCACAAGTAACTTTTTTGAAGTCAATTTTCGCTTAGGGTATGGTTTGGCTGGTTCGGCAGGGTTCAGCCATTACGATGAGCGCTTTCGATTATCGTACAAGACCCACTTTTCATCACAAGTAATGATTCGATTTAAAATCCCTGCATTATTGTGCCGGTTGAGTAATGCAACGCAGCAGTCAACGCGCGTTTGTTGATTTGCTTCACTCAATTCGTGAGGTACCCACCTATCAAGCTTTTTCACCTTCCCAATTTGCTTCAAGTGGATTAAAACAGTTTTATCATTAACACCGCAGCCTGCAGCTAACTCGGATGTGGTTTGCTATGGATCCGCTTCCACAATAGCCTTCAACTTCATTTCTTCATTGTCAACTTTGGTCTTTGGCCGTCCACGGGGCTTGTTCTGCAGGTCGAAATTTCCAGAACGAAAACGTTGGAACCAAAAACGCACTGTGTTTTCTTTTGCGGCACCGTCACCATACACATCATTAATCCTTCGAGCCGTTTCTGCAGTACTGGTGCCACGGTGGAACTCATACTCGTAAATAACGCGATATTTCAAGTTTTCCATTTTGTAAACTGAGTGACGCAAAGAAAATAAACAATTGAGAAAAAAACAAGTGAATTATAATTTTCGAAACACAAATACATGAATTCCTAACCATAGAGGAGATATTTGAGATCAAAGTGGCCAGCACGGCAAAACGCCAAATTTATATGTAAGGACCTAATATAAGAATACATTCATATTTTATATTAAAATACCAAGCAATGATCACCTGGAACGTCTTAAAAATATAATAATACATTAATGTAGTTGGTTAAAATTTAGCATCAACTTCAATATAAATATAATGTTGTATAAATTCTTATATTATTTACTTTTTGCTGTTTTTGAAGTTAGTTTTTATTTTTTGTAATTATTTTTTGATGTCCAGATTCATAGTTCACTCACTGCTGGATATAGGCCTCACCTATGATGGCTGTAACAGAATAGAATATCTTTAATAGAATATCCGTAACAGAATATTTTGATGACAAAAAAAATAGTGACACGTTTTATTGCATAGTATAGCTGACGAAATTGATATAAAATTTTAGTTAAAATGTTGTTACTGCTGCCCATGACATATCTTTGAATTGAATTCTTTAATTCTTCAATTATGTTATGACTTTACATATTTGTTCATTGTATAGCGTTTGACATTATAATTGCATTTAACATTTAATATTTCATTGACCATAATTATGCAAAAATGTAAGAATAGTATGTTGTTGGGTATTGAATACAGGGTATAAGTGACGGTGTCCCTTTTCTTTTAACAGTGAGTTCAGACCATGATCCTAATTTGAAAATCGCTGAAATGTTCACCCGGAAAATTCATTTTTTTTTCGTTTTTTTTTCAAATTTTTGTGGTGTAATATAACTAAGTTAACGTTTACAAATCATATTCTGTCAAAAAACCACAATAAATGCACAGTAAAATAACTTTGCAATGTAAATCGTATAATATTTCCATCATACAGCACGCGGAATCAGCTGTTTGGGTCATCGAACGTTAACGCACCGGTGTGTGAGCGGAACAAAAATGATGCCGGCGTGCCATACATTGCGCAACATGAATAAAAATATAAAATGAGACCCCCTTTTTTCGCTTTAAAAGCTTTTCCGGGAAAAATTAACATCGATAAGCAAATATTAACAAATGGTCTGAATTCACTGTTAAATGAAAAGGGACACCGTCCCTTATACCCGGTATATATGTAGATTATTAATTTATGACATTTTTATGTAATAATATGACTATATTTTTAAGTAATGAACTGAATCATACTTTTAAAGTAAGTCATAGCTGAACTATTTTTGCATGCTTCTATCTTTTAATTGATGACCTACCTATGACCCATAAATAAATATTATAAATATTTTTTCGTATATTTTGCCATATTTGAAAATAATGAAATTTGGCAAGGAGCAATGTCCTACAGCACATTAAATATCTGAAAACTGTAAAGTAAGTTGTAAGCAGCTTATCTAATATATAAAAATCTCGTGCAAATCTCACAATGTTTGTTATCCAATTTCTCCAAAACGGCTTGGCCGATTTTTATGATTTTTTTTGTATATTTGGTAGCTCTGAGGTCATAGGCTATTTTTTATACCCCTAGGTTCTAAGGGTGGTCCACTCCAGAATATTTTTGACAATAATTATGGCGAAACTTAGTTCGCGGGCACAGCTAGTATATACATATATAAGTTTGTACGGAGTTCAATTTGCACTTGTCAAGTATTTTTAGCAAGTACATAGTACTAGTAATTTCTAACAATATTACATTTAATCCATAGCATTACTTTTGTTTTTATTCAAATAACTATATTATTATTCAAATAAACCGACAAAATTAGAATTCTCATCAGGTACGTAGGTATTATTAGTTTCTTTGTAAGTAAATACCAAATAAATGCTCCCATCAACCGCTGGCGATTTTAAGCCGCGCTATTTTAAGCCGATAAAAGTTTTTCTGCTCAAACGACTCCGGAAAACTGGGCAATGTTAATTGTAATAGCACAGAACCCGTGGACTGCCATAAAAGTCATTGAATTGTGTGGACGGAGCCGATTTTATGCGGGAGGGGGTGAGCTATCAACCGACACCAAAAGCGCATTAGGACGCAGAGCTGCATTCCCCGGACTGATTTATGCAACATGCACCCGAAGGCGCGCGGCCCGGCCATCGACACACGCCTAATGAACGCACAACTTACGTTATACTGTAAAATGGGTTTCATTATTTCACGCCAATACTAATAGTCCGATGTCTTGCGACTCTCGCGAGTTGCGAGTGTCTACGTGGTGCGTTTAGTCCTCAATTAGCATAATAACTTCTTTCTTCCTCCATCAATATTAAGTGCTCGAATCGAATGATTTTTCACAGGAATGGATGGGTCTGGATAATTATCTTAATAGCTGAGATTATAATAGATATGAATAATATATTGGCCATTTACGTTTTTGCTCACTGTAATTTTTACATAGCTCTACATTTTTGCCTTTCCAGCGTTTGTGAGAAAATTTAAATAACTTTTAAATGTGATAAAAGATTGTCAATTAATATCTTATTCTTTATCGCGTTAATGGATTTGCGAGAAACCAAATTCAATTATTTCTCATTATGGCAAGTGTTCGATTGCCGATTCACCATCGCCAGTTTTTAAATTATTCGTGTTTAAGTTTTTATCAATAAATTTATTGGTGGCTGGACAAGACGATTGGTAGGAGACTTTAAATGTTTAAATCAACGAATGCTTTACCTGTTACCTCGCCTAAGTGCGCCCCGCAGATAAGGAGTTGGGTGGCGTGGCTCTTTGAGAATTTTTGTCGAAAAAAATCACTTAGGTAGTTCTCGTTACTCAGGCGGATAAAGAAGAAATTTTGTTGTATCTTAAAATACATTAAGTGATTTCCGTTCTCCCCTTTTGATTTAAAGGTCTCGTCCACGCATAGAGAATTTGCGTTTAAAACACAAGATAAATGATTCGTTCAGCAATGCAAAAGAAATATTGCTTCAATAAGGATCATGATACAGTGCCTAAGAAAATTACAAATTCATTTCCCTACTCATTTTAAAATTTGGCGTACACACAACAACAGCAAAAAAACATAGACACATGGAAACATTGTAAACAATTACCGTATTTTTTTTTAGCGTAATGTCTTTCATCAGCCCTGTCTGTGAGGCTCGCTACGTTATTATAACTCAATAGGTACAAAATATTATGAAGTATGCATGTGACATTTTAAATCGATATAACGTTGCAAGTTGACTTTGAAAAATGCGCTATTGTTGAAATTGTGAAGATTTTTACTGGCCGCATTTGGTAACTAGTATTAAACTATGACTTCGTGAGTAAGCTGGAAAACATAAATATGAAGAATAAGGTTCAACTGTCTTTATGTGCAAACCCTTATTTAAAATGATTTTCTTCAAACTTTACGAAAAATTTTAAGTAAAGGTATCTATTAGGCACCTTCTGGGTCAGCTAGTGAACCGTTAACGTTTCCACAGTAATTACATAAAACTAGTGTCACATGGCAATTAGCACACAGAAATGCATCGACAGACTTGACTGACATGTCGACGAAAGATCGTGACTTGAACCTGGGTGTGCTCAATACTCGCTAGTGATGTACCCAATTGCGGTTCTAGTTAACAATAAATTATGTTGTAAATGAGAATGTCATCGTGCGGCGATGGATTTAGAATGAAATCATAATGATAAGCTGTTATCTAATGACGTGGATAAGCTCCTTAGATTTATACGGTAATTTTTTTATCACCCTGGAAAATTTTAGGGACGCTTCGGGACACATCCATTATTATATAAAAAAGTAAAAAAAAATGAAAAAAATCTCTAAAAATGCTGCTCTCAACTAGTGCAGTATTTTTTGGATTTCTTAGAAAATTTATATAAAATTAAGTTAGGGAGTTATTTTTTTTATTCATATTTAAATCATTCTAATACTATATCGTGAAGCGTCTCTTAAATTTTGGGTGATAAAAAATAACCGTGTATAAATATTTTCTCTTTGTGTCTATTACATAAAACTAGTATATATTTTTAAAATCGTAAAGAGAGCATAAAGAGGACTTCCTCAGTTAATTTATGCTCGTTTTATTAATCAGTTTTTTAATGTAACAATTAACATATAAAACAAACATATTGAAT
This sequence comes from Schoenobius gigantellus, assembly GCA_963935595.1. Lineage (NCBI taxonomy): Eukaryota > Metazoa > Arthropoda > Insecta > Lepidoptera > Crambidae > Schoenobius > Schoenobius gigantellus. Next base: position 21,077,183 of record OZ012541.1, read on the forward strand.
TGTGTTTTCTTAATCATTAGGTATTATTAGAGTATTTTATTAGAGTATGCTGACGTTGTGAACAGGGACATGTAACCTTCGCATTGTCCATTTATTCCCAAGACCTACATAGGTATTTATTATATTATCTTGTATTCACAGATAATCGTTTGTTTTTTGATAAATTAATTTGAACCATTCTATCACAGATTAAAATATGCGTAATTTGATCCCAACACTAGCACAGTAAAACCACTGTACCTAGTTGCGCAAATCCCCAGTCGTGCGATGTTTGTTTCCATTATAGATAGATGAAGACAGTAAATAATTGCGTGTACTTGGATTATGTTATAACAGTCGGGTAGGTGTCGAAAATCAGACATCGACAGATACTAATTCAATATCCTGCATAAGTTTCACAACTATAATTTCATAGGCATGGATTTATTATCCATTTACTTCAGAATAAGGTTCTACGTAGGCTCTAGGTAGAGGTTTTAGATGGCAAGGACTAGTAAGAAGTTATAAACACTCAACTGCGGAACATACGTAGAATTTTACATTTTACATATCTACATAGCTCCAAATTGTTGTGTCTAAATGTATTATTTGCAGTCAATTCATTCTAGAGACAATTCAGGCTAGATGTTTGATATAACGATTTTTTTTTCATAAATTTTCAATTAATTTTTTGTTCATCAAAGAATAGTTTCAAATCGGACATTAATATTTTAAAGTTTATTTCAAGAAGTAGGTATATTATTTTTATTTAAATTGTACTAGTTAGATTACATACCCTAATGCAGATCAGAAGAAAAATTATAGATGAAAATGGAATAGGCGTGCTCAGTGTCATACTTGAGATATACTTAATTGTTGTCATACGAGTATTTATATCAATGTTATATCCTAAGATCTCTCATCTCAAAGTCCTAATTTTAGGAATCAATCAATTGAATAATGAATTAAAAGTGGTTGCAGAAATGTGTCAGCTTCGGAAAACTTGTTGAGATGTGCAAAAAATCGTAGCTAGATCGCTTATGGTAAATGACTTAAGTATTTCCTTAGAAACATTAGAACTGTGCCGTGAGATACGAGTGTAAGTAGGAAATTGTATCAGCTGCTACATCGAGAGAGTTGTAGAACGAGATAGGTACTTTGCGATCAGTGATGTAGGATTTTTATGTGTTTTAATTACTTCATTTTAACTTATTTTATTTATTTATTTTTGGAAAACCAACAGCTATGTTCTTTTTTCTTCTTCTTCTTTAAAAAGATTTGTTATATAACAATTAAAAGCCAATTACAGATCTTCACCAATAGAGACAACTTACAATAATAAGCACACGCATTCTAAACGGTAAATACTAAACTACCAATATAAGATCAAGTATTAATAATCAACTAAGGTAAACAAGACACAAGAAAAAAAATAATTAAAAAACTCACTACCTATCAATTGCTTCATCTCTGCAATACTGGTGCTAAATAAGTCAATGTCAAATTGCCTTGAAGGTATGTTAAAGCTGTTGTCTGCACGCAAAAGATATGAATTTTGACGAAAATTAGAAGATGCAGAAGACGTCACCAGTATAGGTGGGTTAAATCTAGTGGATTTAGTTGAGACTCTAAGGAAGATTTTAGAGAGTACCGACAGGCAGGACAATCGACTACGCCAGAAGGCCTACGCCTATCACAAATAAAGAATTCCAAATAAATATAAAATATACGCGTTGCTAATAATAGTGTTATTTCTACGGTATATACGGCAAAAATGAAATTTTGTTTATTTGTAATAAAATTTTTCTTAAATTCGAAGAAGTTTCTCGTAAAGAAAAAATATCAAAATTGTCCAAAGAGAAGCGCAAAAACTTCATTTCACTCCCATCCCATGCAAATTGGTCTTATATAAGCTGCCAGTTCAAATATTTCAAACAAATATTATCGCCAAAAATTATATCAATAAGAACAAACATTGTGTTCGAGAAACACTGCTAAAAGAATTTTTAATAAGATTTATCTAGCAAGATGTTTTAAAAATTTGTAATCGATAAACATAAAAACAAATAATTTGGATAGATGAGCAAGTAGAAGCGTTATCAAGAAAGTTTGGGTCACACCAAAAATACTGAGAGCTGCATTGACCATAAATAACATACACAATTTTTTACATGAAATTCAAACGGGATACGCAAGTAGTAACAAGAGAATAGATTGTTTTGTTTGAAGTCTAAATGATCTAAGTTTGTAGTTGATAATCTATACTAATATTATCTATAATAAAATAATAGGTCTTTAACAACTAGAGTTTATATAATATCATTCCTGAATAGAATTTTAATCCCCAAATATTTAGATTTTCGTGAGGGAAACTCAGTGTGATCAGTTAGTAATTAGATTCCCTATATAAATGCCATATAATCCCATAGGAATGATATTTTCGAAATGCCTTTATTTGTGCTTCAAAATGTCTTCTTTGAGCAGTGTCATAACAATATTTTCGATCGCGTATTCTTTTCAAGATTTTAGAATCTTCCATCGAAAGTAGTTTTCGATATCAGACCATAATCACATACAGATTGTTTCTTGACAGTCCCTTGACTTGGCCAGCTTTCTTATCGCTATTGCCTGTAACAACCATTAGAGCGTGACCCGCTCCGCCCCCGTCAAGCATTCCTTCTCCAATAGCTCTGAGGGGACACGGTAGAAGCTGTCACAGGCCTCGCTTAATTGGACACTTTATATGTGTGCATTCACGTGAAGTAGAACCGGTTTTCTAGTGGGCCTTGCTTTCTACGTCATACATCGTTTATGCAGGCCATAGTTATGAGGGCGCTGTATGCGCGTTCCGTAAGTTTGTACCTGCATGAAGTTTATTATGATTTGTGTATCATTGGCGGAGGCGTGATGGGAGTTTAGCCGAAGCGGACTTGTAGCTGTCGTTTTTATTGCATTTATATCTTCTGATTGTAGGGAATATAGACCGTCTGTAATTTATCCATTCCAATACAACTATATGCGAGATGAAATGTTCTGCATACGAATTTTGTTGTTATAAATTAAGGTGAACCTTGATTTTGTAAGAAATCTCGTGACTCCAAGCTTTAGTGTCATGTTTGGTTGCATTATGATCGGAGGCTTTGCCGCACCTGTAACTTTGAATTCTTACGCCTCCGCGACGTACCTACTGTTGCAAAATTGATTTCCAGATGCTATCTAACCTCCTGGGGGAACGTTGGATAAATAAATACTTTGCGATAATCTTCGGTGCTCTCAGACAGGCCAAAATTACAGCTCGCTGGAGATATTATTGCATTTTAATTCTGTTGCCGACACACCTCCGTCGCATTAAGTTTTGATATGATTTAGTGCGTTATTGTAAGTGGTACAATGTTCAACCCTCGATGTGTAAGTCAAATAAATTTCGGAAAGGCCGTGCTATCTGATCTTATCGCGCACAAATATAACTACTAAATTACAATTACGCCTGGAGTTTTGACGTATCGTAATATAAAAGTTGGTTGCGCTTTGGTTAGGTCGCTTAGATGTTTTGTAACATTATGTAAATACAATATTATATCAAATCAAACGGATGACGTATTATTAAATAGGTATACCTTAATTTCCTACGAAAGAGAAATTGCATCTTTTTAAAACATTTTTAGAGCGATATTTATGATTGATTATTTACTGATGTCATATGAGATATATATTATAGCAAAAAAATTATTGCAGCGCATTATATTTGATGTTGTTATTCATACACCATATTTATGGTTTATTATTATCTGATTCATTTTAATACACACCGTGATTCCTTACTATACCTCCTATTATAAAGTGAAAAACCCCGAATGTTATATTAAAATCATTCATTTGAATGAAACTTGGATTGCTTTTGGTATACGGATTGCTTATATAACCTGGATAAACACAAAGGGTATTTTTGATCCTGGTAACGATATTTCGAAAATCATGCCGTAGAATTAATATTTTACTTCAGAATTTTAGTTTATGTTGATTTAACTGAAATCTCATTTTCTTATTTCTAGCTCATGTTTTTATATCCTGCTATTAATCTAAATAAAATTTGTTAAGTTACATCATACTGTTGTTGTTTTGAAGAAAATCAAAATAACCATTTAAAGGTTATATTATATACTCGTGGCTACTAATCTTTTAACCCTACGGCAGTTGGATATTATAAAATAGGAGTAAGCAATACGGTAGACGCACTAATTCTCGCCTTCCGCGGCAGAATCTCGTTTAGTACATCGATAAAAGTTGTAAAATGCAAATGTGCTAGTGAAATGTTAAGAATGTTTCGCCCACGCCTCACCTGTGCCGTTATTCCACCATACATTAAATAAGACTACCATCTTAAACAGATTTCAAACTAGTAAAATTAAGCAAATTAAAAAATTGATTGACGTAGACTTATCACCAAAATTGCGTCCAAATTTAGAAATATGATTTAACAACTGCCAATACGGTTCGTTCAGCGACAGATTGGGATTAAACGTCGCCCTTTTTTTTCTGCAAATGTCGTGAAAGTCGAATATTAGGCGAAGAGATGAAATATCCAAAACAAAACTCCCGTCTAATCATTGTGATGTATTTGGTAAAATTCTTCCTCGTCTAAGGGCCGGCGACTAGCGACGCGACGCGCAACGAACAGTTAAACACACGACAAGCTTTATACAATGTGTTAATTAAATTGCTCAAAACCTAAATATAGTTTGTTCAGATTCGGGAGTACAATCGATTCCACTAATAAAAAATATAGGTCAGATTTTATCCAAAATTAGATTTTCGACAATGCCGCCTTAAAAATTTACTTAACTCCATCGTCTCTATCTCTAATCTGCGGCGCGACTGTTAAGTGGCGATGGCAACATTGTATTAGGAGGTGCGTGACCATAGAGTTTCTTTGCAAGAAATGCAATAAAACAGAAAAATAGACATCTTCGTAAATAGTCCGCAAGAATTTAGTTTATTTATTTTTAAATAATAAAAATAAGGCAGTTTTTAGCATTACATATTTGCAACAAAATCGGTCTCGAGGTCAACATGTAAAGTCTGGCGTGCTGCTGTGTGTACTTCATAGTCATACATGCGCCACGTGGCGCTCTGAGCTATTATACAAATCTAATACCTATATAAAAATCTCGTGTCACAGTGTTTGTTATCGAGCTTCTTCGAAGGTCTGAGAATAGGTCGTAAGTATTTTTATAGCCCTAGGTGATAAGGATTTTTTTTGAAAATTATTATGGCGAAACGTAGTTCGCTGGCACAGCTAGTATTGGTATATTCCTCAGCGCCGCTTCGTAAGTCGCACCGCATCTGCCCCCCTAGACAAAAGCCATACGCTAATTTTTCCGCAGAAAAAATAGATCTGCAAATGACATTGACAACGTCACGCTATTTTTTCCGCAGCTAATGTCATCTCCATACATTTTTTCTGCGGAAGGACTGCGGAGAAGTTTGCGTGTGGCGTTTGTTTGGGGCTGCGCGTCGATTCTCTAAAGTGACAGCCTTGAGTTCGTCGCTGTGACAGAGCTGTATGATATTGCCTATAATAGTGAAAAAAGTAATACAGCGCTGTCACAGCGACGAACTGAAGGCTGTCATTTTAAAGAAACGTACCGCGAAGGTCGAGTTGCTGGTAGCTGTGGCCGGGCGATAAGGAGACACATGTTCAGCAGTAGAACGAAGTGATAGATGATGTGTTAACATCATAATAAGATTATGATACAATGATAAATTTTACATGCAACAGAAACTTTATTATGGATATCTGATACGTCCTTGCGCCAGGATCACCTAACCAAATCGAACTACTTGATGAATAATAACTACTTGAAAATGAAATGAAGCTTTAATGAAGTGAAATGGGCCTAAGCGAAAAAAAAACACATAAAGTAGATGCAAAATTGAACAAAAAATATTTTTCGATTGCTTATCGCTAGTGTTGCCCAAATGCAAGAACAAGACGAGACTTAGCCAGTCTTGGTCTTGGTCTTGCGCCAATACACCTGGTCTTGGTCTTGGTCTTGGTCTTGCGCTCCCAGTCTTGGTCTTGGTCTTGGTCTTGCAGCAAGAGTCTTGCAAGTCTTGCAATTACCTATTAGTCTATTACTATTTATTAAAGTTTACTTTAAATCTTAGAAAAACGTATTAGAATTGGAACATTGTGAGCTTGAATTAACATAGCCATAGTAAAGATCAAGCAGATTAATAAATAACTGAAGATTTGATAAGAAATTCGAAAAATCAACTGACCTATATGTCGTTTTCCATGGAAGTAACTGTTTCTTAATAAACATTTATGATTTATAAGCTTACATTTGCTAAAACATGTAAAAAAACAAATTAATTACAATAACTTGACTGTATTTTAAAGAACAATACTTATCTGTCTACAAAGAGATTGAACCCTCAACTTATAAGAAATTTAATAAAAGAGTTTTACGATTTATCATTTATTTGAATAAAAAATAAAATACAACACAAATCAACAGCTTTATCATTAGGTTATGATACTTTATATCAATTCTTTTGACCAATAATTAATACAAAGTAACCATCTGGCTGACTCATCACTTAACCTATTTCTATGTTTTCTAATTACTAATGATGCTTTTGAAAATAACCTCTCAGCAGGTACTGAAGTTGCAGGTATTGAGAGAAAATCACGGGCCATTTTCGATAAAATTGGATACTCTGTCTCATGCGTCCTCCACCAATCTAAAATGTCTTCCGAGCTGGCAGTTCTTGGTTTTCTCAGGTACTCCTCCAACTCGTCTATCACTAAGCCTTGAAGACAAGATCCAGATGACGTCGAGGGACATTCATAGAGTTTATCAAAGTCTATTACGTCTTCATCTTCATCACATACTTTATTTTCTTTTTCTGGTAATTCCAGAGATTTGTTCAGTGAGTGTAGACTTTTATATTCTTCATAAAGTTCATTGAACTTGCGCAGACTTTCTGTTTTAAGTTGCTTCCCCCACATTGTCAGGTCAAAAGTCTGAGCCTTATGCCTTGGGTCTAAAATTAAAGAAGTACAATAAATCCAGTTGCTCTTCTTGTAATGTTTAAGCATTTTGTCTCGAGCTGCTTGGAAAGCTAGAATGAGCCTTTCATCCACTTCAGATCGATTAGGTTTCTCATCTAACTGTTTTACCATGGATTCAATTTTATCTAGCAAGAGATTGAATGATACAATGACTAGCGGTAATGTAACATATTTGTCTCCACCAAGTTTTGTACTTAAAAGTTTAAAGTTTATTAGAAATTTATGTAATTTTTCGAGTACCTGCCATTCATTAGCTGTGATTTGAAAATTATTAAATTCGGTGACAGAACTGCACAATATGTCAATGCCCGCTCTCACTTTTAAACCAAATCCAATCATATCATGTGTGGAATTCCATCTCGTTGGACAGTCAAGAATGGCATTTAGATTTGATGGCACGCCAGCTGCTTCACAAGCAGACTGAAACTTCTTCTTCACTATCTCACTTCTTTTTATTTTACTGGAAATACTGCGTAACTTTGTTACAGATGTACGCGAGTCAGCAATATTTGGTGCAGATTCTTCATCTTCCTCATCCTCAGTTTCGTCTGCATAGTCTTCGTACTGCTGATCTTGCGCGTTAGTGTCAGACTCACAGTGTAATGCTAAGGTCTTTAATAAATCTTGTACACCAAGGTTTAAAATGTGAGCAAAGCACCGGAAATGTTGATTGTCTGAATCAAAGTGTGGCGGCAGCTGTTTGCCCAGTTCATACATAAATTTGGTATTTGCAGTTGCGTTGTCGACCGTGATACCTTGTAATTTATCAATTATGCCATATTCCAATAAACATTCATGGAAAATTGTTGCAATATCTTCCCCAGTATGTCGACCGCGTGATGGTATAAAATCAAGAACTACAGATTGATACTTCCATGCGTTGTCTATATAATGAATAGTAACCCCGTAGTAACTCCTACCAGCAATTGACGTCCACCCATCAATGGTAAAAGACATTTTAGATGATAATTGTTGAAGTCGTTCCTTGAGATTCAATTGGAGCTCTTCAAATCGCTCTTTGACTTTCCTTCTAAGTGTAGACCTTTTAGGAAACACCATATTAGGGCAAATACGTCGAAAATATACTTGTGTAGCTTCGTCATCGAAAAATGAGAAGGGAAGATATTTTTTCACCACCCAATCAACTGTAGCTGTCGTGATGTTGTCACTGCTGTTTTCCGACTGAAGCAAAACAATAAATCTTGTGTTATTATTTAAAACATACTAGGTTTGAGCGTATAAGAGGAGGAGGTTTGTTGTTGTTAAATCGAGAAAATCGTTAAATTGATATTTGTTATATTAAGGTTGCACTGTACTGTAATTTACCAAAATAAAGTACTTAGTTGTTACTGGCCGATTAAATGAAAATATGGGTGTTTATAAAAAATATTTAAGACGATAATTACATACTTAATATGTCGCACCCCTAGATGAAAACACCACTAACTCAAAAATACTTACGTAAGTTAATGGCGTTTTTGAAAGTATCGCATGAATAGCTACGCGGAGTTAAAATTCTTTTAACTGTTAAAAAAATATTCTTACCTGTCCACTTCTTCCAGCGGTTACTAAAAAGCTTGTGATATCTCCACTTAATTTTGGTTTAACAGGAAGAAATATTTCTGATTCCTTTTTGTGGAAAGATATTAGATGTTTCCTTAAGCCTGAAGTGTTTCTGTTCTTCATTTTTATTTCAATCTTTTTATGTTGGCACAATTTACAGAAGGCAGTTTGGGATGCATGAATTATTTCGAAAAACTCCTCAAATTTGCTTTTGGGTCTTTTAGATCTGTGACTCAAACTCTCGTTACTCGGACTAGAATAATTTGAATCTTCGTCACTCATATTAAATTGTACACGTGATACGTTTTTAGAAAACAACGAGAATTAGTAAAAACAATTATTAAGTTAGACTCGAAGCACAGCTCAATTGGAAATGACTGGAATTAAAATAATTCCTTTATTTATAGTACGCAAATAGTGTCAAATGTTATGATTTCGGCGTGGCGGCAACGATTGTTTTAGATTTCAAAAGAAGCCGCCGGCGCGTGTATCATAACCATGTACTTCCGAAAAGCGGCAAATTTCTTTGAGAAGTAAGTACAAAACCTTTGATGCCGCATTATCAAAGTGCCGATGGTTAAAACATAACTATGCATGCACTCAGTTTGATTTTAATAGATATTTTTTTATTCGCTATGTTTATGGTATTAGTCGTAATGCGCATAGGTCCAGTTTTTCATATTCTTTGATACAGTTTTTTGCGTCTCATAGAATTCCTAAGCGTACCTACCTATACACCGAACTGTTACACCTAACTACTCAGTGAAATAGCGCTAAGTCCTAGCTGCAAGACGCAAGAGTCTTGCAGGCTATGTCTTGTTCTTGCTCAAGTCTTGCACGGTCAGTCTTGGTCTTGGTCTTGCTAAAAATACGCGGTCTTGTTCTTGGTCTTGGTCTTGCAAAAACGCAAGAACAAGACCAAGACTGCAAGACCAAGACTGAATTTGGGCAACACTACTTATCGCTATAGAATCTAGCCTCTCGCAGCCCATTAGGTCGTTATGCTGGGTAAAGTCAATTATTGACTGTTAACTGTATATTACGATTATTATATTACGATGTTAATAGCCATCAATAACTGAACGTGTTTACCGAAGACTATAGGGTTTAATCACGGAGGCTGTTGCTCAAGTAAAAATTAAGCAATCAAAATGATAGTAACATTTTTTTCTATCAGCGTTATAATCATAATTATATTCATATACATATGTATGTAAAATAAATGTATTGATTAAACAATCTTATTATTTTTATAATAGATATTTTTAAAAAAACATTTTATTGGTAATGAACAAAGCATGCTAAAACTGATAAATCTTTAAGTTCTTAAATTAAAAGGAGAAACGTGGAACTAAGTGCTTTTTCGCTAGCTTTCCAGCGAGAAGACAATTGACAGCACTAGCGCTACATTTCATCCAATAATTGCCTCACAGCGGCCCAAGATCAACTGGCGCACGGCAGCTAAACGCCACTAAGCTAGAGATGGGCCATTCATCGATATTTCTGTATTCGCCATCTACTTATTCGTATTATTTTTCTAAGTTTAAGTTAAGCACGTTCGTTTATATGTTTTGAGCGATCATGGTTGGGGGCTGGCTATACTGTTTTGCCTAACGGTGGGACGTATATGAGTTAAAGTGATGTTTGTTTTAACCTGCAATTAATAATAATAATATCGTGGGCGGGCTGTGAAAATCTCACATGTGCATTACTCAATACTACTAATTTTACAGGAGATGACAAAAACGTACCTATAGTGAAAATGTTTGTAGGAAGCCAAGTTAAACATTCGGCGGATTTCCCTTTTTACCGAATTCTAAGAAGTTTTTCACAAAAAAATGCACAAAAAATGCAAATTTTCACAGCCCGCCGAAGATATGTGAAATGCAAAAATTATATAATTTATTAAAAAAGATGTCTGAATCTAATTAGATTTGTATTGGTGTTTAATGTGCTTACATCATAGTTTTTCACAATTATAGCAACGCAGAAAATATCTTAATTGTTTTCCTATAATGACATCTCTGGTATGTTTTTGTGTTTCGATAAGTATTACATACATCACTAAGTTTGAACGGAAACGGTCCGTTAAAATATTTAATTTGGATGGCGTGTAACCCATAATTACTGGCCACGCATATATCCACGATCGCAGGTCGTACGTAAATCGACTTGCTATCCATTTCGAAACCTCCTTGAAATTTATACGATAGTCGCGTCAGGTGATTTTTTGTGAATTATAGATGATGATAACTTAACAAAATTGTTATGTGTAGTTGTATACTCGACGAAATAATACTTCGAGGAATGTCATAAATCAAGCTACTTATACATACAGCATTTCTCAACTGGTTTTTTTACATTTTTTAAACTACTATCAAGAGTTTATTACTTTATCTTCGGACGGGAACAGTTTTATTTCATTGTGACTAGTTTGAGATGGCAAGTCAGTATTTTATGTGTGTTTACGATTAAGACATTAAATGACTAGTAGCGTCGTATGTAAGTTAACTGAAACATAACATTAAGAGGGCAAGTCAGGAGTTATTTTGAGTCGTTAAATTCTCACTATCATCAGTAACCACGCAACCGAAACCGCGATCAAAGCTACGACTAGAAACGCCTTTGAACTTGTTTCCCACGGGCTTCCTTGTAACAATTTTAAATTGTTTAATTGCTCTGATCTTGTTACATAATTCATTGAGTGGAATTAAATGTATTAAGTATAAGAAATTTCTTAAACCAAACATTCCCTGCACTGATGCAACATTCCCTGTAAATAAATTTGTTGAATGATTTTTGCATTATACGTTATTTGACACATTTGTTAAAGTTTCTTGTTTATAATTTTTTTGTAATAATTTATTCGAATAGAGTTGAATAATGGAATACATACATCATTTAAATGGTTTTGATAGAAATAAGAAAATCGTATTGATTTGTGTAACATATAATTTAACAAATGCATAAAAAATAATTTTTGATTTAGGTCCAAGATATCAAGATTCATGTTTAGCTAAATTTAGTATCACAGGTGCCAATTTAGGCAATAAATTTTATACCGCTTTGTAATCAATGGATTCCAATACCCGTATACGCTTGGAGAATTCTAAAAAGTACTAACTAACTTATCTTTTAACCATCAATGCAATCGTGGTGTTAACTTACATATCTAAAATTACGATTTCAAATTTTTTTACTTATATCGTGGTTGTTAAGTATTTTATGACCAAAAAATTTAACTAACGGCAATATAATTAGTGACATCGAGATTATAGATTAATTTTACAGCTAGTTATGGAAAATTTATAGATTTGGTATATTCGAGGCATAATTATAGTTTACCAGTTAAGCTTTGATTGGATAATCATCAAACTCATAGTTTGACTACTAAAACTTATCATCAATATATTGTAAGCAAATGGAAGGTGTCAATAATTTCATCAACTTAGAAGAATTTAATGGAGTATGGTGCCGGCGGTTCAGTCCTAATTCTGAATTTTCCACACGTGATATTTTACAAATTCTATGCAGTACATATTCTTAAGAGACCTAATTATTGATTTTACTAATTCTGAATTTTCCGAATGCCTAATATTCCGATATCTGTATTTTCCAAATTCGATATTTTCCTAACATGTACTAATACTAATTTAAAATCATATTGCCATTATAATGATAAAAAGTAATAAATCACTTAAACCAACATAACTTAGTCAAGCACTCGCCAGGTGTTATTTTTCTTTTTAACAAGTCATCAATTATTTTTTCACTCTACTGTGATAATGAACATTTACTTCAATTCAGTTTCAAGATTTCCTAGTACTTAATTGAACATGACATTGATTTGTCATTTATTGTATCATCTAGTTCTAGATATTACAAATTAGACGAAATAGTATTTTTAAGCATTGTGGTACCTACTACATAATATAAGAAAATCGTATTTTTCTAGGTGTTTTACCTATGAAAATACGATGACTTATTTCATGTACTTTTATTGTTCTTAGTTTTCTGAAGTGGATTTGATTTTTTTTGTTAATTGTACCTACTGTATGTAAAATACGTAATGTGGAATATTAGTCATTAGTGATAGTAAGAATGTGTTAAAACAATAATTCGGAAAATTGAGAATGCGGAAAAAAAATAACGTGGAAAAATAATAATGTGGAACTATTAGAAGTTGGACTATGAATAATTAGGAAAGAAACGCCGGCACCCCTCTGTGGGCGGAATATGGTTCTCGAGCCTCTTTCCCTATGGTTGCAGCATAATTGTCTACAACTCTAGTCTAGAGTGAATCAGTTTTTTAAGTGCGCCCCATCTTAGACGGCACCATCGTCTTATCGTCATCACTTCAATCCAAATACGTTCTATTGTTAGGCATAGATTACTTTGGACGAGGAGAGTTTGGCAGTAGGTCAATTACTCCACATTACAGTACGCTGGCCGACAGGTTGGTATGGTGATTTGTCCTGAGTTCTCCATCTCTGAGGTGTGAATTGGGGAAATTCCCCTACGAATACTTTAGATATCATATCTATTATCTGTGGATTGTTTAATGGAAATAGAATTTTGTATGGAACTAATGTCAAATACCTATCGCTACACACGACACCTCGGGAAGGAAGGAAGAAGCGGTGCGACAGTATCTGACTTCACATGGACGATTTTTGGATGCCCTCCTGTTTAACTAACGAAAAATATTGAGTAGACAAAAACTGTTTATAAATATACTCGTATACCTATAGTTCAATCATCGTTCCGTAAAATTGTGGTTAAATTGTAAATTTTTAAACAAGGGGATAAATCAGCGTCTTATAAAGAGAATGAAATTCAGTACATATTAAAACCATATTTTTAGAGGTTTTAAATTACTCATTTTATGTTGGGTTTACATAACACAGGTAGGTATGTCATTTTTAAGCAGCTGATGCGAAAGAATTATTTACATAAAATTTATGTTATTGTCAAATATTGGTATAGATTTGGTATAGGTAGACATTTTGGTATAGATCGCAAGAGTGTAACGCCATACGATGATGATGATTGTCAAATATCAGAGACTATATTCTATATACCTTCGAAAAAAATAAGGTGAAATTCAATCGCAAGTCAGCCATTAAATCGTCGCGCTAACGAGGTTTTAATTTAAAATATCTTAGATACTTGCCTAACTGTATGGATCTACTTGTCTCCAGGTAAAGTGGCTAAGTGTGTGAGAAAATTTATTTTTATTCCTTCGTATAAGGCCGCACCGACCACCTTTAGTAATAAGCCTTTTCAAGTTCATAATTCACTTAAGCGAGGGGGAGCTTTTGTTCAGGTCACTTTTATATGCATCTATTCAAGATCTTCGTTGCGAAGTTGTCGATTTTCTCAAGCATCCTTTAATTATTTTTCAAAGGCTGATCACATGTCACAGCTTATGTTATGCAGCGAGGTATTAAGATGTTGGTATTTGGAGCTTAATTAGTTTTATTTATATTCTGTACTTACTTACGACTTATTTATTATATGGTACAGCAAGCAAAACTTAAGTGGATTGTATTTAATTAACGAAGAAAGAGAGAGAGAAAGATAGAGAGAGAGGAAGTTGTGGGGAAACGGAGAAATACCTCACTTCAAATTTATGTATGAGTTTATGAAAACTATTGATTTATCGTGATCATTTTATTTACTGTTTGAATTTTCTTGAATTATCACCTGTATTGGGATGATGACTGAATTCTAATTTTTATGTCTCGTCCTTAAATATTAAAATACCGTGGAAAAAGATGCAGTCCTGTGAAATTAGAATTAAAATCGGCTTAGAAATACATTAGATATAAGCATTTTAAGTTGTTAATTTGAAGGCGATTAGACAGAGAGATCCGACATCAACCGTGACGTCATTGTTGAGTACAGCCCTGTGCAGCCATATAAACTCCATGTAAATTGCCGTTTTGCTAGAAAGAGATGAAGAAAATCTTTAATACCTAATATCTTGGTTGTTTTTATAGTTATTCAAAAACCGATTTTTTCTTTCTGTTTATTATATGAATGAGCTTCTATTAAAGAAAAATATTTTTTGTCATCTAGCCTTCTATTCTCTCTACGGATTTCTTCTTAAGGCCATTTTCAATTTGTGAATCTGTGGATTTGGCTATGGGCGATAGGTATTAGACATTGGCCCTCTTCAAAATATATTACGTCAAAATTCTATCATCAGTAAACAAATTAAAAGATAAAGGATATTTAAGCCGGTTGTAAGGAAATGAACAAGATTACGCTATATTCATAGATGGGTTGATTTACGGCGCTTAGACGGAGAATGTCGACTTCGCAAAATGTCTACAGGTTGCAAAATGTCCCTTTCGCAAAATGTCACTCTTATATCGATTCTTTGTTATAAAGTTAATAAACAACAGTAAAAAATAATACAATTATTCATAATAAGTCTTTATTGTATTATGATAATAATAACAATTATTTCCAATTAATATCAATCTTCTTATATATAAAAATGAAACGCTGTGTGTTTGTCTCGCAAAAACTCTGAAACGGCTCGACAGATTCTTACGAAATTTCTGTATGTGTTTGAATTGGTTCAAGAAAGGTATATATGTCCAACAATCAGGCAACACAACGTCTGCCAGACCCACTAGTAATGTATAAAACTAAGTACGTATTGGGTACTCATAATAATATCTTTATGAAAAAAAATATTATCAAAGTCATAGCAATTGATAGAAGTGTTAATATTACTCAATAAATTACTACATTCTTCAAAATAGCCCTTAATTTGACTAGAATCTCGACCACCCCAAAGAACGCCCCGAAGAGGTTGTTCATCTCTGCATATGTATTTACTAATACAAAGATCGCCAATATTATCACAATATACAACTTAAGGAAATAATGACCCGACCACAGAACGTCATACATAATATCTATCGTAAGTATTGTATCAAAAGCAGCTAGGGTTGTCAAACAGTGGTTCAACCAACTACTGGTACCATGAGTCTCACCCATATATGTGTGCGTTTACGACTTTGCTTAGAATTTTTCACTAAACCTCTTCGTGTGTGTTGTTGCGGCAGACTACCTTATTTGACTCTGCCATCTATAAATACACTCAACGGTAGAGAAGGAGCAGACTAATGTTCAAAATCAGACACTGCACGGAAATTTTATTACTTTTTTTACACTAGATAGGTGGAGTAGCTTGAAGATTTTCGAAAAGAATGAACCAAGGGTTCCAAGAAAATATTTTTATAACGAATATGAAACTAAAGTTAGTATCATAATATTTCTATCTGTCTATCTATCTTCTATAAAATACTAACCTAATACTTATTTTTAGAATTCAAAATATTTGTGTTTGTTGTTAAATACAGAGTTTATATTTATCTAGTATATAAACAATTCGTGTCACAGTGTATGTTTCGAAGTATAATTGCGAATACCGCCAAAATGACTTATTAACTTTTATGAAATTTTTTGTGTATATTTGGTAGGTCTGAAAATAGGTCGTAGGCGATTTTTTATACCCCTAGGCGACAAGGGTGACACTCTCAAAATTTTTTTGACAGTTATTATGGCGAAACTTAGTTCACGGGCATAGCTAGTTAAACTCTAGAAATGTAATGGTAACAATTAATTTTGATCATATAAAAGCTGAGAGGCCTTCTGCAATAATTTGAATTCTTAATAAGTACATTTAACCCATTATCGTGCAATGAATGAATTTGGAAGTAAAAATGTACTTACAAATCGCCTCCTTGGCATAGTGTTCGAGACCACCGGGTGTTGATTAGGAGGTCCGGGGTTCGATTCCTCATGGAGGCAGAAGTTTTCTGCTCGGTTTGGTTGATGGTAGGTTTTCTTAGCATATCTGGCTAGTTACCATTGTCTTACCTAAGTTTGTTGTAATAATAACAATGTTCATAGCGTTGTTGTGTTCCGACAATTAGAGGTAAGATTGCCAGTTCCTCAGCTGTTGAGGAGTCCAGGTGAAGTTCATTTCCATTTTCGACCTTATTATCACTAGCGATTAGGTGAGATGAATGCCAAGAGCTTCCCTGTCATATGTAAAAAAGTCCCATATTTTCTTGATTATTGTTAAAATTAACAATTCGATTAGAAATCATTTAACGATTTATTTAATCCGAAAACAGCTCCATATTATCGGGTTTTTTCGGTATAATCTGATTCAATAAATTTCTGTAAAAAAAAAATAGCTTATAGCACGTAGAGGACCGAGAAATTTTATTGTTGTACCAGGTAAAATAATTTAGAAAAAGGTTTCAATAGTTCGCGCATATTCTTTACAATTTTTTGTGTTGAATGAGATGGAATTTTTTGCGGTATTGCAGCCTGCCAGCCCCTATTGTCATGATTTACAAGAAATTGTTGATGAAAGTGATTAATGGTTTTGCTGTTTTAAGATGTTTTACTTAATGTCTTACGTTGATTTGAAACACCTATAAACTTTTTAAGTAGGTAGAAATTATGAAGGATACAATTGGTTACCTATCATAAGATCGAAAATTTTTTGACCGAATTTCATTTAACTTCGACTAATTTTTTTTCGTCTTTTTATACTTCTTCGAAATCTTGTTTGCCACTGTATCAGTCAACCTATGATCGATTCGTTTTGTTTCGTTACTCCGACGATTCATTTGGTCGAAAACGTTTTTACCGAAGTTATGCTCCGCCGCCGAATCAACATTTTGTTCGAAGTGTTATGTTTCCGAACATTCATTACACCACTGTTTTATAGCTCCTCGAAAAATTTGAGCACAGTATTTCCGATCCCTAATCTATGCTGTTATTTTTAGCATGCACGCAAGCAAGCAGCATGTAGTTTGATGCTCCGCTCACTTTGCTTGCTCCGCTCTGTGTGGTCATAATGTCTAACCTTTTTTTTGGGCAGACGAGAAGAGACTCCCCTTTACGATTTGACAAGGGACTGAAAAGCTGATAAGGCTGCCCTTTGGATATGCCATCGGACTCCGGTATAAACCCCATACTTGGCTAAACCACCCTCCAGTAACTTCCACCCCCATAGAGGCACATTCATTATGAGGCCATCATTCCTCGAACGCACCCCCTGGAGATAGACCCAACGGTGAGCCAGCTACTGTTGATCCAAGCGCTGACACTTCTCTATGCTCTCTTCACCAAGTTACCACAATGCGACCTCCCAGATGGGCAGATCAGGGATAAAATCGTAATGTCTCCCGACCGGTTGTCGGCCGGCCGGGCCATTTCGTCCCTGGTTTGCTTAAGGGAGTTTGTGCTGCGCGCCCAAGAACGCGCTTCCTCCTACCCAACCGCCTGTGCACAATGTCTAACCTAACCTACAGTGTAAGTTCCTTTCCGTGCGGGGGGTTTCCGCTCCTCGACCCCCCCCCCCCGCGAAGCGGCTGCATCCTTTACACCCACGCTCAGGCAAGTAAGCAAGCAAACAATTAAGCATACATGCAAGATTGCTAGCATACAAGGAAACAAACAAGCATGCAAGCCAGCATGCAAGCAAACATGCAGCATGCAAGCAAGCATGCAGCATGTAGTTTGATGCTCCGCTGTGTGTGGTCACAATGTCGAACCTCACCTAACTTACAGTGATATCTCAAAAGTGTTTCTCCTTGCGGGGGCTTCCGCCCCCCGTTCCCCCCGAGCACAGGGGCTGTGCTCCCTGCACCCTCGCTCATACAGGCAAGCAAACAAGCAAGTATGCAAGCTTGCAACATGCAAGCCAAGCCAACATGCAGCATACAGTGGGATGCTCTGTATGTGGTCACAATGTCTAACCTACAGTGATATCCCATAAAGTTTTTCACTTTGCGGGGAAGCATTGCACGAAACGTGTAGTTTGATGATTAAAATGTACCCTCCTTATTTATAACCTCCGTAACCTAACCAGCCAAGTATTAACCTAATAATTATTTTCGGTAAATTGTTGTTCATCATCAATCATTTGGCAAAAAAAACTTCGGTCAATAGTAAAAAAAATATCTTGAAAATCGGTGAAACGTAGTTCGGTAAAATGATACCTAAGTATGTCAAATGATATTTCGATAGTCTAAAAATATGGCAAACAATACAAACAATAAAAAAGACGTCGGTCAAACGTTTTCGGTTAAATGTAAATCAGACAAGAAAATTTCGAACAAGTAAGAGGTTCCCAGAACAATTTATTATTTTAATACTAATAGTGTTTCGTTCGGCTAGTAGAAATAAGTAGTAGGGATTTTCTGCATACTGTACATAGCGCCGTTCGTTGTATGTTAAAAATTCATTTTAAACCTTTTTGAAAATATATGAGTTTGAATTATTACGGGAATTTCCCGCGAATCATCCTTAAGGTAGGTCCTCAAAGATTTGGGTTTCTTTGATCCCGAAATGGCCCTCCATAGGAGCGGAGAGTTTCCGAAGGGAGGCTTAGCCGGGTATCCGGGACACGGGATCATCCTGCCTTTGAAAGATCACGATTTACGTACCTTAAGATTGACAGTTGACCCCTCACCTCGAGTCATCTTGCGTAATGAAACAATTCTCAAAACGAATTGACAGAACGGGGGAAAATTTAACAACTGAATACGGATGCGATTATAACCTATTCTTAAATTACATCGTTATTGTTAATCATCTCTTAACCGTAATAATACAGAATTTACTTTAAATAGGGTTTACACTTTTGTCTCTTACTCTTATTTCATTGAAGATTAAACAATCACTCACTGCTTACTGCTCAAATTTTTCTCGTCTCCGCCGCGCGCCATTTGTGAGGTATAGCAACCATCTCCGCTTATAATATAGTGGTAGTGGTAATGAGATGTTGGAAAAGCGAAATTTTATTGGTTTCCTATAACACATGTCTCTTCCTCTCATCTCATTTCTGTTTTCATGGAGTCCGGTCCTTAAAGTGTTAGAGTTTGAGTCACATGTCAAATTTATCAACAGCCATTGAATAGTTCCTAAATTCAGGGTTAAAGTCACTGTATAAACTTAACGTTAAAAATAAAAAATATACCTACCTGTAAATCTTCGTTAAGATAATTTCTTATCTGAAAAAAAAACAAGTACTTATTGGTATTTCTGAGTAAAAATCTGCATGTATGTATCACTCATGAACTTAAAATTAAACTTCTGTGTGAGTGCGCATTGATGAGTCCAGTTTGCGGTGTGGAGTGTAATTTTTATAATTAGCCGAACCGTAAAATTTTCATTTACTGTGGAAAAGTGGCCATTATTTTTCTACTGATGTGTGTGCGCAAAAGTGCGGTTTAACTCTGCTTAATAACATCGACTCCATATATAAATCAAGAGTGACATTTACGGCATAGCTTCATTTAAACAATAAATAATTACGAGTGCAAGTGCCTGGACCAACACTAAATCAAAACAATTTATGCATGGATCTTTCTAAATTATCGTTGGCAAAACAATACCAGTTTATTGTGATTTTAAAATTGCGCCTGTCCGGGCTTCAATTGTTAGGAATTATCGTATATTATCCTTAACCGTCCTCTGTGCTCTGCTAGTAGTTTTATTGTTTTCCAACATTCATTCCATTGTCATTGTGGTGCGGACATCAATTAGAGATGGCAGTGAGTGTGCTAATTTCCTAGGCTAAAACTAATGTCATTAGCGATTTTGACTTATTTGAGTTTACATATCTTATTTTGAATGGCAGTGGTATGGAGGTCCATTTCAAAAAAGGAGGAATCCATCGAATTACACGACGTTAGCGTTTCTTTTTATTTCATTGGTTTATCAAATAACTTCTAAGCTATATTACAGACTTCAGAGTGACCAATGCTATAGCGCAATGCCACCGTTTGTTATTGATAAAAAATACATAATTAAGTTTTTGAAATTGACAGTTGATCCTATTAGTCTTCCTAAATTATACCCAAAGGGAAGTTGTCTCTCCTCGCCATTTTTACCTACCACTCAGTGAAATGTAGCACATTGTAAAGCTATATTTTCGTAATTTAAATTAAAATACTGTCACATAATAATCCCCTAAACGAGTATAGGTGCGTACATCGTATCAGCTCAATAAGATTTTAAAAGCATATATTTCTCATGACGGTGCTTATCATATTAAAAATTACAGTAAAAGATTTTATTTGGAAAAAAATATCAACTCCAGATCTTGATTGCTGTAGAATAATGATGTTTCTTTTAATGCATATCACCTGATAAATGTTTATAGGAGTGATTCTCGGCGGGTACTTTATTTTGAAGATATGCTTTACGGCTTAAATCGTATCCTTATTTTTATAGTACTTAGTAACTTTAAATATTTCCGTCTATTGTCCGGTTCATTTGCATTATAAATATAACATGGGAATTGTGTTATCTTCAGCGAATGTACTTAAGTTTCCGTTATGTTTGATTTATTTGATATGAATACTCAGAAAGTCAGAATAACTGAGCGTTTGTTCTTGTCCATTGATGAATATTGTTTTATTTTACTGTACCTACATCAAACGCAATTAAATGTATATCAAATTCATATTGTTTTTACCTCTAACACTAAACCGGAATATTTGCATTGTTAATAATATTATTGAACTACTGATTCGCCCACGGTGACACAAATATTACTGACGGCAAATAAATAATAAACAAACAAATAACAACTAAATTAGCAAGTTTTGTTTGAACAGCTAATTTGTTGAAGCACTTTGGAAGTGTACCATGTGCCTAATAAGTGACAAGCGGACCTAAAAAGACTGCATCGGTAGAATCATGATAAATATAAATAATATGATTCATTTTGGTAGTTACAAAATGGCCAACATGTTGGGAATCCGTATATGAATGGAGTGCAATTCATCTAATTTAATTATTATATTTGACAGCTTTGTATGGATATTCGTAAAATGGTCCACAAATTAAGAATTACTCAAGCGTCAATTAGGACTTTATATAGATAATTAATTAATATTCGTAAAAATAATTATTATTCTTAAAAAAGCTGACAAATATAATAATTGCTTAGGATGAATTGCATTCCATTCATAATATGAATTGCCAACATTTTGCCCATTCATACCGAAATGAATCATATTATTACCATCCTGCTGACGCTGCCTTTTTAGGTCCACCGAAGAATTTGCTTTTATTCATAAAACGATGCATTCACATGATAATAGAAACAAATATTTCTCGAGGAATGTCAGAAAACAATCAATTCAAAAAACCTATAGGTCTGCACAATCCATCGTTACTGCTAGTTTGTTGCAATGCGCGAAGTGTTGGGCCAACGGTCGCTTCGGCGCTATACGGCATCCGGCGCGCATCCTTACGCGGCCCGCGGCTATAAAGGTGGGGCCATAAAACGGCGCTCATTTTATGACCATTTGACGAAGTTATATACGTTTTTGAAGCCATTTCTTAGCCGTCAAGCCATTGTGGCTGCGTGACCACTTCGCTGGCTCTTCGCGCTATTCTTATTACCCTTGAAGTATTGCGCACTGCGATCGAGTGGGTTTTTTGTGACGCTGTGTTTTAGTGCTAGTCTATTTTTTTTAGTTTTAGGCTTTGTTGCCGCTACTTATGACAAATTTGCCCTGATCTCTTTGTGTTTATTGCTTATGTGAAACAGTATACGTCATCAAGAATAATATTCATATATTTTCGTTTATTATGTTATGCAGTGGTTCCTGCAATGTGTAGCCGAGTATTATAAAAAAATAGGTTTGTATTTAATATCGTGTAATCCTAAAATATATACCTATACGTAGTAATGATCAAATGTATTTCGTAATCGTCGGAAAAAAACGTAAATAATATTAATTAACAGATACATTTTATCAATCTGGGAAATAGAGATAGTTCGACGCGATGTTCACCGCCATGCTGGGTGAGCACTTAACCGGCACAATAGAACCCACGAAGTTATATGTGCATCCATTTCCTGCTCTGAGATATTTCGATCTGGGCCTGTCGGATAATCAGTTAATTCGTTTACGAATCGTGCCGTGGTGCAGAGGCTATCTTACAATCGGCGATCCTAGCTATATCAATATTCATGCTTACGGTCGCGACCCCAACTATTTGCATACCTCCGCACTGCATTCTCCTTGCAACTGTTCTATTGTTTTATGATCTAAATGACCACGCGGGATATTGTGCCAGTCACGATAAGCTTGTAAACTTGTATACGGTCTAGCTACTAATAGGAACTGGATTGTATTACCAATTCGATTGGGCGTCCATATATTTTATTATTTGCTATCAGCCACAAGGCTTGCTATTTCTAGACTTGTGCTCGTGTTGTGGTCGATGTTGATTAAAATTGAAGCTGGACAAATGATGAGTCGTAATATTTTTCTTATCGGACCGTAATTATTCACTAAAAATTCTCGAAGAAATGTATATTTGTCAAATAGAATTTACGAGTGTACTCTCCACAACGATATTTAGAAAACATGTAAATTTTTTACCAATTGCTAATTATTTATTACCAATTGCCTCGAGGGAGCACATAGGAAACAATTGAAGCGATTACTTTACAACGTATAAAAACCCGCAACTGGTTTTAAAGTGGATATGAAAATATGCATAAATGTATGATGAAGATGACTTATGCGAATCTTTTGTTCTTGATAAAGCTGTATCCAATATGTTTATTTCATGTTATAGCTTTTTATCATACGTCTATTAGGTTGCTGGGAACGAAAAGATACGTGCCCAGCAATAGGGACTAGGCAT
Source organism: Schoenobius gigantellus (assembly GCA_963935595.1). Classification (NCBI taxonomy): domain Eukaryota; kingdom Metazoa; phylum Arthropoda; class Insecta; order Lepidoptera; family Crambidae; genus Schoenobius; species Schoenobius gigantellus. Next base: position 21,100,518 of record OZ012541.1, read on the forward strand.
TACGATTAGGTAGTTAATTTGATTCAACATAATAAAAAAGTTAGAGAAAAGAGTCACTGGGAAAATTAAAAATTTGTGTAAAAATTGTCGAAAAAAGAAACAGATTTTTTTGCTGATAAAATTAACCATAGTTTTCATTAGTTAGTGCATATTAAAGACTTAGAATATAATTCTAACACTATGGTGCATGAGGAAACTAAATCAAATATTTAGCAATTATTTAGCATTTTTAAGGAAAATTCAAAGTCTATAAGTCTATAAGTCTATGGTGCATATTCATGAATAGTCACACTGTATAATTAAAAACATTGATTTATTGCTGACATTAACGACAGAAGGAAATCATTTTATAAGATATGAAAACGTCAAAATAAAGACTCTACAATATATTATTTGTCAATCTGACAAATGAGAGCTAGTTTCTCAACTACATCAACTTCTATACTACGTTTCTCAATTACATCAACTTCTATACGACATATCAAATGCTCTGAATCGAATAAACACATCACTCCACACAGTACGCCTTGTATACTTTGAAAGCTTGGCTGAAAAGTGATAGTCTATAAATACAATAACGTTACAGTAATAAAGATAACGGGAGCGTCGGCGTCGGTGGCGCTGTGGACTCGGCACTTGCCTTCCAATCGGGAGGTTCGGGTTCGAGACCGCCATGTACCAATGTGTTTTTCGTTTTCGAATTTCATATGTACATTTGTCTGACGCTCCTACGGTGAAGGAAAACATCGCGAGCAAACCTGCATACATCTGCGAAGAAATTCAGTGAAATGTGAAGTCTACCAATCCGCACTGGGCCAGCGTGGTTGACTAAGGCCTAATCACCCTAACATAGGGTAGGCGTATATGAGCTGTGATGATGATGATGAATAAATATAACAGCAATACTATGGAAGCTGTAAAGGTCATTGCCGATTATTAAGCAGCAACCGACGCACCTAGCACCGTGTTACCACAAAGTAAATGTGTTACTTTAGTTGTCTCATTAATCTCCACCATTTTAGCATTTTTGGATTCCCCATAGCCAGTGCAATTAATGCATAATGTATTTTTATTGCAGGTAAGCGAGCATAAGCAGCAACTTTGTCCGCGTCAGTAAGTTTTTGTTTGTTGCAATGCGAGATAACTTCACTAGGTTTAAATTAAACTTAACACATACAGGTGTTGAATATAATCGCTTTTGCTTTTGTTTTTACATGAAATGGGTGCATTGACTTAATTTATTTTCAGTTATCTTTGTTGCCATGTTTGATTTATGAGGCCACTGGAAGTCATATTGTAAAATTGATTCGAATAGTAATAAATAGTTCTTGATATGAATTGTTAGTATGTTAATGTTGTTGGAAATTCAAACAAGTCAATCTTGTGTATCTACTTTTTCCAATCATCACCACAGCTCATATGCGTCTCCACAGAAGGATTCAATCCTATTGTAAGTTAGGATTTTCAAGCCTTAGTCAACCACGTTGACCAGTGCGGATACTAATATTCTTTTTCGAACTTTTTCCAATATTATTTAATAAATGAACTTATGTTTCTTTAGAATCTGAATGCATAGTCACGATTTTCACTCATTATTTGATTTATTCCAAGAATAGTGTAGCTTCATTTACATACGACAAACAATATGGTGTCATATTGACAAACATTGCATGAGGAATTTGGAGCCGAGGAGAATATAACTATTCATGTTTCAAGTACTCACCATTACACTTGACTTTTTTAACGAGCTGGCAGTAAATAGTGCTGGGACCTATCGTGTTTTTTGTTATACTCGTATGTTTAGATAGTATCGTCGATTTCAGGGTTTCAGGTCAATTCAAAGCCGAATTTAATTTACAAAAACACTGATGTTTGAGCATCGAATGTAAAAAAAAGCATGTAGAGTTCTACTAAAATACAATAACCGAGTGTTAAAAATAGCTTGGTAGTTCTGTAAAAATCACCATAAAAATACATTTGGGACTTATCCAAACATACCACTAGGAATGACTACTTGTGAGGAGGCTGCTCTATTTTTTTTTTGTTTCAAGATTGTATTATATTTCTTTGCTTCTACCCTTTTGGTCTTTAAAAAAGCTTTCGATTGAGTTCCCATTAGAAGATTAATAGAAAAACTGGAGCACTTTAGAATCCGTGGACAGCTGCTGTAATGGATATCTGACTTCCTAACCAATAGGAAATTCAAAGTTAGAGTGAGGGATACATTTTCGGAAGATCCGTGATCGTTAAGTTTAATAAGTTTAATTCTCGTAAAAATAAATTGAATTCTTCACTCACAGTAATCCTTTTTGGATTTTTTATAACTGATCTAAGCATTGCTATTCAATCGAACTTGTCTACATTCGCAGATGACACCAAAATAATGGGAAATCCCCCTATGAGTCACAATGTTATTATACAACAGGACTTGGATCGTATAGCACAATGAGCACAGGACTGGCTCATTTCTCTCAATATAACAAAATGTACAGTTTTACACATGGGCAGCAACAACCTAAAGATGCAATACACAATTGATGGTGTATATACCAATACAATCTGTAAGAATCCAAAAAGATCTAGGCGTAACCATTACACATAATCCTAAGTGGGATGCTAACCTCATAAATATAACGAAGAAGGCCAACTCTATGCTATATATGGTAAGAAAAACATTTAATACCATCACCAAAGACTCGTTTTTAAAAATATACAAAACATACATTCGTCCTCACCTAGAGTATGCATTACAAATATGGAGTCCGTACTTTAATAAGGACATAGAAATGCTAGAGAGAGTGCAACGTAGAGCTACAAAAATGGTTAAATCGCTAAAAAGCAAGAAATATGAAGAACGCCTCACTGAACATCAGCTAACCACATTGGAACAATGGAGGCAAAGGGGGGATCTTATTGAAACATTCAAAGTACTAACTGAACATTACAATGTAAGAAACATAGGAAACCTCTAAAAAATAAGTTTAATTCTCGTAAAAATAAATTGAATTCTCCACTCACAGTAATTCAACTTTAACTAACTTCAAAAAGTACCACATTATCTTTTTCTTTTTGTATCACCGTAAGGCAATAGATTGAAAAGGATATGGCTGTCGAGTGACATAATTGGGTCTATATAAATAAACCTAATAATTATACTACTTAACCAACATAACCTCATATACAAATTCTTATGTTTATTTATAACAATTGATAAATACGTATTCGGATCTGCGGAAAACAGGTTGTTTGCATAAAAAGTATGCATGAATATTAAAACTAAAAATTATTGAAAATCTGCTTGCCATTGATTTACAGAACGGGTATTAGAATACTGCTCTCTACAATCGGAACAGGTTACTTTTTCCAACATTACATATTGCTTCATAACAATTATGCGGTTTTTGAACTATTCAAATAATATAAATTGTTTGATTACTACAACAAAATACAATCAAGTAAATGCGTCGGAACTTTATCTATAAAAATGATAAGTTGTCTTAAAACTAATGATAACTCCCACCGAGCGTTATGAAAGTAGCCTACACGGCACATAAATTAAATTAAATTGTCGTTTTGAATAAAACAAATTGGAAAATCCTACGCATGTTGGGTAAATAAAGTGATTTACGAAAGTCAAGTTTTCTACTAAAATACGTATTACGCATATAAGAAAACGATATCATGCTTTCGAGTAACTATAAGATTTCGTGTAAAGATAACATAGGTAGGTAATACCTACCTTTAAAATTATAGTATACGCAATTTTACGATAAGAAAACTAAGTTAGAGAAATTCAATTCGTATTTTTTTATTATAATTTATGTTATTTCTATTAATTAATCATCTATTTTATACAAAAGCTCAAACTCTACATAACCGAAATGTATGGAACAGCTGATTTTTTATCAGGTTCGGTCCCATACTGCAAGTTGTTCAGTTTGATGGACTGACTATCTTTTTTTTACATGCAACAGGGAAGCTTCCCCCCTGTTATGTGAAGTGTGTATCTATGTATGCTGTGTGCCTTCATCCCACCCGATGGTAAGTGCTTACAAGGATAAAGGTGGAAACGAGCTTCAACTGGATTCTTCAACATCTGAAAAATTGTCTACTTCACCCCTAATTGTTCGAACCCATTAATATTAAAACGTTGTTATCATGGCGACAAACTTAGGCAAGACGGTGGTAGTCTTAACCACTTGGCGCGGTTAAAAGAGGCTGTTTACCTTGCTTATCATACTAAATAACAATAATAAACACTAAGTTATCCCATTTGACGTGAGGGAGACTCTGTACCAGGGTCGTGTGCATGGGTACCTCCGTCTTACCTATTTCTGCCACAAAGCAGCAGTGCTTGCATTGCTGTGTTCCGGTTTGTAGGGTAAGATATGGCATTGAAATTACTTGGTACCGTGACTTTACATCTTATGTCACAAGTTGGCAATGTACACTATGGTTCTTGTGGGGGTTGCAGTTTTGCTGCGAATCTCACAGGAGCAACATGTATTATAGGTGACTGTTACCACTTACCATCAGGTGGGCATTTGCCAACTTAATTGCAATAAAAAAAACTACGGGTGTCTCACGATGGTACACAAACTAGAAAGAGATATAACGAGAGACTTGTTAACCTCGAGGTAACAAGTATGGGACCAAAAATAATGTTCGCTATAACTGTATGATACTTCAGAGTCTGTAGCTTAAAGATATCATTTTAGTAATGAGGAGTATGTAATATAATCAAAAACAAAATGAGAGATACCGAGAAAAATCTAAGGGAACAATCATGTCTAATTAACAAATCCAGTAACGTAATTTTCTCATTAAGCAGCCATTTATGTTGATGGAACGCTAAATATTTCAGGTAGCAAATGTTAATGTCTTTTTAAGCCTATCTGTCGCCATTAAGATCTAGATAGACTTGCTGCACACTTGGCTAATCGGCGATCTTTGATTTTATTTATACGTGTAAAGGTCTTATGGTTCCTGCTATATAATACATAACGAAGTTTCTACCGCTATCTAGGAACAGTTAAATAGACGATCACGATTCGTTATCACACTAGGTAGTAGTAGTAGTAGACGTTTATTGCTTATAACTAGGTACCTAAATATCAAAAAATATCTAATGAGAAAATTGGTGATTTGAGATAAACTTTAAATTAATATGGATGCTTACAGTAACTTGCGCAGTAGGGTACACTTTAGAGTTTAAGTCATGTGAAACAAAGCCTTAATGTCTTAAAACTTACCAGCACCTTTTTAATTGGCAATGGTAGTCACAAAAAAATTAAATATTTATGTATGACCTTTAGTAATAAAATATTGTAATGTCCTTAAAATGCTTCGGATCGACTTTGTCGAGCGTATTTATATTATGAATAATGTAAGATTTAGATATACCTGCACCTAAATGGCTGAATGAATTTTGATAATATTTAGCACACCAGTCGATTATAGATGAATTAATGCGTAGGATAGATAATTAATGCGACGAAAGTTCCCTTCCGAAATATTCTACTATTGTCCCAGACAAAAAACGCAGGCAAAGGGTAGTTGGTTAATCAGAAAAAAATAATCCCTGTAAATTGATAGAACCAACTCGTTTGCTGGTACAATGGTTTTCATACCTGCAAATAAAACCGGACCATAAATTAATAACTTGGCATATTCATCAAGCCGGCCGTTTTTAATGTCATCATGATCGTTTTATAGTTGTTGTGCGAAATGTGCCTGTGTAAAAGCTATGTTGTTTTTACAACAAAGTTACAGATTGAAATCTTTTGTTCAACAGTGTAACTAAAGTTAAAGATAAATTTCGTAGGTGTGATGTTAATTAAGATTCTTTTTATTATGTATTACTCGTAAGAACAAGTACTACACATTGCATATTAGTTTTTTTATTATAACTACGTACATAATTACGTTACTAGTAAAAATATTAATTTAAAACTTAAGGACGTAAGTATGTGACAATAAAACTAATTACCTACTCGTACATATTCCGACTACTGCAATTATATTCGTTTCTTTAAATCGGTCTATTGTCTTTCAGTGTCTATTTTGTTAGCTCCGATACTAGTTTTTTAAACTATAGTAAAGTATTAAGTTATTTATTTCAAATATGTTTTTCTAAGAAAACATATTTGAAATAACAGTTTCTGGTGATATAAAAATAAATGTAAATTTAAACTGTGAGTGACTTTTGGTTGTTTGTTATTGGGTAACAATAAAAATGTTTTTTATCTCTATAGTCTATAGTTTAAATGGGGGTTTTCTGCGATTTGTTTTTTTCATAATTATCACGTCCATGCAATTCGAATTAACCTTAGGTGTGTCGAATCTGAAGTTTGAAGTTAGAAATGTTGGGTCATAGGGTAAAAATTACGTGCTATAATCACTCAAGCCATAATCCGTCCATTGCTGGGCATAAACATTCTACAATAAGAGGGTTTAGTGCTTAAGCCGACTCCCCCTCCCCCCACGGTGACTTAACTCCCTCCACGTTGCATCAATACTGGTTGAGGAGCGTCAGAGCTTCGTTCATTGGTCGCTAGGGTTGTCGCGAGCAGGTGGTATCGGCAGGTTTTGGTTCCATTAGGTTTAATATAGAATCCCGTACATCTACTTTCTACACCGTTTCGAAAAAGTTAGATTAGGAGATAGGATGCATTGCTTAACAATAAATAATCTATTCAGCCGACAAAAGCGTTCGCTTACCCGCCTTCGCGGTGTAGTGGTCGCGACAGCCCGGTATTGTTCCGAAGGTCCGTGGTTCAATGTGGGCTTCTGAGCCCGCCTGGCTAGCTAACATCGTCTTACCTAAGTTTGTTGTGTTAACAACAAACATTAATTACAGCATTGATATCTTCCGATGGTTATACGTAAGATAGTCAGTTCCTCAGTTGCTTAGTCAGGAGTCCAGGTCAGGCTCGCTCCCACCTTCAACCTTATCGCCACTTACTATCAGATGAAATGAAGGCCAAGAGCTTACCTGCTGTATGCAAAAAACCGAATGATCCGATTGAAGTGCCCGCGGTACAACCTTTAGTCGCAATATCTCAGCGTACTACATATCAATTAAATGGTGTATTAAACATCCTATGCACATGGTGCCTTGATTTAAATGTGCCCATAAACTATATTCGTTTATGGAGTACGATCTCACCAATAAAGCTTCGATCTGGATGATGGTATATTTAAGTGGTGTTGGTTTATTCAATAGCTTACATTGTATTGATTAAAACGTTGCCAAGTTATCATCCGACCTTACACCTTTATCAATACTTTATGCGTGACTTTTACGACTATAACGTAAGTATATTCACACAAAACATAATATTGAAATTTCCGATAATGATTATCTGGAATTTATTTGTCGTACATTAACTGGATATTTAAATAAAATTACTGAATACTGGCTCTTGGACCGGTCAACGTGTGAACATCTTGAGAATCCGTATTGTATTAATGTGATTTCCATAGATTGTAAAATTAAGAGATAAAGTTATATATATTTAGCGAGCTTTATATATTATAGATATTTTTTTACTGAGCGTGAGGAAATTCTAGAAGAGAAATTCCATGAAGGTCAGTGAAATATAAATATTCGAAATGTAAATTCAATTTCGCAAGTACGAGTATGTTAGCGATCCTCAAAAATATCTTGACCATTTTATTGTTTAATTGATATTGGAAAATCTAATCATGACAATAAAGAGACCTAATAACAACAGTACCCACTTAAAGAATCACCATTTATGCCAACAAAATAAATTTTGCAACATTAGTTAATGTCATTATGTAACTCTTGACATCATAGCTAAGGCCCTAAGCTATTTAAGCCATATCATCCCTATAGGCATGATATCTTCGTTACGCCATAAATCTTACTTTATTTACGATCAATATCTTACTTTGATTTACTATGACAATGTTATTACAGCTCTGCGGTACCTCAGCATGTAGCGTGACTGTAGTAATAGAAAAAAACAGAATAACAATTTTAATTATCTACGTCGATAAATAATTTTGTGAATAATACTTTGTAGTAAATCTTTCGGTGTCATATTTATTCGTATGGTATTATATTACCAAACATTGAGTAGTCAAAACAAAAACCTATATCAATAGAAAAGTTTAAAACAAGCCGGTCCCGCATTACCCAAGAAAAAGTAGAACAAAAAATCGCTCACGTTTGCAGCAGAACAACAGCGATTTGTTTATGTACAGTCGGCTTCAAAAATAGATAATCATTTTAGTACCATGTCACATTAACTATTAACAATGCAAATAACTAAATAAAAGGAATAGTTGGTGTGACATGGTTCTTAAATGTCCATCTACTTCTGAGGCCGACCGTACATAGGTGGAAGGCATATCTTCCAGCCAACCTCACTGGGTGTTTCTAGATGATCGCGAGAAAGATAAAAACCGGCCAAGCGCGAGTCGGACTCGCCCATGAAGGGTTCCGTAGCAGCAAGTAACATAATATAAAAGTTCTTGTAGTTCGTTGTAACTTTGATCGATGTTTTAGTAATAGTGTAGGTATTTTTTTTATTATGTTATTGATAAGTAAACATTATAATTAGGTACCTACCTAAATGATGGGATTTCTATTTTTGTGTGAAAATCTTAATGCGGTTTACAGAATACATCTACTTACCAAGTTTCAACAGTATAGTTCTTATGGTTTGGGAAAAAAGTGGCTGTGATATATGGACGGGCAGACAGACAGACAGAAATGACGAATCCATAAGGGTTCCGTTTTTTGCCATTTGGCTACGGAACCCTAAAAAGCTACAAATTCCTAATAAGCAATACATAAACTAAATAAAATGTGTTACATTGGACATGTCCACTTTTTCCATATAACGTCAAACACCAGTAATTGTACAAAATATAATGAGTCAGTATCCCAGTGTTAGTTTCAAATATATAATATATATATATGCAAATAAACTTTCTATCTACAACTAAATAGTCAGTTCTATAAATAATCCAGTTAAGTTAATTCATAATTTATTCAGCGCACCGCGTGCCTGCTAAGATACCAATTTGTCGCGTGTACTCTACATTCTATATCATATTATTGAGTTTCCCAACGTCCGTATGTGCGTGTGTTCTTAAATAAATGTAGCAATTTGTCTCATATCTATAGTAATCATAAATATTGTGGTGTTACTAGATGTGGCCAATCTCTATGTAGCCAACAAAACACTCGTGGTGCCACATTCGTTTGTTTTTATTATTGTTTATATGATTATTATTGGTTGCACTCTCACAATGTTTACATCTGTCTTAGTTAAGCCACTTTAACATCTTTTTGTATTTGTACGCAGTTAATTCCCATAAAAGACAGATGAGTAGAAGTAGTATAAAATATGTATTTATAAATGAATATTTATTCCGTATTTGTTCCTTTCTTATTTGTTTTATGTCCCAGGCCTCTAAATCACTAGATTTTAATAGCCTGAGTTTGAATCATGGTCGGTTGCTTTGAATGCTGACAGTTCCAGCGAGCCAGAAATTTGGGGTTGCTGTTGTGAAATACGTAACGTATTAAGTCACTAAAGGAATTTTAATGTAAAGGAAAAAATAACAATAAACGTCATAGAACCAAGCAGATTCATCCAAACCGATAGGTCTTGCACTTCGCGCATTCAGCGGCTTCCCGCGACCTTTGTCAGATCGTCGGTCCACAAGGTACCAAGGGGCCTCTCAACGCTGCGTCTCCCAGAACGCAGCGGCCGCTCGGGGACCTGTTCGCCCCAAGCAACGGCCGTCAGTACTGCCCACTGTCACTTAAAGTTGGCAATTCCTTGGGCCATGTCGGTGACTCAGGTCTTCTATGCATCTCATTACTTCTGATTACGTTGAAAAACCCCGAGCATAGCTCTCTCCATTGCTCTTTGAGTGACCATAAAATATATTATCAGACCCATTATAAGCGGCCATGTCTTATGCTGTGTAGCTTCCCAAATGCTGCACAGCTCAATTGGATTCGTCGATTTACCTCTTTTTCGAAGCTTCTTACCGAGTTAAAATATTTGCCCCAGGTAAAAATATTCATCAACTACTTCCAGTGAAGTGCCAATAATCTTCAGAGAAGTGGGTACTACAAAGAAATTTAACATAATTTTCGTCCTGTCCAAGTTTATTTTAAGACCCACTTGTTGGGAAACTTTACAGAGCTCTTCGAATATTGTGCTCAAATCTTCCACGGTCTCAGCCATGACCACGGTATCAATAGCAAAACAAAGGTATGTCATGTGTTCGCCGTTTAGGTATGTTGATGCCGAGTCCTCTCCAGCTAAAATCTTAAATACATCCTCAAAGCAGCTGTGAACAGTTTCGGCGATATAACGTCGCCCTGTCTCACATCGCGCTGATGTCGTATTGGTCTTAACATAGTCACATTTACATACAATAACATTCATTTTAGGGATGTACCGTACACTTGGGTCTACCGATAGTCTATTGGCACCTCTGGAGTGACCTCAACACGACCCAGATCTCGACAGAATCGAATGTGAACTCATAGTCCACAAACGCTAAGCAAAGTGGCAGATTATATATTCCTCGGTCTTCTGTATAACCAGTGCCGCAGCGTATGTATGTGGTTCATTGTACTATAGCCTTTTCGGAATCCGGCTTGTTCACCATTTCCAGACTACGTCTGGAAGTTGTCAAACCTGCATGCGAGACGATTAGTAATAAGTCTGGAGATCAGCTCGTTAACATGACTCAGGAGCGTGATGGATGACTCATGGATGGCGATGGTCTGTAGTTCTTCGTCTCAGTGCCATACTTTAGGCGTCTTGCCCTCGAGTATGACGGAGTTAAATAGCCCCTGCAGTCTGCATCGCGCAGCGCCTTCCGGATTGGTAGTTCACTCGATTTGAGAGGCTCGGCTGTAATTGTATCATCACCCGGCGCCTTCTTTTTCTAGAGCTGTTTGACAGCGACACTAATATCCTACAGGCTGACGTAGGATGTCTAGGTCTTCGGTTACATCCAAGATTAAGCAAATTACATTTATTATCGTTACTTTTGTTACCGTTACTTTGTAGAAACCTTTAGAAGACAGTTTTAGTCAAATTATTTTTTAAATTTATTAAGAGGTAAGTTTTTTTTCACCGATAGCAATCTTGTTGCAAAAGCCTTGCCAAATGCCTTGAGTGAGTTCGAACCCTCGTTAAACAAGAAGCTTGTTATTTTTGCCTCATAAATGTAAATCTTGATGGTCGTTTTTTTTCATACAGCCCAAGATGTTTCTTAATATAATATTTTTTCCTAATTCATAAATTGCTCTTATTGCGTGTTTTTGTAATATAAAGATTCTGTTTACGTCGTTAGTGTTTCACCACAGAATATTGCTATATGGAATAAGTATACTAATCTTGCTGTATCTATATCTATTATTAGACGATATTTTTTTAAAATCATATTTTTTTACTCACTGCTAATTTGGCTAGCTGCGGGCATGGACCTACAAAAAAATACGAACTTAGTCTTGTATTAAACAAATGTGAAGCATAAAAGGTCCTACAATTTCATTTGTTTGTACACGACCAACACTCACACAGATGCACCAGGTCGGACAATCCGTCGTCATTTCTCGACGAGCAAGAACGCACACCGCACACATACAAATGTGCTGCCATTTGCATGCTTCACTCTTGATTCAACAGCGCTCCGTCCGTCTTTTTTTCAGGTCTGAGGCTGCAAGTAGCGAATTCGCAGCAAAAAACGATATTGTTGCTGGTTTTTAGGTAGCGAAAGGGTCTTTTCCCTGCCAGAGAGGTAAATATTACTTATTCTTTATGTACGAAGGCATACTTAATGCCGTTTGGCGTTTTTTAGTATTTAGAAAATCAATACCCAGAAAGAGAAGATCAGTGATTGATAAATGAAATAGAATAGTAACAGAATTGTGGCATTTAGAAAAAAATTAATTTTTTGAATACTATATAATATTGTAAAAAATAGTACCATTTTAACCATACTATATTTACTCATACGATAGCGCAATATGCCTTACAGGTAAAGCCATTGGACATTTCTAAGAATGTCGAATCTATAATTATATTCACTCATACGATAGATTGCCTGGGTTAATGACCAGATCCAGGAACACAGTCCATACCCGAACTGTATCTCAAAACTTTCCTATTCTTTGATAACAGTAACACGCAACTACTTTGAAAGTAATTTTTATGCAAACAGGCGTATCTTGCCGACGACGGTAGCGTGAGAACTTTATGCCATGAGCACATTCCCTAGCTATTCCAGTAACGTTCGAATCAACGTCCTTGGTACGTGATTTGTGAATTAAAGACGAGCTAATGTCATGATATTTCACTACTCGTAATGCAATCGAGTCTTTTGCAATAAAAATGTTCACGATTGGTAGCAGCATTTGTTTCGATGCTTATTTTATTTCCGGTTTTGTATGCAGACGTTACTTTGAATCCAGCAAAATATTTAAAAATTAGGTCAGAATGGAAAATACAAAATAAAAGTACCAACTTTTTAATTAAATCTAAAACTCGTGGTTTACAGATAAAAGGTTTCCGTGAAAGTATTTAAAATCACAATAATAATATGATAAGTGTGCCACCAACGAAAATTTTTGAATATCTTCTCTCATATCTGAATACAATACATATACCATGAATATGTCACAACACAATGTTTTCAAACGTTTATGTTTTTTTTTATTGCAGAAAGTTGGCAAACAAGCAAACTGCTCACCTGATGGTAAGTTGTAACAGTCACCTATAATACATGTGGTTCTTGTGAGATTCGCAGCAAAACTGCAACTCCCACAAGAACCACAGTGTACGTTGCCAACTTGTGACACAAGATGTAAAGTCACAGTACCCAGTAATTTCACTGCCATATCTTACCCTTCAAACCGGAACACAGTAATGCAAGCACTGCTGCTTTGCGGCACTAATAGGTAAGACGGAGGTACCTAAGCAGACGACCCTGGTACAGAGTCTCCCTCCAGTATATGTTTTTGTAGTTGTGTTTCCAAAAAAGAATAATTTCAAAATATTTGGCCTATCCAAGAAAATTATATTATATGATTTTTTGGTAACTATCACCATCACCGTTTACTCATGTATTGTAAATTTACCTCTGCTTTTAAGATGATGATAGGCGTAGGAAATATTAAAAAGCCTGATAGAGTAACGTTTTCTTACCGTTAAATACTATAGGATAATAATTATAAGTTTTGAAATTATTTACTATTTGAAATACTTAACTACAATTGTAGGTGAATTTTAAATGTACTCGTAAATCCACATTAGTAATGGCCTAGGTCTCGCTGTGTAATATTACATATTTATTTTTATGAGACTGTAAAAAGTGTGATACAGGATATTATGCGTGCAAAATTAAACATTTTCTATGTTTGATAAATATCTAGTTTTACGATTCCATTTAGAACGTGATCAATAAAGTAGGTACGTACCTACATGAATTACATTTTTATGCGGTTAAGGTCAATTGATAATTTTTGTTATATTCACAAATTAACGTAGGTAATGTTGTTCTCAGAGTGTGCTGCCAGAGTCTGCTTGAAATTATTTATATTGTTCATTTGTTAACTTTGAGATATTATTGAAGAAAAAAAAACAGGTACCTAATGATAAAAAACAATAACCATTAAGAGTACCTAACTATTGAGATCGAAATCCCGTTTTACGATTTCATTACAATGCTGATTGGAGCCGATGACAAAATCGGGAATGCAGCTTAAGATTTCGGGAGTCCGATGCGTATGTATGTATAATTAACGGCGCGGAAGGCGAGTAGTTAGTGCGAGAGGCGGGTTGTCCTCAAAGCGATAAATCATAAGTGCGCAGGAGTCGCTGGGCGCACTGTGGGCGGGGCAAGTGATTTTTAAACGGTTTTTTGAGTTTCACAACGGCCAATGCTCGCGTGTATTCGGGCGTCCTTTTCTGGCGCCGCTAGTCAGCGACAGTTTTTCTTAATTAGGTATACCACGATTACTCCTAATTTCCCGGACAAAGACATTTGACATTATTAATAAACCTAATAACGAGTATTTATTAAAATATTATTACTTTAACGTCTATTCGATAAATTGCTCCCGATAAATATTGCATATCTAAATGACAATGACAAATTTAATATCCAGATTGATGACGTTTGATTGTCGCCCTACCGCTATTAATTAATACGCCCGACGACGACGACTACAAGTAGAGGTACCTTTGGGACAGAATTTTGTGCTTGCGGCCTGTGTTTTTGTGTGGTACAGATTCTATTGTTCTCTGTCGGATCATAATATGTTGCCCTTAATTCGTTCTCACTGGTGTATGAGGTCTGCATACTGATAGATTTTAAGGGTTATACTGGGTAATTTTAAACACCGATTTTTTTTAATTCCCAAAATTGAATGGGTGTTTACCAGCTTATCCGGAAATTTGTTTACTAGAATATAATAAGCACTACATTATATTTAAGATTACGTTGAACGTTACCTAAATTTTAATGATGACTTTATAAGATGAGATTTTCTCAAGTATTAGGTACTAACGTCATAACTTCTACCCCTTTTAATTAAAATATAAAGTCTGACCGTTAATTTATTTTATGCATTCATTCCCAAGGTCAGGTAATTTTACTGAATGGTAAATTACTTTTTTATACAACTCAATTGGCAAACAAGCAAACTGCTCGTCTGATGGTAAGTGGCACCTACAATACATGTGCTCTTGTGAGATTCGCAGCCAAACTGGAACCACAGTGTATATTGCCAACTTGTGACTTAGGATGTAAAGTCGCGGTACCCAGTAATTTCACTGCCATATCTCTTACCCTTCAAACCGGAACACAGCAATGCAAGCACTGCTGCTTTGCGGCAGAAATAGGTAAGACGGAGGTACCCAAGCAGATGATCCTGGTACAGACTCTCCCTCCAGTACTGCCTGTTAATGTTTAATAAATTATAAAACAAGCATTACATTAACAGTTCTATACGTGATCATTTTAAACACTGTTTGAATTATCAAAGATGTTCAATTAGTGGCGTTTTGTATCATAACCAGACATATTAAAGTTAGATAGGTAAATAGAACAGAAGTTTTTCCTTTTCTGTTGTTTCATCTATACAAACTGAAACTTACCCAAGTTACGGCGTCATTGAAAATTCGAAATTGTAAAATTAATTTTCTAATTCCTTATACAATTTTTTTGACAGCCCCAGCTATTTGTTTGGGATTTTAAAATTTATTTGAAAATTTCTTATAATTAACTCAATAACTTTTATATGACCATGTAACCAAATACGTTGTATATTTTTTGAATTTGTGATCAATAGTATGTGGCATCTAACCATCAATCATAGACTATATATAAGTATTCCCAGTACCTACATATTAAACTAAAAGATAAACTAATGATAGTGAATAATATCATTTCGAAAACCACCTCAACGAAAGTTGTTTTCGCTTAATATTATAAAACACTTGTTAAACAAGTATTTTGTTTGGAGCTCGAGCTCGTTTTAAGGTACACTCGGTAAGGTGCACAGTGGTCAACCCGAAGGCGTTACTATCTACATATTTAAGCGAGATACAAACTAGAACCTGTTCTTAACGTCGCTCGGTTCTAACGAGAATTTGGGCTCGTATAAAAATAAATACTGTCCACGAAACACGAGAAAGGTAATATCATCATATTAAAACATGCGCTTACTCAATTTTAGCCTAATATTGCGGTTGGTAAGACTCGTTTTCGGATAGAATGCGCAACGCTGTTAGTTCCTTGATAGGTAAGAGAGGTAATGTAGTTGTATTTATTATGACATCCGACAGTAAAGTACAAAATTGATTTTATCGTGTATCACAACATGCATAGTGCATAGTTAAAATTTCCACTCAACTTGACTCCTCTGTAATGTTGTAGATAATTACTTCCATGCTATTAATTAAACTTTGATTTAGGAACGTTCTGGAAATATTTTTAAAGATAGGATACAAACTTTGTGAATTGTATCTATTTTATTTATGAAAATAAGAAATTAAGTATTCAGACAACAACGACGTTACTAAGATACTAATATCTGTTGCAAAGAAGGGCATTAAGTTCTAGTAGATAGATTCATTCAGGGTCTCATCTATGGACCTAAAAAGGCCGCATCGCAGAATTATAATACGAATCATATTATGATTCATATTATGAATGAAGTGCAATTCATCATAAGCAATTATTCTATTTGACAGCTTTGTATGAATATCCACAAATTGGGCATTGCTAAAGTGTCATTTGGGACCATTTTACGAATATTCATACAAAACTGTCAAATAGAATTTGCATATGATGAATTGCACTCAATTCATAATATGAATCATAATATGATTCGTATTATGATTCTGCGATGCGGCCTTTTTAGGTCCGCAGGTCTCATCACAATTTCCAAATAAGTATCGAGTAAGTTATTCAACAATTAATATGACGTATTTTGGAGTTATGTAGGTACGTCCCTTGATCAATGGCTAGCTACGATGGTGAGCTTACTTAAATCTTACCTTTGTGAAAAATGCATATATAGTGTTCGATTCTACGATTGTCGTTACAAATCGAAGCTTTCAGAATCAATCGCACGTCCTTTTTCCGATGACACTAGTAAGAAGACAATTTGTTTCTAGAATATAATAAAAGTTTCCTTTTTTAAAAAATATAGTTCATTGGCAGCAATTACGAGATGTTAGTGAAAATTTATTGTTTTTGAGTATACCTCTTTATTTTGTTTAAGGGCATTGTAGGTTTACTTACTTTTCTTATGTACGAACAAACCAGTAGTTGTGTTATTCATCAATTAATTAGATACATTTGTTTACATTTACCCTTTGTTATTTGATTTGATAAAAGTGTAAAAATGAACCTTCCAGACTAGTACTAGTTTAAATATAGGTAAGGAGTTTTGCTTTATTTTCAAACGGCGTATTTGCTTACTTCCAGGAAAAATTGAATTGAGAGAGACTTTAAGGTAAATGAGAGTTAACGATTTGTGCCTCAGAACGTGATGGGTGCAGGTTGGCGCTAAACTGGATTTACAGTTATTGATTGACTGTTACGTTCATCTGTTACGGAACATGTAGTAATTTCATCAGGAGCACACTTTTAAATCCGCAATGAGAGAGAAAATATTTAAAAATAGCGGTTTGTACCACAAATTTTTCATATGATGAAACTTATAGCTGAAACCTATTTTTTTATGTATGACCCGGCAAATGACCTCCTCCCGCCTGATGTTAAGCGGTGAAAGAGGCCCAAATGAGTTGACAGGTAGAGTAGGGACGACATCCACTATCCTACCTGCCC
This sequence comes from Schoenobius gigantellus, assembly GCA_963935595.1. Classification (NCBI taxonomy): domain Eukaryota; kingdom Metazoa; phylum Arthropoda; class Insecta; order Lepidoptera; family Crambidae; genus Schoenobius; species Schoenobius gigantellus. The sequence continues at coordinate 21,117,882 of OZ012541.1, forward strand.
GCCCCTTGCCGGCCCAAGAGATGCCTCTTTTGAAGGAACCAATTAGGAGGCCGTATCGCGTGTTTCTCTTAAGGAATGGAGAGGGAGGGATAAGGTTAAAGAGCTCCTCAGAGCATTCCCCATGGAACATTCGGTAAAAGGCGCTAAGAGAGGTGATGTCACGACGAAGTTGTAGAGGCTCGAGGGTGTTAGTTACCTCTACATCGCCAATAATGCGAATAGCGCGACGCTGCAATCTGTCCAGAGCATCGAGCAGGTATTTCATAGGTATTAGTAAAACATATAGTGAAAGTGATATTTTATTAGGAGTGGATGAGAACTAATTGCAATTAATTATTAAGTTAAATTCATTTAGTATTATGGTATTATAATGTTTGCCGAGTGTCTATAAATAAGACATTACAACAAACACAAACCGACAAAAATAGGTTCCAAGTGATTAACAAATTGCCGTGTTTGCTGAATTTCAAGAGATATTGATATTAAGTTGTATGAAGCGCCTCGAATCCGCTTAACGTTGACCAGTTTTACGACTACCCCTAAACATGCGATGAGAATGAAATAAATTTGTGTTTTATATGCGTAAGGTCACCGAGACGCGATGCAGTTAGGGGTCTCGTAATCTGAACGCACTGGAATAAAATGCAAATATAAATACACTGTATGCGATACATTGTATGTACACGCAACATGATTTAATTGCTACTGTTTCAATTACTTTTTGTATTCTTTTTAATATGTTCATATCTTGTTCAATATCTTGAAATTGTTATTTGGTCAATTAATAATTTTTGTTCACTCATTAAAACTTACAATAAATGATTACTGGTGGCCCGCGATGCGCCGAGGGATGCGGCGCGACCCAAGTTTCCATTTTAGTTTTAGAAAGGTCACATTTTTATGGATTTCTTTAAAGAAACTGTGTGCCGTATTACGCTGTGGCATCTATCATTATCAAAAACATCTCCAATTCCATAATTTGCGGTAAAACAGAGCAATGCTTACACAAAAATGCGATTTAAAATATTATATTTTTCATTTCCAAGATATTTGATTCCAAGACAGCAATATATATTTATAGGTAAGCAGACAGAAATGCTTAAGTAATTAGGGTTTGTTTACACATATAAGTGGGTGCCGTGGAACACCCATAGTGTGGTCATTGAAATGTTAAGAGTTTATCTTCGTAGACAACAGGTCGGGTCGAATGAGCTCGTGGCGTGAGTAATCGACAGATAGCAGTTATCTCAGCTCTCTTGCTCAAAGTAATTTTTATGGTCAGGACGTTAGTGCCTCGCCTGGGCTTATAGGTGTGTCTACAAACAATGACGTGGAATATACCACAAGAATTTATTAACAGATTATAATGAACGCATTATTATCACAAATATTCAATCGATCTCAGCCAAGTAAAGTTTGTTTACGAGAGATTTAACTCATTTCAGTATCGTCCCGTTACCTTTAACGATCGCGCGGTATATTGAAGACTATAATTTACTAATACGGCTCTGAAATAACAAATCAAACGAATTTATTGTTTATTATTTAAAACATCGAACTAATAAATTTCATTTTCGGATTGCATTATGCAAAATTTTGCCTGTAAATACCTTTAAATAAACGTATTATATACATTTAAATTTCAAACTTTTTCAGTATAGAATTTACAAGGAGTCAATATGGCCGTACTCAACAATGACGTCACAGTTGATGTCGGATCTCTCTGTCTAATCGCTTTTAAATTAACAACTTAAAATGCTTGTATCTAAGGTATTTCCGCTTTTAATTCTATTTTAATTCTAATTTCACAGGACTGCGTCTTTTTCTACGGTATTTTAATATTTAATGATGAGACGTAAAAATTTGAATTCAGTCATCATCCCAATTACATGTAATTTGATCTACATAGTTGGGCAATCAAGGTCTAAAATATTGTTGTGTAAAATGTTTTACACTATTTTTCTTCAAAAAGTTGCGTTTTGAAATATACATAAATTGAAATATTTAATTGTACTATCTATTCTCATAAGGTACACTTCATTAAATATTTTATAGTACGATTTGTCGCGTCTTTTCATTCAAATAAGGCCCTTGTGTAATTATATTATTGGACGGTGATATAGAGAAAAAGAAAACAGAAAAGCATAAACTTGTCGTAATTTTCAATATTTCTAAATATCGACCTGTTAAAACAAATATTTATAAAAAAAACATGAAAACGTTATGTTTTTTTGTGAAAACGGTTATTGGAAATACCAACGAGAACGTGGGGAGTATCAGACCTCAAAGTTCGTTGCCAGAGAAAAAAGAAGCATCAATAGTCCTCGACGGCCCACACGCCAACCTATGGCCACTCAATCGCACGTATTTTCTACGCACACAAAACTATGGAGACTCTATTTTGTTTGAACTTTAAATAAAAATAAATAAAAATTTTTGTTTGGTTAGTTTGGTTACTCGGTTAGTTCTACTTTCAACCTAGTTTAAAATAATATTAAATGCATTAGCGTAAACATTTATTAGGGAAATGAGTTTAATCTAAATAATGTGATTTTTAATATTACACGGTGTAGGAGACGCATTTTTGAATTATTTATTATAAGTGAATCTGAAGTGAAGTATATTGAACTCAAACACGAATATAAATCACGAGCGAAATGATTATCTACTGTTTCCAATTCCAACATTTTTTGAATCACTCGTATTAAGTGTGTTCATTGAAAACAAATGCAATATTACATACCGTTTCACGAAGAAAAAATAAAATCATCATGTTTTGGAGATTTAAAAATGGAACCAAAATATGTTCTGCTATAAGAAAGTACCATTGTTGTCTGTAGATTCTAACTATATTGGCAAAAAATGTGGCTGAGACCACCGTAATTATGAGAATAGTAATTATCTGGTCGGTCGCTCGATCCTGCTTGGTTTAGTTAGAAATATTTCTGAAGCCTCCTGGCTAGATATCAGTTTAGCTTAGTTTTTTGCTATAATAACAATTTTTATATAATATTTTCTTCGACAATGATACGACAGTTGCACAAACCTCGCTTACACCTTCGGGCTTATTGTCGCTTACTATGAGGTAAGATTACGGGCAAGAGATTTTAGACAAAAAAAAAAACAAAAAATGAAGTTTAGTTGAATTCAGTAAATACGTTCTGAGTTTTATTGCATTTTTTCCTCATTTCCGATATTGTCATATGACATTTTATTTTTGAACTACTCACGTTTTTTTATGTTCCGCTTAGTCCGAGCAATGACACAGCGCAAACTCGAGAGGTACTTTGATTCTTTGGTTAACTTTGAGCCGGGTCCAACTAACGAGTAACGATTGACTTAAGTATTTCCAAATGTTTTTTGCATCTGACGTCTTATTTATAATATTTTCAATATAATACCGCTCTCTCGTTCTGCACTTTTAAATCAATCTTGATGCTATGGAGATTGAAGTACAGTTTTAAAAAAAATTATGTCGACTGATTGATATTTACGTTCGCTGTAAATTATTCTAACGATAGAACCAAAGACATTATAAGAGTAGACCAACAATGCAAACGGAATGTATGAAGTCCCCTTCAACCAATTTTGATATGATAATAGCTAAATAAATAAGCATAATTAAGACTCATCGGTAATAAATAATGTTACAATGTGATTTAGTTTTTATTACTGTTCGTTTTTTACACTACAAAACGAAGTTATTTGGGCATGTTTAAGTATTTTTATAACTTGACGCGCGCTCGACAGTCGAATGCAGTACAAATACAGTATGGTAGCGGCCGCCTGACCGCTGTTGTGGTTGAAGGGGGTTTCTTAGAGGCCGCGCGTATTGTCAGTCTATCTCTTATAATGTCTTTGGATAGAACGTTAGAAAACTGAACAAGTACTAACACAATGTTTGACACAAATACATTTTCATAGCTGGTAGTTCAAGTATGAACATTTAATTACACTGGCATACTTATTTTCCTGCAAAATGATTTTATGCAGAAAAATGGATTAAGAAATAGCTTTTTCTTTAATAAAACTTTTTATCGAGGTTCGAATTAACTTTCACATGCATGTAATATAGACTTTACTATATTTATGCAATTTTTGCATTTTCGCTTCAACAGCATAATTTCCATTTTAGAACTGAAATATTGAAAGTGACACTTTATTGGGTTTATAAAATTCAGTGATTTGTTACAAATTTCTGTAACTAGGTCACACCCACACGAATTGTTATTATTGTCTACCGCATTCAATTTAAATAATGTCTGTAGGGCTATGAATGCCTACCGTGTTACAACGTTCGCGACGTTTCAGTTATTATCATGTATTAATATTTATAATAAATAATGAGAAATTATTATGTATTTACCATAGATTGGAAAGTCGGACGTGACAAGTAAAATTTATTTAATAATTGTAGTTTGCTTTACAAGAATTTGTTTTCTCATAAATCATTTACTTGTTCAAGACACACCAATATGCAATTGTGGCTCTGAGGAAGGAACTATAGACTATATTCTGTTTAACTGTCCGAGTGTCCCTATGCTAAAATTACTGTGTGAATATATAGGCACTTTTAATGTTAAATTGTAACCGTAATGAATGTGGGCTTTAAGGTCTACGTTGTATTATATGAATTCTTATTATGTTCTTTTTCAAATAACCCAAAATGATCCTATTATTATACCTTTGGCCATTTTTCAAAAGTAAGCACAGTTATTTGAATCTGTGTTTTATCCAAAACTTGTGTTTGGCAGTAATGGTTGCTTTTACGACTGGTTGCCATTAAATAAAAAGTGAAGTTATTTAAATATTTATGCAATACCAACACACTATGTTATGCATTATGATCAAATTTTATCTTCGATACGACCGTATTTCTATGTCACTAAACTGTAGATTTAAATTTATGTTATATCATCGTCTTCAATTAATAATAATTCATAATATCTTATTAGCTACATAAGCATTTTCAATGCTATTAAATAACAAAAAAAATGTAAAACCAAGTTTTTGCTTTTGCTGTCAGAAGTAAGTATTATTGTATTGCTATCTAAATAATACGTTACTTTGACGAATAACTCCATGCCTTTCAAGCCAGATTAAGTTAGGAAAGGCTCATTATTAATAACAGCCTATAATGTAACTAACGGCTTGAAATATCGATGTTGCTTTTGCTTAAGCTACACTCGTATATAACGTAGCCGAAGAATGCGTTTCCGGATCGAGCGAGTATTTTGTCATGGTCCCCAATGCGATTTATTTTTGTATACGAGTAATTCTCTGAACTCGCTTCGGCTAGACCGTGTCTCGCTTTGTGTAGATGATCGATATGCCCACGAAAGCGATTGTCACATTATTGAAGTTTTACCTGTGACTTCACCCTCATAAAGGGTGTAATTTACGAAAATGTACCATTCCCGTAGAAACATTTCAAACCTGTTTGATAACGCATTTAAAAACATTCAAGTAACATGTTTTAAAATGAGTGCTTTATATACAAATATTGTTAGAATTTTAAAAGAATTAGTCATTTCCCATGTTGTTCAAAATATTATGAGCAGTGGACGTAATAATGTAAAGTTAAAAGTAAACGAGCAAAAAACGTTGATTCAAGTTGACCGGTAAATGTGCGTTTGAACAAATGTGTTGCGGTACGGCGCGTGACATGGGACCGTCTCGTCGTCGTTAAATATTTTGTGAAACAACACGAAACATGCACTCAAATCATGTCTCAAATATCGGCCTTCAGTTGTAACTTACGGTAATATAAATACTTTTTTGATTATTATTGCTTTTCGAAGTGTTTATTTTATCATAGTGAGGTCGCACAATTGACTGGAGGGATTGTAAGTATTGAATGAAATCAACCCGTTTTATACACCTATCTTGTGTTGTTTAGTTAAATTGGTGTTGTGTGGTGATTGTCTTCAATTTGTTTTACGAGCAGGTCGAATCAAGCAAGCATTAGCAAAAAGTCCGTGAAACAGAATCGCTTTAGCTTCGTTGTCGACAAAGTGCTAACACGGGCGTAGTTTGTATATTTCAATCTGGAGCGTTGCACTAGTCAAACGACCCGATTTATCTCGCAACAAAAGCAACGCAGATAAATGTATTTATGGCTACAACATATCGTTTGGAGGATGTTACCACTTTTATCTTCACTTCGCCTTAATGTCTTGCCTTCGGAAAAGCTTTTAAAAGCCCGTCTCATCCCTCGAGCGACCGATGCCCACATTGTGAGGGCTTATAATGTTGCGTTTTGTTTTAATACACGGGTTTTCATTTGTAGATGCATCCATTTAGTTGCTTTTTAAGCACTATGCGCATTTAAAAAGGCTCAGAAGTTAATACACTTTAATAGTAGGTAGGTACTATATACATGGGCACTTACGTCAAACTTTTTTATTGTTATGTCTTGTAGTTGAAAGTTTGATTGCGTTTGTTATTGTAAATTATAAGACCCGATAGAGTTTCTGTGTAAATAAAAATCATTACAAAACCTAAGTACATATAAAAATAGTAAATTTTGACAGCACAACCGTTAGGTAACAGAAACGTTTAGTGATCATAAATAACATGTCTGGATTAACATGTTGAACACAATATGTGTAAGATTTCGGCCGCCTGTGAATAGTAGAAGGACAAAGGATTAAATGAATGCGGGTCCGGTGACCGGCATACTCGAGTGTCGTAATAAAAAAGACAGATGTACGTTGCTTCAGATAGGATTTGACAAATGAGGTGGTTTTATGGTATACGTGTATATTTTAATTATATAATTAATAGTTAATATGATTTACATTAAATATTTGTGTGGTGTTGAGTATGTATAAAGCAGACTCAATTTCCTATAACCTGTTTATGTTTGGAAAATGGTATTATTTGTTGATAATAACAAAAAATATATACGCATAAAATAATTAAAAAGCGAGTTAGTAAATATTTAAAGTAAATATGAATCGCAAACCTTATTAGTCATACGGCCTAGTTCCTGTTCAAAATGTTTAGCATCAAAGTACCTCAACTTTGTTAGTTACTTAAGATGCGTGATTCTGTTATCTGTAAATAATATATTATGTTGAATACTTTAACTGCACTGTTTCATACAAAGTCTAGTATCTTAGTAATAAAGAATTAAATAAATTTCAAAACACAATATTCAATTCGAACAATGAATTTTTATGATTTCTATTTTATTAATTCTCTTATCGCTATTTCATTTGTTTCCCGGATGCAAGCATTCCTTTTGTAAATTTTATGATCAGCCAATCCCATGTAGTTCTTTGTCGGCCGCTTAATAGAAATTTTTCGAGTGGTCATCGCCTTGGAAGATGTAACAAGACCTTCGCTATTTTTAAGACAGTTTGCTATTAAAGATATAGATCTATAGCTACGTGTAAGCGGGCCTTGGCATTGACCTAAAGAGTACAGTAGTTTATCATCATCATCACAGCTCATATACGTCCCCACCGAGGGGCTCGACAGCCTACCCATGTTAGGGTGATTAGGCCTTAGTCAACCACGCTGGCCCAGTGCGGATTGGTCGACTTCACATACACCATTGAATTTCTTCGCAGATGTATGCAGGTTTCCTCACGATGTTTTCCTTCACCGTAGTTTATAGTTAATACTATTACCTAATTTAGGATATTTAGCATTGCCAATTAAGATGGCCCATATAGAGACATCAGTCAGTTACTATATTTATTATATAAGTGACATTTTGTCAACAGAAATCCACAGAACCTTGGATTCTTTTTAATTTTCATTTGCAGCAAGAGTTGAATTTAAAAAAAATTCGCCATTTATTACCAAGCTTGAGAAATCTACACAAACTTTCTTTCCCTACCGCAAATTTATTTTATTTTATTAACAATCTACATAGACAAAAACCAGCAACAAAACATGTAAACACTATATCTTATCGACGAAAAACACTTATCCTCTTTTAGTGCTCACTTTATTATTTGAGCCATAAAATGCTCACTTTTGACCTAAAGCTTTCCTATCATTTGGACCATCTACCGGACTGGCTTATAAGAGTTGGTGGGATGCGCTCATTTACGCTATATAAAAGTCATTCGAATTTCCATGAATCAAGGCTATGCGTTCTCAGATGGATTAGTCCGGCATCCTTTTCTTGTTAATAGTGTATTTTAATTAAACTTATATAAATACAAAACAACTATACTATAATTGAATTGCACAATTCTAAAAAAATATACAAAAAACGTAAACAATTTTTACTTATGCTATTTATAACAAAATTGTGAAAATTAATCTTTAAATAATTATAATTTGATTCAATTCTGTATAACGTGAAAAAATGCAACTTCAAGAAACGTTTTTTTTGAAGTTGTAAATGAGGTATGTAGAAGTTGTAAATTGTAAATCAGTTGTATTCTGATTTGAACGAAAATTTTTTTCTCGAAATAATGAAAATTATAATACATAGTTCTTTATCTATTGGGTTTCTATATTATGTTAGTCGGTAACAAAAAATATAACTGTCAAGTCGGTAGTTAGGAGTCATAGAGTAAGGCGAGGTACTGTGTACCTAGAACGGCGCATGGACGTAATGGTGGGAGCACATTTCTAAGCAATGAGAGGATTGATTAATTAAGTACTTGGGTAATTATATAGTATCACATTTTGTTTACTTGAATGCAATGTGCGTATTTGTCAAAGACCCGCTCACAGTAGTAAAGTGGTTAGCTAGTCAAATAGCACTCTGTTAGTCAACCAACACAGTTCAAACGGAATTTGTTAATATTATTCAGTGTTTTAGCACGTAATTTGCTATTTGTATCTGCGCATAGATTTATGACGGCTGGTATTGGCGCCGGCCATGATTTGAGCGGGCGGCGGCGGCGGGCGGCTGTTTGGCGGTCTACGTGAAGGCGCCGAATTCAGGTCACCGCGTGGGCTTGCCATATTTCAAGTTCTTAACAATCCAGAGTTTGCATAAACGTGTTACTGAGCTTTACTCCCTGACTCCTGAAGTTTTGTTAGGTGCGATTAGTGATGTGGGAACAGCATACACAACACTATACGGCATAATGATTTCACGTAATTTTATTTATAAAATGTAGTAAATTTTGTGAAGAGGTTTGGTGCATTCTAATATTATAAAAAAACTCAAGAGGAAATACATAAACACCACATATGATTTTAATATTAGGTATGATAAATCGTCGAATCTGTTTTCGAAGGGAAATTCAGTTTTTCAGGGCTTTTTTAAAATAAACTTAAATACATACATATAATATGAAATTGGTACCAATATTATGTCGATCAATCCGCACTGGGCCAGCGTGGTTGACTAAGGCCTAAATACCCTAAGTTAGGGTAGGCTCGCGACGGGGTGCGATGTCAGAACACCTCCTCGTGGTGCACCCTGGGCAACCCGGCAGATTTTCTGCCGCGGGCTAAGAGTCTGACAGCTGCCCCGTGGAGGGGGCGTGGTGTGGCCGGGTTTAACCCGGCGGGCCACTTCACGTGGCCATGTGGGGCGTCACCTCCCCTTCTTTTTGAAGATGGGGTTGTGTGTCGCCTGGGAACCCGCTCGCGGGTCATGGCGCGTTGCGCCTTGTGCCGTTGCCCCTTTGATCGGGTTGGTGCGGGTCCTTGTTGAGCTTCGGCATGTCGTTGTTCCGAGTCGGTGCAAGCTCGTTGAGCTTCGGCGTGTCGTTGTTCCAAGGACTGAGGCTGACCCGATCAACGTGTGGCTTCGGCACACTTGTGCGGCTCCCATGAGGGGGGCGTGGGATGGCCGAGTGCTACTCGGCGGGCCACCTCGTGTGGCCACCGTGGCCGCTTTTTGCGGTGGGTCGGCGCTTTGGCGCCGCTGAGCTTCGGCTCGTGTGCGCGGCGGTGGATCCAGTGGGGTCTGCCGTCGGGCAAGCCCGTTACCCCGCACTGAGCGGGTCGGGGGCCTGGCGCACTGAGCGTCGGGCCGCGTGGAAGAAAACCACAGTAAAAAATTACCACCCGGAGTATGCCCCGGGAAGTCCTCTCCATCTCCATCTTGGAGAGGGCGTGAGGGGCCCGCCATTGGTGGGCAGGTGCCGTGGACGGGGTTATGGTCGGTCTGTAAGGGTTCCCACGACCTCGTTCGGCAGTGGCTGCGCTAGGCGCCAAAGAGGGCATATCGAGGGGTTTAGTGGGTAGTCGCTCGCTGCGGAGTCCCATACACCCTTGCCCCTGCGGGGGCTTGGACGGTGCGCAAACGCATGCACAAAAAAAAAAAAAAAGGGTAGGCTCGCGACCCTCGGTGGGGATGTGTATGAGCTCTGATAATGATTATGTAAATTTGTCGAAAATTGTCGTAAAATTGAAATGTATTGTAAGAAAATAGGAATTTTTTAAAAGCTATAGTAGGTTAGTAGTACCTATTTATTGAATCTTGAACCTTTTCATGAATTGCCTTGAAAAGTAAATATGACATTAAATGTATGACACTGTTAAGAAAAATGTTAATTCCTACATTTTTTATTTACGCAAAAATGACCTTTTTGCGTGAATTATAAGTTGTCAGGTTAGGTAAATAAATGTCATTCGCCGTTAATCTACTCGGATTTCAAGTAAAACAGGGTTTGAAGCAAAATTAAATGCAATAAACAGTAGAAAATTCTAATAAATGATTTTTTGTCATATGTGTTTATATGTTGCACATTATGTTAAGATTTTGTTGACTGTCGTATTAACCGTATATTTGCAATACATAAAATACAGGAATTTTATAAAATTTATATGAAAAAGTAATATATCACTCACATTAACGAAGAAATATATTATTATACGTATTTATCGAAAATATACTGCTATTTGCGTTAATACTACCGACAATGTGTCTAGCTTAATGATAATTTATGTTGAAATAATCGAAATGATCGTGCAAAAAGGAAATAGGTACCCGGAGCTTTAATCCTTCTCACTGTTTCGGTATAATCGTATGTTAGATTTACGCAGCAAATGCCCGATTCATTTCATCTAGAGGCCATAAAATCTAACTTAAAAAGGGATTTTCTGGAAATGTAAGGCTTTGAAATAATCATAGGAGGTCTGGCACAATAGGTCTGCTCGTCTGAGCTCCAGAGGCACGTATGCTCGTAAATACGAGGTCCCTTATTATTAGCAACCATTGTTCGCCCGCGTTGTACAGTCAGCCAAGGTGGACAACCGCTTCGGGCCAACCGTCATCGGAAGCTCACGCAGATACATTATTATTTTTTACGCTCAGTAAATAATTACCCTTTTCTTGCAAGATGGTCCTAAATGAAAATACGCGGCATGTACAACAGTATCTTTCAACGAGTAGCCCTACCTATTACACCGCCTAACTCTGCTTGTTTGCAGGTAACTATTAGTACGTTTTTCTAAATTACGAGTTACGCATACAGTGCAGTTACAAAATAATTACAATTTTTATGCCGACTGTACTCCTAGCGAGACTTCGGATATCCGACACTCTTAAGCTTTATTATGCAGCTCTGGTTCTCCCGACCATTGCACAATTCAATCCTAAATAAACGCAATCCCGCCATAATTAGCTATGGCATTGATGAATTCACGACCCGCCATTTTGAAATGCCGAGCATAGCTTAATAAAAAATTGTGCTTATGGAGTTCGTTTTTCTATTCTATTGGTCTTATACTGTTGAAATATCGAATGTTTGGTCGTAGAGCAGGTTCTCTCAGGTAAACGCCGAGAGGATACAAAATATATACCATTTATCTTTGATCTGACATATCCTATTGTGAATGGTCGAATTTTTATTGTAAAGAATGACTATCAAAGATATTATACATTCAGTAACTTAGAAGAATTATTTTAAAATGAAATTTTCCTTGTCGATGTTCCTTATTTAACTGGATTATACTGAGTTAAAAAGACATGCGAAACTTTAATTGCACTGGACTTTGATTATGGCCAGTCTAGTTCACAAAATCTATTTACTCAAGATAACCTTAGGAACGAAAACATAACGATATAATACATTTTAGCTGCTTTTTCAAATACCGGTTGCGTTAGAAAAATAAAAAAATGTTAACTTTCTGTTATGAAAATCATAATATTACTGTTGTTGAAAATTGTCATAACGTCATTGTGAAGTTAATTTTTTTTGGTGTTATTTTTTTCAAAGCTACTAAGCCACTTTTCAAATATTATTTTCGGTTATTGTGATTTCTTGTATACCTAGTAGAAACTCTACATAGTTCTTCACACAAGAAGCTTAATCGTAACTCTTTTTAACCGACTTCAAAAAAGGAGGAGGTTATCAATTCGGTTGTATTTTTTTAAATGTTTGTTACCTCATAACTCCGTCATTTTTAAACCGATTTCCAAAATTCTTTTTGTATTTGATAGAGTATACTGCAAGGGTGGTCCCACGGTCACCAAAGTCAGGATCGGATGGTGGGATCCCATAGAAAATCGAGGAGTGAGCTGGTATTAAATTAGTGTTTCTTTCACTAAAAAGATTTCATTCACTAAGAAGTTAAAAATAATTTTTTTTTACAAAAAAAACACCGACTTCAAAAACACTGAAAACTTAAAAATAATCTTCTTCTATATTGAAGTCGGTGACAAATTTTAACACTTTCTAGGAGATCATCGTTTTCCGCCGACTTCAATATAGAAGAAGATTATTTTTAAGTTTTCAGTGTTTTTGAAGTTGGTTCTATTTTTTGTAAAAAAAATTTGAAACTATCTAAAAGTTGAGTTCCAAATCAAAAATCTAAATTAGAAAATTTTTTGTAGAGTGGTCAGTGGTATTTAACTTAACTAAAATTTTTGTGTCGAGAGTAAACACATACACTGTGTTCTGTACAATAAAAGTAATGAAAAAGCCAACGTCGCGGCTCTCGGTAAAGGGCATCGATTAGGAACATGCGCAAGAGCAACAAAAGTGTTTTTAACATCGATCCATCAGCCATAGGCTCGATAAGGCTTATACCTGTCACACTTGTAAGAATTAAAGCTTTTAAAAAAACGAGTCATCGTGATTCAATTGAAAATATGCATTATTTATGAAAAGATATAAAGGACAGGATGGAAATAATTTAAAGTAGGTACTGGGTCACATTGTTGTTCTTAGGTTACCTATTCAATTAGTATTTGAGTGAAATAAAACTCTCTCACATTTTTAGTTGCTACTAAATATTTAATTTTATTGACTTAAAAATGATTTTGCCGTTTGAACATTTCATTTAGTCATATTCACATAATAATAGGAAAAAATGTTACTAAAGAACTTTTATATAATTTTAACTTTGTTGTAGAAACAAAATGTTAGCTATTCTTATGAATACTACTTCTGAACTGGTTTTCTGGCACTTTGAGACTATTTTGGTACAAACAATCTTGTCATAAATTGCAACGTCGGCGTTGAATACTTTTAGTGCTATGAACTTTTAAGTAGCATAAATATTGGCTAAGTAGTAACTAGCATATAATATATTGGCATTCGCTATGTATACTATTTTATTCTTCCATTGCACGATGTTTAAGGTTTATTAATGTTTCCTGTGTTGTTCTGTCTTTTTGATAATATATTTACAGTAATACGGTATATAAAAACATATCTTGTAGCGTACCTTCTGCTTATTCGTTAATTTATTTGCAGTGAAACTTTAATGTGGAGAAAACGCTTCATAATAAACTATCAGATTTCTACGTATAATCGAAGTTTTTCATTGTTGCTTTTGATATAAAAGAGATCCTTGGTTTTTACTTGTAATTATAGACATTAGTAATTATTTTTTTTTCATAACATTTTAAATTGTATGTATACCTACGTTTACCGACTGAAAAAAAAATTGTCGTGCTTGACTGTTCCCAAAAGCTCTTGTAAGAAGATAAGTATCTGATGTACACTTGTGTATCAAAGACTAATGTCGGCTGTTGATGTACGCATCGAGATAAAGACCAAAGTGACAAGTGGAAGCGACCACTTAGCCGCGACATTCCAATTTATTCTCGTTAAAATATAGCTTTTTACTATTTTAAGCTCCGTGCAGTTATCATCAGTAGTGGATAAATTATATGTTCTCGCAAATTAACATTTGATTTTATATTGTTTAAGGGTTAAAAATAGAGTCACATTACATTTTTAATCTAGATGTTTATAATTATTACTTTATGATTTTTCGAAAATTGCATTAAATATAAAATATCGGAAACACAAGTTTGTGAATTACATTTATGGATCATAATTACTATTGACTGACTTGCTAACGTACGATTTGCGTATACGTACCAAACTACCCCGGTATTTTCCGAAATGTAGCGAAGGAAGAGTATATTGCGTTGAGTCCACTTGGACTCTAGATATCCTTCTTTATATTTAAAACTTGAATGATTTATTACATACTCATTTAAAAATTTCATTGTCAAAAATTATTTAACGCTGGTACAGTATTAGCCAAGTTAATAGAAACTTTTTATAATACATTTTATCCAAATCCAGAATTTCTTTTTGCTTTACAGTTTTTATTCAGTTATATGTACAAGAGTTCCTGGTTTCAATGAAACACATGTCGTATTTTAGTTCTTAACTTCACACAATTTTTATTAAAAAATTACAGTTATCTGTCATATGCTTACTATATAAAATTATCACCACGGTTTGCGGTCATTTAGATGACAAAGATGTCTTTATTTTGACGTTCCACCTTAGTAGGTACTGTCAACTTTCATGAATATGCATAAAAAGTAAATCTTCATCATCGTAATAATAAATACATATACAATATCGTAAACTATTAAAATGCATATAGGTGCCCACTTCTTAATATAAGGCAATTGTTTGAATCCTTAATAGTGACTACTTTATTATTTTTATCCGTTTTAGTCTCCCCATTCCAAACTAGGCTTAAAGTAAGTAATTTATTGCGAGGCCCTTGAACTTAATGATTTCCTAATACTAGTTTATCTTTTGTTTCGCAATAAACACCACGCTTCCTGAAATGCATTCAGGAAGCGAGGTGTCAACTAAATGTCAAAGCCAGAGAAGCAATAATAAGTAGTCATTGACCTCAGCATATCTTTGGAATTGTACTTATAATTGGGACCAGGATGGCTATTACCCGGGTATGTTTAATTTATGAATGCCATCAAATAATATAGTTTCACAATCCTATTTTACGTTCGCTCGGGTGCACTGTACAGTATCTATACCCATAAAATCGAAATTACCTAATGAATAATACGGGATTAATTTAATAGTTCTAACTCTTACGCGACTTTTGTTATTTGCTTTCTCATAATTATAATAACGCACTTCATTCAATCTGATCACATCTCCGGTTACTAAGATGTCGTAAAAATATTATGTGTGAAATTTAATATGGTGGTTTAGCAGCGGAATAGAATACAGCCAATTATAGCCGGGTGTGACTAAAATGACGCCTAATATATTTTGTTATTTACGGATTTTATTACCTTCTTAACAGTTATCTTAGTTTGCTGGGAATAAGGAGGAACCGATTAGATACAAGAAAGTTTTTAGCAACCACAGCGGCTAGCAATCCGCCAGGAAGTACTAAACAGCGACAGTTAAAAAAAACACATTTCATTACTTCATCGGTCGAGTTTATTTTAATACAGAAATTAATATTTTACAAAAATATAATTATACAGTATATGTGTGCTGAATAAGTGCAGAACTTAAACTTAATTTTACCTCAATGATACTTAATTCTTCTACTAGTTAGGCCTGAATTTTCAATTGGCAGGTAACTGTCATACGAGTAATCAATACAAAATAAGTTTCTCACATCACCCTTTTCATTTAAAGATAAGTGCTATCTGATAATTTAAAAAAACTATCGTTAGGGAATTGTCTATAGAAGGAATAGAGTAGTGTTTGTGGTAATTTTGGTTCATACAATCTGAAATGCTTCATAGGGTCGTCAAGTGCATGCGCGCATTATACTTTAAGATTTTTATTTTCCATCAGTAATTACGAACGGTGAACATTAAAGTTTTGCTCGGCCACAGCAGCGAATATAAATCGGGTGTTTCATGAAATATCGAGTCGCTGCCGTGGGCTACGCGGTTCGAACGCGTCGCCCGCCCTTATCTCTGTCGATACGATTTTATACGATATTCGATTTTTCTTTTTGTGACTTTTATGGATCGCTTGTTCGCGGTGTATCGATAATTCGAGATCGGTCTTTTATGTTATAATTCGAAGCAGGTAGCGGGGGCTTAGTCACACTTGAAAATATTTTTAAAATCGATAAATATTTATGTCTATTTATGAATGTTACTGCTCATTTAGAAAATCACTTGGTTTACGCCAGATCAGCTTCTAATAAAAAGTATTAAGCCGCAAACCGGTCGGAGGCGTCGTTCTCACAGGTACCCAGCGTGGTTCATAACTGGCTACTTTATGCTATTGTAATGATCTAGGAGCAGCTACTGCGGACAAAAACGCGTGCATTGTCTGTGCACTCGCTGCCGTATACGGCCAAGCATTTTATCACTTCGCGAGTTACTGAGACACTTCCGAGGAAACGAGAAAAAGTTTTGAGTTCTTATAGTGTCTTAATTTACACTTGTTGGTGACTCGAGGTGGCATATTTTAACACTTATATACAATTTCAAACAAAAGCTGAGGTATACGTAATGGCAGCACAGTTATTACCAATGTCATGATTTTCAAACATTTTTCTTAATTTTTATAAAATCGAGCCACGTTATTGTTTTGACAATAGCAATTAAATCATTATGCGATAGTGAAATAATCTATCAGTATAGGTACATATTTTACTATAAATAAGAGGCATAACATGTACACTCGAGAACAAAAAGATAGATACGGTCAAAGTTACAAAAATATGTATACTCTGCCAACTCTACCTTAAGTCATAAAGTCAGTCAATCAATGTATAAATTGATTTGACTGACTTTATATACATATTTTGTAACTTTAGCCGTTTCGATCATTTTGTACTCAAGTGTACATACTGCAATTTGAGATAAGTAGTTCAGATCTATGACTGAATGAAGTAGCTTCAAACCAAAATTTTAAGAGATATAGACAGGAAGGTAATATAGCAAGCCTCCTGGGGAAATCTCTATACGAACAGATGACCACAGCCAATGACCGTTGATGTACCTGTGCGCGAGTGAGGTTGCTAAAGAGATGTTGCCATGTGCTAACAGTGCAGGGTTTTAAGTCGACAATGTGCAATCGCCTAAGTGACTTCGGTCATAAGTGTTTGTATTTCTTACAACCCATGTTGAATATATATAATATAAACATTTCCAAATAAATAAAAATGATAATGGTACATAGATAGGTTCTGAATTAGGATTGCAAATATCCCAACAGGCGCTCCTGTCTATAACTGCCACTGCAGATCATAAAACACATTCTGTTGTTGAAATGTGGTCGCAGTGAGATTGTAGCCAGTTCCTCACTTGTTGAGGAGTCGTCCAGGTGAAGCTCGCTTTCACCTTCGGCTTTATCATCACTTAGCATCAGGTGAGATTACGGACATGAGCTTTTCTGTCGTATGTAAAAAAAGGTTTATCACTCAACTCCAAACCAGTTCACGAAACTTACTCTGATTTGATTTGATGATAGATTATTGCTTCAATTGTCGCGTTGCCAAGTTCGCGAACAAGACATTAGTACTAATTACGTTTTTATTGATTTTTTTAAAACTGGAGCATTTATTCACAATTTAACCGCTTATTGTGTTAGAACGATAAATAAAAAGAGAACCATTTTCATTGTTCTAATTAAACCTGTTAAATTTCATGGAAAAAATATATATAACTGTTGTTGAAAATTATAAAATAGGTAGTTGAAATGTATACCAATATATGTTATATATATATTTCGGTGACAGGATTTTTTACAGAGTAACAAAGTAATTTTTAAATAAACTATGTCGTTATTGTTTTTTTGTTTCTTTTCTTTCAGTGCACAGCAATTTTAGTGTATCTTCTAGTAACACTGGCAGAAGAGAGAAGAAAAAAAATATTGGACATACACACAAAATTCAATAAAAACAGGACGAGAGTATTAACCAATAACAATGAAAGAAGAGAAAGAACAAAAAAAATACTTATGAAATATCAAAGATGTGTGCAAGGCCAACAAAGGACCCTGTCTCAACACAATGCTTCTAAGTCATACACAGCGAAAATCTTTTGATCTGACTGTGAAATGTTATACCACGCACAATCCTAATCCGTTTTATACCACACTATCTATTCATGTTTATGGTAGCATGTTGTGCTGGATTTTGCTTCAAAGCAAAAATTAAGCCTTATTTATAAGAAAATATATAGGAAGATGCCTGACATGAAATGAAAATGCATCCCAGATGGTGTAGGTGGAGGTCGATAAGGCTGGAAATTTGAAAGCTAGGGTTAAGGAATTGAAACTTGTCTATGTGTATTTTAATCGTGTCGTTATCCAGCCGAAATATTGCTCGCCCACCAATGCAAATTAAAAAATATGTCATCGAAATAAATAACATTTAATAAGTATTCTGTAGTAGGTGACAGGTGTATAGGGTGCAATCTATAATATATAAAGCTCACTAATGTAACATAAATCTCGAATTTCGAAAACTATTCGACTCATGAACATGAAATTTGAGAGTAAAATAGTTTATCTACACTCATGTTCTAATTCTAATATTAAGAACTCAACACTAATATTTTAAAGGCATAACTTAAAGCCCTTGGTCTTTTACAAATTACATTATAATACAGGTTCGCCATAAAAAACCAGTACTTTAATGTAACTCGAATTCCAATAAAATACAGTTCGATTGACGAAGCCCGACCAAGGAGGTTTTGTCACAATTTTCTTTTGTGCCAGTACATTGTCTATGGCGGCGCGTGCAACAGCGCATGCGCGGTAGAATGTTGGTGTTGGCGCCATTTCTCTGAATTTTTCATTCATTATTTTGCTGTTATTGGTTAAAATAATAAATAATATAAATGTATGTAGTTTTAGATTTCTGTATTAGTTTCACAATTGCACTGTTCAAAATGCAAATAATTATTAGAATAAATGAGTTTCATTTTGATTTAATTTTGTGTCTTTTATTTAATTTAGGTAACCACTGATTGCATGAGTGTAGATAAAGTATAGTGTATGAAATTGCACATAATTTGGTCTTAAAACACTCGTGTGGTACTATTAAAATTCTCGGCAAGCCTCGAATTTTAAACACACACTAGTGTTTTAAGACCCCCTATTATGTGACTATTTCATAAACTACTATTATGAATGGGTCATGTCAAAAAATAACGGATTTTACGAAACTCAACCATCGAGAGGGTGAACATACGTTTGAAAGTTTGTATGGAAGTCTGTTATTTTTGAAGCTAGAAGCATGAAAATTTGTATTTAAGCTGATCATTAGAAATGAGTGAACACCGCGATATAGCGTTTATAAAAATTCCCCCATTTCAAAATGTGAATTAGGGGATAACATTTTGTTTTTATTTTAGTGTTACACTAACAACTGCTAACTGTATTTCAACGGAACTTTTTTGAAAATCTTTGGAGTTAGAGTTTTTATTGCTTTTATTACGGCAAAATATAAAATTCCCTTTTTTTTTTTTTTTTTTTTTTTCGGGGGGAAATGCGTAATCGCACCGTACCCGCCGTTGGCTGGACGGAGGGCGTGTGTGGGGCTGGCCCGGCAGAGTGCCAGGCCGACCCACTAAAACCCCCCGGTGTTCTCCGTGCCCTTATGGGCGCGCATGGTAAGGTCCACACTGCGACTACCACTACCAGCGCGCCCGGGCAAGCCCGACCAGGGGTCGGGCTATCGCCAAGGGGGGATTGCTCGAGAACACCAGGGCAATCCCCAGACGGAGGGCCTTGCGGCGGCGTGCACGGGGCCGACCGTGCACGCAGGCCTCCACGGCAGGGTCATTAGACGGGCATTGCTTGTGCAAATGCCCGCCTTCGCCTGCCTGTCCGTCTGCGGCGGATGGGAGCGGCTTGAGGATCATTCTCCCGCTCCCTCTCCGCAGCCTCCTTCTGCGAGATGACGTCCTCGCAAAAGGAGGCGACAGCCCCCCATTCCGCCTCGCCGCGGAGCATGGCCACGATCATGCTCGGCAGCGAGAGGTTTCCGCCTCCCAGCGCAGCGTTGAGTTCGCTGCGCTGGCGTCGCCAGGCCGGGCACACCAACAGGGTGTGCTCGGCAGTGTCGTCGGGAGCGTCGCAGTGATGACACTGCGGCGTTTCCTCCCGACGCGCGACTCGGTGCAGGTAGTGACCAAAACAACCATGTCCGGTCAGTACCTGCACCATACGGAATGAGAGACTGCCCTGCCGGCGCCCTACCCACTCCTCCAACACCGGACGAATCGCGTCGATCGTCCGGTGGCCGGCAGCTGGGAAGGCGAGTGCCTCGCCCCATCGACGCAGAGCCTCCCTCTGCGCCTGGGTACGAACCCGCTCCACTTCCTCAGGAGCGGATCGTTCCCCCCGTTCTTTAATGGCAACCCGATGACGATACACCTCCGCATGGACAAAATATAAAATTCCCTATAGAAAAAGAAAGTAACTCGCGCGAAGTTGCGGATGGAAAGCTAGTCAAGGATATACTCGTAACATCAAAACAATAGAGGAATAGCTTCCTCAGCGCTGTCAAGTTAGTCAATAGTGGATGCTGATTATTATCCCGTATAAATCGTTAAACTTTTACACAACAACAGCGGACAGATTCAACATCGCAGCTTTGACTGTTGCAAATAATAATAAGTAATTGTGCACACTTCTCTTTTCACATCGAAGAAGGTTAATGAGCATAAAAAATGGACACTGCTTATGAATTCCTGTTGTGTACACAGTTTTCGAAAAAGTTTCGCAGGCGAATTATTCAAAATGAGTATCAGGGGATAACATTATACTAACCAATTTATGACTTACTGCCACGTTATTACAACACTTTTCTGGTCGTGTCGCGCCCGTGTTCGGAATTTATATAAAGTATTGCTTTTAAATAAAAAAAATATCGTGTTCGTTGCTCGAGGGTTGAGGGTACGATCGATTGGCTTTATGATGGGTATTTTTATTATTTTATGTTAATGCACTAAATACGTAGTTATAGGGGAATGATTGCACATGTATATCATCTTGCAAGCAAGTTGCCGCGCCTAGGGTCAGATATTCACATAGCGTATTCCATTATTATTCGAGTATAGTTAAAAATACAACGATCTCTTTGAATTTTTAAGTTAATCCATATTTTTTGTGTTAATTTATGATACAGTGCAGAGTAAATTATTATATATTGATGTCAAATAACACTTGCCCATCACAGGTTAGTATCAAACAGTAACTATTATAGCATCGTCTGAGATTTTCATTCATAATTGTCCGATGTATTAGACTTTGCATGTAGAGACTTTTGTTTTACGATATCAGTGATTAATTCGTCAAGCTATCGACTATAGAAATGTTAGAATTGAATAATTTTGTTATAGACACATTGCAGGAAAAATATTCATCAAATATTAACTCTGAATCAGAATAGTGATTTTATAAAACAACGCATGACGCACCAAATAAGCTGTATTTGGTGCTACAGTTTAAGTTAATATTCAATGTATAAGACTTCAAGGCGCCATTTGAAGTCTAACGCTTAAAAAAATGAAGATTTGAATATCTGATTTCGTTTTAATGATAATTGAATGGTCAAAAATGATATGATAAATATCATATTAATTTGCATTATCCATATACTTTATCTGAATTTCTGAGCGTTACCTTTAAAAAATTGGTATATTAATGCGTTTTAATACAGCGCTAATTATTAAGATTTTATAATTGACTAAGCACAAATGGGTTTCGAAATCACCTACTTCCTGCAAATTTTAGAATTTTCTGACAAATATGAGATAGGACTGTCGTGTAGCTTAAGCACATAATTATGGAAAAACAATTAAAGAGCTTATTAATAATTAATGATATTTCTTCTTAGGTACAGTCAACAATACGGCAAGCTTTACACTTGCAGAACGAAAACCACCACTATTACGAGCGCTATAAGGGTAGTCCATAGCTCAAACTGTTACGTGTATACATAACAGATTTTCATTGAAGAAGAGTGTTTTTTTGTTTCGTGTACTTATGATATAAGAAAACAAGAGATTTTTAAACTAAACATTTTAATAAATTTTTGAATTATTATACTTCATAAGCTCAAGAATAAAGTCTTAAAGTCTACAAGGCGTGTAAATTGTTGCGTGCTCGCACACATGAAGTTGAATATGTGACTGTGTGAGCAGCGTTGCGAATTCACGTTTAACTTCGCAGCGATCTAAGAACTACAAGAATAGACCGCGCTGTCGATAGCATCGCTCGTTTCGCAAAAACTGGCGTTTACAGGAGTTAGTTGGAAGGAAAAAAAAGTATGTGCAGGTAGTGTCGGGGCTTATTGTCGTGTCATAACTTGTCGCGACGAGGCTCGTTACACGCCGCCGGAGCCCGCCGGGAATCGGACACCTGTTGCGTGAGTGCGGTGGATGCGGTGCACCTCACCAACTTCGGCAGCCGGAGACGGTATCGTGTATTTTGCGTTTCGCAATCAATCAAGCTCAGGATGTCGATTCTGTAAAATTCGAACAATAGCTCGCATCTCACTTCGATATTCACGCTCACTTCGCATAAGATACAAGATACCCTTACATAGTCATTATCACGAGTTAGTAGCGATAAAATTCTAATAAATACCTCAGAAGTAGTTTTTATCACCTTTAGAAATAATTTTAAATGTATTTTTAAACTATGATAATAAATTTTGCCTGTTTTCACTCACAAAATAGCAACGTTTTATTTGTCACTTTGTTTCGAGTTCGTGTGCGAAGTGAGCTTCGAAGTGATAAAGGAATTCCCTTTACGGAATGCCACTTCATACGTCATCCCATACTTATAATGTCAAAATCTCACGGTCACTCTAGTTCCACTCGCTACCACGCTCGCAAGTGTAGCGCTGTAGCACAGATTACTTAATAGTTTCTAGTAACTTCGAATCTACATTCGAATTTTGAGAATGCCAATCTAAGAACTCACTGCGGTATCAGATTCGAAGTCTAAAGTGAGGTATTACAGAATCACACTACAGCACGCGTAGCACAAGGATCGCGAGAGTATTTTCTCGGCCTATTTCTCTACACCGAAATGGCACTTTTGACAGTAGCGAATGAGATAGCTACGAGTATGTTTGGTGTCGAGAAAGTGACAGTTAATGATAGACATGTTTATCTCGGGGTCCTTGTGCTACGCGCGCTGGACGGCTTCGGAATGCTCGAGGCTGGGTTTGCGAGAATCTCTCGAGGTCACAACTCTTAGATTTTTGATTGACACTTTGTGATCGCTTTAAATTATTGTATTTTTTCTATTGTCGATGAAAATTTCCAATTTGAGACTGCACTTTTTTAAATAGCAAAATAAATTGAAATTGGAATAATTCAATACGAGAAAAAAATTCGGCTCGAGCGGGAACTGAACTCGCGTCTTCAGCATACAGTGTTGATGCCTTGACCACTGTTGCCAGCCCCAACGAAATTTTACTGTTAATGAAAGTAATGTCACAAATACTTATAAAAGGACATTGGGCATTTTACTATGGAACATTTACCCACGGCGAACAAAAATATGATTAGATGTATAGGTTACATCTAGATTATAATGGGATAGGTCGCATATCTGTGGGTCGTGGGATTAACACGAAACTGACCATAAAAGTATAAAAAATAATAAGAATAGTATTTTGTGCACTTGTTTTCATGCAAAAATCAAAAAGATATAAAGGTAAAATAAAGGAAAAACATATTTCTCGATTCATTGTTATTCGGTTGCATCCAAACACAAGGCACAGGGAGATAACAGTAGTTAAACACATCACACAACGGATGACGAAGTGACAGCTTTTCGCACGCGGTCGTCCCGTCAGTCAATTTGTTTCAATCAAGTGCGCCAACACTATGAATGGACAACTTTTTTGGATGCGTTCCGTTACACTATTGTATTTTTTACATACGACAGAGAAGCTCTTGGCCTTCATCTCACCTAATGGTAAGTGAAGACGTGGCCGAAGGTGGAAGCGAGCTTCACCTGGACTCCTTCTGGTTTTCCTGCCGGAGAACTTAGATAAGACGGCGGTAGCTAGCCAGGCGGGCTTAGAAGCACTACCACCGACCAAACCGAGCAGAAAAACTTCTGCCCCCATGGGGAATTGAACCCTAGACCTCCCGATCAACACCCAGTGGTCTCAACCACTAGACCACGGAGGCGGTTAAAGGTTTATTTTGTTATTTTTTATTAAGTCTTAAAAGTAGGTAGGTTAGTCTTGATCTTAAAAGTAAGGTAAAAGTAACATTCTGGCAAAGTGGCAACGCTGTCAACTGGCGCAAGTGCAGTGCACGTGACATAACCCGTTTTACGAGACTTTGCGAGAGAGAGAGAGAGAAGGAGAGGGAGTAAGACGAACATAACACTCCAACCGCATTACAGGTATAATTCAGATGATAAATACTACGAAGTGATATTTTAATTTTCTGGATGGTCATATTTTTATTCAAATACTAGCTATACGCCCGTGTTATTTTTGTTTTCCTGTGAGAATTATATATGTTGTAGCCTATGTTCATCAGGAATAATGTAGGATTCCAAATGTGAAAGAATTTTCAAGTGTTCCAGTAGTTTCGGAGCCTATTCAATGCAAACAAACAATAAAATCTTTCCTCTTTATAATATTACGAGTAGTATAGAAAATTATGTTCCCCATTGATCTGAATTGAAATAACTACAGGAAATGAAAGCTGGGTAAAAGCAGCAGGAATTCAAACTACATATTTTGGTTTTTGTTCGATACTTTTTAAAAACCGGGTAAAAAAGCCCAATGTCCTTTGTGAGTTTGCTTTATTCTTGACGAATTTTGAAGAAATTTGTAAAGATTTCTAAATTGGATGTTGATACGTAGTTATTAGCAGTGAATAAACACTATTTTGGCTTAACAAAGTACAAAAGAGATCAATACAGTATACATAGAGGCTAGTAAGAGCTCGTTGGCCCAGTAGATAAAACTGTTAAATTTTCTGTACATAAGTATATATTCCATAAGTATGTCAATTATGAACAAGTCGTCTTATCACTCGAAAAAGTAATTTCACGCAAAATAAAAAGTAATCTTTTTTCTGATTAATTATTCTTTTCAAAGTCTAATTAAGAGTAAGACCATGCGGTTATTAGGTTTATGTTACCATGCTACTTTTGAGATTGTATCAATTCTTACACATTTCACACGGAATGCGATAAACTCCATACTTTGAAATAGAAAGTGCGTCTTCTTTTATTGAACAATGAGAAAAATCGATGAGCTTACCCATACAGTCATTTCATAACAATCACTTCATATTAGTGAACCATAGGACACAATTATAATTTGAACGAAGTTTCACTACCCTGATATAGTTTTCATCTGTATTCAATAGATTTTTGACATTCATTGAAACATAATATGTATAAGTATTTTTTTTAAATTTCATCTTTAAAGGGTTGAATGTTTTTTTGCTAATCCTTTATTTCGCAACATTTTAAGTGTCATATTTTTACTGATATTCTTTTCAAGCTTTTACTTTATGATTATTATGTTATTTTTTATTGCTAACAGATGTATTTTCAGGGAAATATAAAAAAACGCGTAACTGTGTGCCTAATAGCTATTATTGCCCACTGAACCATCTCTATATAAGTTATGTACTTATTATGGAACTTTATTACTTATCTACACTAATATTATAAAGAGGAAAACTTTGTTTGTTTGTTTGGTTGCAATGAATAGGCTCAAAAACTACTGGAACGTTTTTAAAAATTCTTTCACCATTCGAAAGCTACATTATCCACGAGTAACATAGGCTAAATTTTATTTTGGAAAAAAATAGGGTTCCTTAAGATATTTGGGTTTTTCGGACACAATGTGTAAAAAATCAACCAGAAAAGTAACTTATTTTGCGTACGCTGCCTAAACTATAAAAGATAGAACCATAAAATGTTCTAATTAATTGTAGATCTTATAAATATCTACAAAAAAGTCCGCAACACACTATACCTATCAATATCGAGTGAGGCACAACAACCATTTTTTTATTTAAAAATCTTGAATTTTTTTGGACTACATTTAAACGCATTTATTTTTCTCATTCTATTAATCCTTATCAAAATAAATATTTCATCACTAAGTACAGTTTATGTAGATAATATTTGGTCTGTGAATGATTAAAATTGGACGTTTGGTTTTCAAGTTATGGCGAAATTAAAATATTACGATTTCTGCTGCACGGACCGTTGCGAAGTGAGCGTCACCAAGGCGCGCGCGCGCGTGCGGGAGGTTATGGAATAAAATGGAGGAAAAAATTAAACACTGTGTTAAGCATTTCAATGGCGAAACGTAGTTCGCAGGCACAGCTAGTTATCTATACAGATAATATAGCCGTTAGGTATCCGAATAGCTTATATCATAAACTCTAACTCCTCGCATCAGAATAAGGTAGGATTTATGAGTGAAATAACTTTATAGATTTAGTTCTAGGTTGCTGACGACGCATATCATTATGATGACTTTTTTGCATTATAAATTTAATTTAGGGAGATAACAAATCCAGAGTATTACGTTTTTACTAAATCGAGTGTTGTATATACGAGTACTTTGAATCAAAAAATTTTGTCAAAGTATATACTTTTATAATGATCGTGTGACAAAACCTAAGTTCAACTACAAAGTATAAACTTTGATCAACAAATAAGGTATTTAGTGTACTTAGACGCTTCACGCAATGGCCTAAATGAGACAAAATTTGAGTCCATCAATTTGTTATTTATGTATGTAATGGTTTCGAATAACACCTTACGGTACCCAAGGCACCCTCACCCGCTCACGTCGCACCCAGCCGAACTAAGCTCTGACTGACATTTCCAACATCGACATACATTCCACCATTGCTGCTTTTATTGGGCATTGTTGCTGAGATAATATTGATACTGTACCCTAGTTGCTTATGCACATTACCTGTTCTACAAGAAAAAAGTAAATGACAGAGTAATAAAGTTTAAAATAAACTAGCTATTATAGAACCGCATTAAAATATGAATAGGAATTAAAAAGTATATTTAATATATTATATAAGGGCGTAGAATTTATTATAACGATCCACGGCTCCGCTTAATAAAATGCGCATTGCTAGAGGCGAACATAATGTCTTATTATGTTCAATGGTGCTTGTGTAGACGCAAATGCAGCACAGCTAAATGAACGTGTTCAGTTTAGCGTTTCAAATGCTTGCATTACACAGATTTATTATTAAACTTACACATATGTTTTAGTCCATAACGTAGTACCTAACTCTGCTCTGATGTATTTTTTGTTCATGAGCTATTTAAATTGGGGTAATTATCCGTGATCCCACTAATGCTGAATGTTTGGAGATGTTGTCTTTAATATTAATATTAAATTGAATAACGTAAATACATTGAATAATATTACACAAAGTATCATAAAAATTCAAGACATTCCACATAATATTATTGGTTCGCATTAAGTACATTCATTTAATGATAATACCAAACACAATATCTGTTATTATTATTCAAATAGAAACAACGATAGAAGCTGGTAACAAAGTTTGCTATTTTTATAGGCTCTAGTTTCAGTTAAATATTCAAAGTCCAGGAAATAATAGTGCAATAGCAAATATAAGCATTAAAAATTCAAATTGCAGCATATTTTTAACATTTATCTAAAATCTAATACGTTAAAAATTGTTGTAGGTAATGTAGATATAATTACACACATATCCTTCATTTCATTTGTAGGAGAGCTACTGCTTTATTACTTAAAAAAGCTCTAAAAATATCGTAATAATTTATAAAGAAATGAATAAAACAACTCTCTTCATCCTTAATAGTAGTCCCTTTGGCGCCCATTAAACAGTTGGTCATTTTTCACTTATTGATATTTAAGCTACAAAGCTTTAAAAATAACACGGCATAACCTTCTAATCGTATCGCTTTGCCCCCGATCCTAAATCCACCATGCGGCGGAATGCCGGAGAACAAGTTTTCTATCCGTCCCACTCTCTTCGGCGGTGTAAATATAGCTGTCCCTATCAGCCGCTTGTCATTTTCTATAAGTTTTTCTAACATTCTCCGCTCACGCCGCCCCCACCGTTTCGGCCAAACGCCTGCCTTTGAACGATAACTTTTATTTGTTCAACAGTTATGACTATTGTTTGAGACACTGATGTTTGTTACGCTTGGTTAGGGACGAGTGTTTGCCGTCGTTTAATGAGGCTCTATTACCTCATCTTTCTAATGATACTATTTTATTTTACATCCAGCACCGTTACCAGCCGTCACGTGTTCTTTGTTTCCGTGTACCTATGCATTTTGAATATTGTATTAATTGAGTGATAGATATCTATATACCTATACATATAGACCGTTGGTTAATGTCATTCGTTTCGACTGAATTTGAAAAAGATCGAACTTTCCAGTTAGACATAACCTTGTCGAAGCTATAAATATAATATAACAAATAATAGTACATTTGACTGGTTTGCCTGAAAAAAGCAAACTTATTGCAAAAGCTATTTATTGTAGGTGCATATGTGTTATCTAACAATTACCGATGGTGTCAATTAACATAAACTAACAAGCATTCCGATAAGCGCACCAATAAAACTCGACAATGTTGCAGTGTGCCTCGGCTGCGGCTAAAATCTTAATCTAAGCATACTTCGTTCGTCGGCTGCTTAATGCTAACGAGTTACAAATTAAAAGAGATCGAGACGTGTGCCAAAGGTAACTTTATGGGCTTCGCATGTCTTATATCAATAAATTATTAACAACGCACCTTGTTTGATTTCACATTTACAGTAACCATTTGTCACTTTAAAATGTGCTTTATGCCTTTTATTGATAGTCTAAAATGCTTTACATGTCAATGTTGTTAAGATGTTGGATTTTAATCCTTAATTCCGGGGCTTTAGTATTTAATTCTTGTTGGTGTGTATACTGTATACAAATGAAGAGTTACAAATGGTAGCGAGTGAGCAGGTACTTGAGCATGGGCGAGTAAGGCGAGAATATTTAGTTTTAATTAATACGGCGGATCTAGTCTGCGTATTCGCTATTTTCAATTAGGTACCCGGCGCCCGGTAGCATGTTTTGAATTGTGTGATTTAATGGGATCTAGCATTGCCTATTCTGTTAATATTGTACCTATCACGAACTTCGTTGGAACCTAGGTCAGACTCAGTACACGATATAGGCAGATATGTAATTTACTATACCAGTAGTCGACCCTTTCTGGGACCACAATCATGAAATAATTTCAGGGCCATGATCTAACACCTTTACTACTTCAGTTCAGTATTAGACAAGTGAAAAATATTAAGAAACTGTGTTCTGTTTATTTACATTAAGTACTTTTAAATTAAAAGATACATTACGTTAAAATATAATTTCATACTGTAGTATGAGCGTGTGTATACAATTTTTTGTATGGGTGATGTTTATAGTTTGTGTTTTATATTTTGTTTGTACAATAAAAATGAAACTAGTTTGTTGCGATTAAAGTATGAAACGGAACTCTACTCATGTGACGGTACTGAATAAAACTCCGCAGTTCAGATGTTTTCATGTAATCGATTTCAATTAGTTACCTACTCTTTTAGCTGGGCATGGATAGAATAGATTAGTAAACTTATTTAAAGCCCCTTTCAGTACTCAAATCAGAGTAAATGAAAACAAATGTCAATATGGCGTTGAGGATTTCATATAATTTGCATGAAAACATATGATATCGTAAACTTACATTGAACGTGAATTCCATCCGTGTTTGCTGTTCAAGTTACTGATTTAAGTGCACTGTTCAAATTTGTAATGTCG
The DNA here is from genome assembly GCA_963935595.1 of Schoenobius gigantellus. Classification (NCBI taxonomy): domain Eukaryota; kingdom Metazoa; phylum Arthropoda; class Insecta; order Lepidoptera; family Crambidae; genus Schoenobius; species Schoenobius gigantellus. Next base: position 21,147,824 of record OZ012541.1, read on the forward strand.
ATTGTGGTAGTTACAAAGTGTTAAATGTAAAAAAAGTGTAGAACCCACGGTCAGAGTCAGTGTTATAAGTCACGAGTACATGTGCAACAGGCTGTCATTCTCACGATTTTTCCCACAACTACCGCTGGTGTTTGCTCACGGAGTTGTCAATGCACAGACAACAACAGCATTATGTTACCATAAAAGTCTAAATTCCACAATCAATCTGAAACTGTACGCTTTGTACGTAAAGTTACTAATGCGCTGACAACTTTTTCTTTTACAGGTGATGTGCTATTATCTGTACCTACGTACTAAGTGATTCGGTAAATAAAAATATTACGATGAGTCTTCATAACTGCGTTGTCTTCTTTTTAGCACCGATGATACATAATTATTGCTATATAAGATTATTGTAGGTTATTTTTACCGCATACGTAATACCGATAAAGAGTAATTAAGAAGAATTGATAATTACCTGGTAACACTTCACGGATTTTGTTAAACCGTTGACACAATAAAAAAATAATTATTTCTAAGCTTATTTCTAAATCCATAGAAATAAGCACACTGTCAGAAAATATTAAAAAAAATTGCTTAGTCAATTTTGATTAAAAGTGAATTGTAAAAACAAAAAATAACACATTCATTCACTCAAAAAAATAAATTTGGAAAATTGAAAATTTGGAACTGTCAATATTGTAATTATTAAATGAAGGATGTTCTCTGTAAAGATGGTCCATTGTTGTACTTATACTATTTAAAAAATAATAATCAAATCCAGTATCCACATTTCCTACTATTTTATAATTCATGCCCTAGTATGAATTATAAAATAGTAGGAAATGTATTTAATGTTAACCAGCTTGTTAAAGCGGTGTCTTAAGAATCGATTAATTGATCATAATCGTGTGTTCATATATACAAAACAGTATTGTAAATTCAAAACAAAATATATGAAGTCATCGACCTTATGGTCAAGTGGGAAGAAAAGCAATAAAAATTTTTATAGTCCAACCAGTCTTTTCGACGCGTTGGCTTGCCTACTTTTTTCATCTCGTGTCATACGCATACACGTTTTTTTTGACACTACAAATAAAATGGTTCCCTTGCGACTAACTTAAGGGAATTGTGAATTTGTAAATTTTCATACAAAAAGCGATAACCCTGTTCTTCCTTGGCTTCAAAAATTGGACTATGTTATAATTTTTGGAAATGTTGTAGATATAACGAAGATCTAGGTTTGTACGTTTCGATTATAAAGTACTATTGCTCATAATATAATTTTTTGGCATCTAAATATTTATAATAGGTTGGGGAAAAAGTTTCTTCGCATTTTTTAAGAAAATTCAAAACATTTTTTAATATAGTTTATTTACATTTAACTAAAGTATGTAGGTACCATTTTGTTCGATAACTTTTTGCCATCTTGTAGGTAGGGACATGATCCCATTGCTATAGAAATTTTGGGACTTCTGGTCAAAATACCGCGACAAGTGGTTTTGGCAGTCCTCTCGTGATGTTAACCTGACACTGCCTAAAGAATTCTGAAGAGACCGAAACAGGTGGAAATCTGAAGGTGCAAGGTCAGGACTATACGGCGGATGCATTAACACCTCCCAGCCAAACTCTCTTAATTTTTGCTGAGTGGCTAAAGATGTGTGAGGTCTAGCGTTATCATGATGAAAAACCACACCCCTTCTGTTGATTAATTCCGGCCGCTTTCTCTCAACTTCTTGCTTTAATCTCATCAGTTGTTCGCAGTAGAGTTCAGAATCGATGGTCCTGCCTGGTGGTAACAGCTCATAATGAATAATGCCCTTCCAATCCCACCACACACACAGCATCACCTTGTTGCGAGTTAACCCGGGTTTCGCCACAGTCTGTGAAGCCTGACCGGCCTTTGACCACGACCTTTTTCGCACGTTCTTGTCGTACGTGATCCACTTTTCATCATCAGTTATCAGCTTCTTCAAAAATGGTTCGGTTTCATTACGTCGTAATAAAGAATCACAAATGAGTACACGGTTCATTAGGTTTCTTTCAGTGAGCTCGTGCGGTACCCAAATGTCGAGTTTTTTTGTGTACCCAGTTTTTTTCAAATGCGCCAAAACTGTTTTGTGGTCAATTCCCAGTTCTTCAGCTACGTTGTAACTAGTGACACGCCGTTCTTGCTCCACTTTTTCAAAAATGGCATCCATTTTATCTGTAATAGGGCGACCAGAGCGACGTGCATCTTTGTCATCAAAATTTCCGGATTGAAAACGCTTAAACCAAATTTGTGCTACTCTCACAGACACTGCACTAGGTCCATAAACATCGCAAATTTTTTTCGCGGCTTGCGTTGCATTTTTACCTTTTTTGTAGTTAAATTTTAAAATGTATCGAATTTCTTCATTAGATTCACTCATCTTGGCGGTACGAAAAACAAATGAAAATCACACATTTTCCTAATTTGAATTTGGAATTATGTTCTTTAAAATTTAAACTTTCAATGATACCAAAACCAGCCAGATACAAATAGTATAGCCAAAGAGATTTTATTACAAGTTTATACATACTATAATGCGAAAAGACTTTTTCCCCAACCTAATATTTTAGACTTAAAAACTACCTCGAGCATTTTTATCTCTTTTTTAATGAATTACACTTATTACAAAAAAGTAAAACGTACAAACATAGATTAAGGTATATTAGATCTAATGAGACCGAAAGTGTCGAATTTCGTAAAGGTTTAGGGGGGTAAAACCGTTATCGCCCGATACAATATTTCAATAAGAAATGTAGGCACTTGCTTCGGACTTTCAACTCTAAGCGGTGTGCAACAAACTGCATTTTTGAAAGTGCATATTCGAGCCATGAATTGACACTTCACAGTCCTCTTAAAGATGGCTGTCTTTTGCCACCGTATTCAGTTTTAAACATCAGCATTCAAAATATACTAGAACATATCGTAAACCACATAACGGTTTACATTTCAACCAAAAGTGATTTTAGCGTCAGTAACATGACTGATCTACGTAACAAATTAAAAAGAACGTGTCAAACATTATAATAACTAAACTTTAATATATATAAGTTATGGTAATAAGGAATAATTGCAATAAATCTATAATTTAATATTATACGTATATATTAGGAATATACTTAAATATACAATACACAGATAATACAATATTACCGTAGTAGTTCGGTCGAAATGCCTAGAAGTAACGTTAGCTAGTTATTAACGAGATTCGTTACTATGTGTACAAATCGCAAAATCTAAAAAGTTCTTAATCTAGTCTATAGACTATCATATATTCAAGATCTACTGATTCTTGAAATATTTTAAAATACATGCATGTTATTCGATATTTTGTAATTATTCAAAAAATAGTAAAGGCAGTCCTTTATAATCATTTGTACATTTTTCAAGTTTCACTCCTGATTGAACGTTGCCTTGTATTGCAGCGTTATTAACGGAATAGATAACAAGATAGATAATTAGAACTCATTGTTTATTATTGAGAAAGTAAGTAAATTATTATTTAATAAACGTTTAGTTTTCAATTGATCACCCATCATCATGCCAGCCGCCAAGAGCAGTGTTTAACTTTAGCAATCGTCACGTCAAGCTCAAGAAGCTTATTAGGCTTACTTTCTCATCTATGAGTTTACGAGATGATTATTAAAAATCCTATTCCATTTGAGGCTGACACATCTAGCTGCGAGCAAACGACATAATTACCACCTAATCAAAAGAAAACCAGCACTCGACCATCGTAAACCAGTAGTTATGTTGCTTTCAAGATGCAGATTCACAGTGTGTTATTGGAGAGCGGCTTCCGGCTTTCACAGGCCCTATCGAATCGCTTATAAAAAGCGCATAGCTTGATTGAGCATTACAATCCATTTATTAGAGCTAATACCGAGTTTTGATTTTGGTTTTAAAGCGAAATTTTAAAAAAAAGATAACCATTTAAAATGCTTTTTAGCTGTCAAAAGCAAAGCAAATGCATCATCATTACTATTGATACATAATACAACAAAATCTAATTTTATCCGGTATTTCCAAATTACGACGTAAAGTTATTACCTACCACGCCTACCAATGGAACAGATTCTATGTCGCGACAATATCTTCAGAGAATTTGATGATACTCATAAAAGTTCACATAAAATTTTTATTTATAAGTAATTAAAGATAACACTTTTCTACACAAACAGACAGGGGCCTTAATTATATGTCATATTTAATTTGTCACTGTATATTTTCTTCCTCCAAATCTTTGCGACAATACTGGTCTGTATTATGACATTAAAATTATACTGCTGCACCTTGAGTTCGAAAATAAAAATAAAACACGGTCTAAGCACCGATGAAGAAAATTGGTTTTTTAATCAGAACGCAGGGTCATTTCAAAAATTTATGGCGTCGTCAATGCTTTAGTATTTGTTTCCTCTGTGCGCAGGCGCAGGTAACATATTTCTTGAGGCAGCGGGGGGTGTCTGGGGCAAAGTTTGAGGATCCGCGGTCGTGTTAGTTGTACGTATTTATGTTGTTAGCGCGGACCTCTGGGAAAAATAATACTGATAAAATGCTTGTTTTTTTATAGCTCCAATAACGGTTTTAAAGGATATTATAACATTAATGCCGAACGTTTCATAAACCATAGTACCTACCTACTTATTTATTATCACAATCGTAATAAACGTATTCAGGAATTGTTCAATTATTGTCGAGAAAAGATTTTTTTTAAGATAAAAATGCCGTCAAATACTCAAACAATATATATAAAACATTTGTTACTTTTTCAAGTAGGATTATGAATATATTCTTATAAACATGAGCATTAATAATTGTGTGCCTCTTTGTAAAAACTAACATTATACGCTATGTGAGCCGTTACTTATATAATTCCTTTTCTAAACAAATTATTACCTTACATGATTATGAATTAATTTTTATGTTATAAAAATTGGAAATCGCGGAACGTTTAAATCTAAGTAAGGCATCTAGATACACTTGTATTTTTTAATTTAGTCGCACAAGTTGTCTGAGGCGGCACTTTTTATAGAGCACTGTGGTAAATTATGCTAGGGCAAGGATCATCTGTGCTCGTGTCGTTTCTGAAATCGATTAGGTACGTTTCGGAGATATTTCTTGGCGACCCTTTCGATGACTCGTCTCGACTTTTGTGGTCTGATTACTTTTTGATGCGGTGACGAATGTGACTTATGCGGTTTGGTTCGACGGTGGCTACCCGCGTTATAATGACCGGTTTGTGCAGTTTAGGCGGGGACCGTTTAATGTGAGAACGTATTATTATGTTTTTAGAGTTCTCCGTCGTGCCGGATAAGTGTAATTTGTGAATGCATGAAAACTGTCTTTTTAAAGAGCCTCTAATGTCTTATTAATCTTGGATGTTACTTTTTATTGAGTTTTCAGTTCTCGTGGTGTAGAGGATCAAAAAGAATTCATCTAACAATGAATCTATACTTATACGAAATTAAACATTATTAACTGAACAATTTCCTTGAAAATTTATGTTATTAACGAGTAACTTACACCATTTCTGTTTAGATACGAGTATAACGTGATGACCTAAATAGTCAAAGCGTCAACACGGTATGCTGAAAACGCAGGTTTGAAACCTGTCTGTTTCATTTTTAATGTTGTTTTAAATTTATTGAAAATCTATACTAATATTAGCTGAAAAGTTTGTTTGATTGTTTGTTTGGTTGAACACGCTAATCTCTGGAAATACCAGTCCGAATTGAAAAATTATTTTTGTGTTGGATAGTCCATTTATCGAGGAAAACTTTACACTATGTTATATCACGCTTTGATCAATAGGAGAGAAGAATCAATTTAAAATGTTGCTAAAAGGAAAAATAGAAGCTATAACTAAAAACGCGTTGAAGTCTTTTATAAGGCGAAACGTAGTTCGCGGACACAGCTAGTTTTAAATAAAAAGCAAAGTTACAAGATTATCTTATCAGAAGGGTTTAGTAATTACCTGTATCATATTATTGCCTAATCTTAAACAAACATTTTCATATGAGCAAAAAAAATTCGAGGGGCTATGGTGTTTATAAGCTGACATTAATAGTGTAACAGCCAGTTGCACCAAAAAGTCGTACTTATTTCTTATGATTTTTTTACTTTATAGCTTTAAGGTTTACTTTATAACTTTTTTATGTCAGGTTAATCTGTTACAATGCTTAGGAGGTATTTGTCTAGGCCGCCCGCTTGGGTAGACCGTAGGATACAGGTCCATGCGGTTATTCCTTTGATAATCCCATACGGAGGTAAGTTCAGCCCCCAAACCATGACCGCTCAAAACAATATTAAAACCGCCCTGAGAGTGAGTTATATCAAGGCAACACTTATAGCAAGGTTTAAACTATTGTTTTAACCTTGCTATAAGTTTTTTTTTTTGGGAGGGTGGAAAATGCCTTTACGCATTCCTCGTGGTCGAGCCAAACCACGAGGATATGTGGGACTCCCCAGACCGTACACGGCCCGGGCCTACCCACTAAAAACCCCCCAGCAGCTCCTCCGTCCGTCACAAGACAAGGGGAAGGGGACAACAGCCAGGCCTTATTCCCGCTGACCCCCTGCCTGTGACATGTCCGTAGCCGGACTCTCCTCCTGGCTCTGCTACTTTGTGGAGCGGTTCTGCGCCGCTCTACACCCCGGGACTGGTTTTTTATTGTGGTTGTCTTCCACGCGACCCGACGCTCAGTGCGCCGGGCCCCCGGGCCGCTCAATGCAGGTAACGGGTTGCCCGACGGCAGATCCCACTGGATCCACCGCCGCGCGGGTGAGCCGAAGCTCACGGAAACCCCCGGCAGGCGCGAAGCGCCTTGGCGAGAAGTCGCCTCCACTCTGCTACCTTCAAGGTAGCCGCCCAAATCAGGCTTCCGGCGAAAGCCACACCTCTTCTTAAAATAAGAAGAGGGGACTTCGCCCTTCCCCACATGAAGCGGGTGGCCACACGAAGTGGCCCGCCGGGTTAAACCTGGCCATCCCACACCCCCCCTCTATGGAGGGTCCTCTCGTCAATCTATTCGCCCGCGGCAGAGAATCTGCCGGGTTGCCCAGGGTGCACCACAAGGAGGTTGTCTGACATCGCACCCCATTATGGTAAGGCCCCAGGATCGGTGAGGCCAACTCACCAAACGATCGATGTTTTTTTAACAACTAGCTGTGCCCGCGAACTACGTTTATAACTTTTTCCCGTTTTTACAACATTTTTCATTGATGCTAGGCTCCTATTAGTCGTGCGAAATTCAATTTGAATCAGTAGGTAGTTCTCGAGATTAGCGCGTTCAACCAACCAAACAAACATACTCTTCAGCTTTATAATATTAGTATAGATAGTATAGATTATTGTTTTGTTAAAGTTTTAAATTTCAAAAAATGTTGAAGTACCTATACCCCCAATCTTATATTGGAACAATCTATTCCGTGCGTATTGAGTCGAATTCACGATTACGTCTTTTTTACCAAATTGTTAAACGTGAAACTCTGTACTAGTTACGATTGGCCGTAAGAAAAGCTTCTTTAAGTAAATAAAGCTTTTAATTAACTTTGCACTTAGTAGTGTCTTGCATTGCGCCTGTTAATACAACATCCATACTGACAGCTATTTTTAATTACAGGTACGACATCATGCAGCAGAATAAAAATGATATTGAACGGTGAGCGCTAAGCAATAAACAATCGCAGTTTAATGACACGTCGCCCGCCGCCATTACATTCTATATACGAGATAATCACAGAACACTTATCAAACAAAAAGAATTTTAATTTACCGATGGCAGGGTTTCATTCCTGCATGGCATGCCTCGAGATAGATCGGTCCAGGCTAGATCGCCGTTGGCTAAGAAGCATTCAGCTACTAGTCAACTAGTCAATCTTGGGCAGGCATGCGGCGGCCATCTTGTGCGGACGGACAGACGGACGGACGAGTAGACGCTCGCTGTAATTGCGACGCGTTTCGCCGTCGGCGGTTTTTCTGAAATAGTGCAAAGATCTTCACTCGGTGAATGTGGATGTGGGGTCTGATTGTTATAATTAAAATTAAATCACGCTTTGTTCGCATAACGTGACATCGATAATGGTGGCGATGACACGGCTATAAATTTTTAGTGGCTCAACAGCATTTCATAATTGAGAACTAGTCTGGAACTGGGTCAATTGTCTCCAAGACAGAACCAGAAATAAAGGAGGTTGATGCGGGAAACTTATTTTTAAACGCTATATAAAATTGAAAAAAAAAACATGCACAGTAAGTTCCTTGTCAAACTATACTGTTTGACATTTGGACCATTCTTATGTCGCTTGTAATAGTGGCGGTTTTCTTAGTATACCTACATGTAAAGCTTGAATGGGAGCTTACTGTACCAAAATCAAACACAACGATTTTGATTATACTGCATCTTGGTTTCAAGCCATTATTGTTTTGATTTATTTATTCGTTGTAGGTCGTATTTTGACATAATTCTCCTCCGGTACAAGGCACGTAATGCCAATAAATCAATGAGCTCAGGCCCGCAGTGCTGCCCACTGTTTTCGCGTCATTCCTTTAGTTCCAAGATGCTAAAGACTGGAAGGCAGCTAAGTAGCAGTAAATTAAATGATATATGTTACTTTATTGTAGTAACAAAATGATATATGTTAATAACCATTATTTATAGTATGCAGATTTTATTCTTCGTAAACAGTCCATTACTATTTGACATAGTAAGTATTATAATTGGGATTTTTTTTAATCCAAAGAAAATATCAACAAAGCAAACAAGAACAAATTTTTATAAAAAGTGATAATGAATCTTGACAAAAAATCCTGTGTGTGCCTTATGCATGGACGTTATAAAAGCGTTTGACTATGTAAATCGTAACATTTAGCATCAAAACTATACATGTATGGTAAAGGGATAATGTACTTAATCTCGTAAAATCATTCTTCAGCAATAGAGAGCAAGCAACCGCTATTACAAGAATTCGTCTAAATTCAAAAACATAAAAAGCTATATGTTAGAATATAGAAAAGCCCACTATGGCTATTCTAAATATATATGTATAAATTACTTCCCGGCAGCAGTGCAAACTCCAATGATATTGTTTGCTGATGATAGTTCAGTAATAATCACAAATAAAAATGAACCAATTCTTGTAAAGAAGAGAGATGAGACGCATGTATTATGTTGGCTTAAATCAACTTGCAGAATAAATTTGGATAAAACGTACTTAATGCCGTTGCGGAATGGGTAAAAACCCCTCAAATCAATTTTATTTCGCAAATAAATGATAGACAGAGAGAAACAGTTTATTTTGCTTAATTAATAACACAAACTATGACAGTTCATGCACAAACAGCAAAAATGGCGGCTAAAAAGAATCCGTTTCAAAAAATCTGCTAATGAATATTTCCCGACAAAATTTTATTAAATGACGTGATATATTACTTCTGTAACTTGGTGCCATGGAGGAATGCTTACAATCTTCTTTTAGAAAATATTAGATTCGAGCCATTATGTTAGGCACGTAGTCCCCGTAAATGGTTTGTAATTGGAGACGCATGTGAAGGTTTTTGCTGCTGTGATTACTGTCACGACGATCTGACACCAGTTTTTGCAAGTCTTGAATAATATATTGTTCGCTAAGATCGAATAAAAATTGAATATATCGCGGTATCAGCTACTAGCATAAAAATATTATAATAAACTATTCCATTGGTATTTATTATTTATTTATTTCTTTGTTTACCGTTACATTCAAAAATATATTATTTTGCTTTAAAAAATAATATTTTCAAAAAACCGACTTCAAAAACATGACATTTCTAGGAGATTATCGTTTGGCACCGACTTGAATATAAAAATCTGATGTTGTCTGTATTCTAATATTATTCTTTGCTTTTAAGTGTTTTAGAAGACCGTTGCTATTTTTTATCTTTTTAGTGAATTTAATACCAGCTCACCGAAGTAACTTGAAAGAATACGCCAAAGAGTCAATACGTGCTTATTGTTTTTAAAAACTAACCTTTAACTCCTAAAAATTAATGATCCTTCGATCAACTCGGTTTATGACTACCAGACGCAAATACCTGAATAACTTCGGAAAAAACATGAAGCACGTTGGGCGTACCTATAAAATTTGTGGGTTTCCCTCGATTTTCCCGGGATCTCATTATCAGACTTTGGTGACAATGGGGATATTTCTGGATTATACTCTATCGAATATAAAAATAATTTTCAAAATCGGTCTACAATTGGCGTAGTAATCTCGTAATATACACACAACAAAACATAAGTACGCATCGAATTGAGAACTTTTTGAAATCGGCTGGAATTATTGCTGTTAGGGAATTTTTTTTTGTATTCTAAATACATGGTTAATTTTTAGTCAGAAATCAAATTTTGTTCTGCACACTTTGAAAGTGCAAAATAAAACTTCTGCTGTTAATACATCTAAGTTCAGTGGATGTAGAACATTTGTTTTTTGTGATTTCAAGATTGATCTCATATTAGACGTTGTTCAGTTTGCTTGTCTGAACAAGCACACAAAATTTTGCTCGTGTCAAAAAATAATCCTATATATATTTTTTACATACGACAAAAAAGCTCTTGGCCTTCATTACACCTGATGGTAAGTGATAGGGCCGAATTTGGAAGCGAGCTTCACCTGAACTCCTCAAAAACTAAGTAACTCAATCAATCAATTAGCCTATCGCAATACACTGCTGGACATAGGCCTCTGCGTCACAGCACTCTGTCCTCCGCCTTCCGTATCCAGTCTATCCCCGCTGCCTTTTTTAGGTCATCGGTCTATCTTAACCTATTCTTAGATTGTTATTGTGGCATTAAACTTGGGTAAGACAGTGGTAGCTAGCCAGGCGGTTCAGAAATAGAGCAGAAATATTTCGGGAATCTTGGACCTCCCGATCACCATCCAGCGGTCTCAACCACTAGACCACGGAGGCGGTTATAAATATTGTGTAACACTTTCTAATATCAGACTCTCCCAGGTATATTAAATAATTGATCATAGTAGTCGCCACATGGGACAGAAAAAATATTGTAAAGATTAAACACGTAACTTTAAGAGGAAATATTGTTTCATTCATATAAAGCCGCCAAGGCGTAGGGTACAAACAAGAGTTGATCAATTAACCTGCTAAAACAGTTCTTATCTTGCACCTTATACGGCCACTTAAGCTTTCGAGCTTTCCCTAACTCGCTATGTAGACCACTTTTCCTTAAGTCTAATTTAAGAACACGCGTACATTTATCATGCGGCTTTCGGAACAATGCGAGATGTTATTTATGAGCTGCGCTTTTCTAGCCCACACGAGAATTGTTATGTGTGAGACATAGATTTTGAATCATTGACATTATTTATGACGTCCCTTCCCTGTAAAGATATTTGAGACGTCTTGTGACATGTCTTTGTTGCTTGATCTATTGACGACTGTTATTTTGTCTCCTTATGAATTTATATGTATAGAAATTGATACCTACTTCGGGTATGACATCTGATATATAAAAATCTCGTGTTACAGTTATTTTTTATGATCAAAAATTATTATAACCCTAAATTTCTTTTTTCTACCTCCATCTCCCTTAGTATTTTAACTGGCGAAACGTGTTTGCCGGCACAGCTAGTTTTCATATAATTATGTCACTTTTTTACACAGGAGCATACAGGACTAAACAAAATATGTGATCTGTTAAAATATTTATGAGAATTTTTAAATGAATAAGGGTATTAACTTATTTATATAGATTCTGAGATATTTTCTATTACTACACCCAAGAAAAAAATAAGTCGTGTTAACAGAGTTCTAGGTTATTTCTACCAACTATAATTCTAGCTAGTGATAAGTAAATGATTCAATAATTATGTATAACAATCAATGATTGACAATCATATGTTTCTCGCTAGGTATCTTCTTAGACGATGGAAAACTAGACGAAATGGTGTAGAATTTCGTTTCGAATTTTCCATTTTTTGGAGAGGTATTATTGCAATAAAATCCTTTAGTCGGCTCTTACGACATCCTCGGGAAGGAAGGGAGCGATGATATATGTATTGTCGCCTATATTTAATAGTTGACCTAGTCCTTTTTTTATAGCTGCAAGTAGAACATGAGCAGACGGCCTATCTAATGGCAAGCAGTAGATGCCGCCCATAGACTTCGCCAATATCAGGGACATTGCTAGGTCGCTGACAATTTTGAGTAATGCTTTCTTCAAACCTTTCTTAAACAGGGATATATCGTTCTTAGCATTAGGGATAACACAGCAATAGGAAGTTTGTTCCAGAGCCGGAACGTTCGTGGTAAAAATCAGCGCTGAAAGCGAACCGTACTAGATAATATTGCTTCCAGGTAATATCGATGAACTCAACTAGACCTTTTTATACACTTCGTAGCCAATGTTACATCGAAGTCGATTGACATGAGGCTGAAGTAGGTATTGTTTAAAAGAATATAGTGAAGAATATAGGATATAATTTTTTTAAATGTGTATGAACATATATTCAGGTAAATTTGAAAAGGAAGGAAAGGCGCTAAGGGGCCTAAATGGTCGAAGTGCACGGGTTCGCAAGAGTTCTCCCAAACAGGACAAGCTCGTCAGCTGAGATTCAGTTAAAATACTTCGAACTGTATAATTTTTATTGGTCACAGCGTCAATCAATAAATACTATCACTTGTAAAAAATCGATTTTTTCGCGAAAGTGACATGTCTGTCACTAGGGCCCACTTTTAGCAATTTTGCTAAATCTCGATTTCACTAAAACTAGATTCAGCCCATACAAGAATGTCAAAAATCTATGAATAAAAAATGTCAAGAAATAAAATTGAGATTTAGCAATATTGCTGCAACTGCAGGACCTAGACGGTGCCATAGGAAGTGATTGCATCGAAATATTATTAAATAAAATACTTTTATTTGCCACTTCTCGAATTGACTTTGACATTTGTTTTTATGTTATTAATGTGCTTTATTCGCAGAATACCAGATTCTCAAAACACCAGATTTTCAAATTCCCGATCTCGGATGTTGCAGGCCAATTTCCTATGCAATATGTTTTACTATGGCAATAATTGTGAGCTATAGTTTGCATGGGAGGTCCATGAATCTCTCAACATTATTAGCGTGCCAACCGATGACCGCGTAACATCGAGTCGTTCTGCTCATTAATTCGTAATTGCCAAACACTAAAAGCTAGTAAACATTTATTTTCAGCCCGAGGAACAAGTTTGTCTTCAACCCATTCTCAATTTGAATTATCTTAATTGCTGCATAACACTTCGTCCTAATGCGTATATTATAGTAAACATTCTATTATACCTAATTTGTCAGTCGATTTATTGTTGCGTTTCAACAAAAACATACACATCGCGTCTACAAATTCAAGTCTCGTAAAACAAGGACGCACGACTAATGAGTCAGTATAGTTTATTTTAGACGTCGAAAAGAAATATTTGACGTTGTAACCTGAAACTGTTTTGAATATTTTACGTAGGGCTCGCGGGCGATAATTTCGATTCAAAACCTGGAGCCGCTCGGCCGCCTAACGTGGCACTTATGATTTATAATCCGGCCCCCGACGCGTCCCCTGAGAGACAGCGGACTCTGAGAATAATTTTGATTTTAAATTGGAGATAACTTATTAAGCCGCTGTTTTCTGTTACGGACATGTGTGTGATCGGCGGCCAAGTCCAGCAGATTTTACAATAGCCCACTCTGATTAATTGTTAGCGCGAAGGACATAATATTGGATGCTATGTTAAATGTAGTTAATTATGCGTGTGAGTGTTTAGCGCGCAATTATGGAGGCGCGTAGATCGAATCCGTCAAGAGGCATTACCAAACGGCATAACACGTAAGCGCTTTCTCGCCACTTAATTACGACAGTCACGCTTCAACTAAGAAAATCTTTTGTGCTCTTTTCCCGAGCGTTAAGAAATGTAACAAAACGGGTTGAAGAATATTTTTTTGGTTGAAATGACTTTTAGTGTCACGGCTTCGAACGGTGACGGTTTAATGAGAAAGCTTTGTGAGTGCTGAGCCAGTCGACGCTGTGTCGAATTGTCGCTGGGATGCTTTTTGGAGTTTTATTTTATGAGGCGAATGGGGGCTGAGCTCTTTCTTGACGCCTGAGACTCGAGCTTAGGTTTGCTGTGACCCTAGCTAACGATAGGGAGACTTTTTGAAAATTAAAGACATCGTTGTTGTTATATAGGGATTTATTTTGTACGTAATTATAATAACTTGTCAACGTATGTAATCAATCAATGATAGAATGATTTTAATATCAATTTAATATGTTAATTGACTAAGAATTAGATATTTTATTTGTATACAATAGTGAAGGAATCATAGATCTCGTTAGATAGCCAAACAACATTTTCAAAAATCAAAGAAATTATCTTACACTGCTATGTTTACGTACATTTTAATAAATTTAAAATGATGGTTAATGCACTTAATGTTATTATATTACTTTTGGTACGCAAATTATTATTTTTTTCAAAAAGCGCGCTAACTTCATGTGAATTTTAAGCCGTGTGGTCGGGCTTGGATATTTATTGTTTCAATGACGTGTGCTAATGGTGCGAGCCATAACAGGTCTCTGACCGTGTTTATAAGATTAGGAACAGGTTAATCCAATAAAATTTTTCTAGCATCGTATGGGTATTCTTCTGAATTTTCTTTTTAAGGAATTGAATTTAATGATTTCTTCATTTTCCGATTTTCCGATACAAGGCCCTATATCTAATTGTTTTTGACAGAAAAGTTATAAAAGAAAATTATTTTACTTAGGGGCTCTGTTTGGGGATTTTGAAGAAAACGAGATTTACTTATTTAATAAGGACTTAACTGGACAAACTCAATAGCAATTAACTAGAACCATTAGAGAATTGTATGTCAAGTAAAAGTAATAGTAAACTCGATTTTCTTAAACTATGAGTTACAATAAAATAAATATACGCAATAAAAAATTTTATCCTAAGTTGTAGTTAGCTTACCAATTGCATGCAATAAGAGCATTTTTAATCTGAAAATCCTTTTCATTTGTCTCACGTGGGAATATTTTGAGGCAAGTGTAAAGAAAACGTTGTAGAAAACGCTTTTGTATACGTCGTGACCGCCGCGCGTCGCCCGCGACGAATCCTTTAAGAATGAAACAACTTTATGGAGTATCAATACCTCTTGTAAAAACAGCCAATAAGCCACGGCAAATGCTCGCTTCAAGTCATGGATAATAAGCATGCTATATAGGATGTTAAAATTAAACTCGATATTTTCAAACGTAAAAGATTAAAGGCTCGATGTCACACGTTCCTTGAAGCGGAGACAATAAAATATCATTTAATTTGCAAGTCGAGGCATGCACAGCCTCGGGCCGAGTAACTCCATTCCAGTTTATTTGTGAACGCCGATAATAGATGATTTTAAAGTTTAATGGATGTGCTTAAGAGCAACGAACGCTGAGATATAATTACAGGCGGTTAGTTAAAACTATTGTGAAAGTTGTCTAGCTGTATGCTCGAAATCCATCAAAGGAAAATTCTTAGAAATTGGCTATTGTGCTGGCTGAGCTCATAATTTGAACTAACTTAAGACCGCTCTTTAACCTTGCCCGCTCGTGATGTCGCGTCGACCTCGCGCGAATCTATTTTGCCCATCATAATCGCTGCTTTCAATTTACGGTGGCTATTCTATCGGCTAATGTATGGGTGCTGGGCTCGAATGATGGTTGCTGCGTGAAATTGTTTAACCGATAATGCATTCAATAAAACTGCGATATTCCGTGTCGTTTTGCGACGAGGCAGTCATAAAGCATGGTTTGTGGTCGTTTGTGTGTACGATCAGCCGGATAAGCTTACATACACATAGAAATTACATTAAACTCGGGAGCATTCCGATATACGCGGGATGTATGGAAACCTTATCAATAAGGCGACGGGGCGTCCGATCATATCGCTCCTTGAGCACAGAAGTGTCTTGGAGCAGAGCTATATACGAATTTGGAAAAACATGCAAGTTACTAAGTATACACAGTGTTTCATAATAAATAAATAATCAATTCCTTATCTAAAACTAATTATTAAAATGTGTTTATACGTAATGTCATTCAACCCAAAATTTTCATGTATATCATAGTATCATCATCATGTCTATGATTTACATGAAAATTTTTTGGTTGAATGAAGTTGTAATATTGTATAAACTAATAATTGTTATCGTTAATAATATTAGTTACTGTTTTCTTTAAGTTTTTCACCGATGTTAAAGTTCGCTTCCCAAAGATACTTTGCCAACCTGTGTTTATATTTTAAACCCATTATTATCTAACATTGATAGTTCTTTGCATATCTTACACACAGAAGCAGGTATCTGTAATCCTACCTGCTTCTGTTTGTAAGATACTAAATAAGGTATATGTAGGTACTAAATTGTAAGATTAATAGGATCTCCTTTGGAGTTAAATTTTCATGTACCTATTTTAAAGTTTTAAAATTTGAAAATGAAAAGGCATTAATATAAAATGGTTATAAATAAAATTACAGACCGTAGTTTGAGTAACACTCACTAAACCTACCTTTCTTGTGGGGCTTTCGAGTTTTTATTTCTTCTTTTTTCGAACAACAACATGCCGTTAACCTTTACGTAAAAGTTGATAATGTTTCATATCTTTGTGGCTTACTGATTCTATGGTTTGCTGGATCGTGAACAGAGATGGCGACCGGGAAATTGTTATTGGTAATGGTTAAACCTCTAGAGTCGGGCATCGATTGTGATTCATCAATTTTTGTCGGCCGCCACTTTTGCCAAGATATTTCAGTCAAGATATGATAGCGTTTGATTTGCAGCATTGTAAATTTTGTTTATATTGCTCGATTGTTTCTCAGAGATGGTTGATCGTGGCACTAGCTTGTCTGATTCGAGTATTTTATCTTCTCGTTTGTTAGGTATTGAGGAATAGATAAATGAATGTTGGCATGTGTGTTTTCTAAAATAAATGTTTTACTTATAGCTCCGGCAAGAAGTCAGATTATCTTAATATAAAATATTTACGTATTAATCCCGGAATGGTAGTACCTGACGGAGAGGAGCCAGTCACTTACCAGTCGCTGAGCAAAACCGGTGAGCTGTCGCTCGCTGGAAAGATGCCCGGGCAAGTAGCGACCAACGCTCGAAGCACGCACCCACCTCTGGACAGAAGAACTTCCGTAGCGGTTCCTACGAAAAAGTTTTATATGGTACGAACGTTTTACTGAATCACGAAAACAAGCAAGGTGAGGATGAAATATTGCAGTGACAATACGCAACGTTAGTACTCGTAGTCCGATACCTGTACCTTCATAGTCACATGCTCAAATTTAAATAGCATTAAATACTAGTAGAAGATACGGTGAGATCCGCATACAGGTCATTTTCAATACGGAACGGTTTATTCTAAACGGTACTTAATTGACATTGAACTAGAGCCAATTGTGGAATAACGATAGTAACTATGCAAACTGGTATAATCCTCTTCTGTGTTATAATAGTGGTCTATGATTACATTGATTACTCGGTAAGCGCTTAGAACGGTTAAGTACTCGTATTTTAAAATTGCTTAATTTTGAATATCTCATGTGCAAATCGAGTATCAATCGCTCAAAATAAATAAAACTTTTATTTTTAAGGTTGGCGCAAATGTCTATAAGCTGACAAAATAAAATGATTTATATAAACTGGTTAGTTCACATGTTTTCCTTTTTGAAGAAAATCTCAAAATCCACGAGTAATTTTTATGTTTCTTTTTAAATGTAATTGTGTTATATTACGACTAAAACTATTACGTCTGAAACCAGAGAGGTAAAAAAAAAACAAAATGACGAAAACATTTGACATTATAAACATATTTTACGTACCTAAGTACTAAAATAATGTCGCACCAATCTCTCGGCAAGATTCAATCAATATATTGATTCAAATGACAGAAAATTGTCTTCGCTATAGATTTAGGCAACTTAGTGATAGACTTGTTACGAGACTATTGTGGAAAGTCGGGGCGATATAGTCACAAATATCAGAATTTTTATTATAGATACTCATATTATGTAGCAGATATCTCGTAACTTGATCCATAAACACGGCTGGTAGTAGAGAGTTCACACGCGTGCCGAGCCAGCGTGAAACCTATTACTACCGGCACACATCTGTCCGTCTTACCGGTAAACAGTGCAATTATTTACCTTTTCCTATTTGTGAACAATTACAATAAGACGTTTGGGGGAACATACATTTAGAGAGCGTGCTATTATTGTATATTATCAGAAATATTGATTATCAAGCCTGACTATTTTTCGTAAAAGACACATAAATGTTAATTAAATTAAGGAGTGTCTACACTTCTATTCTTCTTATGGATATCGTAAGAGCTGACTAAGGTAGTTTATAGCAATAATATCTCTGCGAAGAGATAGAAAACAAGAGACAAAACAGTCAACAAAATCGGTTGGAGGTAACTGTAGCCCGCCAAAAGAATCACTCGAAGTATTGGTGCACGTTTGCATACAATATTGCTTT
Organism: Schoenobius gigantellus; assembly: GCA_963935595.1. Taxonomy (NCBI): domain Eukaryota; kingdom Metazoa; phylum Arthropoda; class Insecta; order Lepidoptera; family Crambidae; genus Schoenobius; species Schoenobius gigantellus. The sequence goes on from OZ012541.1 coordinate 21,166,388, forward strand.
ACATATACACGACGGATATTATCAATTTCAACAAAATATATAATAGTACTTTCGAGACGATATTTGGTTAGGTAATAAGAAAGTATAGGAAAAAATTACCAAGCGCCACAATGAAATCTATGAAATCTTAATCCTTGTTGTAAAATTGTCAAAATGACCAAAGCATTTAGAAAAACACTATTTCCTATAATATAGCCCATATTGTCAAAATGGAAATACGGTTATAGAGAGGTGGTGTGCCTATAGACTGACTAGAATATTACTGGTTTCTATCCATGTCTTCTTTGAGTCATTTATTTTTCAATTTAGAATGTTTAAAGGAAAATGCCTTTCTAAAGAAAATGCTGATGAAAATGATCATAAATATAATATTTGTAAGTTTGCTTTGTTGATCCGTATCTATTGATAGTAAATAAAGTATACTTTGGCTTAACAGAGGGAAAAGTGATCAATACAGTTGAGATTTCGTTCGGCAGGCCTATTATGGACTTTTTATCGTATGACATGGTATAAATTTTGAGATAAAGAAGCAGGAAATGCTTCATTTGGTATTACCGATCTCCAATGATATCATCACTATGGCATAATTTCAATTATGTCATTATGATATAATAAACGAATGATCAAAAATCTGACCGAAAATCTTATTTTTTATTTAACACTATGATTTCATAATGATATCATTTGGAAATCATGACATCGGTAATAGGCCTGCAGATTGGATAAGTCCGCGATATATCGAAGACACAGGTTCGAATTCTGCCCGAGGTGATTTTTCTTTTATAGTATTAATTTATTTTTTCACTTTTTTATTCACAAGAGAGTTCAAAATAGCTGACTTTAGTAGTGTTGTGGTCATTAGGCAATCGTACAATTTTAATAATCGAGAATAGAGGTATGAATTACTAGTGCACATCTCAGTATGAAATACTCGTAGTTTGTCAGTAATATTACAGCGCTGGCGGGCATGTGCTTTATTGTACTATTACTGTATTTATTAATATGACAGTAAGTTATTACAAAGCATACTATTATCAACAATCGTCTGAATACATTGATCGTGTAAATAAGCGGATGTTTAAGCGCTTAGTTTGTACTACTTGTTATTATACTGTTGATAATGATTATAAAATTGCTAACCGCGGGCTCTGTTGCGGGGTCTTTTTTTATTTTCTTTTCGCCATGACAGCGGCCGTTGCGTGTGCATATATTGGGAACGTGGAGCGATGTCATAAATCCTACTACATCATACGTACCCGATTAAATATAATAACCAGGGATTCTCAAGGCGCGATGGTTCGATGAACTGTCCGTAATTGATTTTCTTATATGTGATCCCCATTGAATTGTTAACGCATTGAAATTCAATCGACACTGCCAAAATGGAGTCTAGCTAACTTTAGATTTAAATGTTGTTTGCTGCTATTTCCTTGACATAGAAAACCGTTAGGTAATTGGGTAGGTAACTATTTGTGTTCTAATTACTCATCGCTCTTATATACGGCATGAAAGAAGGACAAACAAACATACTATATGTAAACTCTTAGGATATCATGAAAATACCTTTAAAATATCGTTTTCTTTAAAATAAAAAGAAAAGCTTATATTTAGCTAGCTGTGCTCACGAACTACGTTTCGCCTTAATAAAGTTTTTCGCAGTAATAAAAAATCAGGTTAATAATCGAGAGAAAAACTATCCTATCTTTTAAGTTGCATACAGTATAGACCAAATTACACACAATTAGCTAAATTTCATCAGTATCGGTATGTTTCGGAGTTTCAGAGTTTACCCCGGATAAACATCGTGACACAAAATTTTATACATAAGCATAATAACTAATAGTACTAACGTATATAAGATAGAAACCAACCAACAATAATCAATATATTGATTACATAGCGCGTTCCGTACTCTCTGTTCAGTCTCATTAAAGCTGGCGGATATGTTCAGTAGATTTTTATATAATAAGATGGCGAAAGATTAAAACAACGTTCAACATTTTTAGTTTGATTAATAAGAAATCCGTTAGCTGTAGCCTGAACGCTAACTGGCCTGATTAGAAAGCCGTTTGTTCAGATCAAGATTATGATATTCAAAGTTATTTTTTTTGTATATCTCCACCAGCGATAGCGGATGTCAAAAATGAAATACGATGACTTTGTAACGAAAATACTGTTGTCATATCTGTGATCGTGCCGAATATTGCTCAACCAAGCAAACGAAGTTTGGTTAGAGGCCGCAGTACCTACTTCATTAAAATGAATCGTATTCTGATAGCAGTCTCTACTGAGAATAATTAATATTGAATTTACACCATATGAACAGCTTCTTTATGTTTGTACTACTGTAAAGTAAGTAAGTTTGTACTAGTGCAATGGATTCTTTGAAACTTTGTTTCATTTATAGTTAAAACGAACTTCCTTGCAGTTTGGCTGCATTATTGTAGTAGTTGCTGTTGTTAGTATTGCTCTGTGTGTAAAAATATATACATTCCTATTAAAATATTATTAAAAAAAGTATAACTCACCACTGTATACCATTAGAATAGCACTGTAGTTCGCTGTTAAGACATGTACCGTGACCGTACTTTATACTGCGTAGAATTTACAAAATAAAACATTTTTCTATCGGGTTAGTTTTATTCCTGTGTTAACACCGATAAGCTAAACTAAATTTTAAACCCTCTTATTTTAATATTCGATAAGTAATTTTAAGCATTACTTTCTAACTTAATTCCACAGAACGCGTGTATTTATATCGCAGTACGATACAGCATTTCACAAGACTAATCTAGGACTATAATTGTATGATTAAAGAAGTCGTAACATTTCTGTCCTCACTTATAAATTGCTTTCATATAATTATCCGAGGATATGCTTATCACAATAGCCCTTGGATTAAGCATACCAGTATCGATTGAGATTTTGGTTAGAGGTAGGGCTTCTGAGCACGCATCTGGCAACTATCCGTCTTATATCTAAGTTTGTCGCTATATACTAATGTTAATACGAAGGTGGATTGAAAAATAAAAAAAGGCCGCGAACTTTTCATCCACCCCCATAAAATTATTGTATTCCGATAATTAGTTCCTTAGTTGTTGAGGCATTTAGGTAAAGCTCGCTTTCACCTTCGACCTTATCGTCACTCACGATCAGGACGTGAGATAAAAGGCAATATACAAGTACGCTCCCGGACACCTAAATTGAGCCACCCTTTTTTTTTTTTTTTTTCGAGGGGAATGCGTGACCGCACCGTACTCGCCGTTGACTAGACGACGAGCGTGTGTGGGGCTCTCCCGGCAGAGAGCCGGGCCTACCCACTAAACCCTCCGGTGTTCTCCCTGCCCTTATGGGCGCGCGTGGTAGGGTCCACACTGCGACTAAATTGAGCCACCCTGCTCTTTTGGATTATATCGTCATAACTTTAAAAAAAAATTTGAACAACCATAAAGTTTTTATGCAACTTTGTAGCTGACATATTCATGTCCAATCCGATGTGCTGATCACCAATATTCCAGCTATAAAATTGCATAAAACTTTTTTGTTGACCAAACATTTTTTGAAAGTGCAAGGTGGATCGATTTAGGTGTCCGGGAGTGTATAAAAATATAACTATATCATGTACTTAGTATTCCTCTTGCGACATATAAGGTAAAGCCTTAACATTACTGAACACAATAAATATCTAGCAAGTAACCAGTGAACTATTTGCGTGTACTGATGGTACAAAAATATTAGAAAAAATTATGCTATGCTGCATTTTCATAATGCACAACTTCAAAAAATTTAAAAAAATGTTATTTGTTGTTGATAACAATAAAAAAGCGTTGTTTTGAAAGCAACTATGTTTTGAGATATTTTTCATGAATCTATTGTAAGTGTTTGCACAATAACATCCAATATAGATGTCTTAAAGGTACGTTTTATAATTTTGCATTCTTGCACGTGCTCTTGTAATTGCAACAATTTGATTGTCCGCTATAAATATTTGTTGCAAATAACTACTATCGCGCTGTAAGTGACTCACTAGCCAGGAGTCTCAATTTGTAACTAGTTTAGGCATGGAACCAGTTTGATTGGTGCACTGAACTAGAATTGCAGACAGGATCAACCATGTCTCTATTTATCGGAGAATAGATATTACTATAATTAGCCAGATACGTTAGATTTTTTGGTCATTTTTAAAATGATATTTTACAGGTTGTTTAAAATTTAAGATTATATGGTTTTTTGAAATTAAAAGTTAATTTAAAGACGAAATTGGGCTGTCACTAGGATAAACGCACCTTAATATTAAATCTCAACCCTTAATGCTTACTTAGGTGTCAAACTATAATACAAGTTTCATGTAAATCTGCTTCGCCCGTTATTGCGTTTTGCTATTAAAATTTATAATAGGCATTAATTAGTACTTACGATTATTATTTTTTTTATCAAAGTTATTTTTGGCCTCGCACAGCTCTTTTTTCTTTTACCTGTATATTTTGTATTTGTAATGTTTGTACCTATATTGTAATTTTATCTATACATTTTTGTATCTGTGCGACCAACTAAATATTTTGCATTACATTGCAATGCATTAATTAAGCAAAAAAGCTGCTCGATTCATCAAGTGTGCCTATATGTTTCTTCATCTGTGGTTTTAATTAGAGATAAGTAGAGCTCGAGGGTTATAGAAATGCAATGCAAAAAATTATAAAAGAAGCAAGGTTACGGCAACAAAGTGAAATATATGGAAAATCTATTCTTTTTCGTCGTCATGATTTATAGATAAACGGTAATCTATCAATGAAATTTAAATAGGGATGATTTCCTTATTATGCACGTGGTAAGATTTTTACCAATATTCTCGAAAAAAACCGAAGATAAAACAGTATTCAGCGAGGTATTGTAGGATTTGCAAGAATTCGTATATCAAAGTTTCTATTTCATGCAGACTAACGGTATTACTCATTGCACGTACAGCCCTGGAGGTAATTAAATGCTGTGCTTGATTTGTGGTGTTATCAAGACATCCGAGTGATGCCAATTTATAGCCACGTCTTAAGCTGGTACGGCTAATAGTCACAGGGACTGCGAACTGAAACATCTATTTAATTGAAAATGTTTGCGACAACGAGGCCTATTAAAATAATTATTGAAACGTGTGCGTTCGTTTGTAGAGATGACAATGTCGTGATGTGATATTGAAACCTATAATTAATTAGTCCTGTGCTTTGTTTTTAACTGACTTCGAAAAAGGAGGAGGTTCTATGTTCGACTGTATCTATTTTCTTTTTTTATGTATGTTCACCGATTACTCCGCCATTTGTGGGTCGATTTTCGAAATTCTTTTTGGAATTACAAAAAGAAAAGAAAGAGTACATTCCCGAGGTGGTCCCTTTGTCATCAAGTCATAATCTGATGATGGAATCCCAGGAAAATTCCAGGATTTTAAGATATTCTGGGTTTGCCTTGGTTCAAATTCTAATATGCATGTATTAACTTAACTAAAAAGATTGAAGAAAAAAATTTAACAAAAAATTAAACTGACTTCAAAACACCAAAAGTCATAAATAATATAATATTATAATACATACAACATTACAGTTGTATATTAAAGTCGGTGCTAAGCAATGATTACCTTGAAAGTCTTAAAAATATAAGAACAATTAAAATAGTTACTTAAAACTTGGCATCGACTTCAATATAAATCTGTGATTTTGTATGTGTATTCTTATATTATTTATGAGTTTTTGGTATTTTTCTAGTCAGTTTTATTTTTTTTGTCTTTATATGATATACTAGCTGCTGCTTCCAAAGCTCGTCTGCGTCCTCAGGGCTCTCATTAAAATTCGGGTTAAAAAATAGCCTATATCTTTCTTCCATCTCTATACCAAACCGGTTTTCGCTATCTCCATACCAAATACCATTAAAATTAGTTAAGTACTTTAGGTGGGAAAGCGTAACAAACAAACAAACTCACTCTCACATTTTATAATATAAGTTAGGATAACTAATTGACTGTGGGCCTGCCACTCGTGCCATTTGCATAGATTCCCATATTTGAAGTTGTACTTTCTTCACCGAAACAAAGTAAATTCCATCTGTTTGTGTGATGGTGTATATTCGGTATTCATCACTTGCGTTGAAATCAAGCTTGGGTTTACTAAAATAAACATAAAAAACCAGGCAAATTGCGAGTTGAACTCCCGCACCAACGCTTCCGCACAAACTTATCCAAGTATATAAGTTCCTAACTATGTCTACATATTTACTGTTTTCAGATTTAAAAAAAAATAAGAATAAGACCTTGCTTCGTGCCAAATTTCATAGTCCTAGGTCAACAGAAAGTAGCCTACAGGATTTGATTCCCTTGTGAAATCGCAAAATTTGCGAAAATATGTGACATTAACGGTCATATATTTTGATCGAGTTGACTTATGTCATTCATATTGTTTTTTTCACAGTTGAAAGAGACCGTAGACTTGAGTAAAAGGTCTTGACAGACAGACAGACGGACAGTCGAACAGACAGACAACAAAGTGATCATATAGGTAATTCTTATGTCATTGATATTGGTTTTTTTTCACAGTTGAAAGAGACCGTAGACTTGAGTAAAAGGTCTTGACAGACAGACAGACGGACAGTCGAACAGACGAACAGACAGACAACAAAGTGATCATATAGGTAATTCCCACTTACCATGAAGTGGGTAGTGTATTTGTTTTCCATAAACTTAGTTGTGTAACAAAATTGGATAGAATTAAGGTTATTCTGCAAAGGAAAGTGTGAAACAGAAAAGCTTAAAAGCGTGCTAACAACAAACCTGAAAATGTTGAACAATATTATGCGAATAATGTCGTTTCGAATGAATAAAGCATGAGAGACGGGAATCATTAAAATCATCATTGTTTCCGCGGCCGACTCAACAAACAGATGATATCTGGCTAGATCCTGGCAATCTGAGTTGAATGGCTAACGGGCATGGGGCCTCGTCGGCAGCGCGGAGCTGAGCTGCGCCTGTTGTCAGTCAATCCGCCACAGACAGATTACACAGCTATCTAACTGTACTGCCAGGCCGCTGTACAAATTCGCGCTACAATGTCGGTGAAATACTGCCCTGTCCCACGCCTGGGCTCTTTCGTCAATCGACAGGGACTATCACTTAAGAATTTCCATCGTTTATACGTATTTGATATGCCCCATAAATATGCCCGTTCGTTGGGCAGCTATAGGGATCAATTCGAATTATAATACTTATATTTCTGTGCGGGTAAATGTATGTAGTTATTAACACGTAAGAATGGAGAAGTTTATAATTTTTTTTATTCACTAATATTAGAGTCAATTTCAACAAAGTGCAAAAGAATCATGAAAATATCTCTACAAATAAAGAAGTTATAGTAAGTTGCTCTTGCAAAAATAATTTTGCTCCATGTGACGTAACGCGACTCGAGTTCTTTGGCTTTCACTGAAAAACTGAAAACTTTTCAATCATTTACGCGCTTAAGAATCGCAGTGTTTTGGTTATTTGGTTATTTCTTATCGTTTTCGTGAATTTTGAGACCATTGAATTTAAAAAGTATGCGTAATTTGTGGTGCGCTACAGTGACGTGCGTGAGTGTGTGATGTCACAGGTTTGTCAGGGCCAGTGAGCGGCCCGCGCAGGAAACAAGTAAATAACAATAATAAATTTATCTGTAATTTATTGATGGATTTCATTGATTCATCATTGATTTATAAGTTTTGGTCTATATTTGATTACTATCGAAATATTGCATTTTTAACGTCGTGAGACGTCTCCATTTTGTAATCATGTAAATAGAATGGCGGAAATAAATTGTAAGCGTAAAATAATGCTGAAATCTTATAAACAAAGTGTTTAGCGTATACCTAAGGTTAGTTACTTACCTAATACTTTTGGGTGGTCACTGATTTTAGTAAATATATTCTTAAGTACCTACGTAGGAAAGACAAAATATAATTTCATTCCATTTACGTATATATTGTATTATTATATGGTATATTTGCAATTTGAGCAATAGTATTGGTCATTCGATATCTTAATTTTCCATACTAATGCTTGACTAAAAATTAAGGCATCCAATGAGCGCGACTTTATAGGAGCAACAACTCACGCATTAGCGTGACATTGGAGGCAATAAAAAGTGTCCCACAATATAAACTTCCCGCATTAAAATTATTATGCGGCGGTTGTACTTAGTAGATTTATGGGATTCGCTTTACCCAATAAAGTAAGAGATGTCTCGTAAATCCGAGAGTGGGACGGGCAGGACCAGCGATGCTAGCGACACCTAGTGGGCGCATCGACCGTTAGACAGGCCCGGGGCACAGACTTCGGATTACAGGGTTACTCAGCATACGTCTGCATGCAGGCAGTATCGGCGAAGCGCACCACGTCACGATCTCTTGCACAGTACGTCTCGTTGGAATGTGCCACGTTTATGTTTACTAATCTGTTTCTGCTATAAGGGTATACTTTATCATGATTGCTTATAGCAAGGTTAAAACAAAATTGAAACAGAGACACCGCTCTTGCTGCGTATAGCGCCATACCGCTTTCAGTGCGGTTTTAATATTGTTGGAGCGATCGTGGTTAGGGGGCAGTAGTTGAAATCTTAACGTCACTTAATTCATTATGAATAAAAAATAAGGTCTGGCTTTAAAAAAAAGTTACAAGAATATTGCAATTAATTATATTTGCTGGTAAATTAATCCTTCTTCGTATGCTCATGTTACTTTCAATTCGCTCTCTTTACTTACAATATAAAATTAATAATACTCTGTTCTACGAAGTACTAAGTTGCGATGTTACTTTTGAAATCTATAGTTTCAAATTCGTAACAAAATACTTACTCAAACGTAACATACTCGTTTTAAGTATCATTTATCGGTACAGAATAGCTCTCGTGTAACTTTAACTGTGGGCTTGAATGGTACAAATAGTTTGCACTGGCCGACCCACTAACATCGGTGTCGAATGACGGCCATGGTTCAGACTTCTAGAACATAAGCTAATAAATTCTCATGGAGACAGAAATTTCTAATGCATATTTATACGACATATCTAGCAGTTCATTACTTAATTTTTTAAGTATTTTACACAAATGACAACGTTGATGGCCGCTATATGATTGATTTTACATTACCTATTCAGGACGGCAAAGATAAAAACATGGGTATGTTGCCGGCTCCAGGCAGGACCGGGCCGTGTCATTGCAGTGGAAAAAACAGCCAAAAACCGAAATTATCTTTAGGATTTAGTTTAATTTACGAATATGTAATATTATAGTGACATAAAATATCATATACTTAGTCCGAAAAAATTAACCTTTTGTTTGGTTTAATAAAACATACCTTTTTTCCCGACAGCATTTTGCTAAGTATGGTTTATAGACAGGTACTATAAATGGTTTTATAGACAGGCACTGATTGATCGACAAAATCATTATATACCTCCACATAAGCTATGAACTATCGAAATTGTTTGCTTTCTAAATTTACTACAAATTTAATCATGATACCTAATTTTGTTACCTTAAAACTCAATAATATTATTTCAATGTTGATGTTATAGTTTTCCAGACAGAAAGTGCTATTTGTAGAATATTGCCTGATCCGATCAATATACGGAGGTGCTAGATAGCGCGTAGAGCCAAAGCAAATCCATCCCACGCAAAATCTATCCAATAAATATCCAAAAAGCTTGTTCTGTGAACATTCCTCGTCCATTGTGTTCCTAGCAGATATATCTTGCGTAAGGGCCTTCGATTTCATGTTGGTCTTTTACCGCTACCCACGCTTCCAGGATTCGTCAGTACCGATTGTCGACCTGTCCATTACGGGATTGAAAAGGGTTACGTCGGTAATGTTTTAAGGTAAGCGGCATTGGAGTAAGATTGACGCGACGAGCGTTGAATGGGGATTGTATCGGTCACTGGTTACCTAATGGAGTTGACAAATCGCTCAATTGTGCAGGCTGGCTGTCTCGACTAGTTGGGCAGTTACGTAACCGCGAGACCTAGCTAGTTTGATGAGTGCCGGAAGACGTTGTCTTATTGTACTCTATCGCAACTGGTCGTTGTGCGCAGACAACAAGAAGTTTTAAATTGCATGACATTTTACAATGTAAGTACTATAAAAATATCAATTTGTAAACTTTTTGTACCTTTTTGATTGTACTTGCAAATTATTCGTAGCTATGATCTTTCTATGATATTAGATTGCTATGGTAAGCTATAAGTATTTCGCATGTTTCCATCCATTCATGTTTCTGAATTGAAAACCCTGCAAAGGTTCAAAATATATCCAAATAAATAAAAACAAAGTGTTAACAAAACTATAGTTAACAAAAATATTAATACAATTAATGTGGTTGATGGAAGAGCGGTAATGTATGAGAATGATTTGTAATGAGCAATCATTCTCATCCATTGCCGTTCGATATGAACGCGAAAGATTATTTGGCTAGGTTCCTGTGTACACACACATAGGTAATTGAAATAGTTTTTTAATAATATTGCCACAGAAATGTTAACATTCTTTTTTGCTACCTAGACTCTTTATACAGTGTGGAAACTTTCAGCGGGGCAGTAAGAAGAAGTACCTAATCTGTTGCAGCTACACGAAAAAAATTACAGTTAGCAAGAAAATAGCCATTTTACATAAAAACATTTTTTGATGCCAATCGATCCTGTTTCTAATACTGATCAAAAACTTCTATGGGACCAACCATCGTTGGAGTACACAAAAAGTCACAAATTGCAAAAAACTTTTCCCCTACAATTTGGAAAGAATTTGTGTAACTGAAATACAAAAAATAAAATAATCACGTAGAATTTTACACATAACAAAAAGAAGGCGTATTAATTTTCTTTTTTTATTAACTAACATAACTTGATGATGTTATTCTTATTAAAAATCTTGCTGTTTGTTGCCCTACGATATCAAGTGCTCGAAGTGACCGCCATTTTGACGAAGTGACGTTAGTGAGTCTTTAAGTTCTCGAACACTATCGTATTGCTTTTTGTAAGCCTCGCAGTTTTCAGGTAGCCCCACAAAAATAAATCTAGAGGCGTCAGATCTGGACTACGCGCTTGCCAAGAAATAGGACCAAGTGTTCCCATTCATTGATCACCAAATTGTCAAGATTTTTTTTTATTTAATAATAACGAGTTCGAAATTTTAATTGTTTTTAAACTTATCTTTTTATTCAGGCAACAAAAAGATCACAAAACAAAAAGTCACTAAAAAAACTTTTGCGTAAAATTTTCATACAAAATGTACGGGAAAAGTTTTTTGCAATTTGTGACTTTTTGAGTACTCCAACGATGGTTGGCCCCATAGAAGTTTTTGATCAGTATTAGAAACAGGATCGATTGGCATCAAAAAATGTTTTTATGTAAAATTGCTATTTTCTTGCTAACTGTACATTTTTTTTAAAATCTGTGAATGGGGATCAAAATTCCATAAAAAATTATGGATAGTCTCCTAAAACCATTTTCGTGTAGCTGCAACGGATAAGGTACTTCTCCTTACTGCCCCGCTGAAAGTTTCCACACTGTATATACACCAGCTTTTTGATTGTACAGCTGTTTGACTTTCAACTCCAATTTTAACCGCCTCCGTGGTCTAGTGGTTGAGATCATTGGGTATTGATCGGAAGATCCAGGGTTCGATTCCCTATGGGGGCAGAAATTTTTCTGCTCGGTTTGAAGTGGTAGAGTTTCTGAACCCGCCTGGCTAGCTAACACCGTCTTACCTAAGATTTTCACATAAACAATGTAAATTGTTGTGTGCAGATAATTAGAGGTAAGAGCCAGTTCCTCAGTTGTTGAGAAGTCCAGGTGAAGCTCGTTTTCACCTTCGGCCTTATCATCTCTTACCATCAAGTGAGATGAAGGCCAAGAGCTTCCCTGTCGTATGTTGAACAAAAATTTAACCTCTAAAGGGGTTGAATTTTCAGAATATCTTTCTCAATGTTCTCAGTGGATGTTAGCGTTATAGAAAATCTGCAAGCTATATTAATATTAAATTTAGTTTAGTGTGTTTTTTATATATTATAGATATTGAATATATTTTATTTCATGTAACAACACAAAAATGATTACATATATATTTTGTATTTGCATTTTTCTTGTATTGGTTTGCTTTTATATATGACGATAAACTCAGCAGGGTGTTTCCGTAAAAATTTAGTGGCTTCTGGTATAATTTGCATGAAGAGATAGATAATTCTTATATATGACGAGTCATCGTGTTCGAACACTTATATTTATGAGTGTACCATAATATCATCAGTTGAAGCACAAGCATATACAATTTCTCATGCTCCACCCTGGAGGAGGAAGATGTGGAGCAGACCCATCAAAATGAGAGCTTGGAGCTGGCAACCAATGTTACACAAGAACGGGGCAGGTGGAAAGTCTTCTTGTTTGCGAAAATAGTCGCTAAAAAGCCTACTGGTATGTACAGTAGTACAACCAATTGAAATTTATGGTCGTTTTTTCAACTGGTAGTACTGTGACACAGGGTCGGGTGATAGTTGTACTTCTTGGTATAACTACTGATCCAGAGTGTTTAAAAATGGAAGCTTTTGCTGGAAGAGCGTGAGTATATAATTTTTCATTACTCATACTCTGAAAGTAGGTCTGAAGTTGCTTGAGGAGCGGGTTGAAAGTAATACTTTTCAGCCCTAGGGAGAATCACTTTGAACTGACAGCTGCTGTCAAATTTTAAAAAAGAAACTAGTTCATGACTGAACCATGTTCTGACTTTCTATACAGCCACTCATTTACAGCGCGGTGTTAAAATTAAAATAACATAATGTTAAGTATGTAAAGAATATATTTTTTAAATGACTTTACTATAATTTATTTTCAACTATTTCTTTAAAATAACATAGATTTGGGCAAAATATTAACCATTTTTTAAATTATGAATATGAAAAATAATGGCTGAATAGCTGGCCGGCCACAGAAAAAAAAAACAAAATAAGCGGGAAAGCGGCAATGCGATCTTCATTTGTTATTTTCATTTGTAGAGTTTTGTTAATACTTCCGTATAGCAGAGATTTGTATTAACAGTTAATTATATTTGTATAACATTGTGTTAATAATAATTAACACAATGAGTTCAACTGATTCAGGCATGGAGTTAACGCCTGATTTTATAAGAGAAAGCGGGCTAAAGTAGAAGTTGTTGATTTATGTAAAATAAAATTTACACGTTTTTTCTTTAGCTAATTCATTGTTTTATTTTTACTTTCCTTGTATTCGTAATTCTCAAACTCAAACTCAAAAATCTTTATTCAATATAGACCTTTACAGGCACTTATTGACGTCAAACAAACATACACCCCAACCATAATTATGATGTATGCAAATACAAGTAAAATGAAAAAAAAAAAGTTGACTCTACACCTGTTCGGAAATTGGGAGAGCCTTCTCGAGAAGAACAGGCAAGAAACTCGGAAGGCTAAGACTAATGAAAAGCACAGTGTTTACTTCGGGTTAAAGACTTATTTAGTCTCTCGAACTATTGGTGCCCTCGCTACGCTCGGGCGCCAAACACCGCCAAACACCGTAACAATGTACTATTGAATACCAAGCTGTAGAACCGAGGCTCGAAATGCAGGCGAGGGGCAAATACGGGATAAGTGTCAAATGTCAAATGAATATTTAAATTACCTACAGTTGCGAAAAAAATTAATGGAACAAAGTCATATGTATGTTTCCTGCCTTAAAATTCTAAGAAATATCACTTCATAATTGATTCATTTGCAAATAAACGATCATTTATAACTCTCTTCTAGTCAGCGCCACAGATAAGATATTACTGTCGTGATTGTTGGTTACGAGGTTAATACATAGATACCATGGACGTACTTATGTTTGATACTCGATTTATAGGTCCGGTCATTCGTCATACTCATTCAGCCAATTTTTTTTAAATATATGTATAATTTTAACAATAAGATGACATCTTATATATTATTATCTGTGGCATGCACATAGTAAATTACTAGATATCCAACTCTAGGATATAGTATAAAAATACCTATGTATGTGTGCTACTGAATAAAACAAATGTTTAAAGTTGATTCGTAGTAAAGAGTCAGATTTCATACGATAATCTTTAATCAACGTACATGGTATGTAATAAATAGTAATATATTCGTTTTGCTGATTAGGCAGCTTCAAATGAGCCCTTATAGTTGACAGTTGTCTTTTATAGTCGGCAGTTGTCTTCTATTACACCTACGCGCAGGTCTAAGGTCGAGCCTGAGTCTTTGCTAAGTTCTCAAACTGGAAGTAAACCTTATTAGTGAATAGTATCGGATGCCAACTCTATTTCATTTACTTAAAAGTTAACGACTGAGTTGAATATGCTGTATCAATTGATAAATACCTATCAACAAAACAAATTTAAATCTAAATCTGCATCCCTCTACTTGGCTATAATAAAATTTTCTACAAGTTATGGATATTATGAGAATATTGGGATTCATGCAGACATCTTTTATTCATGCAAATGACTTTGGTATAGAGTGGCCCTATGGACTATGATATAATAACGGCTAATTGAAAATAGCCCAGAGTTTTTATTAGGATGAGTAGTAAGTAATGGTTGATAATAACGTCACTGTCAAATGATGAATAATGTAAGAATGACAGTATAAAAGTAGTCACAATAAAATAAATTCACAGCGATAATATTAAAAACGATGACTAGGACACTTAAGTTACATTTTAAATTTTCAGTGTGAAATCTAGTCTTAAATAAATTACTTATTTGCCTTACGCTTGTGTAGATTTCAATAGCATGCCAATAAAATGCTAATGAAGTGTAGTTGTTCTGAGGCTTTTATTTCTGAAATAAGCAGGCATGCAATGTGTTTTACTGATACGTTCACCTTCAAGTTTGTAGTTGTTCTTGTCATTTCATTTTTGTGCTATTTTTCAATACGAGTAAATGAGTCAGGTTTTGCATTTTATGGTATTTTTTCTTCTATATGACGACACTTAGTATTTTGATCGAAGCTTGAAAACAAAAATGGTTCGACTGGCCATATTCAAATAACGAGTGTCGAATTGTGTATCCTATAAAAATTAATTGATATCGTTTTGTAGATAATTTATTCTGCAAGTAGTTTTTGAGATTTGAATACGGAGAAGAATTTTAATACGACATTATTAAAGTTGAAGGTTTGTACTTTTTTCTCCATTACATGTACGCGGTACCTATATTTTGAAGGTGAAATATGTCGTCGAGCTTGCAGTTAACACGGTTATTGTGTCGTAACTAGTCCATAATTATCATACAATATTCATTGTTTTGTTCCCACATAATGTTAAGCAGTTCAATTTATTTGCGTGTAAGTGAGTCAGGATATAATATTAATATGCAATATTAAGTAATTAAGTAGGTATACCAACACGTGGAAAATAAGAATATTATGTGGCTACCACTTTATCTTCTTGAAGCTTCTTGTGAAAAGTTATGCAATTTTAATGTCAATTACATTAAATCTATTTTAACAAGTCACGACCTTTAAGTTACACGTGATTAGTAACCAATAAGCTTTACTAATACAAAAACGGAACGAATCGTGTGAAATACAATGGAATCTACAAATCTCAGTCCAGCCGGCTGTGCACTGCGAAATATTTCTTGAGATACATCGGCACGAGTGCGATTCGCTGATATCTTCGGTGCGCGGGTAGGAATCGTCTATCGAACCTATGATCGGCACCGTCGAAGGGTCACGCGCGTTAAACGTAAATCAACATATCTCGCGACGGGAGATCTAGCTGGGCATGCGCCTCACCGACAAAAACTGAATTTTATGGTTGTAACATTACACCTATGAAAAAAGTAAATAAATTGGATGATGAAGCGAGCGACCGCCGTGTGCCTAGTACCTGACACAGCCATGCATCGACATCAGTGCCGTTGCCAAGAGTTTTCGTCGAAGCAACTCTCTGGTGACTACGCAACGTAGCAATTGAAATCTCCATTTTCGTCTTATCTGATATTAAGCTGACTGTAAAATAGAAAATAATAAAAATGAGTTGTTTTTTTTTGTAATCGAATTCAAGGTTCCTTTCATATTTTGAAACATACGAGTACGTCTTTATTAACGTTTGTTTCCATAACATAAGATGTTTGTGAATGTTCGTAGTCTAAAACAGATTTCT
This sequence comes from Schoenobius gigantellus, assembly GCA_963935595.1. NCBI lineage: Eukaryota > Metazoa > Arthropoda > Insecta > Lepidoptera > Crambidae > Schoenobius > Schoenobius gigantellus. The sequence continues at coordinate 21,182,590 of OZ012541.1, forward strand.
TTTCCGTGCTTTTTGAATTGTAATTGCAATTAACATTTGATTTATACATATACATTTCTAGTGTAGGTTAAGTGGGAGTTTTTAAGATAAAATTTCCATGTCTATGGTTTTGATAATACTTGCATAATCTAAAATTTTGTATAGTATGTTTTAAGGTATACGCAATCAAACAGAAATATTTACCCAAGCTAGTTTTGTTGTCTTTTATTCTGCCTGATATTCAACTCAAAACAATTAAAATAAATAAATTTTAACATTGTATCACTGTTCAGCGCTATCACGATTTGTCAACAATGTTGCTCACGCTTACTCCCATAATTTCAGAGGTACTCCTACAGTTATCTATAGACGTGAGTCTTTAATAGGACACGCGAGCTATAGTATCGAAATGGATTCACTGGTTATATTTTAACACTGTTTGTAAAGTCTCTTGTCATGTTTGGTTTCGATATAGAGAAACCACCTCGGAGGGGCTACCGCCTAACTCATAGCGATCACTCGCTATCGCTATCGTGACATTACAACAATAGTTCTAATGTCACCTGTGACACCGCCTAACTCATAGCGACTGATTGAGTTAGGCGGTATGGACGCAGGTCCAGTCGTACCTTGAACAACCAGCCCCTGCTGTTTTAGGTAGATTACCTTTCACATTCCTGGTTACAATAAATTTCTACGATTTACAAGTCACTTTCTTAGTATATTTTTTTATATAACCGGTTTTGAATACAACTTCCGACTCCCATTTGATGGCAATTTAAGTGGCTACAGTTGCCTATAGCTCCTTCTAAATTTACAAATCTGCGACCCTCTCAATGTGCCCAGTGTTCATTGCCAACTTGCGACATAAGAAACCAAGTCACAGTATAGGTAATTTGACCGCTTGTCTAATCCTTCAAATCGGAACACTGTAATGCTTACGGCGGAAATGGGTAAGATTGAGGTACCCACGCTGACAAATTTAATACAAAGTCTCTTTCTGCTTGTTTCGAAATGATACACCAGTCTAATAATGTAAAATCGGAATACTTCTTCATTTGTCATCACTACGGGTTAGATGAGAAGCTTGGACAAGAATATAATGCATAGCTAATTGCCCAATACCACAAATTCACAATAGTGAGAAAAAATTGAAAATAACAGTTTTATGATAGTATTTATGCTATCTCGAATAATTTTTGATATATGTTGCGAAGGGCCACGGTAGGTTTGTATAGTGTATTTTACCTTGTTTAAAAAGACTATCCATTTTTGCTATCTCATCATATTCGTTATTGCTATTAGTAAAACAAATAACTACATATATACTATTTGCTCGTTTTTCAACAAACCTCTTTAACGTGTTATTGCTTTGTTGATTTAGTTGAACAAGAAAGCTCACTTCATGTGAGATTCATATTACTAAACTTAACTAAACGTTACATTATTAATACACGAAGCCTGTTGTTATATCCTTTGTTCGTTAATGTAGGCAAGTTTTCATCTTCTGTATACCTACCTTTACCTTTCCATCTTCTGTATACCTAGAACAATACAAATGCATACTTATATGATAAAACTTTCAAACGTATGTAATATGATACTCCTTACTTTGCGGTGTAGCGGTGGATTTACACTTAAGTATTCCTTATCGCTCTCACAATATTATCCTAATTTGTCGCCTGTGCAGTGTTTACATTGGATGCTACAGAGTTCACGACAATGTTATTACGCAGTTTAAACTACCAGTTTAATTATTCCATGGAGCTGGGCTGTTTGAGTTCAATTGTAGCCTTTGCGTGCATTGTTTAAAGTGCATAATTGTAACTGAGTATGGCACATTCTCCGGAATGTCGGGCAACTGTCAGGTGAATCGTACGAGTCGCGGCTGGATTCGATGTGTATCTCACAATCGATTCTTATCTAGACAGTTTTACGCGCCGTGTCGCAGATGCACTCAAGGTGCTGTAGTTGGTATGAGAACGCGTTTTAAGCTCTTGCAAATGGAGCCCTTAATTGACCCACATTTTAACTCCGCCGATTGATATTGCATGCATGTTAAATTCAATTTAAAAATAAGCTCTCGGTCGCTCGGTAAAATCTCTATCTAGTATTAATATTGGTTGAACGCATGAAACGTGCTATGGTCTATGATAATGTAAGTTACATTAACTCACAACCTAAATATTACGTAATATCAAATATACGGTAAGTATATAAAACAGCTTAAATTAAGTTATAGATTATAGGAAGAACCCACGATAGGAATGTTATGTTATACTTACCATAAAAAGATACCAACCATTTTGTTGTTGTTGACCATTTTTAAAAGTAGACTTTATATGCTCTGTTTACTGCTTAATAATGTTAGTAATACTAATATATAACAGTTGCATATAATGTAACTACTAATCTATATTGAATTGTTCCGTTCATACCGTTTTAGTGACTTATATTCGACAGTGTTAAGGTTAATTTTTTTTTTGTAGTTGCATACCGACCTGAAAGAAAATAAATATTATACTGGTTTTGCTACAGGTCACTATGGACAAGGTCGCGTATAATTACAAAGCTTTGATAACTGCCGCAGCTGTCAACGCGCTGTCAAATACAACTCGTCTCATGTCATGTCTCATGAATAAAAAATAGCCGACTACAAAATGGATTCTGAATATTCGCCCACATATAATTGTTCTTCCTTCTGTTAATTGTTTATCAATTGTAGCGCATTAATAAAGTTACCAGAAATAAAATTTAATTTCTGTGTTAGTATTAAATATGTTATTTGATTATATATTATAGCTACGAGTATATATATATTTTTTTATGGGATAGGGGGCAAGCGAGCAGACGTATCACCTGATGGTAAGTAATTACCGTCGCCCATGGACACCCGCAACCCCAGAGGAGTTACAAGTGTGTTGCCGGCCTTTGAGGTGGGAATACGCTCTTTTTTTGAAAGTTTGAAGGTCGTATCGGTCCGGAAATACCGCAGGTGACAATTCGTTCCAAAGTTTGACTGTGCGAGGCAGGAAACTTCGAGAGAAACGCACAGTTGTGGACTGCCAACCATCTAAGTGATGGGTATGGATTTTTTGCCGCGTGGAACGATGGCGGAAAGAGGTGGCAGGTATAAGTCCGAACAATTCCTCGGAGCATTCCCCGTAATAAATACGATAGAAGATGCATAGCGAAGCGACATCTCTACGCATCGCCAAGGTATCAAGCCGATTTGAAATTTCCTGGCAGTTGACGATTCGAGTCGCTCTCCGTTGAATGCGGTCCAGTGGGTGAAGTATTCCATATGAGGCCGAACCTGCGCCTTGTAAAGCTGAAGGCGGTGCGCTGGAGTGAAATACTGTCTCGATCTGTTGAGCACACCAAGCTTCTTAGAAGCTAATTTAGCTTTACCCTCTAAGTGGCCACGGAACTGGACTTCGCTCGATATGTCGACACCAAGGATCCCAATATTGGCTGAGGCAGTTAGGGGAATGCCCTGAAAGCGAGGAGATACGACAAATGGCATTTTATTTGCGGTGAACGCGCAAACCTGTGTCTTTGAGGGGTTGAAATGGACTAAATTAAGACGACCCCAGTTAGAAACTTTCTCTAATGAAGTTTCGATTTCAGACACAATTCCGGCACTCAATGACGTTTTCCCGAGAAGAGTTCGCAAGGCCGTTATAGAAGGTGCCTTTCGTGATGTCGTCTGCATAACAATGAATGCTGCTGATTTGCAGCATATCATTGATATGCAGAAGGAATAGTAATAATGCTTACCTTATCGAAATAATTTTCATTTTTATTACTTTGAAAGTTAGAAATCTTAAAAAAGAAATTCAATATGAATAGTCAGCTCAGATTTTTTCGAGTTCAAGCTATCTTCATTGAATACCAAAGCTGAATACCAAAATTAATTGGATTTATTTGCCTTCCCTCATAGTAGATCTGAGAACAACATGTCAATCAACATCCAACTACAGTGATAGATAAACCTAGCGCTAATTACACTTTATGGATTTCGCAATCTGTAGGATAAGCAGCTCTATTTGAAATGGGCGTCTGGGCATTCGAACTGGATTCAGTTTGCTAAAAGCTTTGGCAGATAACACACATCGTACAATCTGAGGCGTGGAGTGATAGCGCTAATGAATCCGTGTTGCTGTCGCTGGGCTGGCACAGTTGAACGATGGCCACTAATGGAGACTAGGACGGCCTGACAGGACAGCAACAGCAATTATCTGAAGCAAAGTGATATCGGTGGGCTTACTCTTGAAACCTATCCTGATAGATTGATATTGATATTATGATTTAGATTAAGATTTGAGAAGCATTGATTAAGATTGTGAAATATTGAATTAATTATTATAAACGTACAGAGGTAACACACGCATAAACACACACGCACTCACACACATAAACACAAACCCTCACGCACACACAAATTTAAATGCAAACACTCACACAGATATTCACAAATCCACATGCTTGCGCGGGCACACACACGAAAAAACCAATTTCGTCATATTTTGTAGTGCCTAATTGGCCACTGGGATTCTAAATGTGGTAGTTTATTAATTTTTAACTTCATGTAACTACTACATTTAATTACTTCATGTAAGCCGCTATGGGGAATATTGGGGATTGTTTAAATTAATGTATAGTTAAGCTTTTGGTATGAATAAATTTCATGTTATTTCATAATTTAGGAGAAAATTTAGGAGAAATTTCGGAGAGTAGGTACTGTACCTACATACAAAAAAAGATAATTATTTGGGTATTCTTGAGCTGCAACACTAGCACCAAATTTCACTTTACACTTGTTCTTGTTCACTGTACACTTATAAATCTTTCCTTTGATTTGTTTTCAAATTTTTAAGTAAATACCTAATTGAAACTTTTTGTGCAATTTGTTTTTCCCTTTTAAGTTCAGGACGTATTCTGCTTAGGTACCTCCGTCTTACCTATTTCTGCCGCAAAGCAGCAGTGCTTGCATTGCTGTGTTCCAGTTTGAAAGGCAGTGAAATAACTGAGTACCGTGACTTTACATCTGATGTCACAAGTTGGCAACGTACACTGTGGTTCTTGTGGGGGTTGCAGTTTTACTGCGAATCTCACAGGAGTCTCATGTATTATAGCTGAATGGGCAGTTTGCTCGTTTGCCAACTTAGGAGTAATAAAAAAGCAATAGGAGTAATAAAAAAGCATACTCACATATCATTTCATTTTAAGATAACCCGAAAAGAAAACGTTTGTTTCTTTGTTATTTTGTTATAATTTTATCCGATATCTCAAAGGTGATTAATTAGTAATGAAAATTGTATGGCGGTAAATTATACGCCCATTAAACGATATTTTATGGTAACATTAGACCAGTTAGAAGTTTCTCGATAGAAAGTGGATTGATTCGATGTTAACGCCACGCCTCTTCATGTCAGTCTCTTCGGTTTTTGATATTATACAGGACCCAATTGATGTGTATGAGAGTTTTATGTCTCTATAAAATCTAGGTAATAACATCATACTTTACAGTCATAGTGTATTAAAAGATTATAGGGTAAAATTACATGACACGCTTGGGAGGCATATCTCTTATAGTCAGAACAGCTTGTGTATCTATACTTTAATTTTAAATGAACTTGGGCGTACTTGAATTTTAATTTCGCAAATTTAATTATGCAAGAACATTCAATGCTATTTCATATTGTTATCAGAGTATTACATTATTTTGATATTACTATCCCTATTTAAATCAAAACGTAAAAAATGCTTTGTTAACACTTATTATGTTTAGCTAGCTTCGAGCGATTCCTTGCATGAGTTGAAGGCTTGCTGTTTTTTAATTACATACATATTATAAATTAACAAGTCCAGAGTCGTAATCTAGAAATGCAAAATTGTTTTCTTATTTAAATAAAATTACACTTTACTTAACCCGTTTAGTCATCCCGTGACCACGAATGCTCTAAAGCGTTCGAAACGTTCGTCGGGATAGATAATAAAAATGTTTAAAACCAAATACACTCAAGAAAATCACGAAATACTCGTGCAAATAAAAGACAGTATTTTCTTTTCCTATCTCATTTTTTATTACATGATTGTTTAACTGCATTGTGCTACTAACAAATTTCTAAAAAAGAAAAATACAATACAAATACAAATTCAATGGAAATATTCACGTAAAAAAACTAAGTAGGTACTTACTATAAGTACTTATCCAGTTTTTTATTATATACAGCAATAATATTATAACACAACTTGGTATTCATTTCGGTTCTTATGTATACGTCTTCACACTTCGAGGCTATGTTTTTTACTTAGTTAACATCAGGCTAGACACTTTATCATGTGTCGAAGAAAAACTATTTAACAAGCGGTTATGTGGGCGTGTGTAATACCTACAATATGTATTGTAGTTTTGACACGAGATAATGTTTTAAATGTCACATACCTTCTTCGACAAATGCCAATACAGTATTTTAATAACAATTGCACGTTAAAATTTATCTGATTGATTGACTGTGGTAATAAAAATAAATCGGATTCCTTAGCGGTAAACTAAATTATGCAAATATCAATGATCGTCATCATCATCATCACAGGTCATATACGTCCCCACCGAAGGCTCGAGCCTACCCTAAAATAAAGTGTTGTAGGCTTTAGTTAACCACGTTGGCTCAGTGCGGATTGATAATTTAAATGATGCTTTACGTATATCGTTCTGCTGAATATAGGTCATTCTTCCTGTGTTATCTTATAATGACCCCGGAGGGTCAGAGGGTTTTTCCGAAAATCATACATTTTCTGTGCTATCAATAACAAATCTGTGATTATTTTTCAGTCAGGTAAATATTCAAAATTTTTATTAAAATATAATGTATATGTATTTATTATATTCAAGAAAAAATAGAACAAAGGAACACTATCAAATTGCACCGAAACTTGTGACATTTCCGAAGATCAATAAGCAGATAAAGAGCAAGCTTCAAATACCGTTACGGGATGCCGATGGATTAATTTATGGCGATTAGACGATAGTTATCTATCCCGAAGTGGGGCGCGTCACAGCTCATTACAAGTCGGTGTTTAGGTATGAACGCTGATCCACTTCCATAGCCGTGTTACGTGACTTCGTCGGTAGCAGGTACGGAACATTGACAGATGATGTTCTGATAACAGTCCTTAAGGTTTCCGATCACTAAATTAAATTTCACCATGACTTAATGGCGTATAATTTTGATAAAGCAAGGAAAATGTTGACCTTGTTTTCGTTCCACTGAATTATTGTAAAATTTGAATTTTTCAATTAAAAGCATTTTTTAATCATATTACTAAGAATAAAAAGCTTTTAAAAGTCATATACAAAAGTAACAATATGGTTAAGAATTTGTTTTTTTTTGTTTCAGGTAAACATGCGACAATGTGACTATACGAGTGTTTGTGATATTCTGTGAGTAAGTAAAATCTTACCGAATTTTTCATAAAAACTATTTAATTAAGTCTATTTAGTTCAAAATGTTGGAAAAACCATAACAGGGTTGTTGCCGGGTGACCCATATGATTGATGGACGAACCTTACTATGATTGATCCGTCCGGTGTTGGAGGAGTGGGTTGGGCGCCGGCAGGGCAGCCTCTCATTCCGTGTGGTGCAGTTACTGACCGGACATGGTTGTTTCGGTCACTACCTGCACCGAATCGCTCGTCGGGAGGAAGCGCGGCGCCGGCGCTGAGTCGCTCGTCGGACGACACGGCCGTGCACACCCTGTTGGTGTGCCCGGCCAAGCGACGACGCCAGCGAGCGCAGCGAACTTAACGCTGCGCTGGGAGGCGGAGACCTCTCGCTGTCGAGAATGTTCGTGGCCATGCTCCGCGTCGAGGTGATATGGGGGGCTGTCGCCTCTTTCTGCGAAAACGTCATCTCGCAGAAGGAGGCTGCGGAGAATGAGCGGGGGGAAGATCGTCAGGCTGCTCCCCTCCGCCGCAGAGGGATAGGCAAGAGAAGGCGGGCATTCACTCAAGCAATGCCTGTCTAATGACCCTGCCGTGAGGCCTGCGTGGCCGTGCACGGTTGGCCGCTGTGCACGCCGCCGTAAGGCTTCCCCTGTTTAATAAAGCTGACAATTCGACATATAGGTATGTCAAGAAATGACAAATTTGTAGAATTGCCACGCTTAGGCTGTTTAATAAAAGTGACAAATATGTCGAATATCGACAGGTGAAAACTTGACATATTTGTCATTTTTAAACGCGTTTAATAAAAGCTTACATATGTCGAAAACCACAGTCAATTTCTGACAATTGTCGGCGACATATTTATCGCGACAATTATGTCAAGTTCTGACAATTATGTCGAGTTTTGACATATTTGCAAATAATTAACTTTTAAGCAGCTAAATGAGTGTAAAATAAAAAAAAAATACAATGTATCTGTTACGAATGTTGTTTATGATTCCCAAAGAATTTTCAACCATTCTCCTCGTTGACTTAAAAGCACGTAAGAATCTTTCTAGAGATGCTGTCCTTGGTATTTGTATTGGTATATTCGGTGTTATAAGCCACTTTTTTTAAACCATATCTACTGTCTCCTAAGATTATTGCATTTGGGAATGGTCTGCATCCACTTTCCCATGACTGTGCTAAAGAAGAGCATCTCATCACTCTGGCATCGTGAACAGACCCAGGCCACCTTGCAGATGCGTAGACAATATCTAAGTTTGGCCCGCATACCACCACAGTATTAATTGAATGTTTTCCATTTCGGTCTACAAACGCAGATTCATTTTGATAAGGTGCATCTATAGGAATTAATGAACCGTCAACAGTACCAGCTACTCCAGGTATTCCATTATGCCTCATGAAAAGTGTTAGTATTCGGTTACAATTATCAGGCCAGCGAATCTCTTCTCCGAGTAATTCAGTAGTCAAAGCTCCACATACCCTTCTTATGCCATTGCATAAGAAGGGTATGTGGAGCTTGGAGCACTAAAGGGCCAATCAACATATTTTATTTTTTACTTTTTGGAGGATTTTTATCGGGGGGTTTTTAAATTTTTAATTTAATTTTTATTTCATACTTTTTAAACGGCCTAATATATTATTTTACTTGCAGACATTCGGTTATTCTTCCCCACTTTCACTCCCATAACTTATAAACGGCTCAACCGATTTTTATCAAACATGTCTAATAACACTCGCCCGTAAGTCACCTTTAATAGAAAAAAACTTAATTGAAATCGCTTCATCCGTTTGGGAGCTATGATGCCACAGACAGACTGACAGACACACACACAGACACACACACAGACACACACAGACAGACAGACACGTCAAACTTATAGCACCCCTCTTTTTGCGTCGGGGGTTAAAAAATGCAAAATATGATTCGCGACAGAGGGTAACGGCTCCTTTCAGAATTGTCTGACAATGAAAAGGACCTCACCATGATCGTATATAGCACTGGTTAAAACAATACTAATACAGAGACACCGCTCGTGCTGTGTATAACGCCATCTCACTCTCAGTGTGGATTTAATATTGTTTTGAGCGATCATGGTTAGGGGGTATACAGGAAACAATTTGGGAAGTTGAATAGAGACACTATATAGAAAAGTTGGGAAGACTAGTGTTAAGTTGTGGGAAACCTTAGACAATGAACAAGGTCAATGTGACAAACACTCAGCATTAAAAGACTAATTCAACAAGGTACACTCGAGTACAAAAAGATCGATACGATAAAAGTTACATAAATATGTATGTATACTCTACCAACTCTACTTAATGTTAAGTCAATAAAATTTGTCAATCAATGTATACATATTTTTGTCACTTTGAACGTATCGATCATTTTGTACTCGAGTGTACCTACCTACCTACCTTTTTTTTTTTTTCTCGGGGGGAAATGCGTAACCGCACCGTACCCGCCGTTGGCTAGGCGGCGAGCGTGTGTGGGGCTCTCCCGGCAGAGTGCCAGGCCTACCCACTAAAACCCCCCGGTGTTCTCCCTGCCCATAAGGGCGCGCTAGGTAAGGTCCACACTGCGACTCCACTACCCACGCGCCCGGGCAAGCCCGACCGACTGGTCAGGCTATCGCCAAGGGGGGATTGCCCGAGAACACCAGGGCAATCCCCAGACGGAGGGCCTTACGGCGGCGTGCACGGGGCCAACCGTGCACGCAGACCTCCACGGCAGGGTCATTAGACGGGCATCGCTTGTGCGAATGCCCGCCTTCGCCTGCCTGTCCGTCTACGGCGGATGGGAGCGGCTTGAGGATCATTCTCCCGCTCCCTCTCCGCGGTCTCCTTCTGCGAGATGACGTCCTCGCAAAAGGAGGCGATAGCCCCCCATTCCGCCTCGCTGCCGAGCATGGTCGTGGCCATGCTTCGTAGCGAGGCGGAATGGGGGGCTGTCGCCTCCTTTTGCGAGGACGTCATCTCGCAGAAGGAGACCGCGGAGAGGGAGCGGGAGCGTCTCCGTCTCCCAGCGCAGCGTTGAGTTCGCTGCGCTGGCGTTGCCAGGCCGGGCACACCAACAGGGTGTGCTCGGCAGTGTCGTCGGGAGCGTCGCAGTGATGACACTGCGGCGTTTCCTCCCGACGCGCGACCCGGTGCAAGTAGTGACCAAAACAATCATGTCCGGTCAGTACCTGCACCATGCGGAATGAGAGACTGCCTACCTACCTACCTACTACAGTTATGTGTACATTAGGTACATTTTGTCGCATTTAGGGTAAGAAGACCCTTTTGATTTAATTCTAGGTGTAGGACTTAGGGTATTTCGGGACTAGTTTTCATACTGAGCATTAAAAGTCAAGTCTTACAAGGCGCTGCATATATAAAATTTTGACGTATTTAGGGTCAATAAACTCGGTGCCATGACCCTATGGTGTACTGGTTACTTAGTTATTCCATTTTCGGCATCAAAATATGACAAATAAAAAAAAGAAAATAATTCTTAGGTGATATTTAAATTGACATAAGTAAATGAATTCTAGGGGTTATATTGCCAAGGAATAAATATTATTTAATTGACAAAATATTTAATTGTTTCATGTAATTTGATTAAATTTTTTACAATGAAATTAAGTAAGTATTTATATAGTTGAGTGAAATTTTTTTTATTATCTGGCATAATATTTATAGTTCACTACATAATTGCCTGATATACCCATAAATGTTGTTATTGTACGTTATTCAGTGACAAAATATGAAGAAACTGTAATTGTAACTTACACCTATATGTATACTAATCCATTTTTGCAATCCAATGAATGAATCGAATTATTATAAATTGGCTTGATTTAATTTTTCATTGTTTTCGAATTAATGGTTGTTCAAGAATAAGCTATAATTAATAAAACAATTATTTGTGGAATTGAACTAAATTTTGTCGGAAAATTACATATATCGTGTTTCGATAGAAATGTATTTAAAAATTAACATTTTATATACTTACTAGCTTTTGCCTGCGACTACGTCCGCGTGGAAGTCCTTTTTTACACCCTTAAGAAATGACTTCGGGGATAAAAACTATTATTTATTCTTCCCCACAACTCAAACTATCTTCATACTAAATTTTATCTAAATTGTTTTAGCGGTTATTTATTCTCCGTACAAAATTCCACCCCCCCCCCCCCCCTTTCTCCCTCTTAAGAGGTGATTTCTGCAATTAAAGCAATCCTATGTCCTTTTCTGGGACTGAAACTATACCTGTATCAAATTTCATCTACATCGGTTCAGTAATTTAGGCGTGATTGCGTAACACACAGACAGAAAGAGTTGCTTTTGCATTTATAATATTAATAAGGATAACTACAAAACACCTTAAAATATTAGAAACAAATGATAACTATAACAATAATGAAAGGTAATGTTAGGATCACGAAGTTACAAATTTGACAAAGTCAAGTGGAGTAATTAATAAACATCTGAGAAGAATGCAATACTGTAATACAATTTTGTATCGCGTTCGAAGCAAAAATGTTCTCAAAAATAAAACAAATGCGTATGAATGTTAAGGTCAAGTTTGCTACCTCAACAAATTGCCGAGTCAGATCGCTCGAACACCAGTAATAAATTATTCATCTTTTGCGCATCAACAGGCCCGGAGTTTCGTAGAACAGTTTGAAGCTGTAAGCTGTCACGGCACGCTTACAAATTATAATTAAAGATGCCTAATTATTATTAAGCGTGCTTACTATATATATTATTATTTTATGAGTTTAGCGTTAATTAAGGATAACATAAATAATGCATTATTTGGTAGTTTAATTGTTTAGGATAAAATATTGTATCAATATCGTTGTCATGGCTTAGTTATCCAACAAGTTCTAAAAAAATAATGTGGACAATACTAAAATTTTGTCGAAATTCCATGTTGTGCCCACTTGCGTGAACGGTTGAAGCTATGAACTGGAAATTGTCTCCCAACATGTTCATCTGGAACAAATAGTCCAGCATGATAAATCAACCTTCTAGAAAGAGGTCAATCGACAAATCCAACAGCACGAGGTACTCTCCGAGAAGCTACGCAGCCCAGCACAATTGTAGTTGGCCCATCCACAGTACTATCTCAAGACAAAGTCATTGGTGACCTACGGAATCGAGAAGTGTCCGCGTCCGTCCGTCCGGTTTTATAAAAACGTTCAAAGTTACTCAAAGAGCAATGATGAGGGATTTTCTCGAAATTTCTCTACGTGATCGAATCCAAAATAAAGACATAGAACACAGAACTAAAGTTATCGACAAATCCCAAAGAATTAAGAGCCTTAAGTGGCAGTAATTAGATTTTAATCGTTGGAGTGGAAATGGTCTTGAGTGCTGGCCGCATACCAAGAGCCCCAACGTTGGCAGGTTCCCCACAAGATAGACCGATGATTTGGTAATGGCGTGACCTTTGTAACTGGGTGCGGGCCGCGCAAGACCGATCGGTTTTGAGATCCTCGATTGAGGCATATGTCCAGCAGTGGGTATCTTTCGGCTGATATGATGAGTACCTATTTAATATTAATAATTCATTTATTAACCAACTAGCTGTGTCCGCAAACTATATTTCGCCTTGATAAGGTATAACACTATAGTTCATTCTAACCCCTATTTCTCCTCTTTACGTTTAATTTGTTAGGCGGTATTGGCTTTTTAAAATGTTACAAATTAATAAACACGCACATGTAATTTGGCATTTGTAATTTTCTTAGAGGCTTAGAATACTACATTAATTGCGTATTTGGAGTATCATGCACAATCTTTATTAAATACATTGAATGCTAAACGCGCTTAAAACATAGTTCTGTGTATGCCAATGACAAAAGTATTTCATACATTTAGAAAGCTTGTTGATAATGACATTATTAAATTATTTTATTAAGTAGTGTCACTAACAACATCGTGTTAAAGGCCTTCCATTTCATCATCCATACTATTGGGGTTGGAAACACAATTTTATCCAAAATTTTTGAGCACCGGCTCTATTAAATTTAGAGTAATATTGCTAGATTCACAGTATTCAAGTCCTTTCATTGGATACCCATATTACTGGGATTGAAAACGAAATTTCACTCGCCATTTTAATCATCAACCATTTTTAATTTTAGTGCATCAAAATTATGCGTACATTGATTACAAATGTATAAGATCTTTACGTTGACTAAATACATTATCTTATCTCTGCTAGACTATAAGATCTCACAGACTTTATAAAATGTTTAAAGGCAAATTCTGTAGGTGACTTTATCCTACGTCATGTATTGTTATCTTTTTCTCAAAAATAAATTTTATAGTCTTTTTAATAGCAAGTGGAACTCTAAACGTACTCGTAAACTTCATTTCTGTTCTAATTCTACTATGTGCGTGTTTCCTTTTGATCAAATGTCAAACCATTTTCAAAATCCGAACTACAAAAAACATACAAATAAAGTTATATTTACACTGCACGTATTTAATGTTTAAATAACATACCCAATACACTTATTCTCACTTTCTGACTAACTTTACATCAAGATCAGGAAACATAAATTGAGACGGAAGTCAATAAAGCAAGACTAGCGATATCGCATTTCAAATCAAACAAGAATCATTCGTGTCGAAATTCAAAGCTTGATCAAAGCGAAGTAACTTTACACTTTGGTGCCGTCAAGCTGTGATCACGATCTTTCATTGCCTGAATCAGAACGATTGCTAGCTAAACCCGCAGTTTGACGTGAATAGCTCTTTAGATAACAAAGGAATCGTGTGAAAAATCATCGCACCGATTGGACTGAGAATCGAGTCATGCTTATTCCTTGAGGAATGACATTTAACGCATGGTATAAATGGAAACTGCGGTATTCAAAATACTTAAATATTCGTTACCCATCTCGTATTATATCCTGCCTGCCTGTTGGCCTTTATTAGCGGCCAGCCCCCCTAGCACGTCCACCAAAACACGATATGATAAAGCGATTTATCGCGGTGAACTGTCAAAATACAATAGGGTTTCGTCTTATTTTGACAGTTCACCGCGATAAATCGCTTTATCATATCGTGTTTTGGTGGACGTGCTACGGGGGCTGGCCTTTTTGAGCGTCGTCGGTGCGGTGGCGCTGTAGACTCGGCACTGGCCTCTAATCGAGAGGTCCGCGGCTCGATCCTACTATATAACAATGTATTTTTCGTTTTGCGAATTTCATATTTACAGCCGGCTTCAAAAGTAGATAAGCATTTTTTTATTTAGTATGGTTACACCTATATTGCATTGTTAATAGTTGGCGTGGCATGGTACTAAAATGTTTATCCACTTTTGAAGCCGGCTGTACATTTATCCGATGCTCTTACGGTGAAGAAAGTCATCATTAGGCATACATCTGCGAAGAAAGTCAAAGGTGTATGTGAAGTCGACCAATCCGCACTGGGCCAGCATAGTTGACTAAGGCCTTAACACGCTAACTCGGTGGAGACGTATATAGAAAAAACTTTTTATTGACCAATAGGTACATACAAAAGTATTGAACAATAAGAAGGGTTGGCCAAATGTTCCCATCTCAGCTTAAGTCTTTTGTTGCATATTGCGATAGGAGCGACGTAATGATTTGAAATAAATAAATAACTCAAAAAAGGACAATAAACAAAAAAATAATATGGGCTATATATGGGCTGTGTTGATGAATCCTACATTATAAATTCAAACAATCTAAAAGTGCCAAAATTATTTACGTTAGTAGGTACACACCAGTAAATTTGCCAATATTTTAAAAATGCCAAAGTGTGATACTTTTGTCAAAATAATCAAAAATTATACTCCCAAACATTCTAGTAAATCATCGACCCATAATGAAAACCGCGTGGTCGAAATCTTCTCATCGAGCTCATCACGATTAGACAGACTGGCAAGGGTACTTTTGTTACATTTATAGTATACGTAGACGCCCTATTAGTATACGTAGTGCCAAGAAAACAAAAACTTTGCGAGCATCTCCCGAATCGTCTCCTATTGGTTTGGTGTGCGTGCGTGGGATTGAATGGTAGCTTAATTAGTGCTTTTTAGTAACTGTTGGTAGAGTAAAAAGCTATTGAACAGATAGAATATCACATTTTGCTCAGTGATTCGGCTGTTGGAAAACGGAATGGTCGGAATGTATAGTCGACCAAAAAAGTGGTTTACCAACCTAAGGATGAAGTTCAGTTTTGCGTCATAAAAGAACACAGTTGATTTTTCTTTGCATTCATACTGACAGTCACTTCACACAAGTACGGTCAAAAGTGATAAATCACTTTCTCGGTCGACTATACCTACTCATTTTGAGTATTGCCATGCAACTGTTCGATGACGTGATAATGTGGCGTTCTGATTGGTCGATTGCAACGGTTTAGTTTCGATCCGGCTGTAACTTATTAGCAGAATTGGGCCTATGTTAATGTAGAGAACAAAAGAGTACGGAGATAGAATCTTAAAGCCATAGCGTCCCACGGTACCCTAAAAACGGTAAATAGGTAACAAGTCTCCAAGGGCCGTTCGTTAGCCTGGATTTCGTCGAACGGGAATCGAACGTCGGCCCGCGGCCGTCGTGCCAACCAGACAACGATCTCTCCATTGTGTGCTTTGAAAGCACCTGATAATGTTCCACTTTACTGTTAAAAGGAGAATTTTAATGAAACAACAGGCTTAAATAATTTCACGTTAAACTTATTTCCATATTTATACATAGAAAAATACCCAACCGATCCGCAGTCACACCGTGTTGTCACACCAGTGTGACTATAGTTAATTTAATTTCTCTGTAGTCACACCGCAATAGCCCCAACGCACCCTTGACGATAAAACAAAAGACCGAAAATCAAATTTAATTAAATATATATAAATCATATTTAATTTTATCGTAACGTTTCCAAAAACTGGCCAATTGTAATTTCGTTGTGGATTAATTCCATTTGTTTTTTTAATAGTTAGTTAGTTAGTTTGGCTGGGCTCTATCGCACTTAGCCTCATGATTGGGCCATTGTGCGTTCTGACTTTACATCAGCCTCTATTCTACTCCATCCATCCCAGGTCCTCCCAGAATGCCAGCAGCCTCTGTGGGCTACTACATGCATCTGGCATTGATGCCGGGGAGTGGAGAAGTTTCGCCCGTTGATCGGCCACGCTTGTGCATTCCATAAGGACGTGCTGTAGCGTTTCCTCCGCCTCCATGCATCCTCTGCATAGAGGGCTGTCTGTCACCCCTATTGTGAATAGGTGTTTGTTTAGGAGACAGTGTCCGGTTATAGTGGCTATAACTTTTCGGATTTCGTCTCTCTTTAGTCTGATGAGGGAACGGGCAAGCTTTTTGGATGGTACCGGGATTGCATCTTTTGTTTTTTTAATATCAAGTTATCTTTTTCCATTTCTATTTTGCGTCTCTTATTTGGATTAGTATTTCTTTCAATATTTATAATTTTAATCAAGTTTGTTGTGATCTCTTCTTCTAATGCACTTAATAACTTAGATAGTCATGTCATTTTTTTTAATTCTTCTGTTTAATATTAAAAGTACCTTTTATCCATACCTATACTGAAACAGGTAACACGGGAAAATAAAGAGAAATATGTACCTAAAATTAAAGACAGTTTGGTCAAGATGTGGACAAGGTGACTATGGATCGAGTAAAATTATCCATAATCACACCGGTGTGACAACAGATAAATAAAATTAACCATAGTCATACTGGTGTGGTAATACGGTGTGACTACGGATCGGTTGTGGAAAAATAATATCTCCTTGTTGTTAAATAGTTCATTTACTCGTGCTACACTTTATTGCATAAATTAAGAAATAGATACCAAAAGTTTGTTAATACACAAAGATAATTTGAGAATGTATCGGAAATATGAGACTTCGTGGAAAAGATACCTAAGAAGTTAAATATTCACATAACGTTTTCTAACTAGATACTTATACATAATTTTCAATAAACTACAAAAAATATTCCAAACCATTATTATTCAAAACTTTACTGATAATATTTCATATAGGTAGGTCTCATAAATAATGTTTATATGATTTATAAAAAAACTTACCTTTTAAAATAACCTAATCATTTAACAATAACAATTAATCATATAGACAACAAACATGAAAGGACTGTATATCAATTGATTTCGTATGCTCGGTTTTCATTACACTAATGGGTTTGTGTGGTCCATAGTTGTTGTTTTTTGTCTTACAATAATGTATAGTTCGCCATGTCCATTAGCTCGGTCAAATTTGATATCAGTGACTCAGAAGCGTGCTAATCTCGACTAAATAAAAGCTAACAAGCATTGTGCTTACTTAAGATTCTCACCGTAATATTGCGTCCTGTAAAACCATAAATGAAATCAACATGGACACTTGATGCGGATGAGAAAGTTCCATTAATACCTTATTCATTGTAAACTTTGAACATATTTTATTTAAAACTGATATATTATTGCAATAGCTTTTACGTCAAACCAAATATTATTGGCAAAGGAAAAACTATCACCTAAACCATGCCTTAGCTACGGAACAGGTAAACAGACATTATCACTAAAAATATTTATTCTCTTCTTCGCATTGCGAATTCATTTTTAGTTTTTTTAAATTGCTTTAATTTTCTAACAATGGATATTGTTAGTGGAATGTAGCGGGCGTCAATGTGAATGCACTATAAAAATTCCCCAAAAATAGGTAGTTGGTAATCAGACTAAGTTAAACACGATGAAAATAAATTTAATAAAATAATCAGTATGAGAAATGTTTCACCTCCGGCAGGATTCGAAGCAGCTTTTTCAACATATTATTGTAAAATGCGGAGTAATCATAAGAGAGACGCATTTTCCTGCCCATAAACGGACAGGAAATTTTGTCACTAAGAAAGCTAAGCTCTCTAGTAAACTTAGTGGACATTAGCTGTTTAACCGACTTCGAAAAAGGAGAAGGTTCTATGTTCGGCTGTATCTATTTTTTAAGTATGTTCACCGATTACTCCGCCATTTGTGGACCGACTTTCAAAATTATTTTTGTAATCCAAAGAGTATACTCCCGAGATGATTCCATTGTCACCATGTCATGATCCGATTATGGAATTCCATGAAAATCGAGGAAAACCCTTGAATTTCATAGGCACGACCACCGTGTTTCATGTTTTAAAGCTGTCACTGTCATACATATTTGAAGTGAGTTTCAGTTCTATTTATCTATTTAAAAACCAAAAAATAATAATCAAATCGCCCGTGTCGTCAATATGCTTAAATAGTGGCCGCTTATTATTGGTTCCAATGCTAATATAAATAAATATGCCATCCATTTTGACATTGCCCACAGTATTAGCGTAGCTTGAGTGCCTCCGCGGGCGGTCCCAGTAGGAACCAAATGTGGTATATCGTATATTCAACACAGCCTGATCACGTTACAAGACAACTACGATTA
Source organism: Schoenobius gigantellus (assembly GCA_963935595.1). Classification (NCBI taxonomy): domain Eukaryota; kingdom Metazoa; phylum Arthropoda; class Insecta; order Lepidoptera; family Crambidae; genus Schoenobius; species Schoenobius gigantellus. The sequence continues at coordinate 21,201,468 of OZ012541.1, forward strand.
CTTCTATTATGTTGCGGTCAAACAACGGTTTTATTTCGTTATTCAGTTTATTGTACAGAATAATCTAAGCTTATTACATGTTTGACGTTACGTATAATCCATTATACTCGTAAACTAAGTGTCTAAGCAGTTATTTCTGAGGATAATAAAACAATATAGTTTTACAGAGGCCCACGATTTCCTTCGGATTGTAGTTTCGTCAGATTCTTCTTCGGATTCTTTTCTCGACGGATAAGTTATTCAGATGCTGCATTGGTCAGTTCCGCTATTCACCGAAACCTTCATTTGCTAGAAGATGATGTATTCAGCGGTTGCTCCTGTTAATTTATTACGTGTACATTAACTAACATACTGTAAAATTAATTTTAATTTCCGTATTCAAATGGTTATAATAAACCAAAATAAAATCTATGAATATCAAAGATATACGTATATGTATACGCCTGATAGATTTAGTAGTCACAAAGCTTATGAATTTTGTTTATGTAAAATTAAAAAGGAGTCACAAGTCAGTTTACAATAAGGTATTGCAAATCACAGTGACGAGTCAATGTTACCATAAAGTATCTGAATTTATAAAGGGTAGTAAGATTGTAGATAATGTCCTTAAAAGTTGTTATAAAATAAACATAGAAAGAAAATAAATCGTAAAACATCAAGAAAAAAAAGATTTCACACATCTGTTTCACATGCATTTATAATTTTATTCTGTTGGAAAAGTAGTTAATGAAGCCCACTTTTTAACCGACTTCAAAAAAGGAGGAGGTTATTAATTCGGTTGTATTTTTTTTTACGTTTGTTACCTCACAACTCCGTCATTTTTAAACCGATTTCCAAAATTCTTTTTGTATTTGATAGAGTATACTGCAAGGGTGGTCCCATGGTCACCAAAGTCAGGATCTGATGATGGGGTCCCATAAAAATTGTAGGAAAACACAAATTTAATACCAGCTCACTGAAGGTGAGCTGGTATTAAATAAGGGTTTCTTTCACTAAAAAGATTTCATTCACTAAAAAGTTAAAAATATTTTTTTTGTTACAAAAAATAAAACCGACTTCAAAAACACTGAATACTTAAAAATAATATAAGAATAGGTACAGACAACATCACACTTCTATATTGAAGTCGGTGACAAATTTTAACACTTTCTAGGAGATCATCATTTGGCGCCGACTTTAATATAGAAGTGTGATGTTGTCTGTACCTATTCTTATATTATTTTTAAGTTTTCAGTGTTTTTGAAGTCGGTTTTATTTTTTGTAAAAAAAAAATCATTCATAATGATGCTATGTAATCTGTGACGCCATTAGTGTAAGATCACAAATTTCATCAGAGCTAGGCCTTAATAGAGTCCCTAATAGAGTACATCCCTCTCTGTGATTACTACGCTAAATTCACGTGACTTTCCGTTTTGTCTTAATGTTAACATTATGTAAGTAAATAAAATGATCTAATCCGAAATACTTGGGCGGGTATGTCGGAGGAACTACTAGACAAGTTGGAGCGTCTACAAAATGTGGCCATCAGGTTTATTTTTAATCTGCGTAAATTTGACCATGTTTCTTACTATCGCTTTCAACGTAAATGTCTTCCAAGTCACCAGCGCAGAGACTTACATGTGTTATCCCTACTTTACAATGTTTTGTTTCTTCCAACTTCTCCACCATATTTTAGATCACAGATCCCATCGGTCCTCTTCTTCGAGTCGTCTTTTACGATCGAACTTTAATTCAACTCTTGATATCCCACTCCACAGCACTAATTCTCTTTTTCTGTATATGCCGTTCGGCTATGGAACTCTCTTCCTGAAAGTATTAAGAGAGCTCGTAAGATGGAGTCCTATAATAATCAAGTCCGAAATCACTTCCTATCCTTAAATCCTGAGCTAAATCAGTCCTTCATTGTCCATAATTATCTACTACTACACCCATCCCCAATTTGAATTTCCTTTATGTATTTACCTGGTCCAAGGTTGCCTGGAACAGATTGCTCAATAGGGGAGCAATAAGGCCGTCTGTGTTGTACATCTGTATTGTTTTTGAAAATTTTTTGTCTGTTTCTCTTTGTGTGCAAAGAAGTGTTCTATTTTTTTTCAACATTGATTGAACCGTTAAGCAAATGATGCTAAAGTAGATAATTTTCGTTCTCAGTGATGATAATTGTCAGATCGATTAACGAAATATTTCAAGATCGGCCTCAAGATTAGAATACGAACCAGCCATGGCAGATAAACTTCGCTGGTACAAATCAGCCGCTTTAGCTAAACACGAGTAAAAGTAACAATAGTCTCGCCCAACATGGAAAAAGTCGTGACCGACTCGGTGTAGGGTCAGTCGGGATGCTCCAGGCGTAAATAATGCCGACGTCCGATCTTAATTATCGCTCCATCGTTAGAGATGACCGACGGGCAGACCGAAATCGGCGAGTTGCGACATCGATTCTCCGCCGGTCATTATCGAGACCGCATCGCCCTCCGATTAATCGCCGATACCACCTGCGAGCCGGTATTATTGTGCCGTTTTGGCAGCAGACATTATAATTCCATTGTTGCTATTGCTATTATTTTCAACGCGATGACTTGTGATTATACTATTGGTAGATTGGAGATAATGTTCGATACACAAAAGTTATTTTATTTCACGTCGTTGTATAGCGGTGAGCTCTAGAAAACCTACGTGACTAGTCTTAAGTTATTATAGAGCTATACAGTTCTCAACTAAAATAATAAGATGATTTTTATGTCAAACTTTGAGCGCCAGGACTGGGAGAGTATTACCGTACCGTATTGTTGTTATCGCTCGATTATTCAAATCAAACAAAACGAGGACTCGAGTCCTCGAGAGTTCGAAATAAAAATGATATGCTCTCATTTGGTTTTGGTTCGTTAATCGTTAGAGCTTTGTACTCGCCGCGGCGCTCGCGCTGATCTCGACCCGAAGTCGACGTTGAAAAATTCAGAGCGCGTGATTTTCGTTCGTGTGGTTCATTTATTTGCCGGCACCGACAATATTGTTTGCCATCAACACTATGTTGGTAGTTTAGTTCCTGCCTTGCTTTCACTTTAATGAGCGAATGGTCCATTCCTCGGGAACTATGTGTTTACAACAATGATTTCTAAAATTTTTACGTATTGAATGTGATTGTGACGATATAGCTGTCTCGCTATTACATAATTTAGACTAATATAATCTGGTTCTGCTCTTTCATCCCTTTGTTTTTCGGGTACAACTTTCCAAAAAAGTAAATTTTTATTTTAATTCACATTCCATAGTCGTTGTTTTCATACTAATTTTCATATACTTTTTCATCCTTTTTCACACATTTTGTGAAGGATATTGCCATATAAAGTATCTCGATACCATATATCATCACAATCAGGTTGGCTTAGCTGTAAAAGTATAACAAACAGGTAGTCAGAGTTACTTGATATTAAAAATACAATTGAAAATGTTCAATTAATGTGTAAGGTTTATTTAAACTATATATTATTTGTAAGTATACTTCTAGCTTAATATTTAATTAAATTATTTTAGCTCGTAAAAAATGAAAATTAAAATATAGGAATAATTATGGCCCAAACATACTCCTTGTAGAGAAGATTCAATGCTCTATTTTCCTACTTCTTGTTCTGAATTAGAAGTAGAGAAAGGAAGTACAACATTTTGGCCGACCTAAATGCAATACTTGTATGGCATTATATAATTGGCATTCCCAAATCTCTGCAACGTTTATCTGCCACGAGATTTCCGAAAATATTTAAGACACGCGTAGTTATTACAAAATTATACTATCGATCAGGCAATAATACGGAGATAGAGCCCTCAGGTCGTGAATTTAGGAGAAATTGTGGGTGCTTGCGTGCCTTCCCCGGAGCTCAATAATCCTTGCATGAATACTAATACGTGTTATTCAACTGTAGATCATATAGCACGAAAAGAGTTTAGTAAATTTTATCACACACTGCATTCGATAAGTATTTAATGAGCTTCAAACTACACTCCACTAAAACAGCAGACATACTTAAATTTTATTGACGATTATTAGAAGCAGCTTCTGAAAGAATGGTAAAAATAAGTTCTTTTCCTAGTTAACAACTATAGCTAATAATATTAAGTTATTAATCACTCGGTTATCATGCCAGGTTAATATGAAGCCTACATAAATATAATTTTGAGTATAATTCAGCGTATTAGAATATTTTTGGACGTTGGGACGTTGTGGAGATAGGGGCAAGCCGGCAAAAAATTGTATGTTATAATAAAGCGTTACAAATACGTTAATGTAAAAAAGCGTTATTAAAAAAACTCGAAAACAATGCATTGGAGATAGAGACATGATGCGAATGATTTTTAGAAAATTTTCCAGAGAATCGATTGTAATTTTTAAATGAATGCCATATTGATCATAAAAAAGGAAAAAAATATTCTTTAAATATAACAAAGTTAATAAAGTATTTGTCGAATAGCATAAAGAGCTTCGTTCCTATCGGGTGTCCCACGACACCACACAGCTTTTTTATTGCATCTACTTTATGTACATACTGACTATCTACGGGACTATAGTAGCATCTTTGACGAATCGACCTGGCTCAAAAACGAGCATTAAGAATTGGTAGCGATCCCCCGGTATTAAACTTCTCAGTTCCATAAGAGATATCGCCTCTATGTGTGTTTCTACCGCTTGTATTATTGAGGGATGTTCCGATGAGATTTTAAATGTGATTTGCACGGCCACTTTTTCCCTCTGGACTCCGGTCTTTTATTTCGAGAAGCTATAGCATAAATGGTGTTGAAACATATTAAATGGTCGGGAACTCGCAAGCGGTACCTCTGGTCTTACATGACAATGTGTCCTTAAGCTACCGTTACCGCTACCATCAGGCGTACCGTAAGTATGTATTTTTGGCACCTCAGCGGTATAGAAAAGTGTGACAAATACATGTGGCTCTAGTGAGATTCGCAGCAAAATTGCAAACCCCCAAGAACCACAGTGTAATCAGATGTAAAGTCACGGTACCTATAGTAATTTGACTGCCATATCCTACCCTTAAAACCGGAACACAGCTTGAAAAAATCATTGCTTTTACATTTTAGAATCGCTGTTTTGACCACCTTTAAACATTGGAAATGAAGTATTTATACTTAACCAATGTTTGAAGACGGTCAAAGGTAAGTTTAGATTAATTTTAGTATCAAACTGACATTTTTAATCGCCTCCGTTGTCTAGCGGTTGAGACCACCGGGTGTTTTTTATCGGAGAGTCCGGGGCTCTATTTCTCATGGGGCAGTAATTTTTCTGCTCCGTTTGGTTAGTGGCTGGGCTTCTGAGCCCGCCTGGCCAGTTACCACAGTAATACCTATGTTTGGCACCATAATAACAATGTTAAATAGTATTTGTGTGTTCCAACAATAAGAAGTTAAGATAACTAGTTCCTCAGTTGTTGAGGAGTCCAGGTGAAGTTCGATTTGACCTTCAGTTTTATAGTCAATTATCGTCAGGTGAGATTAATGTCAAGAGCTTCCCCGTCGTATGTAAAAAAATTGAGTACTAACTACTTCACATGATCGTGCACGGGCCTTCATTGAATATAGGTAAATAATGTCGTCATAAGTATCGTAGAGAAAACTTTGAACACAATATTTCAAATAATAACTTAGTATAATTAGTCGTTTAACCAATCGTTACAGCTCATTTGTCAATCTGTTTGTGGTAATTGGCTTTAGCACGCATTGTACAGAGGGTAGAGCTTTGGAATATACCCGGAGCTATCCGGGGAAATGTCTTAAGACTAGTCATTGACGGAATATATTGCGGTTATCATGTCTGCGACATGACTTCTACTGCCTACTATACCATAAAAATACCAACCGAATTGAGAATCTCCTTCCTTTTTGAAGTCGTCTAAATATGTTTTGATTTTAATGTAAGACATATAGTAAATATTTAACTAATCTGTGGCAAGGTTTTGTACTGACATTATGTGTGGGTTGTTTTTTGATACTTACGAGTATATTAAATAAGTATTATAAGAAATAAGTTGAAAACCTTAGGAATTTTATAATCTGCTTTTATAGTATTAAGAATGCGGACATCACGAATCAACCTCGTAATCGACAATAATTGCGATTATATTGTCTTCCGAAAACTCATATTCGTTCGAAGAACCAGTGACGTAAAATTTCTTACGTTTTCGGTAAACACAGGTCCGAATGTTCGCCAGCGGCTCAGAGCGATGCAAATTGCGTCGCCTCTTATCGGCGCACTTTATCCGGGGTACTTTTGTGCATATTTTACATATATTTGCGGACGATAGCCAGTGTGGGAGGGGTCCGAACTCGCATGCTAATGCGTGCAAAGCGCAGATGTGCACTTAGAAAAATATTTAATAAGAATCTGATTATAGTTTTTGAGTTATAAGTCACAGATTACAGACAGGAAACTACCTTATTGTATTTTGTTTCATACTCCAAAATTATATAATTTTATTCACCGGTTGTAAACGATTTAGTCCGAAATGAATACCATGGACATTTTTAAATAAAATAAAATTAATATGTTCCTGTTTCGATTTAAAATTAGATACTGTGGTAAAAATCTCATGTCACAGTGTTTGTTATCGAACTCCTAAACGGCTGACCTATTTTTATGATTTTTTTTGTGTATATTTGGCAGGTCTAAGAAAAGCTATTTTTTACCCCTTGTTGATGGGGTCGCCCCCTAAAAAATTTTGAGTGTTGAGCTTTACTAAAGCGAAACAAACGTAGTTCGCGGGCACAGCTTGTTTTTAATAATAATTAATGATGAAGATTAAGATGATTTCCATTTTGAGGACCTGAAAGAATAACTATAATGATCGCTCAAAACAACTTAGGCAGAAAATAAATAGCGGCAATAAAGATCCGCATCGCGTCTCTCCACTAATCTCTGACACCGTAACATAATTGTGCGGAGTCCTGGGGGTATAGCGGCGCGGGCGCAGCTTGCGGTCACGAGCGCTCTAAACATAGCTCTAGCCTAAACGATGCCACCATATCCGTCCGACAGCATCCACTCATAAGTCCATGTTACTTTGGCTCACGGCACCGATTTACTATAATACCTATTTTGTCCAGTATGGTCAGTTGTGGTGTGGTGAAGTTAGCTGGCTGAGATTGGTTTTAGGTAGGACAATGTTTACATTACCGCGAAAAAGACGTATTCGTTTCTTAAGTCGTCGTAGAATCATATATACAAAAAAATAATCGGTCGTCTTATTGTAAATATACAAATATTTACAATAAGACGTCCAGTATAGTTACGTAAGTGTGTATGTTTCTTTCTCCTCTCATATTACAACAGAATATTAAAAAATCTAAGTGTTTCGTATCGATGAATGTCATTACTAAAGATAGATGAATATCAATAACACTTACTCAAAATGTCATGAAAAATTCACTGTGTGAATTTTTGTAGTATTGGTGAATCATACGCAGATTACACTAGAATGGAATGCGACAAATGAAAAGATTAAAATAATTGATGTTCTGCAATGTTACTGATTCTTATTAAAATAAACGCGCAACAGTTATTTTTTGAAAAATTCAAATAGTACAAAAATAAATTGTGTTTTCATTTTCAATACTTTCTGATATTCAATTAAGTAGGTTAATACATAACGTAGAATTCATAGCAAACTGATATTACGTTACCTATGTTTCAGATTTAAAAAACTGCAGTTCAGTAATAATATAATTATATATAGGGTTATTTTACAAATTTTAGGTTATTCGTACGCTCTATCATATGATTTGAATAAGTAAAACTCAAGTGATAGCTGGAACCATTAGGTAAGTATAGGAAACTTCTATACTTACCTAATGGTTCCAGGTTGAGAAGTTTCCTACCTATTAAGTATAGGTAGGAAACTTCTTAACCTTTAGTTTCGCAAGACTATAATAATAAAAAAATACTATCTTAAATTAATACGTTAAAGAACATTATGACCTTACAAAGTTACAGCAAACTATAGAAATTTAGAAAATAGATATTTTTATTTCTTATAGGTGTAATGCGTAAGCAGCCCGGTACAAAATATGCATTAATAGACAAATTGCTTCGATTTGTTGTTACCTCCACACAATTTTCATTCCCATACATAATACACTGTAAATTATTCTTGGTATAAATCACAAGAATTAGCGCTGTGTTCGTTTGAGCGCGGCTAGCTTGGCGTTTAATTTATTTTGTTTAACTTCAATTTATTTTTATATTGCGAGCAATCAGATGGCAATATTTAAGTAGGCGTTCTGTCTCTGTAGAATTGCTCAATTGTTCATCAAACAATCTACCGGATACATAAATTCTACCTTTATGTATCCGGTAACAAAATGGTTTGTACAAAAGTAAACAATCTTAGTAAGTTTTTTTTTAAATTCAATGAAATAACTGTTTACAACACAAAACACATACTTAGCATGTATAGATGTTATATTTTTTAATTAAAAACAAACTTAGATGAAAAAGAATAAACTTAATGTCCGATAAATATTCTTCAAGAGGTGCGTCTAGAAGACTAAATTATAAAATCACGTTCATTAAATCTTAAGGTCAGAAATAAACACTAAAACGACGATAGTATGTATTAAATGCAACATTTTTGTTGAAAAATTTTTACTATTAAAGTTACTTTTTTCAAGAGTTCCACGCATTGATTAACTACCAAACGTTTGATAGTAAATCAATGGTTCCACGCCTCAAAAGCAAAAAAAACGGAACCATTATACTCGTAGGATCACTTTCTTCTTCGCGCGACAACTCGATCAAAGATGTGACAGTTTGTATCGCAATCAAAATCCCTCTCTATGTTGAGCGCCCCACGTTTTTATTTTTAGTCATAGCCTTTGGATCACATATAGTATAGCAAAGAAATTAAATAATTTTCTTTTTAGTGCACTTTCGACGCGTTAATTAAAGTGTGTTTTTAAGTTTTTTTTATATTATATTATTTTCTACTTTTTAGTCTTTTCTTATATTTAAATAGTGTACTGTTTAGCCTGTTATTACAAGTTAAACCCTTTCATTTGATATCCATATTGCGGGGGTTGTAGACAATTTTGTGATCCACCACTTTGTTGCAGCGGCCATTTTGGGTTCACAATAATAATAATTATGCACAATTACATCATCATCGAAACTAAAGGTGTATACCAAATATCAGCTCAATCGGACACTGGCGAGTAGGTAAAAATTTTCAGGTGTGTCCAACGTGTTTTGTGTGTATGTTAGGCGACTACTCCGCCAAATGTGGACCGATTTTCAAAATTCTTTTTGTATTTGATAGAGTATACTCCTGGGGTGGTCCCAAAGTCACCAAAGTCAGGATCTGAGGATGGGATCCCATAAAAATCGAGGGAAACGCTGATTTAGGGATCCTTTGACTAAAAAGTTCAAAATAAAAAATATTTTACAAAAAATAAAAACCAACTTCAAAAACACTGAAAAGTTAAAAATAATATAAGAATAGGTACAGACAATATCACACTTCTGTATCGAAGTCGGTGACAAATTTTAAAACTTTCTAGGAGATCATCGTTTGGCACCGTTTTTTTAAAATATCATTTTTTATTGTCATAGTTTTACAACAATTTTTTCTTCGGTTATATAATTGACCCAACGGAACCATGGAGATAAAATATTTTTTGTCCATAGAGCTAAGTTTGGTTTCGTAAAGTAAAAGATCTGCATGCATATCAATGATATGTTGCTAATAAGCAATATTCACTGCTATGCGGATGACAGCATCGGTAATGCGCGATACGCGCGCCGCCCGTGCTAAATGTGCTAATATGCCTTCCGCATCAATACAAAAGTGCAGAGAACAACTTGTACTAGACATTGACACGTCCTTGGAGCATGTTTCGGAATGGGGCCGACTGAATCTTATCCAGTTCAATCCCACCAAAAAACAGGTCTGCGTATTCTCTGCAAAAAAAGTGCTTTTCGCTGTGACGCCTAAATTCCAAGACACTCCCCACTACATGGAGTAATTGCTCGCACTTATGGTCCGCTGCTCCAAAATACCAACTTCTTCCTCTTTACTCCATCCAACGCAGGGCTGTTCGTATTGTCGGTGATCCGGCACTCAAAGACGGATTAGAGCCTCTTAGCACCGCAGTGATGTTGGGTTAGGTTAGGTGCGTGTTCTACCGTCTGTACAATGGGGAGTGTTTTGAGGAACTTTTCAAACTCATTCCTCCATCGCCCTTTCGCCACCGCTCCGCGCGCCAGGAAAGTAGAACTCCCCTCAACCATCCGCACATACTGGACGCCTGTCATCAACATACCTTGCGGGCGTCTCGTGGAATGATCTCCCCACGGAGGTGTTTCCAACGCGCTACAACATGGCATTCTTCAAGCGGAAAATAAATGGGATCCTTAAACTCAAAGCAGACAACGCATAAGCGGCACCCATGACGTCACAGATCTGCATGGGCGACGATGACCACTTACCATCAGATGGCTCGTCTTCTCGTTTACCACCTTCGATGATATAAACAAAAAATCTGAAAACCATATGTAGTTAAAAACCTTTGTACTTATAAACCTTACTTAAATAAGTTTAAGTATACGAAACTTTTACAGATATTACCTACTTAATATTAACGGTGATGCCGTTCAATAAGCTTGCCCTCTTACGATAAGATGGGATAGGCTTTGAATTTGAGGGTTTTTTACGTACCGTGGCCGTATCTACTAACCATTACTCATTCGGCGCACTACATAAAAACACACATTATTTCTTATTAATCTAGTAGCGAAGCGTAATCAATTTTCGAAACTTGACTAATCGACGGTACCGCTAAACCGACGCACTGTCATTTCTCTTCGGTTAATCGATTACTTCAAGCACCGACTGTAGGGGGTCTACCAGTACAAGGGCATAACTATGCACCAAGTTTTTGTCTGTTATAAATCTTATAAGTTCCGAGTCTAGATATATTGTTGCTACGCTTGAACAGCGTGTACATCCAGCAATAATGGGAAATTAATTCAATTGTTTAAGATAACATAATCGGCATTTGAAACTAATTAAAATATTCTTTATTTCCATATCGCTAGCACTAGTTCACTCACCTTAACTATCACAACACAATTTTTTATTTGCCGATAAAGTCAATTAGGAAAACAATTTTTGTCATTTCCGCTTGTAACGAAACACGATATGTTGTCTACTTATTCATTCACCGAGAAATTTTACAGTTACAATAATAATAAAGTCAATGTTTACAATCGAACCGAAAATTTCTCATGCATTCTTATTTTGTGAACAGTAAATTTTATTAACACACACGTCACAATTTATTCTACAGAGGTCTGAGCTCGTACAATCAGCGTTAATTGCTGCTTCTCTTACGTAAACTTTCGTAGGCGTCTCGAGTATTATATACATGCTTTATAAGATAGCATCCTAGCTTTTACAAAGAAAATATTGAGTCATCATAACAAATGCGCAGGCCCTGTCAGTAAGGGCAGGGAACTTTCCACAATCAAACTCCTCTTATCTGTGACGGGTTCGATCATTGTGTCCCAAATTCTCCGTGCTTCAGAGAACAGACGACGAAATGCTGGTCCGTTTTAGTATTTTACTTCTCGCAGCCTTTGTTGAATCGTCGGACTCTGTCCGAATGATTTTTTTGTAAACGCTCGCTGTCGCTCTTGTAAAGCCTGTCTGTGACTTCTTAAATTTTATCTAACGCGGCATCAAACAGGGTTTAACACAATGTGTGCCTGTGTAAATAAAAATAAAATTGATTTATTTTCTAAGTTGTAATAAAACATGTGATCGGAATTATTATAACATCAGTGCTGAATGCATAATAACAGTGGTGCGTAATCAATCTTTGCGAAATATTAATGTAAAATCTCATCATAAATACATATACGGTGGTGGATGAAAAAATTGGTAACACACTGATGAAAAAGTTTTAATAAAAACATTAAATCACAAGAAAGAAAATAAAAACGAGTCCATTAATCATATTGATGAATGCACTTAGGATCCCAGATACTGATTCCGAGAGGACGCGGCAAGCTGTATTATACTCTAAGCTTCATTTTTGATTTAGTATTAAGAATCAAATCACGGTCATATTATTAATCTTCCGGTAATTGACATTTTGGAGCCTATATTGGCTGCAAATTGCTTCATTAACACTTTATTATTTGAACGTCAATATCAGATAAACCAGACAAACATGTTGCCCTTTATGTACAACGTTAACAGTAACATGGACAATTATAATATACTGAATGGTGTTAGTAGAGCCTATTTTTTCAAAATTTCGAAAAATATGACATGTGGTCACCATATACAAGTCAATCATTATTAATTTAGACTGAAAAAATCTTTTCTTTGTACAATTCGCCAATATTTTGATATTTTTGTCAGTTGAACAGAAGACTGAAGGCCATTATATAATTTTTTTTCTATTTACTAAAGTTGTAACTTTTACTGGTGTCACCATAAGACTTTACTTGTATATTGTGAAGTAGGCCTTCAATTGTTATTTGAATACTAACAGAAAAATATATAACTAGATTATTATCGAGCTATATTTGTATTTCTTAAATTATATCAGATGTTTTTTTTATTTTCTACCTTTTGTTCCAATGGACTGATTTTTGATCAATTATCTTTTTGTTTACAGGTTGAGGTGGTGGTTTTGGACAAAAATGATAGTCCACCTGAGTTCAAAAATATACCAGCAGCATACATGGTTTCCGAAGACCTTGCACCTGGGCAACATGTGGCGACAATAACCGCTGAAGATCCAGACACAATAGGCTCTATAACGTACACTATACAGAGTAATGATAGAACGCCTTTTACTTTGGACCCACACACTGGTACATTAACACTGAAGGATCCATTGGACAGAGAAACCATTGCAGAATATCAAATACTTATTAGAGCTGATGACGGTGTACAATATACTGATATTACTGTTATAATTCAGGTTGGTAGTATTGCTTATTATTTTATCTTCTTATTTTCTATTTTAAATGATTAAAGAGATTTAAAATGCCTATTTTTAATTGAATTTTTATATAATTGAAGGAAGGCGTAGAATATAAACATAAATTTACCTTTGTTTTGAATCAATTAAATATTCTGGAAATTCCTTTAAACGATATAGAATATTGTGTAATAGATTCAGTAGTCCCAATTATAACATAATTATGTTATGCGCTAGTGAGTCAAATTTATCTGTCTGCATTAATATCTATCTGTCACATCAAGAATTCATAAGCTTTGTTAAATGCTGTAATTGTTTTGTACTGTATGTAGATTGGATGGTATGACTTGAAAAACTTATTCGCTGGAACTGTCTATAGACTATTCTGACTGAACAAGTCTACTATTTGATAATGGAGTTTTTATTCCTTTTCAGGTTACTGATACAAATGACAACCCGCCAATATTTAAAGAGAGTGCATATTCATTTGATATTCCGGAGAATGCTGCAAGAGGTTCAGTTGTAGGCACCGTAGCTGCCATAGATCTGGATTCTGGATCCAATGCTCAACTTACCTATACAGTTATATCAGACTGGGCCAACGACGTATTTTCACTCAACCCTCAAACTGGCGTGTTTACTTTAACAGCAAGATTGGACTATGAAGAGGTAAAGATTGTTCATGTTAGAAACATTTGTTATGGATTTCATCACGATATCGATTTTTTAGTTATATATGTAACTAACTAACTAATAATAACTAATAGTTATACATATATGTAACTAATTACCGGTTATAATTACCAGGAGTAATTTCTTTTCATTCATTAGCTTTATTATAAGAGTTATGCGAGTCCCCTTTAGGGTGACTCGCCTAATATTTCTTAACATCATTCTAATGCTTAACTCGTTTTAAGTTCTGTTTCTGTCAGTGTATACCTATTTCATACAATAATAAATCCCTTGGTCGCGCCATAGCTTGAGGACAATTTTACCATTTTTATTCATCTTTTTTAAGTTTCCAATACATTGTAGAAGGTTCTTACGGTAAGAAATATTAAGAAAATTGGCGCAGAAAATTGAAAATTTTCAGATAATACTTTGACAGTTCACGAGCTTTTGACGCACTTTTACAGTTCAAGCCTTCTATCTTTAAAAATGCTATGATGGGCTCTGATGCACTGATGTTGTGATTTTCCGTACTCCTGAATGCAACACTGGCGCCAAATTGCGTTCATGTTCCATATCGCGCGAATCTTAAGCAAATTAATTAGTTCACTTAAGGTCCGTATTAGGATCCAATTTTGGCGCAAACAATTCAAGATTATGAAAAATCACAATATGAATGTCGATCGATCAAAATTTGTCTCAAGCCTACTTGTCTCCCAATAAAACTTTTAACTGTCGGTGAAATCACTGTGGACATGAAAAACTTTCTTTTTTACTGATTTTAGATTTTTCACATTTAGAGTCGGCCACAATAGATCGCAGCATACGCGGATATCGCAAAAAAAGCACTCAGTTTCAATTTTAAACAGAATTGAGGAAAAAATTCATAAAAGCATATTGAAAAGTCTGTGACGTAACGACTCCGTACATGTTCACACCGTGACGGAGTAGGCGGCTCTGCCACCACAAAAGCTGACAAGGTGTCGTAAAATCGCGGGACACAACCGTAAAACGAAAGAAACGTGCAATTAAAAACACTTTAACTAGATTAAGCTTTTACCGCGGCGAGTAATTGAGATAAAAAGAACTCAACGCGCTGGTTAATACTCCTTGGCATATTTATTTGGGATCGGAACATTTAAATAGTTCATTTGCAAATGTCCGCTGGGTGTGTTCGTGAAGTCTTCTGTGCTTTAAAGTAACTGAAGCATTCTTGATTGATTAACATCATAAATAACACATTTAAAATGTGCTTACGTTTATACAAGGCGTCATTCTAGAGGGTGTTGCGTCACATAATGATATAGGAATAATGATAGATTACCTATCATCATCACTTCAACCCATATTTTACATTATATATCCCTCTGTTGGGAACAGGCCTCTCTCCCTAGACAGGGAAGAATTGGCTTACTTTGCCACTCTAGATAAACTGGTCGGTGTAGGGTTCTGTTTTGAGTTATCCATTTCTTCGCAGTTATAATATTGAAGTCTCATTTTGAAAATATTATAGGATGTTGAAAATATTATATTTAACTCGATAGAATTAAAACATAGATTAAAACTAATATTCCAGTGATTTTTTGAAATCCGACAATAATAACTGAGATGTAGACTCTGTACCAGGGTCGTTTGCATGGGTACCTCCGTCTTAGCTATTTCTGCCGTAAAGCAGCAGTGCTTGCATTGCTGTCTTCCGGTTTGAAAGGTAAAATATGGCAGTGAAATTACTGGGTACCGTGACTTTACATCTGATGTCACAAGTTGGCAACGTACACTGTGGTTCTTGTGGGGGTTGCAGTTTTGCTGCGAATCTCACAGGAGTCACATGTATTATAGGTGACTGTTACCACTTACCACCAGGTGAGCAGTTTGCTTGTTTGCCAACTTATCGCAATAAAAAAATATTGATTATTTTTTACGTAATTCCTGCGCGGGATGATTGTGGCCGCCCCGTAGCCGTGACGGTCCCGTCACGTCACACGGCACAAATTACGCTTGCTTTTTAGTCTCAGTAGTTTCAGAAATCACGAGAAATAACTATTATCTGTAGAAATAACGAAAACACTGCGACTTCAGCGTGCAAATGACTGAATAATAATGTACTCAAGTCGCATGACGTCACACGTTGAGCTGTCCCGCGGAGCGAAATAATTTTTTCAAACGCAAATTTACACTGGCGAATAAAAAAATGTGAACTTCTCCATTACCCCCTTAGTTAGCTGAGTCGGCTCCTACGACATCCATAGAAAGAAAGGGAGTGACGACACGTGTATTAATCGTAACAATATCCATAGGTAAAATTTTTATAACTTACATTTGTTGCATATTTTTTTCGCAAGAAGTGATGAAGTGAAAAGACTAAGATTCATATTAGATATCAAATAAGATTCAAATTGTTAAGCATATTCTCTAATTTTTAAACGAGTACATATATTCTGTTGTTCTTTTCTTTAACATTGAGTAACAATCTGACTCAATAAATATAACGCTGATCTATTGTATAAGAGCTCATGTTTGTCCTTATGTGAATGGTTCGGTACCCTGTAATTGTACATCATTGAAAGTTGTCTCATCTTCTAAATATCTGGGAGTCATGATTGATAGCGCTATGAATTGGAAGCAACACATCGAATACACAGTGTCGAGAGTGCGTAAATTAATTTATACCTTTAAGAGTCTCCGATCGGTTGTTGACTTCAAATATTTAAAAACCATTTATTTTGCTCTCGCCCAATCAGTGCTATCGTACTGCATTACATCTTGGGGAGGATCAGCAAAGACTCATATGTTGCGCTTGGAAAGAGCTCAGAGAGCAACTCTTAAAGTACTTTCGAAGAAACCTATTCGCTTCCGGACTTCTGACTTATACTCTCTTTGCCGGGTCCTTACAGTTAGACAACTTTTTATTCTTTACACAGTATTAAAGAAACACAGTGAAATTGATTTTGACCCTCAAACTGTATACTCGAAACGTCGATCCGATATAGTTTGTTTCACTGAACGTCACCGTACGGCTCTGGCAGCTCGACATTATTGCTATTTGAGCCCAAAACTATATAATAAAATTAACAAACAGTTACATATTTATCCACTCTCTTCATTTAAATGCAAAACAAAATGTATCCAATGGCTGCTATCACTGTCATATGATGAGACTGAAGACCTGCTAAAAATTATATCATAAACGCATACTCACACACCCACGCACACACACACACACTCACGCATACACACACACACACACACACACACACACATACACACATACCTACATATTCATATATTCTGATAGTCTAATCACTTTTTGCTTTTGTTATTTAAGTATTATTGTAATTATTTTAAAATTTTCTTGATTGATTGATTGCTACTGTTTCGGAGGAGGGCGTTGATGCACGCGACACAGTGTTATACACTATTGCGGGTATCATCGTTTTTCTTATTGTAATGTAAATGTCGTTAGTGTTAATAATATTAAATAAATAAATAAAAATAAATAAAATAAATAAATAAACTTACTTATCTTAACCAGAAGAGATATCAAAACACATACTTAAATACTGTAACACAGCGCGCATAGTTACTTACATATTAGTGTGGGCATGTCAGTTCGTGTTGGCGGTTGCTTGCGGGCATACATTGCGGTCGAAAGAATTATCTCAGCATAGATCTCTACCGGCCGATGACCCGGGTGCTCCACTAAAGATATCAAATAGGTAGGTACAACGAGGCTATTATTTTCGTATGTAGTTGCTATTGACTGTGTGTGATGATTACACTTAGATAAAATGGTACGGAAAAGACTCTTGTCCAACGTTAAAGCCATGATCGACTCGAGCTTATCCACGGTGGTTTTGTTGGGTGCTTACTCTCAGTCACACCATTCTGTCACACTAGTGTAACACAGAAGATTTTTTTTCCTGACAGTTACACTACCTGGCGGAACCTAGTGTGACAGGCAGTAACTAATATAATTATGAAGATTAAGCGTCATACTATTGGCTCAAGGTAAATCTCACTGCGAATCTAAAGCGTTCGGCCAAAAGATATGTTTTATTTTTCCGCATAGACACGTCCGGCAAACAGTGCCCGTCTAGTAGGGCAATACTGTAAAGGACAGGTCAAGATTATGCCATTTTTCTAAAACTTTTTTCAAAGTAACAGCAATAATGTAAAGGGAGCAACAGCGCAGCGGTACCACATCGAATCATATAGATATCGGATCATATTCGTAGTATCGCATTTTTAAGTTACTACAGTTCACTGTAATATCATACAAATATAGCAATGATTACCTACTGACAAACAACCTTTCGACCTTAATAATCTCAGACTTCTTTATGTATTGATTCTTCCTATTACTTTATATGATGATAGTGAAGACTGTTTGGGTCTATTGGTTGGAAAACTGGTATCAGATTCAAGAGGTTTTTTTCGATCTTTTTTATACAATTAAGTAGGCTGTCTGCCTGATTATATTATTTATTATATGATTCCTGTAAGACAATGCGACTTGCTACTTCCCTTGCAAGGACACTAATGTACATTGCCAACTTGTAACATAAGGTTATGTCACGGGACTCAGTAATTTCACATCCTACCTTACCTTAAACCGGAACACAGCAATGCAAGCACCACTGCTTGGCGACAGATGTAGGCAAGACACCATGTAGACCCATGTAGACGTCTCTGGTACAGAGTTTCACTTTTACGTCTGAGACGCAAAAGCACTGTTTTCTAGGGGTTACCGACTCATTTTCGAAAGATAGTTTTGCGAAGCCCATTTCTACTACGCCATATCATCCAATAGCTATTTAACCGACGGCATATTTCATCGATGGACCATTTCATCGAATGGCCACATGCACGAACTCCCATATCACTGATTGTACATTTCTTCGAGTGCCACATGTTCGA
The DNA here is from genome assembly GCA_963935595.1 of Schoenobius gigantellus. Lineage (NCBI taxonomy): Eukaryota > Metazoa > Arthropoda > Insecta > Lepidoptera > Crambidae > Schoenobius > Schoenobius gigantellus. The sequence continues at coordinate 21,220,050 of OZ012541.1, forward strand.
AGGTCAAATAAACACTATTTTTTAAATCAACATGTTTTATTTATGAATTATAATATTTAAGAGGAAATCGTACAGTCCATTTTTCCATACAAACGTAGTCCACTTTTTCCTTCCTGGATAATGGCACTAGTTGCTCTATTTTTCCCAATAAAATACATGGCCACTATAAGCATGTTCCTATGTTTTCCTTTTTTTGTTAAGTTAATTCATAAAAGAGATTTTAAGCCTTCAAATTCAAAAACCTAAAAAATCGACCTATTTTTCTGCTGTATTCAAACGTCCAGCAAACAAATTGAAGAATTATATGAAAAAAAAACAAAACATAGCAACACAGAAGAAGCCTTGCTTTAATTTTTAACGCAAAAGTAATTAAATCGGTCCATTTTTCGCGGAGAAAACAGGGGACAACGAAACGTATATTTTGTGTACTTTTCATAGGTATTTTCGGTCCCAGCTGCAGTTGTCCCTATCGCGCTCAGTTCAGAGGGCCTATTACCGATCTCATGGTTTTGCAAATGATATCATATGATATCATAGTGCAAAACGAAAAATACGATTTCCGGTCAGATTTTTGATCATTTGTTAATTAATTAATGATGACATCATTGAAATTATGCCATAGTGATGATATCATTGGAGATCGGTAATACGAAATACAGCATTTCATGACTTCTTTTTCTCAAATTTATACCATGTCATACGATGAAAGATCCATAATTGGCCTGCAGTTGTTCGGACACACAGCGCGACGGCAATACATTTTACAAATACCTATTTTTGAATTCTCTCGACTTTGGTGTTTCCTCTTAACTTAACGTTAAATCAAAATATGTAAAATATAATTATTAGGTAGTGATTTTCATCAACATAAAATAAAAATATGCTTTAAAAACCTCACAAAATATAATAACCTATATCTAAGAGACATATTATTTAGTTTCCTTTTTTAAATATTTATGCTATTAGCAATTGCCGTCAAAAACTCAATAACGTCCATATTTTCTCTGTTTCGCAGAATGGCTGCAAGAGAATTTTTCATTCTTCTCCCTCTCTTTTTTGGCGTTACTCGTTTGGCGTTACTCGAGCGTTCGTCGAAAAACGAACGCTCTTGCTTTCAAAATTGTATGATCAGTAGATATTTGTTCTTTTATTAGTTAAAGTCTCTTTGATGTGGAATTATTTATTGCATTTTTGATAAAAATAATCTTTAGAGATAAGTTATTTTTTTAAAAACATTATATTTTAATCATGGAAACTAGTATGCATGAAAGAGAAAACTTCGACATGTCACAAAAACTTCTTATCTTTTTATATACTATAGCTTTCCGCTCGCGACTTCGCCCACGTTATTTTTGTTTTCCCCTGGGATTTTGAAAATGAGTCGGTAACCCGTTTTCTAGGCATGTCCTTTGTCGTAGCCAAATAGATCATATTGCCTCGAAGGCTGCGACGCACGAGGCAATGTAAACAATATGACCGAAGATATTAGTAAAAAGCTCGAGCGTCTTCGGAATCTCTGTATTTATCTCAGAAGAATAATTGTTCTGAGGTATTTATTTTTTTTCAGTTATAATCTTCGTCAGATTATGTGTCAAACTTGCGCTTGCCATCTATCTAGCCAATGGGGAACACCCAACTTAACCGATTTCCCATTCGCAAACGTAGAAGGCATTGGTGAAGAAACACCATATCTTTAATCCTCTAAACTTATTCCATATCCTTATTTTTAATATTTATTTGAATTTATACGTTTTCATGCCGCATAAAATTTTGTGCATTATCATATAATATAATGAAAAATATAATGAAAAACAATAAAATAATGAAAAACATTCTGCTGTTTTTCATTATTTTATTATTCTTTTTCTATGGATGCCTGAAAAGGTTTCTGTGTGTTAGAGGTCGGAATTATGTCTATGTTAGTAATTTATTGTAAGTTAAAAATAAAGGTGTCGAATTTGAAAATTGTAACTGTGTAGGTGCTGCGTAGCAATAAGGCCACCTATTACTTTTGTTTATATGTTAATCGTTGTGTCATGTAATCATGATTGTGTCCTTATATAATATTGCTTGATATACACAAATAAACATTATTTTTTAAATGGCGCTGTCCTTGAGAATTTCGTCAACATTACCATAATCTGTATAACTTAAATAGTATAACAAGAATCTTAAAAGTTTAATCTAAAAATTACTGTGGTGCGAAGCCGTGTTATCAGACAAAAAAATATTTAAAAAATGTTGTTTTATTTTTGATATGACATTAAACCAGCTAACATTCACATTAAACAGGAATAATATTAAATTATATTAGCAAATTGGTACAAAAAGTAATGTACGCTATTACTTTTCAAAAGATATTCAAGTGTCTCGCTTGCGAAGACTGTCGAAGTTGAATCGCCGCCATATACTAAAGTCATAAGGGCGGAGTTACCTGCCCGACGTCTCATCAAGTCGGCCAGCCTTTCTAATTAGTAAAAACAATTCGCTCCGTACATTCGTTTTCTCGACCGCCCGCCAATTCCGCGTACCCCGCTAGAGAGCTGCTAATTTCATCCCGGTACAGTTTTTTCGCGTCGCGCATCATATTCGGCATTTGCGCACTGGATTCGCCATCGAAATTAAGGCCCGAACAATGTCGGACAAAGCGGCCGTCCACAAAACATTCCCGGGCCGGATTCCGCGACCACTGCCTGTTTTTTAAATCGTCAGCTCGCTTCTCGATCCGCGAATGAGCCAGCTTGTCATAGCTGGGAAGCTTCGGAGCCCTATTACGTGGAAGTCTAAATTGTTAGTTTGAGATATGCTATTGAAATGATATATTTTAATTCTTTAATATTTCTTATTGAACTTATTGTAAGGATTAGGTTATATGTATAAAGTAATAACTTAAAATTGTACGTATTGTTGTAAATTGTAACTTACCGCCTCCGTTGCCTAGTGTTTGAGACGGACGGTCTGACGGTATTGACTTAAAGGGCCGGAGTTCGATTCTTCATAGGAGCAGAAGTTTTTCTTGGTAATAGGGGTTCGGAGCTCATATGGCTAGCTACCAAAGCCTTAGCAAAGTTCGTCACTGTAATAACATTGTGTGTTTAGTTGCGTTTAGGCAATAAGAGGTAAGATAGGCAGTTCCTCAGTTGTTGAGGGGCTCAGGTGAAGATGAGATGAAGGCAGATTATATATTTTTTTAAAGAATAAATAATTTTGTGATTGAATAAATAACATTAAGCTCTTCAGCATATTTCAAAGTTAGTAGAATTATTAAAGATTGAAGATGCAACACAAATGTATTTTTAGAAAAAAAGTCGATAACTCATCGTTTTTCGACTCTTGAGTGTTATGGGCAGAGCAAATTAAACCAATCACTTTACAATAATCACTGTTTTATCTAAAAGAACAATACATTTATTTTGGAGCACATCCTATTCTCTACACAACACATTGACCAAAGACTAATTAATAATCAGGAGTAGACATGACCAGAGACGCTAATGAAAAAATCGAAAACATGGAACAAGAGTCTGTGGTGTAAAAAATAGGTAAATAAAAAAAACAAAACAATCGTTTCAACACAATGCAATGTAGAAAAAAGGCAAATTTAATCATATTATTTAAACTTAATAATTGTTATATATTTCCGTTACACAAAAAACTAAAGTGGTTAAAGTTGGATATGGAAATTATGACCCATATTATCGTGAAGGAGTCTTTTTATTGGATGAAATCCCGAACAAATAAATGCATATCGTGTCCTAACTAAAAGTCAATTCATTATCAATTGCAGATACAGCATTACATGTTGGTGGCACAAGCGCATGACAACGGCCGACCATCACTATCAGGCACGGTGACTGTATACGTTAACGTCATTGACCTCAATGATAATGCTCCGATTTTCGATCCTATGAGTTTTTCTAACGAGATTTTGGAGGATGTGCCCATAGGATCTTTGGTTGTAACTATAAGTGCAACTGATTTGGATTCAGGTTTGTTTTACCATAATAATCGTTTAGTAATAGGGATGTAATGTTAATGACTCGCACTATGTCCTTCAGGCAACTGGATAGTAAATATAACCAAGCACACTAAATATTTGTTGTACAGATATGATGTTCATAAAATATATGAATAATTACATTATTGCTCAAAATTAACAGGTTATTTCTAAAGAAAGAAACATTTTGTTCTTTACTATGTAATAGTTGCCCAAATCCTAGCTACTAGTTTAGGATTCTATAAAACATAGACCTTGTAAGCTTATTGGAGAATATAACCAAGATTAAGGTTTCAGAACTTAAAGCTTACAATCCAATGTAAGCTTTAGGTTCTGAAAGAAGCAGCCTCGTCTCTACGAGGATTATTTCATGAACATTTTAGCTTGAAGCATATTACATTAACACTGGATTAGTAACCGGTCTAGTATATTATCTCTTCTAGATTTCTTAAGTAGGTCTTAAGAGACTTGTCTTATATCGAGTGAAATCGTTTCTAACATGACATTTCATTGACAAAAAATTGTATGCACGAAACGCAAAAACACACAAAAACCTGTTACAATTCTTGATTATTTTAGAATATAGCAGTTTAAAGGGGCTGAGCAGCGTCTAGGATACGGACAAATACGAGTAAATACTAGAGATTTTTATGAACTTTCTAAAATTGCAGGGCTTAATGGAAAATTAACATACAGCATTACATCTGGGGACGAATTTGAAGACTTTATGATTTCTAGCAATGGAACGATCTTTACTGCTAAACTCTTAGACAGGGAAAAAGTTCCGGGTTATAATTTGATTGTGACTGCAATGGATTCTGCAAAACCCCCTGAACCAAAACTCTCCTCAACAGTGCAGGTAAGTTGATTCTTTGAAGTACTTGTACATGTGCGTGTACAAAGTGCAGGAAAACAGGGTTAAAATATCAGATATATTTTTTTATTTTATTGAGGAACTAACAGTTTCACATAATATAACATGACAAAAAACCTTATGTTAAAGGAAACCTATAGTTCCCTAAATTTACACTCGGTAAACAACAAAAAAAAAACAACATTCAACTAGAAGAAAAACATATTTAACCTTTTATTCCTTTGTTTGAACGTCTTGTCCCAATAAGCATTTTATTTTTACACGAACGTATCGAATACTTGTATATAGTACCGATGTGTTTTTCGTTTTCCGAATTTCTTATATACATTTGTCTGACGTTCCTACGGTGAAAGAAAACATCGTGAGGCAACCTGCATATATCTGCGAAGAAATTCAATGGTGTATGTGAAGTCGACCAATCCGCACTGGGCCAGTGTGGTTGACTAAGACCTAAACACCCTAACTTAGGGTAGGCTCGAGCTCCTCGGTGGGGACGTATATGAGCTGTTCCGATGACATTACCTTATCCCATTATGCATCAGCTACTGTACTGTCTGTACAGATTTTTACGGTCTTATGCTGTCTGTAGGTATTGTTATCAAATCGAAATGAATATTCTTTCTATGGTATTAATTAACTATTCCTTCCTATTTCCTAATTGATTAAATCACTTTTCCTCTAAGTAGCAAAACATAAAATACATAAAATGCATTATTGTGTTTACAGGTAACAATTCAAGTTAAAGATGTAAATGACATGGCACCAGAATTTGTTACTTCTAATACTACTAGTGTATCAGAAAATATTCCATTAAATACAGTAGTAATGACCATTAAGGCTATTGATAAAGACGAAGGACGAAATGGATATGTTGAATATTTTTTGACACCAGATCCGGAAGTAAATGGTATATTTTCTCTGGGAAATGTCGATGGCGTTTTACGAGCTACAGGAAAGTTAGATCGGGAATTGAAATCAAATTACACAATAATAGTAACTGCAAAAGATAGAGGTGATCCACCAAATGTCACGAAAACAAAAATTGTTATTAATATACTAGATGAAAACGATAATAGTCCTGTATTTGACCCGAAGCAATATAGTGCTTCAGTACCCGAAAATGCCAGTATTGGCGCTAGCGTGTTACAGGTAAGAGCTTAACTGATTAAGAAATAGCAGAGGGTGAATTTACTTGCGTGTATGATTAATATTTTATCTATTTTTTATTAAAACTTCGTCTAACTTAATTTCTCAATGTAATAAATAACTAATTTCTTTGCAGGTGTCTGCCACAGATGTCGATGAAGATATAAATGGAAGAGTCAGATATTCCATTGCTTCTGGTGATGAAAATAGAGATTTTAGTATAAGTGAAGACACGGGCGTAGTAAGAGTAGCCAAAAATCTTAATTTTGAACGAAAGTCACGCTATGTTCTAACTATCAGAGCAGAAGATTGTGGTAGAGACGACATCCGATTCGACACAGCTGCAATATCTATTTCAATTCAAGATATAAATGATAATCCACCTACATTTTTAGATTCACCATACTTAGCTTACGTAATGGAAAATGTCATACCTCCTAACAGTGGATACATTATAACTATTCATGCTTATGATGCTGATTCACCGCCATTTAATAATCAAGTACGGTATTTTATAAAGGAAGGAGATGCTGATCGTTTTAAAATCAACGCTTCGTCGGGGCAAATTTCTTTGTTACGTACACTAGACAGAGAGGATCAAGATGAATATACTTTGTCTCTTGTAGCTATGGATACAGGTAAATATAAAATATTTGACAATGTTTTCAAAACTAAATATATAAAAGTTTTTATTAACTATTTGTTTTTATTACAGGCTCACCACCGCTTACTGGATCAGGGACAGTGAAAATTATTGTCCAAGATACCAATGACAATAGTCCTGAATTTGAGAGACAGAGCTATAAAGTATCAGTCAAGGAAAATTTATCTCCTGGAACATTTATTTTACACCCAAAGGCTACAGACAAAGATATAGGCAATAATGCTAAAATCCGATACAGTCTTCTTGGTGATAAGTCTGAAAGATTTTCAATAGATTCTTCTACAGGTTTTATTACGACAAATACAACTCTAGACAGAGAAGAGTGGAGTATTTATTATTTGATTATAATGGCCCAAGATTCATCTACAACTGATCCAAGAACAGCAACAGCAAATCTCACTATAAATGTTGATGATGAAAATGATAATACTCCAGTATTTTCAAAGCCAGTATATGAAACTCATATTCCTGGACGTACTGCTAAAGGAGATTTTGTATTTGGAGCTAAAGCAAAAGACATTGATATAGGCTTAAACAAAAAAATTTCGTATAGCTTAAATGGCGAGCATAAAGATATATTCAATATAAACAAAGAAACTGGTGTTATTAAAGCTAATGACAACATAAATAAATTTGGATCCACCTTTAATTTAATAATAGTTGCCACTGATGGGGGTGAACGACCGAGACAAAGCACTGCAGAATTAATACTAATCTTGAAATCAGTAAATAATTTTCCTAAATTTACTATGAGTAATAAATTGACATTTACATTTTCCGAAGATACACCAGAAGGAGTTTTGGTAACAAGATTATCAGCTACGACGTTGAAAAAAGGGCCGACCGGACTACTACAATATTCTATTGCTGGAGGCAACGTAGAAGACGCTTTGCGAGTAGAACCTATAAGTGGTGAAGTTTTTATAACTGGAAAAGGACTCGATTATGAAACAATGCCTCTTTATGAAGTGTGGTTTGAAGTCAAAGATTCTGATAACCCACCACTAAAATCATTTGTGGAGATCGAGATTAAAGTCACAGACTCTAACGATAATGCTCCTATTATTGAAAAGCCATTATATAATGTAACTGTTTTAGAAGAAGAATCTCCTCCTCAGCTTATAGTGCAAATTGAAGCTCATGATGATGATTCTAATGAAAATGGAAGGATATCCTTTAAACTTGTGAATGATTATGAGGAAACATTTATAATAGATGCTAAATCTGGAGAAATATTCACAAACATAGCATTAGATAGAGAGTTAATACCATTCTATGAGATTGTAGTTGAGGCATCAGACCATGGTAATCCACAACTAATAGGTACTAGTACTGTTGTTGTAACGGTCTTAGATAAAAATGATAATCCACCCAGATTTACTAGGCTGTTTAGTGTCAATGTTACTGAAAACGCTGAAATCGGATCTTTTGTTATAAAAGTAACTAGCTCAGATTTGGATATAGGTCCAAATGCTAATGCCACTTACAGTTTTGTAGAAAATCATGGTGAAAAGTTTGTGATCGATCCTATTAGTGGCAATGTTACTGTGGCACGGCCTTTAGATCGAGAATTACAGGATGAATATATATTAAAAGTAGCAGCTATTGATGGTGCTTGGCGCTCTGAGACTGCTCTAACTATCACTATTCAAGATCAGAATGATAATGCACCTGAATTTGAATATTCTTATTATAGTTTTAACTTTCCAGAGCTTCAAAGCAAAAACAGCTTTGTTGGTCAAGTGATTGCAACAGACAGAGACAAACAAGGACCTAATTCGATTATATCGTATTCTCTGCAGCAAAGTTCAGACCTTTTCGCAATTGATCCTGCAACAGGAGAAATAACAAGTAAATTTGTTATGAATTACAAAAGAACATCGATAAATTTGTCTCCTGAAAACTCATATTCCGTAATAGTAGTAGCCACTGATAATGGAAAACCGCCAATGTCATCTGAATGCCTGGTAACAATAAATGTTGTCGATGCAAATAACAATTCACCAAAATTTAAAGAACACGAAATATTTGTTCCGGTGCCAAAAGATGCAATGCTAGGAGAGAAAATCGTAAAATTAACAGCGGAGGATCTAATGGATTGTGGTGTAAATGCAGAAATAGAATATCACATTTTCGGTGGCAATGGGACATCATATCTTACTGTCGATAAAGCAGAAGGATGGATAATTGTGAAGAAAAAGTTTTATTACATTGGACAATACTATGACCTAAAAGTGAAAGCTGTAGATCGCGGCGTTCCACCTCTATCTGATGAAACTAAGTTGACTTTTATAGTGACTGGAGAGAATATGTATAGTCCAAAGTTTACTGCACTTAGCTATCAAGTTATTGTTCCAGAAAATGAACCTATTGGTTCATCTATACTTACAATAAAAGCAAGTGATGAAGATGAAGGGCCAAATGGTATTGTAAGGTATGCTATTTCTACTGGAAATACTGGAAGAGAATTTGACATTCATCCTATTACAGGAGCTGTTAGTATACTTAGATCATTAGATTACGATACCACTAAGGAATATCGTCTTAACATAACTGCATATGATCTTGGATTTATATCTAAAGAGACTACGGCCACATTGACAATAATTTTAACAGACATTAATGATAATGCGCCTTTATTTAATCAAACACAATACATTGCTTACTTACCTGAAAATTCACCCGTGGAAAGCTTTATATATAAAGTCAAAGCAATTGACATTGATTCACCAAAAAATGCAATTATAAAATATTATATTGCCAATGAATTAGAATCATTATTCAAAATAGATCATGATACAGGTGATATATTTTCCAAAGAAATTTTTGATTATGAAGAAAAATCTACATACAAATTAAGAATTTTAGCAAAAAATCCAAACTCTACAATGCAAAACCATACCGAAGTACTCGTCTATATAACCGGAGTTAATGAATATTACCCAAAATTTATACAGCCCGTATTTCATTTCGATGTATCAGAATCTGCTGAAGTTGGTACAAACGTTGGAGCTATTCAAGCAACCGATCAAGATAGTGGTGAAGATGGAATTATTTACTATTTATTTGTTGGGTCTAGTAATGACAAAGGTTTTAATATTAATTCGCAAACGGGTGTCATAAGAGTTGCTCGCTATTTGGACAGAGAAACGCAAAATAGAGTAGTTCTAACTGTTCTAGCAAAAAACTCTGGTGGTATACATGGTAATGATACAGATGAAGCCCAAGTCATTATATCTATTCAAGATGGAAACGACCCACCTGAGTTTTTACGACGTTATTATGAAGCTTCAGTTTCTGAAGCTGCTTCAATTGGCGAGGGAGTTATTCAAGTCAAAGCAGTAGACAAAGATGTAAGGCCACAAAATAATGAATTTAGTTTTTCCATAATAGGAGGAAACACTAATCAAGACTTTAAGATAGATCCTCAAACTGGAGAAATTGAAGTGGCTCGACATTTGGATAGAGAAACAATCCCTATGTATACTCTTATTGTAGGCGCAATAGATACTGGAATACCACCACAAACTGGAACAGCAACTGTTAAAGTAACCATAAATGATGTTAACGACAACGGTCCCACTTTTGATGAAGCTAGTTTTGAAGGTGCTGTATATGAAAATGAGCCACCAAATACAATCATTGCCACAATATCAGCAAAAGACCCAGATTTGCCACCAAATGGAGCACCGTTCTCTTATTTTATAGTTGGAGGTAAACAACAAAACTTTGTTAAGATTAATAGACACAATGGCGTTCTTTTAACTACTAAAACAATTGACAGAGAAATGACACCTATATTAGAAGTAATTATACAAATAGAAGACAGTGGCAGCCCAGTCATGAAATCAAATTTCACAATACAAATAAATGTCTTGGACAGAAATGATAATCCACCATCTCCAAGATCAGCTCATATTCTCGTATATGCACTTAATAATAAAGTTCCTTATGGTAAAATCGCAGACGTGAAACCAAATGATCCCGATATTGTAGGAGATTACAGATGCCACATAATTAAGGACTCAACTTCAGAAAATTCGCTTTCCATTTTAAATATCAAAAGTGGCTGTGAGTTATATACTACAGCAATTAAACCCGGACAAGGGTATTCATTTTCAGTCAATGGTAACGATGGAATTCACAAGGATGTAGTATCTTCAATTAGTGTTGAATTTTTTTCCTTTGATAATGCCACTATTGAGCAATCAGTAACAATGAAAATTATGAATCTGACTGCCGCAGAATTTCTAACTCATCATTATCGTAGTCTATTAGAAATATTAAAACGTGGGCTAAAAAATTATGAAAATGTATATTTGTACAGTATAAGTGAAGAAGAAAGTAATTTGGATTTGACTCTTACAACAAAAATGAATCATTCTGTTTGGAAAAGCGAAAACACTGAAAAATTCTTAAAAACTAAAGAAAGCGAAATTGCAAAATTATTGAAAAGACCGATCGTTGTTCCATATCACCCATGTACTTTACATAAATGTGAAAATAAAGGTCTGTGTACAGACGATATCACAGTTCTAGATGAAACAAAAATAACAGAAAGCTCAAATCTGATTTTGAGTTCACCATTAGTCAAACATAATTATAATTGTCAGTGCATCGATGGATTTATTGGGAAACGTTGTGAACAAAGACAAGATCCTTGCTCACCAAATCCATGTCATTTTGGAGGGCAGTGTAAAAAGCAAGGACACGACTTTGTCTGTGCCTGTCCCATTCGAAAAGAAGGCAAAACCTGTGAATTGGAAAGAGATGATGTTTGTAGTAGTAACCCGTGCAAAAACGGTGGATCATGCAAAGAAAGTGCTGATAGAAATTCATTCTTTTGTTTATGTCGACCAGGATATCGTGGCAATCAATGTGAAGCTTTGGTAGATTCCTGTCGTCCAAATCCTTGTATGTATGGAGGAATTTGCATCAGTCTTAAGCCTGGTTATAAGTGCAGTTGCATTGATGGCCGGTATGGTACCCATTGCGAAAGTACAACATTTGGTTTTAGTGAATTATCTTTTATGGAATTCCCAGCATTAGATGCATCCACAAATGATATCACAATTATATTTGCAACAACGAAACCAGATTCTTTGCTACTGTATAACTACGGCGCACAAACTGGAGGAAGATCCGATTTCATAGCTATAGAATTGCTTGGAGGAACCCCAGTATTTTCGTTTGGTGGCTCAAGAACTTCTATTACATCAGTAGCTATTACAGATTCAAACAAAAACCTCGCTGATGGTGGCTGGTACAAACTCACTGCCACCCGAAACGGAAGAGTGATATCTTTGAGTATTGCTTCTTGTAGTGATCACGGAGATATTTGCATAGATTGCGAACCAGGAGATGATTCGTGCTATGGTGATGATACAGGACAAGCTGGGTACGTTTACTCAATACCTATAAGTAATTTAATTAATTTTAATTGTATATAAGATAAAAAAAATATTTTGCAAATCTGTTACAGTAACCAAATCTCTTAATTGCTCGCAGTTTCTCTACGCGATCAAATCCAAAATGATAAGATCCGTAGGATAACCAATTTCACCTTAGTACCTTAGAGTTAGGAATTAACCCAAAGAGCGTTAAATGGTAGTCCTCGGTCCTCGAGTAACCGCAACTCGAGTGGTACGTACTAGGAGATAGTATTGAAAGGCCATAGGGTGAACCAATGAGCTGGTAAAGTTCGCGGGTAGCCGCTGGATGCGAACAACGTAAGACCGATCAGTTTCATAGAGAAAGTCCTGAGATCTATGTCCAGCAGTATTTGAATCATCGTCATCATTATCATCTGGCATCATCATCAGGCATTTGAATAGTGTTTTGTAATAATTAAGCGTAATTTAGGTGACCGTCCAAAATCATTAGTCTGTAATGCGATGTTTTAGGTTCAAGTATTACATCAGTGAGTAAGGAAAACACTTTCACCATAATGCTAAGAGCCCGTAATAATACAATCAGAAATTTCATACAATTTGTGATAGTAAATTTGATTTCGAGCTGATACAACACCAATATCGTGTTTTAAATTTTCTTGTTGCATTATTGACTTAGTTAGTTATGTAGGGTCTAAACGCGCACAATATTAGCATAGTAACTCTCGAAATCGGTCGGGTCGGTCGGTCGGGTCGGGTTTCGGTCGACTTGCTGCGGTCGTGGTCACGAGCGAACTGGTGCCCCGTGCCGTCGCCTGCCAGAAGAGCAGGTGTGATTCTCTTCTACCCTCGCACTCAATCCTACCGTCGTCGCTTCGACACACAACACTGACACAATCGGGCTTATTTCTAGACGTATGAAATCGCGGTTTGCATTTGGCTATCACAGGATTCCATGATGGTGACAATTTAAAGCCACCCTCCCTGTTGAAATTTTTATACTTCTTAATTTCAACCGCTTCACGAACAATTCTTTTATTGTAATGTCGATCTGTGGAGAGGACTTTGGGATCATGTAGCTCCATCCAATGATTGACCCCCGAGTCTCTAAGATGCTCTCCTACCGCTGATTTCTGCGTCTGTCGGTTTTTTAATTGCTGCGATATGTTCTTTAACTCGTTCAGCGATTGAACGCTTTGTTTGTCCGATTTAGAACTACCGCAACTGCAGTCGATTTTGTATACGCCCGATGTTTGAAAGGGTATTCGATCTTTAGGAGAGCGCAACTGGTTAGCTACTTTACATAACGGAGTATATACAGGACTTTATGGAGTATTTACTTAATACTGATCCAATTTTGTCCGTTATGCCCTTTACATAAGGCAGAAATGGGGCACCAGTTCGCTCGTGACCACGGCCGCAAACGTCGAGTAAAGGTAGGTACATAGTATTTCGAGAGTTACTATGCTAATATTGTGCGCGTTTAGACCCTTCATAATTAACTAAGTCAATATCGTGTTGTTCTATTTTTTTACACTTTAAATAACAAACTTGTTTTAATGTTACTGCGTTCAGCGTTTTGTTTGAAATTATGTAAAAACAAATATATTTGGCAACAAGCAAAACATTGTAAAAAGAACTAATGCGTTCTAAAAAGTGAACTATTACAAGTGCATTCCTGGAGTCAGGTAGGGCGTGTTGTAATGCTCAAATTCAAAATCTGGCATGTTACGCTACGTGGCAGTCTTTCATTAAATGTACATTACTAATGTCAAACTTAATCAAGTGAATGACAGTGTGTTAATATTGATGTCGTTGATGATAGAAATAAAGTAATTTTTAGATCATGAAATATTTCAGTAATCACCTAATCCATTTCTTATCAGAGACCTTATGTATAAAAATTGCAGAAGCTTGTTTTAATCGAAGTGAACTTGATTTTTGATTATAATTAATTTTGAATTTGAATTTACATCATAATAATGAATAAAAAGATTTGTACGAATATGGTTATTAGTTATTACACAATACGTAGTTTATCTTGTTTTACATTAAACTTTTCATAACAATTTTAATAATCCTATTATTATTTTTTCTTACAGAACCTTGAATTTCAACAACGAACCGCTATTAGTTGGTGGATTGAAAATAGCAGATCCAGCATTAGAGCGCCCAGGTCAAATACATTCAGATGATTTTGTGGGTTGCATGCACAGTATATCAGTTAATGGACGTTTATTAAATCTTACCAACCCACTGCGATCACGGGGTATTGAACCTAACTGTCAACGTTCTGAAAAAGGAGCATGTTACAAAAAAGATGCATGTGGTTCGGGCAAGTGTTTAGACAGATGGAAGCAAAAGTACTGTAGATGCGATGAATATTATCTCTCTCCAGATTGTACATCATCCCTTCAATCGATATCAGTTGGTGAAACTGGTTTCGTAACATTTATCATTACAGAAAAACATAGACGAGTACAATTGCTCGAATCATTTTATGGTGGTAATAGTGGATGGGATAAAAAGTCTAATAAAATGATCACCAAAATGTCTACAAAGACAAACAGTCCAGCAAAAACATTATCATTCTTTTTTAGAACACATAAAAAAGATGGCATTCTATTTTATGCAGCAACTGAAAAATATTACACACTAATAGAATTGTTAAACGGCAAAGTAAGCTACACGTCTAAACAAAATACTGTGGTAAACATGACCCAAGAAGAACAACATGACGTGTCCGATGGCAATTGGCATAATATCACATTATATTCATTGGGTAGAAGTATACGCTTGATAGTTGACAATATCAATGTTGGAGAAGAACTTGACTCCGCCGGTGTTCATGATTTCTTAGATCCATACCTCACTACTATGTCCTTGGGCGGAGTAAAAGCAGAATGGCTATTTACGATAAGAAATAAATTTGAAGGATGCTTAGCGAACTTTTCCATTAATCGTGAAATCCAACCATTTATAGGTAACGGAAGCATGTTTAAAGATACTAGACGTAGCGGGAAAATATTGTTGGGATGTCACGCTGCCTTTGGTATAGGCTTAATACAAAATCCAGATCCATTAAGTATAGGAATAACATTAGTGATCGTATTTTTCATTATATTAATTGTAGCTATATTAGTATCATTTGTGTTTTTCCGATTACGTAAACAAAAGAAAGAAAAAGGAAACACTCCAAATAGTAAAAGTACCATAATACATTCTAAGCAAAACGGCGGTCCTGCCATGTTGAATGCTCCTAACCTTATAGCTGGAACTAATGACAGCATTATGAGTCGCAACCTGCATAATAATGAAACGAGTTTATCAAATTACATGTCTGAAAATGCTGACATTATGCGTAATGTTGGACATATTGTAGGCCCAGAACTTTTGTCTAAGAAGTATAAGGATCGAGACATTATGAATATTGACCCACCTAGACCGCAACGACCTGATATTATTGAGAGAGAAGTTGTAGGGAAAAGTCCAGCATTGCGAGAAGATCATCATCCACCACCGCCCCTATCAACGAATACGTCACATCATACCCATGATCATCCAAGTGGTATTGACCTTAATTCTGAAGTTCCAGAGCATTATGATTTAGAAAATGCCAGTTCAATTGCACCGTCAGATATAGATATAGTTTACCACTATAAAGGGTTCAGAGAAGCTGCTGGTGTACGAAAATATAAAGCAACTCCTCCACCGTTATCTGGGTATCATCATAAGCATCAAACGCCACAACACAGACATTCTCCTCATCATCCTAGTGTTTATCCATCACGAGCCTTACCACAAGTATCACAACCACCTCCGCAACCTAGGCAACACCAAACGACTCCCCTAGCTAGGCTTTCTCCAAGCAGTGAATTGAGCCAACAACCAAGAATACTGACTTTACACGATATATCAGGAAAACCATTGCAAAGTGCACTTTTGGCAACAACTTCCAGTTCTGGTGGAGTTGGCAAAGATGTTCTACATAGTAATAGTGAAAGAAGCTTAAATAGCCCAGTTATGTCTCAACTAAGTGGACAAAGCTCTTCTGCAGGACGAAAAACACCAAATGCTCCACCTCAAGTCCCACAAGTAGTTTCTGTCGGGTCAGGCGCTGTTGGGCTTACAGCAGAAGAGATAGAAAGAATGAATGCTCGACAGAGAACATCTAGCCTAGTTTCTACATTAGATGCCGTTTCTAGTTCAAGTGAGGCTCCGAGAGGTGGAGGAGTTGGACATCATTTATCTCACCGACATCATTCTCCCCAAGACGACAACAGAAGCTCTACAGGATCAGACGATGAAAGTGGTAACGATAGCTTTACGTGTTCAGAAATAGAATATGATAATAATAGCATTAGTGCAGATAAAACTGAAGATTTAAGAAGGCAAAATTTAAGTAGTGGTAATAACTCTAAGAAACCAATTGTACCTCCTCCATATGAAAGTTTTGAGTCTTCATTTCGTGGTTCACTTAGCACACTAGTCGCTTCTGATGATGATTTAACACCACACGTGGGTTCAGCATTATATAGACAAGTTAATGGCTCCCCAGGTTCAGCTTCCTTGGGATGGGACTACCTCGCTAACTGGGGACCAAATTTTGAAAGTATGATAGGAGTTTTTAAGGACATTGCGGAACTACCAGATTCAGTCAATGGACGAATGTCTTCTTCGTTACGATTGCCGAATGGTACACCCAAACCATCGGAAGAATATGTATAGAACATTTTTGTCAAAATTGTAAATATTAATAGTAGGTAGATTTGTAAGATTTGTACATAGTATCATTATTATTGTGATCTTGTATCAAGGTCCTCTTGCCATATAATATTAATTTGTTAATAATTATACATTAGTTGTCTTTTATGATTCCTGTTTTGTGTGTCTTGAGTGTCTAAAATTGCGTAAAATATGATACAAGTAGGAGCGAAATAAATTTCTAAATCAAAGGAACTATTCTCATTTTTTTTAAAGTTTTATGTTTCATTTTTAACAACATTTCTGTAAATAAATGTAAAGATCGACGCTTATTTTTACGTAGTTTTAATAAATTATTGTGATTTTTTATCCTAATAATGAGATTAATGACTAGATAATTTCATTATTGTACAGTAAATGTTCACAAATAGAGCTCCTCATAATAATTTGTGGATAAAATAAGTAGCCATATTTTGTGAACAATGTGCCAAATGTGTCTTCTGTTTAAAAGAACTGACTGATATTATATATAAATAAAATAAAAAAATTAATAATGTGTTTGTATTTCTTTCTACACACACCATTTACATATGTATAATTCTAGCTGTGCCTGCGAACTACGTTTCGCCATAGTAATTGTCCAAAAAAATCCATATCACCTAGGGGTGTCAAAAATAGTTTAGTACCTACTCAGGCCTACCGAATATACACAAAAAAAAACATAAAAATCAGTCAAGCCGTTTCGGAGGAGTTTGGTTACAAACACTGTGACACGAGAATTTTATATATTAAGATTATTGTCATAAAATTTTACAGTTTTCAGTTTTATGCTATAAGTTTTTTTTCGATTACACTTCACTATCGGCAGCCTTATTCACAACTGTCGGATCGCGGATTCGATTTTTTGTCCTTATTTTCCCATAGTCATATACTTTTTCAATGTAGCTTTTTATTGACGTCATAATTATAACAGATAAAAACATTAAATTTGATAAAGCAAAATAAAAATAACTACCATGTATAAAGTGTGAACTATTACTAGCTTGTAAGTAATTCGAGTACCACGCCAGGATTAGATACGCAAACAGAACTTTGCATTGCTATGGATGGCTATCTTGGGCAAAGGGTTTTTACCTATAAAATGCTTTAACAATTAGTTTATTTTTAATCGTCTCTTTAAATTGTATATTCGTCAAAATTTAGGCTTCGTCTTTCCCAAGTTTTTATAATCCTTACTACCTTACTTACTAATATTTTAACGCGAAAGTTTGTGAGTGTGTATGGATGTTTGTTACCCACGCAAAAACTACTGAATAGGTTTGGATGAAATTTTGTAGGTAGACGGATTACGATAGGGATTAACATATAGGCTACTTATTATCCCAGAAAAGTAAGTAGTTTCCGCGGGAAAGTAGATTTACAGTTTTCTTCTTTGCAGTTTTTAGGCGAAACATAGTTCGCGGGCACAGCTAGGCTAGTATTATAATAAAAAACTAGTGCGGTGAAAGTTCCCTACCAACCTGAAACTGGGCCAGCCAGCGTGATGGTAGTTAGCCCAAATTCTCCTTCTTGGGGAGGCTTGTATCCAGTAGTGGGCGTTTTATGTTTAACATGATGATATAGATGATCAAGGTCATTGCGTAATTACAAAACCAATGTAACCAGTAATTTTAATACCGCATATTCATCTATAGTGGAAAAATAGAATAACTCTGTTTTGCAAGCTGTTTGTTTTTTATATAAAATAGGCATTACAATATAGAAATATTAAATAAATACTAAATAAAGTAAGTCTACTTCCAGCTGACTTCTGAATACAGCCGTCGTGTCGGCTGCAATTGAGCCAGCCATGGCAAATGCTTAACTGGTACATTTTTCTTACCAGTAGTGCCAAAAACCTTATCACAAAGCTAGAATAAATTGTAATGCCACCTGTAACTTTCGAATACAATTTTCTTTTGGTGATAAGATAATCCTAATTAATGTCATCGCAACTACTTTTCTATTGCATTGTTTCTTTATCTGATGAAAATGTATGAAGTTTTATTGAAGACATAAATATAGTGTGGTAGTTTTGTATTGTCACCGTGTATGGAATAATTGTTATTTCAATGGTAATTTAACGTTTAATTTCATGACATTGATAGCAACAAACAATAACAGTGTGAACCTAGCTAGACCCACCTAGACCTTGATAATTTGGTTTAACACATTGTCATGTCAAAATAATGAGCAAATTATAGGTATGTAACCTATTCTACGCAAAAATATATATCCACAAATAATATATTATTATGTAGAATAGGAATAATAATATTTAAAATTAAATAAAGATAGTAAGGTACCTACTAACGGGTAACAAACCCTACAATTTCGGAAGGCCCAAGCGCAGAAAACATTGATAGTATGTATTGAAACAGATGAATAAGAACGCAGGAACCCAGCAACGGACAGCCTGCGGCCTCCATCCTGCCAGTACTGACGCCCGGTTGCTCGCCAAACTCAGTCACGGTAGCGCATATGTCTAATTTTCACTCTCCAGAGCCGTTTGACTTGTTTATAGTAGATTTTTGTTGGGTGTGTAACATTTCCCTATTGATATTTATATAGGCAAGGCTCTGAGCCCCTAGACAAATGCCACACGCTAATTTTCCGCTGTTGTTCCGCAGAAAAAAATGTATGGAAATTACATTAGCTTACGACAGCTTCACGCTATTTTTTCCGCAGCTAATGTCATCTCCATAATTTTTTTCTGAGGAACGACTGCGGAAAAGTTCGCGTGTGGCATTTGCTAGGGTGCCCCCCTTTTTTTTTTTTTTTTTCTCGGGGGGAAATGCGTAACCGCACCGTACCCGCCGTTGGCTAAACAGCGAGCGTGTGTGGGGCTCTCCCGGCAGCATGCCAGGCCTACCCACTAAAACCCCCTGGTGTTCTCCCTGCCCTTAAGGGCGCGCTAGGTAAGGTCCACACTGCGACTCCACTACCTACGCGCCCGGGCAAGCCCGACCCACTGGTCGGGCTATCGCCAAGGGGGGATTGCCCGAGAACACCAGGGCAATCCCCAGACGGAGGGCCTTACGGCGGCGTGCACGGGGCCAACCGTGCACGCAGGCCTCCATGGCAGGGTCATTAGACGGGCATCGCTTGTGCAAATGCCCGCCTTCGCCTGCCTATCCGTCTGCGGCGGATGGGAGCGGCTTGAGGATCTGCCTCCCGCTCCCTCTCCGCGGCCTCCTTCTGCGAGATTACGTCCTCGCAGAAGGAGGCAACAGCCCCCCATTCCGCATCGCCGCGGAGCATGGCAACGACCATGCTCGGCAGCGAGAGGTCTCTGACTCCCAGCGCAGCGAAGAGCTCGCTGCGCTGGGGTCGCCATGCCGGGCACTCCAATAGGGTGTGCTCGGCAGTGTCGTCGGGAGCGTCGCAGTGGTGACACCGCGGCGTTTCTTCCCGACGCGCGACCCGGTGCAAGTAGTGACCGAAGCAGCCATGCCCGGTCAGTACTTGCACCATGCGGAACGTGAGACTGCCCTGCCGGCGCCCAACCCACTCCTCCAACACCGGACGAATCGCGTCGATCGTCCGGTGGCCGGCAGCTGGGGAGGCGAGTGCCTCACCCCACTGACGCAGAGCCTCCCTCTGCGCCATGGTACGAATCCGCTCCACCTCTTGTGGAGCGGACCGTCCCCCTCGTTCACGAGTAGCAACCCGATGTCGATACACCTCCGCGAGGACGCGTGCGTCGGCATGCCACGGCGTTTGGCCCGCAAGAACGCAGGCCGCGCCGTGACTGACCGTGCGATACGCTCGCACGGCCCGGGTCGCTATGACCCTCTGCGGACGTCGCAAGAGGGCCACCGTTCGGGGGGAGAGGCACTCCGCCCATATCGGGGCTCCGTAGAGTGCCATCGACCGTATCACCCCGTGATACAGTCGACGGCACGCCGATCCTAGTCCCCCTATATTAGGGAGGACCCATCCGAGTGCGGCTGCGGCGGCGCACAGCCGTGGAGCAAGGAGCTTAAAATGCTCCTCGAAACTCCATCGGAGGTCCAGAACCAGGCCGAGGTACTTAAAGTGCGCCTCGACCGGTATACGGACCCCCTCCACACGGACGCGGAGCCCCGGTGGGATCCTGCGACGGGGGGCGTGGAATAGCATGGCCCTCGTTTTTTCGAGGGCCACATCCAGGCCCAGGAGGCGGATTCGTCGGACGATCAGTGAGGTGCCGACCGACGCAAGGTGGGCCGCCT
Organism: Schoenobius gigantellus; assembly: GCA_963935595.1. Lineage (NCBI taxonomy): Eukaryota > Metazoa > Arthropoda > Insecta > Lepidoptera > Crambidae > Schoenobius > Schoenobius gigantellus. The sequence goes on from OZ012541.1 coordinate 21,241,078, forward strand.
CCTCCCCCGTTTTCGCTCTCGCCGCGATGAGCGTGTCGTCGGCGAAGCAGACGACCTTCGTTCGTGGCAGAAGGTCGCCTCGCAGGACCCAGTTGTACCCAAGGTTCCATAAAAGAGGACCTAGTATGGAACCCTGGGGTACACCCGCCGCCATTGTCCACGTGTGGATGCGGCCATCCGGCCCCTCGTAGAGGATGGACCTACCCTGCAGGTAATCCTCCACGAGGGCGCGGAGGTACGGAGGCACCCGGTGGAAGCGGAGTGCCTCCTCTATGCACTCGTGAGGCAGGCTGTTGAAAGCGTTGCGGGTGTCAAGAGACACCGCAACAACAGTCTCCCCACGAGCTGTGGCCTCCTCAGTCCACCCCTTGAGGAGGGCCACCGCGTCCACCGTGGACCGGCCGGTGCGGAAGCCGAACTGGTTGTCAGCCAAGTCCGGCCCCCGGTCCTCTAGATGCTCGACGATGCGAGAAGCCAGGATTTTCTCCAGGAACTTCCCGGCCTCGTCGAGCAGCACCACCGGCCGATACCTAGTCGGGGAATCCGCGGGGCGGCCCTCTTTCCTTAACAGGCAGAGCCTGCCCGCTTTCCAACGACTGGGGAAGCGGCCCGAGGAGATGCTTAAATTTAGCACCGCCCGGAACCGCTCCTCAAGGTGTCCCAGGGCGGCGGCCAGAACCCTGCTTGGGACACCGTCCGGTCCCGGCGCCTTCTTTTTGCGCCGGAACCGTTCCCTCACCGTATCGAATTCCACGTTCGACACGGGAGGGATAGCGGCAGCCACTTCCACCGGAGGAGCGTCCGGGGGGACCATTCTGGGAGGCTGGAGCGGACCAGGATCGGGAAACAGAGTCCCCAGCACCCGATCCAGCAGCCCTCTGTCCATAGCGGAGGTAGGGGGAGCGGAAGATTTTAACTTCCCCCTCACCATCCGGTACGGACGCCCCCACGGATCATCGTCCAGGAGACGTATAAATTGCTCCCTGGACTCCTCCTTGGCCCTGCAGATTTCGTTCCGCAGGGCCTTCTTGGCTGCCGCATACACCCGACGAAGTTCAGCTACCTCGTCGGGTGTAGTTCTGGCGCGCCTACGACAACGAACGTAGGCTCGCCTGGCCCTCATACTGGTGGTACGCAGATCCGCAATCTCCTGCGTCCACCAGTACACCTGCCCCCTTTCGGGGCAGGCCTGCGCCCTGGGCATGGCGGCTTGGCAAACAACCTTCATGTCGTCTGCGAAGAGATCCGCCATGCCGTCGACATCCCCGGCGAGGTGGGGCGGCACTGCTGCCCATGCCCGCACCATCGCCGCCTCCTCCGCCACATCTGGGCGGAGCTTGGTGAGCGCCCATCGCGGGAAGGCACTCACCACGGGGCCCCTGCGGATCGGGGTCCCTGGGGATGCCGTGGAGACCTCATATCGGACATATAGGTGGTCCGATAGGGTCTCCACTTCTTCCTCAACTCGCCAGTCAATGACTCGACTGGCGAGTGAGGGGGATGCAAAGGACACGTCCACCACGGACGTGCCCTGCACCCGGACGCAGGTAGGGATGGAGCCCCTATTCAAAATCTGGAGCCCCAGGGACAAAACCCAGGACTCCAGATCTCCACCCCTCGCGCTAGTGCGGGAGGACCCCCACGCGGTAGACCACGCATTGAAGTCTCCCGCAACTAGCACTGGTACCGGGGCCGTCCTACGGACGACCCCCTCTAGCGCAGCCAGGAAGACTGTGAAGTCCGCCCGGCTGCGATTGGGGGAGAAATAAGTTGAGACAACCAGAATTCCCCCCCACATGGCGGCAACGTAACCAGTGCCCCTCTCTCTTAGAATGAGAGAGGGGGCTGTGCCACGCGCCGCCCGCATTATGGCGGCGGAACTATCCGCCGTCACCAACCAATTTGACGATTGTGGCGGAGCGTAGTACGGCTCCGACACAATCGCCAAATCCACACCCCACTCCGCCGCGGTCTGACATAGGAGGTCCTGTGCCGCGGCGCAGTGGTTCAAATTAGCCTGGAGGAGCTTTATAGGACCACTAGACATTGGTGGTCTCCATGGGCTCCTCCTGGGCTGTAGCTGCGGCCGGTGCTACCTCTGGTGCCGGACTTCTTGGGGCCACGGTCAGTTTCACTGAGGCCAGACGGCCCCTGACCGGTGGGGGGCTGCAGTTCATGCCCCCCATGCGGTGATTGGCTGGTCGTTTGGCGTCCGCGCAGACAGCACAATTCAGCTCCGCCATGCATTCAACCGCCTTGTGACCTTCCGACCCGCAGCGGAAACATAGTCCGCTGCGGTCCTTAGCGGAGGGACACCGCTGTATAGGGTGGCCCATGCCCATACAGCGGAAACACCGCATGGGCTTCTGCTCAAGGAGTTGGATGGAGGCAGAACTCCATCCAACTTCGATGCGCCCGGCCTCAGCCAGGCGCTTAGCCGCCTCCACCGGCACGGAGGCGAATGCCGCCCCGACGCCACGCACCCCCGTGTGCACACGGCCCACCTTGATATGGCGGGCCGGGCACTCACCGGCCCGCGCCAGGATCTGCCCCATCTCCTCAGCGGTCACCGAGTCATCTAGACCAATTACCCGGATATCCGCTGTTTTCACGGGACGCGTCACTTTCGCCGCGTCCCCTAGGGCTTCTCCCAGCTTTTCCGCCAGCGAATCAGCCTGAGACGGGGATGTCTCCTTTGGGAGCTCGATTATTCGAGCTCCGGTTATCCCCGTCCGGAATTTGGCGGGCCCTATGCCTAGGGCGCTGAGGCTGACGGAGGCCTTGGCCTTGGCTATTGCCTCACCGTAAGTAAGGCCTTGCGCTACTGCCTCTGGCTTAAGGGCTAGCACCACCGCCAATGATCGCGGTGTCTTAGGCAGCTTTGGCTGCTAGGGTGCCCCCCTAGCAAATGCCACACGCTAATCAATCACGCTCATTTAGGAAGGCGCAACAATTTATGAAAAGTGTAAATCACAAATCTTGACAATAATTACTTGATTCCATGAATAACAATAATTTTAAGTAAAGTCTAATATTCACACAATAAATACCTAAAAATTCGATATCTCGGCTGTTGTAATACACAGTGAAAAAGTATATTTTTTCTAACAAAATATTAATATTATTTCTGCTTGCTTTTTTTATTACTGTAAAAAAAGACGAGCAGATGGCCCACCTGATGGTAATTGGTAACTGGTAATCGCCGCCCAGGAATTTTTGCCAATATCAGGGACGTAGCAAAACTGCTGCCTACTTTCGAGTTCATCCCAAAGCTGGACCGTACATAGCAAGCTAAGTATAAGCGCTGAAATGAACTGTACGGACCGATATTACTTCCAGGTAATACACTGGGTTAAAGGGATTAACTATACTGCGGTGTCGAGTGGTACGATAATTAAAAGGTGAAGTTGATATTAAGTCGAACAGTTCCTCGGAGCACTCACCGATGCCGATGTAAAGTCGATAGAAGACACAAAGAGACCAGAAGGTCCTCCGTGACTCCAGCGACTCTAATGAGTCCAACAAATGAGCTCCCTCAGAAAATTTCTGACGACATTTAATGTCGTATCGCGGATTCTATTTGGAAAGGCGCGTCCCGTCTCGATTTGATGCGCCGCAATAAAAAGTGACTGGTATAGAAATTCCGTGATACGATTGTTTTCCGATAGTCCTAACTAAGGGCGCAGGATCACCATCAGTATCACTGATGATGATGAGCAGTCCGTTTTTGCAGGAAGTCAAATAGTTATATTTAGTCTTTTACGCGTACTGCTCAGCCGCTCGATCAGCGCGCTAAAGCATCTTCTCTCCTGCCTCACTCGAGCCTGCATGATTCCAAGAGTTCGCCCGCTAACTTAACGCGATTCACCTGCTGTAAGTACCAGCAACAAATAAGTGATACAAACTCTGGCGGCACAGTTGCCTCTTTAATTTTTGCCATAATAAATTTCATATGATACAATATCAAAGGCCTTACTTAAATCTAGAAAGCACACGTAGACGGTAGTTTGTCTACCTACCCGTATAGTACCTGACAGTATGCTTTAAGCATAGAATTGCAGATTCCAACGATAGACCGAAATAGGAAAATCCGAACTGATTGTCATAGATATTATTAATATGCTTATTCATGTGCAGACTTATATTTTAGGATAGATACTACCAGAGTTCATCAGCTTTGCGGGCACGTCATTCTTTATATATCACCCTTCTCACTTTGCACGCATGAATAACGGTGGACAGCTTCGCGCCATGCGTCTCAGCCCCGTGCTCTCGGCTGGATGCTCCTAGAGGTGTTCAGGTGTCTTCACCGCAGAGACCCTTAAAAATACCTATATAGTAAATTTACCATTATGTTTAGTTTGCAAAAATTTGTTATGTTTGGATTTAAGATAATACTATGGTCCTAACGATTAACTGTCGGTCGGTGGTGCTGTGGACTTGGCACTTGCCTTCCAATCGGGGGGTCGGGGTTCGAGACCCGCCATGTACCAATGTGTTTTTCGTTTCAAATTTCAAATGTACATTTATCTGACGCTCCTACGGTGAAGGAAAACATCGTGAGGCAACCTGCATACATCTGCGAAGAAATTCAATGATGTATGTGAAGTCGACCAATCCGCACTGGGCCAGCGTGGTTGACTAAGACCTAATCACCCTAACACAGAGTAGGCTCGAACCCCTCGGTGGGGACGTATATGAGCTGTGATGATGATGATGATACGATTAACAACAGAGGCTTGTCATTTACGGGGGAGATTTTATAGTGCACAAGTGTGCGCAATCATAAGTGCACTGTTTATTCCTATCCCATAGCCCAATTAGAAGAGAAAAGTTATTCGGTATCGTAGTCGAAGTTGAGGACCTGGGGATGGGCTTGAAGAATCTTATGTCGGGTGTGTCTCTGCGTCCTCACGCAGGTCTAGCCCGCATAAACACGACTGTAGTATATATACATGCATGCTTGTAGATTACAGTGATGTTTTAGGTACTTCACTTTTCATCATCATTGGGATCATAGAGAATAAATGTTTGCGATGGCAGTGAACGCATATGCGTTCACAAAGAGATTGTTATAAAACGATAAGACGCATGTGACGCGCAACACGTGCGACAGAAGATAGGCGCCTAGTCGTCTTCAAAAAGAAGTAACCATAATTAATGGTGTCATGCGTTGTTTTCCTAAAGTACCTACATATTGTTATTGAGAAGGTATATATCAGTACTTGCGCTATATACCTATTCATTTACAATTCAAAGAAGAAAAGTTTTTTGTGGAAATTTTTATACAATATAACCGAGACTAAAAGAAAAAAGATCAGTAACGAAAAATCTCAAATCATTCTATTTATTTATTACGGTAAGTCATACAATCAGTAGTTCATATAATCATCAACAAAATCTCATTTCTTGTACCTACCTCATTCATAACTTATACTTAATCTCAGGTGGTAATTTTTATGAAGCCAGCGTTCATGCCATGCAAATACTCATTAAACCGGTCATTTATAATTCTTACCCATTTAGCTTTATGGTAAATGTTTGGACACCTTGTAATAAATCAAATATGTAAATTTTACGTTTTAAATAAAGTTAAGCATTTTACGTTCATTCACACTTGATCGACAGTTTTATTTTTAAGGTAATAATGTCATATGCAAATAAATATTGCATATATATTGCATTAAATTGTTTTATTAGTATATAGCAAAATATATTTCTCGCATTTTAGATTCTGTTATTAAACATAACATAAAGTTGGCTGGAGGAGATCTCTTTTAGAGATAAGCTGGCGATTATAAAAACAGCTCTACATTTTTTAGTAAAAAAAATTATCTGACGTGAGTTGTATTTGACGCAATTAGTTGACCAACATTTGTTTATAGGTTTAACGTAAAATGGTGAAAAAGAGTAGTATGCTTTATTTACTATTAAAAAATGTATAAGAATATGCATATTGAGCGATAAGAGGTATCAGCATAACGCCTGGGCTTCTTATTGGCGCCACTGAAAAATTCACGAATAGTTCAGACTTCACCTTGCTCGCGACAGCAGGCCCTTCAAATGTTGAAACACTTCAAACATTTAAAAAAAATTTGCGAAAAAATTGCGTTTTATGACTTAAATATCTCTTTTTTAAATTCATTTATTAGTGAAAATGTTTGAGATTGTATATATTGTTACATTCTACAATTTTTTAGGTAAGTATTTTTAGGTTTACTTATGGTACTACCACGGTAATAGTATATACCTAGTACTACTGATATTTGCCCTTTTTTATGTTACCCACACTCAAATAGGTAGATTGCAAGTCCAATTTTGTATTTGTAACTTTGAATTTTCTTTAAAAATGCTAAATATGCTAAAGAAATTGATAATATAAATATACTAAATTAGCTGTGCCTGCGATATCGTTCGCGTGGATGTCGGAAAAAAACAACAAGTACATTTTTTTCCCGTTTTTGCAACATTTCTCATTGATGCTCAGCTCCTATTAATCGTAGTGTGATATTGCCTATATCTAGCCTTCCTCGATAAATGGACTCTCCAACACAAAAATAATTTTTCAATTTGAATCAGAAGTTCCTGAGATTAGCGCGTTTAACCAAACAAACTCTTCAGCTTTATAATATAAGTATAGATAAATAAAAATACGAAATAAATTGAAATATTAACAAATTAATATAAGAAAATATCGGTCAGGATTCGGACGTGCGTCTTCAAGTGGTCTTCAACATACCCTGTTGACACCATGACCACAGGCCATCGAGGTAGCACTATTATCTATTCTGTGGTCGAGGTTACAAGTCGTCATAAAAAACATGCTTGTTGTAAAATTTACGTGTTCAATTTAAAATGGACGCTGATAACTGCATTGCAATCTTTCGGCTGCAGTTAACGCAATAATTTATTGTGCACGTTAATCTGTTATGTTTGTAATAAACGATATATTGATAATGATTTATTGTTTTACGTGATTCAGGCCTAGCTCAGTAGGTATGCGAAAGGCATTTATAAATAATAAAAAGTGATATAAGACTATAATCATCATGCCCACCAACTACAACGTGCCTACTTACAGCTTATTACACGGAAAATAAAATAAATCTAATTAAAATTAAAAATATATTCTTAAACAAAATTCCTCGATGTAGCACTTTAATACATAAATTGGTACAAAAGTAACTCGATCCTCATTAATCGTATTAATCAATCTGTGTTCACTAAATATTCTCAATTTAATTACATCTCAACTCGGTTCAAAATCAAACAAGATTTTTTTCTATTTAATGTTATTACATCATTACTCGATTTTTTACACAATATTGGCAGCCAGCATGCTTAACATACAATTCATGCATATTTAACCTTCCATTAACATGGATAACCGTCAACAAAAACGCTTACCTTATCAATAACAAGTCTTGGCAATTGACTTGACAGAAATTACCAGTTTGCTATTGTGATAAGGGCCCGAGTAAAATAAAAAAAAAACAATCAAAAAGTTTGTAATGTCACTGAGTATAAGTATTGAAGAAATTAGAACTATTAGGTTAATTGTGGATTAGATAAATTGTCCGTTCTGCGAGGACAGATAGTTCAACTCTGATAGCGTCATTAAATCACTATATTAAGCACGCAATCTTATAAATTTCAAAACACCTTGGCATTTGCCATGACAACAACGAGATAGAAAACTCAAGTGCAACTCAATAAAGAAGGTATGAGTTAATTTTTTTATCCACTTTTTTTGCATTAAAAAAAGAAAATATTTACGGCCGGTTTCACCAAAGTAACGTTTTACAATTTCGTAAAAGTAACAATATAAATATGTTAGAATTGTCCCATAATCTAGTTTGAATTGTAGTTTTGTTTTATCCTTTACATTTTACTTTATAAAAACGTTGAATGTACGGCGCATAACATATATTTAATAGTAAAACGACCTATGTATGTTTTAGATATTAAGTTATTACTTTTTACGACATCGTAAAACGTAAAACTTGGTGCAACCGGCTATTAGTCTTAATTCGTAAAGGTATAACACTATGAGCACTACCTAACATATCTATGTAGCTTACGCGTTGACAGCATTCCCCTATCGAGTGATTTCACAAAAACGCGCAGGAAAACTAGGGCCCTATTTTTGGATTATTCGCCTGGCGTCGAGCATTTGTCGAGCGATATCTGCGACGTCAATTTCGACAGATTTTCGTTTCGTTTTCAACAAAAATCAACATAATGTTACAACGAATATTTATAATTTAATTTTCATCAAAACCGAAATGAAAATAAGTAAAAATCGAGCGAAGACGACGCTTGACGAGCGCTCGACGCCAGAGGAATGATTTAAAAATAGAGCCCCTGGGCCGCAGTTATAAAAACGATAAATATCTACCAATGTTTGTTTTTATTTATGATATTTGACACAATAAATTAAATTATATTAGATTTCTATTCTATTTTTTTTTTTTATAAATCATAAAAAGTTTATTTCAAGAATTAAAGTAAACAAAAAACATACTAAATGAATTTTCTTAACTTAATTAACACTTATAAAATATACATTTAAATTACTAAATAACTACAATTATACATTTACACAAAAAAAAATTGCTCTTCAATAAAATTCAAGTGAGAGTTTATTGAAATAAAACTTGCTCTGGAGTTTTAGAAGATGTTGAGGTTTCTGTAACTGTTTTAAATGTTTTAGGTTATGTTGTTATTGACTTGCAGTTGCTTCTCATCTATGCCTTCAGCCTCTCCATCAACCCGGGTAATGGCTGAAAATCAGTGTTTTCGTTTTTTCAGGTCAAAAAATCCCCACTGAGCCTTGCCCTTTGGGTACCACAACACAGGCGCATTTGTACTTTATTGTATCTATCGTATTATAATTATTTTTTATTATTGTTTTTATTCTGCTCTTTCTAATATCGAATGTATTTTGGTTTTGTTAATGTGTTTGTGTGGTTTGTACCTAATAAACGTTTTATCTATCTATCTAACTGATTTCTTTGCGGCCCAGTGTAGGTAGGTAAATGTAGCGCTTGAGCTAGAGTTGGCTGTTACGAAAATGTGAATGTGATCCATGATAGAATTAATCTAATCATTGATGTGAAAAGTCCCTATATCTCATCTTTATGAACTAAGCAATATTTATTATTAACTGGAGGGAGACTCTGTACCAGGGTCGTCTGCTGAGGTACCTCCGTCTTACCTATTTCTGCCGCAAAGCAGCAGTGCTTGCATTGCTGTGTTCCGGTTTGAAGGATAAGATATGGCAGTGAAATTACTGGGTACTGTGACTTTACATCTGGTGTCACAAGTTGGCAACGTACACTGTGGTACTTGTGGGAGTTGCAGTTTTGCTGCGAATCTCACAAGAGCCGCATGTATTATAGGTGACTGTTACCACTTACCATCAAGTGGGCAGTTTGCTTGTTTGCCAACTTTCAGCAATATAAAAAAATTGTGTCTCATACTTTACAGGCACCCTCCAGGGCGCAAATGATTTTAGTGAATGTGTCTCACCGCCCATGGATTGCCCAAATGAAAACATAACATTTTGGTTGTATACTAGGTAAGTATTCTGTATTTCATAAAATATATGATTATAACAACCTCTTTCTCTGACCTATGTATAGATTTAGACCTCTAGAGTATTTTTTGCACGTTACATGCGCGCTTCAAAAATCTGAAAGCGCATACACATTTATTCCGACGTGAACGCTCAACGACAGTGGTAAGTATCAGTATCGATATAGATTTCAACGAAGAAACAATAGTTTTTGCGTTACTTATTCGAAATATGAGGTTATAATTAGCAATTAAAGGACGCCTATCCTAGGACATCAACAAGCACTTTGAAAAAACTTATAAGCTTGTATAAAGCAAAACGCTAATCTGAAAATACTCTTATAAGCACAACAGTCTAGTACTTTCTCAGGTCACATATTGTAATCAAGTTTATGGACCATCTATACCTACTTAAGAAAACAGCAAAAGCAATTCAAAGATTGCAAAACTGTATTAACGAAGCGATATTGTTTCAATATTCCAAAACATCATTATATCACTCTGTACATGGGTCGCCTGCTTGGGTATCTCCGTCTTACATATTTCTGCCGCAAAGCAGCAATGCTTGCATTGCTGTGTTCCGGTTTGAAGGATAAGATATGGCTGTGAAATTACTGGGTACCGTGACTTTATGTCACAAGTTGGCAACGTACACCGTGGTTCTTGTGGGGTTTGCAGATTTGCTGCGAATCTCACAAGAGCCACATGTGCTATTGATGACTGTTACCACTTACCATCATAAAACCCTATTTTGTTCAAGAAAAAATCTTAAACATGGAAATTTACACTTTTGCACATTGATCCAGACCCTACTTAAAACGAAGGTTCCTAATTACCTTAATGAAAAATTAGTCCATAAGTATCTTGCCCGCGATATCGAGGCCTTATGCTTGCTCGACCTGTATTCACAATATACAGTGTAATGGGTTGTTTTAAATTCGCCGCTGCGAAAATTTGGAGTCCTGTACGAATTTGGAAACGAGAAAAAAGTAAGCGTATTTGAACCTTATCAATAAAAGGTACGATGAGCGTCAGTGGCGCTGTGGCCTCGGCACTGAACTGTACTCCGAGTAGAATCGGGAGGCCCGCGATTGATCCTGTCATGTACCAATGTGTTTTTCGTTGCAAGAATTTCATATGTACATTTATTTGACGCTCCTACGGCTTAGAGCATGATGATCTAAGTCCTACGGTGAAGGAAAACATCATGGGGAAACCTGTATACACCTGCGAAGTAATTCAAGGGTGTATGTGAAGTCAACAAATCCGCACTAGGCCAGCGTGGTCTGACTAAGGCCTAATCATCCTAACTAGTTAGGGTAGGCTCGTGCCCCTCGGTGGGGCACGTATATGGGCTGAATAAAAGGTACAAAATAATCAGAAAGAGATTCTATTCTGAGTCGTCATCTTTCCTATTTCTGCGCAAAGCAGCGACGTTTGCATTGTGCTGAGGATAAGGCGGTAGACAGTGCTATTACCGGGTATTGTGGCTAGATACGAAATGTCACACGTTGGCAAAAAATCAGCTGTTTCATACAGACGGTTAACATTCACTGAATCTAGAACATTGAACAGGCGATTTCTTCCGCGATTTCAAGATTGGTCCCATAGTAAAAGTTGTTTGTTTGCTTATCTGAACGGATACACAAAATTTAGCAAATAAAATAGCCATGTATAAAAATACAGAAAATGAGGTCTAACGATAATCATTTCAGAGCAAATAAAGACAAACCTCATCAGCTGTTCGCAAGCGATCCATCTACGATCAAGTCAGCGCCATGGGTGCAAGATGCGCCTATAAAAATTCTAATTCACGGGTACACCGGGTTTAAAGACTTCTCACCTAACACTGAAATAAGACCAGGTATGGTATGATCATTGGTAAATAAAATATGATTGTATTTTAATGGTTGAAGTATCTGAACGATATGCGGGAGTCGCAGGTTTAATTTATATACGACAATATTGCTTGCAACGTTGCTTGTATTATTTTGTTAATTTTTTTTGAGCTGGTTGATTATGGTTCATATCAGCGTACTTCATCTCATGTGTGGTATCATCACCTTACATAATGTTATGCACGTTTCTATCACCGTACATTATGTGGAAAACTCGTATTAATGGTGGCAATCTCTGGCAACCACGATACGTTTTGTAGTCATGCGCTGTGAAAGAAAAATCGTACGACGCCTTCTATCTCATTAACAGCAAATAATCCCCTAGGTAACTAGATAGATCTTATTAAAGACGGTTTACCAATCCAATTTCTTCAAGATCCTTTTCCAATTTTAGCATACATGCAGTGCTGTGACTACAACATAATATCGGTAGATTACAATCCTATAGCAAGAGAACCGTGCTATATGAACGCCGCTAGGAACACAGAGCTGGTTGGAAAATGCACAGCGCAGCTCATTGACGAGTTGGTGGGCAAATTTGGCTTTGATCTCAACAAGTTCCACCCTATTGGCTTCAGTCTAGGCGGACAAGTTGCCGGGTATATTGGCAACTATCTCCAATCTGGAAAGCTGTACAGAATAACTGGTACCTAAGCATTTTTGTACAATTCTATTAATGTATAATTACCACTTTCATTTTTATTTTATGTGTATTTCAATTTTTAGATAATATTATAGACGATTCCGCTTAACTTCACATCATGGACGAAAGCAGTACATATAGGGAGTGATACATACAGTCACTATATGTACAGTTGGCCAAAAAATTGGTTTACCAGCCTAAAGATTAAATTTAGGTTCATGTCATAAAACAACACGATTGACTTTCCTTTGCAATTATTATAACATACTGACTATTAATGACAGCTGCCAAGGCAACCTTTACGGTATTTTGTTGATTCGCTAAGTTTTGTCAAAACTGGTACACCACTTTCTTGGCCGACTGTACTGTTCTCAGTCATTCTAGGCACTTACACACTGCGACTTTTTTAGCGCCACAATCACGACGGAAACGCCGTGTACAGTAAGCTCCGCGACAAGCTATACTGTTTGACCTTTGGACCGCTCTTTTGTCGCCCTTAATAGGTACAATTTTCGTAGTGTACGTAAAGCCTGACGTAGCGCCTCGTGATTGTTTTCATCCATGCACAGTTACACACGCGCGTTTGCAGCGCGACTGTATCGTCGCAGTTAGAGTCTTTAGGCGCTTCTACTGTCGGCCTGAGATAGTAAATATAGGTGTACAGGAAAAACTTCACCGACAAGAAATAGTGACCAATAGTGTGTAACAAAAACTCTGTGAACCCTTTATTTTAAGGGTATATGTTTATTTATGGCTTACCAAAAAAGAAGATACAAGTAAAAAAACAATAATCGACCAAATAATGTCCACTATTAGATTGATTTTAAAATCGATACATTTGAAAAAATGTTTCTTACATCAGTATTTACAAGCTTGGAGCGTCGGTGGCGCTGAGGACTCAGCACTTACCTTTTAATCGAGAGGTCCGGGGTTCGAGGCCACCATGTACCAAAGTGTTTTTTGTTTTCGAATTTCATATATACATTTGTCTGACGCTCCTACGGTGAAGCAAAACATCGTGAGGCAACCTGCATACATCAGCGAAGAAATTCAAAGTTGTATGTGAAGTCGACCAATCCGCACTGGGCCAGCGTAGTTGACTAAGGCCTAAACACCCTAACTCAGGGTAGGCCCGAGCTCCTCGATGGGGAAGTATATGAGCTGTTGTGATCATGATGATTTACAAGCTATCAATTATGGCATAAATGAGGGGGCGCCGCCGGCGCACAAAGAGGTGAACAATCGGTTTTACTTTTAAAATTTTAATGATTAAATATTTATTTAGTTTTTTTATGAAGCAGTTTTAAAAAATGACATACATAAAACCACCGTATATTGATTCAGAACATGCCCCTAAAACAGTTCACACAGGGTTTTTGTTCCACACTGTATATTTCGTTCTAATATGTTAAGATCACTTACTTCAAATATCAACAAGAGATAACTGCGCAAGTACCAGATATAAACGATCTAATGAAACTGTTACTGATGTCCGTAATTAAGGAGATTTTTATTTTGTAGCTCTGGACCCAGCCATGCCTTTGTTCGTCACGAATGACAAAAGCAAAAAGGTAGATCCCAGCGATGGTTTGTTTGTAGATGTCCTCCATACAAACGCTCTGTGGAAAGGAAAACTGGAGGCCAGTGGGCATGTGGACTTTTACGCTAATGGTGGCCTCACACAGCCTGGCTGCAAGCCAACAGCTAATCAATGTAAATATTGCATACATACATAATATATAATTTCTTAACTTTCACATACACCTGGATATGTAGGTAATACATATTATACAAGTTATTTCCAAAAAATCCTAAAAAAGAAATTTAAAAAATCAAATATCGGTGAACATACCCAAAACAGCCCTGCGAGCATGGAACTCCCGATAAACAAAATTTGACAGCTAAGATCGACATACTCGACAAAAATCGATAAATTTGACAGATATTCCTTAGGAGTGAAAAGGACAGATGCTTTTGTCGATCGATACATGTCGATCGACAAGTCCATGCTCGTAAGGTAGTAATATAATAAATATCGCAGGGTATAAATATGGCAACTATCAAACTAAACTATCAAATATGAAATAAAAATCTTATAGAAATTAGTATCTACTTTGAAATTAATCACAAATTACAGGCAGTCTCAGCTATTTTAAGAAGCTGCAACTAGAGCGATGTTTTGTCTCAACCAACACCCCATGAGACCCTTTTTAACATAGTGTTAAACTATAATCTTAATAACAAGTTTATACCCACCTTTCTATGCTTCTACGACCTTTAATTTACTACGACAATACACACGACACATATGATCTGTAACTAATATTTCTCAAATATGTAGATAAAATTTTTCTTCTCTAAATTTCAGCAAAATCTGGATGTGATCATGCACGAGCACCTGTATACTATGCAGAGTCCATCACCAACGAAGAAGGTTGCTACGCAAGCAAATGTCTCTCTTGGTTCTCGTACCTAATAGGTTGGTGCGAAGAAAGCCGCAGCGACGACACGATTTTGTTTGGGGAACATGTTCCTTATAAGTAAGACCTAGCTTGCTTTTGGAACTTAACAATAAACTTCGTTATAATGGTTTGGAATTCAAACAATAGCGATCATGCTGTTACTGTGGTCAATGCTCTATCAAGCTGAAACCTACTCGGGTTAACATGACATAAAAAAATATTTTGAAAGTTAATTTTACAATTTCGAATTTTCAAAGATGCCATCATGATAATTCTCAGACCCACCAAATATACACTAAAAATTCAATACAAAAATATTTTACAAAAAATAAAAACCGACTTCAAAAATACTGAAAAGTTAAAAATAATATAAACATCACACTTCTATATTGAAGTCGGTGCCAAACGATGATCTAGAAAGTCTTACCGACCGACCGACCGACACCGTCACCGACTTCAATATAGAAGTGTGATGTTTCTGTACGCTGCCACCGCCGTACCTATTCTTAAATTATTTTTAAATTTTCAGTATTTTTGAAGTCGGTTTTTATTTTTTGTAAAATACCTATGTTTTATTTTGAAATTTTTTGTGAATGAAATCTTTTTAGTGAATTTCCGTTTCCCTCGATTTTCATGGGATCCTATCATCAGATCCTCACTTTGGTAACCTTGGGATCACCCCAGGAGTATACTCTATCGAATACAAAAAGAATTTTGGAAATCGGTTTACAATTGGTGGAGTAATCGCGTAACATACACACAAAACACGTTGGACACACCTTAAAATTTAACAGTTTTCCTCGATTTTCATGGGATCCCATCATCAGATCCTAATTTTGGTGACTATGGGACCACTCTTGGAGTATACTCTATCGAATACAAAAAGAATTTTGAAAATCGGTTCACAATTTGCGGCGTAATCGCGTAACATACACACAAAAAAACAACATACGCATCGAATTTTTTGAAGTCTGTTAAAAAATCAGTCAAGCCGTTTAGAAGGAGTTCGATAACAAACACTGTGACAAAAGATTTTTATATATTAGATGATAGCATGGGTAGGTTTCGGCTTGATAGGGTATGTAGGTACATACCAAACACCTTGTAAATATTATTCTCTTGCGCTATTTACCCCTTTAGGATAAGGGTAACCTTTCCTTAGTGTAATGAACGCAACATTAAAAGAACTTGCCAAATTGCTACTCGTACAAACGTTCTGCAGTAATACGCTAGCGTAATTGGACAATTGATTCTTAAATATAAACTGTTATGAAACCTTGTCTATCGTATTCCAGAATATTCCAATATGAGCATATCTTCGGATTGATAGTTGATAGTCCAAGTGCAGGCATTGGAACACTTCCACTTTCACTTGTGCAAATCGTTTTCCTTTAAATTCTGCCCCACTTGCAGTTTCGCCGATTGTAGCGTAATAAATATGTCCCAGTTATTTCTTAACTTATTTTCACTGCGCTATGTTAAATAGATTATTGTTATAGGGATCAGCAGTTATTATTGATAGGATTGTTCTGTTACAGAATAAAGCAGTTTGCGCCAACTATTATTTACGTGCAGACTCGCTAAGAGATTTTTTCATAGAAATTTGATTTATGTGTACAAATATATTTGATAAAAACAGCAATTTTAATGTATGATGTATGAATGTATGAATATACAAGAACTAAAAATGAACTTGTCGTTCCATGTACAGGCCACATAGAACTCGTGGCTCGTTCTAGGGCTTATAGCGTTATTTAATAAGCTCCCAAATAGAGACATTAACTTACCTATAAAACAAATCACGTTAAAATTGCTCTTAAGAGTTAAAGTTACTATAAAATGAGTGCTTATTAGGTGATCATAGTTTTTTTTTTGTTTATTGGTACATCTGCAATCAGAATCAAACTATAAGCAGATAGCGTAAGAGATCTATATCTGGTCGGGCGTGTCTTCCAGTGAGGACATCTTCCCATTTTTTCTTTCCCTGTTTAGTACTGTATCAAATCTTTTCTTTTCAAGCGCTTTCGATAGCTTTGCGTTATCAGCTCCTGTGCCAGTACATTCAGATGATTTTGTAGTCGCTGCGTGTACTTTCCCACTGCGTCATGAATTTCCTGTTTTACTGTAGGCATTTTAAGATATTCGTGTATTTCGGCGTTTGTCACATACCATGGCACGTTAGCGATAAACCTTAAGGCGATATATCGAAAATATTGGTTATTTTTAATGTAATGTCATAGGTAACTGAGAGATCTTACAGATCTGAAAGTCAAATATGTGTTTCTTCATATCTTTAGCTAGTCACGAGCAGAACCGAAAACGCGATTTAAAGATTTTGCCTCGATACTTTTTATTTTTGAAATTACCTCTTAAAAATAAGAATATTCAGGATTACTAGTAAACGGTGTTAGGTATTAATTAAAAAGTTCCTTAAATAAGTAGCCATCATCAGTATCCAGAATCGTACAGAAGCATTTTTTTCTAATCATTATAGTTATTTTTTCATAAAATAATTTGTATTTTGTCGCTTACGTCGATAATTTCTAAGCGTTCTGATTGCATGCGGGCGCAACGCATTCACGACTTTGTTGACATAGATATAAAGACTAGTTGCTTGAGCACGGGGGGCGCCCCGCGTTTACGTATAGACCACGCCTCCCATTGTTTGAGTCATTTTCGATATAGCGCCTTACCGTGCGTTCGCACTAAGAAACATAAAACATGTAATGTTTTACAACATGTTCTAGGATACAAATCTCAAAACTTGTTGTGTATGCTTTTGCGTTCGCACTGCCGAAAATCGTGTTGGATTCGGAACAAATCCTAAGATTTGTTGCAAATTGCGTTAGGAACGCCTCAAAACTTTTTGTCTGTCAACGTTTTTTATGGATTTGCGAACGATTGCGTTCGCACTTTCGGCTGTTAAAAGTCTTAATACATGTTTTGCAACTTGTTGGGGTGTTGGCAATGGAAACGCATTCATAAACATTGACAGAAACATGTTTAAAAAACATGTTTTTCTGTAAATGTTTCGTCAGTGCGAACGCACGGTTAACATAATGTTTTGCAGTCGTTGTAAAATTGCGATACTAGAATTGCAAGCACTTCCCCAGAGTTGTACACCATACATCCATACCGGCTTTAAAATGGCCTTGTATATAAGAAGTTTATTGTCAGTGGTTAGTTTGCTATTCCTTCCTAGCATCCAATAAAGTCTTTTGTATTTGATATTCAGCTCATCTCTTTTACTTTTAATGTGTTGTTTCCATGTTAATCGCCGGTTAAGATGCATGCCAAGATATCGTACCATGTCCTGCAGGCCTATTCGCTAACTACGGTTGGTAACTAGAACTGTCATTTTTGAAAGACACCTTATATCCATTACTGGTTTAGTGATCTTATGTGTTACGGCAGCGTTCATGATAGCGGTAATGGATGTAAAGTTCCTTTCAAAAATGACAGTTCTAGTTAGCAACCGAAGTTACAGAATAGGCCAGCTGGTGTGCCAGTACCACATTGTCAAGATGAACAGGGGGACAATCTTTTTTCCGTAATGTGAAGGTTATTTGTACCGACTTCATAGCGTTAAATTTGATTCTCCATTTTTTAAACCACTCCATTATATCGTCAAGCCCTTTTTGGAGGTGTTGCATGGCAATCTCTGGATTTTCGTTGCTGGATAGAATTGCTGTGTCATCGGCGTACGTAGCTACTGTGATTTTATCTGTTTGTGGTAGGTCGCAGGTAAATATGGTATATAGTACTGGTCCCAACACATAGTGATGAGATGAGAGGTGATCATAGTATATGGGACTTGATTGCGATATTGTTAAGTCGTGCTTAATAACAAGAATAACACGATTTTTTGCATAATATTCTTCAATTTTTTTACATTCAAAATACTTTTCTTAGTTTACGTAAGCATACCAATTCTATATAATATGTACAATATGAGTAATTAATAATGTATGTAAAAACCAGCTTAATAAATGGCGTTTTAAACTTAACATTTCTTCAGAGTTTCTTGCCTTTTTTTGAAAAGTCTCTCGTAATTTTAGGACAGATGTAGAGTCAACTTAATCATCATCAATCATCTTGACTATGGTTTGGATGTATATAAATACATAATTAAGGTACAGAGTCTTCCTCTGATGGAAGTTGGACTTTTTAAAGTTTCGCTATGGCTGAAGAGTCCAGGTGAAACCTTCTTCTATCTTAAGACGGGATGGAGATGCAGTTATCATCAGATGAGAGGGTTAATAGATTCCCCCTACTGTGCAAAAACAAAGGCAATTTAGGAAAAATGGAATCCCTTTAAAACTGGAACAACTTTAAAACTGTCTGATTAAAGTTGTAAGTGGTTACTTGAAACGCGCGGAAAGCGAACGAAACAAATATACTTCACAATAATGTTTATTATACGAGAGTAACTAACAATAAATTACGACCAAAAAGAACAACACCGTACGATTAAATAGATCGCGAAATAAATACACGTGTTCACGAGAGCTTATCAGGAGCGACACTGGCTCCGCGTTGAGTGCATGATATGTGTTCTGTGCTCGACTGGTTCCTAGGCGCGGGCACTCAGTGTTGCCAGGTGGCCGTGTAAATTTCCCCCAGATCTCACTCAAAATCCCCCCGAAAATTACCATTTTTGACAAAAAAAAAACCTCCAAGTACTAAGGTTAATACAATAGGGATATAAAAATCAAATGTAACTTTATTTACGAAATTTTATTAATTATATTTCCGCCATAGCTTCCAATATTAAGTCATTGTCATTGTTATCTATGTTGGTTTTAGAATCAGATGTATACATTTTTTCGGAGGTAAACATATTTATCATTCGAGATGTTGGAAGGAAATGAATGCATCCTTTAGGAGACAATGAATATCGAATTCTAAAAATTGCCTCTGCAGTTTCAATTGCCATTCGATTGCGCAATTTGTCTTTGACAATGTTAACCTGAGAAAAAGCTCTTTCAACAACCGCATTTGAAAATGGCAGGGACAAAATGCCAATAGCCAATTTACCAACATGTCTATAGCACCTTTCACTAACTGCATTTTTCATGTTGTAAACTTCGATCCAGAACTCCTCCGATTGATCTGTGCACTTCCACGTGGTGCGATGTAAAGTATTCCATTCCTGGACAGTAGAATTAACACTGCCACAAACGGACTTAAAAGACTTTGGCAAATTTGTTATATCTGGTTTAAGTTGGCTTGTCGCATTCTTTACGCTCATCATTTTCATATTGTTAGGCAACCTCTTTTGTATTTCCTTGCAAATTTCCACCAAAAAACTCTTACATCGTAGCCTTACAACTTGCAAATCCTCTTGTGCTTTTACATTAAATGAATAACCAAAATTCATGAACTGGTGGTCCATAGTATGCTTTTCAAATTCAAAGTCAGATAAACATTTTTTATCTGCTTTTTGTAGTTGCATTGGTGGTACTAATAATATAAGGTATGTGTATAATAAATTATTTATTTCCTCCAATAACTTTAAGGGATCGGCATTTGAAGCTTGAAACATTTTATTAACAAGTGTGATTGGTTTCATATATGTACCTAGGAAATCCATATACAATAAATTGGTTTTGCTTTTGAACATTGAACTCAAATGATCTGCAGTGTAACACCGTTCTTTATTTTTTACTACATCAAAATGTAATGCTAATGCATCCCATTGATCTAAAATTTTAATTATTGCGTCATGACGAGATAACCATCTAGTTCCAGCTAATTTGTTAATTTTGAGTGGACTTTTCCCATCAGATAATAGTTTATATATTTCTTTATATTCTGATTGTCTTTTAGTACTATTAGAAAACCAATTGTGAGATTCTTTTATTAAAAAATCTAGGAATCGAGGAAGTGTCTTAAATGCATATTCAGCCGCCAGGTGAAGTGAGTGACATACACATTTGATTGTTATTAATTCAGGATTTTGTTCTTTTAAAATGGAGGAGAATGAATGATGTTCTCCAACCATAACGTTAGCGCCATCCACGCCTATCTCCAAAAGTTTATCTATGCTTAAGCCATCAGTCATCAGCTGTGTTTTGAACGCAGTGCTCAGTGATGTTGCATCTCCTGCTTCAATTTCTAGAATTCTGTATAATTGTGTCACAATTTTATTTTGCTTTTCACTGAAAAATCGTATCATTATGCACAATATTTTCTTTGTATCTATAGCTGTCGTTTCGTCAATTATCATTGAATAGTGGCTATCTCCCACCTCTTCTAACAATTCCTGAAGAAAACAGGGAGCTATAACAGTCTTTATTAACGCTGTACATTTAGTCCTATGTAACTTTATATCTTGCAAAACAGATGACGCAGATGACGCATTAATTACGTTAACTGCATTAGTTATAAAAAACTGTCGCAGCACTAATACCCATCCGGAGATAATAAGAGCAGCGTTTCAAGTACACAATATAATTAGCTACCAAATTAATAACAATAAACATACACTTTATATTTAAAAAACTAGTTTAAATTCATTTCCAAAAATGATACTTGCACTATGCCTCAAAGCATGCTATTAGTGTAATTGTGTGTTATATATTGATGTTAAACATGTTGCCTAAACTAAACGAATATACGAATATCTACTAATACTGACAGATATACAATGTGCCTCGTACAGAAGCCATAATATTTTATCATGTTATTCGTATTAAGTACTCAAATTAAGTTTTAAGTAGTTTTATTTTAGTGATTATTTGCAATGTAAATTTTTAGAGTCTAATAAAAATACAGAGAAATACTTATCTATAGGTATTTGTTTATTGCATAGTCCATATTTTTTTTAGTATTCATTTTATTCAATTAAATAGTTTTCTGTTTCGATATATGAAAGCTTTTGTAACCACGTCGTGACTCGTTTCTTACATTCCTTTATGGTAAGTGGATATATATTTAAGGTCTTCTTAACCCTGTTATAGAGACGAGGAGAGAGGAAGAAGAAATTTTGCTTAACAAGG
Source organism: Schoenobius gigantellus (assembly GCA_963935595.1). Lineage (NCBI taxonomy): Eukaryota > Metazoa > Arthropoda > Insecta > Lepidoptera > Crambidae > Schoenobius > Schoenobius gigantellus. Next base: position 21,262,658 of record OZ012541.1, read on the forward strand.
TCTAATCTACAGAATTCAAGTTTATATACTAGATCTGATCTACGTTTGTTAGATATATTATCAGGGTTGTATGTCAGTTGAGACTGCTTTCGAAGTAACACTTATTTCATAGTAATCACATGCAGTTAGTAATTGCATGTGATTTTTAACTAGAGACATTGTTTATTTTACTATTAATTATTGATAAAGTTTACTTTCTATTAATAAAGGGATGGCTCGAGGTTTTATTGTCATTGACATTTATAAATTTGATTTCTAACTTATATGTATATAAGCTATGGATATAAGCTATGCATACTCACAATAAAATAAGCATTTTATTTATATAAAAATTATTTTTCAGCTCTTCAGGTCTTTATTTCTTCAGTACAAACTCCGAGTCTCCACACTGTCGAGGGAAAAACAAAAGGCCAACAAGAAGTATTCAAGGAAATCTACTATCTGACTTTTATAACATTAATAGGAAATGATTTCACTAGGAAATTATGAACAAACGGACCTCACGAAATATAAATGTTTAAATGAAAATATTTTGTTTCATTGATAATTATATAGTATAAATAGGCTTACAAACTTGTAAACGGGTGACTGGCACGTTTTCACGCGTGAATTCGAAATAAACGTAATATAACATCGATCATATAATCGCTCGACATCGCACGTATTTTTCTTTGCTCATAAAACGAACGGGTGCCAGCGCCTTTACGGACGGCATTTATTTAGTGTTATTTTTATCGTTATTAAATAGTTAAAACATTGCGCAACTGCCTTATTCTCGAATTAAAACTGAATAATTAAAATCTAATTAACTAAGATATTAAACAGGTAATTATTTAATCCTTTGTATGTATATACCCCAATCATAATTAATATTTATGCAAATGCAGATAAAGTGAAAAAATGTGAATAGACAGTAAAATCGGATGGATGAATCGGATGGATGGATGGATGGATGGATTTTATGCCTCCTCTTTTAAATTGCCAACATTACAATAATCGTATTATGCAAATATGATTTTATATATATATATATATATATATATATATATATATATATATATATATATATATAGAAATGCCTATCGGAGTGACTGGAACAGTTACTCGAAAAACACATTTCAATTCAATTTTTTAATTTGAATGGCTTCTTTTTAATTAACGTAACGATGCATTTTTTTGTCGTGTCAGTTCGTAACTGATTTACCCCTTTGATCATGTACGGTTCTTAAAGGAGTTCGTTCCATTTTCAAGTTACATTGCCAGCCGCTCGTGCACCCCAGATATAGTACTTTACTGCTGCGGTCTATAATGACTACTTTGCTGGTCGCGCTGATGATGGCCGACAACGCAGCGTAGCGCAGCTCCAGGCCGACACAGCGCGGTCAGCGTGCAGCACTTGATGGACGAGCTGAAATAAAGGCCGAGACCGTTGGTAGAGGCCTTTACACCGAGGACAGCAAGGGCTGCAATGATGGCCAAGCTGGAAAACCTAGAGCGTAGCTAGGCTAGCTCGAGGCAATCATAGCGTGACCAGCGAAGCAGTCATTGCGGGCCAAGGGTTGTATAGCCTGTTATGTAGTTTCTGATAATCATCACACATGTAATATATATCCACAGGTTCGGTATTTCTAAAGTTAATCAGAAAAACCATATAAATTGCCGCAAATACATAACACTGAGAAGATTAGAAGTGATAATATATGCTTGTTATTTATTCAAATTAATGAGTCCTGTTGTGGTTGATTCAAAATCATCGCCGGAAGATATATTTTCCATGGCTGATGGGCTTAGCACAAGAGTTTTCTTAGTTTGTTTTATTTACTAACTATTATTGTTTACTAACTAAGTGGACAAAGGTCTTCTGCAGGACGAAAAACACCAAATGCTCCACCTCAAGTCCCACAAGTAGTTTCTGTCGGGTCAGGCGCTGGTGGGCTTACAGCAGAAGAGATAGAAAGAATGAATGCTCGACAGAGAACATCTAGCCTAGTTTATACATTAGATGCCGTTTCTAGTTCAAGTGAGGCTCCGAGAGTTGGAGGAGTTGGACATCATTTATCTCACCGACATCATTCTCCCCAAGACGACAACAGAAGCTCTACAGGATCAGACGATGAAAGTGGTAACGATAGCTTTACGTGTTCAGAAATAGAATATGATAATAATAGCATTAGTGCAAATAAAACTGAAGATTTAAGAAGGCAAAATTTAAGTAGTGGTAATAACTCTAAGAAACCAATTGTACCTTCTCCATATGAAAGTTTTGAGTCTTCATTTCGTGGTTCACTTAGCACACTAGTCGCTTCAGATGATGATTTAACACCACACGTAGGTTCAGCATTATATAGACAAGTTAATGGCTCCCCAGGTTCAGCTTCCTTGGGATGGGACTACCTCGCTAACTGGGGACCAAATTTTGAAAGTATGATAGGAGTTTTTAAGGACATTGCGGAACTACCAGATTCAGTCAATGGACGAATGTCTTCTTCGTTACGATTGCCGAATGGTACACCCAAACCATCGGAAGAATATGTATAGAACATTTTTGTCAAAATTGTAAATATTAATAGTAGGTAGATTTGTAAGATTTGTACATAGTATCATTATTATTGTGATCTTGTATCAAGGTCCTCTTGCCATATACTATTAATTTGTTAATAATTATACATTAGTTGTCTTTTATGATTCCTGTTTTTTGTGTCTTGAGTGTCTAAAATTGCATAAAATATGATACAAGTAGGAGCGAAATAAATTTCTAAATCAAAGGAACTATTCTTATTTTTGAAAAAGTTTAATGTTTCATTTTTAACAACATTTCTGTAAATAAATGTAAAGATCGACGCTTTTATTTTTACGTAGTTTTAATAAATTATTGTGATTTTTTCTCGTAATAATGAGATTAATGACTAGATAATTTCATTATTGTACAGTAAATGTTCACAAATAGAGCTCCTCATAATAATTTGTGGATAAAATAAGTAGCCATATTTTGTGAACAATGTGCCAAAGGTGTCTTCTGTTTAAAAGAACTGACTGATATTATATATAAATAAAATAAAAATTTTAATGATGTGTTTGTATTTCTTTATACACAGGCCATTTACATACTTATGTATAATTCTAGCTGTGCCTGCGAGCTCACGACAACCTCGCGCTATTTTTTCCGCAGCTAATGTCATCTCCATATATTTTTTTCTGAGGAACGACTGCGGAAAAGTTAGCGTGTGGCATTTGCTAGGGTGCCCCCCTAGCAAATGCCACACGCTAATCAATCACGCTCATTTAGGAAAGTGAAATTTATGAAAAGTGTAAATCACAAATCTTGACAATAATTACTTGATTCCATGAATAACAATAATTTTAAGTAAAGTCTAATATTCACACAATAAATACCTAAAAATACGATATCTCGGCTGTTGTAATACACAGTGAAAAAGTATATTTTTTCTAACAAAATATTAATATTATTTCTGCTTGCTTTTTTTATTACTGTAAAAAAAGACGAGCAGATGGCCCACCTGATGGTAATTGGTAACTGGTAATCGCCACCCAGGAATTTTTGCCAATATCAGGGACGTAGCAAAACTGCTGCCTACTTTCGAGTTCATCCCAAAGCTGTACCGTACATGGCAAGCTAAGTATAAGCGCTGAAACGAACTGTACGGAACGATATTACTTCCAGGTAATACACTGGGTTAAAGGAATTAACTATACTGCGGTGTCGAGTGGTATGATAATTAAAAGGTGAAGTTGATATTAAGTCGAACAGTTCCTCGGAGCACTCACCGATGCCGATGTAAAGTCGATAGAAGACACAAAGAGACCAGAAGGTCCTCCGTGATTCCAGCGACTCTAATGAGTCCAACAAATGACCTCTCCCTCCCTCAGAAAATTTCTGACGACATTTAATGTCGTATCGCGGATTCTATTTGGAAAGTCGCGTCCCGTCTCGATTTGATGCGCCGCAATAAAAAGTGACTGGTATAGAAATTCCGTGATACGATTGTTTTCCGATAGTCCTAACTAAGGGCGCAGGATCACCATCAGTATCACTGATGATGATGAGCAGTCCGTTTTTGCAGGAAGTCAAATAGTTATATTTAGTCTTTTACGCGTACTGCTCAGCCGCTCGATCAGCGCGCTAAAGCATCTTCTCTCCTGCCTCACTCGAGCCTGCATGATTCCAAGAGTTCGCCCGCTAACTTAACGCGATTCACCTGCTGTATCTTATCTTATCTTAGAAGTGGGGTGGCCCAAGTAGTGAGCCTTTGCGCTTCGACCCACTCTGGATCTATTGTGCATCCCCAGGTGTTAGTCCCTAAAGCCATCACCACCTTCGGTCCAGTTCACCATGTCCATGACCTTGATGATGTCCTTTGGCCAACTCCCGTCAGCATTAGCCTCCTGCAGGCAAGAGTATCGCAATGGCACAGCAAGTGTTCCATGCTTTCCTCTTTATCCTTGCAGGCCCTACAGATTTTGGACCTAGCTAGTCCCATCCTGGTTAGCATGATCCTAGCCAGTTGTCCATGCCCATAAAGAGCTTGGCGTGCTTCATTCCATTTTGTTTGGCCCATTCTTCCTGGTGCCTCCTTTGTGATTGAGCTCTTAGGCTTGTACTAACTGTTTTTGCGGCAATTCCGACAAACGGTTCCGGCCCAACAAATTGTGTTTCCGATCCCTTTCTTGCCAGACAGTCAGCCTTTTCGTTACCATCGAAACCCTTATGGCCTGGAATCCAGACTAGACGTATGGTGTTGTCTTTACCTAGTTTGTTTAGTGCTTCAATTGTGTCCATTACTAGTTTGGATTCCACCTTATGTGACAGAAGCGCTTTGAGAGTCGCTTGGCTGTCGCTGAGAATGTAGATGTTAAGGCCTTTGCGACCTTTATCTAGATTCTCCTGTGCACAGACAAGGATGGCGTATGTTTCAGCTTGAAACACAGTAGCCAGCTTGCCCATGCTAATTGAGATCTCAGTTTTATTGCAGTATATTCCTGCTCCCGTACCAGATTTCATCTTTGATCCATCTGTGTACCAAATCATGCTGTTTCCCTGCGGGGGAGCCAGCCCCTTATCCCATTCTTCTCTTGTTGGAATGTGTACTTGAAAGAGTCGTCTAAATTCGTATTTAGGTATCATTCTGTCGCTGGTCATGTCCAGCAACAGAAGCTCTTCCTCAGCCTTGAATATCGTATGTCTTGATAAAGGCCTGTTTACACTCCACAGGCCCAAAGTTCTGAGCCTATAGAGTGCTCTCATAGCCTCTCTTCTTATAGCGCTATGCAGTGGCTCAAGATTTAAAAATCTTTCCAGGGCCGCCGAAGGAGTGGTTTTGAAGGCCCCCGTTATAGCCATGCAGGCTAGTCTTTGGAGTCTATTTAGTGCTTCCCTGCATGTGACCAGATTTGTTCTTGGCCACCAGACAATACTGCCATAAGTTATGACTGGCAGTATCATTATGTTATAAATCCAGTAGAGTATCCTGGGTTTGAGACCCCAGGTTTTACCGATAGTAGATCGACACATGTTGAAAGTCCTTATGGATTTTTCAATAGTGAGGTCTACATGCTCCTTCCACGTTAGTCCTTTATCTAGGGTGACTCCTAGGTATTTGACCTTTGTGGACCATGATATCTCATTGCCGTAGAGTTTTAAATGTCTCTTGTTATTGAGTTTCCTCTTTCTTGTGAACGGTATGATCACTGTCTTTTTCGGATTGATGCTAAGGCGTGTCTCCTTGCATCAGTCTTCGACCTTTAGTAGCGCCCCCTGCATTAGGCTGGCTACCACACTTAGCACCTTGCCATTAACCATAATGATTATGTCATCAGCATAACCCACTGTGTTTAGTGGACCTTTGTTCAGTTCTTCGATCAATGGGTCAATCACTAAGCACCACAGTATCGGAGAGAGAACTCCTCCCTGTGGGCAACCTTTGGTTGTCATGATGCTCATTGTATCGCCTAATATGCTTGCAGATATAACTCTGCTCTCTAACATACAATTTATCCATCTTATTATGGTGTCATTGATGCCATGCTTTCTTGCCGCTCTGCTAATGGACTCAAATGTAGTTTTGTCAAAGGCACCCTCTACATCGAGAAAGGCACCTAACCTGCTGTAAGTACCAGCAACAAATAAGTGATACAAACTCCGGCGGCACAGTTGTCTCTTTAATTTTTGCCATAATAAATTTCATATGATACAATATCTTACTTAAATCTAGAAAGCACACGTAGACGGTAGTTTCTGTACCTACTTTAAAGTATGTTTTAAAGTATGCTTTAAGCATAGAATGGCAGATTCCGACGATAGACCGGAAGGAAATCCGAACTGATTGTCATAGATATTATTAATATGCTTATTCATGTGCAGACCAAGTTCATCAGCTTTGCGGGCACGTCATTCTTTTTATCACCCTTCTCCCTTTGCACGCATGAATAACGGTGGACAGCTTCGCGCCATTCGTCTCAGCCACGTGCTCTCGGCTGGATGCTCCTAGAGGTGTTCAGGTGTCTTCACCGCAGAGACCCCTAAAATACTTATTTAGTAAATATACCATTATGTTTAGTTAGTAAAAATTAGTTACGTTTGGATTTAAGATAATATTATGGTCCATACGATTAACAACAGAGGCTAGTCATTTACGCGGGAGATTTTATAGTGCACAAGTGTCAAACATAAGTGCACTGTTTATTTCTACCCCATACTCAAATTAGAAGAGAATAGAGATTTGGTATCGAAGTCGAAGTTGAAGACCTGGGGATCGGCTTGAAGAATCTTACCTATATCGGGCGTGTCTCCGCGTCCTCACGCAGGTCTAGCCCGCATAACATAAACACGACTGTAGTATATACACATACATGCATGCTTGTAGATTACAGTGATGTTTTAGGTACTTCACCTTTCATCATCATTGGGATCATAGGGAATAAGTGTTTACGATGGCGCATATGCGTTCACTACACGTGTGACGCGCATGCGGGTGAAATTCGCTTTATAAACGCAAACACGTGGGACAGAAGATAGGCGCCTAGTCGTCTTCAAAAAGAAGTAACCATAATTTAAGGTGCCATGCGTTGTTTTTCTGAAGCACCTACATGAGAAAGTATATATCAATACTTTCGCTATATACCTCATACATAGCGAAAGTGCTCAGCTCATACTCACTAACAATTAACAGAAGAAAAGTTTCTTATGGAAATTGGAACCGAGACTAAAAGAAAACGGATCAGTAACAAAAATCTCAAATCTTTCTATTTATTAATTACGGTTAGTCATACAATCAGTAGTTCATATAATCATCAAAAAAACTCATTTCTTGTACCTCATTCGTAACTTATTTAATCTCAGGTGGTAATTTTTATGAAGCCAGCGTTCATGCTATGCAAGTACTCATTAAACCGGTCATTTATAATTCTTACCCATTTAGCTTTATAGTAACTGTTTGAGGAAAAAATTAACGTTGGACACTTTGTAATAAATGGAATATACACTCCGGGACGCCTAAATCGAGCCACCTTGCTGTTTTGGATTATATCGTCCATACCTTTTAAAGAGTATTTGGACAACCAAAGAGTTTTTATGCAATTTTGTACATGACATATTCATGTTCAGTCTGATGTGCTGATTATGAATATGCCAATTATAAAATTGTATAAAACTTTTTGGTCGACCAAACATATTTTTAAATTTATGGACGATATAATCCAAAACAGCAAGGTGGTTCGATTAAGGTGTCCCGGAGTGTATTACGTTTTAAATAAAGTTAAGCATTTTATGTTCATTCACACTTGATCGACAGTTTTATTTTTGAGGTAATAATGTCATATGCAAATAAATATTGCATATATATTGCATTAAATTGTTTTATTATTTAATATCCATTGCAAAATATGTTTCTCGCATTTTGGATTATGTTATTAAACATAACATAAAGTTGGCTGTAGGACATCTCTTCTAGAGATAAGCTCACGTTTACGCTCTACAAAAAGAAACATTTCTGAGTAAAAAAAAATACAAATTACCTGACGTAAGTTGTATTTGACGCAATTAGTTGACCAACATTTGTTTATAGGTTTAACGTAAAATGGTGAAAAAGAGTAGTATGCTTTATTTACTATTAAAAAATGTATAAGAATATGCATATCGAGCGATAAGATGTATCAGCAAAACGCCTGGGCTTCTTATTGGCGCCACTGAAAAATTCACGAATAGTTCAGACTTCACCTTGCTCGCGACAGCAGGCCCTTCAAATGTTGAAATACTTCAAACATTGAAAAAAAATTTAGCGAAAAAATTGCATTTTATGGCTTAAATGTCTCTGTTTCAAATTCATTTATTAGTGAAAATGTTTAAGATTGTATATATTGTTACATTCTGCAATTTTTTAGGTAAGTATTTTTAGGTTTACTTATGGTACTACCACGGTAATAGTATATACCTAGTACTACTGACATTTGCCCTTTTAATGTTACCCACACTCAAATAGGTAGATTGCAAGTCCTATTTTGTATTTGTAACTTTGAATTTTCTTTAAAAATGCTAAATATGCTAAAGAAATTGATAATATAAATATACAAAATTAGCTGTGCCTGCGATTTCGTTCGTGTGGATGTCGGAAAAAAACAAGTCGTACATTTTTTTCCCGTTTTTGCAACATTTCTCATTGATGCTCAGCTCCTATTAATCGTAGTGTGATATTGCCTATATCTAGCCTTCCTCGATAAATGGACTCTCCTGAGATTAGCGCGTTTAACCAAACAAAAAAAAAAGTGCGTCTTCAAGTCGTCTTTAACATACCCTGTTGACACCATGACCACAGGCCATCGAGGTAGCACTATTATCTATTCTGTGGTCGAGGTTACAAGTCGTCATGAAAAACATGCTTGTTGTAAAATGCACGTGTTCAATTTAAAATTGACGCTGATAACTGCATTGCAATCTTTCGGCTGCAGTTAACGCAATAATTTATTGTGCACGTTAATCTGTTCTGTTTGTAATAAACGATATATTGATAATATTGATAATGATTTATTGTTTTACATGACTCAGGCCGAGCTCAGTATGCGAAAGGCATTTATGAATAATAAAAAGTGATATAAGATTATAATCACCATGCCCACCTACTACAACTTTACTACTTACAGCTTATTACACGGAAAATAAAATAAATCTAATTAAAATTAAAAATATATTCTTATACGAAATTCCTCGATGTAGCGCACTTTAATACATTGGTACAAAAGTAACTCGATCCTCATTTATCGTATTAATCAATCTGTGTTCACTAAATATTCTCAATTTAATTTAATTACATCTCAACTCGATTCAAAATCAAACAAGATTTTTTTCTATTTAATGTTATTACATCCTTACTCGATTTTTTACACAATATTGGCAGCCAGCATGCTTAACATACAATTCATGCTTAATTAACCTTCCATTAACATGGATCCATCAACAAAAACGCTTACCTTATCAATAACAAGTCTTGGCAATTGACTTGACAGAAATTACCAGTTTGCTATTGTGATAAGGGCCCGAGTAAAATAAAAAAAAAACAATCAAAAAGTTTGTAATGTCACTGAGTATAAGTATTGAAGAAATTAGAACTATTAGGTTAATTGTGGATTAGATAAATTGTTCGTTCTGCGAAATCACTATATTAAGTTTCAAACTTTCGTGTTGCATTATCAATATATATATATAAACGGGAATTAACACGATAAACACGAGGTATTTACATAACGTATTACGTACACAAGGTATTTACATAACGTCAGGCAATAAAATAGGTATGTAAATGCCTCGTGTTTATCGTGTTAATTCCCGTTTATATATTTATATTCACTATATTAAGCACGCAATCTTATAAATTTCAAAAGACCTTGGCATTTGCCATGACAACAGCGAGATAGAAAACTCAAGTGCAACACAATAAAAAGGTATGAGTTTAATTTATATATCCACGTTTTTTGCATTAAAGAAAGAAAATACTTACGGCCGGTTTCACCAAAGTAACGTTTTACAATTTCATAAAAGTAACAATATAAATATGTTAGAATTGTCCCATAATCTAGTTTGAATTGTAGTTTTGTTTTATCCTTTACGTATAAAAACATTGAATGTACGGCGCAAATCATATATTTGATAGTAAAACGACCCATTTTTAGATATTAAGTTGTTACTTTTTACGAAATCGTAAAACGTAAAACTTGGTGCAACCGGCTGTTAGTCTTCATACGTAAAGATATTACACTATGAGCACTACCTAACATGTCTATGTAGCTTACGCGTTGACAGCATTCCCCTATCGAGTGATTTCACAAAAACGCGCAGGAAAACTAGGGTCTTTTTTTTTTGGGATCATTCGCCTGGCGACGAGCATTTGTCGAGCGACGTCTGCACTCAATTTCGACAGATTTTCGTTTCGTTTTCAACAAAAATCAACATAATGTTACAACGAATATCTATATCAATTTGATTTTCATCAAAAACGAAATGAAAATGAGTAAAAATCGAGCGAAGACGACGCTTGACGAGCGCTCGACGCCAGAGGAATGATTAAAAATAGAGCCCCTGGGCCGCAGGTCTAAAAACGATAAATATCTACCAATGTTTGTTTTTATTCGTGGTATTTGACACAATAAATTAACTTATATTAGATTTCTATTCTATTTTTTAAATTTTCTCTTCAATGAAATTCAAGTGAGAGTTTATTGAAATAAAACTTGCTCTGAGTTTTAGAAGATGTCGAGGTTTCTGTAACTGTTTTAAATGTTTTAGGTTATGTTGTTATTGACTTGCAGTTGCTTCTCATCTATGCCTTCAGCCTCTCCATCAACCCGGGTAATGGCTGAAAATCAGTGTTTTTGTTTTTTCAGGGCAAAAAATCCCCACTGAGCCTTGCCCTTTGGGTACCACAACACAGGCGCATTAGTACTTCATTGTATCTATCGTATTATAATAATTTTTTATTATTGTTTTTATTCTGCTCTTTCTAATATCGAATGTATTTTGTTTTTGTTAATGTGTTTGTGTATGTAGGTAGGTAAATGTAGCGCTTGAGTTAGAGTTGGCTGGTACGAATATGTAAATGTGATCCATGATAGAACTAATGACAGTGACGTGAAAAGTCCCTATATCTCATCTTTATGAACTAAGCAAAATCTGTGTCTCATACTTAAATTTACAGGCACCCTCCAGGGCGCAAATGATTTTAGTGAATGTGTCTCACCGCCCATGGATTGCCCAAATGAAAACATAACATTTTGGTTGTATACTAGGTGAGTATTCTGTATTTCATAAAATATATGATTATAACAACCTATTTTTCTGACCTATGTATAGATTTAGACCTCTAGAGCGCTTTTAGACTAGCGTTTATTTTTTGCGCGTACATGCGTGCTTCAAAAAGCTGAAAGCGGCGTACACATTTATTCCGACGTGAACGCTCAACGACAGTGGTGAGTATCAGTATCGATATAGATTTCGACGAGGAAACATTAGTTTTTGCGTTACTTATTCGAAATATGAGGTTATAAGCGCGTCAAGTCGTCAATGCTTGCGCGAGTTGCGCGTGTAGCAAAGGACGCCTATACATACATGTGTACATCTACAAGCGCTTCGAAAAAACTTATTAGCTTATATAAAGCATACGCTAATCTGAAAAATAATACTCTTACAAGCACAACAGTCTAGTCCTTTCTCAGGTCGCATATTGTAATCAAGTTTACGGACCATCTATACTTAAGAAAACAGCAAAAGCAATTCAAAGATTACAAAACTGTAATACAGTTTTGTAATCGATATAGTTTCAATATTCCAAAACATCATATCACTCTGTACAAGGGTTGCCTGCTTGGGTACCTCCGTCTTACCTATTTGGCATTGCCGTGTTCCGGTTTGAAGGGTAAGATATGGCACTGAAATTACTGGGTACCGTGACATTATATCTTATGTTACAAGTTGGCAACGTATACTGTGGTTCAAATTATGGTGACTGTTAACACTTACCATCAGTTGCGCAGTATCCTTGTTTGCCAACTTAGTGTTTAAAAAATCCTATTTTGTTCAAGAAAAAAATTAAACATGGAAAGTACGCGTACCCTATACTTTTGCACATTGATCCAGACCCTACTTAAAACGAAGGTTCCTAATTAACTTAATGAAAAATTTGTTCATAAGTATCTTGCCCGCGAGATCGAGGTCTTATGCTTGCTCGACCTGTATTCACAAATTACCATCTCCTGTACGAATTACAAATTTGGAAACGAGAAAAAAGTAGGCGTTGTTGAACCTAATCAATAAAAGGTACAAAATAATCAGAATCTATTCTGAGTCGTCAACGTGATCACCCCATCTTTCCTATTTCTGTGCAAAGCAGCGACGTTTGCACTGTGCTGAGGATAAGGCGGTAGACAGTGCTATTACCGGGTATTGTGGCTAGATACGAAATGTCACAAATTGGCAAAAAAATCTACTGTTTCATACAAACGTTCAACATTCACTGAATCTAGATGTATTGAATATTTCTTCCGCGATTTTAAGATTGGTTCCATAGTAAATTGTTTTGTTTGCTTGTCTGAGCGAGCACACAAAATTTGACACGTGACTATAAAATAACCATATATGAAAATACAGATAATGAGGTCTAACGATAAACATTTCAGAGCAAATAAAGACAAACCTCATCAGCTGTTCGCAAGCGATCCATCTACAATCAAGTCAGCGCCATGGGTGCAAGATGCGCCTATAAAAATTCTAATTCACGGGTACACCGGGTTTAAAGACTTCTCACCTAACACTGAAATAAGACCAGGTATGGTATGTTTATTGGTTAATAAAATAATAATGACTTTATTTTAATGGTTGAGTTTATCAATATGGCTGAAGGGGAAGCATCTGCACGATATGCGGTGGATATCGTTTTGTAGTCATGCTGTGACAGAGAAATCGTACGACGCCTTCTATTTCATTAACAGCAAATAATCCCCTAGGTAACGAGATAGAGCTTATTATAGACGCTTTACCTTTTAAACATGAACAAACGCAGATCAGCGTCGCATGATCGAGACACTGCCACTGTGAGCATTAGCAAATAGCAGGAACATCTATTCAAAATAAATTATTTATTCGAAACATTTGAAATTTCTTCAAGATCCTATTCCAATTTTAGCATACATGCAGTGCTGTGACTACAACATAATATCGGTAGATTACAATCCTATAGCAAGAGAACCGTGCTATATGAACGCCGCTAGGAACACAGAGCTGGTTGGAAAATGCACAGCGCAGCTCATTGACGAGTTGGTGGGCAAATTTGGCTTTGATCTCAACAAGTTCCACCCTATTGGCTTCAGTCTAGGCGGACAAGTTGCCGGGTATATTGGCAACTATCTCGAATCTGGAAAGCTGTACAGAATAACTGGTAAGCATTTTTATACAATGCTATTAATATATAAATTACCACTTAAAATTTTATTTTTTGTGTATCTCAATTTTTAGATAATATTATAGACGATTCCGCTTATCTTCACATCATAGACGAAAGCAGTACATATAGGGAGTGATACATACAGTCACTATATCTGTCATCTTTGGGCTGGGGCACCCCAATACCAACTTCTCCCACTGGACCGCATTTAACGGAGAGCGACTCGAATCGTCGAGTGCCAGGAAATTTCAAATCGGCTTGATACTCGTACCTTGGCGCTGCGTAGAGATGTCGCTTCGCTATGCATCTTCTATCGTATTTATTACGGGGAATGCTCCTAGGAATTGTTCGGACTTATACCTGCCGCCTCTTTCCGCCATCGTTCCACGCGGCAAAAAATTTATGCCCATCACTTAGATGGTTGGCAGTCCACAACTGTGCGTTTCTCTCGAAGTTTCCTGCCTCGCACAGTCAAACTTTGGAACGAATTGTCGCCTGCGGTATTTCCGGACCGATACGACCTTCAAACTTTCAAAAAAAGAGCAAATTCCCACCTCAAAGGCCGGCAACGTACTTGTAACTCCTCTGGGGTTGCGGGTGTCCATGAGCGACAGTAATTACTTACCATCAAGTGATACGTCTGCTCGCTTGCCCCCTATCCCATAAAAAAAAAATATGTACAGTTGGCCAAAAAATTGGTTTACCAGCCTAAAGATGAAATTTAGGTTCATGTCATAAAAGAACACGATTGACTTTCCTTTGCAATTATAACATACTTACTATTAATGACAGCTGCCAAGGCAACCTTAACGGTATTTTGTTGATTCGCGAAGTTTTGTCAAAACTCGTACACCACCTTTTTGGTCGACTGTACTGTTCCCAGTCATTCTAGGTACTTACACATTGCGACATTTTTAGCGACACAATCACGACGGAAACGCCGTGTAAGCTCCGCGACAAGCTGTTTGACCTTTGGACCACTCTTTCGTCGCCCGTATTAGGTACAATTTTCGTAGTGTATACGTAAAGCCTGACGTAGCGCCTACTGTACTCGTGATTGTTTTCATCCATGCACAGTTACACACGCGCGTTTGCAGCGCGACTGTATCGTCGCAGTTAGAGTCTTTAGGCGCTTCTACTGTCGGCCTGAGATAGTAAATATAGGCGTACTGGAAAAACTTCACCGACAAAAAATAGTGACCAATAGTGTGTAAACAACAATAACTCTGTGAACGCTTTATTTTAAGGGTATATGTTTACTTATAGGCTTACCAAAAAGAAGTTACAAATAAAAAAACAATAATTGGCCAAATAATGTCCACTATTAGATTGATTTTAAAATCGATACATTTGAAAAAATGTTTCTTACGTCAGTATTTACAAGCTTGGAGCGTCGGTGGCGCTGAGGACTCAACACTTATCTTTCAATCTGGAGGTCCGCAGGGGGGGGGGGGGGGTTCGAGGCTACCAAGTACCATGTGTTTTTCGTTTTCGAATTTCATATGTACATTTTTCTGACTACATCAGCGAAGAAATTCAAAGGTGTATGTGAAGTCGACCAATCCGCACTGGGCCAGCGTGGTTGACTAAGGCCTAAACACCCTAACTCCTCGAGGCTCGAGCTCCTCGGTCGGAAAGTACTCGTATATGAGCTGTTGTGATGATGATGAGGGGGCGCCGCCGGCGCACAAAGAGGTGAACAATCGGTATTACTTTAAAAATTTTAATGATTAAATATTTATTTAGTTTTTTTTATGAAGGAGTTTAAAAAAATGACATACATAAAACCATCGTATATCCATTCAGAACATGCCCCTAAAAGAGTTCACAGGGTTTTTGTTAAACACAGTATATTTCGTTCTAACACTTATTTCAAATATCAACAAGATATGTCTGCGCAAGTATCAGATATAAACGATCTAATGAAACTGTTACTGATGTCCTCAATTAAAGAGATTTTTATTTTGTAGCTCTGGACCCAGCCATGCCTTTGTTCGTCACGAATGACAAAAGCAAAAAGGTAGATCCCAGCGATGGTTTGTTTGTAGATGTCCTCCATACAAACGCTCTGTGGAAAGGAAAACTGGAGGCCAGTGGGCATGTGGACTTTTACGCTAATGGTGGCCTCACACAGCCCGGCTGCAAGCCAACACCTAAACAATGTAAATATTGCATACATACATAAATATAATTTCTTAATTTTCGCATACACCTGGATATGTAGGTAATATACTTATATACAACTAAATATGCAACTTAATATTAACGTTACGTATTATACAACGTATTTCAAAAAATCCTAAAAAAGATATTTGAAAAACAATTATATCTGTAACTAATATTTCTCAAATATGTAGATAATTTTTTTCTTCTATAAATTTCAGCAAAATCTGGATGTGATCATGTACGAGCACCTGTATACTATGCAGAGTCCATCACCAACGAAGAAGGTTGCTACGCAAGCAAATGTCTCTCTTGGTTCTCGTACCTAATAGGTTGGTGCGAAGAAAGCCGCAGTGACGACACGATATTGTTTGGGGAATATGTTCCTTATAAGTAAGACCTTGCTTGCTTTTGGAACTAAACAATAAACTTAGTTAAAATGGTTTCGAATTTAAGCAATAGCGATCATGCTGTTACTGTGGTCAATGCTCTATCAAGCTGAAACATACTCATGTTAACATGTCATAAAAATATTGAAAGTTAATTTTACAATTTTGATTTTTCAAAGATGCCATTTCTAGCTGTGCCCGCGAACTTCGTTTCGCCCTAATAATTGTCAAAAAAAAGTATAAAAAAATAGCCTTTATGACCTTTTCTCAGACCTACCAAATATACACAAAAAATTTCATAAAAAAATATTATACAAAAATTAAAAACCGACTTCAAAAACACTGAAAAGTTGAGAATAATATAAGAATAGGTACAGACAACATCACACTTGTATATTGAAGTCGGTGCCAACTGCCAAACGATGATCTCCCAGAAAGTCTTAAAATTTGTCACCGACTTTAATATAGAAGTGTGATGTTGTCTGTACCTATTCTTATATTATTTTTAACTTTTCAGTGTTTTTGAAGCCGGTTTTTATTTTTTGTAAAATATTTTTTATTTTTAACTTTTTAGTGAATGAAATCCTTTTAGTGAATGTAACCTAGCTTATTAGCGTTTCCCTCGACTTTCATGGGATCCCATAATCAGATCCTAACTTAGGTGACTTTGGGAGCACCCTTGGAGTATACTCTATCGAATACAAGAAGAATTTTGAAAATCGGTCTGCAATTGACGGCGTAATCGCGTAACATACACACAAAAATAAAAAGAAAACATACGCATCGAATTCAGAACCTTTTTTCCTTTTTTGAAGTCGGTTAAAAATCAGTCAAGCCGCTTAGAAGGAGTTTGATAACAAACACTGTGACAAGAGATTTTTATATATTAGATGATAACATGGGTAGGTTTCGGCTTGATTGGGTATGTACATACCAAACACCTTGTAAATATTATACTCTTGCGCTATTTACCCGTTTAGGATAAGGGTAACCTTTCCTTAGTGTAATGAATGCAACAATAAAAGAACTTGCCAAATTACAACTCGTACAACCGACCTGCAGTCTTGCTTGCGTACTTGGACAATTGATTTTTAAATCTATACTCTTATTAAACCTTCTATGTCGTATTCCAGAATATTCCTAGTTGAGCATGTCTTCGGATTGATTGTTGATAGTCCAAGTGCAGGCATTGGAACACTTCCACTTTCACTTGTGCAAATTGTTTTCCTTTAAATTCTGCCCCACTTGCAGCTTCGCTGATTGTAGCGTAATACTCGTAAATATGTCCCAGTTATTTCTTAACTTATTTTCACTGCGTTATGTTAAATAGATTATTGTTATAGGGATCAGCAGTTATTATTGATAGGATTGTTCTGTTACAGAATAAAGCAGTTTGCGCCAACTATTATTTACGTGCAGAATCGCTCAAAGATTTTTTCATAGAAATTTGATTTATGTGTACAAATTTATTTGAAAAAAAAAACAGCAATTTTAATGTATGACAATATACAAGAAAAAAAATAAAATAAAAATGAACTTGTCGTTCCATGTACAGGCTGCATAGAACTCGTAGCTCGTTCGCGGGCTTTATAGCGTTATTTAATAAGCTCCCAAATAGAATCATTAACTTACCTATAAAACAAATCACGTTGAAATTGCTCTTAAGAGTTAAAGTTACTATAAAATGAGTGCTTATTAAGTGATCATAGTATATGGGACTTGATTGCGATATTGTTAAGTCGTGCTTAGTAACAAGAATAACATGATTTTTTGCATAATGTTCTTTAGTTTTTTTACATCAAAATATTTTTCTTAGTTTACGTAAGCATACTAATTCTATATATGTATATTAGTATAATAATGTATGTAAAAACCAGCTTTATAAATCGCGTTTTAAACAAAAATTTCTTGACTTTTCTTGAGAAGTCTCTCATAATTTTAGAACAGATGTAGAGTCAACTTAATCATCATCAATCATCTTGATAATGGTTTGGATTTATACAAGTACATAATTAAATAATAGTCTTTTTGTTAAAATGTTATATTGGTCGTCATAAACTTTCTGTAAAGAAAAATGTAAAATAAAGATTTTTGGTTTATAGCATAATGGTTCTTGAAAGATTCGCGAACATGCAACCAAAAGACCACAATATATATTTGTATACATTGCCTGTTTGTGGTGACGTAAGATGTACGAGTATGACAAACATGTGTGTACATGTTTCTTCACGGTGTAAAAAGACCGGTACCGAAGCCGAAACCCACGTATTGCTCCCATCATCACTATAGTTTTGTCTTCTAGACCATGGTTGTGAAACTAATAGTTACCGAGATATTCAAGGTTAAAGTTACAATTTTTTTTCGAGATTTTTATACAAAACTGGTCGAAATGTATTTTGATAATTTTCGTTTAAAGAAATATCTACGAAAAACGCAGTATTTCTTAACAAAATTTATGAAAAGAAAAGAAATTCGTCTTGCTTTACACGCACTCACACTGACTCACTAACACTGACGCGATATCCGGACGCGCAAGCCAGGCGCGGGCACGCGTTACATTGCGCAGTATTTATTGTCGTAATTTTTTTTAAGCCTAAAAATTAATTTCGTTTAACATCATTGATTTTTCGATATATTGCTTAATTTAATGGTCTGAATGCGGAGACGCGGGCTTCGGTATACGTCTTTTTACACCCTGTTATACATTCTACAAGAAAGCTTTTCGCCTTTATCTCACCTGATGGCAATTGTCGATAAGGGCGAAAATGAAAGCGAGCTTCACCTGGAGTCGCCTGTCTTACCCCTCAAACCGTAACACAGCGAAGCGCAGCTCGTCCGAGCGCAGCGAAGGCGACTACATCCTGAGGATGCCACGTGGAGTGGCGAAACGCGTCGAATCTAAGTATTTGCATGTTGGTGTGGTACTAATTATTAATATTCCTTTGTCGCATGCGATTGAGGGAGGGCGGGCGGTGCACCATTGGCCTGCGTAGTTATTACCAACTACCGACATTTTTTATCGGAAGTTTTGCTATATACCTACTCCTTAACAATTCGTAACACAGGAATAATGCAAGCACTCCTGCTTTGAAGAACAAAGAGCTCAGCTACAAGTAGTAAGATAGACCCGCCCACATAAACGACTCAGGTACAGAGTCTTCCTCTGGTGAAAGTAGTTTGACTTTTTAATGTTTCGCTATGGCTGAAGAGTCCAGGTGAAACCTGCTTCTATCTTAAGACGGGATAGAGATGTAGTTATCATCAGATGAGAGGGTTAATAGATTCCCCCTGCTGTGCAAAAACAAAGGCAATTTAGGAAAAATGGAATCTAGCCTAAATTAAAAACTTTAAAACTGACCGATTGAAGTCTACAGCATCAGAATGGTATATAAATTATTGCATCTAATCGTAGAGGTCTTATAGAGTTAGCAATTGCATGTGATTTTCAACTAGAGACATTGTTTATTTAACAATAAATTATTCATAAAGTAAACCTTCTATTAATAAAGGGATGGCTCGAGGTTTTATTGTCATTGACATTGGCATTTATAAATTTGATTTCTTACTTATATGTATATAAGCTATGGATATAAGCTATGCATACTTATAATAAAATAAGCATTTTATTTATATAAAAATTATTTTTTCAGCTCTTCCGGTCTTTATTTCTTCATTACAAACTCTGAGTCTCCACACTGTCGAGGGAAAAACAAAAGGCCAACAAGAAGTATTCAAGGAAATCTACTATCTGACTTTTATTACATTAATAGGAAACGATTTCACTAGGAAATTATGAACAAACGGACCTCACGATATATAAATGTTTAAATGAAAATTTTTGTTTCATTTGATAATTGTATAGTACAATTAGGCTTACAAACTAGTAAACGGGTGATTGGCTGGTTCTCATGCGTGAATTCGAAATATATACGTAATATAACATCGATCACATAATCGCTCGACATCGCACGTATCTTTCTTTGCTCATAAAACGAACGGGTGCGGTGCCTTTACGGACGGCATTTATTTAGTGTTATTTTTATCCTTATTAAATAGTTAAAACATTGCGCAGCTGCCTTATTCTCGAATTAAAACTGACTAATTAAAATCTATTTAACTTAGATATTAAGCAGCTAATTATTTTATCCTTTGTATGTATATACCCCAACCATAATTAATATTTATGCAAATTCAGATAAAGTGAAAAAATGTGAATAGACAGTAAAGTCGGATGGATGATCGGATGGATCGGATGGATGGATGGATTCTATGCCTCCTCTTTTAAATTGCCAACATTACAATAATCGTATTACGCAAATATGATTTTATATAATATATATATATATATATATATATAGAAATGCCTATCGGAGTGACTGGAACAGTTACTCGAAAAACACATTTCAATTCAATTTTTAATTTGAATGGCTTCTTTTTAATTAACGTAACGAAGCATTCTTTTTGTCGTGTCAGTTCGTAACTGATTTACCCCTTTGATCATGTACGGGTCTTAAAGGAGTTCGTTCCATTTTCAAGTTACATTGCCAGCCGCTCGATCACCCCAGGTATAGTACATTACTGCCGCGGTCTATAATGACTACTTTGCTGGTCGCGCTGATGATGGCCGACAGCGCAGCGTAGCGCAGCGCAGGGCAGCACTTGATGGACGAGCAGAAGGCCGAGACCGTAGGTCGAGGCCTTTACAGTGAGGACTGCACTGATGGCCCAGCTGGAAGGCCTAGAGCGTAGCTAGGCTAGCTCGAGGCAATCATAGCGTGACCAGCGAAGCAGTCATTGCGGGCTAAGGCTTTTATAGTGCTTAACTCAAAAATGCAAGTATCTAATCTAAATAAAACCAGCAAGTAATTTAAATAAAAAATATATTAATTAACTAGAAATTCAATTAAAATGACAATTATTAAAAGTTAACGGCAAGGTCGACTTTGCTCAAACAAGGTTGTCAAAATAATGACCACATTACATGCATTTTTAAGTAAAAAATAGCTTAGAAGGTTGTATAGGATGCGGTATGGTTGTTTAGATTTGCAAGTACAATTTGTCTGAAAGTCGGTTGTATGGGATATAGTATGGTTTTATAAATATATCATAGCATGTTTAAGAAAAATTCTTAATAGTACATTTTGGGCATGTTGGTTTTCTTCACGAGCGTAAGAATGAACGCGAAATTATTTCCGTGGAAGCTAGAGTTGCGATCAGTAATGACTGAGGACCAAAATCTGAGGTAAATTGGCCTTACACTATTAATTTTAAAAAGTTGTACAGCCTACATATTCAAATATGGAGACACGTCGAGTAAAATCACATCGAATTGAAAAGATTTATTGCGTTAATGGGTGGATAAATACGTAGCTAATATGTTATTCCCTACTATCACGCAGCATGCGAGACGTATTTTTGAGAAAGTAAACTCGATATTAGTAAAACCAACATTTAATGTGACACCACATTAAATTTTGGTATTACCAATATCGACTCCATTGCCGCGATTTTGTTTACAACTCATGAAGACACGTCTATCATGCTTTAGCACTGTTGATTTTTTCATTACTAAAAATATATCATTCCCACGGGAAAATAATAATAACGCGGGTGAAGCCGTGAGAGGAAAGCTAGTCGGATAATAAATGACGGATTTACGGTACCGGACGGACTACGGAGAGTGTATCAAACAAAGAAAAGCATATAGTCGAATTGAGAACCTTCTCATCTGGCAAAAACCTATACTTAAAGATTCTTTAATGTAGCTATATCTTCTGCTGATGACGTAATTAAATTTATTTCCGTAATTAATTAACTGCATAACTTATAATTGCCTTAATATATTAATCACAAAAACGTCACCAATTCACTGTTTTCTGGAAGAGGTAGTTTCTGATAATCATCACACATGTAATATATATCCACAGGTTCGGTATTTTTAAAGTTAATCAGAAAAACCATATAAATTGCCGCAAATACATAACACTGAGAAGATTAGAAGTGATAATATATGCTTGTTATTTATTCAAATTAATGAGTCCTGTTGTGGTTGATCATCGCCGGAAGATAATCCCTGGCTGACTAGCACAAGAGTTTTCTTAGTTTGTTTTCTTTTACAGGTAATTTTAGGGAATTAAACGCAACAATTAACAATGACAGCAAGTAATTACCTTATTTTTGTTAACGTTTGTTTACAAGACAGGCCCCGATGGCAAAGGAACTAATTTGTCAGTTATACCTACTTCCCATTATATATCTTGTTTCTATATGTTAGTTTCTTAAATAGTTCCTGATAGATAACCAATAGTAACAGAAATTGTAACAAATTTGATGGTTGTATTTTCCATCCGGCAAATTATAGACAGCCCTTGGTAGCAGATATACCGGCTATCGACGACTTTAGCCACAATAACCTGTGCAAAGTGAAATATTTAACTTAATTTTAATTTGTGATTATAACTGAATACTTTCTATAAAATAATATTTTCTTCCTTTATTGAAGTAGAGACAATACGGTAATTTGCTGCGGGGTACACGAAACCTTTTCCTTATCTTCTTTTATTTATTTGATGCTGGACATAAGTCTCCCACAAAAGGGGGATTGGGTCGTCCACACTGTCCCAGTTTGAGTCGGCAAGTTGCAACGAGGCCAGATGAACTTGGCTTATGTTTCGTAAGATCGAATTGCGTCACGAATTCGTGATGTTGTTCGGCATGCCATTATATTTTTTACACACAACAGGTAACCTCAAATAGCTTCCCTGTCTTCTTCATCTAACTTGATGGTAAGTGACGATAAAGTCAAAAATGTAAGTGAGACTCGCCTAGAAACCTCATCAACTGAGGAATTGGCTATCTTACCTTACCTTAAATTATAGGAAAACATCAATGCAAGCAAGGCGGTGATAACTAGCCACGAGGGCACAAAAACTCTACCATCAACCAAGCCATGCATAGTTCAACCATTAGACTATGCAGGTGGTAAATATACAGCTTAATAACTTAATTCGATAATTTATACACAAGAATTGTTAAGTTACCACTGTTAATTAAAACAATATTTGATGCAGAAAGGATTCTAACCTACAAAAATAGGTTTCTCGTAAATATTTTTTAAAGTGATTTTATTTAAAAAGATTATTGTACGGACTCCTGCAAAGATATGATCCCCTTCATCGAATAGAACGTTTTGGCATTTGTACGTACTGTACCCGCCGAGATAACGAGAACAACATATACAGAGAAACTATAAGCAGTGTGATTTATCTGAATCTATCACCACTTTAAATTGCAGTAAAGTTTTAGCTGAAGTATTTTTTCAAAAAAATATATCACCATAACAGCCCATATACTCGTACATCCCCACCGACGGGCTCGAGTCTGTCCTAATTAAAGGTGTTTAGGCTATAGTCAACCACACTGGTCCAGTGCGGATTGGTCGACTTTACATACACCTTTGAATTTCTTTGCAGGTGTAGACAGGTTGCCTCACTGTTTTTTCTTGAGACAAATGTACATATGAAATTCGAAAAACGAAAAACACATTGCTACATGGTCTCGTACGCGGTCTCGAACCCCAGACCTCTCGATTGGAAGGCAAGCCTCGAGTTCACAGCGCCACCGACGCTCCGATCATGACAACTGAATACAAAATAAAATATAATAGCAATAATAACATATCAATAATAATATATATTGTATAATAATAAATTAAAGCTGTATTGTACAAACCAAGCTTTGAATTATTTATATTTCGATACAAAATGAGATAGGAAAAATCCTATCTCATTTTGTATGGAAATATAAATGCCTACATAAATGTTGTTTTTTCTTGTGTTCATGGAAGGTAACTTTCAATTTTTAACATATGATAATAATGTTGTATTCCTCAAGGCGTACCGGTTTCATTGTCGTAATCAAAATCTTTATTATACACATAGTGCGTTACCACAAAGCCTTTATATAACGTAGCTGTTACAAAATTTAATCTGCGGAAGGTTTTATTTACTTTTTTATATCCAGCGCCGAATTCACATAATGTTTTAAGTATTTTTCTAATTTATATTGTTATATCAGTGAACGTATAGATAATTATTGAGCTATAAACTTATATAGCAGACGGACACGGGCCTGAAAAAAAGACGGACGGAGCGTTGTTGAATCAAGAGTGAAGCATTCAAATGACAGCACAATTGGATGTGTGCGTGTCTTGTTCTTTGAAAAATGACAGCTGTTTGTCTTACCTGGTACAGCTGTGTGAATGTAGGTCGTGTACGAACACAAGAAATTGAATTACCTTGCATGCTTCACATTTGTTTAATGCCACACTACGTCCGTTTTTTTTTTGTAGGTCCATGCTGACGGAATTATTTACTTTATGATACAAAATGAGAAAAAATATTTGAAATAATCAAGCACTGCAGTAGGTATGAATATATGTATGATATTTTTCAAAATAATAAATGGAATTATTTTTGATTCTGAAATTATCTAAATAATTTAACCGCCGAGTAAATTTCTTTGTATGGCTTTTCAATTCAACTAAAAATCATGGCATGAAGACTTCATGATTTTTTTCCTGTTTTCTTCATCATGCAGTCAAGGCTCAAGTGTCATCAAGTATTCACTACTCGGTTGAAATAAATTAAAGCTGTATTGTCACGTATATAAAATTTCTTGAGATACAAATCATACGAAGATATGGATATGGTTATAAATGAGGTGAGGCATGTTGTTACATTTATGAGAACTGTAACTAAGCATCTATATGCAAGAGGGAAGCGATGTATGAAGGGTCAACTCTACTACGCAAGTTTACTTTCGCTCTCAGTTGACGCGCGAATTACACGCCTAACGCACGCTTTTAATGGGTCACACGAAATTTAATTACAAACTAGATAAAGTTTTATTCGCCAAAGAAAATGTTTTCTTCAATATTGGCACATTTTATTTAATCACTGAGAATATAATGAATACTCAAACATATTTTAAATTTAATTATTGACACAGTGTAATATAATAATACAATACCGGTTGATGGATTTAATTGTTAATTTTATAACAAGTTCATAAGCATGGTTACTGGTGCCAAGTGGCTCATCTTAATTGGAATTGTCGCTTTGCAAATATCGGGTGAGTTGATATTAGATTTTAGTTTGTTTTCGTTGTTTGTTTTCAATAATATAATGTAATGTAGAGCATGTATGTTAGTTAATTATTACTGTTCTTTTTATATAATTTTCTGTTTTAGTAAGATGTTCTTTCGTCAATTATGATAAGCCCCATGTGATAGGAGGCAAGCCTGTTGCTTCTTTCGGGCACAAATAAATACTAGACGGAATTGCTACTGAGAGTTCAATAATCAGAAACTCAATAAACTTTTTCCTGATATGGGGATGAAACGCGATGTCGCATTCTGATAAACTGGAAGAACGAGGCGGTGAAAGATAAAAATTCGTCTCTAGCGGGAATCGAATCCGCGTCTTCAGTGCCTATACCGTATTGACGCCACCGAGCTCTTGGCCCGGTGGCTAAGGCGTCAACACGGTATATTGAAGCGCGGGTTCGATTCTCGATACTCGCCCCCTATTAGATACTCTCAAGTGCAAAATTATCGATACGATCAAAGTAACTAAAACCGACTTCAATAACACAAAAAATAATATAAGAATAGGTAGAGACAACATCACATTTCTATATTGAAGTCGGTGCCTAATTTTAAGACTTGCTAGGGGATCATCGTCGGGCACCGACTTCAATATAGAAATGTAATGTTGTCTGTACCTATTCTTATATTATTTTCAACTTTTCAGTGTTTTTGAAGTCGGTTTCTATTTTTTGTAATTTTCTTTAAACTATTTTTTCCTTTTTTAGTAATTTTATTAAATTCACTCAAAAGATAATTGAAGTATACGACAAAGTGTCAATACGTACCTATTGTATTTAGAAAAGTTTAATACGTGCCTTTTGTATTTAAAAAACCTCTAACTCCTAAAAGTTAAGGATCCTTCAATCATCGCAGGAGTATACTCTATGGAATACAAAAATAATTTTGAAAATCGGTCCACAATTATACACAAAAAAGCATACGCACCGAATTGATAACCTGCTCCTTTTTTGAAGTGAGTTAAAAGATATGTAAAAGCCCGTATATCGGTAAATCTTAGGTTTTGTTAGTAAATCTTAGGATGTACCAACATGAGTTGGTAAATGTTAGGATTTTAAAAAGAAAGACGATTTTTCGGGCTTTAACCATTAAACTTTGGGATATGCTAGGTTTCACCAATGACGATTGTTAAATGTTGGTTTTAGGAATAAAACAATGTGTATTTCTTTTTCATTTTTTTGTCAATTTAATTATCACTCAGAACCTTTCAAATTGTTTTATCGTTATGATAATATTTGTAATTGTAACTAATAAAGCATAATTTTAAAAAACAAAACGATTCAAAAACGAAAATTATCTTCTTACAAAATGCCTACATTGGCTCGTGGTAACTGAATCTTTATTATTTGGTATTTTACAAATTAATTAAAACATTTAACAAAACCAAAATTCCCATGTTATTAAGCGTCTTAAGAGAAAACACCAAGGTTCAAAAAAGGTTTTTTCATTATTCATACTCTGAAAGTAGGTCTGAAGTTGCCTGAGGAGCGGGTTGAAAGTAATACTTTTCAGCCCTAGGGAGAATCACTTTCAACTGACAGCTGCTGTCACATTTTAAGAACTAGTTCTTTTTTCACATTTTTATTGAACCATGTTCCGACTTTCTATACAGCCACTCAATTACAGCGCGGTGTAAAATTGAAATAACATACCTAATGTTAAGTTATTTAAAGAGTATATTTTTTAAATGACTTTATTATAATTTATTTTCAATAATTTCTTTAAAATAACAGAGATTTGGGCAAAATATTTACCATTTTTTAAATTATGAAAATGAAAAATAATGACTGAATAGTTGGCCGGCCACAGAAAAAAAAACAAAATAAGCGGGAAAGCGGCAATGCGATCTTCATTTGTTTTTTTCCATTTGTAGAGTTTTGTTAATACTTCCATATAGCAGAGATTTGTATTAACTGTTAATTATATTTGTGTAACATTGTGTTAAGAATTAACACAATGAGTTCATCTAATTCAGGTATGGAGGTTTTTTATAAGAGAAAAAAAAGCGGGCTAAAGCAGAAGTTGTTAATTTATGTAAAAAAAATTACACGTTTTTTCTTTAGCCAATTCATTTTTTTATTTTGACTTTCCTTGTATTCGTAATGAAAAGCACAGTGTTTACCTCGGGTTAAAGACTTATTTAGTCCCTCGAACTATTGGTGCCCTCGCTACGCTCGGGCGCCAAACACCGTCTCGGGACTAAATAAGTTACTTTCACCCCTAGGGTAACAATGTACTATTTCATTACTCATACTTTTCAGCCCTAGGGAGAATCACTTTCAACTGACAACTGCTGTCAAAGGACATTGTTCTGCGTCCATACATTGTTCGCCCCAATACCAACAGCAGTGAAAAAATGATTTTCGTATAATTAGACATTAGTAAATACTGTACGTCTACATCAATTACTACGGACAAGCTTCGAAATCGAATTAAATATCAAAATGAATCAGATTTTGAGGTTAGTTGAAGTAACACTTTAATTCGTTAGAGCAATACACATAGTCCATACCTATACAATTATTAAAATAATAATTATTGCAATCAATCAAAGAACGATATTATAGCCACGTAATGAAGAACAAGTTATCTCGAAATTATAAAGCAAGTCAAAAACACAACGAACTAACAAGCGATAGTGCGTGAGTAGTCAATTGACGTATGTTTTAATTTAATTTATGTTGTAAGTTATGAAAATCTTAATTTATAGAAATAAATAAATGTCCATAACTACATAAAATCGACTCAATTCTATTCAATCGAGCGAAGGTAACAATAACCATTCCTATATTTTACTTCATTTGGTTTTGTTTCTAAAAGTACTTTTATATATTTTTGATTTGTCCGTCGAATACATATATTTGTTATGAGTGTTATAAAATATGCATATAATTATGACGTAAATCAAAAATTTGTTAGTCATGGGGCGATTTTCGACATTGTCTTTTAAAAAGAAACTAGTTCTTTTTTCACATTTTTATTGAACCATGTTCCGACTTTCTATGCAACCACTTAATTACAGCGCGGTGTAAAATTAAAATAATATAGTAATGTTAAGTATTTAAAGAATATTATTTTTAAATGACTTTATTATAATTTATTTTCAACTATTTCTTTAAAATAACAAAGGTTTGGGCAAAATATTTACCATTTTTTTAATTATGAAAATGAAAAATAATGGCTGAGTAGCTAGCCGGCCACAGAAAAAAAACAAAATAAGCGCGAAAGCGGCAATGTGATCTTCATTTGTTTTTTTTTTTCAATTTGTAGAGTTTTGTTAATACTTCCGTATAGGAGAGATTTGTATTAACTGTTAATTATATTTGTATAAAATTGTGTTAACAATTAACACAATGAGTTCATCTGATCCAGGTATGGAGTTAACGCCTGATTTTATAAGAGAAAGCGGGCTAAAGCAGTTGTTGATTAATGTAAATTAACGCGTTTTTTCTTTAGCTAATTCATTGTTTTATTTTTACTTTCCTTGTATTCGTAATGAAAAGCACAGTATTTACCTCGGGTTAAAGATTTATTTAGTCCCTCGAACTATTGGTGCCCTCGATACGCTCGGGCGCCAAACACCGTCTCGGGACTAAATAAATTACTTTCACCCCTAGGGTAACAATGTACTATTGTAAAATGCAAGTTATTGCTGTCGCGCTGTGCCCCCAAACAAACGAGCGCGATGTAGATAACTGAAAAGTACACAAAACAGACGTATCCTAGTCCCCAGCCCCCTAAACATGATTGCCCAAAACAATATTAAAACCGCGCTGAGAGCGGGATGGCCCTATACGCAGCAAGAGCGATGTCTCTGTTGTTTTAACCTTGCTATAAGCGATCATGGTAAGGCCCCTGTTTTCGCCTCTAAAACTTGAACGATTTAATTACTTTTTGCATTAAGGGGCACAGTCAGTCCACTAGCGCCGCCATTAGTTTTTATTAATTATGATGAATTAAATACGTTTCCACAAAAAATCGCACAGTCACGAACTCAATATTTTTTCATATAACTAATCTAGTCAAATTTGTTTGCTGGATATTTGAATATAGCAGAAAATTTGATAATTTTAAATATTTTGAAGAATTAAATCTCCTTTAATAATTAACTTAATAAAAAAAGGAAAACGTAGGACCATGAATAGCTCTTTTTTTAAAATAGAGCAACTATTGCCACTATCGCGGAAGAAACCAGAGGACTAAGTTTGTATGGGAAAACAGCCCGTATGCCTCTTAAGAATATTTTTATCATTTACCGCGTCTTGGTGGTAAGTTTTAGGATTTACCGGATGTATGATGGTAAAAGTCCGAAATAAACAATGATCACAGAACAGTTCGGACTTTTACCATTAAGAGTTGATAAATCTTAGTTTTTACTGGGAAATCTTAGTATTTACCGTAGTTCTGGTATTTACAGTAACATATACATTGATTAACAGACTTTATTGACTTAACATTAAGGTAGAGTTGGTAGAGTAGAGTAAGGTAGAGATTTTTGTAACTTTGACCGTATCTATCTTTTGTACTCGACTGTACATGTAACTTTAAATAATTGGCAAAGTGTGGGCATTGCTACTCCTACACGTAACCTGAAAACAAGGGGGGGGGGGGGACAATCAAGATATTATATAACTTTTTGTTTATCTATCTGTACTGCCGGTAGATTAATCTCACTGCTAAGAAGTGTAAAAATGT
Source organism: Schoenobius gigantellus (assembly GCA_963935595.1). Classification (NCBI taxonomy): domain Eukaryota; kingdom Metazoa; phylum Arthropoda; class Insecta; order Lepidoptera; family Crambidae; genus Schoenobius; species Schoenobius gigantellus. The sequence goes on from OZ012541.1 coordinate 21,292,513, forward strand.
AATGTGATTAGAACTCCATAAAATCAAAGAGAGTACACATACAGAATATAAGCCACATGTGTTTGTTAAATGCCTCATTCGAGATTTTTTGTTAGTACAATTACTCCGACAGATCATTCGAGATTTTTTTACAGTACTATTACTCTACCTGCATGCAGCTTGCTCTACCTTAATACAACTTTTGTATTTGAAGTCTTTCAATTCCTTTTGGACTATATTTGTCGAAACTTCTTTCGGATGTTGTAACAGTCGACTAATGGCCGGTTCAAAATTCTTCTATCATTTTGAATCATTAAATTTCAAACATAAATACGATGTTTTTCTAATTGAAATTTAGTAATTCACTCATGAGTATAAATTTGAATTTGGAATTATCAACTAAACGCTAAATATTTGTGATCAAATTGGAAATCATAGTTCGACAAAACGCTCTAATTACATTAGTAATTAGACCTAATGTCAACTACTGATCTATCAGATAGCTTCTGGTCATTTTGATGTTTACAGACCGTGTGGACACCTGTAAACAACTAGAAACAGGACAGTGTCAAAGAGTGGATTGAGTGTGCATGGTGAAACCAGTTGAAAACTGCTCTGCCTTTTATATATATCTATACTAATATTATAAAGCTGAAGAGTTTGTTTGTTTAGTTGAACACGCTAATCTCAGGAACTACTGATCCAAATTCAAAAAATCCTTTTGTGTTGGATAGTCCATTTATCAAGGAAGGTTTTAGGTTATTATATAACATACGACAAATAGGAGCTGAGCATCAATAAAAAATGTTGCATAAACGGAAAAGAAAATATTATGGCGAAAAGTAGTTTGCGGGCACAGCTAGTGTTTTGACAAAATAGGTCCAATTTGATATAGGCCACTACAGCTCGGTAGCGCCTTCTTGTGTGTGCTCGCCTAACGATTGCTAAAGTTAAGCAACGTTGACTGTGGTCAGGTCTATGATGTGAAAGCACGTTAAGCAGTGACTCTTGCGCCTGGTCCCGTTCTTGTCCTATCGGCTACGGCTACCCATCCCAAACTGCACTTTCATAGTTCGGCGGTGAAGAGAATGAGATGCGTAACTTGTACGCAGACACTTGTGCACTATAATATCTCCTGTGCATACTAGTCCCTGATATCGGTTAGGAGGACATCATAATTACTAGGTCACCTGTGAGAAGCCATCTCACTTATCGAATGCCAGCAAAGTTGCATCGCACCGGCATAACCCACAAATCCGTGCGAATTATGTAATGAAGATTGTTTGTATGTGGACTTGCGGTTGCTACTTTCCTTGTCCGTGTTCGATGCTACGCGGTTCACAATGCGAGCCTTATGTTGGAATTCATTTTTCCTAACGATCAAAGAGACTTGCGCCTCAGATGTAATTCTTGCACTTAAATATAAAAACGTTGTATTTGAGATTAATTTCAAAATATTTTAATTCTTACAAAATTTTGATTCTTGTATTTCTAACAAAGTTTTATTGAAGTGATTTTTATCGAGAGTATGGTGTAGAATATATTCTTATATGTATAACGTTATTACTTTATCAATTCCATGAAATATAAGTTTCTTACCTAGCTACTATATCTTTCTTCTTCTTCTAGTATATAAAATTTTCGTTGCATAGTGGTTGTTACCGAACTCTTCCAAATCAGCTACACCTATTGTTATTCTGTATATTATTTGGTTGGTCTGAGAATAGGTCGTTGACTATTTTTCATACCACTAGGTGTTAAGGGTGGCCCTCTCCAGATTTTTTTTGACAATATGGTGAAATGTAGTTCACGGGCACAGCTAATAATAATATACATGGTGTAAAAAGACCGGTACCGAAGCCGAAACCCACGTATTGCTCCCATCATCACTATTGTTTTTGTCTTCTAAACCATGGTTGTGAAACTAACAGTTGCCGAGATATTCAAGGTTAAAGTTATAATTTTTTTCGAGATTTTTATACAAAACTGTTCGAAATGTACGAGTATTTTGATAATTTTCGTCCAAAGAAACATCTACGAAAAAATCAGTATTTCTTAACAAAATTTATGACTGAAAAGGAATCTCTTGCGCGGTAAACTCGTTTTGCTTTACACGCACTCACACTGACTCACTCACACTGAAGCGATATCCGGACGAGCAAGCCAGGCGCGGGCACGCGTTACATTGCGTAGTATTTATTGTCGTTGTTTTTTTAAACCTAAAAATTTATTTCGTATCACATCATTGATTTTTCGTTATATTGCTTTATTTAATGGTCTGAATGCGTAGACGCGGGCTTCGGTATACGTCTTTTTACATCCTGTATATAAATGTTTGTTGCTTTTTTATGTTTAGAAATATACATATGTAAACCACCAATTGCAAGAATATTACTATTTAAAAAAAATATGAGAATAATTGTTAGTGTTGGCGTTTTTCACACTACGGTTTACCCGTAATGTAAAAAACAATAAAAGTAAATGGCTTATTTTTAATAAAATATTTGAGACAATTAAGTAAATGGAATTAAGGAAATAAAGTCATATCAAGTCAAAGTATTCAGGTTTAAAACAAATTCAACAACACAACAGATAGATCCTATAGTTTGGTGTAACATGTTTTCTTCTCCTACTCGTATTTATTATACAAGCAAACTCATAAATACTCGTAATAGATGCAAATAATTACCTAATATGCCGTACGGGTGAACATGTAACAAACATAATAACGCTACTCACATTACCTACGCGGCAAATAGTAACTCCGTTATTCGTGAAGCGTGCAGTAGTTCCAGTGCGCGCCTCACTTCCGACCGGCGATCTTTGAACGCCGGCCCACATTCACGTTGCGTAACTGGTGTCTCTTCGCGGAATGTTCTCAGTAGAGTGCGACCCCAAAACACGTTCTTAACTTTAATTATGGCATGAGTGCTATTATGCATTTTACATGCATATTCTTGGAAACGTTTGAACAATACGCACAATATCACACAAAATCAATTAAGTATATAAAGTTTTATATCAAATACCTACTATAAAAAATTATTGTGTGGTTTTATGAAACCACGATGCAAGTTAAACTTTTTTTCGGATTGTAGGCATTTAACATTGAAAATTTTTGGAAATTATTCGATTTCGGGTATTAAATTCGCGTTTTTAATCTTAACTTAAAATCTTTTTCTTCTGAAAAGAAAATTATGAATTAAAAACATAATGTTATAAAACATATTAATAAAATAAACAAAATAATGAAGAAACTAGTTTATGTAAAAAATAACGCTTTACATCAGGACTGAACCATTACCACATCAGAATTAAAGTCGAAGATATCGAAGATATAACGCATAGACCAATCCTGTCATATTATATACTAGATGTGCCCGCGTACTAAGATTCGCTGTATTTTTTTCCCCCGTTTTGCCAACATTTTTCATTGATGCTCAGCTCTTATTAGTCGTAGCGTGATATACGAGTAGCGTAGAGCCTTCCTCGACAAATGGACTATCCAACACAAAAAGAATTTTTCAATTTGAATCAGTAGTTCCTGCGATTAGCGCGTTCAACCAAACAAACAATCAAACAAACTTTTTAGCTTTATAATATTAGTATAGATTATGAAGTAGTGAAGTTAAAGATCTCATGTTTTTGTTTAATGCGACATGCGATAGATGGACTTTAAAACGTCTACCAAATAAAAGTAATAAAATGAAGATTTATTAGGAAAAGAAACAAAATATCGAAATATAAAACAGTATAGAGCAATCCAAGTAAGTTAACTATAAATTTGGTATTGATTTAAATGAAACAAACTTAACTAACTCAAAATTGTTCGCCACGCTCAATTCAAAAATTAAGATAGAGGCCAACTTTTTGATTGCAATTTATTACTTCCAAGATGAAACAATTCTGCTATTATACTATAGAAAATTCACACGAGAAAAGTCGCGTGGAAACATTTTCTGCCCAAGCCAGTAGAGTCATATAGGTCGATTTTCATATTGCATAAGCTTGCTCTCTGTAACAATCCATGCTCACCACTGCGAGACATTCTGGTTGCAAACATTTTATAATTATCTACCAACCTTCCAGTGTTTTCTTTATTATCGAGACATGTAATTTTTATCAATGTGTTTATGTAATGTTTATTCAATCAGTTACAGAAAAACGAACGTCATAGTTATTATGACCTTGTCATGCTTTCGCTGTTACTTTCGCTTTGTTGTGCTCGAAAACTGTATTTTTTATTATAAAGATATAATAGTGGAATAATTATTTTGTTTTCGAGTATTCAATTATACTACCATTTTCTAACGTCAACCAACCAATCATTTTATTTGTACCTAAATTTAAGAAATTGACGTTAATTTAAGCGACAGAACGCAGTAATGTAGGTTGACCGCCAAGCTAAAGGTGGTTAAATTTCCCAATATCCGATACCTACGACAAATTCCATCTTAGCGGATTACGAAAGCCAATAAACGGTTATACGATAGTGTAGAATTATACATTACTACGCGTCCAAGCGTACAGCCTATTTTCGCAATGATTCATAAATAGTCAAGATACCCCGTTATTATAGTCTTGTTTGTTCTTTTAGGTAGTACGTAGTGCATAAACATCTGTTAAGTTTTAATCAGGAGCCAAAATAATAATAAGAATTATATTATTAAGAGAGAAGAAGAACAAAAAATATATTATTTCGTGATCAACACATGATGTTAATTGATTTCTAATTATGAGACCACTAACACAACGTAATTTTAAATTATTCTAAAAGGAAGTCTCAATCCGTTGTAGAGATTCTTTGAAGCGCTCCAGTGAGTGTTTTTCCACAGCAATGTTGCCTTCAGTATTCACGCATAATTGTGTTGTATGCATGCATACAACATAATGAGAGCAGCTTCAGTTTGTTAAATCCTTTCTTCCTTACTAAGAAAGTTTGTAAGTATGGATGTTTGTTACTCTTTCACGCAAAATCTACTGAATAGATTTGAATAAAATTTTGTAGGCAGACAGATTATGACATGGATTTACATATAGACTACTTTTTATCCCGAAAAAAGTACGTAGTTCGCGCAGAAAAGTAGATTTACTGTTTTTATCTTTGAACTTTTAAGGCGAAACATAGTTCGCGGGGACAGCTAGTCAAAAATATTTATGTTACTAAAACTGAATATTTCTCCAACATAAGTCTTAAATTAAACATTAAACGAGTATAAGTTATTGAAACGTAGCTATTAACAGTGAATCAAGACTCTTTTGGCTTAACGAAGTTCGAAAGGGATTAATACACTTAAAGATTTCGTCAGGGCTAGTAAGAGCTCGGTGGTCGAAGCGTTAAAGACGCGGTCTCGATCTCCGCCCGATATAAAAAAAATTCTTTGTTGATTTATTCATTTTTAACATCAAATGAATTATAATGTTACTTTAAAAGAGAAATATCCAATTGTGTTCGCCATCATAACTATCTCAGTATCAAGATAGGGGAGGTAGGGCTTGAGCTAAAATTACGGAATAGTTACGTATTGTTGATTATGAGGTATTATCGCAAAGAGCAAACCTTCGATTATTAACTCAGTAATATGATATGATGACTACCAGACCCAAATACTTGAATATCTTTAGAAAAAAAAACATGAAACACGTTGGACGTGCCTATGAAATTTAAGGGTTTCCTTCGATGATACCACCCCCGGAGTATACTATTTCGATTACAAGAAGAATTTTGAAAATCGGCCCACAAATGGTGGAGTAATCGGTGAACATACATAAAAAATAGATACAGTCGAACATACGAGTATATAACCTCCTCCATTTCGAAGTCATTTAAAAATTAGGACTGACCTGTTTGGAGATCATTGGGGAATCCAGCAGAGAGCGTCTCTCGACTGGTATGATCACGGTAAAAACTGTCGAGATTGGAGAAATGGCGTGTTAGTGAATCTGTCGAGTGGTAAGCCGACCTGATGAATTAAATGCTCAACAACCTTAGGTGCAAAAAATTAATTCTATTTCTCCCGGAGGGTAAAGTGTAGGTGTATGAAAACAATATTGTAGTGACCCAGAAAAAGTGAACAAAAGTGAATCTGATATGTGAAAGTGATGTAACCTGCTAGAGCTTATTTGTATGCAAGTGCCAGCCTCGCCAGCCTTGTGCAGCAAGTCACCGCGTTGGTTAATCACACGGTTTTGTTACACTTACTCGTAGCTGACACTCTATTGATAACATTGTTTTTATTGAACAACTAATGAAGCTTACTCCATGGTTCGGTGACATGTGAACTCGTTTCATTTGAGAAATGCGACTAAAGTCTCTCTGTGCTGTGATGTTGCATAAGATGTTTGTTGAATTTGTATATGTATGTGTAAATAGTAAAGCAAGAGAAACAAAATGTAATTTTCGTCATTAATATTCAGGTCTCTTGGTAGAGATCTTTTTAAAGATAATAAGATAACCCTTATACATATCTGTGATTTGTCACATGAAATGATTCTGTCTATTTTTTATTAAGTAAAAATGTATAATTAGTGATTAAACGAACTTACCTGTAAGTGAAGTTCTATCATAATTATACGAGTGATTCGTACGAAGAGATTAGTAACACCTGTAAAATAAATATGTAGGTACTTCAATTGACTCATGTAGTTACGCCTAAGTGACACCACTCCCTACACTGTGTTGAAAGATGGGTATTTGAAAAAATAAGATACGTAAATTTTAAGAGGGTAACCCGAGCCTAAGTTCTGTCTGACATTGTGCTCCGGAACTCATTAGTTTAGAGTAGAACTGCTTCTAATACCCAAAACCTTAGAGGGGTATTTATTAATATTCATAGGGAGGGTGGGCGTTACTAATCTCTTCGTACGAATCACTCGTATAATTATGATAGAACTTCACTTACAGGTAAGTTCGTTTAATCACTAATTATACTTCGTGATTCGTACTCGAGATTAGTAACACCTGTAAAATAAATATGTAGGTACTTCAATTGACTCATGTAGACGTTTAGAGTGTATGGTTTTGGGTTTTCATTTAGTAGAGGAAAGAAGAGAAGAAAGAGAAAAAATACTGGTTATAATCATTTATTGCTCATCGAGATATCATAATTGGAAAATACTAATTAATATAAACAACCAAACAAATGTGAATCAAGACAATACAGATCGGGCTAACACTGTTTCGTCACAGCTCAAGATGGCCTTATTATAAAATTTGGCAAATGAGCTGGAGGTGGCACTCCAGCCTGCTGTTTTGCGGATCTGGTTTATACCGACCCCTTGTGCTCGAGCTCGTGACGTAGCAGCGTGCCTCGTGCTATGCGCAGAAAAAAAAAGATGTATCTATACCGCTGGTTTCTAAAGTACATTTTATCCAGCGGCTTAGTGTTTGGGTACTTACAGTTTTAAATGGCTTTTTGACACTTACAAAAAGTATATTAGACTTCCTTAAGGTTTTAGTTTTTTCTATATATGATATTAGTGTTTTAGCCGGACAGATTTGTGGCTTTTCTGTATAAAAGGGTATTTGTAATAATGGTTGATTACTACCAGGTTTGATTAAGTCAGGAATTTTAATAATAATTTTATTTGGTAGAACTGCAATATTTTTTATGTTAATTTTACTTAAAGTTTGCACCCTATGTGCCGTTATTAATGCTAATAGTATTACGCATTTTTTAGTAAGAAGCTCCAAAGATATTTCTTCATTTGGATACCATGTCGATAAGCAGTCCAATACAACGGCCGGATCCCAGGTTAATTCATACTTGGGAGCTGGAGGCCTCAGTCGAAAAATTCCTTTAAAAAATCTTTGGATTCTATTATCCTCGGAAATGTTTGGGCCAAGGATAAGAGCAAGAGCTGCTTTGCAACTATTTAATGAGCCGTACTGGCTCCCGTTCTCATATAAATGAGTAAGAAAATCTAAAATTTTACTAATCGAAGATTCATATATGTGTAAATTGTTTCGATAGCAATAGTCACACCACTTTTTAATATATACACTATATTGTTTAAAAGAGTTTTGTGCTATAGACGCTAACATAATATCTACTGAAGAATCTGGAACTTCTCGACGGAGTAGTGCTGACCGGATAATATTCCCGCAATCAATTTCAGGTTGGCTTTGATGTTGCTGCTGCTGGAATGAAATATTATATCGTCAGATGTCAGCTCTATGACATCCGATATAAGGAGTGTTTGGAACATTGGATACCAGGGCTGAGTTGGCCACTGGGGAACAATGACAATGCCTGTGGCTTTATCGCAAATTATTTTCCTAAGAGCTTTTAATATTACTGAGAATGGCGGGAATGCATAAAAGAAGATGCCAAACCAATTTATTGTGAATGCATCAATTGCCTCTGCATCAGGATCTTTTTTCCATGATATGTATTTTGCACATTTTTTGTTAATTCTACTGGCAAATAAATCAATTTCGGGTGCACCAAATTTGTATAATATTTTATTAAAAGCTTGGCTTGATAATTCCCATTCTATATCCGGTTGAATTTTTCTAGATTCTGCGTCAGCTATTACATTATCTTTTGATTTAATGTACGATGCGAATACGAATAGTTTTCGTGATTCGCACCATTGCCAAATCTTTTTTGTAATATTCGTAAGATGGGGGTATTGAATACCACCCATACGATTTATATAGGAAACAGCTGTGGAGTTGTCAACTCTAATCAAAATTTGACAATGGTGCAAATCTTTTGCGAATATTTTGATTGCAAAGTATGCTGCTAAAAGCTCCAAATAGTTAATATGACACAGACGTTCATCGTGTGACCACGGTCCGCTCGCGGTTTCGCCCTTGCATGCTGCACCCCACCCCGTAGTTGAGGCGTCAGAAAAAAATTCTACAACAAAATTGTCATTTTTGATTCTGTGTTGTGGATTTTCAATCGCATTTAGCCACCATTGAAAATTACTATGCAATGAGGACGGTAAATTAATAATTTTTGTATAATCATTATCTGGTCTTAAGCATAAGAATTTATGTCTTTCGAATTCTTTTGTATAGAGTATTCCATATTCTACTGCAGGACAGGCAGAAATCAATAGACCTATCAAGCGAGCGAAAGTTCTTATTGTGCAGCGGGGCAACTTGGACACGCGGGCTAATTCTTTTTTAATACAATTTTGTTTATCATCTGGTAATCTGATGAGCATTTTTTCCGTATCAATTATGTATCCTAAAAATCTACATAATCTTGAAGGGAAAAGAGTACTTTTTTCTTCGTTTATTTTAAATCCCAAAGAAACAAGCAGTTTCGTACACATCTCAATGGTATAAATAGCTTCACTGTTGGAATTATTTATTAATAAAATATCGTCCAAATATATTGTTGACAAAAAACCTGCCAATCTTAGTAATTTCATAACTGGTTTCATTAATTTGGTAAAAATGTACGGCGCTGTACAAAGGCCAAATGGTAGAACATTATATTCATAAAGTTTACCATTCCAAAGAAATCTTCAAAATTTTCTGGATTCATTGTGAATTTTAATGAAAAAATAGGCGTCTTTTAAATCTACGGTGGCTAATAAGCAATTTTTCGAAATTAATTTTATAGCTGTACGCAGGTCTTCTAATTTAAAATGGCTAGTGTTAATAAACTTGTTAAGATTTTTAAGATTTAGTATCAGTCTATCAGTACCATCAGGCTTAGGTCTTAAAAAAATACTGGATATGAACTGTCCATCACATGGATCACATTCAGATATAGCACCAATGGTGACAAGTTTATTAATAGCCTTTCCTATTTGACTCATTTCCAATTCAGAATACCGACGAGTACACGGCAGCATATGTTGTCTGACATGTCGTGTAAAATTAATTTTATAACCATCAATCCATTCTAATATGAGTTTGTCAGATGTGACCATAGACCATTGTCGGTAGAACAGCGAGAGCTGGCCAGCGTATTGTACCTTGTCTAGCGGCGGCGGACTGTCCTCGGCGGAGGCGATGACCGCTTGGATGGCGGCGCAGGCCTGCCGGCGCTCGACGCAGGCCCGCGGCTCCGGGGAGGCCCCGCCGGCCTGCGGGCTGGGGCTGGAGCTTTCCAGTTTTTTGTCCCGTGAGACTTTGGTTGCGGCGCGGTCTTCTTGACTACCTTATTTTGCTGCTTGAGATCTGTGCTCGACTTATTCACAGCCTTAGCGACCTTCAGAGTTTCAGCTAAATTTTCTCCGAAAAGGAATTTGTCAATTTTAGTATTGCAAATATGTTCCTTCATATCTTTTTTCAAGTAATATATAGCGATGTTTCGTCTGGCGATCGAATCAGCGTGTTGAATGTCGCACAGAAGTCGAGCTGTGTTCATGAGCTTCTTCATTAGATCATGATTAATGTTTTTAACTTTGAGCTGATCCGTCATTGCTGAGGAGAGGCACGCAATCGTCGTTGCAATTTGTTTCTGTCTTAATTCGAGCTGTTTGTCTTTTTTCTGCAAAGGCTCCGGGAGGGCCGCTTTGATTTCAGCGTTTAGCAAAGGAGCGGCGATGAGAGAAGAATTAGCCGGTATAAGGTATTTATTCGATAATTCCTTACGAATGTTCGGGTCTAAGCCGGAAGTGGCAAGATAATTAAATCTAGTTGCCAGATCTTTATGAATATCTTGACCGTATTCTTCATTATTGGATGGATCATCTCCTAAGATGTCAAGCAGTATACTATCATGGCTGTCTTCCGGTTGCGGATCCAACACCTGTTCTGTGGACACTCGAGTGTCTCCATTACTCGTAGTAATAGTCTTGGACGATTCAGGGTTATTCGTCTCTAATACTGAATCCATCAGATTAGTATCCTTTGAAACAGGATCGTGCTGAGGCGGAGATTCCGCAGACATGGGAATCGTATTTGCCAGTTCCGGATCGGATTCGGTTCCGTCTGAAATGAGTATAATTTACATAATATACTAATCATCTAGTTATTTGTCTATGCGGTTACAATAAGATGTTAAAATTGCTGACCCCGTGTAAAATATAATTATCTATGTATTATTTTACACGGCATAATTCTTAAAGATTTATGCTTAAGGTTTATGCATCGATATGTAACTAAGTTACTTATATTACTAAGAGTGTAATTCGAAGTGATTTACACTCAAAATATAAAGATATGCGTGAAACCTATATTGACATAAATCAAAATGAAAGTCATGGTTCTCGAAGGTTTGTATTTCAGCTTGAATTACGCGAAAACCGACATTTCATATTAGACTCTATAATACGACTTCTTCTTTTCCGAGAATTTCTTAATTCCTTTTCTAATTTCTTTAACTTCTTCCGAAAATAATCAAAGTGATCATCTTCACGTGTTCTTTTTGGCATTTTTTTTTTTACTTACACAATTTACTTAAAAACTTACACAACAATAAATCGAACTAAATGTAAGAGAAGCAGAATTTGAGTAGTGGAGTGGTTCGACACTTAAAAGCGAATGAGTTCCGGAGCACAATGTCAGACAGAACTTAGGCTCGGGTTACCCTCTTAAAATTTACGTATCTTATTTTTTCAAATACCCACCTTTCAACACAGTGTAGGGAGTGGTGTCACTTAGGCGTAACTACATGAGTCAATTGAAGTACCTACATATTTATTTTACAGGTGTTACTAATCTCGAGTACGAATCACGAAGTATAATAAGAGTAATAGGTATACCTACCGACCGATACTGAGTAATAGAACATTTATGCACAAGAACGGGTCACCCTACCCATTACATTATATTATTAAAGTAATAGTGTGATCGTTATCAAGCTTAGAGCAGTTATCAAGGGATACTTTTTCAACTTGATGATATAATGATGATAGATAGTTATTAGTGCTGTGTTAGTTGGAAATAAATTTAATTACTTTTCTTTAAAATAAACCAATTTTTGTAACAAGTACCTACCGCTGAGTTCCAAATAATATAAAGGTAATTAATCAATAAAAATTCGATATTATAATAAAAATGCGACCAAGGCTTAATTTAGTAAGCATTATAACTCCTGTTCAAAATACTTCAAGGTTAAGTTTAACATAAGACCTTTTAAAAATGCAAAAATTATTTAGTCAATTACCTACTGATACAAATTAAAAATGTTAATATATTATAAATTTAAATATTTCCTTGCAGCGATATTAATGTATAAATATTTTCTTGATATAATTTTTTCAATGCTCGTGTATTTCTATGCTCGTATCTTCAACTTCCTATAATCTAAGATCAAGATCATTGTAAGTACAAGTAAAGCTAACTTCTATACATACGTTAAAGTTCACGGTTCAAGAGCTTGACCTAGCCTTAACATTGATTCAAATAAATAAGATATTAATACGGAATCATTTACAATAATTTTTTTCTTAACTTTACAAATAATACCAATATTTTTATTCTTACAAGCACGTAGGTAAAATTATCAAAAATATTTCAATGACAAATCTTTTTTAACTAAATAAAGTTCTATAGATCTGTTTGCGACTTGCCTGCTTCTCTTGGAGCACAAGGCTCTCTATACTTGAAAATATAACATTATAATGTGTATATCCTGTTGGCCTTTCCCAAAAAGGGAAAATTTGGGCCATCTCTCAGCACAGAATGCGAGGGGGTAGGGAGCACTCCCAACAAACATTTAGGCGCTAAGATCTGAGTTAAAAGAGAGATATTAAGCTGCCGATAAAGTCAAAATAGAATGATTAAACTAGAGTTATAGCGTGGTATAACCATACCCTCGGATTCGGCAGAATTTTTATAGGCTGAGATTGTGTAATGGTAATACATAAGTATTTAGAATGACACTTAGATTTATATGAGAGCTATGATAGCGCTACAAAGGTGGTAGCACCCCTATAAGCGACAAAATATTGGAAAATGAGCCCAAATTAGCAAAGGCGCCGATCTATAAAGATGCCAATAATCGCTTTTGGGGATTATTGGTTGTTCCTGTTTTGACAGCAAGTTATTTTACTACTGAAGTTGTTGAATCATTTTGTGTAAAAATCTTTTTAAAAGGTGCAAATAATGGTTCTCTATTTTGTCTCGTAATTATTTTGTCCATAATTTAAAGTCTTATGATTTTTTTCCCATAATCATCATGTTTCCGAATGATAACTATCCGTAACTTAATGTCACAAAATATCGCGTGCCCTTAAATTTAAATCCTCATGTATGAAATTCCCTTAGTTTGTTTATTATAAATATTAAAATTAATAATAATAAAAAGACATGAAGTGCTTTTCTATATATATATATTCTTTATTGCACATTTATACATTCATTTGATAAACATACAGAAAGGATATGTACATAGGTGGACTTATCTCTAAAAGGGATCTCTTAATAGTTATAAGTCATAAATTGAAACTGGTCTATAAGGCTCTCTATTTCTAGGCATAAAAATTATTGTCATAAAATCATATTCCATAATTTCGATTGAAATAATCGTCGAGACGCATAATAATCAGGAAGCAGAATGGTAATAAGCATAATATTGTGTGGCAGAAAATCATTTGTCGTAAGTATTAAAACCCATAAACTCGAAACACAGAACAACTTGTCGCATAATTTTTCAAAGCATAAATAATGTTTAGCATATTAATCACAACGAACAATACGATTACGCAGAATTTCTCTAGGCATAAACTTGCGCGCAAACATGCAGCAATGTATCATGCAGTATGCATGCAAGCATGCATGCAACATGCAAGCAAGCATGCAGCAATGTATCATGCAGTATGCATGCAAGCATGCATACAACATGCAAGCAAGCATGCAACGTGCAAGCAAACATGCAACATGCAAGCAAGTATGCACAATGCAAGCAAGCATGTACCACGCAAGCAAGCATGCAGATGCATGGTTTCTGTCACGGCTCCGACGCTGCGGGGCTCCGGCGGTCCCACGCGAGCTTATCGTCGCAGATTGATTTTCGCTCACCACCTGCTCCTCAGCTCGCGGGCCGCCTCGCCCCTCCGCGCCTACGCGGGTTTGAATAACACTCTAGGGGTAGGACAAACAAGACTACGTGGAGTCGGTTTTGCAGCGATTCGTTTCTGTCACTAGTAGCATGAATGAATTACTTTTTCAAATAAAAAAATCAATATATATACTATGCAAAAATTATATCAAATGAAAATATAGAAGATTCGAGTATCATATTTGAATAAAATAATATATGAAATGTTATTATAAAAGTTAAGTAAAACAGAGTAAACATTATATCCTTTAAAATAACATCATTTCTAATTATAAATAAATGCCCCAAAATATTAGAGATATCATTCATTATGACACTTAAAATTATGGCAAAACATTTTAGGACTACCAATATTATGTCATAAGAAATTAGGGATTTCATTAATTATGCTTCATAAAATTATGCCTTTGGATAATTGTGCCTTATACAAATTATGCAATGAAATAATTATGTGACGTTAATGTTATGCTTTTCGATTATTATGCTTAGTGATTTATGCCAAGCGTCTTTATGACAAACAACATTATGCCTAATGAAAGGTCCCCGGTCTATAATAGTTATAAGTCATAAATTGAAACTGGTTTGTAACTTTTAATTATCTTATTTGTATCTCTTTAACTATGAACTTTTATTAGTATGTAGGTTCCAATTTTACCCCCTTAGGGATTAAAGTTGCAAAAGCGAAAGGGTTTTCGCATATTTTACTATTTAATTTCAGTAGATGTTAGCGCTATATAAGGAACCTGCTGGCCAAAATGAGCATCTGTCCCCCTAGCATGACAACCGAAACACGATATGATAAAACGATATAAACTGTTAAAAATGTTAGATTTTTTAAGTTATCTTGAACTCTGAGTATGTTTTGAATATTGATATTGTTATCTTGGGCATTGGTATAATACATTAATGTCGATAACATTTCAAGGTAGCCATTATATCTAAAATATTTTGACAGTTTATATCGATTTATCGCTTTATCATATCGTGTTTCGGTGTTCATGCTACGTAGGTTGAGTGATGATGAATCAGGCAGAACAAAATATAGATTTTAACTCAGAGTGAAACTCTGTACGAGAGTCGTCTGAATGGGACCTCTAACTTGTCTATTTGCCGCACAGCAGCGGTACTTGCATTGTCGGTTTGAAGGGTAAGACAGGCAGTGAAATTACTGGGTACTGTGACTTGAAACCGTAGATCATGATTTGGCAATGTATGAATGATAAGAAAGGCAGTGAAATTATAGGGTACTGTGACTTGAAACCTTAGGTCACAATTTGTCAATGTACATTGGCGTCCTTTTAGGGGTTGTAGATTTTTAGGTCGTGGAAGTATTCGATAGAGTACCCGTGACCTTGTCGGGTAATCACGCGTCCCTCCTAATCCTAATCTAATGATGGGGAGGATGGGGCGGTGATGGACGTGCTCGCGCCAAGGTGTTTGTGAGGGGGCATCGTTGGGTTTTAGTCGATAGGCCACGGCCGCTGGGTAACACACTGTCCCAGCGGCAACGGAGAAGACGCGAGGAATGCATAATGCATTTCCCAACGTTAAAAAAGCATTAAATTGTAAATTTACAAGTCTAGCAAAACGACTATAGACGACTGTAGCATCAGGCGGGCAGCGTATTGTTTGCCAAAAATATACATATATTTATCGAATCTATTTCAGATTCAAACAGTCAACGAAATGGTGGAAAGCCGAGGCGTGAGAAAAAACCACAGTCAGTACGAGACCTCCTTAATACGACATCGTGCATTCCACCCCCGTACCGCTGCCCTCATCCGATGATGCAGTTTTATCTATATACAAGGTAGGTACATAATTATTATATGGTTTAACATATCGACCTAAATACAAAGAGTCTGAGAGTTAATCGATTATATGAATTCTAAAACCTCAAAGCATTACCAAGTCGTTATAACATGTAAAAACCTGATACGCTTATTTATTAATTTATTTATTTATTTCTTACAACTACTTATACTACATAGCGCTATCTAGAATGTCTATAAGCCTAAATAAGGCTTGTCTAAACATTAAGTTCTCATTAAGAATACAGAACCAAGTAAAGTATTGATATCTTTAGCTTATTAGGTATACAAATCATAAAGTGAACAGTGAATTGTGTTGCGTTAATTGCGTTAATTCTTTCTTCTGAAACATTTACGCAAACAACTAGCTGTAGAAAATGGTATCACTTCCATCACATCCGTGTTGATCCTAAAAACCTCTTCACGCTGTTATAAATACTCCATGCTGTAGTCCTTACAGAAAATATCCGAAAAGAGCTCAATCTAAAACCTGATCGTATGCGGAAGATTTTCGCGTTGGCGCGTGCGGTCAGCTATAAGGTTAAGCAACGAAGGCCATGGTCATTCCTATGATTGATAACCAAAATGGAAACATCTCGAGTTCCACGGTGCTTCGGGAATTACTTGGTGCCCTGACTATACATCTTATGTCACAAGTTGGCAATGTATACTGTGCTTCTTGTGCGGGTTGCAGATTTGCTGCGAGTCTCACAAGAGTAGAGATGGGCGGTGGAAAGATTCCAACTGGGAAAATTTCCGGAATTTTTCCAAATCGGGAATAAACCCGGTATTTACGAGGGAAAAAACCCAAATGATGGGATTTTTCATTATTTGTCAAAGTGTGAGCTCTATTATGTTATTGTTCATTTGTTTTTATGATTGTATCAACATTCAAAATTATTCGTATGGTTGTAACATTTAGCAGTCTTATATTGTAACGGAATAATTAATTTTTTATGTAACTACTAAGCAAACTTGAAACAATTTGCAACTTGCACTTAGATATGGCTTAATTAATTTATTGATCTCCCCGTTTATTTGCTAACTTCGGTTGCCTACTCCAAACTGTCATTTTGTAAGGATGTGGATATCTTTGGTATGGAACCTTTTTTTGGGAAGGGGGAATCTCTTTACAATTCAACAAGGGACTGAAAAGCTGCCAAAGCCGCCCCTTGGATATGCACTTGGACTCGGATATAAACTCCATACCTGACTTTCTACCCCCATAGAGGCACGAACGGCATCGGCGCTAGCCATTCCCCGAGCGCACCCCCTGGAGACAGGCCCAACGGTGAGCCAACATTGTTGACCCAAGCGCTGGGACTACTCTACGGAGGGGTCGCCAAGTGCCATAATACGACCCACCCAGGCGGGCAGGCCAAGGATAGAAAAGTAATGTCTCCCAACCGGCTGTTGGCCGACCGAGCCATTTCATCCCAGGCTTGCTTAAGTGGCGAGCGTCCAGAAACGCGCGCCTCCTCCTACCCAACCGCCTGCGTCCTAGTGATGCAGCGGGGGTCGTCGTCCTCTCGCACCTTCTTCTGCGAGATCACATCCTCGCAGAAGGAAACGACAGCCTCCCACGCCGTTGCGCCGGTCAGCATCTCGCATACGACGCTGGCCATCGCGACGGGCGCACCCCTACCTATGCCCAGCGCGAGGGCTAGTGCGTCGCGCTGGAATCGCCAGGCCGGGCACTCCGAAAGTGTATCTGGTCGTGTCGTCGGGAACGCCGCAGTGGTGACAATGCAGCGGCTGCTCCCTCCGTGCGACATGATACAGATAATGGCCGAAGCAAGACTAGACGAACTGCTTTGATCGTCCAGTGGCCGGTAACTGGGTGGGCAAGCGTCTAGACCCACTGGCGAAGAGTCTCTCTCTGCGCCAGGTGCCTGGTGCGCGCCACCTCCTGCGGGAGGGGGCTCTCCCTCCGACTCCTCGCTGCCACCCGATGTCGGTACACGGCCGCAAGGACTCGTGCCTCGACATACCACGGGGATGAGCCCGCTAGGACGCAGGCCGCCCCGTGAGAGACCGTGAGGTAGGCCCGCACGGCTCGGGTGGCAATGACCCTCTGCGGCCTGCGCAGGAAGGCGGGCGAGGGCGGTTCGGGGGGCGAGATGCTCTGCCCAAATCTGGGCTCCGTACTGGGCCGTCGACTTTATCACAGTTTAATAAAGCCGACGGCTCGCTGCGCCCGTTCCCCTCACGTTGGGGAGGACCCGTTTCATCGAACTCTCGATCTGGACTTGGACACCTTCATCCCCAGACACGGAGCCCCGCCGGGTGTCTGCGGCTCCGCGGCGGCCTGAACGTCATGGCCGTCGTTTTGTCAACGGCCACGTCCAGCCCGAGGTGACGGATGCGCCGGACACACAGAGGAGGCACTCCGTGGAAACGGAGTGCCTCCTCTATGCATTCGTGGGGGAGGCTGTTGATTGCGTTGCGGATCTCTAGCGACACCGCAACGACAACCTCCCCCGCCGACGTGGCCCTCTCAGTCCACCTCTTGAGGTGGGCCACGGCGTCCACGGTGGACCGGCCGGTGCTGAAACCGAACTGGCACTCGGCCAAGTCCAGTCCCGGGCCCTCCAAATACTCGACGAGCCGGGAAGCGAGAATTTTCCCGAGAAACTTCCCGGTCTCGTCGAGCAGCACCACCGGCCTGTACCCTGACGGGGTATTGGCGGGGCAATTCGGCTTCCGAAGAAGGTAGGCTTACAGCACAGGGGGAAACGGCCTGAGGCGATGCTCGAAGTGAGCACCGCCCGGAACCGCTCCTACAGGGGGCCCAGTGTCGGGCACAGGACCTTCGCTGGCACCCCGTCCGGTCCCGGCGCCTTCCCCTTCCCCTTGCGACGGAACCGCTCTCTCACCGTGTCGAACTCCAGATCCGACACGGTAGGGCCTGCTTCCTACACTTCCAGGGAGGCGCTGGGGGCGACCATCCTCGGGGGCTCGAAGAGTCTAGGGTCGGGAAAAAACGACCCTAGGACCCTCTGTACGAGCCCCTCGTCCATCCGGTGTATCGGGGGAGCACCGTCTTGGTACTTCCCCTTCACCAGGCGGTACAGCCATCCCTAAGAGTCGGAGTCTAGGAGCGCTATAAACGAGTTCCACGACTCCGAAACGGCCCTCAAGATATCTGTCTTGACGGCCTTGTTCGCCTCCCTGTACGCCCGATGCAGAGTGTCCTCTTCGTCGGGCATCCTCCTGGTGGCACGCCTTTTGCACCGCAGGTAGGCGCGCCTTTGCTATGGTACCTAGCGTTCACATGACAGTTATGCAAAAGCAAAAGCGGAAATATTTTGTTTATTGATTTCTGTATTGTTTTAAAAAAAGGCTACCTGCGACTTCTTAAACTAGCAAATTATGTGCTTATGATTATCTATAAGACAAGCTTATAAGATACTTATAGTTTGTTACAACCCTGGATTTGGGCACACTTATAGGAGCATTTTACTTTTATAACAATCGTATAATCAACTTACAGAACGTTATTAACTTCCATAATGTACTTGTAATAGCATTAGAGAAGTATAATGAGTCTAATAATTATAGACACACAATCTTTATAAGTATGATAACTTCTATATGCGTCTCATATAAGCTCTTTACTAAACAAATTTTGTTTAAAATGTCCTAGTAATATACTTCGTTATTGGTTATAAGTAAATTTTCTAAAACTTGTCATATGCGCTTATGTTTATCATCATGAGCGATCATTTAAATTTAAATAAGTACAGGATTCATTTAACATAACTTTTAATATTACCATTCATGACATAGTTTGTGAGAATGTCAATAGATAGGTATAGGGTGTGAAATCATTGGGAAGTAATATTCAATGTTGATATATATGCTATTTTTATACTATTTTTAATGCGCCTCTATAAATCGAACGTTACACAATTGTATAAATAAATTTATAAAAATATAATGTATCTAATATTCGCCATATTTAAAAAAGTTCTCGCCTGAGAGCGTGTTAGGACTATTATAAGCATAAAAGCGCTTATTTCAATTGTAATAAGAACTATCCGCCTCCATTTTACATTTACTTTTATAATAGTTCTGATGAAGTCTATATATTCACAATCTTATTAAGGTCTCCCCTAAGTATGTAATAAAATCTAGTACTCTCACTAAATGCTACTACAGAATCAGAAATTTTACAAAGACTATTAGTCTTGCTACATGCACATACGTCCTATAAGTCTTTAAACTTAGTTTTGTAGTGAACTATAAACCTTACTCATAAGATCAAGTTATCTTGAGTATAACAAGATTTATAACTTAATCCTGTAGTGTACTATAAGCCGTAGTTTTTAAAACAAGTAATCTTGAGTATATCAAAGCTTATCGAATGCTATTATAAGAATAGAAGTCGTTGCCAGTGCTGGTATAAGAGTTGTATTAGTCTTGATAGTCCTATAATTTTAATTATAGGACTTTTTTGCTACTTGGGTTGTCTCTCGCTCAAACCTTTACCCCGGCAAGATCAAATGAATCTTTGTTCTCGTACGATACGAGCGTGGAAGTATTAATGGCTTAGAACAAAAGCTTTGTACAAATTTTTAAAGATTATTATATTAAAATTACAGAAGTAAAAACAAATCTCAAGCTCAAAAGTAAAATAGTAAATGGTAATCTCCACGCAGTTAAAGAATGAGATTTAAAACTACAGCGTAGCGTGCATGTGCATATTACTTAGATTATTGTTAGGTCATCGCATCAGCGCAAAGACCTATCAATAATCTAAGTGGTGTTATTACTCTGTCGTACATCGTATTTTTTATTCTTTAATTGCATTTTATGTTTTATATCATATTCTTACTAGATATGTGCGTATCTGATGAAAAAACCCGAATATTTACCCGATTTGGGAATTTTCCGGGAATTTACCCGGGAATTTTCCCACGTTTGGGTTTTTACCGGGTAGAATCCCATCTCTACACAAGAGTTTAGGTGTACTATAGGTGACTGTTACCACTTGCTATCGGGTGCGCAGTATGCTTGTTGCAAACTTCGTTGTAAAATAATATATTATTTCATCTTTGTTCACAGCATTCTTAAAATTACAGGCCGACACTAGATAAGCCCGTTTATGTATCATTGCGATGTTAATATATGTAATTAGGTCGAGCCTATTAAATTATATACACCCGAAATTATCATGTTTTTCAGAACAACGCAAGAGAAAGGAGAACTGCTTAACACTCTGGACAACGACTCGTTGACTTATTCAAAATTTAACCCTTTACATCAGACCAAGATCGTGGTACATGGCTTTGGAGGAGGGCGGAACCTGTCGCCAAGTACCGACATGAGGAAAGCCTATTTCACAAGAGGAAACTATAACATAATCATTGTAGATTACGGCACCTTGGTTAAGGAGCCCTGCTTAGGACAAGTAAGTACAATTTTATTTCACGTCTCATTTTATCATAGCCAACATTATTAGCATAGAGGACTTAATAAAGAAAAAACAAATTAAGGAATGAAAATTAGGTATGGCAACCGAGCTCATACTTGTGCCTTCTAAATTTTCGAGTATCTCTAGCAAAGACAGCTTTCTTCCATGGAACTTATTTTTCTTACACGAGCACTAAGCACTTTATGGTTTCAAATTTTACTGAAATAAAGTAATTACTTTAATCAAACAATATCTCATAAATTTTCTCATTATTTCGAACAGTAAATAGCATTAAGACCTATTTTCTCGTTTCGCACAAATATTTATAGACGTGGTTTCTTTGTGGTCTCTGTTCTGTCTCTCTTTAATTTTTTTCTTCCTTCTTTCACTCTTTCTTTCTTTTTTGTCTTCTGTTATTCTCTGACGCTAATAACCTCATGGTATACTACGTAACTAAACACTGTTAGAAATACAGCGAGCCAAAAAGATGTTCTATAACCTTTATGCATTTCTGACGAAAGAAACCTGAAGAATGAAGAGCTGTAATTAGTCGTAACATTTTTTATTGTTGCGAATCCTACCTAATCCTACAAATTTCCTACAGATAAAGTTCAGAGCATAGGATAATTGCAAACAAGACTTTTGTTCGATGTAAATCTACACAAAAATTGTGAAAGTATTGGATAACTACTTAGATAGTCTATCCAACAATGACATCAATTGAGACAGTTGGATTACAAGTCAGTAGATAAATCTTATTGTTTTGATCTCAGTGTTGATCGTTGTTTTGAAATTTATTCAAATCATGATTACGTCACAATGATAACAAGAGTAACAATAGTAAGACATTTATGAATTGAGCGTTGTGATAATAATAAAATAGAAATGGTGAACTTTCACGATTTTTATAAGAAACCCAAGATTCTATGAGAATTCAATATTTTTAAATATAACACATTAACACTGAGAAGCAAAGATAAAGTCATGTGGCCTAATTATTTAAAAAAATACTCCTTGAATTATTCTCGGATTGACTATTTTGCGTGTTGCTGTGTTTTGTTTAATTTTCGCCTATGACAATTTGCGAAATTTGAAAGAACAAGACACAACAAGGAATACAGGAATACTAGGAGCAAAAATTTAACTAATTATGCCGTAAAGGTTTATCGACTTGAAACTTATCGATAGATCATGATTGAAGATACTTTTACAGCCAATTATTACGCGCACCCACCTGGACGCCGGCTTTCTTCATTATTATTGTACATTTTATAGAAAATACTATAAGAATAATGCATATCTAATTATAATAATAATGTTTCATTTATCCTTAAATAAAAAATACCATTTATTTACATGTTCATATCAATATTTAACTTAAAAGAGAAAACTGCTTATGGCTTATTGGTTGCAGAGTCCACAACCTCTGTTATTCTGCCATACCTTTTACCATTCGTTAGTTCCGAAATGTTATAAGTGATCGATTTATCTATTATTCTCGCTTGGTTATATTCTATTAAATTCTATTCTAAAAAAAATCGTGTTTTCATTGAATTGTCTCCAAAGTTTTGAGGCATTTAAAATATTAATTACCCGTTTCATGGCATAAAAGTGTGTTGAGGGCTTATGTGTTTAGACGAGGTTTACACACAAAAGTGGACGTGGCTCGGGCTGAGCTCTACACTGCCCTGGAGCTCAAAATAAAACATATTTTGGCTGCCGGTGCATTTTGACTTGATACCATCTTGATACAAACATTCAGTCACCATAGCAACAACTGCTAGTTGCCTTGAAGATATCGTGCCATGTTTATAATGCTTGCTGTGATCTATCTTCTACCCACTGACCAATAAGAGAAGCTAATCAAAGAACATACTTTGTCACCGGCCAACCGTAGCGGCGCTCTTCAGCGCAGTGTCCCGTCATAGTTTGTACCAACTGTCGAAATTTGACTTTTTTGACATTATTTTATTTGTTAACAGTCGACTTTAATAAGAATTTTTATTGCATTAAGTACTTCTAAGAATATTTCTATAATGTATATTTAATAAGTTTGATCCATGCAAGCTGGAAATGTGGTGCGAGATTCTAGAGCTTCAACAACTTTACCTTCGTATGATAACCTTATACAATGTCCCCACTGTTCACAACCACGATTTTACAAGGGCCACAGAGGCCTTAATATTCATCTGGGTAAGTCCCATAAGCCACATATTTTGACGTCTTCCGATGAAATCACTATACTAATACAATTTTTAAATAGCAACGATGCTACACCATTTTGGAAAACATTAAGTAACCTGAAAAATACTACACCGTTATTGAAACGAGTTCCCCGCGGTGCGCGTATCTCTGTTGCTAAGAAACTTGCTGATGAAATACATGCTGTTATTTCTGAAAATACGGTTTCGGCATGGGAGCGTTTACTTAGTTTTCCATACAGAGTTTTACATGTTACTAAAGATCCACATAGTAAGTTGTCACTAACTACACGCGTGAAACGGAATTGTGTATCAGATTTTTATCCAACCACAGGCACTGTTGTGCATCGCGACTTTAACAGGTTCAAAACGATAGAAAATAAGGTAAATGATGGCGATATAAAAGGCGCTGCTCGTTTACTGTTTTCAAACGATGCTATCCGCGCTTCGTGACAAACATCCCGTTCCATCCTCCAATTTTATTTTACCAGCTGCACCTCTAGATACGGACTCAAAACTACAAGTCTCGATCGACTCTGTCCGTAGGGCTGTTTATTCTTTTAACAGTGGCTCTGCTGGCGGCCTCGATGGTCTCACACCACAGCACCTCAAAGATCTTACTTCTGGGGTTTGTGGTGAACCTAGTTCATCGCTGTTAAAGGAATTAACATCCCTCGTAAATTTGATGCTGGCTGGCAATGTTCATAGCAATATCTTGGACATCCTCTATGAAGCCAATCTTTGCGCCCTCAAAAAAAAAGATGGTGGCATTAGACCGATTGCCGTGGGCACCACTTACCGCCGACTCGCAGCCAAAACATGTTGTAAGGCTACAATTGACACCCTTTCAGATTATTTTCAACCAAAGCAATTAGGCTTTGGTTTGAGGGGTGGCTGTGAGGCAGCCGTTCATTCGCTGCGCACCATTCTAAATCATCGACGCGCAGAGGTTGTCATGAAGGTGGATATTAAAAACGCATTCAACTCCGTAGATAGAGGTGCAATGCTGACACAAGTTAAATCAAAGGTCCCTCAAATCTACAACTTTCTTTGGCAATGCTATAGTTCCCCTTCAAAGCTTGTTTATAAACAAAATTTTATTTCATCGGCAGTAGGCTGTCAACAGGGTGATCCACTTGGGCCGGCTATTTTTAGTCTTGCTATACATCCTATCATAGAAAAACTAAGTTCAAAATTTAACGTTTGGTATCTCGATGATGGAACCCTTGGAGGTGATGCGACCTCAGTTATAGATGATTTACGTTTGCTCATTAAAGAATTACATTCCATAGGCCTATATTTAAATTTCTCAAAATGTGAACTATATATTCCGGAATCAGCAAATCGAGATGAAATTATTGCTAATTTTAATTCTGTTGCACCAAATATATCTTTAGTCCAAAAAAGCACGCTTCGCCTTCTCGGGTCCTTGATGATTCTTTCTCGGCTTTTGTAACTGATAAAATTGAAAATTTTAAGGAATGTTCAGATCGACTTTCTAAAATTAATACCCACATGGCTTACTTTATTATCAAATATTGTTTATTTTTACAAAAATTTACTTACTTTCTCCGTTGTTCTCATCTTTGGAATTTCCCTGACCTCCTTACTTACCTAGATGACAGTGTGAGGCAGATCATTTCTGCCGTTTTGAATGTCAATCTAAGCGACCGGTCCTGGACCCAAGCTTCACTGCCTATTAGATTCGGAGGTCTTGGAATACGCAAAATTTCAAGTGTATCTCTACCAGCCTTTCTATCCTCAGTTCACAGTACCGACAAATTAGTTTAAAAAATTTTAAGCCCTTTTAACATAGTTGAAACATCATATTTAACTGAGGCTAGAAAGGCCTGGACCACAGCCGGGCCTAATCTGGATCTCCCTGTTAATACTATTTCCCAGAGACAGTGGGACGAGCCTCTCTGCATCCCGGTACGGAACAATCTTTTACAAACGTCAACCAGTCCTGCAGAGCGCGCTCGTCTCCTAGCTGTGGGAGAATGGGAATTGGGGCTATGGCTGGAAGCAGTGCCTTCATCTAATATTGGTACATTGCTGGACCGCACCACATTTCGCAACGCAACCTGCTTGCGTTTAGGAATCACCTGCGTGGTCCCCCACCGCTGTCGTTGTGGAGATATGGTGGATGCCTTTGGTCACCACGGTCTTTCTTGTCTCAGAAGCGCCGGCCGAATTCCAAGACACGCCGAGTTAAACGACACCCTTCGTCGGGCACTTGCCTCCGCCGGAGCACCGGCCATCCTCGAACCCAACGGTTTAGTGCGCGACGACGGTAAGAGGCCCGACGGGATGTCATTAGTTCCGTGGAAGATGGGGCGAGCACTGGTGTAGGATGCCACCTGCGTCGACACCCTTGCGGCGTCCCATCTTACGGGCACCTCGGTAACGTCTGGTTCGGCTGCGGCTTCAGTTGAAACCACTAAGCGGCGCAAATATGCTGGTCTTAGCGAAGATTACGTATTTGCGCCGTTTGGGGTGGAAACACTGGGACCGTGGGGACCAAGCGCCCATTCCCTATACAAAGACATCACGACACGACTGTCGGACAGCACGAGTGATAAGAGGGCTGGTATTTATCTCGCGCAGAGAATAAATCTCGCTATTCAGCGAGGCAATTCGATCAGCCTTCTTGGCACACTTCCAGCGGTGGAGGACCTGGCAGGTGTTTTTGATTTGTAAATAATATAACACTTTTTGTACACTATCTGCATTGTCATATGTAACCTATAAATTAATAATAAAATTTAAAGTAGCTGATTACATATAATAATCCTTCTATTATTCTTAGCATATATTAGTGTGACTTGTTTCCTTTGTTCATTTACTAAGTATACTGAACTCAAAAATGAAGTAGTTCATAATAATAGTAGCATAAAAATTAAGAGAGCATCGGCGTCGGTGGCGCCATGGAGTCAGTCAGCACTGGCCTT
Organism: Schoenobius gigantellus; assembly: GCA_963935595.1. Classification (NCBI taxonomy): domain Eukaryota; kingdom Metazoa; phylum Arthropoda; class Insecta; order Lepidoptera; family Crambidae; genus Schoenobius; species Schoenobius gigantellus. The sequence continues at coordinate 21,318,844 of OZ012541.1, forward strand.
TTTTAAATTCAAAAATCTTTGTTTAACATAGAAAGGCCTTCTTATTTGACGTCAAAACAAAAAAAATCTAATTAGAAGGAAAGATATTAAACCTTGTATGTGCATACATTCTGAATATAATCAAGTTGTCTGCAAATAGAAGGAGGAAAGAAAAAAAATTACTCTACACCTCTAATTGGGAGGTCCGGGGTCCGACCCTGTTATGTACCAATGTGTTTTCGTTTTTCGATTTTCATATGTGCATTTATGCCACGCTCCTACAGTGAAGGAAATCATCGTGAGCAACCTGCATACATCTGCGAAGAAATTCAAAGGGCTATGTGAATTCGACCAATCCGCACTGGGCCAGCGTGGGTGACTAAGGCCTAAATACCATAACTTAGGATGGCACGAATCCCTTAGTGGGGACATATGAGCTGTGATGATGATGATTATGAGCCTAAAAAAGTATAAAAATTGTGCATTTAGTTTTAATAACACCTTTTATATTATATTTTACTTTTTTGCAGATAGAATGGGCGCCACGTTTCGCGGGTATGTGTATAGCTCAGCTGGTGGACTACCTTCGTTACCATCCTATAAAGCCTGTGCCGCCTGAGCAGCTACACACAATTGGCTACAGCGTGGGAGCCCATATTCTGGGGCTCGTAGCAAACTTCGTGCCGGACGGGAAACTGGGAAGAATTACGGGTAAAATTGTCAATAGTGTTAAAACATTGATTTACTACCATAGTAAATCGTGTTAAAATTCCACTTTCCACTCTATACCAGGGTCGTCTGCTTAGGTACCTCCATCTTACCTATTTCTGCCGCAAAGCAGCAGTGCTTGCATTGCTGTGTTCCGGTTTGAAGGGTAAGATATGGCAGTGAGATTACTGGGTACTGTGACTTTACATCTTGTGTCACAAGTTAGCAACGTACACTGTGGTTCTTGTGGGGGTTGCAGTTTTGCTGCGAATCTTACAAAAGCCACATATATTATAGGTGACTGTTACCACTTACCATCAGGTGGGCAGTTTGCTTGTTTGCCAACTTTCTGCAATAAAAAAAATGATAACTTGATAAGGTTCTAATCATTATGATCTTTGTTTCCTGTTTGTTTCCTCACCTTTTTCTAGATCCATCGCCACCACCAAAAATGCAATATTCATATACTTTACAGGGCTAGATCCAACAATCCTGTTCTATATGGGCAACAATCGTTCAAGAGACCTGGATTACACAGACGCATTGTTTGTGGACATATTGCATACTGGAGCTGGTATACTTGGACAATGGGGACCTAATGGTCACGCAGACTTTTACGTCAATGGAGGTTCTAGCCAACCAGGATGTGCACACGATACCATATTTCGTAAGTATTATGTGTATTATGAGCGTCGGTGGCGCAGTGGACTCGGCACTTGCCTTCCAATCGGGGGGTCGGGGTTCGAGACCCGCCATGTACCAATGTGTTTTTCGTTTCGAATTTCATATGTACATTTGTCTGACGCTCCTACGGTGAAGGAAAACATCGTGAGGCAACCTGCATACATCTGCGAAGAAATTCAATGATGTATGTGAAGTCGACCAATCCGCACTGGGCCAGCGTGGTTGACTAAGGCCTAATCACCCTAACATAGGGTAGGCTCGAGCCCCTCGGTGGGGACGTATATGGGCTGTGATGATGATGTGTAATTAAGAAATTTCAATCAAAAACGTAAAAATACATATAATCAGATTTTGACTGTTTAACATTCATATAACGTAAGTGTATAAAAATGTGGTGATTCTATCACCACATTTTTATACACTTATCGGAAACATTGTAACTGTTGCCGTACAAATTTGAACTGGTTCCATACAGGGGTCGCAATTTAAGGCGAGGTTGCCCAGAAAATCTACTCTTGCACGGCGACTGTTTTATTGCTAAGTAATATTGTTGATAATTGCATAGCTTGCGCTCTTACGCGCTGTGATCTGTGATTTGTGGAAAACTGGAGTACAAAACGAAAAATGTATTTTTGCAATTTTCTAGATAATGAAAATGCACGTCTATCGGTAAAACTTTTCTTTCATTTATTATTGTATTTTTTGATTCACGACTGTTTTAAAATATTGGATGATAATTTGATTTTTTTCTATCGAGTGAAATATTATTAATCATGTTTCTGTCTTAAAGAATGCTTAGATAAAATATTCAACAATATCATATATGAATTTTAGAACTATGCTTTATATTTATGGCGTTACAGTACCTAAATCAAAATTTTGCGAAAACGGGAAAGTATAGCGCCTTAAGTACGCGGTTCGCGAGTCAAATCGTCTGGTTTGGGTGTGATTAGTTTTATTTCGTGCAAAATAATGTTATTAAAAAGATGTACTTAGATAAGATATTGTTGACTACATTCAGTTTAAAAACGGCACACATCTTTTACTTCTTGAAATATTAACTCGCTCTATTGCTGGAGTGGCGACACATTGGCGATACCATAAAAAATTTAAGCTGCACCAAAGCTCAAGGCTTGCGTTTTAGGTTTGATTCGAAATAGTGGAATTCAGCCTATATCGAATTTATTAAAACTATTAACACATGGCAAAATATGAATTAAATATAAGAAATATAAGTCCTTTTATTACAGTTCTTACAATATTTCATACACACGATGGCGTTGTCAACAAGCTTTAAACTCTATGTAAACATACTTTCGTTACCACGGAAGGCCGTGGCCAAGGTATGCCAATTGGCATAGTTTTATCGTGCCCACACCTTTTTTACTTTCATTTATTTATTTTATCATTTTTTATGCATAACAAAGTAGACGAGGATGCCAAGCATAGACAGAGAATCCAAGTGCCGAAAGTAAATTTATTTAGGTATTAAGTTGTTACTTTTTACGAAATCGTATAACGTAAATTTGGTGCAACCGGCCGTAAGGCTAATCCAAGTAGGATGCAAAGTTAAGGTATATACAAAAGTACTCTGTGGTTAAGGTAATTTCCATGATTATTTTCTAATTTAATACATACATAGATAAAATATGTTGCTTTAAACTGTTAAAGGCAGTCGTAAGCAGCAGTCTAAATTATTAAAAAAGGTGAACAGTTCTTATAACTTTGTGTGACTGTTGTTAACAAGCTTACGGAAATTATATGAATCCATAAAAAATAACTTATTTCTGAAATAGTAGTACATTTCGAAAAAAGAAACAGCGCCACCTAGAACATCAGTAGCAAACTATATATTACGCAAAGTAGGTCCATCCAGTCCAGTCCGGCAGTGTCGCGACGTTCTCTAGACTACGATGTAGTTTATGCGGCTGCAAATAGGTGGCGCTGTGTGGTAGAAGAGATGCTTTAAGACCTACAAAATACTTTATACTATGCTTTCATTTTATAGAATACTAGCTGTGCCCGCGAACTTCGTTTCGCCTTACGATAGATTTCCCGTCATATTTTTCCCGTGGGAAATATAGCCTATGTTACTCACGAAGGATGTAGCTTTCTAATGGTGAAAGAATTTTTAAAATCGGCCCAGTAGTTATCGAATTTTCCCATAGGAAAGATATATTTTCCCGCGGAAAAATTATAATATAGCCTATAACCATCAGGGACAATGTAGCATTCTAATGGTAAAAGAGTTTCTCAATTCAAACCAGTAGTTTCTGAGATTTGCGCTTACCAACACATTTTGCGATTCATTTTTATATATAAGACTAGCTGTGCCCGCGACCTACGTTTCGCCTTAAATAATTTCAACCCGTTCTTAGTTTCGTATCTTCTATATTTTTCCCGTTTTAGCAACATGTTTCATTGATTCTCCTCTCATTTTGGTCGTAGCGTGATATTACATAGCCTAAGGCCTTCCTCGATAAATGGACTATCCAACACAAAAAATATTTTTTCAATTCGTACCAGTAGTTTCAGAGATTAGCGCATTCAACCAAACAAACAAAATCTTCAGCTTTATAATATTAGTATAGTAAGTATAGATTAAGAGAAACAGTATGTTTGATCTGTTCCATTTAAATTTGTAATATGGAGGAAAGAGGTAAATAGAACTGTCTCTGTTGTGAAACAGGGTCCGTTAAACTGCGTTTAATTAGATGGCGCTGCAGTAGGCAAGGGAATGGTACCTCTATAGTAGTGAAGTATGCCGAGTAAGAAAATATTTTTAGTAACTAGCGTAGTTAGTTACAATCTAGTATACCGAACCTCAACTATATAATTTTGTAAACATAACATTCACAATTTCGATCGAGCACGGTTGCGTTCGGACACACGTCTGTTGGACACCGCACCGAAAGTCCCAAGGTGGTGTCGGGTTCATTGTCCACAAGTCTGTCGTGAACAACGTGGTACAGATCGGAAGTGTGTCAAATAGAGTGGCGTACCTTGTACTCAGAATCACCGAACGGTATTCGCTGAAGGTCATACAGGTCTACGCCCCGACCTCGACCCACCCCGACGATTAAGTGGAAACTATGTATGAGGATATTTCTCGGGCAATACATGCTTCCAAGACTCAATACACCGTTGTCATGGGAGACTTCAACGCAAGGCTAGGCAAGCGGGTTGATAATGAGTTGAAAGTGGGGCAATTTGGAATCCAGAATCTGGAATTTGTAATATGGAGGGATGAAATCTGGAATCCGGAATTACTGAGGTCAAATGCTAGCCGACTACATGGAGAGAGAGGGACTCTATATGATGAACTCTTTCTTCAAAAAGAGACTGCATCGAAAGTGGACCTAGAAAAGTCTGGATGGCGTGACAAAAATTGAGATTGACTTCATCATCCCGACTAAGACCCGCATATTCAATGACGTCTCAGTAATCAATTCGTTTAACACGGGGAGCGATCACCGAATGTCAAGAGGCGCATTGGATCTTAACATAAAAGCGGAAAGGTATCGACTGGTGAAGTCTGCGCTCCGTCCTGAAGCCATCCAGATCCAAAGCCCCGAAACCCCGAGTGCTTTCAACTCTGAAACGTCTGACTCGTGACATACGCCATCGAGCAGAACAAGGGCTCCAAAGTGTTCGCAAGAGATCTGTCACTCGGTCAGAGTCTGCTAACGAAGCTGAAGACAAAGGACGGCAGAGTCATTACATCCCGACATGAGCTTATGGCTGAGATCTAACGCTTCTATGGACAGCTTTACTCAACATCACAGGCACCTGTTATTCAGGCTACAGACCCTAGAGCCAAATTGACCCTGCACTACACAGAAGCCATCCCGGACGTCAGCCTGTACGAGATTAGTGTGGCTCTCAAACAGCTTAAAAACAACAAGGCACTACAAGATCCTTGGGGGAGGTCTATGTCTCGTCTAGGTGGGCGTCTCTTGGCTGAAATGATGATGATGATGAAAAAAAAACTGGCAAAATCAGGGTTTGCCAAGCCCCAAAAGAAAGTAATATACTTATATATTTACTCATAATAGAGATATCAATTGAATGCATAATATTTCTGCTCCTTTAAAAAGGCGGTACCTGTGTAGTTACTTTTTTTTGTTACAGAAACCTTGTCATGTGACCACACAAAAGTGACACCATACTTCATAGAGTCGATCAACAGCAGAGAAGGTTTCTGGGCTGGGCCCTGTCCAAGTTTGTTCTCATATTTGATCGGTTGGTGTGAGCCCAAAGACTCCGAATACGTGCTTATGGGTGAACACGTTACACCTAAGTAAGTAATTAAATATTTTTCACTAGAAAGAGAAGTTTATAGGTACTTAATGGGATGTGACATTGTAAAAAACTCCAACTCATTTTTACAGCTTTAATTATGACTCTTAATTGTTTTGGGCATAATATGAATATAAGTACCTACTAAGATAACGAATAATAGAGTCGAATGAAGGAAGAAAACGTGTAGCGTCGACGCCATATAAGAGTGGGACATGGGATTATGATGTAATATTATATAACATTCCCCTTCGGCCTTATGTAATAAAATAAAGAAATATTACTCTCTTTCAGAGCTCGCGGCGTGTACTATGTGACAACAAACGCGAAACCGCCATACGCCAGAGGCTTCCCAGGAAAATCCAGGAGACTACGATCAGTCACACCCTACAGCTGATCAGCATGTAAAGTGAATATCTGAATTCATCATAGTAAATATCGAGTCATATTTATATTGTTTTAAAGCATCCTGAATTATAATAAATATGCTGTACCTACTGCAGTTCCTTTACCCTACAGGTCACTGAGGCGATATGTTCTGTATATCCAAGTTACCAAAATAATAATATTTTGTTTGCATTAAGTATAAGTAAGTACCAATTTGTTAAGTATAATAAGGTGATCTGAAATTCCTTTGCGCAATAGATTGCTTAGTAAATAATAAGTATATAATAATTAGCCTTATTTGGTACTAATGGCCTTTTTTACTAGCAGAAAAAGTTATAAAGTTGTCTAACAAAATAATTAATAGTGAAATTGTTCAGACATTCAGAGCTAGTCGCTTTTATTTTGAATTTACCGTTTTCGCGAGATTTCTTAGTGAAGTTTTGCTTTTACAATAAAAATTACATAAATAATATTTATCAATGTGTTCTGTAACTGTAAAATTGTACATATTTAATGTTTTTTAGCTAATACAAATGGTTACCATGCTGCATGTGATAAAATAAATTATTTGAACTAGTTTGTAATGTAGATATTATGTAATTAATTTAATGTAAGTTATTGTGGGACATTCCATTATTTCTGGAACTAGTTAGGTATAAATGGTTAGTAAATTGTGATACTGTTTTTAATTGTAAAAATTAATTTAGACTATAACACATTAAGTTAATATCAAGTTACTAAGTACTCTTCGAGGGTAAACGATACCTAAGTTAATATGATAGTCGGTTTTTTCTTTTAATTTCACATGTCAATGTTTGAACGTTGACATTGATAAGATACTATGAACCAAATTAATAAATTGATTTGCCTAAATTTCTTGTATAATTTGCTCGATATATAGACATCAATCAAGCCAATAACTCCATAATTCAATCTAAAATATACGATTTCTTAATCCGCAGCCCTACCGCCTATCTCAAAGCGATCACTCGCTATCGCTTTCGTAACAGAACAATTATAGTTCTAATGTCACGTGTGTCATTAAAACTATTGTTCTAATATCACGAAAGCGATAGCGAATGATCGCTTTGGGATAGGCGGTAGGGCCGCCGCTCTTCAGATCTAGTTACTTATTTTATATGACATATAAAAAAGTACGATTACTATAAAATAAAACAAAATATTCAATTTCAAACATACATATATTAGGGAAGATAATGTTATCATTTCAAAAAAACAAGAAAGGAGTAGCCGCAGTAATAGAATTTGTAACAGCTTACATTAATAGACACCAGTATCAAGAAACGGTTTAATAATATAGCCTACATTTACACGAAGGAGAGATAGAATACACATTATAAATTTTGACTAGAACCACGAACACAACAAAAGATCTATTGCACATTTAATAGCCTAAAATCTACTAGCACTGGTTTTGAACCAAAAGAATTTCACAAATTCTAAGCCCGACAGTCGATAAGCGAAACAGTTCTCTAACTACCCACGGATCAACCAACTAACAACAAAAGAGGGAAGATCACTAAATAATCTATAAATACATTACATGATACTCCAATGCACATCCCCATCCCATTATTTATATTAATAAGCTACTAACATGAATTGATGAAGGTATAGTTAATACATCAATCTTCCATATTCACAATAACTATTACGAATCGTTGTTCTATCAGTAAAATAACTACGTGCCATACAACATTTCCCTTTCATTGATAATACCTATTTACTATTGATATTACATTAATATGATTTTAATCTAAGTAATTACCATTATTTTTATATCCAGGATACTAAAGAATAGTCAGGTGCCTACATTAGTTAACTATTTAAGATATAGACAAGATCTTCTTGCCTACAAATATTTCAAAAATATTAATACATTAATCAAGTCAACCTTATCTACTGAAAACATTCAAATATCGATTATTCTAATTTACGAATATTAATGACTTACTGTTAATCGTACATTACCTATTATTACTCTACATATTTACATCTATTTTTAAAATAGGCCTGATCGAAACAAAATATTGCCACTTGCATAGAAAATAATAAGTATTAAAGTAAGTACATATTTACTGTAGATTATTTTATTTAATATATATACCTATTTCAGATTTTAATTTCTTTATTTTATATAATTATGATAACTAAGCAAATATGCCATTAATGACTTTGTCTAAACCATACAATGTACATAACACTTAATACTAGCTAAATTATTAAAGCCAGGATGAAAAAAATCAGGCCGGTGAAATTAGGTTTATGGTAAACTTAATAAACGCAAATATATATTTTATATGATTTATTATCCACATTGGAGAAGTTCTTGGGCACAGTCTATCAGAAATGATAAAGCCAAGTTGGAAAATGTTGCATAAACCTAAATTAACTGACGAAAGCGACTATTTACAGCAGTATACAGGCTATGAAAGCAATCCTTACGCGTGAGTCTAATCAATAATTGACAAATCAGTGCTTTCATATAAACAGTACCTACTAGTTAAAAGCTTTCACATTCATAAAGATGATAAAATTCCCGGCAGAAAAATGCATATGGAGCTATGGAAATAGAATCAGCTTGTTTCAATTATGTAAAACGTTATCTCTATTATACTTTTGAGGTTCCCGTTTACCGCTGATATATTTACGGAGTTTTTAAGATCCCAAAGCTTAAGACGACATGATTGTATCCTACAAAGACATACGTCCTACTTTAGGTTGACAGTTCAGAGGCCCAATTCTGCTAATAAGTTACAGCCGAATCGAAACCACACCCCGGACACTCCATACAACGTTCGCAAATCAATTACCCTGAGCAATTACCTATTACTACTACATAAGCAAATGACGTTTCTACACGCGCAAATGTGTGCGTGGAATCTAGTAGGGCTGAGTGCGCGGTTATCAATCGAAATGACGCGAGGAGTGCAGCGACTGTCTTCTCTTTTATCCGCATAGCGCTGTCTCTGTTATCGGCCGGCGCTCGCGTCGACTCGTTCGAGCGATCGCGCGCGCCCTTGTTTATTGTGTCAGTGATGTCTACAACGAAGTGCCGGGTGGGGTGAGGTATTTGAAATGAGTGCGGGGAGGTGAGTGGCCGTTCTGTACGTAGTACTATTATCTATTCTGTGTCGAAACTAAACCGTTGCGATCGATCAATCGTAGCGCGCATATTGCCATGCAATTGTTCGATGACGTGATAATGTGGCGTTCTGGTTGGTCGATCGCAACGGTTTAGTTTCGATTCAGCTGTAACTTATTAGCAGAATTGGGCCTCAGTTACCAGAAAACCATCCAACATAATTGTTTTAACAACTTTTGGTTGTCAACGTTCTATGAAGCCAATACTAGCCGATTATCTTATTTTAAAGCTCGATGTGCAATATTACTGCCAGGTCTGTTATTGGTAAATATTAAACTTAGATGAGCTCCTTGATTATTTTTAATACGTGCAAATATAGTCTAAACAGGTACCTAGTTGTTTTTATTGCGTTCAAATTTGTAAGACCACATGTATCCTACAGTTCAGTTGGCAGAAACCGTCCAACATAATTGTATTAACAGCTTCTATATAGTTGATATGGGGCTGTCAGTACTTCGTGCGATAGAGGCAACGTTCTATGAAGCCAATACTTGCCGATTATATCATTCCAAAGAGCTCGATGCGCATTATTTACTGCCAGGTCTAATATTGATTAATATTAAGTTTAGACGAGCTCCAATATCGTAAACTTTTATTTTTTTAATACGTCCAAAATAGTCTAAATAGTCGTTTTTATTGCGTATTACTATTTCATATTCTACGTTATTAAGCTTCATACTGATAACAACAACAATATCAATGAATTTGAATTAATTATGGGGAAACAGAAAGTAAGTAAGAAATTCTATAGAGTGCTTAAAATGGAAGGCGGATTATAATTTTGATTATCTCCCTTCATAAATGTGAAACCTTAATATACCGAGGAATATACTAGAATTATCTAGATACTTATTATTAAAAAATAATAAATAACAAGCAAATAATCACAATACAGTTTCTCATCACAACTGACTTTTATCCATCAGTCAAGTTCATCATAATTAAGAAAACTTTAAAAAGTTATTGTCATATCAATACACAAATTACTGAGCAAATTTATGTACTTTATCTACAGTAAAACCCTATGGGATAAATATCTATATACAAAAATATTGTAAAGGTGTCGACTGTCCATATCGAATAACAATCGCCGATGTAGAGAGACAGTCAGCAGCTTTATATACCTAAAAAACAGAAATTATACAAAAATATATAAAAAATTTAATTATGAATCTAGTTTGAAATATTATTGTCCTTAAGCACTAAACAATTTCAAAGTATCAGTGATACATCAATATTATTTCCTTAATTATTGTTACAGCTACAGTTCGCTTCGTGAAGCTTTATTGTCGACACAGCCTTACAGAGTGAGATCACCCCATATACCTAAAATTATTGTCATTAACCCTATAATGTAATATTAATTAAAACTAATTATTATCATTACATTATTTTCTACATTATGAGATATGGATTACGGTTAACCGATTTTTGCAAATGTAAGAGCATTTTTACACGGCGTATCTTCTGAGCGCTATACACATTATAACACTTGTCATGTCAACGCATTCAACTCTCAGTGAGCGAGCCATTTGTAACGGTACCGATCATGCGTAACCTAAAAATCCTAAAAGATTTTGATTGGATTTCTAACATAAGTAAAATTAACAAACTTGCCAAACAAGCAGTCTGCCCACCTGGTGGTAAGTGGCTACAGTTGCATACAATACACGAGGTTCCTATAAGACTTGCAAATGACAACCGCCACAGGGACGCCGACGTATGTTGCCAACTTGTAACTTATGATGTCACGTCACAGTACCCAGTAATTTCACTGCCTGTCTTACCCTTCATACCGAAACACAGCAATGCAAGCATCGCTGCTTGGCGGCAGAAATAAGTAAGATAGAGGTACCCATGCAGACGACTCTGGTACAGAGTCTCCCTCTGGTATATTGATCTAAATAATCATTACACTTAATGTGCTGTAATTAAGAATTTATTGTCTTTGACGATGACACCTTTTATCTATGACCTGTGATCGTTCACAATAAAACAATGATAGGTTACTGCGGGTATAAAAAAGAGTACCTTCCATAAGAATTCACTAGAAAAACTCACTAGCTCTTAGCCAAAAAACACCGGCGCGCCGTGTGAAAAGGCTCTTACACAAGATTTTGCTTCTATAACTTCTTTTATATTGATCAGTTCCGATCGGTTCAGATCGGTACCTTGATTATTGTATCTGAGTTGGAGTCGTGTTATTGTCGCTTCAGTGACGACAAAGCTCAAGATGTTTTGGTGCTCTTTTTCTGTTGTTCTTAATGGGTGCCTACCATGATCGCTTATAGCGAGGTTAAAACAATATTGAAACAGAGACACCGCTGTTGCTACGTATAGCGCCATCCCGCTCTCAGCGCCGTTTGAACATTCTTTTAATGTATTCAGCTCCCTAACCATAAGCGTTCATGGTTAGGTAGCTGAATACCTTGAAAATCATCAGCTTAATTTTATTTGATATTCAAGCCGCTGTTGTTAATAAATACAAATGCTCGGTGTGTCACGGCCGTTTTATGAACTTAAAGACTTAAAATGGCAATACAATATTTTAAATACATCAAACATTTTATGCCAGCAATCGCGAATAAACAGGATAGTTTGCATTTATTTCAAATTAGATTTTTAGTATTAACAGACTTTTTTTCTTTTACTTTATTTAGAGACTTACAATGTATGCCAGTCCCATTGTACCTTAAAAACATACATTTACTTAACATTAATCAGTAGGTATTTATTTTTATTAACAGATATAAAACTGTTATTGATCGTATTATTATGATAGTTCCCGGTATTTTGTGCAATATTAGTATGGCAATAAGCTTTGGCAATTTCTTTTCAACTGGGTTTGCGATAAAGAAGATTCAATGCGAGATATTTAATTTTAATACCTAATAAATATTTTATTTCTTACAATGACCAGTGCACGCCAACAAAGTGCTCGGGAGATCTAATACCCTTCTAGCCATAAATCTTGGACATCGTGAAAATTATCATTAAATATGTCGAGTTTTGAAATGACGAAAACGAATCCTCTGGAAAATTCTCAAACTGAGTCAGTCACACTGCGGTCAAGCTTGAAACTCGGTATTTTATTTCCAAATCAGAAGATAGCTATGAGCTACCAAATTCTTTCAGCTTAGGTTTAAATGTAAAATATACACGATTTAATTATAAACAATGCACTCATCCCGACCTTATGTAAACATTCAGCACAAATCTATTTTAATTTGCAGTTGAAACTAATTACCCTAATATGCTGCTATTTGGTGAGTCCGGTAAAAGTGAGTCGCTTAGGTACGCTTTCTAATTTTAAGGAAATACATACAATAATTGTTGTTTATTTTTTTTACAAAAATAAGCTATTTAGTGAGTCTTTATTAATGATAAGCAATCATTACATAGACATCCAATCAATACTTTTAACTTTATCAAAATATTTTACAGCACAAAATTGACGGCGTAGAGACATTCAAAACAATGACTTGAAATATACTCTAATATTTTTTTATTCTAACAATTTTACAAAATATTATAAGTATATGAAAGAAATGCGCCTATTTTATGATATGAGGACATCACCAAAGCTTACATTATTTAATAACCGATGTGGTTAAATTATAAACCTCAAAACCTCCTTTTTCAGCTCAAGAGTAGGAAAACATACTTGTAGATAGAGAAGCATTTCGGCCGAACATAAAGCAATATTAAATTTAATAAAACTATTACCAATATGATAATTCCCACCCATGTCCAACAATCTACTCAAACTCTTTTCGACCCGTTATCAGCTAATTTTTATCCCTAGTGATCACAAGTGATTAAAATCTTTATTTATACCTACTTATTTCAATATCCTAATGTGGAAACATCTTCAAATGTTACTGCCACATATCTACTGTATTATTGTCGTTTTTGCAAGATTCGCCATTTATACATACTTAATAATAATTACAACTATGCTTATCTGTATTATTTTATCTTAATATATAAACACATCTTAATATCAAAGAAGGAATGAAATTTAGTTTTTTATTACTACTCTTTATACAGGTGTATTTAAGTGTGCCTAAAACACATCCTGTATTATTATTACACAAACGTTTAATAGTGCCGCTTTTGACAAAATACGACCAGTTTTTGTCCAAGCTTTTAGAATATTACATTTAAAAATGAAATTTTGCAAGTGCATGTGACGAAATGAAAAAAGAAATCGACGACTTAAACGATCGTTGGAAAATATTTTAAACGGAATTATCAATCTTGTAATGGTGAATGCAGTACAATCCATGAGATGTTGGATCCAACTATATGTTGTAAACGATGACCATCATTTTGAATAATCGATTAATTAGGTCTTGTAAATGTAAGATAAAAAAAGTATTTTGTCAAAAATGAGCCCTTTCATTTTGTATTTTGTCAAAAATGAGTCAAAAATGAGCCCAGTTTGCAATATGTCATTACTTCCCAAAATTTGGTTCTTATAAGCGACAACATTTGTTGGTGTAACAAAAATACAGGATTTTTTAAAATCAAGTGTTGAGTGTTTTTGTAAAAAAAATTTTTTTAAAAATCTGATAATGCAGTTTTAGTTTTTATCAAAATCTGTCCTTGTGTATTTTTTGATATCTGTAATAGTTTCGGATTTGACCTCCCAGGCACACTTGAAAAATTCAACCTGTATATCTGGGCTAAGTAAGACTATCTATGATTCCTACATTATGTAGGTAGATAGTAGCATAACAAATGATAATATTTATGTCAGTCCAAACCGCACTTAATAGTGCTGTCTCAGTCAAATTTTAATTATTTGTTAATATTTTATGTGCATGAGCATAACTGTGCTCTAGTAACGAGTGAGTTAATTCAATTTATTGTCTTTTTTTTAAATCCTACTTTCAATTCAGTGAGGGTCTAACGAGTGTTTGGTCGTCAAAGTTTTAATTAATTATTGTCCATATTGTCCCGTCACTGTCAAAATTATGTCGAGTTACTCTTTTCCAATAAACCTTATATTAAAGGCGAAAGAATAACTAAACAGCCCATTGATATTATGGATATACTTATTATTATTTTCAGGCATGAGAGTTAAGATGAGGCATTACGGACACAAAACACTGTAAATTGATTGCAAAAAGGTGAGAAGAAATTAGTGTTTGCAAATTTTGTATGATTGATGTCATTTAATACAGTGATTTTTAATAGAAACAGCAAAAAAATCTGCAGACTACGTATATAATATGTTCAAATAGTATATAATATTTTCAGAGACTGCTCTCCTATTTCCCAAAAATACCTCCATTCGACGAACTTACACTTTTTAATACATTTTAATAGTAGTTTTTGATGTAATCACGGCAAGTATGCCAGATGACAGTTTCGTGCGTGTGTCAAAACATTAATGAAAATAATGTTAAATTTTTGTTAAATTTTACTGTACCAAAAATAAAAACAAAAAAATTGTATTTGCTAATTAATCAGATATTAAATTTGCAGATAAGAAAAACACTAGTGATTTCACGCTCTTTTTAAAATGATGTGCCAACTTATATGCGATAGTCTGTAATAATCAGTCAACGAGATGTCTTTACATAGTTATGTTAATTATGTTATAAATAAGATATTAATACTCTCGTGCCAGCTACGTGCAAAACACACTGTTTTAGGATTTTTTGTATTTTAAGAATTTAATTATTTTTATACTTAGTCGTTCATGTATCATTTCAATGATACCTGACAAAATGAAGAAATCTTATTAGATCTTAATAGTATATTTACATCTACACCGCAATATAAATTTTAAAGGATAAAATAATATTTTGTGCATTATATGATTGTGCTTGGGATTAAAAAGCATATTTACAAATGATAAGTACCTACTCTAACAACAAGACCGGTATTTTACAAGAAAGATTAAATCTAAGTATCTACAAATTACTAATGATATTTTACAACATAATTTTTAGTATCACAACTGTAATGTGGATTTATTTTTAACTTAAAATTAAAACAAAAGAAGAATAATGTTTCTATCACACTCCATTTTTCCGTAAAACTTTTGCATTTGGGTTGAGCGTTGGTGATTTCTTCTGAAGATAAGTCTGTTTCTGTGTACTTAATACTTATCGATGTCTTTCAAGATGTTCACGTTTCGTATGTTCACTTATAAAAAAATAATGTAAATCATTCACTTATAAAAATTATACTTAACATATTCAAGAAGAAATCAATAGTTTTAAAAACTAATAAACCGGTGAATTTTATGAACAAATAAACACAAATTAAAACTTAACGGTTTAATAAATCGTAATAATTAGAAAGATTTCTTCGTGATTGGAAATAGGCTAACAATCAAACTATGATACATTAATAACATACACTATTACTTACTCTATTAACGACTAAAACCACGATATTATTAAACGTCATGTAATTCAAGACGTATTTTTTTAAATTTACTTATTCAATGAAGGGAAATGTTCGTATTTTAAATTATAGTGGTGAGCTTAAAAATAAAATATTTGTGGTTAAAAATATTGTTTGTTACCTACTTATTGCTTCGAAAAACACAATAAGTAGGTACTTTGGTTTCAACTTAACTGTAAAATAAATTACCAAGACAAGCTTACACAAAAAGTAATGACAAGCCAAAATAATACCTACCGTTATACAATGGCCGTAATTCGCTGGAATTTAAAAGCCATTTATTATTTAATGGAAAAAAAAATATATTTCCTATCCAAAAAACTAAACTCGCAGACAATAATTTTCAAATGATTACATTACTTCCCCCCACAAAACATTTTAAATTTCTACATCTATCGTAGATATAAGTAGGTACATTCATAATTTTAAATTGGATACAATACTAAACCTTGAACAATTAATTACTTATTTAAATATTTATAACAATTATACAACAATTTCATTAAACGGCTAGCTTAGTGAGATTTAGTAACAAGTTATTGAAATAAAAAATTACTAACGCAAAATTAAATAGATTTTCATAAAAATAACATTATGTTACGTCCAGTTACTACACAATGTTTTCTACATAACTGTGATATTCGTGATTTGTACTAAAGAAGGTTATATAACTTAATGATCAATTTCCAGATCGATATATGTTTTTTTATATGACACTTAAAGCGCTGATTTTTGATATGCAAATATAAACGTATTTACATCTGTACAACAATATGGAAACCAATAAACGTCTTTGTCCCGTATAAGTTACAATATAATTTAGCTAAATCATAAATTTTAAATTAACCACATAATGACTAGAAAATCTAAAACAAGAATTATTGTACAATCACAAAAAATCACTTTCATAAACACATTTTATAGGTACCTACACAATTTAGTTACAATTTGATAATTTAGAATACAGGAACACTATTTTTAATGTGTCGTTAAAACAACATGATAACAGGTTAAGCTATTGAATCGGAAAAGTTTTAAATGTATTCTCCTACCTATCTAAAAAAGAGGAGCCGCACACAATTCCTTGATTCTCGGAACCGGCACCTGTTAACAAAGCTATCATTTAGAATTGGCGAGTGAAAAACTCCATCACTTGCTTTAAAAATGTAATTTTCGAGAGTCGCTAATATCACTGTCTTTTTGCGAAATTAGACCTCGCCCGCCCCTTGATTGTGTAAGCTCTATCGCGAGCCTTTTTGCGAAATTAGACCCCGCCTGCCCCTTGATTGTATAAATTCTATCGCAATCGCTTATAATTTTGACAGTCAAAGTGCATCCATTGCTATTTTTTATCAGATAGTCTTGTACACAGAGTCTTGTATTGACGCCGCAGTGACTATAGTTATTTCAAGGCGATCGTGATAGAGTTTTTCTTAGACAATAACCCCGGCTTAGCACTTAGGCAGCAATGTTGTTGTACACTCTGCTAAGAGTGTAATATAAACTAAATTTTAGGGTTAAATTGAACCTTTATAGGATTATTTTGTTGTCCGTCTGACCATCTGTCTTTGTGTTAAGACCCTTTTTTCCATGAAACGCGTAGAGATATCAAACTGATATAAATATCAAATAGAAATCCTACTCGAGGTAAAGTTTCTTTCAGCTATGAAAAAAATAAACTTGTATGTCAACGCGATCAGAAGATGACTTTCGTTGAATTCTCGAACTGATAAGTTTTTTTCAAATCTGTGAATGCAGCTTTTTTTCACAAAAATCAATGCCATGGTTCCCAGGAACAGTAGGCCTATTATGGATCTTTCATCGTATGACATGGTATAAATTTTCAGAGAAAGCAGTCATGAAATGATTCATTTGGTATTACCCATCTCCAATGATATCATCACTATGGCATAATTTAATTATACCATCGTGTTAGAATGAACGAATGATAAAAAATCTAACCGAAAATCTTATGTTTCGTTTTGCATAATGGTTTCATCTGAAAACCATGAGATCGGTAAAATGCTTGCTGATATTTGTCTGCCTTATAGTTTCAGTCTTGCCCAAACTGACCCATCTGGCCCGTGCCGTATTACTTAAACAAGTTTCTACGAAACCTTCGGTATTTTCAATACACTGGCATTGCTCATCCAACACACATCTCAGCCGATATGCAAGTTCAATAAGAATTAAGAGAATGCGACGCATACCCCTGGCATCTAGTAGGTGCCGTCCTCGGTGGGGTCTTGGTATTGCTGCGCGGGCGGCTGCACCGGCTCGGCCTGGTAGAAGGCGCCGCTCACGAACGGGTTGTTGGGCACGTGGCGCTCCGGCGCCGGGGGCCGCGGCGGCGCAGCGACCGCGCCGTACGTTGGCGGCTCCGAACCCTTCAGTGGCACTGACGGCTTCTCCATCTATGAACAGAGTGGTCCATTTGTCGTTTAAAAAACGCGGGAAAAGGGCTTTATATTTTCCTTTCCTTTGGTGCTGTAGGTAGTAGTATCTATGTATTTGGTTAAGTAGGTACAGTGTTTTAAAGGCAACGTGTTTTAGGTACCAGTTTATTACTTCGCGTAGAGGTGTGCAGTGTCTAATAGAGTGAAATATAATTGATATTTACGAGTATTATTACTTCCAAAACTAAAATAAAAACGAAACCTTTTTTAAAGTAAAATAACTGTAGGCAAATATCTTACTATCTCAATTTATAATAACCTAGCTATTGCTGTTATAGCTCTAATTGAAGTCAGTTGATATTTCGAAAGAAATTAATTTGTCAAAACTGCTAAGATGCTACACAATAAAATAAGTAATAACGGTTTTACTGAAAGTGAGGATATTAATAATTATTATAATTGGATTGTCATCGGAACTAAAAGTGTACACCAAATGTCAGGGGCCTTATCATGATCGCTTATAGCAAGGTTAAAACAACATTGAAACAGAGACACCTCTTGCTGCGTATAGCGCCATCCCGCTCTCAGTGCGGTTTCAATATTGTTTTGGGTAATCATGGTTAGGGGGCAGTTCAATCGGACACTGGCAAGTGGGTCTTTAACTTACAAGATTTGACCCAAACAAATAGGGCTAGCTAAATAAAACCGTTTAAAAAAACAGTTTTCTAGAAATTATTTTGCATTGTTACAAATATCCTATTGTTAAAATTCAAAAGCATAGTTTTATAAGAATACTACTCATGACTTCTTGAAAAGGAAAGGCTCTTTACATTGAAGTTATTCATAACTGCATATAATCCTGAAAGACCGTAAAAACTTACAAACGACGTTTCGTGATCGCCGACAGGCTTCATGGGAGTGTCATTAGGTGCTGTAGGCTCTGCCCACGGCTGTAGTTCTCCCGACGCAAATATGCCGTATATCGTGATGCCTATGAAGTGAACCGTGGCCCCCATCAGGAACACTGCGCGCCATTCGGTTATGGCTTTCTGACGATTGTTCTGGAAAGAATCATTTGAAGCTATTAGTCAAAACGTGCTACGATATTTTCGTCATTTATTTATCTAAGGAACTGTTCAGAAGGAAGGAAAGGAAGGATGCAGAAGGTAGAGAAGGAAGGATTCAGAAGGAAGGAAAGAGAGGATTCAGAATGAAGGAAAGGAAGGATTCAGGAAGAAGGAAGGAGCCTGACTGTACCACTAAACTGACACGGAAAAAGCGCTAGGAGAAATGTCGAGCAAACTGTAAGTATATCCTTAATCGTTATTACACTAGCTTCGATATATTGAGTAACCCGTATTTAAATTTACGGCTTATATTACAAGATAAACACTAACAAGTCGAATCTAAACTTTATATTGTAATTTGAAATCTGTATTATCTTTTTTTGTAGTTAAATAAGTCGTTACCTAATCAAAAAGCGTCTTCCGTCTTCCAGATGTTCCTATAAAGACTGTTGTGAATATTCCCACATCACACTTCAAAAATAGCACGTTAACCATCGACTTTTTCTTTTACACTTATACAAGTGAGTAATTTTCAATAAATACTACTAGTGGGAGAGTGCACCAGAGTCATCTGCGCGGTACCTAGATGTAGAGGTACATAGAGGTTGTATTAATGCCGTAAAAAAAATTTTACGTATATTTCTTTGGTCGTAGACGTAATTTTGGAATATTCGGCTTAGGACAGATTCTGGTTTGTTCAGATTCTGGAAATGGCAGATTCTTTTTATGGCAGACATTTTATTGTGAACGATCGCAGGTCATAGATCGCATTTGTTGTCTTTTTTTTCCTTTATTTGTCTAATATAATACAATATACTTAAATAATACAGTATATTATAAACTATATAAAGTTGCACCTATTAACACCTACAAGTCTATATAAAAAGGTGTCATCGTCAAAGATGATTCTAAACTACAGCACATTAAGTGTAATGATTATTTAGATCAATTTAGCAGAGGGAGACATGGGCACCTCTATCTTACCTGTTTCCGTCGTCAAGCAGCGGTGCTTGCATTGTGTGCTTGCTGTGTTCCGGTTTGAAGGGTAAGACAGGCAGTGAAACTACTGGCTACTGTGACTTGACATCTTATGTCACAGTGTATGGTCTATGGTTTGATTGATAAATCGTGGATAAATCCATGGGTATATTGTTTGATAAATCCATGGTCTATGTAGAGTTGTAGATTTGCAATTCTTACAGAAGCCACGTGTACTATTATAGGCGACTGTAGCCACTTACCACCAGGTGCTCGTTGCCGAACTTAGTTGTATAAAAATACTTATACATTCTATTCCCTGCTCGATTGCATTGTCAAACTCGTTCTTGACCAGGCCAATGATCAAATATAACGCTCGTGGGATTTAATATTGCAGTCTTATACAATGTTTAATTAAATATTAATCCCTAAAGATAATGTTTTTATGGCGACACATAAATTTGAAAAGAAGCTACGTTCGACTAAACTATAATCAGTGAACGCATAAAATATTGTATCGAGGCATTGCCATAATTTCTTTGGAACAAATAATGCTCAAAGAAAGGTTTTTGAATAACAATAATGCAAACTTATACCACTTAGGGCAAGCTCACCCTTAGCATTCAAAGGCGTTACCGTCGGCAGCCTCGTAATAAAGTGGCCGCGGTAACGCATCGCCGCTCACCCACAAAGCTCATTCGATATTCCGAACGCGTCATTCGCGCTGCGATTTCTTTTTCAAATTAGCCACAGTCGAGTGTCCTTTTTGTTTCGCGAGCGATGGAAGCCGATACATAGGCAGGGGAGTCTTTGAAGCCCAAGTACTGTATCGCATTGCGCAACTGAAGTGAATTTTATTGCTTTGAAATATTGGAAAATACGCCCACATTTTTTTGATAAACACACATTTTTTTGATACTTCAAATCTTCTTACAGGAAACAAAAAGCGAAAAGACGCGATTGATTTCCAATAAAAATCATAAAGGTCACGCCATCCATAAAAAGTGTACGTATTAGAAAAGTCTCTTTATAAACGAGTATTTTTTATTTCTTAAAAAATATTCAAGACTATTGAAATTATGAAAACAATACAAATATGAGAGACTTCATAGACAAACCTGTATGAAACAAGTTTTAGGAAATGTCAATTTTAATTCAAATTATAGCCTCAATTTAAATAATTAAGAGAAAATTGAAAAATGTTTTAGAGTTATAAAAATATCATATTTTTCCACATCTTCAACTTTTCTCAGCGAGCCAGCTTCCCTAACAAAATGGGAGGAATTTATTAGCAAAATTTCAGATTTTGGAGCAAAAACCCCACCAACATTTAAAATTTCGCGACAATCAATTATTTCCCAATATAAATCGTATATTCCGGTAATAATCTGGTGAATAAGTCTTGGGGGAAAAAAGGTACCTATACGCAATATTACATATTAAGTGAAAATACAGAGTGATGGCAAACTTAAATCGTATACTTAAATGATACAATTTCGTATTATTAAACCTTCTCGATAAACGAAGGACAGGTTTCGAAGTGACGTAAATCTAAGTAGTAGAGTGATTAGAAAATCTGACGTTTAGCATTATAAACTTTGGAAATTTTTAATTAAAAATTAACTGTAATCAATTTTTTTTCCATTTTGGATAATCTTCTCACACTCTTCATGATTTTGATGGCTTTTCTTGTACATTCAATTGTCACTGCTTTAGTTGTGGTATTAATTCATTTTCCTCTTGATAGGGCTAACTTTATTTTAAGCTATTCTTCATTAGGAGGTGATTGATAATTGATGCGAACGTAACATTTATAAGTTTAGCACAACTTATTCTAAAATTATCAATTTGCATTATACACGGTGTTTCATAATAACCAATAAATAATCAATGCGTTATCTAAAACTAATTATTAATATATCTATACTAATATTATAAAGAGGAAAGATTTGATTGTTTGTTTGTTTGTATTGAATAGGCTTAGAAAGTACTGAACCGATTTTGATGTAAGTTGGTATAGGGATAGTTCGAGACCAGGGAAAGGACATAGGGTAATATTCCTACGGGAAAACAAAAAAAACGCGGGCGAAGCTGCGGGCGGAAATCTAGCATTTAATATAAATAAGAGTAAGATAGTACGGATTATTCCACTTTAAGCTTCTGGGTGATATCACCCAGTTGATCAAATTCCACATTTTTTCTTATAAAATCATCCGACACCAAATCACCTGGGTGACCAAATGCCACATGATTTCTCTCTTCCTCGCTTACACAAGGTAAGGTATCTACTGTATTACATTTGGTTACTTACAATAAATTTTACGTCTCTTACATTGAAATACAGGAAAGTAATATGTTAATGAAAAAAATTGCTCTTGCTAATTAAAACTTCTTTTCTTCATTATTATGTTTGTATTAGAACAAAGAAATTGAAGGTACCTGGTGAATCAGAACGATCAAGTTAGCCTTATCAGGAGAATGAAGCGAAGAAATAAAATCAATCTAGGGTATGTTTTGATAAATAATAATATACATATACGAGTACTATATCAGGTGATTTTAGAGGATATAATAAAACTAATGTGTAATTAGATGACCCGGAGATTTAAGGAAACAACATAGGTGAATTAAAATCATGTGAAATTAGATCACCCAGGTTTTTAGAACACAAAACGATAGTACGTACCCGTTCTTGTGTCATGTAGTCAATGACAATAGGCACTAGAAAGCCGGCTATAGTTCCAATTCCGTTGGACAGCCCCATTAGGATGGAAGCGTACCGCGGTGCAATGTCCAGGTGGTTCACATTGTAGCCTGATATCGCAAAGCCACTAAACGCCACTCCAAGGGTCAACTCTATGGTTGCGACGTACTGCAACAAAGGTAGGCTAAGTTATTATTTACACGACATACAGCATTAAAAATGCCAATATATTGTGTAATCGAGAAAGAGTTTAGAAATTTAACTAGATGTAGTACTTTTGCAATAATTACTACAAAATTCTTGCGAAAATGATATAATGATGTTAGTACTGTCATTATGTGATGCAAATTCTTAAAACTCTTGAAGATTAGTACACATGCTGATATTCATGTTGAAAATGTTGTTAATAAAAAGACAAAAATTCTGAGTCTAATGGATTCACTTCACATAAACGTCCCACTGCTGGTAACGGGTTTCTCCTCTGACAAGGAGGAATTGTTTTTTTTTACCTAGTCACAAAATGTTGTATGGTTGACTGTGGCTGCTCACTGGCCGTAATGATCCCGTGACGTCATAGGACCATTCGAGTGTCGCGTCTTTTTAGTTTCGATGGCCTCAGATATTACACGAAATTATAATTATCTCTAGAAATGGTCAAAACATCGCAACTCTTTAGCGCGCAAATGACTAAATACCAATGATCTCTAGGCGCGTGACGTCACACGCTGACGTCGCGTGGCAAGGAGCGAAATTATTTTTCTAACCGCAACTTTAATGTCCTAAAACTTCTTTATTTGTAGAGTTATTTTCATTATTCCCTGACGTTTTAGTTTCATTTGACTTAAATTTTAATATTACAGGAAATAGTAAATTTCTTTATTGAACTCAAACTCAAACTCAAACTCAAAAATCTTTATTCAATATAGACCTTTACAGGCAGTTATTGACGTCAAAATAAAAACATAAAAATCTTCAACCAAGAATCTAATTAACTAAATTATTTAATCCTTGTATGTACACACACCCCAACTATTATTAAGATGTGTGCAAATACAAGTCAAATGAAAAAAAAAAAAATTGACTCTACACCTGTTCGGAAATTGGGAGAGCCTTCTCAAGAAGAACAGGCAAGAAACTCGGAAGGTCTTGTATTTTTTTTGTCTCCTCTTTTAAAATGCCAACATTACAATATTATATTTCACAAACATTTTTTTAAATAATATAGAAATGCCTGTCGGTGTGAGTGGAACAGTTACTCGAATGAAATTTATCCCACTAT
Source organism: Schoenobius gigantellus (assembly GCA_963935595.1). Lineage (NCBI taxonomy): Eukaryota > Metazoa > Arthropoda > Insecta > Lepidoptera > Crambidae > Schoenobius > Schoenobius gigantellus. The sequence goes on from OZ012541.1 coordinate 21,342,914, forward strand.
CACAAAGTGTTAACACCCTTTAAACGTCAATTATCACATTTTTTGTCAATCCCAAGCAGTTTTATCTGTCATATAATCAGACACTTTATAATATGCTTTTTTCATAAGTGCGCCCTTGATAGCGACTTTAAATTTATTCAAGTTAAGTGCTTTAATATTATTTGGGATTTTATTGTAGAAACGTACACAAAGGCCTTTGAAAGAATTATTAATTTTTTTAAGCCTAGTATTTGGTAACGCTAACATATTCTTTTGCCTAGTATTTACTGAATGAATATCACTGTTTTTACAAAACGAATGTATATTTTTATGAACATATACTATATTCTCGTAAATATATTGCGACGCGACGGTCATAATACCAATTTCTTTAAATTTTTCTCTCAAAGAGTCGTCGTCGAGGGATACCTACTAATATCTAAGGGGATTCCGTCAAATCGCATTCGCGAAATACAGAGAAAACTTTACGCAATCGCTTTGTGTGTCGAGATGTGGTAATTGGCCTACTGCACACGCTGGTCAGAAACTTGATGTGGGGCTTTGTTCCGAGTTTTCCACATTTTCGCAGAGATGTGATAGCAGTATACTCCATTTGTCCTTTTACGACCTTTCTATATCCGCTATCGCACGTCCTTATACACAGCAACATTGTATACTTTTTGGCGTTAAGGCAGCCCTTATGTCACTCGTAATAGCGACGATTTTCGTAATACAAATGTTATACAAAGTTTGACATGTTGCTAACTAAAAATTTTATACATTGTAAAAATGTTATGAAGTTAAACTAAAAAGAATTTACTAGAAGTTTGGCATAAAAGAAAATATGATCAACCTTGTTATTGGCATAAGCCACAAGCACGAAGAAGAAGGCTTCGAGGCCAAACCCGCCGCAGTTGAAGAGCTTGCGGACATTGGTGGTAGTCATAATGTTGTTTTTGCGCAAGTAATCAGCCAGCATACCGCCGATCGGTACCAATGACGTCATAATCAAATGGGGGATAGCACCGACGAACCCGGACTGAAATACAAGTAAGTAATGTATGTAAGTCTAAGATACAAAAACAGAATAAAACTAGATAAACTTAACAATTTAAAAAGCTACACAGTATAAAAGTTAATGCTGTAGTATGGATAAGTATAAACTACGTAAACTTATCCTGTGAAGAGATTTCTCTACAAATATGTTGCTTTTCAGCAAATGTATCTATCTATTGTGTGATAAGTATAGTAATATTTTCTGAAAGGCTTATTATTTAATGTATGTTGTTTTTGAACAACTACTCATATAACAGTCATTCTCCTAATCATAAAAGTCGTAGGAAAATCATGTGGTTTCAGATTAAACATGAGTCACGATATATTAAAGTTTTACTGTAATCAAGATTAATGTCTTTAATTTTTATTTTAACAAAAAACATGAATTAGGAATCAATACTAATCACAAAATACCTCAGTAATCTGCATGTTGAACCTGCTGTTGAAGTATGCAGATTGAAATATGACTAGTAAGCAGAAATTCCAAGTTCTGCAGAAATTCGCCACGATTATAGCGTATACCTAAAAAAACACAATAATTGAAATAATAAATACTTATACTTATAAATTTTGCAACAAATTCAATAAAAACGACCTCTATAGTTAACAACAACACTTCATCCATATCGAAAACAATACAAAATTAGTGAAATAAATTGTGTAACACTGGTAAACTTGAAAGTTTTAAAGTGACGTTTAATTTTATGCAAAGTATTTACATTGATGCGAAATCTTATTGATTTTAGTATATTTACTTTTTATAAAATTAATGTCACTAATATTATATTTGAAGTTTTATGTCACGAAAATACAATGATTTCGTTAAAGCACAAATGGTGATTTAATTGATTTTAGGCAACACAAACAAGCATTCACACACCTACTCGTAAATGCACGATCCTTCGAGCCGGATATTCGTAAAATTGTTTTTAATTTTTTATACGGGTCTTCTTGTAGTAACAGCTACCTAATTTTGTATAAATTGAAATACACAAAAATATACCGGTGGCGATGTAGCGAACGCTTTCCATGGAGTCGCCCAAAAGCCAGGCATTGCTGCTTGAGATGCGGTCCCCAGGGACTCTTCGATATATGCCAACTCCTTTCCAGAGATGTGCGGGTGCTTGCTCGGCCGCTCAAACACTAGCCATAGCCACATTGAGTACCTTAGAAATAAGAAAAAATCATAGGTTAGCTTTGAATATTTATGTGGCTCCTGGACAGAAGAAATACTGATAATACTAGGCTTTAAGATATTTACTACTGACCATGTATTCAATATGTAAATACTTAAAAATTGTAGCGACGATGAGGTGTACGTATATACGAGTACATACCTGCACTATTATGACGTAGTGCCTACATAGGTTCTACGTAATAATAATGCAGGTAGTATTTTTTAAATTAGTTGTTAGATGGATTTGTATACTTAATTTGTTTTTTAATTCCGCACTACAGATAATAGGTAATAGCAAGCAGCAGCAAAATAGATATGTACATAAATGACGTCGTAAAGAACATAGCTCTTTGTCAGTGTTTCCATAGATTATCATACAGTACATCAAGATAAATGACAGGCATCAGAAAACATCGGGAAACAATTGTCTCACTTATCAAAGAGCATTGACAAAAGGTAGTTTGGCCCTAAAAATAATTTACAATCACAAGGGCAGCTCTATATCGTTATACTGCCTAGATGTGTCGATCATTTTCGGAAACACGAAGATACCCGATACCCATTATTTATTTTGAAGTACTGTACATTGTACTGTACAAAGATCGCGCAGCATTGTGTAGCGGACATCGAAACATTGGTTACAGACTTAGAGAGTAGGCCTATCGCGTATACCATTGACTACCAATAGGTATGCAATAAAAATGCGTTTTGATAATAAATAAAACATAATATCTTACCAGATAACACCAGAGACGCCGTAGAAATAAAATGGTGCTTGCCACGCGATGTAGTCCGTGAGCAGACCAGACAACGGCATGCCTATAACAATGCCGGCGTAGGTGCCGCAGAAAGCCAGAGTTGCTAGCCGCGACCGCTCCAGCGGCGGAGCCCACATTCGCCAAATACCGTGGCAGGATGGATATGTAACACCCTGTTAAAGTAAGCCATTAGATATGTATTTATCGGTAATTGGAATTATAACAATGACAGTTGATAGTCATTGTCCCGATAGTCGTGTCTGGAAATGGGGAATCCATCATTTTATCGCAATTCCTTTCAACAATTTTCATTACCCATAAAACAAATCGCAGACCTTTTAATTCAATATTGACCAACAACCCTAGAATTACGTTACATCGCATTTTCGTTTCCTCGAATATTCATTATCTACAAACATAGTTCATCGTTATTTCTTTTCATGTTTTATACATTTTATCGAAATAATGTTACATCGAAGTTTTGTTACCCATATTTTTGTTTCATCGTAAGTTTCAGTTTGCAGAATAATGGAAACATGAATTTTTACTTTCAAAAAGTGATTGTATATGTATATGTAAATATGTAGGTATATGTAGAAACTGTAGGCGGGTCAAAAATAGGTAGCGAGGAGCGAAGCGACGAGCGTAGGTTTGAACATGAACCAAGCGCGCGAGCCGAGCGAGCGAAGCGAGCGTGCCGCGGCAGCGGCCGGCGAAGCCCCAGAAACGACTTTATGTGTATTCTCGACTTTATGCATACTTATTGCTTGTGGAAACTGCTAATTTTGAGGTTAGTTTTTTTTCAAATGTCAAATATCTCTGGAAGCGAATGCATCATTCGATGAAACGTTACTGCGATAAAAAGTTGTTATGTGAAAAAGTATTATGGGTTTCGATACATATTGTAACATGTTTTTACGAATAGTTTCATCGATAACTTAATACTTTTACGAAATGTAAGTTCGATATACCGTTTTTCTGGTAATCAAAACAACTTTAAAATATTTTTTAAGAAACGTTTTTCGATGATATAAAACAGCGATGATTAAAAATTCGAAGAATTGAAAAAAATATACCGGGTGTAACTGAACACCCCAATAACATTTAAGGGGCATATAAGTTAGATACTAAATGGACCTTCTGTGCTTGTCTGAGACCTGGAATTCCAATACTTTCAGAGTTATTTGATTTAAAACTGAATGCAAAAACTTTAAAATGACAACCATAATCAGCTCTTAACACAAAATATATTTAAACACAAAATGACACGTGATAGACGTGTGCGTAAATTCCTCGTACGCTTATGTAGAGCTGTCGGCACTTAATACCAAAAATTAATTAATTTAGTTTGTATGACGTAAGCGTAGTATAGTATTCCTCGTATGGTTACGTAGGGTTGTCGGCACCTAATATCAAAAAATATTTTATTTAGCTTGTATGGGAAATAAAGTAGGTTTGTTAGCCCTAATATTTTTCCTACAAAATCTCTACTTCTGGTGGATACATGCCCTTAAATGTTATTGGGGTGTTCAGTTACACCCTGTATATTAAAAATCGTGGAATAGTTTTCGGTAAAATGAAAATCGATATCAAAAAAATCTGTATTCTGATAGACACCCCTGGGAATGATCTAATAGCTAAGTCTCGTGACCAACATCTTGAGAGACCCTTGCTAGAGCCTGATACAATAGGGGTAATTCTTGGCACGGCAGGACTTGTGAGGGATTCCACTATCATTTTCCACAATAATATTATGAAACATTAAATCCATAAAAATCTTATTCGTATTTCCAGCTTTATTTATGGTAGTAGTCAACGCATATCCCTAATAATTACCTACCTACCTACGTAGTAAATAGTATCATAACAAAATATATCAGGCCTTTGACACAATGCACCTACCTAACCTTTACAAATATCTCGATGTATAATCGCACTAGAGATTCAGAGTATTCGATTTAATAGGATAAGCTTTGGTATTGAAGAATCAACTAAGCCGGGATGTAAGAGCGAGCAAATACGTAGCCATGGAGACCGAGGGCCCGATAATCCTGACGAGGCTTTGTACTTCGGAAACGATGTTAAAACTGTACTTGAGAGATCTTGTCGATATTCATATAATACGCAATATAACAAGGCGATATTATATAACTAAAGAAACTATATATTAATAACAAGTTAAAATGATGAGACGCAAAGTAATTTAAAAGTTGTAGTTTTCAATTCAGGTTCAACTTTTTTTGACGGATTCCGATATGGTTTATGTAGGTAGGTACGGCATTGCAAAACTAAGAAAATACGTAAACAAAGATAACGCCATATAGATTCTCAAGCCATGGAGCCAATAGTATTGGAATTGTTATCGTTGATAATAAATTAAACTACCTTTAAAAATTTAACAACTTTGAAAAACTTTTTAGTTAAGTACCTAAATAGTGGAAACTTGAAAATAAATAGTGAAAAACAGCTACAATGTCACATGGCATGTCAGTACGTCTAGTACGAGTTTTTAAAACGAGTAAACTACAATAGTTTTCGTTAGCTCGCCAAACTGTCAGTTTACGATGTAAACGGTAGTATGAGTTGCTCGTTTTGAATTCACGTTTAAACGATAGCGAGTTAGTTTTACTCGATCAGACGAACTTCACATTATATATTTATATCTCTCTTACACACATGTGAATGGAAAGAGACACGCGATTCTGTCACTGTGACGTTTTCTTAGCCGTTTTTATTACTTTAAAAGCAAGTTGAATGAAAGACAACATTAAAGTTTTTATTTGTTGTAAATTATATTATTTTATAATATCGCGGACAAGTCAGTCGCAATTTATTTTAATGATAATAAATTGTGTTAAACACTTTAGGAATGAAAATCGAATTAAAAATCTGGGTTAAATTATGTGTATTTATTAACACTTTTTTAAGGAATGGTGATTTGGCGGTAGCGCTGAGTAAAGTGTGTATCGGAGATACGGCTTAAAAATGATTGTCACAGCTCTCTTCATGCGCTATTTCGTCTTGCATGGTCCTCCATGCAAAGTTCCACCGTGCAGACATAATTTTAGTGTTTAGAAACACAAAAAAAACGTATTTATGTACCAAACTCACATAAAAATGTAAGGTGAGAACCTAAACTACAATAGTTTTCGAGTAAACTGTCAAACAAATGTCAAACATGTAACTCATACTGCCACACTATTCGAATACGTACTTATTGATCGAGTAGTTTATTACTTTGTAACTCATACTGTCAATTCTAGTTCATTATAGTTTCCGATAGAGGCGCTGGTGTGAAATGTATGGAAACAAAACTATTCGATCGTTCGAATCAGAAACTATCAAAACTCATACTAGACGTATTGATCTCTCTGCCTAAGCTGCAATGTTAGAGTAGGCCGTATGCTCGCTAGCCACCAAATGTTGTATCTTAATAATTGAAATTGTATCTAATGCAAAAAAAAAAACAAAATCTGAGAGGTAAAATAAAACGTATTGAGAAATAGACGAATTAGGAATAAATTTACAGTTTGGTAAAACAGAAAAGTAGTAAAATTGGATTGATTGAAAATTAGACCGATTATTCCAGGGGAATTCTAATCATACTACGTGGCAAACGACCACTTACTTTTTTTATATTTTCTCTTCATAAATAACAGTTGTTAATATGAAACGCCAGTTTTTTTCTATTTCTTCGTCGAATAAAAAAAGTATAGTTACATTACCATAAATTAGCAGCACCCTCTTTGTGTAATACCTTTATAATACGTATATACACGGTATTATGCAGAATTCAGTTTATCTAAAGTACAAAAGGAAGGGGCTTCGAATCCAAACGAGACGTGTCGTACATTCGATATGGATGTGGGGTCTAAAATTTTAAGCGCCTCTAATAAGCTTGATCATGCTCCGTCACGGACTGAATGCCAAATGTTGGAAATTTTCGACGTATGATTTCACTTGTTACAGGCAGTCCTCACCCTTCAACTGTCAACGGTCAACTGCCAGTGATAGGAATGTATCAAAACTGTTTAAGTGTCGACGTTTATATTTTAATACGCTCCCCAAAAAAATATCAAAAATCTTTTATCGTAATTAACATTGTGTTGAATACCTACTTATATTATAATTAAACCTATATCTTCATAAATTCTACTTACTTAATTTATTTTTTACTATAGTAATTTTAATTATTGTAAAAATAGCATAGAAAGTCTAAGTATACTTTTTTGTTTAATAATAGCCACTAAACAATAAAATTGTACGTTTTTGTTTCAAGGTATTCTGTTTAATATTTTTATAATAGTTCGAATACAGATATTATATATCCAGTCCAGCATTACTAAATCTTCGTAAATATGTTTCTGAGAAACAGTAAAAAAAATACTTTCTGAAAACACTTAAGAACGTACCTCAACAAATCCTTGAGCAACTTTCAGCATGACAACAGCAGCAGGGCCAACGGACATCGCTCCAGGTATAGCCATATTAAAAATAGCCGATGTTACGATTGCAGCTCCAAAGATTTTATTGGCTGGATACATCGATGCGAGAAATCCACCCGGTACTTGCGTTATTAGGTAACCGAAAAAATACGAGGCGTCTATAGACGACTCGACTTCCACATTCCATTCAAAAGGCGTTTCTTCCTTCACGCCACTCGTAGTCTGAAACAAGAACTAGTATGACCCTCTGCGGAAAGTTGTCAGCACTCTCCCAGCATTCCTTTTAATCTAGCAAAAGGATTCTTGAAACTTTCTCAATGAATCCCGGAGTTAAGTAGTTTGAACTAGTTTCGAACTCTTTACTCGCTTTTAAGCCTAAGTTATTAAAATTCCCGTATTCTACTATTATTAAAAAAGTACCTGCGTTTAGGATTGATTTGGAATTTTGACACAATTTACAAGTAAGCTATTCGTCATTTTCAATGTCATTCGTTCAAAATGCTAGAAACATTGAACTTACTTGAAGCTGACTTATAGACACTGTAAAATAAACTCTAACAATTAATAGGCTTACAATTTTAATTGTTAATTGAAATTAGATTGAATGAAAAAAAATACTAACATTTAGAACATTTTATAACATTTAATTCATTATTAACACATAATTTTCCTTTTTTGTAATAGTCGAGGTACTCGTTTCCAATTTTTCACCTATTATATTAAACTGGGATCGGTTTCAAAAATGACACGCCCATTTAGGTTAATCTGTGAATTTAAAAAAAAATCCCTAATCACTAATACCTTTGGAATTAAATCTGCCATACCTTTCAGATATGAATTAACAAATTGGTACGTACAGAATTTCATCTTCTGCCCTTACATGTTGTATTGATCTTAAATGGATTTGCAAAGACAAAACGAAGCGGACAAAACTAATAAACCTAGCTTGTGGTCAACTTACATTATGTTTCTCAGTCATCTTTAGCTTAGCCATACTCATGTTGCACCTCATGCCGAACATGATGCTGAACCCGAAGCAGGCCAGCAACGCCACTGTGTATCTTGCTGTCAGACACGGACATTCGGCGCGTACATATTTATCTGAGAAAAAAATATCTTAGTGAACTACTAGAAAGCGAGCTTCAACGTTATTGGCAGCTCTTAATCAAAAAAGCGTCACATGATACTAAGCAAACTGGTATCGCTGGCGCGGCAAAACATACATATAGTAGTTTTATTTTATTCACAAAAAATATAGTATCGCTTTATAAACATACAAAGAACACAACAGTTTAAGCAAATGTTAAAAAACCATTTAGCATAAAAATTATATCTAAACGATGGAGAACTTCGTACATAAACTGACTTGTTCTGACGTCTTTACATACGTAACAACCCTAGTGTAAATGAGAGCTCTCAAATCAGATTCGCGTGAGTTTTTGTCTAAACTTGCTTCGGGAAAGAGCTTATTAAGCCTAAACTTGCTTCGGGAAAGAGCTTGGAGCTTAAGAATTACTAAATTAATAAAAGAGTAATCTAAAAGCTGCTGAACTAGTTTCATCAAGTAAATGTTATTTATTGCCACCAACGAAAGGTATACAATTATAAAGAAGAAGAACCTTAATTTGCGCTTTTTTGTAATAGGACTTTTAATATAAATATCGGGTGTAAATGAACGTCGAAATAATATCTATAGGACATTATATAAATATTAGATGGACCCTAGGTGCTTCTCTTACATCTGGAAACCTAATACTTGTCGAGTTAATCGACTTTAAACTGAAAACAAAAACTTTCAAGTGACAGCTATAATCCGGCCCACTATAGACTATAGACTATGGAATAAACATAAAAGGAATACAAACACTAAATGAAGACACAAGGTACGCTGATGTTGGGCTGTCAACACTTGGCTCCAAAAATAATTTATTTTGTTTGCATGGACAAAAGTCGCTTGATTAACCCCAAAAACAGAACCCTTATAGGATCACTTCGTTGTCTGTCTGTCTGCCTATCAAGGCCCTTTTCAGGAACGCGTAGAGATATCAAACTGAAGTTTATATCAAATACTCGGGTCTCTTTCAACTGTGAAAAAATCAAACTTGTAAGTAAACGCTATCAAAAGATATAATCGTTTGTCGCATATTATCGATCGAATATATCGAATTTTGCGATTTCACAAGGGAATCTTTGACCTAGAATCATCACAGGTGTTACAGCACATATTAAGGAATGAATCTGAAAACTGTAAACATGTAGGTAGGAACTATTTTTTAATTTCCGGCATATGGGTTGTAAAAAATATTCGACGCCCATTTTTTCCTTTTCAATGCAATCAAAAACTTTCGACGATATATTGATTGGAAACGTCGCATGGCGTCATAGCTAAATTTTCCTTATACTTATGACGTAAAAAGCCCACACTCCTTAATTTTAGATCGCTTTATTGCAGTAGTTTTTTATTATTTTATTGAAAAGAGGTGTCTAATCATTTTATTTAAGTGACATGCTAATTAGATTTCGAATTTTCATACTTAGGCCGCATGGCTATTGGCTAACCTTAGAAGTATAAAACATAATTATCGACAGCCCTACCACCTAACTCACTCGCTATCGTTTTAGCTCTCGTTTATGACGTCATCTTGTGATTTTGTACTGCCTATCATAGCAAACTCGTGAAATTTAAATTCAGATGGTAGGGTTACCGGTTAGAGCAATATGGGGCTTACGGTATATATGGGTGAAAATGCATCTCTACTAATTTTACAAAAGAAAGGGTAGATGTTTTAGTTATTTTTATAAATATAAGGCTTCCTAGGAACTAGATCACAGCAAAGCTGCGGGTATAAAGTGTAGTGATGCCAGTTTAATACCTGCTTATAATGTCTCTTATCCGCTTACCTATAGGTCGTGGTGGAGGCCGATCTGGCGAGGGAGGAGACTCCAGATCCTCCCCATCGTACAAGGTGTAACCCTTCTGGTCCACGTGGAAGGTCTCATATTGAGAGTTCCTGAAACAATAGATTTAGTATCAAAAATTATATTACATTGTTTTGTATTTTTATCATGAAACCACCTTCGTGATCTAGTGGTTAAGCCATGTTGTGTGTTGGGATCTAGTGGTTAAGCCATGTAGGGTGTTGATCGGGAGGTCTGGGGTTGAATTCCCAATGGAAGTAGTCGTTTTTCTGATCAGATTCGTTGGTGTAAGGGATTCTAAGCCAGCCTGGCTAGCTACTACCGTCTTACCTAAGTTTGTCGCCATAACACTAATGTTAATAGCATCATTGTGATCCGACAATTAGAGGTAAGAAAGCCGGTTCCTCAGTTGTTGCGAAGTCCATCACCTTCGGCCCTATCGTCACTTACTATCAGGCAATATAAAAGCCAAGAGCTTCCCTGGCGCGTCTTTGTCAAAATTTATGTCTTTGTATAGTCTAACATGATAATTACTTTTCATAGAACTGCACTTTATCGTTTGCAATATTCACAGCATTTTCCTCGCAACGCGTTCTAGAGTTCTTTCACACCTTTTACGTTCTGTATAGCGGAGTGTCGGGGCAAAAAGCAATATCGCGCCCGTCACTGTAACCGAGTTAACAGGGCTCGTAGGCGCAGCAGATACCTATTTACATCGGATATTCAATTATCTCCGTCACACGTCACGATTCATTGTTTGCAAACTAAGAGCGGAACACGATGGAGAGATAGATAGTCCGCTAAGTGCGCATTATTTGCTAATTTCTGGTAATGATTTTTGTTTTGCTTTCACTTTGAGATTATTATTATTATTATTACAGGCATTCTAACACAATTAGGTTCTAATTTCGCATATAACGCACATAGCTCTGAAAACATACTCATTATTTTATATTTTTCAGTCAATATCAAACGAGAAATTATAAATCGAGCGAAAAAAAATACTGAAATGAGCTATTAGATATTGATTAGTTGCTCATTTCATATTTTTTGGTTCGTAACTTAGTATTTTAGTTAACGTAGTAGATTAGGTAATAGTAGGTTAGGTTAATCTGTAGACCAGTTAAATAAAAGCCATATCAAATTAACTGCAAGGTATTGAGTAGGTCCTAAGTGCAACATTCGTGCAAACATGCATGCATGCAAGTAAGAATAAAACAACAATTTTGACAATTTGAAGCGAATTGTCGAGTAGGTACCTGGATCATGATTTGATTTGTTCTATTCTGTCATGATTTAATTGCCCGTGGTAGCAAAAAACGACCAGCTCGATTTGGCAGTGTATCTCAAGTCCTATGCATTTTTATAAACAACATGGGTAGCAAACAAACATACAGTTCAACTAGATATTAATGTGTTACTGTAGCCTAATAGGCACTTGCTACCATCAAAATCGCGATGACGTAGCCCAAATCACCACACTGTCAGCCTGAGAACAGTCTCACTGCAACACCAGGGCGCAACCAGTCGCGCCACCAAGTTACATTAATATAGGAAAATTAATACAGCTGCATAGGTGGTGCCTCACTCGGTGCCGGCATGGTTACTACTTTGTCATCGGCTATCGAAAATTACCTCTAGTGGCAGTATTTCGGAATGAATCACTCACTCTAATGATGCCTTCATATTGGTCTTTTGACACATAGGCATAAGGGCGACGCACAATTTACTAATACATGCTCTGCGTGCTGCTTAGCCAGTGACCAGTTTAATGTTCTGACAGCGATAACAATCTGGGGCCTTACCATGATCGCTTGTAGCAAGGTTAAAACAACATTGAAACAGAGACGCCGCTCTTGCTACGTATAGCACCATCCCGCTCCCAGTGCGGTTTTATTATTGTTTTAATCGATCATGGTTAGGAGGCTGCTCTGGCGACTTCAACAGCATACAGTCGCACAAAATAACATTTGGCTGGGGTCTTGTGTTTGGTGAAAGCTACATCTCAGACAGGTATTCAGGTAGTCCGATAAACTCAGAGCAGGGGCTCTATTTTTGAAGTATTCGTTAGGCGTTGAGTGCCTGTCGACCTTCGTGTGCGTTCGATTTCTACTGATTTTCATTTTCTTTTCGACGAGAATCAAATTATATTGATGTTTGTCGTAATGTTTTTGATTTTCATCGCAAACATAATGAAAATCAATAGAAATCGAGCACAGCGGACACTCGTCGAGCGCTCAATGCCAGACGTATGATTCAAAAGTAGAGCTCCTGTATACGTTTCTCACTAACCCGAATATGTCACCGTTTTAATAATTTCATAAATATTTTAAATTCCGACAATAAGTCTCTCTCTATATCTCTCTTATATGGCCAGTTCTTTTGTAATTCTGTAGCAATGTGAAGCTGACCTAATCTAACAAAAGTAAAAAATATCAACGGAGATGAAAGATTTCACTAATAGCAATAGGCTATAAATAATGAATAGATAATTTTATAAGCAATATTTATATCTAAATTCTAATCGTAGGTATATAGATGATATCAAACATTACGCTAACGACTTTAGGTCCGGGAGTCATCGGCGCACAAATTCATTTTTCCGCCGACAAAAGTAATAAATGTGACTATCTGTTCGCTCCCCCATTTAGGCGCCGTCGGTAATGAATCGTTCGCATAAAAGGCATAACCAAGTGGAAACGACGCGCGACGGTGGCGCCCCCGCGGCTCGCAGCTAATGCGTTTTACGCCGACTGGACGAGATACGACGGCTACTTTTGTTGATCTGTGATGTGCTATTGTGTTTGACGCTGTGCGCAGTGGCGTGTACGCCCGGTACGATTGCTGAAGTTAAGCAACGTTCGCTACGGTTAGGTTCGTGTGGGTGACAAAATAATACACCCTGAGCTCCTCCGTGAGTCCAATGCTCGCTAAGTGGGTTTTTGCGGCTTTTGTCTCTCCGATCGTGTCGTGTCATAGTCCCAGAGTCCGTATTCGCAGCAACTTGTACACAATATCTCCCACACAGATGAGATTCACCACCATAGCAAAACTTGTTAATAAGGGTCTGTATGGACTGTGCTAGTTCTATCTATAAACTATATAACGCCAGGCTAGACATTGATTTCTCAAAAAGTAGGCAAACTAGACTGATTCACACGTTACGAGTTGCTGACCTGACAGTAGGAAGCTGCTTGCATATACTCGCAAGTCAGTAGCTAGACTTACCTGGGCTATCTAGCTATCAACTCTAAGGCGTCCGTGTGGTGCGAGTTACTGCACAACAGCTATTTGACGGACTGACTCGCACTTTGCAATTTTATCTTGAAAAACAAAAATGCAAAAACACAAATATGTGTATATTGAAATCATATTTATTTTTTAAGTGTAAGGAAAAAAAGTAAAATAGAAGTACTTACATTCCAATACTTAAATACAAAATTATATTTATAAAACAGTGATCTAGAATAAATAAACATATTCGCTTATACACCCCTCGTTCCGCCATCGTCCTGCTAATGTGCCCCACGCTGCCTGTAATTATGTGACGTTATTCAAAATGGTGTAATTGCTGTTTAGCTTGCATGTCTACGCCTTGATAATGGATATCGTAATTTTAACATTAGCTCTACACAAGTTAAGGTATAGTATACATAGTCCAATAAAACACGTAACAATTTTTTTTCTAGCAAAATCCACCTAGTGTATGTATTTTTTTTTCTAGCCGTTAGCATGTTTGTTGCGCTGTGGAATCGGCACTTGCCTTCCAATCGGGAGGTCGGGGTTCGAGACCCGCCATGTACCAATGTGTTTTTCGTTTCGAATTTCATATGTACATTTGTCGGACGCTCCTACGGTGAAGGAAAACATCGTGAGGCAACCTGATTTCATCTGCGAAGAAATTCAAATGTGTATGTAAAGTCGACAAATCCGTACTGGGCCAGCGTGGTTGACTAAGGTCTAATCACCCTAACATAGGGTTGGCTCGACCCCCTCGGTGGGGACGTATATGAGCTGCGATGATAATAATGAATGCTAGTAGCATATCGTTTTTTAAACTTTTTTTGCGCATATTACCAACACATTTTTACTCCAGCGCGAATTTAGACATCGAGCATTCAGACCAAATAACATTTCGTAAACTCCGAATAAATACTTAGTTAACGTTAAGATTAATATTTAACAAGTATATTTAGAAAAATAGACATGAGGCTTGTCTCAGCCGCCCAATGCTGCCATTAGATACTCGTAGGAAAAGGTCAGTGACAAATATATCATCGAAGTTACAAGAGTCCCAGCACAAAGCACAAGTGATCGGTGAGAATCAGCGTCTTTCTCTATATACAAGATGTAACGTAACACCGAAATAATATTTATGTGGAGATTCTATAGCAAAAAATGAGGCTTATCAAGCTACTACTTTTTCTATACAAACTAAATAAATTATTTTTTGACCCTAAGTGTCGACAGCCCTACATTAGCGTATCATTTCTTTATTCAGTGTTCACATTTCTTGTGTTAATTCCACACTCAGCTGGACTATGGTTGTCACTTGAAAGTTTTTGCTTTCAGAGTAGCCGATTATTTCAGAAAGTATTAGGTTTTCAGACAAGACAAGCACCTAATATGTGATCCTTTATCCCCATTAAATATTATTTCAGCGTTCAGTGACACTCTATATCAATGAATGTTTCTTTCTTTCTTTCTTTCAATGATTCTTAACCTTTCAGTGACGACTGACGAGGGAGCATTTTAAAATATCTGTCTAGCCATAGACCACCAACTCTAGACCTATATAGGGTAGATATATGAATAAAGAGTTGTTTGTTATATCTATAATTTGATTTTTCGGATGGCTTCGCGAACCACTTTGTCTGCTTCCAGGGACCACTAGTGGTCCTCGAACCACCGGTTAAGAACCCACTGCTCTATATACTTTCATGTCATCTCTTTTTGGTCAGACATCGCCAAAAGAGCCAATTAATGTTTTCCTCACTGTTCTCCTTTTTTGCCATGCAAACAGGTAGGAAAAATAAATAAGTAGACGAATCACACGCATAATCCATATTCAATGTAAACAGACTGACGTCAGGCTTAAAAGGGATTCCGGCCTTATAGCATGAGGCGACTTATGTGATAAGTATCTATCACAACACATGTATTGTTCGACATCGCACGCTCAAGTGCACACTAAAGACAGCAAATCGGATTAAACGCTAGAGTATCACACAAGTCCGGTCTCTGAGTGGTTTATAAACTATGTTAAAGCATAATCCGCAGAACATCAGTCCATGAAACGCTGTCAAAAATTATTAGAGTGTTTCTACATGCAATATAAATGTTTTAGTGGGTAGTGGTTTCTGTACCTCTATCACATATTTCTGAGATGTAGTAAATTGAACACTTACTGAACATGTTAACTACTTGTATATTAAAGTTTCCACTAAAGTAAGTATTTCAAAATCAGAGCAGCTTTGACAAATTTGAAAGTCGCCATTTGAATTTGTAGAAGGTACTGAAACTGAAACCTAAACTATAACGGCCTTACAAATAAAAAACTTATTCCTAGGAATAACCTCGGAATAGTTATTCCGCGTTTTGTCTTATTTTGACATATTACATCTGACATGTGGTAAAACAAGACAAAACACAGAATAAATTATTCCGAGGATTATCCTCGGTATAAGTTTTTATTTGTAAGGCCGTAAGAATTTGCTAAGGAATTCTTTACATCGTGATGCGTTTTTTTTTCTTCTGTGCGGTAACGAATAAGAACCCTGACAAGCGAGCGTGGTGTTGGACTATGTGGTCTAGTATATCTACGAGTATGTCTGTTTAAGGAACTTATAAGAAGAAGCTTATAGATTTTGTTTAGCTATAAGAACCGTTTTAGTTACTACAAGTTTACTCGGTGAACATCCCCATGGAAGTTGACAGATTACGTTAAACAATCGCGAAAGTGTACCAACATTTTCCATAGAAATAACTTTCAATTATTTTTTTAGCTTTTCCTTATGATTTTCGAATTTATTTTTTGAATCATCCCAAAAAACATATTAAAATCGGTCAAGTCATTTTTAAATTTTAGCGAGACTAACGAGCGGAGATTCATTTTTATAGGCAAGAAGAACATAAGAAGAAGAAGATTACAAAATTATGCGATAATCAAATTATGCTTTTTTAAATGAAAATTACCTACGTCTGAAATCAACAACCTACTTAACATATTAATAAATTCGTTGCTATAGCTCATCTTTGCTCATAAAACTGAGAAACTTACATACCATTCTATACCTGTCAATGAGCAATCTAGTTTTCACTGTAAAGAGAAGTCTCAGTCTAATCCAAAATGCATTATTTTTTGTGATGACATTGGCAAAGGTATGGGCCAGTTATTGACAAATCAGTTAAATTTAAGTGTCATCAATTATTGTATGCCTGGCTCAAGTTTCCACGATATTACAAATAAAATTTATAGTTATAAGTTTGACATTAATGACAACCTAGTAGTAATCTTGGGAAATAGGGGTAATTTGAACAAAAAAGCACTAAAAATTTTTTGTTCTCATTTAAATAATTTGTGTGTAAATCAAATAATAATGTTTACCCTTCCCTACCATAACAGGTTGTCACAACATGAAAATAATATTAGGTATAAACTTAATTTGACATTAGACTTAATGACAAATTATTCAAATAAAATCCATATTATTGACTATAACAAACTGACAATTGTTAGAGATAATGCTTATTTAACAAATGATAGATTATATCTATCAATGTTCTTAAAAAAACAATTAGCTATTTCGCTAAGATTTTATTTTTTAACTTTAGCCAAAAACATGGCTATAAACTCTTTCTCTGACAATGCTTTTATTGAGCAGCCCACTCACAGTAGTCAAATTGCTCCTATTAAGCAATACTCCTGTGATAATAAAACGACTGTCAGTAATAGTACTGATGATAATTTTTACAATTCTTTAAATTAAGTAATGAGACAATAGAGACATCCTCTTGCTTATCATTAAGTAAAAAAGATACAGTTAACTTTGTAAGTTGTAATGTATTGCAAAACCCATTTAATAACAAAGATAATGTAAATCTTATCAACCTGGTGCACCAGAACATTCAAGGAATGTCAGGCAAGGATCTGGAAGTGGAATTATTTTTAAACTGTAGTAATGTTGACATTTTTTGTGTAACTGAACATTGGCTTAAAAGCCATCAGTTTATATTTAATTTCAGTAATCATTTGGTTGGTAGTTTGTTCAGTCGAGAGAGTGCAATTCGTGGTGGTTCTTTAATAATATTAAATAAAAAGCTGAAATTTAAGGATCGTAAGGATATTGTGAGCCTTTCGATTGAGCGAACAATAGAAATAGCCTGCGTGGAGCTGGACCAGATTATTGTATTAAGTGTATACAGGCCTCCTTCAGGATTATATGACCTTTTTGAAGATACTATGGATGAAGTATTGAAAAAAGTGTGTAGTTCCACGAAACAAACCATTGTTTGTGGTGATTTTAATATTAATTTATTAGAAAATTCTAGTTTATCTATTAGGATTAAAAATCTGTTTTGGTCATATAACCTTGTAAACTTATTTTTGGAGCCAACCAGAATAACTCAGTCGTCTGCCACATGCATTGACAATATTTATACAAATATTGTTCCTTTAGCAAAAAGAGTTTTTAATAATTTAGAATCTGACCATTCTGGGCAAATTGTTACCATTCCATTTAAACGTAAACGCATAGAAAAACAGAATATCACTGTTGTACCAAAAAGTGCTGGTCGCTTAGAACGGCTGAAAAATAATATTGGTATTAAATTAAATTATATAGGTTATGAAGAAAACCCAAATAAATTATATGACATTTTTTTTCATACATTTTGTTCTGAATTTAAAAATATTTTGTTCCAAAGACTATATCCGTTAATGGTACTTTAGCTTTTAGTGAATGGGCCACACCAGGCATTCACAAAAGCAGAATCAAACTTTTTGAACTTTATAATGAACGTTCATTTAATACTAGCGATGAGTTTAAACTTTATGTGAAAACTTATTCCAAAGTATTCAAAAAAGCGTGCAGGCTTGCTAAATCTAATTATTTAAGTTCAAAAATAAAAAACAGTAATAATAAAATTAAAATGACATGGAATATTATAAATAATGAAACTGGAAAAGCGAAAACTACTAATAATCAATATTGTTTGAATATTGACGGTAAGAAGGTAACAGTCGACACAGAAGTAGCTGCAGAATTTGAAAAGTTCTTTACTGACATTCCAGTCTCAATCACAAAGTCATTGGATTCCTCCCCCGCTATTGCTGAATCTATAATGAAAGATCATGTTGAAGCTTGTGATGATAAATTCAAATTTGTACACATTAGTGGAATGGATATAATAAAATCATTTAAAACTTTGAATATGAAGAAAACTGCGCATCTGTGGGGCAATTCCGTTGATGTTACTAAATCCGTAATTGAAACAATAGCTCCAATACTTGCTAACATTTATAATGATTGCATTGACTGTGGTGTATTTCCTGATCTAATGAAGCTGAGTAAAATTATTCCTTTACATAAATGTGGTAGCACATCAGACCCCAGTAATTTTAGACCTATCTCTGTGCTACCTACCTTTAGCAAAATTTTTGAAAAAATAATGTTGGAGCAAATGCAAAGTTATTTTATTTTATTTTATTTTATTTTATTTTATTTATATTTCTTAGGAAAACTTACAGCTAGCTTAAATCATAGTAAATAAATAAGTTTGCTGATGGCCAATTACAAGTTTTCACATATATGTAAGTAATAACAATGAAATTTAAAACTAAGATTACAGGAAACATAACTAAAACAGCTCGCAGTCAAAAGATCGAATCAAGTTGCAAAAAATGAAGAATTAATAAGTCTTTTTAGCATACTTGGTGATGAACAAAACAGATCCAAGTCATCCTGCTCTGAGGATAGTTTGTTGTAACATCTGCTTACCCGGGAAATAAAATTATTTTGCCTGTAATTGGAATTTGCGCCAGGAACACTTAACAATGCATGCTTCCTTCTTAGCAGTATCGGAGTGCGAAAGCCGAGCTGTCCAAGCAGTTCAGGGCAATCAATCTTACCGTTAACTATCTTAAAGAGATATGTTAAGTCAGCTACACGTCTTCTTTCGGATAACGGCAGAAAATGAAATTTTTTACATCTGGTGGTATAGTCTGGCATGTATGCTTTTACTCGAAATTGCAAGTATCTAAGAAATCTCTTCTGAATAGCTTCGATACGGGATATGTAAACATTGTAAACTGGGTTCCAAACCTGAGAGACATACTCTAAAAGGCTTCTAACGTATGCGCAGTACAAAATTTTCAATGTTTTAACATGCTTAAACTCAGCAGAGATTCTTAAAACAAAACCCAGTGCTTTAGAAGCTCTTTTAATAATCTCGTTAATGTGCTCATCAAACAGTAATTTAGAGTCAAATGTTATTCCTAAGTCTTTGACTGAGGAAACTCTGGATAATATGGTACTCTTAAGTTTGTAATCATAAAAAAGTGGCTGTGGTTTACGGGAAAAGTAACAGACATAACATTTAGATACATTAAGGTCAAGCTTATTTTTATCACAGTAATTTTGGAGGCGATCTAGATCACTTTGTAAATCAGTTGAGTCTTTTATTGTTCTAATAGGATACATAATCTTCATATCATCAGCGTAAAGTAAAATTTTTGAATATTGAAATATATGCTCTATGTCATTTATAAAAATTATGAAGAGAAGTGGTCCCAACAGTGACCCCTGCGGCACACCAGATGGAATAGTAACTGCCGAGGAAGAATAGCCATTCAATACTACAGTTTGCGATCGATTTCGTATGTATGAAGAGAACCATCTAAAGAGATCCCCTCTGATCCCTGCCGCTAGGAGCTTTTGAAGTAGAATTTGGTGGTCAATCCTATCAAACGCCTTACTGTAGTCCGTATATACTACATCAACTTGAGCCGGTTCCGACATATGCCGAGACAAAAAATCGCTACATACAATAAGGTTCGAGGTGGTGGATCGTCCCTTTATGAAACCGTGTTGATGTTGCGAGAGGGTATGTTTTAGCGCAGGGCATACTTTATTATAGACTAAGCGTTCTAAAATTTTTGCGAAAATGCTCAATTTGGATGTAGGCCGGTAGTTCTCAATGTTGTTTTTTGGCCCTTTTTTATGAATAGGTGTTATAAATGCTGATTTCCAGATATCAGGAACAATACCCTCTTGCAACGACCTTCTAAATAATATTGTCAGCGGGATCGAAAGACTTACAGCACACTCTTTGACCAAGATGGGGGGAATATCATCGGGACCAGCTGATTTATTAAGATCAATTGTCTGAAGCATCCTTGTGACCTCAGATTCACAAATATCAACAGACGAGATATCGCATCGCGGATCACACATGGTAACCAAATCTGTTGGAAACTGAGCTGATTGTTGTGATGAGCTTGTATCGAGAAATGTGGAGTAAAAATATTCGTTAAACATTTCACAAATCTCTACACCCGTACTGGATGAACGGTTTCCAAATTTGAGGACGGACGGGTAAGAGTTAGAGTGATTTTTACTTTTTACATAAGCCCAAAATTCCCGAGGATTTTGTTTGATATTATCTTCGATTGAGCTAATATATTCATCATAAAGTTGACTTTCTAAAATTTTGGCACGTTCGCGCAGAATTGTGAAAGAAACATAATCAGCACGATTGCCATATTTTTTGAACTTAGCGTGGTATTTTGATTTTTCTTTTAAAATTTTAATTAGCGGTGTTTTATACCAGACTGGGTATTTATTACTTTTATGTACAATTTTAGATGGTATGTAAGTCTCACGAAGATTTATCAGTGTTTCATGGAATAATTCGACAGCTCCGTTCATAGATCTACTGGCAATTTCACTGTTCCAGTCAATTGCGTTTAATCTCTCAGAAATCGCCATATAGTCACCACAATTATACAGGTATTTTTTATGTGGCAGGGACACAAGCTTAGGAAGTTCTACAAAATCAGCTGTTATGCTTAATGCTTTATGATGCGGATCTTCGGGCACTAGTGGCAGTAAACAATGTGAGATAGTTACAGCATTATTAGAGAAAATGAGATCCAGTAAGCGACTGTTGCAGTTTAGATGCGAATTATACTGTAATAAGGAACATGTGTTAAGATTGTCAAAGAAATTAATTTGATGCTGTCCTTGAATATTCGATGGATCGTAGGATAAACCATCCTTACAAATAGCCCATTTTAAATTTGGCAAATTAAAATCTCCTACTAAAACATACTTGTCTAAGATATTTCGCAAGTAGCAACACAAAACGTTTTTTGAAAAATTATTAATTTGCGTAGCAAAAGAGTTTCCATTATTTTGACTACACATGTATACTACACATATATGTAGTTTATATGAAGCCTTAGGATTATGACTCTGTAACGTTAACGTTATCCATAAGTCCTCCGCTGATGAGCACCACTCAACACAGATCTCAGTGGCTAACTCGCGGCGTGCAGCTATAAGTACCCCCCCACCAAGATTCTGATTTGTTTGTTCATACATTCTATCACGTCTATATACTATGTAGCGGTCATCGAATAGCTCACTGTTATGTATTCCGTCGATAAGCCAAGTTTCCGTCAGACATATGATGTCGTAAGTATTAATCAACACACTTCGGTAGAATTGCGACGTTTTCGTACGTAATCCACGTACGTTTTGATAGTAGAAATTAATAGGCATCATTTTTAACAAGAGTGTTTGCATACAGTTTTAATTTAATAAACAGCGAGTCAGAATACTGAGACTGAGATGTGTATGTGTGCTTAATGATAACTATTACTACTGACGAAAAACTGTATAATCCACCCAAAACAACACTAAATAGCCATTCCGAGACTAGAGGTCGCAAAAAGGCCTTAACTATGAATTTGTTATTGAAGTCATCATAACAATGTCTATTGAACACAACCATAGTTATTAAGTAATATAGACGGAGTCTGTATGTAAAAAAAAAAAGTAGCTATATCGTCTATTGCGCAGTTTCGGTGCAATAATATTTTGTACTTACCTTTAGTATTACAACAAATCCATGCGAGCAAAAAAAGTAGAATAATAAATATGTCAAAAGCATTAAAAATCAACTTCGCGATATTGTATGAGGCGACTGATTCAGAAAGATGCATATTCATGAGCAAAAAAAATAGTTTCATTAAGGTATTATAAACATTAACACAAGTATGCAGGATTATTAGGTTTAATTCAAGGGTTTTTGACTCAGACTTTAAGTATTCAGAATGCACGAACGATACTTTACATATTACAAAGCAGAAGTAAAAACAATTTACGCTATAAGTGTAATTTACACATAAAATATTAAATAAAATAATAAGACGGTAGTTTGAAACTAGAAATGATATGCGAACCAAATATGAACTAGAATCGCTTGCATTGTTTAAACAGTGACTACGTTCGGCGGGCCGCCTGGCACCTCTCGAACGCAAACCATGTAAGCAGATGTTACAAACTATGAGTGTAAGTATTAAACTAAAATAAAAAATTAAGACACAGCTGAGGTCATTTGCTGTGTTTGTAACTTTTTTAGGTCCGATTCTGATCTGATATTTATAGCATGCGAAGTTGGACTCTTCCGAACAAAAATTTTGCACCCACGCACCCAGATATATGCGAATCCCTGTTCCTTTACTAAAGCTTTAGTTTTGTTCAGTAGTAGTTTATTTTCCAAAGTAAGATGGTCGTTGACATAGACCCTGTTTTCGCCTTGAAGATTAAGATCCATAGGGGTGATAGTATGCTTCTTCGCCGCCGCAACGAAATCATCTTTCAAGTATCTGTTATGAAGAGCGATAACTATAGATTTCTGCGTTTTATCATTACGCATAGGGACTCTAGCCACATAGTTGATTTGATCCTTCGTCACGGGGCATTTGATAAAATCACCAATTTTGGACACTATCGTGAGAAGATTTTCCGACTGAGATACTGGGACTCCTTTTACCTCTATATTGTTCATGCGTGATCGTTGCTCGCTCTCACGAGCAGCATTTTGAAGTGCATCCATACGCATCTGCAAGTTTTTTACTTCATCCTTTGTTTTCGACAGACCCTGCAACTCACGTTCTATATCTGCCATTCTACCCGACAAAGTATCAACTGTGTGGGACACGAACTCGATGGAGTTTTTAACTTCTGCGATTTCTGACTGGATATGCTTAATGTTTGCCACCTGACTCTTGATAGCTTTTATGTCCGCGATCAGTTCAGGTACGTGTATTATTTGGTCAGATAGCCGCTTCAGTTCGCGGGCAATATCCTCCAATTGAGGTGCAGCTGATGAGACCAAGACAGGCGCTGGGCTGTTTACTCGTGGTGTAGACGTGCTCTTACATTCTGCACATTTCCAATTATTTCTGCGCTCGCCAAGCTTACGGTAACCAGCTTCAGTGATGCCTGCGCATGGAAAGTCAAATTTGCTTTGGCATAACGAGCACTGAACGCCATCATTAACCTCAGTGTCACAACGTTTGCATCGAAACATTTTAATATGATATCTGAGAACAGCCACTCACTTCAATAAAGATGATAAAAAAGGTTGCGAACCTCTGACTACGAGCGTGACGTAGACGGTGCTTCAAGAGACAATGCGCTGTATGATATTGCGTACGCGCACTGCACTACTCACACACGGACGGCTCACAGTCACACGGTAACTATCGGATTCTTGTGATCTAGCGAACGACTGCAACTTGATAATATATTTTAATAGGAATAATCTTCTACACTCTAAACAATTTGGTTTTAGGAGGGGTCGCTCAACAACCGATGCTGGTGTTGAGTTAATACAATATATATTTGAAGCCTGGGAAGACTCACACGATGCGTTAGGCATTTTTTGTGATTTGTCTAAGGCATTTGATTGCGTTTATCACGAAACCTTGATCAGAAAATTACACCACTATGGGTTTCGTGATACTGGACTGGATCTTCTACTCTCTTATCTAAGTGGAAGGATTCAAAAAGTAGACGTCAATGGAAAAAGGTCTCAAGGTTCCGCAGTTAAAATGGGAGTTCCGCAGGGTTCGATTCTTGGTCCTTTTCTATTTCTTATATATGTCAATGACCTCCCTGATTTTGTACAGGACAGGCACGAGATAGTGTTATTTGCAGATGATACTTCACTTTTATTTAAAATTAAAAGAGGTTTGCAAATGAATGACGATGTAAATAATTCTATCTCAAGAATTGTTCATTGGTTTAATGTAAACAACCTGTCACTTAATGAAGGGAAAACAAAATGTATAAAATTTGTTTTACCCAATGTAAAAGAGGTTCACACCACTGTAAAAATAAAGGATAAAGGTGTTGACCTCGTGGACACCACAGTATTTCTTGGGATCACGCTTGATTCTAAACTGCAATGGGGCCCACATATAGATAAATTGTCAAAGAGACTTAGTTCTGCAGCTCACGCTGTATGGAAAATATGTCAGTTGACTGATGTTGATACAGCAAGACTTGTATATTTTTCTTACTTTCATAGTTTGATGTCATATGGCATTTTGTTGTGGGGAAATGCTGCCGACATTCAGATCGTTTTTGTGCTCCAGAAAAGGGCTATTCGAGCCATCTATAACCTTAAAATGAGAGATTCTTTGCGAGAAAAGTTTAAAGAAATTGGTATTATGACAGTAGCGTCGCAATATATTTATGAGAATCAAATATATGTTCGTAAAAATATTCATTTGTTTTGTAAAAATAGTGATATTCATTCAGTTAATACTAGACAAAGGAATATGTTAGCTTTACCAAATACCAGGCTCCAAAAAATCAATAATTCTTTTAGAGGCCTGTGTATACGTTTCTACAATAAAATCCCAAGTTGTATACAAGAACTCAGCTTAAACAAATTTAATGTTGCAATCAAAGATGTACTTATTAAAAAAGCATATTATAAAGTGTCTGATTACATGACGGACAAAAAAGCTTGGGTTTGAACTCTCATTTCTAATATTTAACAATGTACTGCGTTTTTGTTTCAAAGAAACATTCAGTGAGAGCAATTTGTAGGCTGGGTTCACGCACTTCTCTCAGAAATAGCTTATATAATGTGAATTAACACATCTCTTCTTGTAATGGAAGTTGAGCTCAAACTTTTGCATTGAGGTCAGCTTCCAATGGACGACCCTGTAACAAAATCAAAATTGTAAATGGCGATTTAAAAGAGGAGATAAAAAATTTTGACCTTTCGAGTTTCTTGCCTGTTCTTCTCGAGAAGGCTCTCCCAATTTCCGAACAGGTGTAGAGTCAACTTTTTTTTTTTTCATTCCTACTTGTATTTGCAGACATCTTGAGTATATTCAGGATGTATGCACATACAAGGTTAATATGATTTCATTAAATTAGATTGATTTGCTTTGTTTTGACGTCAATAAGTGTCTGTAAAGGCCTATGTTGAATAAAGATTTTTGAATTTGAATTTGAATACATGGAGTGCACACTGCAAATCTGCAGTAAAAAGGAACTTGTTCAGACCTTGCGATTAATTAGCATATTTTTTTCTCGCAGTGTGAAAATCCAATAAATGATCGTCTCCGCCATGCAGGTTGCTTAGCTCCTTGAAGACAGAAGTCCTGGCTCAGACATGAAGAGCAGGGGTGTGCCAAGGGGGTGTATTGCGTAGATCACAATATGCACTTGAGCATACCCCACTATGAATACCTATAAAGCACAGAGAGGCACGCTGGAACTTCTTAATTAATTAATTAACGCTTCGGGGTATGAGAGGATATTTAATTAGCGTGTTCTTGGCTTCGCTCATTTAAAAATGTCACAAAAGCATCACAGGCTAAAAATGGTTATGATAGAGCGGCTTTCATTTTGATAAATCAAATATTTAGTGATTTGTTGCGTTTTTTATAACAGGACATTATTGTGTTAATTTAACAGATAACATTTACAATACTTTTTTAAATCAAATAACTTCTTATGGTACCTCATTATGCTAAATACGAAATAAATTGAAATTTGCAATGTTTTAATTAGCATAAAATATAAGTTTAACTTATTTGCGGTAACTTTTTCAATTTATTGACATATAAGCAAAAGATTGGTTCAACGTGTATTCCAAGTTACATTTTTTAGACTAAGGTATTGAAAACGCTTGTCAAACAAAATTACAACGAAACCTCGTATTTTCTCATTAGAAACAAAAACCCTTTTATCTTTTTATTAAAAAATCAAGTCCGTCTCTGGGAGGGGGGTATGGGATGGGGTGACTATTAAGCTCGCGAGCCACCCCCTCTAATTGATTTACAATTGTCGGTTAAATTTGTTTCCCGACCACCCTCTGCGATCACGATCACCGATCGCGAGTATTCAGGTTCAGCGACACCCACCTCTATTTAAAAAAAATATATACAAAAAACTTATGAATCGAGTGAAAGCATTGCATGACCATAATAAAATAAGTCGAAATAGCCAAAATATTTTTATTTGTTGCAAAACTGCACTTTATTCGATGAAAGATCAAAACTTACCTCGTTATTCGTAAACGTACAAAGAACAACATTCAAAAGCTATTACACTCCGACAGGATGTTTTGTTTGTATAATTTTTATTAGAATAAAAAAAACAAAACACTTTGAACAGCTATTTATAACTTTGCTTGTTTTTATGAATGATACGGTTCTTAGTCAAATTCGGGTTATTAATGTAGCCATTCACTCTAGTAAAATGTGTGCGTTGATACTACAAAAAGTTAGACACTGTTTAACCTTTTTATTAGTCGCGTGGGGTCTATTGGACCCCAATCGACTTGGATTTTGTCATATTTCGTCAAATGTAGGACGTCCGCGACTGTCTGTTCATGTAGCTTCCTAGGTTATGTGCCCCTTTTGCCTTAGTGTTTCGCCAGCCGCTGTGACAACTACATTGTGCCATATGGGTGAGCCTGGGATACAGTGGAACCCGTGCGACTAATGTTGCAGCATTTTTTCCTCCAAATCTTTCCTTCGATTCCCTACTTAAATAACAAGAGGCAATTTTAATGATTCCAAGTTCTGATCCTATCTGTGTGTGAGGTTTAAATACAGAAAAACTACAAGTTTGTGTACTAATTTAAGTTTTTTATGTGTAATGAATACCAATCTGAAGTCTGTGATTTCCTTGCCAAGAAATTACTAATAATTTTAAACACTTTGTTTTTGAAGTTTTTGTGATATTGATTCATAGAAGCTTTATTAGATTTCTTAAACTAAGAGTGACTGAGATACTGTTCTTATAGTTTTTATATATGAATATAAATTAGCAATTATTAGATTTCTTCAGCTCACAAAATAGATGTTACTTGTGCGGTTTGATTGACCTCATGCGACTAATAATGTAAGAAATTCGAAGAAAGATTAAATTTTGAATAACTCTTATAACCATAACAACATTTTGACGAGACTTGTGTTAACTTTAAATTAATAAATACTTTTCATTGACTTGAAATTCTTGCTTTGTTACAAACATAGCGACAATGGAGAATAAAACATTATGTTTGTTTGTACGCCTATTTGTGATAGTCGATAGAGCAGAAAGTGTTCTAGAAACTCGAAAGGGCGCGTCTGTGAATAAAACATGTAATAAATAAAATGTAACGTGACGACCTATAACATTAAGAAGTGTAGTATACGTTTATACAAATCTCCTTCAAGCAGTACATTAATTTAGGAGTACTATGAATGTGGTGTTCTTACCTATATTTATATACACACAAAGACAGATTTCCGATTAAAATCATGAGTTAAATCCGCTATGGACACATATTGCTGTGAATGAGCTCAGTAGAAGGTAACGTAAAATAGGTATTGACTTCTATACAAACCGTAACACTCGGTATACTCTAACTGTGGTGCTAAAATCACACACAGCAAAACAGCCTTTACAGCCTTATGATCTAAAAAAAATATTTAATCGATGTTGCTGTCACCTCCGAAACCCTTTTTAGGGTTCCGTATCCAAATGGCAAAAAACGGAACCCTTATAGATTCGTCATGTCTGTCTGTCTGTCCGTCCGTATGTCACAGCCACTTTTCTCCGAAACTATAAGAACTACTCTGTTGAAACTTGGTAAGTAGATGTATTCTGTGAACCGCATTAAGATTTTCACACAAAAATAGAAAAAAAGCAAAAAATTTTGGGGGTTCTTCATACATAGAACTGAAACCCAAAAAATGTTTTTTCATCAAACCCATACGTGTGGGGTATCTATGGATAGGTCTTCAAAAATTATATTGAGGTTTCTAATATCATTTTTATCATTAGTTTGCGCGAGAGACACGTCCAAAGTGGTAAAATGTGTGCCCCCCCCCCCCCCTGTAACTTCTAAAATAAGCGAATGATAAAACTAAAAAAAAATATATGATGTACATTACCATGTAAACTTCCACCGAAAATTGGTTTGAACGAGATCTAGTAAGTAGTTTTTTTAATACGTCATAAATCGTACGGAACCCTTCATGGGCGAGTCCGACACGCACTTGGCCGGTTTTTTTTGTAATGAATTAAAAAAGACAGTGATGCTGCTTAACTTAAATATAACTTTATATTTTTATAAATAAGGTCGATAGTAATTTCACCGGAGGGAGACTCTGTACCAGGGTCATGTGCTTGGGTACCTCCGTCTTACCTATTTCTGCCGCAAAGCAGCAGTGCTTGCATTGCTGTGTTCCGGTTTAAAGGGTATGATATGGCACTGAAATTACTGGGTACCGTGACTTTACATCCTAAGTCACAAGTTGGCAACGTACACTGTGGTTCATGCGGGGTTGCAGTTTTGCTGCGAATCTCACAAGAGCCACTTGTATTTATAGGTGACTGTTACCACTTACCATCAGGTGGGCAGTTTGCTTGTTTGCCAACTTAGTTGCAATAAAAAAAGTCTTTCGAGTTTAGACTTTTAACTAGCCTACGCTGTGCAAACAACGTCAGCTTACTTTCACTGCGCAGATAGTACGCGCGTTGTAGATGCTAGTTCAATTGAAACGATTCAGACGGAACCAGGGGCCTTATTCTGCTAGCTTTAACGCATTTGTGGCGTATCAATAACGCTTCAATAATATAGCTTTTTAAACAGTTATTGGTGGTTAATCGATTACTAACTAAAACATTTGTCACTATTAACTTATCAAGAAATTGTAGTACGTACGACTAACTTGCACGAAGAAATGCGTAGGTATAAAAGCGACAAAAGCAGTTTTATTAAAAGGCTATTCTAAGACACGACAACGACGTTAAGTTTAGTGGAATTAGGCCCCAGACAATATGAATATATTATTATGACCCAATATCTTAACTTTAGGTCGTAGTAGTATATTTATAACAATTTGGATACATTTGATGAAAATATTATATGCTTTTGAATAGGGTACAAAAAGATAGCATTGGTTACAAAACCATACTACAATGTTTCACCTACTCAGTTATAGACAATAGCATGCAAAAAGAAAAAAAAATATTCTAATACAATGTCATATATTATTATTAACTAGCTGCCCGCCCCGGTCCCGTACGGGTATACTAAAAACCTATTGACAATACAACAGTGTATGGTTTCTAGATTTTGAGTAGCCTGAATGTCAATCTGTCAAGTTCGTCACTTTTACGTAAACATATTTTAAATTAATTTTTTTCCTGTAATTTTTCTAATATTTTCTTTTATACAAACCTTGTCCTAACAATGACGAATACATACAAGAATCATCCAATTTGGTGCAGTCCTTCGAAAGTTATGGGCGTACATACATTTCGAAGATCCATTTTTATTTATATAGGTTATAAAAAATGAGGTGTGAATTATTTCAAATGTCAATAAAAAACCAATTACAAAAATAATGTCAAACGTAGATAAATAGTCATAATATTTTAATTGAATTAATTAATTAGCAAGTAAACTAGTATTCAATAGTTAAAAAAAGTTAAAGTTAAAATTGATTGTAATACAATGTCAAGTCATATATTATTATTATTAAATATAAAAATTTGAGGTATGAATTATTTCAAATGTCAATAAAAACCAATTACAATTATAATGTCAAACGTAAATAAATAGTCATAATATTTAATTGAATTAATTAGCAAGTATACTCTTTAATAGTTCAAGAATTCCTGGACCGACTAAAATAACTTTCCCATAAGTCAAGTAAAGAGAGCCGCTTTAAATATATTAAAAAGTAATTCTTTTATGTAATCTGGAATCTTATTGTATATTGAGATGCAAATGTAGTAGCAATTTTTTTTTAATCGTGCACTTTTTGGAACCAAATCGATGGCCAACCTATTATTGTTCCTTGTATTTATGGGATACAACAGCATATTTTTTTTACGTTCTAAGTGTATGTAAGCATACCAATTGTATCTTTTATCTTTCCGTAATTATCATGACTATGTGAAAAACCACAATATTGTAGATTAATAGGTAATTTAGAAGCGGGGACAAAAAAATAGACCTTTCGACTTTCTTGTCTGTTCTTCTCGTAAAGTCTCTCCTAGTTTTCGAAAAGGTGTAGAGACCAGTTTTTCTCTCTCTCCTACTTGTATTTGCAGACATCTTCATTATTTTGAGGATGTATGCATACGCACGTACATACAACGTTAAATATGTTTACTTCTTTATAATAATATTTTCGTTTCTTTTTGACATCAACAAGTTTCGGTAAAGGAATTTGTTGAATAAAAAATAATAATTTAAATTTGAATTTAACTTTATCTAGAAAAAAAGGGCCAAGAAGAAAAATATATCAAAAGTAAAAAATATCAAGTTTGATCAAACAGTTATAGTAAAAATATGATCGCAGAATCGTCAATTTGTCGACTCCGGTATTTGTATCTGTGATGAGGATACTTGTGATACGATAGCTTCTTAAGTGTATGGAATAAAGCTTTTCGCTCGCAGCTCCGCCCGCGTTATCTTCGTTTTTCCCGTGGGAATTCCACATTTTCCCGTAGAAAAATATTCTATAGCCTATATTACTCAGTGATATTGTAGCATTCTAATAATGAAAGAATTGTTCAAATCGGTCCAGTAGTTTCGGAGCCTATTCAATACAAACATACAAAAATATAAAAATACAAATCTCTCGTCTTTATAACATTAGTATAGATTGCATTGAATTAAAAAATATATAAAATGAAAATAAACTTTCAATAAACACGTGCGAATCTAATCAGAAATGTAATCTGCGAAATCATTTAACTTTGCAATGTAGGTACGTTAAATCGAACGATGTGACCAATATTTTCTCTCCGCAAAAATACTCGACAAAAGACATGCACAATAATAAACCCGCCTAGAGACACTCATAAATAAATCAACAGAATGATCTCGCATTTCGACACTCGCAAGCGTAATAGAGTTATGACAAAAATGGCGGTCGCCAAGAAATATCACTTGGTGAACCCGAGACGCTTGTTAGCGTCTACCGTTTTATTTATGGACAGATTTATTTTATGACCGCCGCTGGATAAGAGAATCGAACGAGGCGGAGAGATTCCTACAAGACAATACCTTAGTTGATTCATTGATTCAATTGAATCATGAAAGCCAGATTGAATTGGTTTCGTTAGCTACAAACGTGTCATTTTATTAAATTGCTAAAGCAATTCAATCTTGCCGTTTGAACATCTATAAAAAATTTAATACATAATTATGCTGCAGTACTAAGCATAATGTTAGTCAAGGAGTTGAATGTGGATCTCACTGTAAACGTTAGAATTATCCACAAAAAAAATTTCTATCAACAATTTCATTATTCATTTCCACTATTTATATATAGTGAAAACGAATATTTATAAATACTCATTTGGTAGGTAATGAGAATTGAAAATATTATTTAGTTTTTTTCATCAATATACATTTTTACTTTAGTTACATTCATAAAAAAGAATTGAATTAAGTTATTGAAAATTTTGAGCTTACTAAACACAATTTTCTATAAAAAAGTAGTATTTTTCTGAATGCCTGATTCAAAATGTCATCCAACGTCAAACATGGCAGCGGCACGAACGTGCTTTCAGCGAATTCTTTTTCAAACAATAATTTTATTTCCTCGTCTCAGTAACAAATATCATAAAAATGGAAAGCAAACAAGTCTGCTTTGTATTTGCGTTGATATTTGGCTGGATCTTGCCCTGCTCCTAATCTGTTCGGAGGCCCGAACCTCACGTCCTGTACCGGTTTTGTTTCTCGTTCCTTTCTACAATATGACACTCGTGTATTATTTTATGAACTTTTCCTAATAAATTCTGTTTATAAAATAAACCGATTTTTCATGGTTGATTTTATCGTTTCTGTTGTAGTGTTATTTTTTAACACAATGGTTAAGTTTTAGACGACTGACGAAGTCAGTTTATATGACGAGCATAAATAGACTAGGGGTACGGGACGACATAACCTAATATTAGAAACTTTGATTAGAAAATACGTTTGCCACACCGGGAATTGAACCGGTTAAAATCCGGAAAACAACACCCTGTACTTTTAAGATATCGTTCGATAATGTCAATCGTAAGGTGAAAATTTCTGTAACAAACATCCTAAATTAAATTAAAAGAAATTCATGGAACAAGTTAAGGCTCTTCCTCAAGGTTCCATCGGATTACGGTTAGTATTTAACATTTGTCTTTGACATTATTTATTAAAATGACGACGAACTATTTAGATAAGAAATTGACATTAAATCATTAGTTTCGAAGTGGCCGAAGGGATTTTTACACATATTTGTAATGTAATCTATTAATATGATGCCTGAGTGAGGCATGAGTAATTTGAAAATGGAATAGGGAATTAGGGTACCGTGCAAGTATAGTGTTTTCATTACTCATACTCTGAAAGTAGGTCTGAAGTTACCTGAGGAGCGGGTTGAAAGTAATACTTTTCAGCCCTAGGGAGAATCACTTTCAACTGACAGCTGCTGTCAAATTTTAAAATAAGAAACTAGTTCTTTTTTCACAGTTTTATTGAACCATGTTCCAACTTTCTATACAGCCACTCAATTACAGCGCGGTGTAAAATTGAAATAACATAATGTTAAGTATTTAAAGAATATATTTTTTAAATGACTTTATTATAATTTGTTTTCAACTATTGCTTTAAAATAACATAAATTTGGGCAAAATACTTACCATTTTTTAAATTATGAAAATGAAAAATAATGGCTGAATAGCTGGCCGGCCACAGAAAAAAAATCAAAATAAGCGGGAAAGCGGCAATGCGATCTTCATTTGTTTTTTCCATTTGAAGAGTTTTGTTAATACTTCCGTATAGCAGAGATTTGTATTAACTGTTAATTATGTTTGTATAACATTGTGTTAATAATTAACACAATGAGTTCATCTGATTCAGGTATGGAGTTAACGCCTGATTCTATAAGAGAAAAAAGCGGGCTAAAGCAGAAGTTGTTGATTAATGTAATATAAAATTTACACTTTTTTCTTTAGCTAATTCATTGTTTTATTTTTACTTTCCTTGTATTCGTAATGAAAAGCACAGTGTTTACCTCGGGTTAAAGACTTATTTAGTCCCTCGAACTATTGGTGCCCTCGCTAGGCTCGGGCGCCAAACACCGTCTCGGGACTAAATAAGTTACTTTCACCCCTGGGGTAACAATATACTATTTTTACATACGACAGGGAAGCTTTTGGCCTTCATCACACCTGATGGTAAGTGACGATAAGGCCGAAAGTGGAAACGAGCTTTACCTGGACCACGGTAATAGTATATACAGTATGTAGACTCGGCTCCTATTTGAAATTTTTATACCTATTGCCGATCGGCATTGCTTGGTGCGTGGCCCGCGATAGGGCTGCTCGCTTACGCTCCTGCGACCGACCGTGCGCTCTCGTGCGCATACCCTGCGGTGAACTGCATTCCATTCGTGACTGCCCTTGTAGCTATGCGATCCGAGTGCGATCCCAGATCGAGGCGCATAGGCATAGCGCGTGTTTCGACTGTTTCTATGAAGTCGGTCTACTGTATATACTATTACTGTGCCTGCAGGCGTAGCATGGGCGGCCAAGACTGGATTGGATTCGAGTCACGCATTATCTCACAATTTCAATGACAAAATCTCTATGTCTTAAAGAGTAGCACGGTAGCACGTGGCTGACGTGGTAAAAATTTATTGACGCTCCTCAAGGAACAAGTGTGACTGAGTTTTATCACAAATTTCTTGGCATGCCTGTGCGCCGACTGCTGTGGTTGTAGCAAACCTTTTATATTTTGGAAGATGTAACAGCAGTCGGAGAGCAAAAAATTTGTCATAAAACCCAGTCACATGTGTGCCTTGACGAGCGTCAAGAAATTTTATCACGTTAGTCCCACTAAATACGCACCACCGTGCTACTCTTTAAGACATAGAGATTATGTCACTGAAATTGTGAGATAATGCGTGACTCGAGTCCAGTCTTGGCAGCCCGTGCTACGCCTGCTGGATTCTTCAACAACTGAGGAATTGGCTATCTTACTTCTAATTGTCGGAACACAACAATGTTGTATCAATATTGTATCGCGACAAACTTTGGTAAGTCGGTGGTAGCTAGCCAGGCGGGCTCAGAAACCCTACCACCAACCTTTTGTTATTCACCTTTGACTTTAATTGGGTTTATAAGTTATTTCAAATTAGTCAGCTGCAGCGTAATTAACTGTGATAATAGCTAATTAAAAACAATTTGATTTAATAGAAGCTTTTTTGCGGATTCACCAAAATTCACTATTAAAAATTATTCGAAATCTTAGAGCGATTTGACCCTTAGGATTGGGTCAATCGATTGATGCTATAAAAGATGCAGGCTGAATGTTTTTCGTATTTAATCCGGTTCGATTTCTGGGTATATCAAGCGTGTGTCAGAAATTTTCTGAATGCAGTTTTGCACCTTTATAAAAATAAATAAATGTTACCGTAGAATAAAATTTGCTATCTTCAGAATTAAAAATACTTTCCTTACAGGTAATACAGAGTTGACATTAAAATTTCAACCCTGTATTACTACAAAAACTATTAAACATTATTTTATCAATGAGATGTATAACATAGATTACATCATTATTGAAAACTAGCATTAAAATATGGTGAAAAAATATGGGCAACATAAGCTGTATTGATAAATGTCGAGAATAATGTTTTGATTTTAAAGACTAAATGTTTTGATTTTAAAGTCTTTCATACATTATTGTACACTTCAATCATTCGTGATAGGTAATTTTATTTTACAATTGCTTCCGTGTAGTATTAAAAACTATACGCTTATTGTACAAATATATACAAAGCAAATGTTATGACAAGTTACATACGACGGGAAAGAAAGGGTATTCAGTTGCTTACAAAAAAAATACACTGACAATATCAATCGAACAAAGCAATAAGAGAAGATGTAAATTCCATTTGCCCGAAAGGTTCGAACCGTTCCCTATTTGGATCGCTTGCTGCAGCAGTAACTAAATAAATTGATGTGGATCCGCGAAGCAGGGAAATCCAAA
Source organism: Schoenobius gigantellus (assembly GCA_963935595.1). Taxonomy (NCBI): domain Eukaryota; kingdom Metazoa; phylum Arthropoda; class Insecta; order Lepidoptera; family Crambidae; genus Schoenobius; species Schoenobius gigantellus. Next base: position 21,378,826 of record OZ012541.1, read on the forward strand.
CAAATCCTCCGCTAATCCCGGGAAGAGCGTTTGAGTCCAGGTTAGTTGTAAATATCAATTACTCTAATACCGGGCTTAGATTGTAATGGTTTACGCGAGAGCCAGCCGTTCGTGCGCAAGGGGAGTTTCAAGTGCCGAAACGATGTTTAAAAGTGAAAACATCTCACGATAACGCCATATTTTCCTTGCCCGTAGCAAAGGGTCACATTAATGTGGAATAGATCTCAATATTTTTAAGACACTTTCGAATTTAAATAGATATAGGAATTGACTTTTAGACCATGCAATATAAATATTAGCAATAAAATGCAACTTATACAAAATTATATTGGTGCTAGTTTCAACACATTCAATCAGCATTAAAAAAGTGGTTATCAGAATTCGTCACCATAATTTAGTTTTAATCAATTAATAGCTTAGTCTATATTAAAATGATTAAAAACACGAAATTCATATTTATTGCCAATTCAAATTCACAGCTCTCGTAACTAAGGGAAATATATTATTTTATTGTCTGAAGCCAAGTTTATGTCCTTCTAGAAATCAACAAACCAAATTGTTTTGAGTCTCACGCAAAAAATAACCTTTATCACTGTAATAAACTATTGACCTGAATATAAGTCTTAACCATCTAGCGGAACAATATAATGAACAAGGATCCAGCCAATTGGATGAAGTCCCAAGGGGTTTTTTCTCAAATCTAATAGAAACAGAGCCGGTACAGTTGTGGACGATTTTAATATTAAAATCACTTGGTAACTGGAACGATCCATAGCTGGGTCAGATGTTTAATTATCAAGGTATTCTAAACAATTTACCAGCGGTATTTTAATGATTGTCCGTTGAGTTTGATTAATCCAACGACCATTTTATTGTTATAGCCAATAAAATATAAATTACGGGTAAAGATTATATTTTTTTCTAAAGAATCTTTTCAGTGAGACGGCAAATGGATTGCTATGGATGGCAAGACCAAGAGTATTGGTTCCTGAAGCTTGTTTTTTTTATCTGAGTAGCTATTCGTAATACATATTACGTTATAAATCGTTTCTCGACTTTTTTCACGGGATTTAAATGAATCGTATAAAATTGTAATGTCTTTAAAATATTATATTTACAATGATTTTAACGGTGGTAATAATATTTATTTCATATTACTTGGTAAAACGTTGTATATAATGAAATTTAACCTATTTTAAAAAAGGAACTTTATACTATAACACATCTTTCAATATAGAAACAATCATATAAAAAGAAGGCTTATAAGCAAAACTACTACAAAAATATAATATATTTATAAGCAATAATAGTTAATATGTACCTAGTCTATACTATATAAAGCTGGATTATCAGATTACAGAATATCGTTAAAAAGCTAATTTTACTATAACCAAGAATTGTATGAGGCCATAGACAGAGATGATCGACTTACGGATTTGCGGTTGTAAAAAATCTATTGACTCTTGTTATTTCATCCCATGAGACCAGCAAGGGGATATTTCCATAGAAACATGTGTAATAAAAATGGGATGCCGAACTTATTGCATTAGACTATATACAATGAGCAATCGATTCGTATATACTAGTGAGTAGTATTATTTATATTCTTGTCTAACAAGCTTAAAAGGCGAACATTTTTCTTTAAGAGATCTCTATAAATCAGAAGTAAGTCACTTTATAAGAGTTAAATATGTCCTTAACATGACTGGCTAGAAATCTCGAAAACGTTCTAAATGGGACGTTTTGCCTTAAGTCCGTGTCGCAAAAAAACGCAACAAAATGCAATTTCGTGTGGTTAAAAAGGGGACTAATTATGATTCTAATGTTAATAAAGTCATAACATAAAGGATCTCACACCACAGTCATGCAAGTATGTAGAATATTTCTAATTATAAGGATATTTCAATGTTTTTCTTAATATTGCAATTTTCAATGTCGACCACGCATCAGAAAGAGAAAGTACCTATTTCATTTTACTGTGAGAGCGATAAGGAGACGTGGGTCGTGTGACGGTAACTTAAGCGCAATACACACCAACGCCGCCGATTCGCCAAACACTTTGACATTGGATCGAGATGAGCTTTTTTGTCAGTTAGTGATTACCGCATGTCGAAAGACGTTGTATCATATGTCTTATTTTAGAGGTGGGGTGGCCCAAGTAATGAGGCTTCGCACTTCGACCCACTCCGGATCTATTGTGCTTCCCTAGGCTTTAGAGCGTCAGTGGCGCTGTGGTCTCGGCACTGGACTGTGCCCCGAGTAGAATCGGGAGGCCCGCGATTTTTTCCTCGGGGGGAAATGCGTAACCGCACCGTACCGGCTCTCCCGGCAGAGTGCCAGGCCTACCCACCAAAAACCCAGTGTTCTCCCTGCTTTTAAGGGCGCGCTAGGTAAGGTCCACACTGCGACTCCACAACCTACACACCCGGGCAAGCCCGACCCACTGGTCGGGCTATCGCCAAGGGGGGATTGCCCGAAAACACCAGGGCAATCCCCAGACGGAGGGCCTTACGGCGGCGTGCATAGGGCCAACCGTGCACGCAAGCCTCCACGGCAGGGTCATTAGACGGGCATCGCTTGTGCGAATGCCCGCCTTCGCCTGCCTGCGATCGATACGATCCTGCCATGTACCAATGTGTTTTTCGTTTCACGAATTTCATATACGATCCTGCCATGTACCAATGTGTTTTTCGTTTCACGAATTTCATACGTACATTTATCTGACGCTCCTACGGTGAAGGAAAACATCGTGAGGAAACCTGCATACACCTGTGAAGTAATTCAAAGGTGTATGTGAAGTCAACCAATCCGCACTGGGCCAGCGTGGTTTGACTAAGGCCTAATCGCTCTAACACAACTAGTTAGGGTAGGCTCGTGCCCCTCGGTGGGGACGTATATGTGCTGTGGTAAGAGGCTTTAATCCCTAAAGCCATAACCACCTATGGTCCAGTTTACCGTGCCCATGACCTTGTTTGCCTCCTTTGGTGGCATGGCCTTATAATTTTCCGGTATTGGATAACCAATTTCCCTTCAGCTTAAACCTACCGCAAGCTAGAGCATCGCAACCATCAAATGCTCCATACTTTTCTCTTTATATACTTGTTGACCCTACAGATTTATGAACTGGCAAGTCCAAACCTGGTTAGCATGATCCTAGTACCAAAATGCCCAGTAAGAGCACCCAACATTAGATGAGTATGGGATCTGCTAGAGTTCAATATAAATTTGAGCCAATTATCCATGCCTATGAAGAGCTCGGCGTGCTTCATTCCATTTTGCTTGGTCTATTCTTCCTGGTGCCTTCTTTGTGATTGAGCTCTTAGGACTGTACCGACTGTAATCATATAACTTGTGGTCTGTAACATCTAGGATAATTTTTGTCCATAATTCTAGTTTCTTCGTTGTCCCACTCCATGTCGCAAAAAACATCACCACAGTTTGAATATCGCCGGGCAACAGCACATGCGTATCACAAACCACCAACGTACCGCCAATAGGCTGCCCAGTTGTGTTGGCCGGCTGGCGTCTTTGGTGTGTATTGCGCTTATTATTTACGTCAGTCACACATAACGCTATCCTTTTTTTATCTTTATTTATTTAGGGATTTTTATCTCGGAGATATGACAATCCCATCGCATCTAATTCTAATCAATTAACACAACAAGTTATAAACAACAGAAATAATTATTTTTTACACTTTTGAAAATTTGCCAAGTCACATAAATTTTGTGATATTTTCGAGTCAGATGTATGTAAAATCGTCTGAATAATTCCTACGTCCAACAAATTTATGTTATATTTTCTCAAAAATGATTCTCTCTGTCCTTGATTCAAGTTACATACCATGAGTATATGTTGAACATCATCAACTTTTCCACATACGATAACGCTATCCTATATAAACCGTTTGTCAATGTAGTAAGCTAGTAGTAGCTGTTTACCCTTATCGTGATTATTCGATAGAAAATCAGTTAAGCAATGCACTAATTGAAGCCAAATTTAGTGTCAGATATTAGTTTTTTTTAGGTAATAATTTTTTTCCTCACAAGTGGAGGCACAATCGTCGTAATATTATCTATCGAAATTTTGCTTGACATTAAATTTACAATTAAGTCGTCCAATTAACCGGACTAAGGAAGGAAGAAGTTTTACTTGATGACGACAAAAAAATACATAATTGATTTGTGTACGACAGTCAGATTCATAGTGTGCGTACTATTATCTCAATCTTATAGCAATCTGTACTCTCAAGGACAAATCTTATGGAATGCAATTGATTAAAAAACTCTATTAATGTCCTAATTTCGAATTTTTTCAACTCACTTGTCAATCTTAACAAAATATTTGTTTACTAAATTAACCGAGTGTTGATGATTTTAAATTAACAATTGCATTTCTTTATGATACTTTATTTGCTTGGAAGAGTAAAAAAGTAGCACCCAGGTAGAGAAATAAATCCTACGAGTATCATCTTTTAAGCCCCCGACGGAAAAAGAAGAGTGTTATAAGTTTCACATCTTGGCAATTGGTTATTAAGAAGCAATTACTTTAACAGTAAATAATAAGTAATTGTATAAAAATATAATGAAGCTAGGTACTCTTTGACAAAAACAGTAGTCATAATCTCATAATACGTTAATGTGCCAATCACAATGGAAATATTTTAATACAATTTAAATCAGAAATTAACATTAATTCCAATTTGCTCAGCATAATAATATACGATATCATCAAATATTTTTTTTTACAAATTTCGGGGGGCTTTTATTCTCTTAAAACATTTTATGAGGCACAATTCAATTTATTTTTGGTGGGTTAATTTAAAAATTCAAACCGATTGCAGCATGTGTAGATGTCACTTACTTTAGCCAACTCCAAAACATGCTCCCAAAGGATTTCTTCACGTCGAATCAACAGGTGTCAACTGAATCACACCCACAGTATTCCTAACCGATTTAACACCATAAACCGTTAACAACAAAGTCCTTTTTTCTATATCTGTGACCGGTGTGCTACGAAACAACAACCTGTGGATTTCCTGACACAATACCTAACGTGCACATAAACTTTTGACAAACAATATTTTTACATATTACTTAGCATTTTTTCGTTTCAAACACTGTAAATAAACAAAATTATTATCTTTTTTAATTGTTACTTTAATTGTTGAATTTATGATTAATTTTAAAAATTAGGTACCGGTAAGTGATTTGCCGTAAATTTTACGGCGAGAGACAACACGATGGTGATGTCACGGGAGCTGATATCAAACTAGCCAGAAATGGGTGCCACGCTCCCTTAGCACTCACCGACTGAGATATTCTGCAACTTTTTGATATCTATTGCTGTTATCAAGGTGCTATTATTTTATTGCTAACGAATTTGTTTTCAAATAATAATATATTAATATATTTTTCTGCCCACATTGAGCAGATTTCGTTGGAATAACTTTATTATTTATTGTAAAATTGTATGATAATAATCATAAACATATTTCTGATTAGTATATTAGGTATATCCATCTTGCACAAAATTTTAATGTATTGCATTAATAAGTAAATTAATTTGCCAACTCCAAAAAGGTTATTAATATTAACACTTTTATAATGATACATGTTAAGTATTTTTTTAGGGTGCACTCTATATAAAGTTACAAGCTTAAGGTTAAAGTGAATCTTGATGCATGTAGCACAAAAAAAATAATGATAGTATAATATAATATCCATATTTCTTTGCAGCAGAAGAACATCATCAAAATATTAAAATAACAAATCATAGAATAGGTATTCATACTAATGGAGCTACTCTCCCTATCGTTGATTGATCATAGTTTCGGACCCAGTGCTTGCCGTGTAATACTGCTATAGTCCTGAGGACGTGTGAATAGTGAAATCGGCAATTCTATAAATGTATAGAAGTAGAGAGACCTCTAGTAACTCAATAAAACATCGAAACATAACAAAAAAATATTTAAGTATTTACTTAAAAAGGACCTTTTATTCATTCAAATAACTCTTATAACTACCCAACTTTTTTATGCTTTTGTTAATTTAAAAATCAACATTTTCAAAATAACACTAATTGTCTATTTCATCAGTTTACGAAAAACCAATTTCCGAACAGGTGTAGAGTCAACTTGTATTTGCAGACATCTTGATTATATATTCAGGATGTATGCACATACAAGGTTACATAATAGAAATAAAAAATAGGGCTTTTTGTTCTCAAATTTGGTAAAAGAGCGGAGAATCTCTCTGCAGATTGATCCTGTATTCTGGTGACAGGACGATATAGTGAGAAGTCCTATGCGCTAGAGCGAGAGAGAAATAATAGAGTGAGAAAACAAAGGAGAATTCATTCAAGATCAGCAATCTTATTCTGCAACGAATTCCGTAACGATTTAATAATCAACCCTCGTGCCTCCTTGTCTGATATTCGAGGAATTCTTTTAGCGGAAGTGAGACAAAATTCCCTAAAGGTTTTAGACGTTTCCTTGGTGTTGCAGAATGACGTTAACAGTCCCGCGAATGCTCCAGATTCGCAGACAATGCCCCAATTTATATCCAACTCACTTAGTAAACTCAGTGAGAGGGTAGTGGGAAACGGAAGGATGTGCTGTATCTATTTTACTTGATTACTGCGAACTATAATGAGAGACTTCAGAACCTAATTTAACTTAATTATTCTAACCTAACCTAATCTTGATCTAAAAAATAAATTACTTGCTTCGTTAAGCTTTAACGATTTTTGGTACATAGGTACATACATTTGGTATAAGGAGTAGGTAGCATGTGTTGAGTACTCAGTTAAAAGTAGTATTTTCAAAACTGAATAGGCATTAATAGCCTTATTACCTTCTTAAAATGTAACAGACAGTCAATATTCGAGGAAATAAGTAATTCTGTGGGCTTAAGGAGGCGTACTTTTTTTACCTTAAGCACCTAAGACTAATTAACATTTTAAATGTATTTTGGGCTAATAAAAACTAAACCTCATAATATTAGAATAGAGTTCTAACTAAACCTTCTCTGTATATGTACTAGAATGGACATTTCATATATTTATTTTACGTATTTTTATATAGCAAATTTGGTCAATAAACAGACTGCCCGTCGATAATAAGACTACTATAGCACACGTGGATCCTACAGAATCCGCAAATACAGAACCCCAACGGATACGGATTTATGTGCAAATGCGGTTAAGTGTGCTTAAAACAATCTTCCTCATATAATTTTTAATTACTTAAAATACTGTGCGAGCCGAATAAAAACTTACAAGTATGAGGAGGCAAAAAACCAGCGGTACAAAGCCAATTACATTAAAACATTCGACGCGGCACAAAGGCAGGAGAACAATGGAGCTTGCAAGGAGCCCGCGATATGTCTTTCAATGCTTTTAACTTTCCGCTGATGGCGGCGAGGGAAAAATGGTGACGTCCCGCGACAAATGCGCGTGAAATAGGGATGGGGAAGCATTGTCGATTGTTTTATTGTGACGATTAATTTGTAATTTGGAAGTTACCTCCATTTTAAACTAGATGTTTAATCAGTTTCAATATTGAGAGCAAATACGACCGATGGGATGCCATAACATAAAAATTTCAAGGAATCGCCTCATTCAAAATTACTTTTAATGTAATATTAAAACATTAAATTTCATTACATTATCAAAAATTCCTAAAAAAGTGCAGCCTTTACTCGTATTTCTCCGTGTTATAGTTGTCATGTTTTGTGTGCACATAGATAAAATATCTTACAAGTATTTATGCAATATTAGAAGTAGGTATATTATTATTACAAGTGTATTTCATACTAGTATATGCCATTAATATGATAATGTTACATAGTCATTAGAACAATAAAATATTAACAAAATATAAGCTGAGTAAATTTGTTTTACAGTTTTACAAAAACAGTGTACAGCTAAATATCATATCATATCTACTAGTCAACATTTCGTCTTGCTTAAGTCATAAAATTCATATTTAATCAATGGATAGTGACTTGTAAAACCGCATTTTTGCTTGCCTATTCAGAAATCTGTGTATCTCCTAAGTTTTCGCCAGTACTTACGGTTTCGCTAGCGCCGAGACCGAGTAGTCAGTTTTTACTTTGTCATATAAATTCGCAGATGGGCTTACGCAGTTTAAAAATTAAGCTAACGCTTCGACGTCCGACACATCAAACCCATCAAATTGTTCATCATAATGAAAGACAACATAGAAATTCTGCTGAGCAATGCTTAATGTCCATGCATAACTTAGTTTTCAACAAACTAGAAACCACATGACATGTTATGCGAAAACCGGTACCGTCTTATATAATGTTGCCTTACATATCAAGCAACATCTATTGCATGACAACAGTTGCCTATGTAGGAGACACGATGCTATTATGTGCATGTAGTGATTTAATAATGTTTGTATTGTGTAGGTACATTGGACCTCTGAATTTATAGGTCATTATTCTCTGGGTATGAATCTGTGTTAGTCACATCACTAATATAGAAGTGAGACGTAACCAATGGGGTATCATGGGTTGGTTGCACCGCAAACTCATTTTATAAATCGGTCGACCGCTCGTCCGGAACCACGCGTTACCCACCCTCCTGATAAAATGCACCTTCATTTAGGACGTGAGAAAACAAGCTTGAAAAAGCTGCAGCTTGAAAAAGTCGTTAAGTAACAAGTTCAGCTAACAGCACAAAAATTTATCCATTTTAAACCAACTTTCAAGCTTTAAGATTCAAAAATTAAGCTAATTATTCGAGCTTAATTCATCTTAAAAAATGTAGCTAAATTCTCTGACATGATGTAACTTTAACCCTGTAGTCTTCATTAGGTATAATAATTTATTATAACATCCTTATAACATTTGGTACACCTGTCTAGGAGGAAATTTAAATAATTTTTTTCTACCATTCTAGAAGTTTCATACAAATAACACTAATTTTGGGCTCATTCATAAAAATGCTTCCAAGTATTTTTAAACGAGTGAAATAACATTGTACATATTGAATTAGAGCAAAGATACCAGCATTGTAATAAAATCCAGATATTATCCCGGAGATACTACGGTCAACGCTTTATATTACTCTTTTAGAAAAAAGTCCTCTCAACCACTCCCTTAATAGACAGTATCAAGCCAAAGATCTTAAGTAAATCAAATCGCCCCATGAATGGTGAATGAACCCGGGCTTTTCAGGGACTTTTCTACAGATGGCTATCACAATGGCCGGGGATCAACCGTCTCATCTCTAGGGATGGGAAAATGGTTCTTAATGCGTTGCTAAGTTGCATCCAATTTGATATTATCGCGGTAACTAGATGAAACTCATTGTCTAGACTACCCTTATCTACTGTACGAGCCATATATCCTAAAAAAACTTTGAGAAAGAAATAGTATCATAGCACGGTCTTAAATTATCTCTACAAGAATTCAAGCTCCATTCAAATTCTTGTGTAACCTATCTCTATATACGGTACTGACTTCTAACTTAGAAGTAAATTCTGATAACTATTACGTTTTACTCATTATTAGCTGCCCGCCCAGGTCTCGCACGGATATACTAAAAACCTTTGACAATATAACAATATAAAAAACCATACTTTTGGACGAACCTAAATGTCAATCTATCCATTTCGTCACTATTTAATGAACATTTCTTAAATTCATATTTTTTTAAATGTTTGTATAATTTTTCTAATATTTTCTACATTATACGTCAGAAAGTGCAGTGCAGTCGTTTCGAAGTAAGACGTGTGAATACATTTCGACGATTCATTTTTATTTATATAGATTATTATGGCATCAAAAGAAAGAATTAAGATTACTTTATATCTCTTCATCTTAGACGCTCTGCAATAATTTATTACAAAGCAAATTATAAAAGACGGGATGATTCATTCAAAGCAGTAAAAAGATACTTCACAATGCGTTTAGATTTACATTTTTATGGCCCCTAAACACTCAATAAACCAACCGCAGTTAAAGCATCCACCCAACACGAGATTTCAAATCGTGGAAAAATCTGTTAGAAGAAACCCCTTTCAGTTGGGTGAAACGCTCCACCATTGCTGTAGGCTTTGGAAAACAACAATAACCCTCTATACGTATGTATGAGGATACGCAATACACATTTTAAGTACATAGAACGTAGAACGAAGGATGTTTGAGAAGCGGCTTTATCGCTCAAGACGCTGATGTAACTGAGGTGATTTTTTATACATTATCTTCTGTTAACATAACTGATATCTTCTACTTAATCTCTACAATTCTGTTGTATGTGATAAGACCTATTTAGTAATAATTAATTACAAGTAGCTTTATTGATTCCACGCAAACAACAATACTCTAAGATCCCCTTTTTAAATAGATATCAAAAAAGAATATCTCACTCTAATCGCAAACGCATAAATGCGTTGTTTGTAATTTAACGTAACGTCTAATATTGTTAATGCGAAGCTTTGCAAACGCGGATATTCATTGTTCTCTAACGAACAATTACTGCCTATGATGATGAAACTAAATGAATTCCGTAAAATTCCGACAGCATCACGATACACATGAGAAACTTGTAAGCTTAGACTGAATAAAACATTATTAATTTAAGAGTATTTCCAATAATGGAGGGTAAATTCAGTACCCGCTCACAATTTGTTGTACAATGTGATTTGTAGAAGGCGTAACTAAAATATTATTTGTGCCAATGAATATGCAATCCGTATATTTCACGCTCACAACTTAATATTCAATATCGCAGTGTACAGAGTCTGCTAAGCACACATCTGATTTGCATTCGCTTACGTCAGCGAGCCGCTTGGCGCATTTTATTAACTCTGCACAGGCCCCCTCCGCTCCGGCTTAAGAGCCACGCTATTTTCATGTTTCGGGACTACAAATGGGAATCCATTTAAATACTAAGCAATCGCTTCAATACGATGTAAAGCTTTACAGGAGTCGAGGTATTACAGCCCGAAATAATCACTCAAATGGCATGGCAATCAATCTGTTTTTTGGATATTAATATATTTTAAAATATTTTTGAAACAAATCCGTTTTGTGTAAATTTTTTGACTAATCATTTTATTTTTCTGTACATCGTACATTGTAATTTTTGAAACCCTTGTATTACTCTAGTGTTTTATAACCATTTGAACAGATTTTAAGGTTAATATTATTATTTTATTTATCTAGCCTCGCTAAATGTGAAAAGAAAAACTGAGCTGGAGACATTCCCGCTACATTGGCAAATAGTGGCCAATATAGTTGCTAGTCTCTGGAGATATAAATCTTATTCGCCGATATCATGCAATAAAAACAAAATGGAAATGTATGCTGCAACTTCTACATAGTTATTGATTAAAACAGTCTCTTAAAACTAATTAACATTTACTTTTAGACTTGTCTATGGTGCTTGATTATAATAATAGTCATATTAATAGTGGAATAACAACCACAATCTATACCGAATCTATACTATACTTACTTATACTTACTAATATTATAAAGCTATGTTATAAAGTTTGTTTGTTTGTTTGAACGCGGTAATCTCAGGAACTACTGGTACGAATTGAAAAAATCTTTTTTGTTGGATAGTGCATTTATCGAGGAAGGCTTTAGGCTATACATGGTGTTCCATAATAACCAATAAATAATCAATTCATTATCTAAAACTAATTATTAAAATGTGTTTACACGTAATGTCATTCAACCCAAAATTTTCATGTATATCATAGTATCATCATCATGTCTATGATTTACATGAATTACGGGTAATTTTGGGTTGAATGACATTACGGGTAAACACAATTTAATAATTAATTTTCGATAAAGAATTGATTATTTATTGGTTATTATGAAACACCGTGTATAACATCACGATTTTGGTTTTTTTTTATTTATTTCACATCTGGGGTCACGGCAGTGCCCCCGGCAAGTCGAGCGCGATTAAAAATTACATAAATATATTAACACTTTTGAGTATCAATAAACTCTACTGGGTTTGTCTTGACACTCACATACGTACTAATGTTATTTTCGGACATCCACGCGAACGAAGTCGCGGGCACAGCTTGACGTAATTAATTAAAAAATAAGGGTATATTTTCAGAAGTACTAGGTATCTAGGCATCAACATTCACTAAAACATAATTTTTGAATTAAAATTACACAAAACCTATCCGATAAAGTTTTCATATCAAAATATATTTTCTTCTGCTTGTTCAAACAAGTGAGAATGCTCAAAGCCACACTATATATTAGTTCATTAAAACCCGCTCTGCAGTGCCTTTGTAAGTTTCATTGCAAAGGACTCGAGCTTTTCGAGGCTTCCTTTTGAGTGACTGAGCTTGAGGGAGATTGCTACCGATATACTTATTTGTTTGCCTTTGATCGACTGAGTTCGCTCACAGTCGCATAATATCTAAATGCAATTTAAGGTTTCTCTCAAAGACTGTAAAATTGCACGGTGATGTATGTGGCTGCTGGGGAGTCTCGGCTTTGATTCAATTTAAGTATTATTCAAATTAACTTATTCTCTAACATTTGAATTCAAAAAAACACCAATATGGCCGTAAGTTTTTTCCTTATAATATATTTATTTATTTAGGTAACCCAACAGCGTACATTGACATAATTGTGACAACGAGTTGTGTCATGAAAATTGAGCTTACCTGTTGTAATCCTAGGATTACAACAGGTAAGCTCAATTTTCTTAAATTTCTCAATTTTCAATTTTCTTAAATTTCTCAATTTTCAATTTTCTTAAATTTCTCAATTTTCAATTTTCTTAAATTTCTCAATTTTCAATTTTCTTAAATTTCTCAATTTTCAATTTTCTCAACTTTAGCTAAAGTTTTGGTAGGCTTAAATAATATTGAAGTTATATTTAAAGCTAAGTAATATTATTTACATAATACATAATATATATATTTTACATATATATAATTTATATATATATATATATATATATTATTATTTTTACATATATATAATATATATACAAATACACATAGATATATATATATACTCATATTAAACATGTTCAAAATTTATCGTTATCACTTGTACATCTACTTCTTTATTCTCTGCATCACCTGAAGGTTGACTGGCAGATAATGCCTCAGGCATTAAGTCCGCCTTTGTATACTAGATTGTACATAAAGGGTTATAAATAAAAAAAAAATAAAAAAATATTATTTTGGAAAACTTGTACGTTTTGCCAAAGTCTATTTGCGCTATATAAAGCACCAACGAATTATACTAGAACTAGCTTTTCGCTCGCAGCTTCGCCCTCGTTATCTTCGTTTTTCCCGTGGGAATTCCATATTTTCCCTTAGGACAATACTTTACAGCCTATGTTACTCAGTGATACTGTGGCATTCTATTAGTGAAAGATTTTTTCAAATAGATTTAGTAGTTTCGGAGCCTATTCAATACAAACATACAAAAATAGAAAATACAAATCTTTCCTCTTTCTAATATTAGTATAGATAAAAATAACAGTTACGTGACTAAATGCTACACAGTGATAAATCAGTTATCATGAACAGTTGGTCAAGAAAATGGTCGCTCATCCCATTCTTTCAGGCCGGGTGAAATCCAGTCTTATGCTAAACTTGCTGTTAGCAACTCCGGGCAGGCGTCTGTAGAACTCTCCTTCCCCGGGACTTTCTTTATATTAGGTCCTTACCTATGAAATTGGTATTTTGCCGTACTGGCCACTTTGATCTCAAATATCTCCTCTATGGTTAGGAATTCCAAATTCAAATTTATACAGCTATTTACTCATGTATTTGTGTTTCGAAAATTATAATTAACTTGTTTTTTCCTCAATTGTTTTTTTTCTTTGCGTCACTCAGTTTAAAAAATGGACACTTGAAATATCACGTTATTTACGGGTACGAGTTCCACCGTAGCACCAGTGCTGCAGAAACGGCTCGAAGGATTAATGATGTGTATGGCGACGGTGCCGCAAAAGAAAACACAGTGCGTTTTTGGTTCCAACGTTTTCGTTCTCGAAATTTCGACCTGCAGAACAAGCCCCGTGGACGGCCGGAGACCAAAGTTGATAATGAAGAATTGAAGGCTATTGTGGAAGCGGATCCATCGCAAACGTCCGAGTTAGCTGCAGGCTGCGGTGTTAGTGATAAAACTGTTTTAATCCACTTGAAGTAAATTGGGAAGGTGAAAAAGCTTGAAAGATGGGTACCTACCTCACGAATTGAGTGAAGCAAATCAACAAACGCGCGTTGACTACTGCGTTGCATTACTCAACCGGCACAATAATGAAGGGATTTTAAATCGTATCATTACTTATAATGAAAAGTGGGTCCTGTACGATAATCAGAAGCGCTCATCGCAATGGCTGAACCTTGCCGAACCCGCCAAACCATGCCCCAAGCGAAAATTGACTCCAAAAAAGTTGAAAACAAAACAATTGATTGAAAAGTCCAAAATAATTGAGGAAAAAACAAGTGAGTTATAATTTTCGAAACACAAATACATGAGTAAATAGCTGTATAAATTTGAATTTGAAATTCCTAGCTATAGAGGAGATATTTGAGATCAAAGTGGCCAGTACGGCAAAACGCCAATTTCATATGTAAGGACCTAATACAACTAAGTAGGCTGCCCACCTGATGGTAAGTAGCTAAAGTCACTTAAAGTACCTACTTGTAGTTCCCAGAACATCTAGAAATGAGCAAGATACAGATACCTATGCAGACGACTCTGGTACAGAGTCTCCCTCCGGTAACTACTCACTAAACCAACCTCGGTGTCCATATTATTCTCTGGCTGGGTGATAAAGTTGTAATTCAGTGATATTGCAATACTAGCAGTTGCAGCTAGTTTATCCGCGAAGTTTTATCAAAAGTGATAAACCACTTTCTTGACTGAACGTACCTATTCATCTTAAATGACAATGTCGAAATTCGAAATGATGTGTTATTGTCAGAATTAGAAATCACTCCAACAAACTTCCCAAAAACACAGCGCTGCATCCACCACTGTCAATTAGATCGGCTCTGTCGGCCGCTGTCTCCGAGATTGCATTTTAGATAATGGGGCGGTAATCAGGGCGGTGATTTATCACTCGCTATCTCAGCCTTCACTGTCCATTAAGCAATGTGTACTGCAACCCTTTATTGAACACGACTTCGCGGAGTGGGTGACAAAACAACACCGAAAGTTTTTTTTACTTAACTATTAGCGAATGTAACTTATAGGCGATGTTGAATTAACTTTAGTCGTGACAAAGAACTATAATTGTAAGAGCATAAGGTTTTCTTAGCAATTGTCTTTTTTTATAAATGAAGATATGAGCTATATTATTATTTTTTTACAAACGACATGGAAGAATCATCTCACCTGATAATGATAATAAGGCTGAAGGACTATCTTTTACAAATAATTATCTATTACTTTACAAAGTATTTGTAATGATATTATTACATTAACTATAGTATAAAAGCAATGTCCCAAAAGTCATTAGTTTAGCTATTATCAACTTAAAACAATGGACTATTGAAAACGTTGCTAAAACTTTTAAAAGGCATTAAAAGCTTACGGATACAGTAACAGCTAGAGCGCGTTTCGCTAACAAAGTTATGGGCACAACAATTGACATGCATTAGCGGTATTTCCGCTGACGTTTGGCTCGCAATGTCATTACCGGGCGGAAATTCAATCGAATTTGGGAACGGAGACGTTCTCGAAACGGGACACTGCTAAACTCTGCCCCTTAGTTGTGCCCTAATAATTCTTAAACGTAAAAATTGCTAAAATACTTTTATATTGCTATTCATATTTTTAAATAATTCTTTTATTTTCATCGGGTGGTGATACCCGATGAAAATAAAAGAATTATTAGTATCAGTAATAATAATCAGAATTCGAATTTATATGCCAAATTTATTCATTTCAGGACAAAAAAAAAAAATTTTTCGTTTATGCGGACGATACTTCTATAGGGTTTGTGGTTTCCTTAATTAACAAACAGATTGGCTGCATGCATCCATAGGGTTCCATTTTAATTGATATCGTTTTTCAATAACAGCTCTATACCTTGGTGAAATCGCACTCCGTGTTCAACGTTCATGGCTTCTTTACCATCAAAAAAACGGCTTGTTAATCCAGTAAATGTATTTCAAAAACTAATTACAGTTCAGGTGATGAAAAGTTTGGAACATTTTCCAAAATCTCTTATAATTAAAAATTATGTTTTTTGTTACTGAAACAAACGAAGAACACGCTTATTTTTGTATATCATAAAGCTTTAAGTAAGGATTACCTTTTAATATTATTAATGTTTGAATTTTTCTATTGCATTTTTATTCATGTTTGGACTATTTTATTCTAACGCTTACAAAAAACCTACAAAATCATCGCTAAATGGTAGGTTTCGTGATATACGATATCGTTAGTCTTAGATTTTCTTTAAAATTAACAAAAAAGAAATAGCATTCCATTGTATTCTCCTATAAGCTACCATCTTAGTATAATAAGCTGACATATTACAAATTTGCACTTTAAGACTCTATCACTGATAATGCAATTCCTAGCTTTTAATAACTTTTTGGTTAGTATAAACTATACGAATAAAGCAAAAATCATTATGGAAACTTGACCATGCGTCCGAGCGTTTGTAAGGAATTGCTAGTACTTTGGTTTAATATAATATTAGTTTTTTTTTTATTTCTGTGTGTGTTGTAAAACGTACAAATAAAGTGTTCATTCATTCATTCATAATACATAAACCTACTAAGGTTCACCAATTTATTTGCTCAGTAAACATGTAGTAAAGTTGAATGTATAATGTTTATTTGGTTTTGGCGTTATAAAAAGTTACAAACGCTTATAGCCTCTTCTGTAATGGATAAACATGTCAGTGAAGTATTATTTTTACCTTCACAATAAATGTTAAAATAATACTTCACTGACATGTTTATCCATTGTAGCATAATTGAATATGTAAAGTATACTTTATGTATTCTGATGTTAAAAGTGCCTGCGCAATTGTCTTCAATTGCGTACGTTTTCTTGATTTATTTTATTGCGAATAACTCTTTACAAACGGTTTTATTACAAGCTTTTATTTACACTCGCCTGTCCCGGTGTCTATAATGAAATCTTGCAAGTTAAATTTGACCCACTTCCCGGTTTCCGATTGAGCTGAAATTTTGCATGCATATGTACATTGCGTGACAATGCAATATTATGATGACAAGAAGCTGATCTGGAAGGTGGCCATAGGAACTCCGCAATAAAATGACACAACCCCATCGAGTTTGGGCTCGTTTGATTTGTATTGATGAGTACTAAAAGCTTGTACTTAAAAAAGATTTTTTTTTATATAAATTTATCTTGTTTAACTTGTCCTATTTGTTGTTGTTGTTGTTGGGTCAAATTTATTAATTTAAATTTTACCTCTTTCCGGTCGATCGATCGTTGATCGATATAATATTACACATTTTTAATTCTGATGAGAATACAGACATGTTTGTTCAGAGTATCATTGAAAATCCAAGATAGCCGCCACCACCTACATTTTTTTGAAGTCCTTCAGCATTGGTATCAAATGAAAGGACTTAACTAGTACAATACAGTCAGTACATTAAGTAATGCGGTTTTATTGAAAAAAAAAAGATATGATCATAATCATTATAAATGCTAGTTACATATTTACTCTGGCTACGCTACGCAACATGATTTTTTTTTGTATCTGATTAATGTCCTAGACCGACGAGAAGAGTGGTGACCTTAATATTTTTTTAAGCTTTTTAGTATATAAATTTGACCCAATAACGCCGCTGCGGCCGCCGCGGCAGCTGCCGCCGTCCGGCCGGGGAGCGCCTCCCGCGCCGCCTCTGCGCTCGCACTCTAAGGCCACTGGTTGCGACGTTCACATTACTGCAGATAAGTTGTTTCAATGTGTAAAAAATATGAAAAGGGGAAAATCTCCCGGACACGATAGTCTTAGTATAGAACACGTTCTTTATGGGTGTCCATTATTGTATGAAAAGTTATCTTTATTGTTTAATTTATGTATTGATTATGGCTACTTACCTAATAACTTAATGAAAACAGTTGTTGTGCCAATAATAAAAAACAGAACTGGGGACGTCACTAGTCTAGCAAATTATCGCCCGATCTCCCTCGCCACAGTAGTCTCAAAAATCTTTGAAAGGATTTTAAATGAGCATCTTAGTGAAACTAATATTCCGCTGCATCCCGCTCAGTTTGGGTTTCGAAAAGGACTATCTACCGACTTAGCTGTATTTAGTTTAAAAAATACAGTTAAGTATTACGTTTCACGAAACACCCCGATTTATGCCTGTTTCTTGGACCTTAGCCGTGCCTTTGACACCATTAACTACCAATTACTATGGGATAAACTCAGATCAACTAGGGTGCCTCCAGGGGTCGTAAATTTGCTTCAGTATTGGTATAATAAGCAAGAAAACCAGGTAAAGTGGGGTCCAGGACTTTCCGAGGTTTATAGGTTGAGTAGCGGAGTCAGGCAGGGTGGGCTGACGTCACCAGTCTTGTTCAATCTGTACATGAACGACCTGATCGATGAGCTGAGCGGCACCAGGGTCGGCTGCCATGTTGGAGGCAAATGTGTCAATAATTTCAGTTATGCAGACG
Source organism: Schoenobius gigantellus (assembly GCA_963935595.1). Classification (NCBI taxonomy): domain Eukaryota; kingdom Metazoa; phylum Arthropoda; class Insecta; order Lepidoptera; family Crambidae; genus Schoenobius; species Schoenobius gigantellus. The sequence continues at coordinate 21,397,479 of OZ012541.1, forward strand.
ATATGGGGCTGCTCAGCCCCTCGGTCGAAGGTCTTCGTATTCTGCTCGCAATTTGTGAACGATATGCTGCAGCGCACTGCCTTTTTTTTTTTTTTTTTTTTTTTTTTTTTTTTTTTTTTTTTTCGAGGGGAATGCGTGACCGCACCATACTCGCCGTTGGCTAGACGGCGAGCGTGTGTGGGGCTCTCCTGGCAGAGTGCCAGGCCTACCCACTAAACCCCCCGGTGTTCTTCCTGCCCTTATGGACGCGCGTGGTAGGGTCCACACTGCGACTACCACTACCAACGCGCCCGGGCTAGCCCGACCTGGCTGGTCGGGCTATCGCCAAGGGGGGATTGCCCGAGAACACCAGGGCAATCCCCAGACGGAGGGCCTTACGGCGGCGTACACGGGGCCAACCGTGCACGCAGGCCTCAATGGCAGGGTCATTAGACGGGCATTGCTTGCGCGAATGCCCGCCTTCGCCTGCCTGTCCGTCTGCGGCGGATGGGAGCGGCTTGAGGATCATTCTCCCGCTCCCTCTCCGCGGCCTCCTTCTGCGAGATGACGTCCTCGCAGAAGGAGGCAACAGCCTCCCATTCCGCCTCGCCGCGGAGCATGGCCACGACCATGCTCGGCAGCGAGAGGTCTCCGCCTCCCAGCGCAGCGTGAAGTTCGCTGCGCTGGCATCGCCAGGCCGGGCACACCAACAATGTGTGCTCGGCAGTATCGTCGGGAGCGTCGCAGTGATGGCACTGCGGCGTTTCCTCCCGACGCGCGACCCGATGCAGGTAGTGACCGAAACAACCATGTCCGGTCCTACAATGCAAAAAAGTCCGATGTCATGATTTTTCGTTCTGGTCGTGGCCCTGATAATGTTCCACCAATAACCCTATGTGGGAGCTCCTTAGTAATTGTATCTAAGTTTAAATACCTTGGGCACATCCTGCGAGATGATTTAAGAGATGACGATGATTTAGAACGGCAAAGAAGATGTCTTGTTATTAGAAGTAACATGTTAGCGCGAAGGTTTGCACACTATTCAGACCAGGTCAAGACGACCCTCTTCAAAGCGTATTGCCAGTCGTTCTACACCTGCCAGCTTTGGAGTAAATACACGAAGGGTACCTTCAATACCCTTCGTGTACAGTATAACAACTCGTTCAGAGCTATGCTCGGCTTGCCTTGGCGGTGTAGTGCGACTGGCATGTACGCCGAGAACAGAGTGGCGGATATCAACGCGTTATTGACAAAAACAAAAACGAATTTTCATAAGAGAGTCCATGCCTCATGTAATGTAATAGTCCAGGCTATATATAATACGATATACCGCTTTGATCCCTGCTATAGTGCTGTAAAGTAAAAAGCTACTGCTAGTTACAATTGTATAATATGTTGACGACCGTTATTGCGATTAAGTTACCGTTATTGCGACTGATAAATACCTAATTAATATTATTTTGGTATTGTAATTTATTTAATTTCTTTTTATTGACAATTTACTTTGTAATGATATATATGGGTCTCTGTCTGAATTAAACATTATTATTATTATTATTATATTATCAACATCGTCATTATCTTTGTTTTCAATAAAACCGTATATCTAAAAAAACATATATCTTTTTACTCATTATTTTTAGAGGCTTTTCCCCCAAAGGATATGTCACCCCCATCATATCTAACCTTAATTATAAATTAAAACAAAATATACAACTATGAATACCGCTTACTGGCTTGATATTGGTTGTACATATTCGTGATGCGTAAATTATTTTTTACTAGATGATTTCCTATTTTCTCCTCAAATTTCAACAACAGTCTATCTATCTATCTTTATAAAAAAATGGATCTTCGAAATGTATATACGCCCATAACTTTCGAACGACTGCACCAAATTTGATGATTCTTGGTTTTATGTATTCGTTATTTTTAAGACAAGGTTTGTGTAATATAAAACTTACAATAATTTAAACAAACATTTCGGTAATTTAGTTAAAAAACATGGCGATACGAAGTACGCCGGGTCAGCTAGTTGAAAATAAAAGCTTAGAACAAGATGTTGTCGTCTCTCTTCAGTTCCTAAGTAGCTCCCGTGTTTACACACTGGCGCTTATAGCATGCGGCTTACAAGCACTCGGGACGTGACGGAAGGCGTCAAGCGGGCGGGCGTCATGATCGCTGCCGAAGAGATCGATCAGCTCAAATATTTGCACACGGACAACATTAGCGGGATGGTGGCGCGCGCAACGCAGCGACTGACGACCCGTGGCTGACACAGACTAAAGTTTTGCTAGAGGGGTGGTATCGCGAATCTATTTTATTGAATACTGTATTTTTTAATTACTTGATGAGATGTAACATTTTGAAGTATTTGTCTTGTAGGTTTAAGGCGAAGCGAAGCAACATCAAAAATCCCAGTTGTTTTCAAAAAATACGTATTTGGTGCAGCCATAGTACTGGATACTTAATACTTACTACTATAAATTTTAAGTGATTATTTGAAATTAATTAATAAAATAAAGGTATACTTATTAAAACTGTTAGATGTTCAATTTGGTAAAGTTTAAAGTAAAAAATTGCTAAGTTTAAAAAGGTTTTTTTCAAAATATGAAATCAACCTTTTCACATTATTATTTTTCTTCTAATTCTGAATTCTTCTAAATCTAATTATGAACTTTTTAAGAACCGGAAAAGCGAGGCACTTTGTATAGACAAGCAGGTTATTTTAGCAGCACCACGGGTAAGTACTGAATTCATAATATATAGCTTTAGTTTTTACGATACAAGCAGGTTATTTTAGTAACATCATGGGTAAGTACTGAATTCATAATGTATTAGATTCAGTTTTTACTCTACGACAGAAGAGTTATTCACTACTTAGAGCGCGCATAAATCGGAGTGAGTATCGAGCATGGCGCCTTGATGTCTGGTGCCGGTATGGTGTCACCCTCCACTGTTAGTTTGGAGATCGAGTGGAATGAGGCGAGAGGTATTTGTATTCAACTGTGGCATAGTGTGAGCGAAGTTTTAAATGGTTCACAATCGCCACACTCGAAATACACTTCAAGTTCGATTTATAATTTTTATGAACTCCTATTGCGGTTTAAACATAGAACTATTTGGAGGCGAATAGGTTCAAAGGTCATGGATTCATTATGTTTGATTGATAAGTCTATTGTAGGGTAGTTGAAGGACGATGAAAATTCTGTTCCTGACAAAGTGAAATAAGTGAAATAAGGTGAGTGTACCTAAGTCGTGCTAAATAATAAAGTATTTGACTGCAAAATAGCAAAACAGAAAAGCAATTTCTCTTCAATGGGTATCTTTTGAGCTAAATAAATAAATTATAGCAGACAGTGACAAACTAAAATTTGAAAACGTGTAGAGATTCCTTTGCGTTCAACAGTGTAAAAAGTACACAATTTACTGTTTTAATATTATAAAATGTTGTTTTTCACCCTAATAACTACGTGTTGTTACCATATGCAAGATTATTTTAAAATATTCTGCTAAAATCGTTATAAAATTGCATCGTACAACTACACTTCTACGTCTATGTAAAGTTTTCGTTTTCATTGAAAAATCAAAGAGAATATCATCACTACTTTTTAAGTTTTAATTATGGTTCCAATCAAGGAATTTGAATATTAATGATACAGATAATAATATAACTGTTACTAGCATGAAAATTTTTAAGCTCCATATTAATGAAAAAAAATCAAAAGAAAACTTAATCATGAGACTGCTATGGCAACATTTAATTAATCTATGGTTGCAGTGACTCAAACGTAGCAGCAGTGTGTAATTTGAATGAGTCCTTTGAAGTGGGATTAATAAAGGCAGCCAGCCCGCCGCAACCACTGCAAATTAAATCCCTGCCGTGGACTCTCATTAAGCTTCTATAATGAACATCGGACATGACGAACTTTTAGGGTCTTAATCATTTCATATGTTTTTGTCATAGTACTACATATTTTTTAATTTGTATTTTGATATCATTTCGCACATGTAGATTTGCTGTACACGAATTTATCAGTTGTATTTTTTTTTTCAAAACCTTTACATGCGCTACTCGCGTCTATCACCTGAGACTGGTTAGAAAGTTTCTTGTTATATCACCAGCCTTTTTAACAACCTTGACAATTTTCCTCTTAAAATTCAAACCACGAACAAAGATTATTTTAGTCATGATCCTAAATCATGACTAAACTATACATAATCAAAACCCTTTGCCTTTAGTGAACCCACAAACAATTTAATACCTAACGTATAATCGATACCTAACTTCCAACGGGATAAGACACTGTTAATCAGAACGCATAGATTGTCTTTGAATAGCGTGAAATGGAGCGCTCTAGTAGAATGCAACGTGTCAGTTTTGGCTTAGCCTCAGTACATTAGTGGCTTCAGTATTCTATTGAGGAGCAAGAGCTTATCACAGTTTCACAGTCAGTGCTTTATTGACAGCATTAAGTAAGTTAATGTTATGTTTAGGTGACACTAACGGCCGGTTTCTGAAAGGCTGTTCAGCGATAAAATTGACTAACAAGCTATTAATCTAATGATTACTCTCGATTAAGTTTCTGAAAGCCAAATCAGCTTATCACTATATCAGTTGACAGAGCTGTCAAATTTTGTTCAAAATTAGAAAGGCAAGACCCATTTTGGGTTTCTAGAATGCTATTATCAAGCTGTTATCATAGATCGAAGTATTGTCAAAAACTATATCAGGTACAATCAAGTAATTGGTGCTCGTGGGTGGATTAACTGAGTTGTTTGTACAGAAATGGAATATGTTAAGTTTTCTATAAATGTCAACTCTTCCACGTGAAAAAAGCATATAGGAAGTATTCTTTGGTTTCTTAGCTATTCAACTAATCACCCTGATCTTACAGTTCATATATTTTACATTCTTCCGATCATCATAGATGTATCATCATCTGTCGATCCGTAAATAAATGACAATACCTATTTTCATTTCCAATTTTCCTTTTTAATATGGGTATCACTCTATTAAAAACGGAAAAATAATATCGTATGCAGTATCACGAGTGTGAATACCCTTTATAAAGTAAGCCGTTACGAGCTAGGCGAGCCGATTTAATCTCTTGGATGATGCCGTATAGTCGGCTTAGGTGTGTCTCGTGCACCGTTGCAAGCCGCTCATGGCTGTGAGCAAAATATGTGGCTATATTCAGTGTATGTATGGAAGTTGAGCACAAAATTTTGCTTTGAGGTCAGCTTCCAATACAGCTGTAATACAGGGAGAAAAAAATAGCCTTTGCTGGTTTTCTTGCTGGTTTTTTTAACTACAAGGTCTCCCGCCGTAGACTTGTGAACCATTGGAGTAGCTTGTTTGACGTGCAAAAGTGATTATTTAATAATCCAATTTGAATAAACGTTATTGAATTTGAATTTTATCAAACCCTTAAACGTAAGCTGTACTCGTATTAATTTTCGCGTCATAAAGTTAAGGTTCATATGGTCAATTTTTTCTTGGGAAAAGTAACTTCCGTGCTTTCCTGGTCATATTGACTTTTAGACAAAGGTAAAATCAAATCGATCCAAGGTTTTTTTGTACAAGTAGTATAGGCCATATATAACTGGGAAATGAATTCTAACAACTGACTATATTTAAACAAAAAGATCTGAGATATTTCTAATGCAAAAATGTATAGGAATAAGGATATTATATCTCATTGTTAGCTGCATAAGTTCCTATCTATATCCTCAAACTTGCTATTCGGATTCTATGTTTACACGTGAATCATAATATAGATTCGTAGATGAGGGTACACAAAGTAGCAAAAGATTTGTCTTGTGGCCCCCTCGGCGCCAGGTCGGCGCCGCGCTGTCCCGCCGGCCAGACTCAGCGGCGACAATCGATCCCCAGATGACATCGTCCCAGCCAGCACGAAGCCCCTGACACACTTCGAGATTGCCCTCACTAAAAATAGACTTGTATAGTTGACTTCATCACTCCTATACAAACTTAAAACAACCTTCAAATATCATCGCATTGTAAAGTTATGATTAATTTTCTATTTAATCGACTTCAAAAAAATAGGAGGAATCCTTTTTGGAGTCGAATGAGTATACTTCCGAGGTGGTCCCATTTTCACCATGTCGTGATCTGATCATGAAATCCTAAGAAAATAGAGGGAAATCCTTAAATTTCATAGACATGTCCAACGTGTTTCATGTGTTTAACGTTTAACCGATTTCGAAGAAAGAGAAAGGTTCTATGTTCGACTGTAAGTATCTATTTTTTATGTGTGTTCACCCATTACTCCGCCATTTGTGGGGAAGAAAGAATTTTGAAAATCGTTTCAAAATTCTTTTTGTAATCAAAAAAGTATACACCTGCGGTGGTACCATTGTCGGGAAGTCATGATCTCATAATGGAATCCCAGGAAAATTGAGAGAAACCTTTAAATTTTATGAGCACATCCAACATGTTTCATGTTTTATCCGAGGGTATTCAGGTATTTGTATTTGTCATCGTATCATGTTACTGAGCTGATGATGGAAGGTTTCTGGTAGATTAGGAGTTCAGGAATAATTCTTTCAATACTGTTTAGAGTAAAAAAAATGTTGTATTTTAAGTCATTCCGGTGTTTGTCTTGGCTCAAATTCTAATACGCATGTGTTTAATTAACTCAAAAGATTAAAATGTTTTTTTTACAAAAAAAAAATAATGTAAAACCGACTTCAAAACACCAAAAAATCATAAATGATAAAAGAAGACATACAACTTCATATTTTTATATTGAAGTCGGTGCCAAGCAATGATCACCTGGAAAGACTTAAAAATATAAGAAAAATGAATGTAGCCAGTTAAAGGCACCAGCTTAAATATTAAAATGTGATGTTGTTTGTTTTCTTATATTATTTATGTCTTTTTGGTGTTTTTGAAGTCGGTTTATTTTTTTGTAAAAAAATCAGTAACCTAATTTAAAATAATTTATGATTAGCTAGTGGTGAGATTCCTAGAAATTTATATCATTCAGTTTTAAAAGAATATACTTACGTACAATATTTTATGCTCAAAGACCAAAATAGAGCACTCACCGAGCGAAAAAAAACAGCTCCTAACGCCATAGCCAAAACACGAATTTCGCTAAGTGGTCTTCCTGTGATTGCCACAACGCATCGTGAGCGCTTTTATAAGAGCTCTTTCACAAATTTTGCGATATGAATGTTTCACAGTATCACAGCGTGCATTTTGACGCGCAATGTGCGTTTTTGGTGGCTATTCACTAGTTACACCCAGACTGATAGCGCTGTATATCACTAATAAATATCAAAAAAATAGTATAAAATAAATATACCCAGACTGATAGCGCTGTACATCAATAATGAACATCCAAAATAATAATATAAAATAAATATCTTTAAGTTTAAATTTACAAAAGACTTGTTTTCAAAATGATTGCACAAATATACCATAGAGACCGAAATAATAATGATACATTTCACTCCGCTTTATACCTGCAACACTGAATACAGGTGCAGTCCCTATTCAAAAGATTATCCCGTTTAATTGACAGCAAGTCGGCGGAGCGCCTCGTTAAGCTTCCGCAACCAATAGCCGCCTACGGCCAATTTAAGCGTAACGTAATACTCATCACAATAACCCGTCCATACTAATCTTTTCAATAGAAGTAGCATGTTGACAGCTGAGTAACATAAGCGTTGATTCTTGCAATGTTATGTTTAACTTCTGATATAACGCTAATGATCGTAACTCTGGTATTAATAGCTGTTTGTCGACTTCCCAACATGGCCCGGTATTACGCTACACGACCTAGTATGGCTCCTGCAGGTGTAGCACGGGCTACCAAGACTGGACTCGAGTCACGCATTTTCTCACAAATTCAGTGACATAACCTCTATGTCTTAAAGAGTAGTTTTTAGTGTGACTGACGTGATAAATTTTCTTGACGCTCGTCAAGGAACAAGTGTGACTGAGTTTTATCGCAAATTTCTTGGCGTATCTGTGCGCCAACTGCTGTGGTTGTAGCAAGGGCTTAAATACTTGAGAAGATCTAGTAGCAATCGAATAGCAAAAAAAAATGTGATAAAGTTTAGTCACACGTGTCCCTTGATGAGCGTCAAGAAATTTTTATCACGTCAGTCCCACTTAATACGCGCCACCATGCTACTCTTTAAGACATAGAGATTATGTCACTAAAATTGTGAGATAATGCGTGACTCGAGTCCAGTCTTGGCAGCCCATGTTACGCCTGCTGGCGCTGTTAAAATATATGAATGTCGTAGCTTAAGGCGCCTCTTCACAATGGCCCATGATGGCCAAGTATTCACAATCACGATTGTGTAGAGGGCATGATTGTCTATGATCGGCCATCATCGCCGGTAATTGTGAGCAATCGGCGAATTGTCGGTACATCAAAGGTATTATGGCCCATGATGGCATACGCGTCCACACAATCGCCGATTACTCAGTACGTATTTGTCTCGAGTACAGTGTAGACTTCTCGGTAAATAAATTTTACTCATATGATGTTTCTTTTTTCACGCACATTAAGTAGATGATTATAAGAGCTAAGTAAAAATATTGCCGCTGCCGCGATAATCTCTTCGATGTCCATTTTTAACCGACTTCAAAAAAGGAGGAGATTCTCAATTTGATGCTTATGTTTTTTTTGTGTGTATGTTACGCGATTACGCTTATGACTAATTTTTGTAATTGTGGACCGATTTTCAAAATTATTATTGTATTCGATAGAGTATACTCCAAGGGTAGTTCCATGGTCACCAAAGTTAGGATCTGATGATGGGATCCCATGAAAATCGAGGAAAACCCTTAAATTTTAAGGTTTGTCCAACGTGTTTTGTGTGTATTTTACGCGATTACTCCGCCAATTGTGGACCGATTTTAATTTTTTTTTGTATTTGATAGAGAATACTCCTGGGGTGGTTCCAAGGTTACCAAAATCAGGATCTGATGATGGGATCCCAAGAAAATCGAGGAAAACGCAAATTTACTTAAAATTAGCGTTTTCCTCGATTTTTTAAATTAGTGTTTCTTTCTCTAATAAGATTGCATTCACTAAAAAATAAAAAATATTTTACAAAAAATAAAAACCGACTTCAAAAACACTGAAAAGTTAAAAATAATATAAGAATAGGTACGTACAAACAACATCACACTTCTATATTGAAGTCGGTGACAAATTTTAAGACTTTCGAGGAGATCATCGTTTGGCACCGACTTCAATATAGAAGTGTGATCTTGTTTGTACCTATTCTTATATTATTTTTAACTTTTCAGTGTTTTTGAAGTCGGTTTTTAGTTTTTGTAAAATATTTTTGATAGACGTCTTATCATAACAGTAAACAGTTAGAAAATGAATGTTCACGATTGTGTGGAGAGTTGCCCGATCATGGCGGCAATGATGGACGATCATTTGATGGGCCATCATGGGCCATTGTGAAGAGGCGCTTTTAGACGGCGCCGGCGAGTCAAAAACTATGACACGATAGTGGATTGTTTTTTATAAGCCCTGAACAGCACACATTACATTCGAGATATTTTTAAATCGTTTTGGACCAATAGTTCGATATTTAAATGGATGTGTTCACCCAAATTAAACACTACTTTTCATTTTGAATATTAGGAAAGTTAAACTAGGCTAATATTCCAAAAATATATTTGTGTTCGATGATATTGGCTTGCCCGCCTTCTTTCACGCACAATATTAATATTTATTATTTTAATTATAATAATATATATTAATATATAAATATAATTAATATATATTTTGTTTGTAATAAAATACTTTCATTTTGAAAACAGAAATTAGTTAAGCATATTTGATTCGTTCACTATGTTTTCACCAAGTTTATTTATTTATTATAGTATCATGTATAGCACAAAAATGACAAAAAAACTATACAGCAAAGTTTTTTTCACAGCCCAACATAATTCGTTTTTTTATCCACTAATAAGTTAAGAGTAAGTTAATTTTTTGTTTATGGTAGCGTATGACTAATAGTAAAAATCTTTTTTAAATCAGTTTCTGGCCCTAAAGCTGCGATGTATAATTTTCAGCTCCACTCATAGGTAGACACTGACCTACTTTTAGAATATGAGAAACGAAAAAAGCTTTTCCTTCGCAGGCAGCTATGCCCTTGCCATCACCAGCACCGTGCCCTTGCAGCGAAAAAACAGCTTATTAACTACTGAAATGGTTAACTTCGCTCAGTATTTTCGAAATGACGAAAAGATGTTGGAAAAACATTTAGTTGGAAAAACGTTTAGTTTTGAGTACATATTTATACCTATGGCTTCATAAAACTAGTAAAAATCCTTTGCAAAACATGGTCAGCCATTTGTATATCATTGTATATGTGGCCTGCCATAAAGCAATTAGATATGATAACGCAAAATATCAGTCCTGTTCAGAAGAATATCCTTATGACTCAGAAATATTCGATAAGTATCAACTGCCCCCAATAAAATCACCGTCATAATTTATCCGGAATACACGGAAATATTACGCAGATAATTGGCTCTGACAGGATGTTTTTGAAAATAATTATTGAAGCGGACTTAACAGATTTCCGACCATAACCTAATTAGCTGTAGAGGTGTGTTATTGTAAACTCTTACGGCACCTAATTAGGTATAAAAGGCTTATTAACCGACTTCAAAAAAGGAGGAGATTATCAATTCGGTTGTATTTTTTTTAATGTTTGTTACCTCATAACTCCGTCATTTTTAAACCGATTTCCAAAATTCTTTTTGTATTCGATAGAGTATACTGCAAAGGTGGTCCCATGGTCAGGATCTGATGATGGGATCCCATAGAAAATAAAGGAAAACACCACCGTGAAATTAGGGTTTCTTTAACTGAAATGATGTCATTCACTTAATAGTTAAAAATATTTTTTTTACAAAAAATAAAACCGACTTCAAAAACACTAAAAACTTAAAAATAATATAAGAATAGGTACAGACAACATCACACTTCTATATTGAAGTCGGTGATAAATTTTAACACTTTCTAGGAGATCATCGTTTGGCGCCGACTTCAATATAGAAGTGTGATGTCTGTACCTATTCTTATTTTAAAGTTTTTAGTGTTTTTGAAGTCAGTTTTGTTTGTAAAAAAAATTTTTTAGTAGAAGCAACACTGTTTAATAAATCATCCTCACCATAATATTAAAATAGTATTTAAATAAAAAATTGTGAAATATTATCAAGTGAACTTTTTCAATATATCCAAGTGCCAATATTATGTGTCCTGTATGTATACTTTAATATGCAATAAAGTGTTTATTCATTCATTCATCCATTCATTATATCGATATCAATAGCTTAAATTAATATTAGTACCACATTTACCTTATTTCAATATCATAACTGCAAAAGTAAATACAATTTGCTTTTTGAAAAATAGGCAAATGATGCCTCGACGTTTCATTTGTGCTCAGTAAAATATAAGCACACTAAGTTTTGTTTTGGAGTAAGCAAATCGGTCACGCCACGCCTTCTTAAAATAAAACAAAATGAGCAGAGAGCAATTAATTTAGGGTTCCGCAGCAACGGGCGAGATGAACCAATCGACTAATTGTCGACGGCAATATTCAAATGGCGAGAACAATTAGTGTGAGTGCTTTACACGTATTTTGTCATCTGGACCCTCATCGAGAACGCCACTATGGCTATATGCTGTTTTATAACTATATATATGTATAGTTATATGTATAAAATGAAGCAAGTGTCTCGCTTATGGTATGCATCTATAGAGGTTATATTATAATTATAAAGTATGGCACTTGGGTTAGGCCCAGGCTACCACAGCTCAGATAAAAGAATTTATAATCTTAAATGTCAGCATTTTATTCTTTCCGTGAATCCCAATGGCCGCCACACGTCCCGACGAGATATTAAGTCTGGATGGAAACACTGGCCTTATCCAGCGACATAGCTGAAGAACTCCCTCTTTTTCCAGGTCCAGGGGGTCCTTTAGATCTGTCCTTACTGACGTTCAGTTGATATTAGCATAGACTTAGTAGTCCTTAATAAACTTTATTGCAAAGATTTTGAGGTTTTTCACTAAGTAGAGATTATATCACTGTCTTTAAATTAATCCATTATGGAAATAGCTGATATTTTAAATAAGTTTGTTTTAATTGAATAATCATATCCCTCGATAGATTCGAGATAAAACATCTATCGCTTAATTCAATGCAGCCCTACGTATACTATACTTACAAAAAACAAGAGGGGCCTCTAAAGTGTACAGTAAGCTAAAATATGATGGGCGATAATTGACGGAATCTCCCTGCCAGCTAGCAAATCTCTTTTGTGTACTGCGATAACTCCACAAAGCCCGCTAATGTCTTTTAAGGACTTAGTCATTTAAACGGACTAAATAATGAACCAGCTACCCCTTTTACCGTGCAATTTATGAGCTTAAAACATTGGGGCTCGCACACGTTGAATGTAGCTTCGGTACGGTCCTAGCATCAGTGTCGGCTTGCGATAAATGTATTAAGGCTTTCGGCTAAGTTAAAAGCTTATAATTATTTATACAATGAGAATAAATTATATTGTCGAAATAACTTTGACGTATTTTTTTAAATTTAGATAAAAATTTATCTAATTTATAAAAATTTGTAATATTTAACTGTACTGCAATTTATTTCTATTTTCTACTAAAAATTTGCCCTTGTTCCAACAAAAATACTAAATGTGCACAAAAATATGATTTAAACCCTAAATGTTCACAATTCTAATATTGCAATATTCTTGATTCTTTCCTTGCAAAACAATATTTTCTATTGGAAACTATCTAGCAAAAACTGCATGCCACCTATATAGAAAACACTGCGATTCTACCATTCGTAATATTCGGCGCTAAATCCAAATCTGCAATATCATTTTATATCGAAAAAAGATTATAATTCCGTTCCGCTCGCATTCAAGCAATCAGTTCGCATGACGACACAAATCCGGATGATGTCTGTTTGTTATCAGTCCTGAGCAGTTGACTGTGGGCAGGGCTACCATCCATGTAGCAATAGCATTATTATTTATCACGCTCACTCAGCTACGGAAAGCATTACAAGTAGATGTTCAGTCGTCTCGAAGTGTTGTTGTTATAAACTCCAAAATGAGCTGAAAATTCTACTTTCCACAATAATTATGAATTATTTTACTAATGCCCGGTTTCTAATATATATTCAAAAAACGATCCGTTTTTGCTACGAACAGTTATATTTTGACATATTTTTGCATAGAATAAATGTCAAAATTTAACTGTCCTTAGCGAAAACGAATCGGTTTTTGAATTTGGAAACCGGGCATTAATCTAAGTTATGGTGGGTTTACGAGTGTCACGTGATCACGAGCTGTATAAGTACACCTTAAGTACACCATCAATTCAAGACCATATAACCTTAAATCAATAAATCTTACAGAATACAATATCAAAGTGAATATAATTTAAAAAAAAACAGTTTTTCACGAAGTCATACATTCGTTTTATAGCTACTATCAAGAGAAATTTCTTATTATTATATTGCACATAATTCGTTACTGGATAGCAAAATATTGTGCTTGTTATCAAGCGTGACCAGATGACTGCTTTAAAGGTTGTCACTAGCAATATAAAATTCAATAGAATAATTTAATCAACATAAGTAGGTATTTGGTTGCACACAGATGAGTAGAAAAATATCATAAACTGAAAAAAATAATTAATTACTGTTGAAAAATCTGTTTTATTGTAATTATTGTTATCGAAGAAATACGGATTAGTTCATGTTGTTTTGTAATAAAGTAACTTAAGTGTTTTTGCTTACTGATTGCAAGTGGAATGGTTCATAGTTCGTTATGTAAATTTAGGTGTATATTCAGGGGTTAAAATCCTAAAGCAATTTTTTTTCCTCAATGTGAAAAGAATAAACTTTATTATCAAAAGGTTTATTTTCATCTGGTACAATAACATAAATTTACATATTATCAAAGCTCTATTAAAATTCTTTAACTCATTGTTATATTAGAGTGTCGACCCTGTAGCATCGTTAGAGAGAGGTCCGAGATCTGCCCGCCCTTATATTTTATTTCTATTGCAACACGTATTATCCGGCTGTCAATATTATCGGCGATCGACTCGGTGCTTCCCACTAAATTGCTTTCGTTCCCCGATTTTTCCCGGGCCGACTATTGTTTTTTTCGCTCTCCAAGATTTCATTTTTTCTGTTTTTCGGATAAAGTACTCGTATTTTGATTTTTTTATGAAACAAGGATGACGATTTGAAACAGGACATTTACTTAGCTTTAAATTTTTATAGTTATATTGCAAAAATAGAGCTTCAAATGTTTAATTTTGCATATTATTAGAGCTTATACAGGTTTCAAACGGAGAGTGAGTACATAACTCAACTTCGTTTTGCTAATAACATCGTGGTCATGGCTGAGACCATAGGAGACCCGAGCACAATGCTCGACGATCTCTGTAGAGTTTCTCAATAAGTGTATTAAAGCTATGACTTACTCCCATCCTAACCCACTCCTATGAAGGTATATTTACCTAGGCTAAATAATCCAACTCGTCAAGTCCAATTGCCAGAAAACGATCAACCAATGAATCCAACTCGGCTGGGCCACGCAGCATATACTAGGCCCATCTATCGCCACACAAAGCGATTGCGAAAAGTTCCTTTTGTGTGACGGGAATGCGATTTTGATGGAACCCCCAGTTTTTTTAGTGGGTAGGCCTCATTAGGGGAGAGTCCCACATAACCGCAGTCGGGCCCCATTCCCACTGCGGTAGATGTAACATATTTTTAATTGGGTAAAAAAAGGCCCATCTTTCGCAGTGTCTCGAGACGAAAGACTTTGATTCACGTGTCTTTACGGAGCTGATCACAGCTCATAGTTAGCTTTATAAGAAGAAGACTCAAAGTCACTCAAAGGACAAAAGAGAGGGCTATGCTCGGGGTTTCTCTACGTGATCGAACCAAAAATCACAAAATTCGTACAAGAACTAAGTCCACCGATATATATCGGTGGACAGAGCGCATAGCTTGCAGTACTGACGGGCGTTGGAGTGGAAAGATCCTTTAGTGACGGCCGCGTATTTGGAGACGTAGCGTTGGTTGAACCGACGATCTGGTGAAAGTCGCTGGATGCGAGAAGAGTGTAGTCATTCGTTTTTAAGTCCATTTAGGGTCTATAATAGACGCCTAAATAACGTCAATAATACGTCGATTCGGGGACAACAGTTTATACGTCATTATATGACGTCCTACAGACTACCATTACAAAACAAGCACGACGAACTGTCATATTTTCATAAAAATGTACCATGTTATAAATTAAGGTTGATTTTCCTCTTTTTTATTGATTCCCTTTACAAATCCCCCCCCCCCCCCCTTATACTCTTAGGGAATGTTAAAACTAAGCTTTATCCTTCCCCACAGCCCAAACTATCTATATACCAAATTTTATCTAAATTGCGTTTATTGATTCCCATACAAACTTCCACCCCCCTTTTCTCCCCCTTAAGAGGTGATTTCTGCAATAATACGTATCCTGAGTTTGGAACTCAAACTATGCCTATACCAAATTTCATCTAAATCGGCTCAGTAGTTGAGGCGTGATCGCGTAACACACAGACTACACAAAGTTGAGTCATCCGTAAATTTTTCCACATTGCAACGTATTTTTGTGTCGACGCTTTTCCACACTGCAACCCTTTGCAGCGATCAGTACTGCAGCTAGACAGCCAGCTACTATACTGCGTTTGTATTGCTATTGCATCATTACGAAAACGTGTGATAGGTCATACAACTCTGTGACTTTTTGAAATGAAATTTAAGAACAAATGAAACTTATTTCATGTCGATCGACACTGAGTCGTTCCTGTTGGCTACTGATTGAAACGTGAGTTATGGTCCAATGAGGTTACATCTATAAAAATGTGGATATAAAACTGCTTCAAAAACTACAACCTGCAAAAAATAAACAAAATTTCCCCTCACGGAGCTTGCGAGTAAAAAATTTTACAAAGCATACTTTCAAAAAATCAACCTGTGATACAACATTATTTAAAGCCAAACTCGACACACGTGCATAGAAGTGTCTAATAAACCCATTGCAATTAATTATCATGAAATCAATTGATGTACATTTTTAAATGTATCAGCAAATGTATTTTATATTCTATAATTCCTTTTAGAAATTATAATTAGTATATAAATTCCAATTAGTATATTACTCCATATTTTGATTAGACACATTCAGCATATAGGTTTGGCACTATTGACTAGAAATAAAAAGCGTCCATTACATCATGCATGGCACAACACCACTTACTTGAACAGTAGGGGTCTGTTGGCAAAAAGGCCAGAAGCCTTTTCCTTCGCGGCTTGTAGCCCCTGCATGATGGAGTAAGCTTCCTCATCAAACAATCACACTTCACCAACGCCTGTAAATAGTGAGACTTTTTAGAAAATCTCATTCTATATTGAGCACGAAGCAATGTTTTCTTATATCTTTTCATATTTTAAATTAATACAATACTTTACAAAGAAAGAGAAACTGATATTTTTAACAATAAGGTAACTAAATTTATCACTAATTGCATGGACTCTATATATTGTATTCCTCTGTATTATAGTGATAAATTCGTCGAAATGTTATTATGTTTACTTTCCGTGTATAAAAGTGTTCCGATATTTACATTTACCTTTAAAATATTTGAAAATTAAATGGTGGTAACGGGTATATTGCTTCGTGATTGACGGTGCTTAACCTTGTGCCTTGTAGCTCATTCCTTCCGTGAAAATTGCTCAATAATGCCTGATTTCTCATCAAAGCAAAATTCATATTTGAAAGAAGCTTAACTATATGAATGAAGCTAATATTGTTTAGTTCCATCTATAAATTAATGAATTTTGTTACTAAATGTTCAATTGCATTTTGATCAAAATTGTTAAATCTATTATAAGAAATCTAAGAATTCCATTAAGTAATCCTCCTACAAGACACAAAGTGTGCTACAGCAGTTATCTATCATACGGGAAATAAATATATTCAAGTTATTTAAATTTAAACTCACAGCACGATTTTAAATTACGTTATAAAAGCCGCAAATTAAATAGGCTAAGCTATACCTATAGGTTAACTTTAATAACTCAGCTATACTTACAGATAATAGCTTTATTAAATAAAAAAAAATCTTAAAACATGAGAAAGATACCTTTCAGCTTTTTTACAATGTAAGCTAATGTAATCATTACCGATTATGTATTTCACTACTAAAGCATAATGAACTAAGTTTTTTACTTTTGTTTTTGTAAATGCTTATACAAAATTGAGCGTTAACTTACAAAATACAGTTCGTGTTATCCAGCTTTTACTACATTTATGACGCATGATATAAGCAGGAAACATTTTGTTTATATTACTTTGTTGACAATAAACAGTACTTACTACTAATGGGGGATATTTAAAGCCCTTAATTTGCACAATTTGGTTTTTTCTTGTATTTTTTACACAGCTACACGTTGCTGTGGCCCGTTTGATAAGTTCACTTCGTTTTTTAAATAAATGAACGTTATTTTCATTCACATAGAGATAAATAAATTTTAAATATATTTCTATTTCAAATACAAAAATTGTGTTTATCTTATATTTTAAGATATATATTTAAATTGAACGAAAATGAGCACCTGTATCTATTTCACGTGCGTTTTGATAATGTACAATAGCAAATACATTGATTTTGTTTAAGCCAACGACCTTTTGATTCGACGCATAAACTCAACGCACGTTCGACGCCTTTTATCTGAACGTGCACTAATTGTCTGTTCTGTTGTATGACGCATTTTTTAAAGAATTAATTAGGTATATGCCATTTAATTCAAAAGATTTAAACACATTGAAGAACTTAAAGCAGTATTCTTGATTGCAATAAAGTGCACAATTATTCAAAATGTTACATGTAGAATGTAGAGACCTCTTGCTTAATTTCACGAAAATCTTAAGAATAAAAAAATATTCCGCGTATTGATGTTATAAAAAACTTATAAGTCATAATAGCATAATATGGATTATTAAATATATTTGGAATGATATTTAAGAACATCATTATCATCGATGTTAAAGTCTTCATTGTAAATTACAATGATCACTATTGCACTGCTGATTGCAACTTGCCAGACACTAGTGTAACATTATAATATTATGATGATTGATTGATGATTAAATACATCTTTCACGATGTTTTCAGTAATGTTAAATTATACCTCAAAACTTAAATTAAACTGAACTTAAAGCGCGCATTAATTCTTTCAGCTATTTTAAATTCTAAACATTTACGTTGTGGGATCGGTATGTGAATTAAATTTAGTTTGTGTAAATCCCGGATATTTTGAATCATATGTCTAAGCTTATAAGTTAATGCCGTAACACTTTATTTTACAAAACAGGGTATGTTTTGTCAATGTTACATAATCTGTAACATTGACTAACCTATACATATATCTATGTATGTAGAGGTATATGTATATAGGAAAACTTGTTAAAAAAAGATCCAAACGATGCGAATAAGTAACCGCATAAAAACAACCAATCGTTATACAATAATTATAATAATTAACGGACTACTTACATTTTTCTGATCCCGGACGTAGCAGCACCTTCGTAACGTCTGTCGATCGCGTAGCACCCCGCACTCCTCTGAGCTACGGCGCTACGGCTGCGCGTAGCAGATTGTGCTATTGGTTGCTACAAACTCGGATCCGTAGTCACATCGGCCAATCACAGCTCCTCTGTAAAGAGGCGTGGCTTTTCATTTTCAGAAAATTTTCAGCAGACCCTATATTCCCCTCTCACCCATTGCATCCCGCATATAACGACTTTTAAGCTCATACCTGAAAATCCAAATTTATAGCAAATTGGTGTATGCACTGCGTACTCTGTATAGTCAAAAGCTCCATATTAATTACATTTCAGAACAGACTAATGGAGCTTTAATCATATATGACGCTTTAGCAATGAAGTAATTTATAGCTGATGCCACGGTTGGTTTTATATTATAACAGTTTTGTTAACTTGGACCGAACTAGCATTTGACCTATTTTGAATGTTACTAAACACTGGTTTAACTTATTCAGTCATAAATGTGCATTAGATAATGTTTTAAGTATTTTTCGAATATAAGTTTTTTTTTTAATATGATCACTCTACGATTAGGATCGAATGTACTCGTAAGTCACAAATCTGCAGGAAGGATCGGCCAATGTACAATATATACAGGGTTATTTTTGAACCTCCTGCCAATTTTTCCTGTCATTCAATAGCGATAATACAACCAATTTATAAAAAAAATAACCTTTCCTTTTCAAATTTTTGTTTTAACTTTTTCGTACGTTAATTAACTAATGGTCATTTGTTTGCTTACTGCACACAGTGCCCATCTCAAGTAACAATTTTCGTTATAGAAAGGTCACAGATGGGTTATATAACCTTTTTTTAGATTTCCTCAAGGAAATAGCGCAACATCGCTGCATTATAGTGCTCAATGTTGTCTATCAAAGGTATTGGTACACGCTAAAGATTTTTCACCAGTTCAGGACGTTCAGGGCGATGTTGAGCACACGCGCCTAGAAATTAGGGATTTAAAAAGTGGTCAAAATATGTAGATTTACCCAGACCTTTTATATTACTTTCTTTATCTTATATTCAGTTTTGTCAGGGGCTTCAAAATAGCCCTGTATTTTTTGCAAAGATATATATGTTGATATTTCTACAAAAAATATGTAAATACTAGAATCCTGCGTGTTAATTTTGTTTAACTAACAATAACAGGTATTTGAAAAAAAAATCAATAAAGAAGAAATATCATCTCGGGCGGGCTTTGAACCCGCGTCTTTGACATGCCGTACTGACGCCTAAGCCACTGAGCTCTCACCAGCTCCGAGGATGTTGTTACGTAGTTATTAACATCGACTACTTTGGCTTAACAAAGCCAAAAGGAGATCAAAAAGTGAAAGATTTCGTATAACGAATTTCGTATTTCGAATAACCCAAGGCGACCTAGACAAGGTAACAATTCAGAAATGATAACTAAGTTCGAGCGGAACAAATTGTATGGGAATGATTCCACATCACGAATCATTCTTATGCATTGCCGCTCTATGTAGAATGTGCAACGTAAAGAAACGAACGCGAATGTTACTTTGTCTAGCCAGAGGCGTAGCTAGGTAACCAAGGGCCCTGGTGCAAATAAAAAATGAGGCCCCACTACTATCTTAACTGGTTGGGTTTTATCAAGTAAAAATATTAAATATGCAAATTCTTTAAAAATGCTAAGCTACTTTATCATCAGCTCTTCTTCGTGCACTGCAGCGCAGGTAATAAAAATATTAAACAGTAACGACATAAATTACAATTTATACTTGATTGAGAATAAAACGAAATATAAAAGATACTTTATAAAGGGTTTACTTTATAAAGGTCTGACCTTCCAACTGGCTAAATAACAATTATATTTACTTACAATCTTTCCCTAGCTTTAGTTTTCGCAAAAATATCAATGACTTCGCTTAAATCCAGGCTTGATGCGGTTTTGTTTTCAATTGCTATCAGCGATATATTATGTCGGAGTTGAGTTTGGCCCACACTATTTCTTAAATAAATTGAAAATGGGAGAAATTTTCGAAAGTTCAGTTCGATCGAGATTTTTTTTTTATTGGTTTGCGCTTGACCCAGAATCATCTGCTGGTAAGCGAGTCTGGGTCTATGATGAAGCGCGCTTACCTAATAAATGCCCATTCACCCTTTTTTTAAAAAGACCCAGGTTATAATGGTCTGGGAACACCGATAAAGGTAAAGAGTTCCATTCCTTGGCGACACGAATAAGGAAAGAATTACCGAATCGTTTAGTTCGGCAAAATGGAATGTCCACAGTGTAGGGATGAATCCCCGACGTGCGTCTTAGATCTCTAAAAAGGAATGGAGCAGGAGGTATAAGACTATGTAGCTCTTGAGCGCACTCTCCAAAATGTATCTTATAAAATATCGACAGACAGACCACTTTACGCCGATGTTCGAGGCTTTGGAGTTTGGTCTCGAATAGATGACAATTATTTACCAATCTCAGGGCACGACGTTCAACTGAGTCCATAGGTAAGGCGGTAAGGTTTCGAGGCCGGTGCAGGCCCCCTGAGCTTGAGGGCCCCGGGGCACTGCACTGCCTAGCCCTTGGGTAGCTACGCCACTGTGTCTAGGCCCCCCAGGCGCGAGTACTACAGCCTAACTCCTAGCAATGCGCAATGGCGATAGCGAGGCACTCGCTATCATTTTAATTTCGCAAGTTGGTTATGATAGGCGCTATGAAATCGTCGATGACCTCTTAAACGTGAACTAAAATGATAGCTAGAGTTAGGCGGTAGAACCGGGGATCTTCAAGAGCACACAAAAATGATATTTCAGGATCTACGACAACCAGCCGGCCACGACCACGATGACTCATGCCGGGCCATTGTTTGCGATCCATGCTCGTTGCGAACCAGTGTGCGACCGTTCTATAGTTGTTAACCTTTCGCATCATTCGTTCATCATCAAGCGTTCGTCCAGCGTCGTCTACGTTTGATTTGTACAGATTTTCGTTTCGTTTTCGACAGAAATCAATAAAGTATAACAATGAATACCAATATCATTTCGATTCTCATCAAAAACGGCGACGAAGCAAAGACGACGCTTGGCGAATGATTCAAATAGCCGGTCGCATGCGGCCACTGGTCGTGGTCGTGGCCGCCTAGTGCACGAGATCCCTAGTTCTTTAATTTATAACATGGCTTTGCCTGTTACCTGCATGTAAAAAAATATATTTCAGAGGAGATTAAGGAATCTCTGCAAATATTAAATGCCAAATTGCTTTATCGAATCTTCTAAAATTCCCCCATAGTTAATAGGAGAAATGAACAAAGCGGGCACACTCTTCATTCATTCAACTACGCTATATTTCACCGGCCCCTCGCAACGAGACGAGAGTTGCGCGATCAGCAAGTTCGCCGGGCATTATAAAGTGATCGGTATCGGTGCGATATTGGGCCGACTTCATTTCACGGCCAGAGGAGCCCGCAAATGAAGTTGCCGCGGCCCACTGAGCGTGAACCAACTCACTTTTCATATAACTCCTAAAGGAAATATGGATATGGTATTCTTGTTTGGGAATCGTAGTTTATGTCCTGTCGAGCCATTTTTGAAAAAAATCCTTCGCGAAAGAGTGGCTAACGTTTCTTATGTTTCAAATAAAGTAGACGCTTTATTCGGTAGTCAGTTCCGTTATAACTGACTTCAAAAGGGTTCTCAATTCGATGCGTATGTTTTTTTTATGTTACGCAATTACTCCCTCAAATGTGGACCGATTTTCAAAATTCTTTTTGTATTCGATAGAGTATACTGCTGCGGTGGTCCCATTGTTACCAAAGTCAGGATCGGATAATGGTATCCCAGAAAAGAAGAGGAAAATCATTAAATTTTATAGGTACGTAAAACCGTCCAACGTGCTTCATGTTTTTAACCGACTTCAAAAAAGGAAGAGGTTCTCAATTCGATGCGCATGTTTTTTTGTGTGTATGTTACGCGATTACGCCGCCAGTTGAAGACCGATTTTCGAAATTCTTTTTGTATTCGATAATGTATACACCAAGGGTGGTCCCAAGGTCACCAAAATTAGGATCTGATAATGGGATCTTATAAAAATCAAGGAAAACCCTTAATAAAAATCAAGTGTATGTTATGCATTACTCCGCCAATTCTGGGCCGATTTTCAAAATTCATTTTGTATTCGATAGAGTATACTCCTAGGGTGGTTCCAAGGTCTCTAAAGTCAGGATCTGATGATGGAATTTTGTGAAAATCGAGCGAAGTTTTAATTTAATACCAGCTATTAAATTAGGGTTTCTCAATTCACTTTTCAAAATTGTAAATAGCGATTTAAAAGAGGAGATAAAAAATGTTGACCTTTCGAGTTTCTTGCCTGTTCTTCTCGAGAAGGCTCTCCCAATTTCCGAACAAGTGTAGAGTCAACTTTTCTTTTTTCATTCCTACTTGTATTTGCAGACATCTTGAGTATATTCAGGATGTATGCACATACAAGGTTAATATGATTTCTTTAAATTAGATTGTTTTGCTTTGTTTTGGCGTCAATAAGTGCCTGTAAAGGCCTATGTTGAATAAAGATTGTTGAATTTGAATTTGAACTAAAAAGATTTCATTCACTTAAAACATAAATATAAAAATTATTTTACAAAAAAAAACCGTCTTCAAAAACACTCAAAAGTTAAAAATAATATAAGAATAGGTACAGACAACATCACATTTCTATATTGAAGTCGGTGCCAAACGATGATCTCCTAGAAAGTGTTAAAATGTGGCACCGACTTCAAAATGGAAGTGTGATGTTGTCTGTACCTATTCTTATATTATTTTTAACTTTTGAGTGTTTTTGAAGTCGGTTTTTATTTTTTGTAAAATATTTTTTTCGGAAGCTATTCAGGTATTTGCGTCTGGTAGTCATGAACTGAGCTGATGTTGGAAGGATCCTTACTTTTAAAGTTAGAAGTAAGTTTTTTGAAACAATATGCACGTATTGACCTTTCGTTGTATTCTTTTAAGTCACTTCGGTGAAATGGTATTAAATTCACAAAAAAAAAAAGAAAATCCAACTTCAAAAACACATAAAACTTAAAAATAATAAAAAAATACAGACAACATAAAATATCTATATTGAAGTCGGTGCCAAACGATGATCTCCTAGAAAGTCTTAACATTTAGCACTGACTTCATTATAGAAATGTAATGTTATCTGTATTCTTATATTATTTCTAAATTTTTAATGTTTTTGAAGGCATTTTTTTGTTTTGTAATATTTGTACGTTTAGAGTTACGAGTAGTCTGTCAGTCTTTATCTTTTTATACCTAAAACGGTTCACTACTAGACTGATTGTAATGAAACTTCGTATTAATATTTACAAATTTAAATCCCTGGCAAGGACATAAGTTTGTTTTATCAAAAACTTACTCGTACTTAAGTTATCATGATGATTAAGCCACTCAATAAAATGTTGATGAGAAAATTTACGCTTTAATATACAGACAATAGCAGGCGATCTTATTTATATGATAACATAAAACCGTATTTAGATGTTTGCCAATAGTTAATCGGAACATTTTGACTGGTTGTGGTGATAATTCTTAATGTAATTATCATCATAGTTTATAGCAGATATATGACACACTAGCTGTGCCATCGAACTACGTTTCGCCGTATATTTTTTACCCGTTTTTGCAACATTTGTCATTAATGCTCAGCTCCTATTAGTCGTAGCGTGATGTTATATAGCTTAAAGCCTTCCTCGATAAATGGACTATCCAACACAAAAAGAATTTTTCAATTTGAATCAGTAGTTCCTGAGATTAGCGCGTTCAAGCAAACAAACAAACAAACTCTTCAGCTTTATAATATTAGTATAGATGAGAATTTAGAGCTATGTGATAATGTCTTATAAAGTTATAATCAATAATGTGTAGGTAGGTTTTTGTACTTTGTTAAATAAAGTCTTTTGTAGACGAGGTTCTCTCATTTCACAAGTAGACTGATTCATCATCGCACAGCGTAAACTACTAATCTTGACATGACATTCGGTCAGCAGTTTCTACCAAAAAAACTAGCAGTTTCTACCAAGAAAGGTTTTGAGATTTTTTTACCTAAGTTTGAGTAATACAAATTTTAATGGAACTGATTATTTTTGAATCTAAAAGCGTTTTTATTTAGACTACCTTTTACTATTAAACCTATTATAATATATATATTAGATACTATTAAACCTTCTTCTTTCTAATCATTCTTTCTTTGTAATCTCTGCATTCCAGAGTGGATTAGTTACCAAAAATACAGCACTTTCATTGGCAAAAATCTCAAACAAAATATTCCAATGCAAATGCTCATTTACCTATTTTCGATTTAACGTCGATCTCATTTTGTTTATTATCAGCAGCATATTTCTTTTTAGTAGCTCCATCTGATATGGTATTATATTGCAATGGCTACGCGGCTCTATTTAGAATATTTATCTGTCAAACTGATCAAACAAACATTGGCTCAGCTCTCCATTTTACATTTGGATTTTTTGTTACGTATAATGCCTTCTAAAATTATTGAACATACAAACTCTTTGGTTGGTTATATTATATATCCCGTACTTTATTTGACAAAACTTATTGAATTTATATGTGTAACTAGCTTTCCGCTTGCAGTTTCGCCCTCGTTATTTTTGTTTTCCCGTGGGAATTTTATATTTTCCCGTAGGAAAAATAATTTTATATGTTCATCAGGAATAATGTAGAATTCTCAATGTGAAAGAATTTTTTAAATCGGTCCAGTAGTTTCGGAGCCTATTCAATACAAACAAACAAACAATCAAATCTTTCCTCTTTATAATATTAGTATTTGTAATTAATAAATGGTATTGTAACAAAAATTTTCATGCTGTAGAGCAGTGAAGTATGATATGAACTTTAAATTTTTATGAGCCTTCTATTTGTAACCATATGTTGTGCAATGATGAAATTATTATTATACATTTATTTCATTAATCAATTCTTTTGTTCAATTTAACACTATTTTAAGGTTCCTTTAATAATAGTACTGAAAAATAAATTTAAACCTGTTACAAATACTTAGAAGATTACAATTCAATATAATTTCAATTAAATCTTGGCTGAAAAATTTTGAATATATTTATTCCAATTGTTTTGCTTATAATGTACTACTTACAGACAAATCAACTATAAATCGACAGACTATTTATAAGTGATTTGACTAAATACTATAATTTAATTATCAAATAAGCCAAAAAAAATCTGCAAATGCTAAGTTAATTTTAGAGCTGCAAATGCTAAGCTATTTAACAACCCGGGGTGGCACCCTATACAGCATGTCTTAATTTGCAACGGGAAGCATTAATTTTTCATGTCGCCAGCACTGTCAGCGTTCTACTCTGTTTAACCCTAGAATAAACTTAATAGCTTTATTTAAGGTCTTTGAAAAGCGAATTGTTCTGAATTAAAATAATATAGTAAAAAATTATTTCTTTTTGACTTTGAGCCCCAAACATATTAATAAATTAGAAGTCGCATCAATATGACACATAATAATTTTTGACAATCTTATTTATGTAGAGATATCAGATATTATTTTACTTTCACAAATCAAATGAACACTAACAATTCCAAACAAGTTTTCAATAGTTTAACCGACTCCATGCTTTATGGTCGATATCCCTTGGTTTTTATCTGAGGGCTTAGAAGGTTTTCTACTTTTTTTATAGAACTAAGTTGGTAAACAAACAAACATGTGGCTCTTGTGAGATTCGCAGCAAAACTCCAACTCTCACAAGAACCACAGTGTAAGTTGCCAACTTGTGATATCAAATGTAAAGTCCCGGTACCCAGTAATTTCACTACCATATCTTACACTTCAAACTGGAACACAGCAATGCAAGCATTGCTGTTTTGCGGCAGAAATAGGTAAGACGGAGTTTCGGAGGTTTCTGAGATCGGGATCAAGCTTTTTTTTAATTTCTTCGATACGTTGACTAAAAGAAACGAGTAATAAACAACATTATCTTTAATTTTGCTGCGTTCTACTAAATAAAGCTTCCCTACTTACGCGCGTTTTCCTGAAGATAGAGCAGAGTCGTGTAGATACGCCCACAGTCCACCTACCTATACAACATATTATAAATAAGGCGAAATTATCTTTAATTTTAGCTCTATGTAATAAGTGACGCGCCATCGTCGGTAAATTACCTATGTGCAAGAAAATTTACACGGAAGTAGAATCCATGTAAAAGACACGAGGAGACATTAACGAAGAAAGAATTTTTGAAAAACTTTACTATATATTCTTTATTTATATTTTCGCATTTTATTGCAACAACTCCAAATTGTAGGTACATATGTTAGCATAAGCTCTATGTTTAAAGTACTGGAAGTACTGGTCCTATTGACCAGTGGGACCACAAGGAACCACATTTCCTCGTGGTCCCACCAGTGGGGAAAAATAGTGGGACCACGAGTTACGACAAATTATCATATACTAGCTTTCCGCTCGCGACTTCGCCCGCGTTATTTTTGTTTTTCCGTGGGATTTTTTTTTCCGTAGGAAAGTTAGGTACCCTATGTCTCGAACTATCCCTATACCAACTTTCATCAAAATCGGTTCAGTAGTTTCGAAGCCTATTCAATACAAACAAACAAACAATCAAATCTTTCCTCTTTATAATATTAGTATAGATTTTAATTACATACGTGAAAAACGTATAGAGGCGAACCAATCTCTTGAAGAGAGATATACCAGCCAACCCTAGCAGGTGTATCGAGACTGAAATTCTTACTTTTCTCTCGAAGGTAACAAATAGTTTCTTTAGGGAAGTTGTCAGTTTTGAAGAAATTCATATTCTTCTATTATATCCTTTTCTGGATATAAGACTTTTTGAATAAATTCATACAATCTATTGATTACCCAGAAAAGTCGAAGTGTTTTTAAATCTTGTGAACCTAAATTAGTTAAATGGTGGGGTGGTCGTTTACATAAAACTAGGTACGTCACTGAAAATTGGCATGAGATAATAAGGTATATTAACAACATTTAAAAGTTATCTTCTTCAAATAATTTTAACGTGTTAACATGTATTCGATGGTTTCGAATTTGGGATAAAAGTTTGTAAGAAAATGCATTTTAGGGGTTATTAATATGAGAGGAGTAACTATTAAGGCCTCTTACTGTCGCAGGGAGATACTATGTTGTAGAATTTTTGGATCAATTAAAATGTGCTACTGAATGAATATTTCGGTATTTTTTTATTAAATTAGGTATGCAATACCCTAGTAAGAACGGGAAGACGCTTTAGTAGGCAAATTCGAGTCGTCACGCGGGTGAAGCTGCATGGCGGAAGCTTAGGTAAACGGTCATTTTGAACACATTTATTTACAAAAAAAAAAATTAAGAGTATGGTTTGACCGCATATGGAACATTTGCGAAATATGCGATTTTGTATTTTGTTGCACAGCGTTAAAGTCTACTTAAGGCAACAATATACAGCTTTGGCTGTCGATATAGCATCTCAAGTGACATGCGAGCTTATAAATTGTTTATTCTGAGGACAGAAGACTTATTGAACGATATTCGTCGAAAAAAAATAACTATTGACTAACTGCATAATAATTAAACTTCACCTGAAACAGAATATTACAGAGAGGCACCATTTAGAAACCAAATAACCCAGAAACTTTTTGTATAGCTTGAAACTAGAAACGTAATAAAAATTTTTAGATCAATATTTTCTTCTATAGACAGTAGAGACTGTGCACCATTTTATGTAGACGTGTGGTTGTTAGACATTTTGTCGAGACAAAGGGGTTCTGAGAGACTGGGACGCCACTTGACGGCGATCGACTACTCAGCGCTTATCGCCCCACTCTACTGGCGATACTCAAAAACAAAACACCGTTTACGTTAAAATCTGATCAGAGAGTAGAAGCTCTTAGTACGCGAATTCTCAAACTAGATACCTAGTTTATTTTAAAACATTAACTTGTGGCTGCAGCTTGATACAAATCGTCATCCTACTGCTCAAGCCTACTACAATATAAAAAGTGATCTTCATATATTTTTTCAAATATTATCTTTAAAACCTTCTTCAGGAAAACATATATTATTTCGAAAAGGTCGCATCATTAGAATTTACAAACCTTACCCATAAGCCTTTCACGTTCGAAGCCTCTACACTCAAGGGTTTTACAAATGTATTTGAAGGTCTGTAATGGGTGAAGAGTAGGTGAGGTTCAGCGACGACGCAGTGGTGCAGTGGTTAGGGAGGGTCAGCCAAATAAAGCACCAGGATTGGGTCACTGATATATATATTTTCTTTCACCGTTACAATATTATAATATAAGGAAAAGGCACTCTGAAACAGATTTTAGAACTATGGAAAATAAACATAGTAATATAAAACTTACCAAGATAATAGAAGACTTACACATAAGTGCCTTATTCGTTACAACAAATGGTCGTCATGTCGACAACAATAATATTGTCTTGATGTTAATATTTATACCTGCATTGAGCATAAGATATTATTTCATATTGGTTTGTGGCATCGCAACTATCTCACGTCTCGATGTCGGCCATTGAGTGACGGACGAGACGAATTAAATTATGTCAAAGACAAAAGATTTAATATGCAGTCAGGTTAGGCGGGAATGCAACGAGTTACTATATCTACAATATGTAGCACCTCGTTACAAGGCTGTAAGGCCTAGAGTGATCGCGCGGATAACATTTGTTATCCACACTGGTTTAACTGGGGTAATATATCGCCAGCGCTGAGTTAAGTATTTTATAGCGTTTTTATACAACAAAGCTGCTAAACGAGGCTATAATACATATGGTTCCTGTGACACTTGCAAATGACAAGAACGCTAATATACGTCGCCAACTTGTGACATAAAATGTCAGGTCACAGTGCCCAGTAATTTCATTGCCTATCTTACTCTTCAAACCGGAACACAGCAATGCAAGAATCGCTGCTTGGTGATAGAAATAGGTAAGATAAAGGTACACTTGCAGAAGATTCTGGTCCCTCTGGTAAAACATGGCCCAAACTTTGTTTGGTAGGTATAGATAACATGTTACCGTCCATCCGTTCGCTCAATCATGAGTTCAGCCACTTGATGGGGCATGAATTTCTAGTTTAACCCATTTTGGAAATTTTTAGGGGTGACAGGGTCACGCCACCTAAGGTAAAAAAATCAATTTTCATATATAAAAATATGGTTGTAGCAACTCATCGAAATGGATTTTTGATACTAAATACGGAATACTAGATAGAGTTGTCTAGTATTCTACATACTACATATTATAGAATACTAGATACTGAATACCCTGTATCACTAGGGAATTAGGGTCAGGGACCCATGACCCTAGTACTATGAACCTAACAACATTGACCTAAATTGAACATGGCCGCCACTCAAAAATGACGTATAAAATTTCATTCTCGACCCCAAGTAGTAGACAATTGGCATTAAATCAAAATGTTTGAAGAGTAAAGCACTGCGAACCTTGCCTTGTTGCTATAAGTTTAACAACAAAAAATTCAGTGACGCCCGCACCGAAAACAGGCGGATCAAATTTCGTTTTCAACCGGATGATCAAATGCCAAACTCCTGATCTCCTAGAAAGTCTTAAAAGTCACCAACTTCAATATAGAAGTGTGATGTTCTCTGTACATATTCTTATATTATTTTTAACTTTTCAGTGTTTTTGAAGTCGGTTTTTATTTTTTGTGAAATATTTTTTATTTTTAACTTTTTAGTGAATTTGCGATTTTCATGGGATCCCATCATCAGATCCTGATTTTGGTGACCATGGCCACGCTTGGAGTTTATTCTATCGAATACAAAAAATTTGCGGCGGCGTAATCGCATAACATACACAAAAAAAAACATACGCATCGAATTGAGAACCTTCTCCTTTTTTGAAGTCGGTAAAAAAAATACAAACCATCCAATTACCAACCAACCTAGAATCATAAGCGCGGGTTTTCATGCGATTTTCAACATAGTGATATTTAACCGCTCATCTCTAAGCCGTTAGTAGACAACCATGACGTTAAAAAACACATTAAGTCTGTGACACCTCGCAGCTCTCCCAAACGCACCTTTTTCCACACGATTGCATCGAGCGCTACCTGGGGGAGCATACCCTCCCTTTCCGACTTAAAGAAGTGCCGCTTTCCCATTCCCCTCACTCAATCTATTTATGACTTATTAACTTCTCTGAGGTATCATAGCAACCTCTCTCGAGCCACTCTGTCGATTTAATATAGAAAATTGTGAACTCAATCGAGAATAACTTAGAATGGGTTTATTAAATTCCTGGTACTCAGTCGTCTTCACTCTTTAATGGTTGTTGACAGGTGTTAATAGATTTGATTTTGATACAAGAGTTTATAAGGAGGAGTTGTATTTATCAATGTTATATTTTTTTTTAATATCATCGACTGATTATTCAAATATAATGAAATCCATTAAAACTATGAAACATAATTAGTCAAGAATTTATAAATATTTAGAAACGTTTATATACTTGTTTATACTTATTCCATGCCGTCATTTTGATTTTATTACTAGTATTAGATAATAATAAAACAAAAAATTGCATGATTCTCATACATAATTGTTACGTTGGTCAGACAATAAAATTACTGTACTGTTTGGTCAATGAACCAATTCTCGATAAAATAATACAGTTCGCGAAAAAGCTCCTAAGGAACGCTAAGAAATACAATTTCTATTTGTGAAGTTTGGTGAGTATCGGAAACGCTGTTTGCTCACAAATCGCTCCTCGGGGACCTGCTTACACCGCGCTCTCGAAATGCAATAAAATATTCCGAAAAGTTTACAATGTGCAAAACACGTTCATTTCGAATGCAGTTTAAATATACCTAGCGAATAAATTTGAGATACGTATTTTGTATGTTTCTTTGACGAGATCATTACTCGTATTATGTAAACTTTATTTTCAGCTTTCACTATGGGATCAACTCTAAAATCGCCAAAAAAAATTTGCTGTTTCATACAAAGCTTCAAGACCAACTCTTTTAAAATGTATTTAGCAGCTGATTTTTTTTATGATAATTATTAAATTATCATAAAAAAGGTTGGATGGAACAAGCTATTAAGTTATCACCACAGCTTTTTATAAAAAATATTACTCATATAATAGAGAGATTTAAAATCAGATGAGAATATTTGTTGGCTAGTAGTCTGTTCCATGATTGAGCAGCACAGCCGGTAAAGAAGTTGTGAAACAAAATGGATTTAAATATTCAGAATATTGAGTATTATTGATATTTTATACATAAGAGAATGGATTTGCACATATTTACCAAGTCGTATAATGCGAATAATAAATTAACCTAAAACAACCACCTTCTTGTTGTCATAGTCCACTCTAGACTCGGTATATTTACCGAGCGACTTTATCAAAAAATATATTTTCTTTTTCAAAAAATCTGTCTGTCTGTCTGTTCGCGATAAACTCAAAAATTACTGCACCGATTTTCAAGCGGTTTTCACCACTCAATAGCGTGATTCTCGAGGAAGGTTTTAGTATATAATTTGAAGTTTTTGTATTTTTTTCTGTGTACATTAACGATATTTGTTGAAGATGTCGGGAAAAAATAAATTAAGGCGAAACGTAGTTCGCGGGCACAGCTAGCATTATGTAAATCATTACAAATGTTAGATGTTAATGTTAGATCATTTTAAAATAATTTTGAAAAAAAACTGTTTCTTCTAGACCAATTTTCTATAACGAGCCTTAGTAGACACCTAGGTTTCGTAGCTGTATATTATAAGCATGCAGACCGTATATTAAAATTAAGTAAACATCAGTAAATAAATAAAATAAAAGGAATATTGCGTTTCTGAAGTCACGAGCTCCACTGCAACATCAATAATAAGATATTGATGAGGAGGAATGACTTGATTGCAGTCTGTTGTTGCTTATCCTTTGTACTTTCAGCCATGTTGAGAATTGAAAAAAAAATAATAGACCTTTCTAATACTTGAGAGCTACAGATGAAGTGGTCATGGAATACAATAAAAAAAATGGTGCTCAGGGCCCTATCAAGCGGAGCGACCTTGGTGTAACTAAAAAAAAACAGACGTAAAATATGCCAAATACGAGTATATTAACTGACCAAATCTTGTTAGCATAAGTTACTCAGGAATACTGGCATAATAATTATAATGATCCAAAAATTGTGTAATAGTCCATACATAAATTATTAAGATGTCGTATAATATTATTAAGGTATATATTTGAGTATAATTAAGTATATTTAAGTATAATATTATTAAGATATATATTTAAATTTTTAAATTGATTGAGTTGCGCAACTCACCTTAGATTAGGAGTAAAAAGTAGTCGTAAGTCTTAATATAATAATTAATAACAAAATAGATCACAACGAGAAGATTACATGAAAAGAGCACAGACCACGAGTCTGTGGAGTGTTAAATTAGTAAAAAAAAATACTTGAGAGAAATTCGATGATCTCACATTGGATCAATTTGGATTTAGATCGGAGATATCAACTGTGGCTGGGTCGTTGTGCTCATCATCTCGCTGATTACTTTCTATAAGAACTTGACAATGGCAATCGTATATTAAGAATATTTCTCGACCTTGCCAAAACTACTCATACAGTTTCTGTTCCCATCTCTTTACATACGGTTGAATCGTTAGGTGAAAGAGGCGCACAGTTGACATTATTTGAATGTTCGCACGTCGATAAGATTAAAAAGTTTAGTCCCGACGCAATATTTAATGATCTCTGCAAACTAAATATGTATTAATGGCGAAAAATCATATTACTCACATAACTTAATATCAAATCATATCTATCACTTTATGGAAGCTGGATAGATCCATTTTATCTTATAAATCGTTATTGATACCATTCGATAGAGTTCGTAAAACACTTTCATCGGTATCGATCCGTAATTAGTTCTCTGATATCGTTCATAGTTTAGAAATAATCGAGTCAGATGACATCGTTTTCACCCTCAATAAATAACTATGAAAATCGGAGAGGATAGTAAAATATAGTGATTTTCTAATTATGTTTTTCTACCTTTTGTGCTCTATTTTTTCAGTAGTACATAAAGCTTTTGCAAAATATTATTGTGTATTGTAACGACGTAACTAATCATATTGTTATTAAAATTGAGAGTACTTCTGACAAGCTAAATACGTCCTGAATGGATGATAAGTAAAAAAATTGAACGATTTGAAAAAGCTTTCTATCAAGCTATAATTGTATAAAGACTATTTTGATTCAGATCACTTTATTTAATTGCCGAGAGTAATTGTGCGCTACTAAAGTTAAAAATACATTCATTGCACGATGGAAGCCTAGACAATATTTCATCATTACGATGAGATTATGTTACTTTGTTATTTTAAACTATTTTTTTCCCACTTTATTCGTATTATCCATAAAATATTTTTCCTCGACAATACGAAAAACCTGTATCCAGTCAACAAAAAAAATCACTTCACACAAAGGCATTCCATTTTCAATTTAAAACCTACCTGGAAATGAAATGGAGCGGAACAGTAGTAATGAAAGTGAATATCAAATTCAGGTGAAAAGGGCGGAGTTTGAGGCCCCGCCCCGCGAACCATTGTCTCTACAAAGCCAGTGAAATTGAATAAATTAACGTAATTTAATAACTCTATTAAGCTCGTGCCGACATAAACACCGTTTGACGTATCCAAGTTGAAATGTACAGGGGCGGTTCGCTTATTAAATTAGTGCTGCCGGCGGGAGATAACTCTTGGCACTGATTGTTGAAAGCATTTGTACTGTTTAAGAAATATTTATGATACTCAGTTGGACTTATAAAACATATTTATCACTTATCTAGTTTTTCAAATGACAGCATTTGGCTATTTGTGGTCGCGAGTTTTGCGCCTAAATATATTATGTACGCATTAATAAGCCATGAACGACACGTTCGACATAAAACCAAAACACGTGTTCGATACGATCAACTACACTACACATAAAACCATACACATAAAACCAAAACACGTGTTCGATAATCGTGCTATTTACCAAATAGTCAAAAAAGGTTGATTATGTATAGCATTTTACATGGCCATTAGTTTGTTTATTTCGTTTATATACATGTTTAGATACACCATCGGCGGTATCAATTACATTGTGCAACAAAGTATTTTAAAAATTATACCAGTAATATTTCGTTAATCTCAATGGCTGCTTGATAGAAATTTATAGCGTTAAGTCTGCCATTAGTACATATTTTTAAACGTGCAATAAAGATTTTAATAAAATAAATGATAAATAAACAAAACATCAACAACAACAATGTTAAACAAAGATTATACTAGTTAAATAAGTGTTCGGGTTTTTTGAACGTCAGTGTTCGGGTATTTAGGTCGTATAAGGAAATAAAATACTTGGTTCGGAAAGAAACTGCAAATACTGCCTAACTGCGTAATAAACTCCCAACTAATTTACGTGTAATAATTACTGTTTAACACCTTCAGATACAAACATTATAAAGCATCTATCTTTTTTTTAACGGTGGGAAATGCATTACGCATACTCCGCGCTTGGGAAGGCGCGGGGTTATGTCGGACTCTCCGCGGCCCCTGGGGGCAGAGTGCCAGCCAGGAACCGCGGCCTACCGACTAAAACCCACTGATACCCCTCACATACGCCTTGGCGCGAGCACGTCCATTATCGCCGCATCCTCCTCATCTGAAGAAGACACGCCGAGAAGGGACGCGTCTCTGCCTGACAAGGTCATGGGAACTCGTGTGAACACATCCACGACCTCGTCGGCGTCTACTCGCCTAGGACGAGTCCCTCTCACCCCCCCTAAAGTGGGAGGCCGGTGATCCCCCGGGGCATCCAGGGGATCAGCGACTAGCGGCAACCGGTGCAATGCAGGGTTCGGGCTACCCAACCCAGAACCCCGCTGGTTGCTGTCAGGAG
The DNA here is from genome assembly GCA_963935595.1 of Schoenobius gigantellus. Taxonomy (NCBI): domain Eukaryota; kingdom Metazoa; phylum Arthropoda; class Insecta; order Lepidoptera; family Crambidae; genus Schoenobius; species Schoenobius gigantellus. The sequence continues at coordinate 21,433,113 of OZ012541.1, forward strand.
GAAGAAGGTTGGCGAATTGCCGCCTCCTTCATCCCGTCCGCCTGCGGCGGCACGGAGCGGCCTGGGGGTCATCACTGCACATTACTGTACCTCGACGTAGAGGTTTTCATACGGCAAGCTTTTGGTCTACTAGGATTGATTGGTAGAGATTTCTAATAAACATAAGCCCGCACATATATATGTTATTTTCAGTATTATTGTGTTAATATTTGTTTGTAAACAATAAAGTGGTATATACATATCTTAACGTATTTTCACAGGACTTTCATAAAAAAACTTCTCGACTCTACATTACCGGATTCAAAAAAGTGCCTTAAATTTTGATGTGTGGTTGCACGCTTTCTAGCTTCCGGCTAATCTTATTCGAGTTGTTGCTCCTACGATAGTGCTTTCCGCGTGGAACATCTGTGGGGACCATTCCAGTGACTATGGCTTTTTTGCCGAACACCAATTTTGTGTTTTTACAAGCTTTTATTTACTTTCACCTGTCCCGGTGTCTGTAATGAAATCTTGCAAGTTTTTGACCCACTTTCCGGTTTCCGATTGAGCTGAAATATTGCATGCATGTATATTTCGTGTAACAGTGCAATATTATGATGACATGGAGCTCATGTGATGCTGGAGCTGGACGGTGGCCATAAGAACTCCGCAATAAAACGACAAACCCCATCTAGTATGGGCTTGTTTGATTCGTATTGACGAGTACTAAAAGCTTGTATTTAAAAAAAAATTCTTGTTATTTAAGTTTTATAATATAAAATCTTCTATTATTTTTATTTAAGACTAGCTTTCCGCTTGCGACTTCGCTCGCGTTATTTTTGTTTTCCCCTGGGAAAATTAGGTACCCTATGTCCATCCCCTGGTCTCGAACTATCCCTATACCAACTTTCATCCAAATCGGTTCAGTAGTCTCGAAGCCTTTTCAATACAAACAATCTTTCCTCTTTTTAATATTAGTATAGACTGGCTGATCGAGTGAACTTCGTATCACCTTCACAGTTGACAGTTCTAAATAAACAATCGCAAAGTGTACCATAATTTCCCATACAAAATTACTATTATTACTGTATTATCTTTTAGCTCTTTTTTAGGCATTTCCCTATTATTATTTTTTAAGCCATGCCTGTATTAAAGAAAAAATAAATATTCAAATAGGTTAAACCGTTTTTGACCGGCTAATCATTGTTTTACAAACTACTACCTGAGTCAGCGACCTACGTTTCACCACAATAATTGTCAAAAAAATTCTGGAGAGGGCCTCCCTTATCATCTAGAGGTATAAAAATAGTCTACGACCTATTCTCACACCTCCCTTATCATCTAGAGGTATAAAAATAGTCTACGACCTCTTCTTAGACCTACCATATACAGGCCGCCCCACGGCGACGCCACATGGAGGGAAAGTACCTTAAATACCGTAGATAGAACATTTTCCTGAAAGAAGACTTCTTTATGATTTTAATAACAATCCAAACTGCATTCACGGATTTTTCAGTAATCTTCTATCTGACTGGGAATCGAACCCAATAAAATTTAAAAAACACATCCTGTGTTTTTATAACACCGATCGATAGAGTCGATCATAGGAAAAAAATCTGTCTAAGAAACATTAACAAACAATTAAACATTAAGACGATCACAAAATCTAACAGTACAGTACCTAATGCATAGCGGGACCAGTCGCAGACGAAATACCTACGAGTATTAACAAAGTAAAAAGGTGTCATTATGATTCGCAAAGAAAAACTTTGTCAATGTGTTTTTTGATGAATTTGTATCAATTAAATCTCTAACGTTATTTCTTTATTAAGTTTATAAGTGACATTCTGAAAGTTTTTTCTTTATTTTTACGTTTTATGGTCTTACGTAATTTTTAATGTTTTGAACACATTTTAGAGATAATGGCTCAGTATCAGAAAAATACAGGATGCTATTTTTTTATTTCTTTTTACTTTGCCTTGTCCTACTATGTATTAAGTTCTGTTTGATTTGTTGTCATCCTCAAGTTTAAGAGATAATGTTTATTAGAAATATTTGTTCCTCGTGATCGACATTATCGATCGGTATCATAAAAATACAGCATGTTATTTTTTTAATTTTACCGGGTTCAATTCCCGGTCCAGATAGATGATTATTGAAAAATCTATGAATGCAGTTTGGATTGATTTTAAAATTAAATTGAATAGTCTTCTTTCAGTAAAATTATTTATCTACGGTATTTAAAGTACTTGCCCTCCATGTGGCATTGCCGTGGGACGCCCTGTATACACAAAAAATGTCATAAAAATCTATCCAGTCGTTTCGGAGGAGTTCGATAACAAACATTGTGACACGAGATTTTATATCTTCTTATAGGTATATAAAAATGAAACGCTGTGTGTTAGTCTCGCTAAAACTCAAAAACGGCTCGACAGATTCTTACGAAATGTCTGTGTGTATTTGGATAGGCCCAAGAAAGGTGGCGCTGGAATCGGGCAGGACAACGTCTGCCGGGCCTACTAGTATAAGATAAAGATGTAGGATCGATACGACTCTTCAGCTATTATTAAATTACAATAATGGGGGAGAAAATTGATAAGAGAATGAGATTTTCTGACTAAGTAGGTAGGTATGTTAGGTTAATCTGACTACGAAGACATGCCTGTAGACTACACATAGGGAAAACCCCGTGCAATCCAGCACAAATTGTCGTCACGTTCGATCGTGTCTGTAGCTGGGATTTTTTAAATACCATGTGCTGTCAAGCACCGGTCGGTCCCGCCTCCCCCTCATTTACCACAGGCTTTTAGAGAGCTATTACAGTACTTTTATTAAAAAAGCTCTAATCAAAAGAGACATGCTCATGCGATGCTCTAAAGCACTCTGGCTTTAGGAAGTATTTAATTTTGAAAAAACTCACTACCTGAACACCACTAGTATTTTACTTACATATTTTCCGCACAGCTTAACGCAGTGTTTGTCCCCACAGGCTTTAGGATCGATTTTCAAAATTATTTTTCTATTCGATAGAGTATACTTGTATTCTTTCAAGTTACTCTTGTGAGCTGGTATTAAATTTACTAAAAAGATAAAAAAATACAAAAAATTAAAACCCTCCTCATAAGCACTTAAAAGTGAAAAATATATAACAATACACACATCACATTTTTATATTGATATGTCTTAAAATTTGGAAACGCATTGAAACGCTCTGGTTTTTGGGATGCCTTTAATTTCAAAAAGTTCATATTTTACAAAACAGGCATTGCCTATAGGTATTATTTTCTAATATCGTAGACCAGCTTACGAATTTTAAGCACATCAGAATGTAGTACCTATTTCAAGTTTAATACATGAGAGAATAGCTGCATCAAGTGCAATAAATTCAACAAAAATATGACGTATGGCATAAACGTACAAGTTCTTAATGTGCTCCTACACTTTCTACATTTTTCATTTAATGCTTGATTATGAAAGCATATTTTTTTATTATTGTTTGTTTTAGAAAGTGTAAGCATTTAAAAATTATTTTTTTGGGGGCCCGTACCTCAAAAAAACGGAACCCTTATAGGATCACTCGCCCGTCTTTCTGTTTGTCCATCTGACCATCACAGAGAAACTGCCCCGAAACTACTGGACTGATCGAGTTTAAATTGTATTGAACTGTACGCCTGTGCAAGTCAGAAACCAAAAGACGTGTAACGAAAATAAATACACATAATTCATGGGGGCCAATATTCAGGAGTAAGTTAGATAATCAAAAAAGTGTGACATATCAAATGAAAGGTCTTAAGTTAAGAACCTCAAATAGATTTTTTAATATCCAGATAAATAGTTTTAAAGTTATTTTAGGAAATAAGCTAAAATTGCTCATTCCACTACCTTATCTCCGAAACTATTAAAAAAAGTATTACAAAATAACAGATATAGTTATTTAGCTATAGTTTACTTAGGAAATTCCTTGATATTTGCATGTGCGTATGAATTTCATTTGCAGTTGCAATTTTGTAACCAATTTGCTTTGAATATACGATACCGTTTAAGTTTAATAATCAACGTACGAAAATAAGTTTAAAAGCCAGGATTCCTTTTCACTTGGGAAAAATATAAACTTCCTACGATAAATATAAAAAAATATGTCCAAAGTTGTGGGTGGAAAGGAAGTTTAAATCATCATTGAGGCAAAAACAAAGAAAAACAAAGGCAGAGGCCTTAATAATAAACTTTTGATTATATTCCTTATATTTCAATAGATTTAATTTGCCGTCAGTTCATTGAACTATCATTTGCTGATCAAATCATATGCAACAAACTAGTATCATTCTCAATTACGTCTCTACATTTTGCGGATTCATAATATTATGTAGTGCACGCACTCCAGGATAATTCTGGTAAATTTGGAATAACGGCAACGGGAGGACACGCCGTCGACTACCGTTGTACAGAGCAGAACACGACATTGCCATCATTATCATCATCACAACAGCTCATATACGTCCCCACCGAGGGGCTCAAGCCTACTATAAACTAGGGTGATTAGGCTTTAGTCAACCACGCTGGCCAAGTGCGGGTTGGTCGACTTCACACACAACCTGTAAAGAAAATCTTTCTTCACAGGTGTGTGCAGGTTTCCTCACGATGTTTTCCTTCACCGTAAAAGCGTCGAATAAACGTACATATGAATTCAAAATTTGAAAACACCTTGGTACGTGGCGGGGTTCAAACCGCTACCTCCCGATTGGAAGGCAACAGCCATTGCCAATTACTATAGAAATCTAAGTTGTCGAATACGTTAATTATTACGCAATATTTTATTTTGTCTACACATACACAAAATGTGGTATTAATTACGGAGGATTGACAAACGAAAATGTAATTATTAATACAGGCAAAAAAAAGTGTGAACGTCCTTTTAGCTGTAAATAAATCTAGTTTATCAATGATGACTTTTTAAATTATGCTCATTACGTTGTAAATTAAAGAAAAAGAATAAGGTTGTATATGGTTAGGCTTACTGATAATATTACTTAACTGTTTCATAGATCGTTACATTAGCTCGCAGTCAAATTCAACAGTTGATTTAATGCTGATAATATTTAAAAATGAAAATGGTATGCAATTTATTAATATTTTGAAATTAAATACATATTTGAACTAATAAAATTGCGAAATGAATGAAATATTTTTTTATATTTCTATCCAGTTTAACCAAAACCTGCGGAGAACAGAAGTATGCGTATCTGCATTTCAAATAATATTCTTTTTATTTCAAATAACACAACCTCTTTATGGAGATATGAATATTTGCTTACGGTAACAAAATTGGATGGCCATATGGATATCAGCTATCCAATCAATATCAAGCAGATTTGTAATTTCTAATTTTACATTTCTTTGCAGAAGTATATTTGCGGTAAACTCTGATGAAAACCTTTTTTATGTATAATGTCTTCCTGACCAGCGTATAATGCTAGTTGTCTGGAAAAAGAGAATTACACGTAGTTGTGATAAGGATATAATAATATGTATCTGGAAAAAGAGAATTACATTCATTGCAAGAAATTAATGCTTTTCAATTGTGTCAAGATATGTAACATATTTTTCATTACTCATACTCTGAAAGTAGGTCTGAAGTTGCCTGAGTAGCGGGTTGAAAGTAATACTTTTCAGCCCTAGGGAGAATCACTTTCAACTGACAGCTGCTGTCAATTTTAAAAAAGAAACTAGTTCTTTTTTCACGTTTTTATTGAATAATGTTCCGGCTTTCTGTATACAGCCACTCAATTACAGCGCGGTATAAAATTGAAATAACATAATGTTAAGTATTTAAAGAATATATTTTTAAATTACTTTATTATAATTTATTTTTAACTATTTCTTTAAAATAACATAGATTTTGGCAAAATATTTACCATTTTTTAAATTATGAAAATGCAAAATAATGGCTGAATAGCTGGCCGGCCACAAAAAAAAAACAAAATAAGCGGGAAAGCGGCAATGCGATCTTTATTTGTTTTTTACATTTGTAGAGTTTTGTTAATACTTCCGTATAGCAAAGATTTGTATTAACTGTTAATTATATTTGTATAACATTGTGTTAATAATTAACACAATGAGTTCATCTGATTCAGGTATGGAGTTAACGCCTGATTTTATAGGAGAAAGCAGGCTAAAAGCAGAAGTTGTTGATTTATGTAAAATAAAATTTACAAGTTTTTTCTTTAGCTAATCCATTGTTTTATTTTTACTTTCCTTGTATTCGTAATGAAAAGCACAGTGTTTACCTCGGGTTAAAGACTTATTTAGTCCCTCGAACTATTGGTGCCCTCGCTACGCTCGGGCGCCAAACACCGTCTCGGGACTAAATAAGTTACTTTCACCCCTAGGGTAACAATGTACTATTTCATTACTCATACTCTGAAAGTAGATCTGAAGTTGCCTGAGGAGCGGGTTGGAAGTAATACTTTTCAGCCCTAGGGAGAATCCCTTTCAACTGACAGCTGCTGTCAAATTTTAAAAAGAAACTAGTTCTTTTTTTACATTTTTATTGAACCTGACATGAATGACATGAAATGTTCTAACTTTCTATACAGCCACTCAATTACAGCGCGGTGTAAAATTTAATCATTCAATCATTTATTTGCCTTAAATAACATAATATTAAGTATTTAAAAAATATATTTTGAAAATGACTTAATTATAATTTATTTTCAACTATTTCTTTAAAATAACATAGATTTGGACAAAATATTTATCGTTTTTTAAATTATGAAAATGAAAAATAATGGCTGAATAGCTGGCCGGTCACAGAAAAAAAAAACAAAATAAGCGGGAAAGCGGCAATGCGATCTTCATTTGTTTTTTCCATTTGTAGAGTTTTGTTAATACTTCCGTATAGCATGTTAATTATATCTGTATAACATTGTGTTAATAATCAACACAATGAGTTCATCTGATTCAGGTTTGAAGTAACGCCTGATTTTATAAGAAAAAGCGGGCTAAAGCAGAAGTTGTTGATTTATGTAAAATAAAATTTACACGTTTTTTCTTTAGCTAATTTATTGCATTGATTTGTTTTTACTTTCCTTGTATTCGTAATGAAAAGCACAGTGTTTACCTCGGGTTAAAGACTTATTTAGTCCCTCGAACTATTGGTGCCCTCGCTACGCTCGGACGCCAAACACCGTCTCGGAACTAAATAAGTTACTTTCACCCCTGGGGTAACAATGTACTATTTCTCAGTGTGTGTAACATAATTAATTTTAAGTCGGTTTTATATATAAAATATACAAGTTAAAATGTATCTTAAGCAGGGTTGTAATGAAGCAAATTATGTAGTCATAATATTTTCTTCTTCATACTTAGCATTTATTATGTTTGTACATATTAATTATGGTTGAGGCTTATGTATGTAGGTTTATAACTGTATAATTTAATATTTAAGACATTGTTTTCGATAATCAGAATTATGTTTTTGTTTATGTCTTAAAATTAATATATTTGATTTTGAATAATATTTAATTGGGATATTTCTAAATATTCAAATTATGTTAAGTATAATTTTCTTTCCTAATACAGTAGGAAAAAGAAGTATCGTCTCAAGTACCGTGAGCTTTTAATAGTGAACAAGAAATCTGGAAGAGATAGCTACAAACTGTATTACGTGCTTATTAAAAGAACATTTTATTAAATAATGTTGACTATTATATTAAAGTAATTATTACTATTAATTAATTATTAATATTTCTTGGAAAACTTGTAGATGCTGACAACAACTTGACGGAGCACTTGAAATAACCTATTCTTTTTCTTAGTAATTTATAAGTTTACGAGCATTATAAGTACTCATACTTTCCAGCATATTTTAGAAACTTTGAAATACCCTGTAACAAATTTGTTCTTTTATTGCTATTTCATCGCTTTTTTATGAAATAAAAGTAAAGGAAACTTGCACACTAGATTGTATTAAATATACTCTTTATAAGAAAACGTTACACATTTTCTAGTTGTTTCTAGATTTATAAAAAAAATTACTTTAATATTATTGTTTTTAAATATCAATTTAATATGAAATCAATTGTTGATAAATAAAAATAACAACTCACCTTTTCTCTTCTTTATACAGCGCGTAGATACAAAAGCACTTATATTAGAATAAGATATTTATCTCTACATAGATACTTATACTAAATATGAGAAATGATTATTTTATTTTTGATATGTTTTGTAAAGATATTCTTTAGAGTGGTTGTTGTATTACATACAATAACTCGAATACGATACAATACAATTGATTATGTTGTTTTGACATGTATAATGTTAATAGAGTTCACGGGATAGCGGGAGCGCATCACTCTTAAAGCTTGTGTTTTTTACGAACTTGAGAATTGCTCTTACACTTTAACTATGCAACAATAAAGGCTAAATTTAAACCTTTCTTTAAAGTATAGACGGTCCGGTATATTCGGCTTGAAGCGAAGCCGCTTTAAGAGTGATGCGCTCCCGGCGAGCGCGCCACGTGACTGCCGGTTTGGTTCAAGCTTTGTGTTTACATCCCTCGAAAAGCACCTCCCTCGCTGTCTCCTTCTCACACCCAAAATGCCATATTTGGAGCTTTACACCCAAACCAAAAATCGGAACGGCTGCAAATTGTCCCCGAGGGATGATACTACTCTTCAGTATTAAATCTATGCTACCTACTTATACTTTAATATGATATTGGTTAGATATAACAGGCACAAAATCAAAATCAGATAAATGGAAAATTCATATAACATGTTTCCAATTATGTCTAATAATATGTCATTTATCACATTTTTGTTAGCATTTATTACACCCCATTCATCTAGGCCCGTCAAAGGTAAAATAAACAATTTAAATAAATAATGATATTCCTCAAATGGAAATCCTAAAAATATGTTAGCTAAATATGACTTTTATACTTATTAACCTAAACAAAGTCAAGATTTAAAATATTTCGTTGCTTTAATAATATAATAGTAATAAAAGAGTCAGCTATTTTATTCATTGACATATATTTATATTTTAAGGTAGTATTATTATAATTACCTATTCAACATTTCGAAGACAGGTCCTCAATATTAAGTAGAAAATTGTGAGTGAGGAATAACAGAAAACAGTTGTATGTAGTACCTACATTGGTACTGCTTATTTCTTACAATTTTTTATGATCAGATCTGCCATTGAAAAACTTTATAAAAAGAGTATCATAACGTGTTAAAAAAAGAAATAAACAAAGCGAATTTATATCATGTATCTAAATCATATATACTTAAATATATAATAACCACAACCCAGATTGTAATTTAAAAAAGTGAATTGAGGCCATTGTTGAAATCGACTAGTTTTAACCGACTTCGAAAAGTTCTATATTCCGCTATTTGTGAACCAATTTCCAAAATTCTTTTTGAAATCGAAAGAGTATACTCCCGAGGTGATCCCATGAAATTCGGGGGAAACCCTTGAATTTCATAGGCACGTCCAACGTGTTCCTGCTTTTGATGAAGATATTCTGGTATTTGCATCTGGTAGTCATCATATCATGTCACTTGGCTGACGATGGAAGGTTTCTGGTAGAGTGAGAGTTTGGGAATATTTTTAATACTGTTTAGAGTTGTTTGTTGTTTTGCCTTAACTCAATTTCTAAAACTTATCTATACTACTCGTAATATTATAAAGAGGAAAGATTTGATTGTTTGTTTGTTTGTATTGAATAGGCTTGGAAACTACTGAACCGATTTTGATGAAAGTTATTAGACGGATAGTTCAAGACTAGGGGAAGGACATAGCGTAATTTTCCTACGGAAAAAAAAATCCCACGGGAAAACTAAAATAACGCGGGCGAAGTCGCTAATGTATTATAAAGTAAAAAGATTGATTTTTTTTAATATAAAACAAAACACCAAAAAGTCATAAATAATATACGAATACCAACATGCAACATCACAGTTTTATATTGAAGTCGGTGCCAATGATCACCTGGAAAGTCTATAAAAATGAAAAGAACAATTAATATAGTTATTTGAAATTTGGCACCAACCTCAATATAAAACTGTGATGTTGACACCAAAAAGTCATAATCAATATAAGAATATATCTTATATTGATTTTTTGGTGTTTTTGAAGCCGGTTCAATTTTTGTTTCTTAAAAGACTAGTACTTATGCAGTACTATAATAAAATATAAAAATTATCTTTAAATTTAAAAGAGTTCGTCTTGTTCCACTTACCTCATTTTGTTAATTAAATATACACAAATACAGTGTGTAGCAAAAACCCTGTGAACCATTTTAGGAGCATGTTCAGAATCGATATATAAAAGAGATAGTGTCGTTGAAAATTCTAAATTGTAAAATTAATTTTCCAATTCCTCATACGTTTTTTTTTTCATAGACCCAACTAGTTTATAGGGGATTTTAAAAATTAATTTTACTATTTTGAATTGTCAATAACGCCATAACTTTTATGTATCGATTCTGAACTGGCTCCTAAAATGGTTCACAAGGTTTTTGTTACATCTCATCACAGCTCATATACGTCCCCACCGAGGGGCACGAGCCTACCCTAACTAGTTATGTTAGGGCGATTAGGCCTCAGTCAAACCACGATGGCCCAGATTGGTTGACTTCACATACACCTTCGAATTTCTTCGCAGGTGGTATGCAGATTTCCTCGCGATGTTTTCCTACACCGTAGGAGCATCAGAAAAAAGTACATATGAAATTCGTGAAACGATAAAAACATTGGTACATGGCAGGATCGATCGCGGGCCTTCCGATTCTACTCGGGGCGCAGTCCACTGCCGAGGCCACAGTGTCACCGACGCTCATGTTTTTGTTACATAGTTACATGTAATTGTTAAATATCTCCTTGAATTTAAGGTAAAAAAATGTTTCGTTCCTGATGGCTGGCCATATAGATTGCTATCATAAACGATAATTGTTAGGTAATGAAATTTATTGTCAACTATTGTGGCTTTACTTGCACGCATCCGAGAAAAGGGAATAATTTCTAAATCTATGTGAAATTTCTATAAACCGGCTGTAAATTTACAACCTCCAAATTAGTCTGCTAAAGACTATTGTTCCATTCAAAATTAAATATTAATTTAAAGATAATTACAACAAACTCTTTAAATATTGTAAAATAATGGAAATATTTACTTTTCAGAATTTGAGAAAACTATATTGAAATTGTATCTTTAGAACAAAGAAAGAGACCTAGCTCTCTGCGTGCACTGTCATATTAACCCAAAAGAATTCGGATGTATGTCCTTCAACAGCTGTTGAATTTCACATGCAAATCAAAAATAAATTTTAAAAATTCTTTTGAAACAGCAATTCATATTTGACAATGGGATGGATGGGCGTGCATTTACAATAAATTGTTTATTTTTTATAAAAAAAATATTTTAATAACTTGAAACATGTCATTCAAATAATAAACAAATAACTTCTAGGCTATAAAAATCTTTTAATATTAAGATTCAGCCGGCTCTACATATGCAAAATTTGGAAATAAACAGTTATAATTAAAATTAAAAATTTAATATAATAATTAAATACTTTATTCAGAAATCATTATATAATCTAAATAAAATATAGCTTCAAAAACTAAAACCCGAGTTCTAAAAAATTACGCTCTAAAAAGTATGAAACAAGAAAATTATCAATTTTTCCCTTTGTAGCTTGTGTCACTGCCAATCCCACTACCGATAGTTTTCCAGTAGTTGGATTTTGTTTTATGAGTTTTTTGATTTATTTCTTAAAAAACATTGGCTAACTTTAATATTTCGAACACTTGCACTACAAGGCACATTGGCTTAACTCGACCGGTATAGGTGTTTATTTATTTAATTCTTTAAGTACAAATGCCTGAGGCATTTTCTGCCAGTCAATCTTCGAAACAATGTGGTAGATATACCGAAAAACATAGCAAGAAATAAAAACATATTTCAAAATATACTGTATGTTAAAAACTCTTCTCACAATTATTATTATTTGAAACATTCACAGTGTAATATGACAGTTAAATAAACAGCCGGCAAAATGCGATTTTACTCTCTTTTTAAAACTAATAGGAGATTGACATCACGAATCCTGCGTGGGAGTACATTCCATATCCTGGCCGCGTAAACAAAAAGGATTCAAGGAGATTTACAGAATGAATCACAAAAAGAAAAAAGCAAAATCGTATTGTGTATAACTATGTAAAAAATAATATTGTGTATGGTAAAAATATTATTTTGAGTTGAGACCCCAGTACTCCTTTCAAGGCGTCACTACTTAATTACTAAGCATTTACTACTTAATGACGTACCGAAATCTTTTCAACCTTAACAATGCAAATCAATCCTGCTTTACATATGTTTACCTCTGTTTTAACTTATGCGTTTTTACAAGTAGATGAAAAAAGGTTGTTTATAGTAAATAATTTATTTTCCATATACCCACCAATATCCTACACATTTTATTTAAATGAAGAAGTATTCGTGTTTTCTAGTATATTATAAAGAGGAAAGATTTGATTGTTTGTTTGTTTGTATTGAATAGGCTTCGAAACTACTGAACCGATTTTGATGAAAGTTGGTATAGGGATAGTTCGAGACCAGGGGAAGGACATAGGGTAATTTCCTACGTGAAACATTTGACGGGAAAAGTTTTCCTTCGGGAAAAGTTAGCTATAATGCAAACAAAGTTGCATACGGTCAGCTAGTAACTCATCATCAACAATAGCTCATATACATCCCCACCGAGAAGCTCGAGCCTACCCTAGATTAGGGCGATTAGGCCTTAGTCAACCACGCTGGCCAAGTGCGGGTTGGTCGACTACACACACAACCTGTAAAGAAATTCTTACTTTGCAGGTGTGTGCAGGTTTCCTCACGATGTTTTCCTTCACCATAAAAGCGTCGAATAAACGTACATATGAATTCAAAATTTGAAAACACATTGGTACGGGGCGGGGTTCGAACCGCTACCTCCTCCCGATTGGGAGGCGACAACCTTATGCACTACGCCATCGACGCTTCATTAGTAACTCATATAGAGCTAAATATAGAGCTCACCGGAGGGAAACTCTGTATCAGGGTAGACTGCTTGGGTACCTCCGTCTTACCTATTTTTTCCGCCAAACAGCAGTGCTTACATTGCTGTGTTCCTGTTTGAAGGGTAAGATATGACAGTGAAATTACTGGGTACCGTGACTTTACATGTCGTATGACAAGTTAGCAACGTATCTTCAGGTTCAAATCGACAACTGTGTCAGAACGTCATTTTCCCAAATGGTCAACTTTCAAAATCACGTTCTCGAAACGACATCCTCCCAAAACGATAACTTCCCAAAATGACAACTTCCCAAAACGACAACTTCATTATACAGCATGTCCGGTGATACTTTAACACATTACCTGTCAAGTGTACCGAAATTAAGTACACGTTACACTGTGGATCTTGTGGGGGTCGCAAATCACTATCTCACAAGAAAACCATGTTTTATTGATGACTGTTACCACTTACCATCAGGTGGGCAGTATGCATGTTTGCCAACTTTATCGTTTAAAAATCTTAATTTAATTTAGAATGTTCTATTAAATTACGTATATTCACTTCGTAGTCCACTTCGAAACATTTTGCAGTTACAGTTCGTGGCTGCAAAATTACGCAGTGTAGAGTCGAAATATCGAAGCTAAAATATAAAATAATAATATCGACAGTTAATTGACAGACAAATTCTACGAGAATTTCGATATAAAAAGCAACAATGTGATGTTAATGTCTGGATTATGTACCTACTGATGGTATATATTTTATGATATATTATAAAACCGATAAATTTTGAGTTTGTAAAATAACAACAAATAAACAAAAACTCTAAAATATTATACTAAAAATACCTACTGGCATAGTCGATACCGTTTCTTTTTTTTCGTTCTAACATAGTAGAAATAAATGGACAAAAACCTTGCTCACCCCCATCTCCTACCACCCGCTCACTGAATTTAATGACGCAAATCTTCTTATCGCTGTTTCCACGTCAGCAGAGTTGCTGGGAAACGGGCCGCTGGCCGTTGATAGGCGACTCCATAATATAAAGACGTATTAAGCTATTCGCTTTTATTTCAAATCCTCATTCAAGGGCTTATTAAAAGTAATAACAAATATATGCAAATTTTTTACATTCACCGCTAAAAGATCATACAAGTTTGTGGAATAATACTAATTTTTTGTGGCTCTGGTCCCTCGTTACACCCCTTACTTATTTATTTATTTTTTTTATTTATTTAAACTTCCAGTACAATTTGTGTACAGAGGCGGACTTAATGCCAAAGGCATTATCTGCCAGTCAACCTTTGGGTGGTGCAGAGAAAAGGAAGTAGATGTAGTACTTTAATGGTAAAAACAACTGGATAATGGTATATATATAATGCTATATACATAATATACTAATACATAAATATTATAAATAAAATAAACTAATATATATGTGCCTACTATTAATTTACAAAACTATAAAACGAAAATGACATTCGAAATGATATTTCGAAGATAATATGCATATCCTTAATTAACAGGAGTAAAAAGATTCTCATGGTACAGCTTTCGTAATTTCTTTTTAAAACTTAGTTTGCTTGATGACTTTCTGACGTCAAGTGGGAGAACATTCCATAACAGGATTGACTGGATTAAGAAAGAAGAGTGTATGATATCAGATTTGTGGGCGGGGCATTTGAGGAGACCATTAAAGGTAGAACGAAGGGATCTATCATGTGAGGAACATAGGAACTCAAAACTATTGTTAAGATAACTGGGCTTGTTGGGACTATTAAGTAATGAATGGAGTGTAGTCAAAGTTCTCATGTGCCGACGTTGCCGTATAGACAACCATTTCAAACGCAGCCGATGTTCAGAAACATGATCAAACTTTTTTAAATTATAAACGAATCGAATGCAGTTATTTAGAAGTCGGTCAAGTTTATTGAGTAGATCTGCATTCAGGTCGAGATAGCACACATCACCATAGTCAATTATGGGAAATATCAAAGTCTGTACAAGCATTTTCTTAGTCTCTGAAGGTAGAAAGTTCTTCAGGCGATAAAGAGTCCGTAAAATCCCTGTAATTTTTTGGCAAATGTTGGCAGTTTGTGGTCGCCAACTAAAACTGGAATCCAGGTATAAACCTAAATCCTTCACGGTATTACTGAAGGGGATGGTCTTGTCATCGAAAACAACAGCGCTAAGGTTATCGGGATCCATCCTTGACATAATTCTTGAACCACCCATAATTATTGCTTGGCATTTGGTTGGATTGATAAGGATCCCAAACTGCTCAGACCAGCTCTTGATAGATTTAAGATCCTCATTGATTGTATCAATAGCATCATTTACATTATCAATATCGGCCTGGGTATAAAGCATCACAGAAAAGTATCACAGAAAAGTATTAGGATCCTTGGTGTCGACATCTCATGTAACGAAGAGTTCGGTCACTTGCAAGGAAAAGACTGTTATTTTACAAATCGCAAGTCAGACCCCACATAGAATATTGCGCCATCATATCAACTTCCCCTTTTGGCGCGGTACAAAACGAGCTATGAGACTCGTTGACGATCCCATAGTCTCAAACGGTAGTGAACCCCTCAGTTTCCGAAAAGATTTTGCCTCTCTGTGTATGTTCTACTGCTTGAACTTTTACTAATAATGGCATCAATGGTGAACTGCCCACCCTCCCTCAATCTCACGTGAAAAAGGAATATCACTAATTACTACCACACCAACATGCAAATATTTAGATTCGACGCGTTTTCGCCACTCCACTTGGCATCCTCAGGATGTTATCATCGGAGCACAGCATATTCCTATGTCACAAATTCAGCTGCTTTTTCAAAAAGTTCCGCGATGGATAAAAGAACATATCCTGATACATCAGCACTTTGAATGAGAACTTTGCAGAGAGATTGTACCACGGATATTCTTCAACTAGTTGACGTGCGGTTACCGAAGCATATTATTTAAACTTATTGGAATCAATATTAAATTCTGATTAAAAAGCCTGTAAAATTATACTACAACGATCAAGTAATTCTTTACCTAAGCCTGTAATTTCAAGTGAGACTGCAGAGTATGACAAATTTTCGTGACGTAATACCGTCGTTCGATGTGCCGCTTCCACCAGTGCCGCCATATACGTTAAAAAACATTAAAAAATCTTCTAAAACATATATTTTTACGATCTGAAGGTTCTTGTGAACACCACAGCTCAAATAAATGCCTCCCTGAAAAAGAACATTTGATTTTAGTACCTCAAATATAAATAATATAAAAATAATATCAAGTTTCGTAGACTATGCTACGAGGCGTCTACGGCATCGTAGCAGGCATGCTATAGTCCCGCGGGCAAATCAGGGTAAAAAAATATGTTCCCCATAAAATAGACAGATTTAACAAACTTTTAACTAAGTCAGATAGGGGCAAACAGGGGCCAAAATTTTGTAGCTCAAATAATAAACTTTTTTTAGAAATCACCGAAGACACCGATAAGCAGCGAGCGACAACATTGAGATGCTTTCATTCCCGTGGTCGATTAATAAATGATAACTGTAATAAAAAAGCTTGATATTTATACTTTTAGATAGATACAGAAGTAGTGATGACATCGTGCTATGGATTGCCAGTATTCGACAGTGATTTTTCTGAACTTTGTCCTATGGTGGGACCACTGTGCATCGGCAGGGGATTCACCCTCAGACCCTAAAACCAAAATGGTCCCGTAGGTATGCTTTTAAAAAAAATTTCTTAGCGTACGCTCAGGATGTGGAATGAACCTCCCTGTCGAGGTTTTCTCGAGAAACTAGAGCATGGGGTTCTTCAAGAAGGGTAAAAAAAGGTTTTAAAGGGTCGCCAACGCGCAAGCAATACCCCCAGTGTTGCAAGCGTCCTCGGTAACCCCTACCTATCAGATAAACCGTACGGCCGATAACAAATTATTGCCTTTACAAAAATAAGTGCACTTATTTTATTATTAATAGTAATGGTAATATTTACTGGAGATTAATAGGAAAAGTGAAATACAGTAAGTAAACCTAATATTTCAGAAAATCATATATTAAGGCGCATAGTGCTCCCAATGACCTTGCGTCAATCGTCCCGCACTGATTACATAGGAGTGAGTGAGTGAGAGTGAGGGGAATATTTAAGCAAACCTTTACGCGTAAGATGAATTATTTCAATTAAAAATTAATAAAAGCGAATAAGAAAAATCTAAAAAGACCATCCGCTAGAATATTGTTCACTTTATTTATTGAAATCGAAAGTATATGATTTAATCTAATATTTACGAAGCGATTAGGTTTAAAGTTTTAAAATCGAGGCATGTTTGGGTCACATTTTAACCAAGTTTTAATTTATTTATCAAAAAATTAAAAAGACCATCCTCTAAAGAATGCGTTGAATAAAAACATATCTTTTTTAAAGATTTTTTTATTCAATATTTATGAAGAGAACCGGTTTTTTCTACAGTGATTTTTTTTCTGCAGTGATTTTTTTATGATTGACTATGCGCCTTAAGTCAATTCATACAAATAGTTAATAGTAGTATGTGATACAAGCAAAAGTATTGCGTCAATTTTACACTAAAACAGTCACGGAAATCTAAACACAGATAACACCTAAATTATACGTATGACTAATGGACATAAAGCATTAAACTGAAAGCGCTTGCAGTCGCACGCCACGCGACCACAGACTCTGTCATATCGTAATGATCGTTGCAATCATTGTGTTACCACTGTCTAGAGCATCAGCCCAACCATTAGAAGGTTGGAATGAAAGACTGTTATCTATGTTCACTCTGCGAATCGTTAATCGATAAATACGATAAAATATGTACAACTCAATCTCCTCCTAATTCTTACTTTGATATAATATAGAATGGTGCAATAAAATTACGAATTTATAAAAGTACATTATATATGAAATCCTAATTTTGAAAACATGCAACCCAGCAACCGGTTGATACGTCACTGAAACCCCCCGCGATCGACGCTGCCAAAACAACTTGTTTTAAATCTAATAATAAAAAATATCGTTAACGGTTTCCACATTATGGAAAATTTGGATTAATTTCCTAATTTTATTACTGGCACTTCCGTTGTATGATTTAATTATTAATGGTTGGAATACTTTTAAAACAAAAAGTCCACTAACATCATTTAGTGAGGACAAACCGATACAATTTATGTTGCAGCCACAACCCTTTTTGGTACCCGCTGTGCGAGTTAAATGAGATATGAAATTGTAATTTTGAACGAAGTTATTTATATTGTTATTATTTTTTTGTTGTTTCATAATCATATTTTACAAAATAGCATTATCGTTTCTAATAAGTACAATGCATTTACGTAATGGTTTATTTGGATGTAACGTAATGTTGCAAAACATTAATCGCAAAAAGTTACTTTGATGATAGCTTTTACAAAATCTAAAATCATACAATCTTCTTCTTCTTCTTTCTTATATATATAAAAATAAATTGGTTTATGTTAGTCTCGCTAAAACTCAAAAACGGCTCGACCGAATCTTACGAAATTTTCTATGTGTATTTGAATAAATTCAGGGAAGGTTAACGTACATTTGAATCAGGTAGGTGGCGCTGTAACTGGACAGGACAACGTCTGCCGGACCTACTAGTACATAATATGTAAAAGAATATAATGCTAACTGATTGAGTCTCATCATCATCGATCAACTTCAAGTGTAAACCATTGACATACACATGAAATGTGACCAGGATCCTACTCTTGTAACAACTTTCACTATATTCAATAATACTTATACCACAAATTACGAGACACTTGTTATTGTGATACCTCCTGTTAATATTATTTACAAAAATATTGAATCGGAAAATGCAAAATAGCATCTATATCGAGAAGGACGCAAATCTCTCTTCAAAGGGGCCAATTAGAGCAGCTTTACTGGAGAGGCTTCCCTGAAACTGCGCAACATTCGCGATAATTAGCATTCTTAGAAATAAACGCCCATTTACAAGACATTCAGAAACCATTCAGCAGCTTATGTTCGTAACGTGGGTAGCACTTCCATGAAATATTTTATGTTTAACTATTAAAATTTAGGTATAAACGTAGAAGGTATTAAGGTTAGGTAAGAAATATAGCGTTTTATATCATACCACTTTTGCCCGTGATTTTTTTATGTAAAGAGTTCAGAATATATTTTATTTATTGCAAATAAGTTGGCAAACAAGCAAACTGCCTACCTGATGGTAAGTGGTAACAGTCACCTATAATACGTGTGACTCCTGTCAGATTCGCAGCAAAACTGCAACCCCACAAGAACCACAGTGTACGTTGCCAACTTGTGACTTAGGGTGTAAAGTCACGGTACCCAGTAATTTCAATGCCATATCTAACCATTCAAACCGAAACACCGCAATGCAGGCACTGCTGCTTTGCGGCAGAAATAGGTAAGACGGAGGTACCTGAGCACACGACTCTGGTACAGAGTCACCCTCCGGTAAAAATTAATATAGGATTTATAAAGGATTTTAGAAAATAATATTAATAAAGCATTTCTCTGGATGTGTATTATTATAACTTTTTGTAACACCAAAGATGAAGTGTTCTTCAATAGACAATAATTAGTAGACAAATTGTATCAAATTAACATCTATACATTATTGAATTTTTTTTATGTTACAGCGGCAAATAATAGTAATTAATAATTTAAATTAAAATGAAAATATAACAAGGTGTCCTGTAGATAGATGACCTACATTTCTGACGGCGAATTTTATTTGAGAATGTTCATTGTTTATTTTCCAAGGTCAGAATTTGGACTTAGATAACCTGTAAAAACTCACGCTACAAATAAAAACATTATAAACAGTATTAAAAGAATTATTCTCGAACTCCTATTGTTAAGGAGTTAAACAAATACACTTAAAAGAATACAACTAAGCGTGGAAACGTTTTCATTATATTGAAAGAACTATCCCTTAACTCCTAACTCTCAAGAAAGCTTAATTCATCAGCTCAATAACATGAGATAATGACTGCCAGATGCAAGTCATACAAAAAAAGATGCAAGAAGATTTCGATAACATTGTGAAATGGTCCCATAATAATGGGATCATAATAAACCTACGTAAAACTAAATACATGCATATTTACTCCCCGTATAACAAAACAGTGGGCGAAAAGCCGGTGCTGGTTGGTCATTCGTATGAGTGTCTCCACGTAGATGGAATTGGTTGTCACTGCGATAAATTAGAGTTAGTAAATCAATATAAATACCTAGGCTTAATTATAGATATCAATTTCTCATGGAAACTACAAGTTGAAAATATCTGTTCAAAGTTAAGGCTGGCCTTAGACAAGTTTGTCCATTTAAAGTTTATTGCTGATAAGGCAACATTGTATACTGTATATCATACCCTAGTCGAGTCAATCCTTTCTTATGGCTTAAGTAGTTATGGTCGAACTTTTAATTCCTATCTAGATCGTATAAAACAACTCCAAATAAGATTTATCAAGCAATTGGTTGATAAAAAAGTTAAAGAAAAATGTAAAAAGAATTATATTGACTTGTTTCCTATTTGTAAAGTGTTACCTGTTCATGAAAAAGTTAAATTGTTAATAGCATTGGAAGAATATAGAAAATATGAGTTCAAAATCACTGCTTCACATGCATATTCCACTAGAGCTGTTTGTGATAATAAATATATTGTCCCTAGGGCTACTAATTACTATGGTAAAAGAACAAAAACATATTTGGTACCGAATATTTTCAATGAATTGAGTATCAAAGAAACTGATATGTCAAAGTTAACTTTTAAAAATAAAATTAAAGAATCGTTGTTATCTAAAGTCTAAAAGGAATCACAGTAGTACAATGTGTCATTCTATTACTTAAGAAAGTTTGTAACTTTGTAAAGTTTGCATAAATATAAGTACATATAGTTGGCAAATAAATAAATGAGAGTGTTGTGTCTCCGCCAACAAACTGTTGTTGCAGTTTGGCGGGTGCATTGTATCTGTGTAAACAATATGTACTTGGTGTAATAAACAATTTTATTATTATTTATTATTATTATTAAATAGGTACTTAAATGGCTTTAGAATAAACCTGAAACACGTTGGACGTGCCCATGCAATTTGAGAGTTTCCTTATATTTTCCTGGGATCAATCGTTACACAAGTCAGGATCTGGTGATCATTCATCACCAGATTTTGACTTAGTAACAATGAGACCACCTCACCACTCTTTCGATTTCAAAAAGAATACTGAAATTCGGCCCACAAAAGCCTGAGTAATCGGTGAACATACATAAAAAATAAAAACATAGAACCTGCTCCTTTTTTGAAGTCGGTTAAAAACGATATTGCGCCTTTAATAGGACCCAGGTGGAGCAGGAGCATTACAGATATGGCCAATAGTTCAGCACACTAATTGGCATATGTGGC
Source organism: Schoenobius gigantellus (assembly GCA_963935595.1). Lineage (NCBI taxonomy): Eukaryota > Metazoa > Arthropoda > Insecta > Lepidoptera > Crambidae > Schoenobius > Schoenobius gigantellus. The sequence goes on from OZ012541.1 coordinate 21,454,593, forward strand.
ATTGGTGGCGGCCGTTAGCCGTTAATAAGTTTCATATTAAATTTCGAATTAGTAATAAGACATTATTTTTATGCGTTATCGTGTTCAGTAACGCGTATTCCGACGCTGGTGGAGCGGGTGGAGCTTACATTCACGGTTGGAGCCTGTGCATTAGTTTATTTATTTATTTGGAAAACAACAGTTTAATCTCATAGGCTACAATAATAACAAATAGTAAAATACAATTACAGTGAAGCCTTTACAGATTTTTACTTAACATTGTAATTTTCACATTTATATTTTGTAAAACATTTCAAATACCCTTGGCTGTGTGAGTTGGCGTATGTATACAGAGTGGAAAGAAATATGGGCCCTTGAAAGAAACGACCTTAAATCCTTAAGATAGCTCAGTTTACTAAAAAGGAATAACGTTTTATTCTTATAAAGAAACAAAACTGCATTCAAAGATTTTATAAAATTTGCTTGCCTCAGCTCGGCAATCGAACCAGCTAAGAATAAAAAACTAAACACTCGCTATTTTATTCTACTAATTAATAGGATAGTCTATGGTCCCTGGAAGGAAATTACCTTAAATCCTTAAGAAGGCTCAGTTTACTTAAAGGAAACGTTCTTTTATTTTTAAAAAGAAACAAAAGTGCTAACTACTTCTATACTACAAGTGCTAAGGGTTGCGTTTAGAAAATATTATTAGGAGCATACACCACAAATAACACTTTGGAGACGGCTACATGAAATGAAAATACGGACGTTGTAAATAGTACTCTTTCTAAAGTATTGCATTGGTTCACAATTAATAACTTATTAAACTCGAATAAAACTAAATGAATAAAATTCTCATTGCCAGGAAAGGAAAAGTTGTTTAGGAAAGCGGATTATAATAAAAAATATTTGACAATATTAAAATAAAAGGTGTTACATATATAATAAAGGGACATTAATTAAAGAAGCTATTCTAAAGTAAACTATAATATACTCGTACCTATACAAAACTAATGTAAACCTAATATACCAACTTAATACTAAAACATTATACAAAGAACTCCTTAAATCTAAAAAATAGATAGTATAAATTAATTCTAAAAAAAAACATGAAATTAATTTCAACGAACACTGAAAATGTGTATCCGGAACGAGGGGTCTCATTTCGAACAACATCAGTTAAAATAAAGTGTAACAAAATTTTTATGTGGAATAGTTCAAGTGTTTTTTCTTCATGTTTACATGACTTTCGAATTAGAATTGATGATAAAATAAAATTAATATTAGTGTTTATTAGAAAAAATAATCGATTAGTGGAATAAAATAGCGAGTGTTTAGTTTTTTATTTTTGGCTGGTTCGATTCCCGGGCGAGGCTAGCGAAATTTTGAAAAGCATTGAATGCAGTTTTGTTTCTTTTTAAAAATAAAAGAATGTTTCATTTGGGGGAAATGATCTATCTTAATGATAATTATAATGTAGTTTCCCTTAAGGGACCATAGATTTTTTCCACCCTATATATATAAAAAAAATAGAGAGAGAGAGAGAATGAATTTTCTTTTAATCCTGTTGCAGAGGCGGAGGTGACGAAGATTTTTTGTTCTATGAAGTCCAAAGCAGTCGGTTGCGACGAAATCAGCCGCACTATGTTGTTACATATCCTGGACTGCATTATTGTCCCGCTAACATTCATCATTAACCTTTCCCTGACTACTGGTACTTTTCCTGCCCTCTGGCGTAATGCCTACACTATTCCGCTCCCTAAAATTCCTATCCCGACTTCCCTAAACCACTACAGACCGATCTCAATACTACCCTTTTTGTCCAAAATATTGGAGGCTGTGGTTCATAAACAACTTGCTTCCTTTGTGTACTCCAATAACCTACTTAGTCCTTTCCAGTCGGGGTTCCGTCGGGGTCATAGCACAACCACTGCTTTGCTTAAAGTCATAGAAGATATTCGTGACGGCATGGAGAATTCTATGGTCACCGTGTTAGTACTTATAGATTTTTCTAACGCTTTCAATACCGTTGACTACGATATCCTCCTCGCTGTCTTGTCTAGTCTAGGCATCTCTTCCTCTGCGCGTTCTTGGTTCTCCTCCTATCTTCAAGGGCGCCAGCAGGCAGTACGCATTGATCAAACCTTGTCCACATGGTGTGAGCTCACTGCTGGCGTACCTCAAGGCGGAATTCTTTCACCTCTTCTTTTTTCTCTCTTTATCAATTCTCTCACTAAATTCTTCAGTTGCTCCTACCATCTGTATGCTGACGACTTACAACTTTACTATAGCACTACTGCGTCGGAAGTTGGTAACGCCATTTCAACTATTAATAAGAACTTGGCTGGAATCTTTGATTGGTCTTCGAAGTATGGAATCGCCGTTAACCCAAATAAGTGCCAGGCCATCATTGTCGGTAGCCCGCGACAACTTGCGAATATTGACATCACCTCACTTGATCCAGTTATATACAATGGCACAGTAACTCAATTCGAGCCTGTCGTTAAAAACTTGGGATTGCTCTTGGATAGTTCCCTGTCGTGGAATGCTCAAATCAACAGCGTGTGTAATAAAGTAAGATACTCTCTGCGCTCATTGTATAAACTGAAGAATTTTCTTCCCCCTTGCACTAAAATACTCCTTATCCAATCCCTAGTTCTCCCTATAATTGATTATGCTGATGTGTGTTGCACCAACGCGAACAAAGACCTTCTCGACAAATTGGATCGAATGCTTAACAACTGTATCCGTTTCATTTTTGGCCTTCGAAAATATGACCACGTTTCCTCATTTCGAAATAAACTCAAATGGTTACCTATCCGACTGCGTAGGAACCAAAGAGTTGCCAATTGCGTTAAAAAAACTAAATAATGAAAACGAATTTAATAAAAAGCTTAAAGATTTACTTATATCAAAAAGCTATTATACAATACAAGAATACTTCAACGACAAGACGATTTTATAGGTATCTATTATTTTTATTTATACCTTTTGTATGGCAATTACTGTGATATTTAAAAACCCAAAATAATAAAAGTGGAACATTAATAATAATAATAATTGAAATAAAATAAAATGGTATTTTACTCAAATGTATGTATGTAATAATGAATTGAAATAATCAATTATTAATAAACTTTATAATACAAATAAATTGCAATGACGATTACAATTAATTTAATAAATGAAATATGTTTTACATGAATTAATAATGGCAAATTAATTAATTTTACAATTGACATAAAAAAAACTTTAATGGAATGTACGAGTATGAATTCTTAATAGAATATATTCTGAAGTTAGTTTTCAAAAACCTAATTTCAGAATATATATAAACTAGTAAATAATATAAACTAGTAGCACTCATGAGAATAAAGGATAAATGAAATAAATTAAACTAGCAATATTATGAATTTTTAAATTTTAATCTTTAAACTAAACCTTGTTAAGAGCTTAATTATAACAAAGGTCTTAAAAGGATTGTAAAACCAGAAGTCAGACAAGCTATCTTGTTCTAGTTTTATAATCCGAACAATCATAAATAATTGTATTAGAATTATATAAAGTATTATATTATTATTAAAAAAAAGCGCCACTCTCACACGTACACACACACATACACGCACGCACACACCCACGCAACACGCGCGCACAAATCCACGCATACGCACACACATCCACACATACTCACTACATACAGTTTTAGATATATAAATGTAATATTGTAAAAATATTTAACAAAATCGCTTATAAATAAATTAAATCGTAATATAATATTTATAATTTAAAGCATAAATCAATTAAAGAACCTAATCTTAAATTATGGCCTCCTCTCTTCTAATATTGCTGTGCCCGACAGGGTCCACAATAGGGTAGTTGACTCATATCAAAATTTATTAAAATATTGTTTATTTCTAACAGTATTTGGCATAAGGTTCCACAATATACCGATTTTAATAAATAACAATGAATGATTACTGTAAAATTGTAATTTGAAAATGCTAGAAATAATCTTTTTTTATCTCACGCCGTAAACGCTTTGATATCCTGTGGTCAGGGCCGTGACGACACTCATATAGTAAACAAAGAAATGTCAAATTTGATTCAACAACTCGTCGATTTGCACTACATATTCTTTCCTAAAACTGGCAAAAAATCGTCCAAGTCTCCGTTATTATATTTGTAAATATCGTAAATTATTTGTATTAATAGCAAAATCGACCATTGATGTTGGATTTGTGAGAGCAGATAGTACAAATCTTCCGAAAATAGACAGATTGATGGTCAGGAGATTCTTTGTGTATCACTCTAAACAATATAAGTACAGTTTCAATACTGTTTTAATGAAGAACAGGTTACAAGTGTACTTGTCAAGATTGTCACGCGGCAGAAGAGAGTTGCAAACATGCATTTTTGGTGTGGTTGCACCATCACAGTGAGGAGCTATTTTGTACAGCAGTTGAATGCTATTGAATAGAATTCTATCTCTCAAAAGTCAAATAAACACTAAAAGTGTTTACTTCAAGAAAAATGTTGAAAGAAAACATCAGGATCATGTGTCAAATACCAGTGTAGTACTGCAAGAATTTGTAAATGAACATAAAAAGAGAAAGATTGGCAGTTATTCATTTGTCAAGCATAAAGAAAATTACTGGGAGGAAAAATATATATTATATACATTCACAGACACAGATTGTGACATATTTCTTAAAAAATATAAGACCTCTTCAATGAAGAAAGAATAAAGTGCATAGAAAACTAAACCACGAATCATCAATACAGAAGTGCTCTTTAGTTGAAGCTTCGTTATAAACAATAACAGCTTCCATGTGCTATAAAGTCAGCCAGTGCATAACACATCATGGTTCTTTTGTTGGGAAGATTTTTGGTGGGAAATCTTTCAGACACCTACAAGTATAATGAAATGTGGATAAAAGTTGAAAGATGAAGATTTGGGTTGAAATTTGCAAAATGTGACCTCATTTCTGATTAATACCCTGTAATAGTCTATTCAACAAACGGTATCCATAAAATTAGATTAATACAAAATTGTCATGCTCTTTTACTGAAGAAAATGTTAATTATCAAAGAGGGAAAACTGTGAACAGTATGCTTAACTCAAGTATAGATGCAGATGTTTTGTGCTAAAGCAAAACTTATATACTTTTGTGTTGCTAGCAGTAAGTAATTTTGAAAACACTCAAAAGGTGACAATATTAGCTATAATAGGTATTTGTTCTAACAATCTGTATGTCAAAAAACTTATTGATCAAATAGTGCCATTTTGGAAACTATATTACATTTTTCCTAAATTATATGAAAGTATTACTTCATAATAAATCACTTTACTATTATTTTGACTTTTATTACCTGCGACCTTAAGGCAATATATACAAATTAATAAATTTGATCTAACTCTATTTAATCTATTCAATGATAAATATGAGCAACAAACCTATAAAATATTATAAATCTTTTTAAGGTGTAACGGAAAAATAAAACACATGTATTTCAAATTAAAATATTTTGATTCAACTTAAACCTTTACAAGTCATTATTGTCAAATAAACATAGAATTTATTTTAGTGAAGAACATAATGACTAATGTAGTACAAAAATTTATTATGTCATCTTAGGATGTTAGTTATGTATAAAGTAAAGAAAAAAAATTTCTTTATATTATTTATTTAATAAGAAGGGTCTTGTAAATTAAGAAGAGCACATGCTGACAACACAGCAATCACATTTAATATATTTGTATACGGCTTTAAAATGGATAACTTGCATATTCTTGCGTAAGCTGTTCTGAAATTTACCAGCCATGGTGGCCAGCAGGTTTATTCAGTGAAGATATAACATCTTTCAGTTTTACCAAACTGGACCTTCTATGGTGCTTTGGTATATGAATACTTGAGTTATTTTGTTGACATAATGTTGTTCTAGTTGACGGGTCACATTTTGATGTTGTGGCTGAGCATGCACTGCTTTGTATTATGTTGCACAACTTTTACTGCCTTATCAATCTCGTTGTCAAGAGGAGAACAGGTTAGTACACAATAGTTCTCATTAAGTAACCACTAAAAGCAACAAATTTTAATTAGGTACTCAGTAAATTCAAGTAAAAGTTGTTTAGATAAATATATTCATTATGAAACTCTGATATTTTTGTTTGTAATACATACTTTTTAATTAATATTCAATTACACCATTATTCAATTGGACATAAGTACATATTCTTTTCTTTGAAACATCATCTAGTGTCAGTGTATAACTTAAAATAAATCAAAAAGGCGTGAATGGTCAAGTTTCCTCTCAGTTTTCTGGTGAAGTTAAAATTTGGTTGGTCGGCTGCAGTCAGTTTTCATTCTAACTGAAAGATAAAAAATTAATTAATTTACATACAGATTTGATTTTACATACATCCTAAAAACTTCTATTTTGTTTAAGTTGAAACTCAAGTATCTACACAGATTGAGTTATTCAGTTATAGTACTTACATTAATGTGATTTTCGCAAAAATACATTTGAATTTCAGTAGATAGTTACAGGATTTCTTTAAACGAGTGTTAACCAATTATTTCGCATGTCTATATCACTGGGTACGTCTAATCCACAGATTTCCTGGAGTATTTTAAGAGGTTATTATATTCCTGTTCTATTGTCCCGTTCCATATACAGTTTTACTATATTTTGTGATATTTAATAGAAAGCATTGTTTTTGTGAGGTTATTTCGCCCCCGTGCTTTGTTTTCTATAAGACTGACGTCATTGCCACAGATAATGAACATACTATCATGGCTGACCGTGTTTTCGGTCCAAAATTGAAAATCTTAATTTAAAATAGATTTTTTGCACTTTTTAGCCATCGAAAAAAATAATATTCATGTGCTATGGTCTAATACAACAATTATGAACATTTTAAGCCCTACTTTAAAAAAGGGTCAACTAGCCTATTTACTTAAGTTATAACCAATCAAAAATAACACCAAATTTCATTGTGGAAAAGCAATAAAGTATTGAGTATTGAGTATTGAGAGTAGTTTCCCTGCTCTTCAGCATTCTTTTCGATCCTAATACTCCTAATTATTTAAAGAGTAAATTTCAAGCTCTCGGTAGTGCCCATACGCGTAACCTACGTTCCGATGCCATTCCTACTCTCGAAATTCCAGTCCATCGATCCGGGTTTGTCTCCGACTCTTTCACACTCTCTGCTATACGTGTGTGGAATGGCTTGCCCCCAAAACTTAGATTAGCTCGTAGCAAGGCATCTTTTAAACACTTGATACGCAGACATTTTCTCCCAGAATCTGTTGTTTAGTTCGATAGAATATCAGTATTAATATATATTTATAGTATTATTTTTATTATATCTATATAATATTAAATCTATATGTATGTTGTTATTTATGTATGTATGTATATCTTAATTATATATAAAGGAAATCTTTATGTAGAATTATTATTATGTATACCTATTTTATTTGTGTTAGTAAGTTTAATTCGTACACCGTCTACACATTCTCTCACACCATGCCGGTTGACTGGTAGAGAATGCCATTGGCATTAAGTCCGCCTTCCGTACATCCTTAACATGTTGTACGAAAAAGAATAAATAAAATAAATAGAATGAGTGTGTGTGTATGTGTGTGCACATGTGTGTGAAAATATTTATCCATGTATATTTATAATTATAAATATATTTCCTTTCGATCGTCACGCTATGTGTGTAGAGAATTTCGCCACCGCTTACGTTTATAGAGCATACTGTAATAAAAAATAATATCCGGATCCCACAGTAGGTACATAGGTTTTTTGGGTTTACATTTTTTTTGCGGACAACCACTTACGGTCACATTAGACATCTTCGAACGCATAAGCGCAAAATTTATTAGAAATTTTAAGCATCAATAGCTGAAATCCTCCGAAGAAAATCACAATGGCAATCAAATCGCGGCCTTAAAGTTGCAAATTATTGGTGAACCCCAAGGGTTTTCCAATTTTTTGTGTATTTTAAATACTATAGATCAAACTACATGAAATCGTTAAAACTCCCACGAATTCAATATATGCCAAAATTCAAAGCAACGACGATTTTTAACCAGCCAGAATTTTTTTTTTTGTGTTTGAAAAGAATGCGAGGAAATGTTTCAAAGAGCATATTATTGCGAGCTTAATGACTTCGTTGGATCTATAAACAGCCTCTGGACAAATCATTGATAGGGTCCCCATTCATCGCCATGGAATCGAGATACACTCAATGCTACCCGTATAATCTTTTAGGGTTACTCAATATACGATTTTCCTCCGCACGCATTGTGAAATTTGGTAGATATTTTTCTATGAAACGAAACATTTACATAAAATATATAATATACAATTTGGTATGGTATTATAAAAAATTAATACTTGGTTAAATACATTAAAAAAACAATGAATGAATGAAAGAGCAACGTTTTTCCAAATGTAAGAAAAAAAGCAATAAGTATAGTATTTTTTGAATTCGGTTCGAAACAATATCCCTACATTTGATTTGATCTCAGTACAGATCAGAATATATTTCAAGATGTAAGTTTTGACTAGCATCTTGAAATTCATTAATTAATAGATTCACAATAAAAAGGCGATATTTTTTTAGCGAGGTGGAATGGCTGTCTCGCTCCGTACTCGCCAACGCCAGTGGAGGATTACCCTGGACATTTGGGTAATCCCCATACTTAAAGTACATTCTAATTATAATGTATTTTGATACTCCCAAACAGCGATCATAGTTTATTAAATATTATTACAAAATTAGACATAAATTAGTTTTTATCATTATATTATGTCCGAGCCGAATTCGGTCATTGTACTTTGTGTTCTTATTTCAATTTAACCCTGTATGAGTAGCTGTGAAGTTAGTCGCTCAAATGCGAATTAATAGAACAGATTTGGTTGAAATTAGACTAAAATTTTTATTGCTGCTTAATGGCTGCTCATTGACGTTGGCAAATTCGCAAGTAAAATTTATTACACTATTAATATTGGGATTATTGAAAACGCTTTGAAAGCTTTATACGAAATTCATCGGTGGAAAAAATTGAATGCTTCGATCGATTGACGAAATATTGTGATGCGCGTTCGAAAAAGTAATAGGTATAGTAAGTTCGTATTTTGTTTTTTAACACGCGATTACGCCGCCAATTGTGGACCGATTTTCAAAATTCTTTTTGTATTCGATAGAGTATACTCCTAGGGTGGTCCCAAGGCTACCAAAGTCAGGGTCTGGTTATGGAATCCCGTAAAAATTGAGGAAAACCCTTTACTTTTTAGGTGTATCCAACGTGATTAGTGTGTATATTACGCGATCACTCCGCCAATTGTGGAGCAATTTTCAAAATTCTTTTTGTATTTTTATTGTATTTGTATTTAATATGGTATTAAATACGAAGTTTTAAGACTTTCTAGGAGATCATCCTTTGCCACAGACTTCAATATAGAAGTGTAATATTGTATGTACCTATTCTTATATTATTTTTAACTTTTCAGTGTTTTTGAAGTCGGTTTTTATTTTTGTACACACAACTGTTTACAGAATCCTATAGGTTTTAAACCAATTAAATTTAATTAAATAATATGTAAGATGTAAACAATATTACCTAACTAAAATCTATATAAATTGATTAAACATTTTTTTCTACTAATCAAACACATATTACAAGTAAAAAAATTAAGCTTAAAAAAATAAAACTATTTGAGCAAACCACCCCAATTTGCTCCTGGCGCAAAAGAACCAAGGATACTTGCAGCATTGCCCCTTTGTATATCAATGGCAATCCTTTGCACCAGAAACGAACCGTAGCGGTTGTCCATACCCCGATCACGGAGGCGACAGCCTACCTCACTAATCGAGTATTAAGTTTTGATAACAAATTTAAAAGAAAAAGTAAATAAATAATTTTTATCGAACAGAGAGCTATCGAGAGCGGCCACGCGGTGTGGTAGCAAACCTTAATATAAAAAACGATACCAAAAACAAATGCAAAAAGTCTGCTTTCCTGTTCATACCAAGTGGAAAAGTTGAGGGGGTTGTAGGGGCGCAGGCGTCGGAACAACGGGCTCGTTACGCCACTTCCGGCGGACGCAGCCTCCTACGCATTGTCGTCGCCTCCGGGCTGACATCGTTTATTTTCATACCAAACATTCATAAATCTGAGCGCAATATTCACACTGTTATCGAGTTTGGCAATGAGATAGAATGTCGAATGAAAATATTGGATTCTACTCAGTATAGCCCTAACTATTGCAATAGTGTATACAATTTTTTTAATGAAATAAGTAAAACTTCTAGCCGTTATACACTGAAAGCGTTAAAAAAAATAATCATTTCTATTCAAATGTCTAACAGAGATTTGACTTTGTTAATTCTCGTTATTACTTATAAAGTACCCAACTATAGGTATTTTACAATTATAATATTCGAAAGTATCAGGGGTAATCGAAGTCTGTACCTAACAATCAATTTTACCCAATCCATAAAAGGACAAATTCATCTGGAACCATTAAATTGTTCCATTGTGATATATATTTTTCTAACACTTCATAGGTAATAAATGCAATTCAATTTCGTAAACATGTCGTTATTTGTTGCTAATTCAACTTTTGACGTCGATGTTATACCCTCCTAATTCCTAACTTGACAGAGAAATAATTATCTCCTCCTAACTCTTAGAAAATAATTACCGGCAGCCGTCAACTGGCGGGCACCATAGTGGTGTGCGGTGGGAAAGTAATAACGTCGATGAGGTGTCTTTTCGGTCCGAGCCCCCCGGGAAATCACGGTAATCCTTCGTGTCGACAACGCGCGCGCTAAATCTCTCAACGGCAGATAGTGATGGCAAAATCATCGATACTGAAAATCTTTTCTCAATTTAAAAATAATTTTGCGCATAAAGATTCAAATGCAAAAATGTTTACTTTCTGCTAATATCATGGCTCACGCTGTCTTTTTTTTCTTTTTTTCCAAGGAAATGCTATATTTACACAGTTAAACAATTTGGACTATAAAGTATAAGCTTTCAAACAATGTCTGTTTAAAATACTTTAACCAAACAAAAAACAAAAGAGGTCTTCAGTATTTGCCCAAATCATGTACCGAGGTACAAATTATATGAAATGAAAGATAATAATGTGTTGAAAATGACCCAAGGGCTAAAATCTTTACAAACTTAATAGATTTTGCAAAAAAAATAAGATAAAAAATGATAAGTGAATGCGAAACTTCGTGAAACGAAATGTGATTAGCTATGGACGTCAAGGTTTGACATTGACAATCAGTCATTGTTATGGTCGCTTGGTAATATTTTCACTTATAATCTTCTTCTTATTATAGGTATTTAAAGAAGTTGAAGTTCTTCTAATTAAAAATCTGGAGTTTGTTATGTGTGTGTGCCAACATCTATTCCGATCGCTTACAAATCACCAGTAATTGTGAATTTGATACGTCAATACAATACACATCCTAATGACTTTTCACTTTTTTTTCTTTTTTTTTATTGGGTATTGTTTGGAAAAATGAACACCATACTACAGACTATGTGACACTTATTAACAAGATTTATAACGCTTTGGAATATAGACTTATTACGAGTTTTATTGTAATATTTGTTATAATTAAGTAAAAACCCTATTTGTATTATTTTAAATGTTGGAAAACCTTTACTAAACAGGCTTGGAGAATACACTACGCTAATACGCTTTATTTAATATTGATGCTATGTTGCCAGTCATCAAAATGTTTAAGTCATAATTTCAAGTAGTACAAATTTTTTAAAGAAATTATTTTTAATATTTTATGAATTTCCCGATTTTTTACATAGGAAAATGTAATAAAACCCGAGGTACGTGTTTTGGGCATAGTTGTATGGAAGAAAAAATAAGTCCTTTACAACCTCTATTAATAAACTGATTACCCACTTAAGTTAAATTTCCAAAAATCCTATCTTAACTATTTACAACAGTTTAACCAAATCAGAAATGTTTCTGTTCCCACATATTTTGATATCACTTTGACAACTGCCAAATGTCAAATCATATGGGAACGGTAACGATTTTGTTTCGGTTAAAATGTTTGTAATAGTGTGACTGTCGCTTAATTTAAAACACCCTATATACCTAATTATATCAGTATATCAAACATAATATTAATGTAATAAAAATCTTATTCGTTATATAGTAGATACTTTTACACACAACTAGTAAATAATATACCGTATATTCTACCAATAAGCGTTTAATGTTTCAAAGAAAAAATTGGATATATACAAATAAAACTACATCCAATCAATTGAAACAATAATCTCTTAATGGTTACTTCTACTTACGGGTCGTAAAAAATCGACCTTTAAAACTGACAAAATCATAATTTTCAGGACAACACTACCTAAACCGCGCTGAATCTAGCGATCGCAGTGAATGGGCCGTGATGAATCATGTCCGCTCACGTGGAAAGCGATGCGAGTTACATCCCCGACTCACCACGACGCACAAACATGACAATGGAGCTTTAAATATGAATGAAAAGATAGCGTATCTCGCTCATATGTGGGATTATCTCCATATTCACATAATATTAAACGGCTTTACTATGTTACAAACGTAAGATTTGAGACTTGTAATCGAAAACGGTCAGATTTTTCCACTTCGTCTATACAAGTAAATAAAATTGAAATGTCTGTTTGTAATGTCAAAATAATACGTTTTTACTAAATGGGTATGTATATCGGGTACCAACAACAAAAACACAATTTAAAAAAACAACAACAAAAACACAATTTAAAAAAACATTGTCTGTCTGTCTGTTTGTTCCCGTTAATCTCCGGAACGGCTGGACCGATTTTGACGGGACTTTCACTAATAGATAGCTAATTATATAAGGTATAACATAGGCTACTTTTTATCAAGGTCTTAAAAATTGCCTACAAAAATCTAAATGCTGCCAAAAGTTACTATTCCACGCGGACGAAGTCGCGGGCACAGCTAGTTACGCAAGCTAGTAAGTTAAGACTGCTTGAGATATAGAAGTGCGTGGTCGTACTCGCTACGACGCCAGTTTATTTGTTACGTTTTCAGTGCTTCAGAGCCTACCTAGCTAACATCATCTTACCTTTTCTTTATACAAACAGGCTGCGCATATGGAAAGTGGCTTAAGTCATCTAATACATATGGTGTTTGTAAAATTCGCAAAACAACAACTCTTACTTATAAGGACAAGGTGTACGTTGATCTATGATGTCATAGACAAAAATGCACGGTACAGTAATTTACTCCATGTCTTATTTAAATATAGTTCTCTGCATTTATTTATTGGAATATTTTGTAAATAACACTTTTCTATTTCTTTTTTCATATTCACATTCTTGACATATCAAATGTGAAAAATTTGACGTTCATGAGTACACTTTAACATTTTACCATTTCATTTAGATTTAAATGTCTGTTCCGACTACTATCTCTATAAAAATCATGTATATGATACATATATCGTAAATAATGATATAATGCTATACTCTTGGATACTTCAATCGAGCCACCTTGCACTTTTGGATTAAATCGTCCATAACTTTTAAAAAGTATTTGGCCAACTGACATATTCTTGTTCAATCTGATGTACTGATAATGAATATGCTTGCTATAGAATTGTATAACACTTTTTGAATGACCAAACATTTTTTAAAGTTATGGACGATATAATCCAAAACAGCAAGGTGGCTCGATTTAGGTGTCCCGAACTTTATATTGTAATGTTGGAGATTTAAAAGAGAAGACAAAAAATTCAACCTTCTGAGTTTCTTGCCTGTTCTTCTCGAGAAGACTCTCCCAGTGGCTGAACAGGTGTAGAGTCAACTTTTTTTATTTTATTGTTACTTGTATTTGCCTGCCTACATTTTAATTATTATTAGAGTATAAGTATATGTATACAAGGATTAAAAAATTACTTGTTAAATATCTCAGTAAATTAGTTTTTTTTATAAGATTTTCGCTTATTTTATTATTTGTGTTTTTGTTTGACGTTAATAAATGCCTCTAAGGGTCTATTATAAACTAAAAATTTTTGAGTTTGAGTTTGACTTACCCTTCAAAGCAGGGGGCTATACCATGATCGCTTAGAGTACGGTTAAATAATATTGAAACAGAGACACCGTTATTACAGTATAGCGCCCCCTCTCTTTCATTGCGGTTTTAATGATCATGCTAGAAGGCAACACGCAGCAAACAAAGCACTACTACAGGCGTAGCACGGGCTGCCAAGACTGGACTCGAGTCACGCATTATCTCACAATTTCAGTGACATAATCTCTGTGTCTTAAAGAGTAGCATGGCGATGCGTATTTAATGTGTCATAGTATGGCGGGCGACTGGAAGAACCAATTCACTCGTTCAAACTCTAGCTACACTGTCACAGCAAATCACAACCCTACTATCGAATGTGATGGTTGAAAAACGCTCTAACGTTTATTACTGTCAAACTCTTATGGTTAGATGATTAAAATCTACTACGTCATCCGTTACAAAGAAACAGAATATGAAAAATTCATGTGAAAAAGGGATATAAAAAATATTATTGCTGCAATGCGTTTGATCCGAGAGAGTTAAATAACATTCGAACAACTGCAGTTCAAGTTACTGAACGCGCCCCTGCTTAGCTTCAGATATAGATAACCCTTAAGTGCCCTGGAAGAAATCGCTCATTGTGCTATGATTATTATGTAGTTTTGTGTACTTCAACTTGTAATATACAATAAAGAAATTATTATCTTTCTAGTTATACCTACCTCCTACCTACACATAAGAATGTCAACAACAAGACAATACTGAATCGGACACTTGTCAAATAAAGTAAAAAAATATAATTAAAGCATTTAGGTATGTTGAATGTTGCAATGTTGCAATGCAGAATGTTGGCGATTGCTTTCAAAAAAATTCCAAAATTTTCCAAATAACATTGTTCCAGATTAAAATTCCCCAATTTTAATTGTTATGCCTAAAATTTCTTTTTTCGATACAACACCTCAACAGTATCAATAAAATATATACGGCAAGAACCGAAGCCATTAAAATCAAGACTACCCAGACAGGAGACGCATAATTCTTCATTACTTGCCGTCCAAGTTGATATCTTGGCAAAGTTTCCTATCTCGATACCGAACAAGCTTTAAGATGATCCTCTACTTTATAACTATCGAATAACGTCTTCTACTAATACTTCAGTTTTTTACAAACTACATGACGTCAGAAAAATATGATAGATGAGGAACAGTTCAAATAATAAAAATATTAATCTATCAGTTTGGTTTTTGTATATCTGTTATTAAGTTACTAACAGTTATATCAAACATATAGTAAATAAACCAATATAGCTAGGCCAGTTCACGAAATCTTGCTAGGCATGAGTCGTACTTGCGAATTCGAGTACCAAAGTACGTCCACCAATAACCAGAGCCAGAAACCAGGCTTCCAAATACTTGCAAGTATTTTTCACTACGTAGGGAATGAATCCTTATTTGGATGAGATAGGGATCAATTACGCTTACATGACAGAATACTTTTTTTTACTTGACTGTTCTAGAATAAAGTCAGAATACTTCTAGTGAAATACTTTCAGTCTTGCAAGTATTTCGTACCGGTTTACCTTGTTTTGAAACCTGCAGGCCTATTATGGATCGTTCATCGTATGACATGGTATAAATTTTGAGAAAAAGAAGTAATGAAATGCTTCATTTCGTATTACCGATCTCCAATAATATCATCCATTTGGCATAATTTGAATGTTGTCATCATAATATAATGAACGAATGATCAAAAATATGACCGAAAGTGTTATTTCTCGTTTTGCAAAATAATTTCATATGATATTATTTGAAAACCATGATATCAGTAATAGGCCTGCTGCTTGCGTAAAGATGCACCACCCCTAAACTCTACCGTTTCACGGAGGTTAATAATTGCATTACAATAAGGTTGATCATAGTGTAGCTTTAATTGTCACTTCACTAGGTTTACAAAAAAAAACATTACATTAAATGGGTATATTTTATTTCATCTATGAACTACTGCATTCACTCACCATTTCAAATCTAAACGATTTTTATGTCAGAATAGCTCAATTGTAATAATTATCACCGTCGTCAAAATTACAAATTCGTCAACATAGAACTTTATTTTAATGGTGATATCAAATATTTTTTTTACCAAGCCATTACACTTTTCGGTTATTGTGATTTTCACAGACTACAGTTACGTTTTACCTACTTTACACTGAAAGCTTTTCGTGAATAGGCTTGACCCTTTTTTCATTTACGTCCCTTTTTGTCCAAGCCCCAAAAAGGGCAAGGGTGTATGGGACTCCGCAGCAGAGTGCTGAGACTACCCACCAAACCCCTCAATGTCCTCAGTGACGCTTAGAGCGAGCACGTCCTAGGGACGCACCGCTGCCTGACGAAGTCGTGGTGAGAACCCTTGCAAACCCCTCACGCACCCAGGGAGGAAGTAACTTTTTACAGTGGTTTTCTTCCATGCTACCCGACGCACGATGCTCAATGCGCCAGGCCCCTAAATAGCCTTGCTCAGTACTGAGTAACGGGTTAACCCGACGGGAGACCCCACTCGATCCTCCGTCGCACCAACGTATAACGCCATCCCACCGCAATAGCGGCCACAGTGACCACACGAAATGGCCCGCCGAGTTGAATTCGGCTATTCCACGGCCCCCTCCATGGGGGATTGGGAGCCGCGCTAATTTGCCGAAGCTACACGTATTTTTTTCGGATCAACCGAAACAAACGGAACGACGCGACGACTCGCAGAATCTCGAAAAATTGCGGAACTACCCAACCACCGAAGCGACGGCACAAAGGCGCAAGAATTTGATTATACACCATAGAACTATACACACATACTGGAGGGAGACTTTGTACCAGGGTCGTCTGCTTGGGTACCTCCGTCTTACTAACTTCTGCCGCAAAGCAGCAGTGCTTGCATTGTTGTGTTCCGGTTTGAAGAGTAAGATATGGCAGTGAAATTATTGGGTACCGTGACTTTACATCTGATGGATGTCACAAGTTGGCAACGTACACTGTGTTTATTGTGGGTGTTGCAGTTTTACTGCAAATCTCACAAGAGCCACATGTATTTATAGGTGACTGTTACCACTTAACATCCGGTGGGCAGCAGTTTGCTTGTTTGTCAACTTACTTGTATAAAAAAATATTTTACAAAAAATAAAAACCAACTTCAAAAAAGTTAAAAATAATATAAGAATAAGCACAGACAACATCACACTTCTATATCGAAGTCGGTGCCAAACGATGATCCTCTTTTTTTTTTTTCTCGGGGGGAAATGCGTAACCGCACCGTACCCGCCGTTGGCTAGGCGGCGAGCGTGTGTGGGGCTCTCCCGGCAGAGTGCCAGGCCTACCCACTACAACCCCCCGGTGTTCTCCCTGCCCATAAGGGCGCGCTAGCTAAGGTCCACACTGCGACTCCACTACCCACGCGCCCGGGCAAGCCCGACCGACTGGTCGGGCTATCGCCAAGGGGGGATTGCCCGAGAACACCAGGGCAATCCCCAGACGGAGGGCCTTACGGCGGCGTGCACGGGGCCAACCGTGCACGCAGACCTCCACGGCAGGGTCATTAGACGGGCATCGCTTGTGCGAATGCCCGCCTTCGCCTGCCTGTCCGTCTACGGCGGATGGGAGCGGCTTGAGGATCATTCTCCCGCTCCCTCTCCGCGGTCTCCTTCTGCGAGATGACGTCCTCGCAAAAGGAGGCGACAGCCCCCCATTCCGCCTCGCTACGAAGCATGGCCACGACCATGCTCGGCAGCGAGAGGTCTCCGTCTCCCAGCGCAGCGTTGAGTTCGCTGCGCTGGCATCGCCAGGCCGGGCACACCAACAGGGTGTGCTCGGCAGTGTCGTCGGGAGCGTCGCAGTGATGACACTGCGGCGTTTCCTCCCGACGCGCGACCTGGTGCAAGTAGTGACCAAAACAACCATGTCCGGTCAGTACCTGCACCATGCGGAATGAGAGACTGCCCTGCCGGCGCCCTACCCACTCCTCCAACACCGGACGTATCGCTTCTATCGTCCGGTGGCCGGCAGCTGGGAAGGCGAGTGCCTCGCCCCATCGACGCAGAGCCTCCCTCTGCGCCTGGGTACGAACCCGCTCCACCTCATCAGGAGCAGATCGTCCCCCCCGCACTCTAACGGCAACTCGATGTCGATACACCTCCGCATGGACGCGTGCATCGACATCCCACGGCGTTTGACCCGCAAGAACGCAGGCCGCACCGTGGCTGACCAAACGATGATCCCCTAGAAAATCTTTTGTCACCGACTTTAATATAGAAGTGTGATCTTGTCTGTGCCTATTCTTATATTATTTTTAACTCTTTGAAGTCGGTTTTTATTTTTTGTAAAATATTTTTTTATTTGTAACTTTTTTTTTTGGAAGTCGGTTAAAAAGTCGGCTAAAATTTTCTATCTCAAAAACTACTGAACCGATTTTGATGAAACTTGCAGTACTCCATAAGTTGAACAATACCTAGTACAACAAAAAAAGAATTACCTAAATCGGACTTGTAGTTCCGGAGATATGCGAACACAAACATACATACATACACTTTTGAAATTTGGCACATTTGTTCAGACGCTGATATAGACTAACATATACGAAAACTGGGCAGTTCTGGAAATATTACATACATACGGGTCGAATTGATAACCTCCTTTTTTTGAAGTCGGTTAAAGAAAATATTGGAAACATTATAATCAACCTAATATTTGTATTTTTGTGGATAACGCTTAATAATAAAAATATTTTTTGTAAGTATTTTAATCTTATAAAATTAAAAATTAAATAAGCTAATTTTTCCTTCATCACACTAAAATAATATTAGGCATGATAATATAATTTACGTTAAAATTACTGATCCGTTAAAAGGAAAGTTTTAGATTGTGTCGCGCAAATGGCGAAGGCGCCTTTAGTCTCTACCTCATTAAAAGTGACAAGTCATTAGAGGGAGACACAACGTGATAAAGTTACCCATTATAATTACCGACTGTTATTCATCAAGCCAAATCAATCTTTGATACAGTTTTGTTCACGGTTTGTTTATGAAACTTGGTGCTATATTAATGGTATCGGCAACATAATAATGTGATTGCAAAACAGGTTCATAATATGATGTGTTTTGTCCTTATGGTGTATTGTTGGAATTTGGAAAAAAATCTATTAACTAACTTAAATATAGGCAACCCAACACCAACTTTCAGAAAAATAATATAATGGAATTACGGATTATAATTAAAACTCTAACACCTGCTTTGGGGGGCAAAACAAAGGGTTGTTTGAATTTTTACATAAATGTAAGTATCCCAAATATTTTACTTTAATGAAATAAATAAAATACGTTGATAAAAACAAGTTACATCATAACGCCTCATATACGGCCTTAGTCCACCACGCTAGCCCAGTGCGGATTAATCGACTTCACATACAACTTCGATTTCTTAGCAGATGTATGCAGGTTGTCTAACGATGTTTTCCTTTACCGTAGGAGAGTACAGATAAATGTACATATGAAATTCGAAAAACACATTGGTACATGGCGGGCTAGAACCCCGGGCCTCCTGATTGGAAGGCAAGTGCAGAGTCCACAGCGCCACCAACGCTGTCACAATGTTCAATAAAACGAAC
The DNA here is from genome assembly GCA_963935595.1 of Schoenobius gigantellus. Classification (NCBI taxonomy): domain Eukaryota; kingdom Metazoa; phylum Arthropoda; class Insecta; order Lepidoptera; family Crambidae; genus Schoenobius; species Schoenobius gigantellus. The sequence goes on from OZ012541.1 coordinate 21,474,306, forward strand.
CAAAACCACATAGATATATTATTTCAATCCTCTGTGAAACATTACAATCATGCCTGTGGATCATCTCAATATCTCAATATTTTTAATTACAGCGTAGGCCTTCGATCGAGAATAAACGGGCGGGTATAGCCTACAGGCGTAACGATATTGCTGTTTGCCCAGTACAAACATTTGCACGCCCTCCGCTACTTACTGGAGTTAAATAAATATTTAAATCATTTCAAACTTTGATTAATTTGCAGACATATTGTTTGCAATGATGTCGTCTCGGTGGATTATGAGTTTATTAATGTTTCCATGATAATGTACCAACTAGGGCTGGATAAGCAAAACCGTTATCCACTTTATTCTATTCGAGAGGGAATATTTGAGGAAAACTCTGTGCGCGGTTTAAAATGACTTGTCGCTTTCTACTCAGAATAAAAGAAATTCATAAGCTACTTGATTTTACTTTACAAAAAAATACGAGTTAAAGTAACCGTAAAATTTTCAATATACTCATTTTCATAAGTAGTTATCTCTCTTTCAAAATACATAGTTGAATCAGTCAAGTTACTCGAATAACGAATGATCAATACTTATTTCGGTTGAGTAGGTAATCGATTTGCGAATCTTATCTAGTATGTGTACGAAATGCGATTTAAAAAAGGAGATAAAAAATTTTAACCTTTCGAGTTTCTTGCCTATTCTTCTCCCAATTTCCGAACAGGTGTAGATTCAACCTTTTTTTTTCATTCCTTTGCAGACATCTTGAGTATATTCAGGATGTATGCACATACAAGGTTAAATATGTTTCCTTTAAATTATAATGTTTTGCTTTGTTTTGACGTCAATAAGTGCCTGTAAAGGCCTATGTTGAATAAAGATTTTTGAATTTGAATTTAAAATACCGGCGATGCGTGGGACTATTGTAGAAAATTGTTTAGTTAAATACAATTATTCTTCAAAATACAATTTTTTTGTATTGAAGTTATGGTATCACCAATATCTATCTATAATATATAAAGCGCATCTATAGACGCACGCACGTAACCGCTAATGGTAGAAACGTGAAATTTGGACAGTTTTTTTTAGTTCAAAACTTGGATGCACACAAAGGCTTGTATTAATAAACGCGTCTCAAAGTTGAGATCGATCTCAAGCTGCAATTTTCATGTTTAATGTATGGAACATCTGTCGAAAAACAGTATCTTAAGATCGATCTCATACTTGAGATTCAATTATTAATACGAGCTTAAGAAGGAATTTTAAAAATTTTTGATGAAATAGGAGTTGCAAGTTTGTATGGAAAAATCTTTAAATTAGCAACGATTTTGATAAAACTTGAGATTCATGCTCTTAATAATATTTAATTGAACACGTGTTTCAGGGTTTATTAAAATTCACCCCCTTAGGGTGCAAAATAGGGGTTGAAAGTTTCTATGGAAAATATTTAAAATCTGCTCCAATTTCAATGAAATTTATTATACGAGCTATACACGGTGTTTCATAATAACCAATAAATAATCAATTCTTTATCGAAAACTAATTATTAAATTGTGTTTGCCCGTAATGTCATTTAACCCACATTTTTCATGTAAATCATAGACATGATGATGATACTATGATATAGAGTCTGGCACACGAAACATGAACCTGACATTTTTTCAAGTAGCAACACTGATACAATGTCCCCATGTAGTTTAGTTCAACATGGTGATTTTGATACTTTGTAATAAACAATTTCATAATATTTTTTTCTTAATTTCTGTCGAAATATTACACATATTAAGTAATTTTAACATTCATGAAATCCAAATACAGCGATTTCTTATAAAAGGTTCATTGTTGGAAGTTCATTGAAACTAAACATTACCTAATATTTAATTTTAAAAAAGGATAAACTCCTTTTTTTTCTACTATATTCAAGGAAAAAAAGACAATCCTTTCACAAATTTAACATTCTGAATTTCTCAATAAATAAAAAAATATTAGAATATTTCAAGTATCAAAATGTATTTTATCTTCAGTAGACAGTATTACCAGAGCTAGAATTTTTGAATTTGCCGCTTTTTTCCAAGCTCATGTTTCGTGTGTAAGACTCTACCCACATCAAAATTTTGGGTTGAATGACATTACGTGTAAACACATTTTAATAATTAGTTTTAGATGAGGAATTGATTTTTTTGGTTATTATGAAACACCATGTATATAAGGCTACAAAATTATTTTACCTACGGGAAAATATAAAATTCCCACGGGAAAATAATAATAACGCAGGCGAAGCTGCAAGCGGAAAACTAGTAGTACCTACTATAATTGTTTTTCTTAATGTTTTTATGTTTGACGCATTACGTATTTCTAGTAGTCAAAAATGAAATCAATATTTCACTCACACTAAGTGTTATACAACACATACATAAATAACAATTTACCAAAATGTACTAATTACCCCCAACATTCACCAGACTCCACGATTAATTACATGACTCTATCTAAACGATCTCCATTAACAGTCTTTGAGCGCATGAATTTTTAATGTGTCCCGGACATAGACCTTACTTTCTAACGCAATCCGATGATATCATAAGTCAATTTTTGCTCGAGATTTTTGACGTGAAATTTTACCGGAGGAGTCCTTTTATGACGTTAAAATCCTAAAACAGGGCTTGTGGAAATTCCACTAACACAGAGGTTGAAAATTAGTCAAGGGAGTGCAAAACATATAGTGCCAATTCAGTGAAAAAATAAATGACACGTCTAAGTTTTTCCTTTTCAGTGTGTGAAGTGTGAAATAAATATTAAAATTTAATAAATAAAGTAACCTTAGAGAGTAGTTCCGCTCCTTTGCCTCTGGTGTTGCCCACGTCCCAGAGGAGCGGCGACAAAGCTCTACAGCCACTTAATTAACGGGAACGGAGGGAACACATTGCTTTTAATGAATATCATCGTGATTCGCCCACTATTGTTTAGGTTAAATTGAAAAGTAGTAGGAACAATAATGCCCCTTTTTTTAGGAGGGAACTTCTTGTTACTGATTCAACAAGGGGCTGCGGCTGACGAGGCCGCCCCAAGGATATGCCATTGGACTCGGGTATTAGAAACCCCATACCTGGCTAAAATCCCTCCAGATACTTCTACCTCCGTAGGGATACAATCGGGATCGGCGTTAGCTATTCCCCGATTGCGCAAAGGAACAATAATGCCCCTAGTAGAACAAAAAAAATATTTTTCGCAGTAACCAAAAGCAATTGCAACTCATCGACCATTAAAGAAATGGGTTGATTGTTTTTTCCTTGTCAGATATCAATTTCCATTATGTGTTTCTGCTATTTCTATGTACTTAAGTTTTTAATACTATTTTATTTTTAAAGTGAATATAATATACACTTTCAAAAATACTCAAACTCAAATTTTAGTACTCAAACGTTTAAAGGCTATGATGGTGGCGCTACATTATTTCGAATATTCGTGTTTGATTATAAAAGCGTGTAGTTTGTTTTGCTACGGCTATGATTATTAATGTGTTTGCCACATGAATTTTGTTTTACCACACATGTCGCATCAACAAAAATATTCTTTAAATCGCAAGAGTGTATCCACATCATTACAAATATAATATTTCAGTTTTTTGGTAACCGAAATGAATCTTGTCGATAACGTTCTGACATATAGTGAATCAATATAATTGCAGATCAGAATAAAAATTATAATTGAAGTAAAGAATAAAATTGTATCATAAGCTCACAACCAAAAATATATTAGGGTCTAGAAAGGCTTCAAAACCGAATAAGGACAAACACAAAGAGAAGGAAAAAGGGAAACATTCTTTTAAGAATTTAAATAAATTTCCTTCAAGGAGGGTGGGCTCCCGTTACCGAAAGGGAAGCGGCAGCTAATAAAAATGCTCCGGTTAGAATCGCAATTTTAAAGCAGTGTCAAATGGACATTAAATCCCTTTTTAAATTTAGTTCCGGCAAACAAATATGGCCATCGGGAGGGTAACGCTGTATATAGAATTATTAAATAGATCCTACGATAATAATATTCTTTTGTTTTTTTTAATAAATTTACAGTGCCCACATTAGAAATTGAATAATATTGAGTAGAATTCTCCATGGTAGTGGAATAGTATCAAGAAGTATTTCTTTACTTCTAACACGTAATCTAACTAAAGAAGACGATGTTATCCTTAATTATTTATTGACCGCATCTGTGTTTGACCGTTTGATTCTCGCCGTTTCCTCGTGGTCATACTAGTCTATCATACTAGTATGACCACGAACATATACTGATCTGGAGCTCCAGTACTCAATTCCGAATATATTTTCATATCCATTTGGTTAGAAGTGATGCTTCTGACCTCATCTGCTACCACGATCTTCCCAAAATTTTTAGCTTATTATATTTGATCCTCCTTCACGGTATCGTGGATGAGACCACCTGGTATTAATTTAAAGATACGACATTCCATTTCCTATGGGGGCAGAGGTTTTTCTGCTTGGTTTGGTTGGTGTAGGGCTTTTACGCCTGCATGGCAAGCTACTACCGCTAGCTACTAAGTTTGCCAATTACCTATAATTATAATTTAATAACATTGCAGTGTTAATTAAAGGTAAAATAGCCAGTTCTTTGGTTGTTGAGGAGCCCAGGGGTATAATATACCCCTGGGCTCCTCAACGTGGGACGTCTCAATTCCAAGCAATTTTTTGAATTGTTATAATGCCATTTCTTTCTCTTTGTATACATAATGTGTAAAAGAAAAGCACTGATAGCAATTCAGTAACCTGGCTGGAATTAAGATGTCATAATACACGCCCTGGTGAAGCTGGCTTCCATCTTGCTTATCGTATTTCGCCTTACCATTCGTTATCGTTATCGTCTTACCATCAGATGAGATGAAGGCCAAGAGATTCCCAGTGATACTTAAAAAACATTGTCAACACAATAACTATTGTTATTAAATTGTTGTTTCATCAATTATTAGAGGTAAAAAAGGCCAGTTCCTCTCTTGTAGACACATTTTGGTTTAGTTTGGTTCCATCTTCAGCCTTATTGCCACTTTCCATTAGATGATATGAAACCTTATAAAAGCTTTTCAGTCTTAAATATTACGGAATGGGGCGCAAAACCATGTATGTTTGTAGGCAGGGTTGCCAACTATACTGTTATACTATTTCTCATATACTATTTACTGTTACTTATTTACTGACTACATCAAAAACTGGGAAAAAAGAAACTGTCAAATTTTAATATCACGCTAAATGCCGCGATTAAAGAAAACTAAATATCTCTCTATTTTTTAAAATCATGAATTAAACTTTAAATGTAGATTACATTACAGACATTACTATTGGTACGTACGTACAAGAAAATAGTCATATAGATTTAAAAAACCAAAATTGTCAATGTGGTGACGGATTTAGATTTCTTGTCGTGGATATCGTAAGAGCCGACCGCTCCCAAAACATATTGACCAATATTTTATACTCAATAGGTACATTCTTATAAGGAGATATCTTATAAGCTATGTGACATTTTTATACCAGAAGTGGCAATCAAGCAGATGAGCCAGCTGAAGTCCATGGGCGTAAGAACATAGAATAAGTAGTTAAATATTACGTTAAATACTTAAAACAGATGAAAAACAAAAAATACTGCAATCTGTTTCTACGCAGATTATATTTAAGAAATTACTATTTGGTTTAGTACCTATTCACATCCTTTAAGTTTTACAGGATTCCGTGCCTAGCTAGAAGTTTAATTTATTTATTAAGGTTAAGGCGTTATTTAGTTTAAATCTAATATGATATAAACGAATTAAAGACTATTTTATACGCGTCTTTCCTTTTGATTTAATGAATACCTTGCCATAGCTGACACATGACATGAGAAACTTTCCTCTTATTCCAAACTAGCTGCCCGCCCGGACTTCACACGGGTATACTAAAATTGAGACCTTTTGTTCGTCAGTAAAACAGTCTAGGAAACTGAACAATTGAATGTCAATCTGTCAATTTAGTCAGTCACATATGAGGTCACATACTTTTACAGACATGAAATCACGGGCCTGAAAAAAAGACGGACGGAGCGTTGTTGAATCACGAGTGAAGCATGCAAATGACAGCACATTTGTATGTGCGCGTGTCTTGTTCGTTGAAATATGACAGCTTTTTGTCTTACCTGGTACAAACACATGAAATTGTCTTACCTTGCATGCTTCATATTTGTTTAATGTCACACTACGTCCGTATTTTTTGTAGGTCCATCCATGAAATATAATTTTTCAAATATCTTCGTTTATAGAGACCTTGCCCTGTTAGTAAGTATTTAACACAACAAAAAAAGGATTCTCTAATTTGGTGCTGTTATTCTGAAGTAATGCTCGTTCATACATTTCAGCGGTTCATTTTTATTTATATAGATTTCGGTAGCGAACTTTGAAGTGGGAATAATAGCTTGTGGCCAGTTATGACAATTCCTCCTATGGACATAATATATGGGTTAAAGTGATGATGCAAAGACTAAGGCAAAACCCAAGAAAATATTCAGTGGACAAGCTCCCCCAGCGGAAACAATAAGCATCTACGCCCAAGACCCCTTAATTTTCTTGCAGTGTTGCTACGGTTACCAAAAATACTGATATGATAGAGATAAAAGTCTTTGGAAATATTTCAGTACACAATCATTGGAACCTATTTGTTAAGTAAGGAAGTGAAAAAAGAACAAAGTATGAGCAATGGCTCATGATTTGTAAAAAATCTAAAGGCGGTATTACATTACCAATGGCCCAGTGGCCACACTTTAGTTAATAATACTTATCTCAGAAAATAATTGACACTGCGATTGCATCGTATAGCACTACCTCATTGTTTTTTTTTTTTGTTATGGCCATGGGTACCTCCGTGTTTGGATTATTAGTACGAGATTAGTACTTACTCATAGAATCAATCTATGACTACTAATTGATCTACGTTCGCTTTATCCTTACACAACTTTTTTTGTTATTTACTGTTGTTTATTAAGTTCAGGATGTAATTAAAATTCAAATGTTCATGCGTCTTGATAAAATTTCTGTTTTCTTGCTATGAAAAGCCATATCGGAAGAACAGCGCTTCGGCGACGAAATGTCAACGAAGCACGTGCTGAGAAAAGGACCTTTTTGGGTCAAAACAAAAATTTTGCTGATCGTTTTGTATTCTTTCTTATTGCGTTGCTACAGTTTTTATTATTCTTAGTTTTCTTCGCCTTTTGGCCAAATAAATAATTATTCATGTATTCAATAACTAATTACTGTTAGGTTGTTACTGTTGTTATTAATTACCGTAACTAATTACTGTTAAATGGAAATAATTTTTTTCGCTAACTAGTTATGAAACAGTAAAAAAGGAAATCATTCTTCGAAGCTGGTTATCATAATATAATAGTTACAAACGCAGAAGAATCTTCTGCTTTAATAACTAGTTACGAAACAGTGAAAAATGTCTTATTTCTTTCCTATTTCTTACTTATCAAACAGTCAGTTATCAATATGGCTGAAGGGGTTCAATCGTATTAATAAACAGTTACCGTCTCTATCACGCGCTTAACTTTAGGGCCAATCAGCAATTTAATCTCTACCAAAACCAGTAGACCAAAGTTATTTCGGTTTCTGAAAATGAAACAACACTTCATACAATAATGTACGTTTACAAACATTGACATAAAAGTAGTATGTTTACATACTTACTTAGGTGGCTAGTTAGACGATGGTAGTTAGTTTGACTACCCGGTAATATAGTGGTACAACTAAGTAATTTAACTGGTTGTACAAATGATACACCACCGTATCCTTTGTTCAACCAGTTGAACTAGTCATCTCGGCCCCCATCTGGGGATAATCCATTATGTTCGAAGTAGTTTTCCAGAGGCGTTAAAAGCGGCTCGTGTTAAACTTAAAATTTAATGAAATATTTGCCTTACTTTAATAGATTATATCTGATATATAAAATCTCGTGTCACAGTGTTCCTTATTGAACTCCTCCGAAATGGTTTTACCGATTTTACTGAAATTGTATATATTTGGTAGATCTGAGAAAAGGTCGTAAGCTATTTTTTATACCGCTAGGTAATAAAGGTGGCCTTCTCTAGATTTTTTTAACAATTATTATGGCTAAACGTAGTTCGCGAGCGTAGTAGTTAGAAATAATTTAGGTAGCTATTGTTTACAAAAATATGTTGACTTTTATCTATCAGTAATTAAAGTGTAAATATTCATTGTGTAAATCAATCCTGTGACATAAACTTAATTCTGTTTCTTTAAACTAGAGTTATGCTTATCATACTCGTATTGTTATAATATTTGCACTGCGTGCATTTCATTTAAATAGAAAAAAATCGTTTTAGTACGAGTATATTTAGAAAATTGCAATTGCATACGTAAACATCAATTTAAATTGTTTTAAAATTTAATGGCGGGACTTCGGGGGATTTCACAAGAGAAGGGATTATTTTAGACTGTTTCGGCCTTTTTTTATTGACCAAACAGAAGTCATGATTAAATGAATTCAATCTTTTTAATCTGACCATTTCCTGAAGTCCTGTCACTTAATTTTAGAATAGTCGACTCATTTTTTTATTATCAATCTATACTAATATTATAAAGAGGAAAGATTTGATTGTTTGTTTGTTTGTATTGAATAGGCTTCGAAACGACTGAACCGATTTTAATGAAAGTTGGTATAGGGATAGTTCGAGACCAGGGGAAGGACATATAACGCGGGCGAAGTCGCGAGCGGAAAGCTAGTATACAATAATGTTGGTCTTAAAATGTAAAAGCATCGTTAAACCCTATCGGGTTTATCTCGACACTTACACTCGTATCTATAGTCAAGTCAAAGTTATTACTTGAGTAAAAGTCGTTTTTTAAAATAAATCAATCTTTATTTCTTTCTTTTTACTGTAGGTAGTAAGGTAGTATCTTACAATAAAATAAATCAATCGTTATTTCTTTCTTTTTACTGTAGGTAGTAAGGTAGTATATTACAAGTATTTTGGAATTTCCTTGTTCCTCGCTGGGTATCTCTTGTAGGGCATCTGCCAAGGTAGGGCGAGCCTTGCGGGCGGCTTGTATCCATGTAGCTGGATCAGTGTTTCTCCTTAGCTTCACCAGTAGAACAAAGTCAGGTGTTCCAAATTGTATTTGCAGCTTAATGTATTTTATCCACATTAAATTTCTAGGCTAAATTCATAAGAATGTTTTGTGTGTCTTCATTTTTTTTGTAAGGCACTCCTGATACTTCGATATGGTTAATCAATATTTTTTGCTCTAACTCACTGCATCTTTGTTCAACGGCCATCATCTTACTTTGTAAATATTATTGTTGTTGTTAACTAGATTTTCGTTTTTCTTTTCTATAGATTTATCTACTTTTTGTTTCGTCCAGTTCATCATTGAACTCATCTATCTTGGTGCTGCAAATTTCGATGGCTATTTGCAGCTCATGTAATTGCTTTTGAACAGCCTTTTCAATTACGATTGCTATATTGTCCAGAACTTTTTTTACCTCTAAGGGCAAGATGTTTCTGCCCTTTCGAAACATTTGTTCGAAGCTGTCGTCATCCGGTTCACCCTGTTCACCCTTCTCTGGTATGTAAAATGAAGGTCTACGAGGTGTTGAAGTTTTACACCCTTCGCATACCCATTCCAGGCTTTCCGTTACTTTGATGGCGGCAATCTGTTTGCTCGTCAGATTTGCACATTCGTTGGTAGCATGTACAATATGACTACATTTGCTGCACTCTAGCCCCGGTGATTTTTTTTGTGATGTTTTTGTTGCATTTTTCGCATTTTGGTAGTTTCGGTGTCATTGTTGAGAGTAGATATGGGTCTGAGACACCCTACAACAAACTCTCCGACAAGGCATGAATATAAAACCGTGTTTTTAGTCGGCGATGAAACCTACAACTTAATAAAATGACAATTTAAATAATAACAACAGCTGGTACTTACTGCAAAAAAGCATTAAATCGTGCTCTTTGTCTTACATTTGCTTTAACTTGATACTGTTAGAATTAAAACACGGAAAACATTCCACAAAATCTCTACCGCGCGTGAATCATATAGATAATATATTTAATCAGTTTTTTTTTTTAGTTTGGTTTTATTTACTTTTTAGTTTTCTGAAACACCAACTGCATATAGTTAAGTACCACCTGGAATATATACAGCTGTGCGTTTTAATGAGAAATCAAAAATTAAGCACTAAAACAGAATACTTTTAAGGCGATATTTCGAACCGCTTTAAAGCATTGCCAAGTACCAGCTGCGGACTCAATTAAGGGATCAATATTCGCTGGGATAAATGGGCCTTTAAGTGCTGTTTACCGAAGTCTCAGCGTAGGGGAGCCGATATTGCATCGTCGAGTGAAACATCGCTCTTTGGTCAATGTAATGAGTCGCAGTGTGATAAAACACTCGTATTTTCTACTACTCCGCGTATACACAATACATTAGAGTATCAATGTATTTACATTTATTAGTAATTAATTACATATGTGAGCATGGAAATTATCATACCAACATTTTTGATAATTTGTTGAGATTTCAGCAGTTTATTTATAAGACATGTGTTTAACCCGAGATTTAAATCTCTGTGTTTAACGTCAATCGGGGGAAAAATATTAATTTATCGTGGTAAGAAAGTACTTATAACGGCTGGAAACGAACAATGTTAATCATTAGATCGCCTGTTGTACTAATCTACTCGTATGTGTAGTCATGTCGTTAATTAGAATTAATTGACATGACTCTGTAATGATTTTTTGTTACTAAATGAACTAGAACTATTTATTTAATCATTTAAACTTTACTGCACAATACCAATAGTATTTTACGCAATTGTTATTTTTAATAAGTTTACGGAAAAACCGGCCAAGTGCGATTCGCACTCGCCCATGAAGGGTTCCGTAGCAGCAAGTAACATAATATAAAAGTTCTTGTAGCTCGTTGTAGCTTTGATCGATGTTTTAATAATAGTGTATTTTTTTAAATTAAGTTATTTATAAGTAAACATTATAATAGGTTCCTAAATGATGGAATTTTTATTATTAGAAAATAATGGTTCACGGTTAATGCATAAGGTTAATGTTTATGAAATTAAATGTTTTTTTATTTCTATATATGTGTTGATTGAATGAAAGGTAAATTACGGTATACGATTTATGACGTATTAAAAAAAACTACTTACTAGATCTCATTCAAACTAATTTTCGGTGGAAGTTTGCAGGGTAATGTACCTACATCATATATTTTTTTTAGTTTTATCATTCTCTTATTTCGTCGTTGCTATTTATTGTGAAAAATATTATATTTTTTGATAGTTTTTGTCCCTTAATTCCTTATTATTTGCTCTATTTTCATTAGTAAAGAGCTTAATTGGGTACTAAGATTCATTATGTCCTTTTTCGCTGGAAATGTCGAAGTCACAACTGCCATTGTGTCCTTTTTCATATTTTGCAAATAACCCCTAATCATTATAATGTATCGTATCGTACTCAAAAATAGTTGAGTAAACTGTTTTCTTATTAAACGGTCGTTAGAATATTAAAATGAAATACCTAATATATTATAATATATTCACTTTTATTAAAAAATCATTGGATCATCATCATCACCGGATGTTGATCGGTAGGTCCGGGGGTTCAATTCCCCATGGGGGCAAAAGTTTTTCTGCTCGGTTTCGTTCTTGGTAGGGCTTCTGAGCCCGACTGGCTAACTACCACCGTCTTACCTAATTTTATCGCCATCATAATGTTAATGGCAGTGTTGTGTTCCGACAATTAGAGGCAAGATAGCCAGCTCCTCAGCTGTTGAGGAGTCCAAATGAAGCGTCCACCTTCGGCTTTATCTTCACTTACCATCAGATGAGATGAAGGCTAAGAACTTAATAACTTTCCTGTGGTATGTAAAAAATAGTTTTTGCCTATTTATATTGGAAATTTGAGACAAAATAATAGAACTATGGCAGTTGAAATTGTAATTTAGCCAAGTGCATTTATTCCGTTTTAGAAAACTGATTTGATTTTGAAAGTAAAAAGATTTGTAAAATGTTGTATCTTGTTTAGTATTGGAATCCAAAATGCAATATTACCAATAAAACTGCTCAGTGCCTTACGTTGTTCATTTGAAGTCATCTTTTTAAATAATAGCAATAGAAACTCTATTTCGTGTTCACATCCTAGTGGTACTGGAGAATTAATGCGTTTATCTTCATCATAACCATACTTGATCGAAACAGCTGAATAATTGTGCATTGTGCAAGCGATTATAAGCATGCATTTTATGTATCCAGCTTCAATCCCAGTATGAGTTTCAATTTAATTTCATCATTCATCATCATTTCGGCTGAGAGACTGCTAGACATATTCTTTTTCCAAGGACTTCCACACCGAACCGTCCTTCTTTGCTAGCATTCAGCGCCTTCCTGCGCTTCACCAAATCGTTGGTCCCCCTTGTGAAGGGCCTACACCAACGCTGTGTTTGCTCATTGCTCGTCAACATTGCTCGTAGGACTGACGGCAATGTGACCTGCACATTACGCATTCTTAGGGCTATGCTGGTGACTGGTTTGTCTGCGGATCTCATCATTTATGATTCGATCACACAGACTTACAACCTCCGAGCATAGCCCTCTCTATTGCCCTTTAATAACAGTAATTTTAAAATTTAAAAGTAAGACTTTAAAAATTGTGTAAATAATTATATTATTTAGTATAAAATCCTTTTTTAGGATGTTTCCTTAAACTCTTACATTCGTATATTGAATACGACATTTTTTAAGTTTTAATAGACTTAGAAAAAAGCCCTAATGATCTTTTCGTACTTATGCCGCCAAAATAAAAAATACCTTTTAGAAACTTACAAGCATATCAAAATTGAAAAGAATCTGTCTCAGTCATTAAAAAACAAAAATATACGTAATTTAAATTGGACAAACCACTGAAATAAAACAAGCAATATTTTTCACGCAGAATAAAGACACAAGAGCTTATGTGGTTCGATCTCTTCCATACATTAGAATTTTAGCGATTCCGTAGAAAAGAGCTACAACGGAAGTAAGGGCCTTATTCTTCGTTTTAGCATGTCTAATAGCAGTGAACATAAAACAATATATTTGTTTATGTCAGCAACTTTAGATACAAAACATATATAAATATAAATCATTACATTTGTCATTAGGACCTAAATTATCTATCTGTATTTTTAAATAGTGTATAAATTTTTTAATAATTAATTTTTCACTTGTCACATCCTGACCGCTGAATAAAGGCTGAATGGCGTTTGCACTTCCATCCCTCCCATGCATCGACGCACTATTTGCGTCAAACAACGGCGTTAAGGTGGTAGTGGCTTTTTTCTACGTTAAAATAGGCGGGCTTGCTATTGTGGCTTATTGATATTTTTTAATATCTAGACAAATACTGAGTTTTTCAAGAAAAGGTTCAAAGTGAACGATGTAATAAGGAACGTAGAATCCAAAAATAAAATAAAAGAAAAAAGCCCTAACAATCATTGGGGCAGTTTTCGTCGGATACGACGATTTTAGAAGTTACATTTTAAAAGTTTTAGAAGTTGTTTTTTTTTCTATTTTTGTGTGAAATTTTTAATGCGGTTCACAGAATACATCTACTTACCAAGTTTTAACAGTATAGTTCCATACTACCAAACGTTTGGTAGTAAATCAATGTATGTATAGTTCTTATACTTTCGGAAAAAAGTGGCTGTGACATACGGACGGACAGACAGACAGACAGACATGACGAATCCATAAGGGTTCCGTTTTTTGCCATTTGGCTACGGAACCCTAGAAGGAATATTTTGTTCAAATACAACATTCCATGCATAGCCACCTTATTGACTAATTAAGACAAATAAGGAATTCGTTTAATTTAAATTACAAAATGCAATCAAGTAAGTCCTATCTAATGTTTTATAGGCGAATGTTTGTTTGTATGTATGGATATTTGTTATTCTTTCACGCAAAAACTACTGAATGGATTTTGATGAAATTTTATAAATATTATGGAATTAACATGTAGGCTTTGAAAAGTAAGTAGTTTCCGCGCGGAAGTAGATTTACAGTTTTTTCTTTGAACTATTAAGGCGAAATATATTTCGCGGGCACAACTAGTAGGTATTTTATATTTCACAGTATTACTAACCAATATATCTACATTACTTGTTCCAAGAGTCTTTACCTGATGGCCACTGAAAGCTAAGAAAGACCCTTAAAATGAAACTCCCTAGACCGTGTCGGTCATTCGTCACGCGGTCACACGACCATTAATTTCTATAGAAATACACACGGGGACCTTTTACTGCACTTTCGATAACATCAAAAGAACATTAGAGCTCTATTTTTCAAGTTTTTCTCAGCAAGATATCCGCCTACATTTCAAACTCGATATAGGTAAAACGTGAGAAATTTCAAGTAGGTAAGTTTTTTGGATTCTAGTGAACATGTTTACAAAAAAAACAGTTTTCACCCGACCCCAAAAATTGATTTATTTTGAAAACAGTAAACTGCGTTTCTTAGACAGTACAAACTGTAATGAACGCTTTAAAGAGCCCGCTTACTTACAACTACAATTTCCTGCTGGGGGAACGCACACTTACAATTTTATGTTGGCCGACTATCGTACAATTCGATCGAGAGTGTTGACAACGTGGTGACGTGTGGGGCAAAATGGGGAAAAAGAACACTTTACTTGCTATAATAATAAAAAAAGACGAAAACAAAAATAACATTTTGGGTGTAACCTAATTCGAAACGGAAATGTTACTCGGATAAGCTTTTGTCGTACAGACAAAAGTGTTACCGACTTGCCATAACTGTTGAAGTGAGGCTTAGCTTAGAGGCCTATGACAAAATCGCGTCGCGCCATACAAAACAAACTGGCATCGCCAGCGCGGCAAAATATATGGTAGTTTTGTTTCGTTCATATAAAAATATAGTATCGATATATAAACATACAAATAATACAACAGTTTAAGCAAACATTAAATAACATTTTGGCATAAAAATTGCGTTTAAACGATGAAGAACTTCGTACATTATCTGACTTGTTTCGACGCCTTTTCGTTAGAAAGTTTGATTAGATTAAGAATTTATTTCTTTACTTAGGAGCCATATAAATGAAATATATTTTATTATTATTAAAGCGAGGAATATTGTGTCACATAAAATAAATATTTAGATAGTTGATATTTAACTAAATTTGTAAATTAGAGGTCCCAAATCTGGTCCGCGTGAGTTTTTGCCTAAACATGTAAACATTCTTGTAATAGGCCTCTTATAATACTCTGGCAGGAATCTATAGCACAATCAGGTTAATAAAAATACTAATCTCATTTTGCGTCTTTTTTAGCGAGATTGATCTCGGACGAAAAAAAGGCGAGATCTCGCGAGTTTAACGAATAATATCTCAGTTTAATAGTCAACTCAACTTAGATAATAAGTTTCATTTTTTTTGACTTCTCGTTGTTTAGTTTGTTATAAAAGAACTGTTTTATTACTAAAAGATTTTTGTTTGACATTAGAAGAGAAGACTGGTTGTTTCTTTCATTTGTTATTTGATAGATATGTATGTCAAAGTTTACTACTTAAAAGCTTATTAAAAAATTATAGACAGACTAGCTTTTGCCCGCGGCTTCGCTCGCGTTAAATTCGGGGTAACACCGAAGATTTCAAAAAGAAAATAAGGCAGGTAAGTATTTTTCGTTGGTAACAATGAGTCTGTGTACCGATTTTTAGCTTTCTACCTTGAAAATTGCGGAATGCTCCATACAAACTTACACCCCCCATTTTAGGGAAGTGGGGGGTTAGAAAGAGACAAAAAGTAGCCTATGTCACTCTCCATCCGTTCAACTATCTCCACTTAAAAAATCACTTCAATCCGTCGCTCCGTTTTGCCGTGAAAGACGGACAAACAAACACACACACACACTTTCCCATTTATAATATTAGTATGGATACGTCAAACAATGTTTGATGCATAAAAGTCTACTGAAAAAATTCGTGAAAATAAATGTTTATCTTATACCTAATACTTATAATATTTATTATTTTTTTCCTAATTTATTCAAATATTGTGATTATTTGCAAAAAAAAAACACACCAAACTGCTAATCTCGAGAGATCTCGAAATTGGTTACACTCAAATGTTTTCTTATGATTTTGATTTAAGAAAAAAAAACCGATTCAAAAAAATAGATATTTTAATTGTACTGCCGATGTCAAATAGGACATAATAATATGAAGAAATAGACCGCGACTACCTACCAAAACGCTGGAAAGTCTTTGTAAATACATTCATTCACAACTATTACGAGTTTATAATTATTCATAACTATTATATTGAAGAGACCTGGAATCGGCAGATGACTCAGGAACTGATGATGTAATAGTTATTTGTTATACGTGAGTGCAAAGTTGCTTTTTATCCGCGTGCTTAACTTTGATGACCGAGCAAGCGAAGGATTCTAAAATTAGAATCCTGAGAGTTAGACAGGGAATCAAAAGAGCACAAGGTGAAAAATCTTTGCATTCGAGTGCAACACTAAATGCAAAATAAAACATTTACAATCACAAGATACTTTTATTTCAGTTTAGGTACATATTACTACAACATTAAAAGAAACTTCTTCGTCGCTGGAATCGCCCATTTTCGTTTTTTTTACTTGTTTTCATGTTTTTTTTCTTATTTATAACAATACGACGTCAAAACAAAATGGCGCGCGCAAAGCAAATTAAATACAAAAGTACACCAAGGAGGTTCAGAGTCTGAGTTTTTAACAAATTTTAAAAAAGTTGTATGATGAATTCGGCACCATGGAGATGGAAGTAAATAGGTTTATTCATGTTTTGAAATCACATTCCTAGTGCACGCGATTCAAATTTACTTTAACCTCAAGCGGATAAAAACGGCTTTGGCGATCAGATATCGAATAGCAAAAATACTCTTTCCGAGATGGGGGGATGAAAAGGTCATTTATTAATGGAAAAGGTACATGAACAGTATAAATTATATTATTTTAGATGTATTATACAGGGCGTAACTAAACACCCCATAACATTTAAGGGTATGTATCCATCAGAAGTAGAGATTCTGTAGAAAAAATTTAAGGGCTAACAAACCTACTTTTTTTCCCATACAAACTAAATAAATTATTTTTTGGTATTAAGTGCAGACAGCCCTACGTAAGCGTATGAGGAATACTACGCTCACGTCTGTTACGTGTCATTTTGTGTTTAAACTTTTGTGTTAAGAGCTGATTATGGTTGTCACTTGAAAGTTTTTGCTTTTAGTTTAAAATCAAATAACTCTGAAAGTATTGGGGTTCTAGGTCTCAGACAAGCACCGAAGATGCATTTAGTATCTAACTTATATGCCCCTTAAATGCTATTGGGGTGTTCAGTTACACCCGGTATAATAACATATTTTTGATATACTATTAGTATGCCCATATTTAACACACATTAACATGAATAGAATAGCTTAAAATAAAACGTCTTTCGCTCTAAACAGTATTGAAAAAATTATTCCCGAACTCCTAACCTAGCAGAAACCTTTCATCATCAGCTCAGTAACATGATGTAATAACTACCAGATGCAAATACCTAAAGATCTTCAGCAAAAACATGAAACACGTTGGACGTGCCTATGAAATTCAAGGGTTTCTCGATTTTCATGGGATCCCATCATCAGATCATGATATGGTGACAATGGGACCACCAACTCAGGAGTATGTTCTTTCGATTACAAAAAGAATTTTGAAAATCGGTCCACAAATAGCGGAGTAGTGGGCTCCTCCTTTGTAGGTTAAAAACGAGCACGACATGGAGTGGAGCAAGGTAGGGCTGCCATACGTCCCGGTACACCGGGACATGTCCCGGTTTGTAGCGTTATGTCCCGGTGTCCCCGTCAATAACTCATTTGTCCCGGTCTGGGAGCTAGGTGGGTAGATATACCTATACGAGTTGATCACTATTAGCGCTGCAAAAAGTCAGAACCTCGGAGAAATATGAATGGACAAAGAAAAGTGATATATCGAGAACGCGAACATTCAATAAGAGAGAAAACGCTGAGAATAAGCATGTTTTTTTGTTTTATTGTTGGTTTAAGTGAACATTTTATTTAATTAAAAAAATATCCTACTAAAAATGAAAGTTCGTGTCGAAGTTAAGTACAAGTCCTATTTTTTAATATAGTTTTTTGTTATATTATCATTCATTGAGCTTTTTAATTTTCCATTGTATAACCTTTTTAACAGACTTCAAAAAAGGAGGTTTCTCAGTTCGACTGTATGTTTTTACGGTTATAGGATCACTTTGTTGTCCGACCGTTCGTCTGTCTGTCTGTCAAGACCCTTTTTCTCAGGAACGCGTGGAGTTATCAAGCTGAAATTTATATCAAATACTCAGGTTTACCGTCCCTTGGAGCTGTGAAAAAATCAAACTTCTAAGCCAACGCAATCAAAAGAGACAGCCGTTTATGCCGCAAATTTCGGCAAATATTCGACACTCGCAAGGGAATCAATACCTACAGGGTATTTCCCGTGAACTCAGAATCTTGAAATTTGGTACAAAGTAACGTCTTATAGCACAGATAAAGGAAAAATTGCGAAAATCGTAAATTTTTAGTTACATCATATATATAAAATATTTTTAATAATTTTAATTATATGATGATAAACTTACTACCCCTTTCCTCGTGAACGCGTAGAGGTATTAAATTGAAATTCATATCAAATACTCATGTCTATACAAGTATATACCTTTAAGCTGTAACAAAATCAAATTTCTATGTCAACACAATAAAACTTATATACCTACAGGTTTGTACGGAACGCTCGGTGCGCGAGTCCGACTCGCACTTGGCCGGTTTTTTTGTGTGTTCGCGGGTAACTTCGTCGTTTATAAACCAATTTTTATGATTCTGGAAAGGAAATATTCCAAGGGTGGTCCCATGATAAGGAAACCAGGATCTGATGATGGCATCCCATCAAAATCGAGGGAAACCCTTGAATTTCAAGGCACTTCCAACGTGTTTTATGTCTCTTCTTAAGATATTCAGATATTTGCATCTGGTAGTCATCATGTCTTAGTACTGAACTGATGATGGAAGGTTTCTGATAGATTAGGAAAGAGCTCGGGAATAATTCCTTTGAAACTGTTTTGAGGAAAAGACGTTTTATTTTAAGTTATTCTGGTGTTTGCCTTGGCTCAAATTCTTAATGTATATAGATATATTAACAAAAAAAATAGTAACAGAATACATACAACATCACAGTTTTATATTAAAGTCGGTGCCGAGCAATGATCACCTTGAAAGTCTTTTAAAAAAAATATATAAAAAAGTAATGTTACCTTAAATTTAGCACCGAATTCAATATAAAACTGTGATGTTGTACGAGTATTGTAGTCTTTTATTATTTACTAGCTGTGCCCGCGAACTACGTTTCGCCATCAAACTACTTAACACAGTGTTTAGTTTTTTCCTCCATTTTATTCCATAATGATTCAACTTTATTCTGCCTTTCTTGAGCATCGGCCATTTCGAAATTAGGACAATTTTCGTAGGTTCGTAATGCCCTTTTTCTAACAGTCCACAAAATTAAATACATTACATATTACTATTAACACTAAGTATAATTATTGTTTTAGAGACATTATTTATATTAATAAATTCTTCTTCAGTAGAAAGAACTACACAGTTGCAAGAATAATCTTTATCGTATTCATGTTTCGAATTAAAATAAACAATTGTTAATAAATTAGAACTGTATACGAATAAAGTTTAGATTTTATAATGGGTGTTGGTAACACCAACAAAATATATTTTTTGGATATGACAACTTGGCCAATTTTGACTGGTCGTACAGTAAGCTCCTTGTCAAGCTATACTGTTTGACCTTTGAACCGTTCTATGTTGCTCGTAATACTGGCGGTTTTCGTAGAGTTAATGTATAGCATGAATGGGGGGGTTACTGTACAAATACGTTTTCCGTATTCAATATCCGATCACGGAATACAGACAGAGTTTCGTGAACGTAGCGCAGACGTTCGTTTCTTCTCATTCGGGATTTCTACCATTCTACCTAAACGTATGTACAGAACGTGTTCCGTTCGTAATAAAAACGAACGTGTGCGGCAGTCAATGAGTATATTGTATAGATTTGATGCATTCGGATGCCCGCATTCAGAAAACGAATGCGAAAAAACGTATTTATGCGATTAGCCTTAAAATGTATTGAGACTTCCGTTTTTGTAACGTGTACTGTGCGATATAGTGTTGCTAGCATAGTTCGGTTAGCAAACTCGCCGTGATGACTAACATCCAACACACAAACTTGGAGTTATCGTTAGTTAGTTCACGATCGTTGCATTATCACGGTCTCGAAGGACACTAAACACACGTAACATCTAACATCGAACATCCAATAGGCCCCGAAGCCCCCGAAGCGGTTCTCAAACTTTTTTGGTGACGGAACCCTTTTGGAAAGCGAAATACTTGACGGAACCCTATAATAAAACAATAGTTTTTAAAAGTGTATTCTTTATTAATAAGCATAATAAAAGTACGACCAGAGAGGGTGTTTTGATTTTTCTAAATTATTGCGGAACCCTTATATGGGTATTGTGGAGCCCTAGGGTTCCGCGGAACACACTTAGAGCATGGCTGCTCTAGGTACCCTTCAGGGCCTACTTTCATTTAATACCCCTATTGCTGGGTTTGAAAAGCAACTGTTATCCGTCTTTTTTGAGCAGCGGCCATGTTGAATATACGTCAATGTTGCTACGTTTATAGTGCTCTACTGATCAAGGTCTTTCATTTGATACCCATATTGCTGGGCTTAGAAACGAACTTTTATCAGTTTTTTATTGAGCAGCGGCCATATTGAATTTTGTGCTATATTCCTAGGTTCATAGTGCTCTACTCTTCAAGGCCTTTCATTTGATACCTATATTGCTAGGTTTGGAAACGAACTTTTATCCACCTTTTTTGAGCGGTGGCCATGTCGAAGTTACGTCAATATTGCTAGGTCCATAGTGCTCTAATCTTGAAGACCTTTCATTTGATACCTATATTGCTAGATTAGAAAGCGAACTTTTATCCACCTTTATTGAGCGGCGGCCATGTTGAATTAATTTATGTGTTGCTAGGTTCATAGTGCTCTACTCATCAAGGCCTTTCATTTGAGACCCATATTGCTGGGTTTGGAAACGAACTATTATCATTTTTTTGAGCGGCGGCCATGTTGAATTTATAGCAATTTTCCTAAGTTCATAATGTTCTACTCTTTTAGGCTTTTCATTTGATACCCATATTGCTAGGTTTGGAAACGAACTTTTATCCTTTTTTTTTGAGCGGCGGCCATGTTGAATTTAGGTCGATTTTGCTAGGTTCCTAATGCTCTACTCTTCAAGGCCTGTCATTTGATACCCATATTGCTAGGTTTGGAAACGTACTTTAATCTATCTTTTTTGAGCGGCGGCCATGTTGAATTTATGTCAATGTTGCTAGGTTCAAAGTGCTCTACTTATCAAAGCATTTTATTTGATACCCATATTGCTGGATTTGAAAACGAACTTTTATCCGTTTTATTTGAGCGGCGGCCATGTTGAATTTAGGGCGATTTTCCTATGTTCATAGTGCTCTACTCATCAAGGCCTTTCATTTGATATGCATATCGCTGGGTTTGGAAACGAACTTTATCGGCAGTCATGTCAAATTAAGTCAACGTGGCTAGGTTCAATGTGTTCTACTCTTTAGGTTATTCGTTCGATATCCATGTTCCTTGGGTGGATCCAAAAAAATGTGATCCGTCATTTTAGACATCATGAGCGCTCCACATTCACGCGAGGTTCTCGGCGAGAGTCTCGGCAAGAATCTACGCGAGAAGTACGCGAGAACCTCGGCAAGAACTTCTTGGGTACACACTTCTCGCGAGATTCTCGCGAGAACGTACAAGGCAGGGTTGGCACAAAATCAGTGATTAAATCAAATGTCTTTATTTTTGTGAATAAAAAAATGTATTTTTATGAATATCTATTTTCCGAGTAAATCTGATATTTCATATTTCAGTGTCATTATTGTAATTCTTGATTAAAAAACCAATTTTCCAGCTTTTTGGTCCCTAGTCTGTTACGTAATTTCGAGTGAACAATGCCAAATGTAAAAAAAAACTTTCCACTGATGCTGAGGAGGCTATCGCTCCAAATAGTTGCCTCAGAACTGAGTAAATATTTAATTTTTCCTCTTCCTCTTTTGTTTCCGCAAAATAGTTGCTTACTTATTAAAATTAGGAAAGATAAAAACTAAAACATCCAAAAAATCATGATAAATTAGGATTTTTTCAATAAATCATGATTAATTGGATTTTATTAAAAAATCATGATTTTTTCCAACCCTGGAACAAGGTTCTCAATATAGTTCTTGCGCCTTTGTCTCGCGCCAAAAAACCGACAAAAGTCGGAGAACTACGCGAGAACATGCGAATCGGATCCACATTCACAGTTCTCGTGTTGTTCTCGCGTTCTCGCGAGATTCTCGCGAGAATGTGGAGCGCTTATTAGGATCAAGAGTCCCGTCCCGTCCCTCTACGCGTAACCCACCCACATTGCAGTCAGATATTTTTTTTAATTATCAATATTAATCTATTACTTTTAATAGTTTTAAATGGATGAAAGAGTTTGATTCCTTAGTCCTAATGTAAAAACATATAACACCTTTCAAAATACCTTGAAAAGAGTATCTTCATTTTTCAACATTTCAAATATTTCAAAAATTGTACCGATTTTGTGAAAATTAGTCAAGAATTAAACCAATCTACAAATTTTATGGTCACTCGATAAGTATTATCATAAAAATGCTTTATACATTGGTTGTATGGCTTGATCTTTTTGCCTTACCACCATGGTACGACATAAGAAAACGACAATTTGGTTGGCGAAATCCAGTTGGGCACAGCCATTAACAGAAAATATTAAATTTTATTTATACTATGTGAAACACTTCATTCCTGCCTTTCAATTTTCGAAATCCAATTACTTAAGATCAGGCTGTATGGCGTAGTTCCATTGCCTTTCCTTCGTGGAAGAAAATACCTTCTCTGTGTAGGTACTATGCTCAGAATAACAACTAAAGCATAGAAGGAACATTAAAATAAGAATTCATTATGTGTTATTTGTCTCTTTCTATCATACGGCACAAAACTGTGTAAGTGTAAGAGATGAGTAATATTTGTCTTTTGACATATCACAAGGTGGTCAGTATATGAATTGATTGAATTGTCATTTTGGTTAAAAATATTAAAATTGGTTAAAAATATATAACACGGCTAAATTCTATAGTACCTTGTATCGAAGATAGACCATCCGAGTTTGAACTAGTTGAATTGTTCGTATAATATTTGTTTGTGCGTCCCGTGGCTAGTAATATTTTGATGATATTTTATTAATATTTAAGTGTTTAGAAAGCAAGAATTCTTTAGGTATTTACAAATAGTGTGTGTTTGTGCACTCCGTAACACAATGTCTTGTGTATTTTGGGGCTGCAAGTCTCATTCGTCGCGAAAGGAAAATAATCAAAATTTATTGACCTTAAATTGGCATGTTTTCTCATATTGTTACTTGAATGTAAGCTAATAAGTACACTTATATACATATGAAATATCGCTGAATCATTTTGTAGAAAAACAATACGTAATATTAACTTCACTTTTATATTTTAGCGATTTTTAGAAAATTACTTTCAGGTTTTCTAGATCATGCGTAGTGTTGTAAAATTTTGTCGATATTTTTATTTTACAGATTTCCTAAAGACAATGTATAAAAAATATATGGATAAAGTGTATTTTCAGACGAAATTGGAGTCCAAGAAAGCATAGTCAAATTTGCTCCAGATATTTTCCATCAGATTAATTTTGTATGTACTTAGTAGTAAAACTATGAAATGGAGACGTCATGACGTAAGTCAAGTTATTTAATGAAAGGAAATCTTTAAACTAAAATATTATTTATGAAAATAAAAACGTAATTAATTTCTTAACTATTTCTTTAAGGAATCCTTGACACGGATGCCAAGAACAACCAGTTCAGATGTTTTTTTTCTAAGAATTAAAATATTAGATCAAGAAAAGAACTTGAAAGAGTCAAAAAGGTAAAATATCAAAACGCCGCCTTCGGAAAATTTACATTATAAGCCCGGCGTGCGGCCGGGCTTATAATGTATCAGGCGCAATAAATCTATCTAAAAATGTCAACAATAAATTATGGTCAAATGTTAATGTTTTTAGTTTAATTTCCAAGCATATGTACAAATAGTAGTTTTAGCATTCACAAATTTATCCAAGGTACAAAATCCATGAGGATTAAATTTTCGGGTAAGTAAATTAAATATGAGATTAACCTCAAGTACCTCTAAGCGATGCGATAAAAATGAATGAAATCTAAGCGATGAAATAAAAGCAGTGTCTTCGATTTCCTTCCCATAGAATTTGTGAATCTCTGCAATAGAAAAATTCCAACATTTTAGATAACGGGAAATACCCGTCACTTAAATAGTCCAAATTTTAGGGTTCCGTACCTCAAAAGAAACACTGAACCATTACAAGATCACTTTATTGTCCGTTTGTCTGTCAAGACTATCTTGGAAACGCGTGAAGGTATCGAGTTGAAATTAAAACCACATAATTACTCAGTTCTACACTAACAAGTTCTAGTCCCTAAAATTTGTAAAAAAATCAAACTTCTAAGTTAACAAAAAAAGGTACGGCCGTTTATGTCGCCAAAAACGTATATTTCGACATTCTCACGGGCATCAAAATGTATAGGGTACTTTTCGTTGATCTAGCTAGAACTAAAATTTGTGAAGTTATATAGTCTTACACTACAAGTCAGGGAAAATCTCAAACTCTACATTTGTAATTAAATCATAAAAAATTTAGTCTCTATTTAAAGTACAACCTACAATTTTATACGGGACCCTCGGTGGGCGAGTCCGACTCGCACTTCCCGCTTTTAGTCTCATGAACGGCCAGCCTGACCATACCAAAGAGACACAGCAGCTATTAGCTGGATAAGTTACATAAGAAAATCTACCCTTAATTATTTATGTTATATTTTTCGTAATAAAGACATTTTAGTATTAGGGATCTATTAAATACCTACATAATATAATTATCGACGTTGAAACTAGGTGAGTGATGAGCACGACATCACTGGGAGAAGAACTGACAAGCGAAAATTAGTGACGACCTACAAAATTTCGAAACATCTTGCATATACGTGTCTCTGTCTAACTTCTATTAGCAGCGCCTAATGTCAAAGTGAGTCAAATATATTAAGTTCAGTAGATATTTTTGCTAGGTTTCTATGAGGTACTATGCATGGAATTGTACTATGACGTGACAGACTTGTCAAAATAATTTCACGTGCGCCATGTTGTTTTTCTACCTAAAGCCAATTCGAAAATTTTATATGGTATTTTTTCACTAAAAATAAAAAGTGAATTTAAACAAACGAAATTATGCCTAAATGTTCTTCCGGAAAATTCTAAGCATTGTGGTGTAAGCCAAATCAAATTCTGTCCAGTAGTTTCGGAGATCTTTCCGGACAAACAGACAAACAAACAAACAAACAAACCAACAAACAAACAATTTTTTTTTAAACTATTCTATCGTGTTCTGCTAATGATTTTAAGGCAACCTGTGTATTTTTTTTCTTAATATTTCGCAATTACAGATTTTTGTACCCCTACGATTTTATTATATATAGAGATAGAGACTAGCTGTGCCCGTAAACTACGTTTCGCCATCAAAATACTTAACACTGTTAGGGAATATTGGGAGAAGGCAATATTGAAAAGCTTAATTAAAACATATAATTTTATAACATAGAAGTTGTGTTTTTTCGTAAAACAATAATAAGTCAAGTGTCACACATATTATCGCCATTCAGATTTTGAATTTGCTATTTACCATAGACAATATTCGTCCTACGAGGCCAGCATCACAATCTTCCAACACCTTCTCCTGATGTGGACTCTTGTACCTGTGACACTACTATTCATACATCAGTCTGGAACAATGTCTTTCAAACTTGACCTTTGACAGTGGCTTTGTCATTATGTCAGCTAGCTGGTTCTCTGTGGGACAGTAGCTGATGTTAATCAGGCCTTTCACGAAGTTTTCGTGGATAAAGTGGTAACGCACATCTATGTGTTTCGATCGCTTGTTAAAAGAACCAGATTTTACAAGTTGAATCGAACTTTGGTTATCAACATGCAAGTTAACTTTTGCTTCTGTGTCAGTTATTTCCTCTAACAAGGATTTTAAGTATAGCGCTTCTTTGCAGCATTCTGCTGCTGCTATAAATTCCGCTTCCGTAGAAGATAGGGCAACTATGGGTTGCCTCTTGGATGCCCACGTGTTCGGTCCATTCGCTATCAACAGCACGGAACCAGATGTGCTTCTCCTTGTAAGCGGATCTCCTGCATAGTCCGAGTCTGAGTACGCATCTATGTTCTCGATTGGGCTGTGCCGTCTGAACATTATTCCCTTTTCCTGGGTTCCAACAAGATACTTAAATATTTTCTTAATTTTGGTAACATCTTCAGTAGTTGGATTTTCGACCTTTCTGCTAACTTGATTTACAGCCTGGGCGATGTCTGGTCTAGTTCTGGTAGATAGGTACAGTAAACTTCCCACTGCTTCCCTGTAGGGGTATACCTTCTCCTGGGCAGTTTCCTGTGTCGACTTTTCATCGTTACTTCCAGGTATCGCACAAGGTTTTGCATTAGTCATATTATATTTCCGTAGCATGTCTTTTATGTAGCTAGTTTGAGTTAATTTTATTCCTTCTTTGCAATTTTCAATTTCCATACCCAGATAAGTCTTGGGATTTTCATTCTTTTTCATTTCAAATTTTGTTTCAAGTTTTTTCAGCAAATTATTTATCTTTTTCCTATCACGTCCAATGACTAAACCATCATCGACGAATAATCCAATTATTATTGACTTGTCTTCATTTATGAAAACACATCTCTCGGTTTTAATAGCTTTAAAACCAAAATCTGACATTGCTTGGGTAAATGTTTTGTTCCACGTGAACGGAGCTTGTTTTAGACCATATAATGACTTTCGCAATCGGCAAATTTGTTCCGTTTCATTACAGCCAGTGTCATAGTCAACAGGTAATTTCATGTAAACTTCATCTGTCAGTTCGCCGTATAAGAAAGCGGTCTTGACGTCAAAAGTCATGAAGTGATAATCTTTGGATGCGGCAATGGCTAGTAAACTCTTTAGTGCAGACTGACATACAACTGGGCTATATATTTCTTCAAAATCCAGAATGCCTTTCTGCTCGCAACCACGTACGACTAATCTTGCCTTGTACGTTCCGTCATCTTTGATTCTGAATACCCATTTGTTGGATATAATTTTTTTTTCTTTAGCTTCCGACTTATCAACAATTTCCCAAGTATTATTTTTTTCCAAAGATTCTTTTTCTGATTGTATTGCCTTCTCCCAATTTTTCCTATCCGTGCCTGTCATAGCTTCTTTATATGTAAGCAAAGAATAGTCATTGTTACTCCCATATACGGGTGTTGTTACACAACGACTTAGCTCATAATCTTTGGTCCATACCGGTCGTCTCACTTCTCTTTGTGGTCTGTCACTTGAGGTGGACGGAAGTGGTTCAGTTGGCCTCTGATTAACGTTGTCGTCGGGCTGGAAAGGGGTAGAGGGCGGTCTGTGTTCCTGAAAAGTTAAATCTTCATTAGTGTTATTTGGCGTTAACTCTATTTCTATTTTTTTTGTTTCAGGGTACAGTTGTTTCAGTTTAGAGTCATTATTGTTTTCAACAGGTTGTCTGTCATAGTACATCATATCTATTATTCGTACATCTCTGCTGATAATAATGTTATTTTTCTCTGGAATATATATTCTGAAGCCTTTGGTGTTCTTTGCATATCCTATAAATACGCCTTCGACAGCTTTGGATGTTAACTTCCCTCTTCGGTTTTTGTTTAACGCAAATGCTTTATTTCCAAATACATGTAGGTGATTTCCTGATGGTGATTTCCCTACCCACTTTTCATAGGGTGAATTCCCTTGTAAAGCTTTTGCTGGGCTTCTATTTATCAGATAGTTAGCAGTATTTACCGCCTCTGCCCATAGATATGGTGGGACATTGGAATCTGTCATTAAGCATCTTGTTTTGTCCATCAGTGATCTGTTTTTTCTCTCACTGCAACCATTCTGTTGGGGAGTGTAGGGTGCGGATAGCCTTCGATTTATTCCACAGTGCTTAAGTAAATTTTCGAACTCTTTTGACCTGTATTCACCTCCATTGTCAGATTGGAGATTCTGTATCTTTTTCTTGTGAAATAGTTCAACATTTTTCTTATACTCTTTGAATTTTTCAATTACTTCACTCTTTTCTTTTATGAAGTAGACACAGCAGTATCTTGTGTTGTCGTCTATGAATGTGACGTAATATTTTGATCCGGCCAATGATGCACATTCAAAAGGACCGCATACATCGCTGTGAATTATTTGGAGGGGTTCGGTAGACAGAATTTCTCCATGGCTTTGGAATGGAAGAGTGGACATTTTGCTTTTAATGCAAGTTTCACACGTTTCAAGTGTTTTTTCTTTAAAATTCAGTCCTCTCATCATTTCCTTGTTCATCATCAATTTTAAGTCTCTTTCGTTAATATGACCTAACTTTTTGTGCCATTTCATGATTTCACTTTCAGCTCTGGGCGTAAAGTTTGCTGTCTCCGTTGGCTCCTCAAATTCAAGGTAGTATAGTCCATCTATTCTTTTAGCTTTCAAGACAACACTTTCGTTTTTTATTACGCTGGCTTGATTTTTTTCGAATAAAACTTTCAGACCATGATCAGTTATTTTGCTGACTGACATTAAGTTATTTGCCAAGTCTGGTACGTAAAGCGTGTCATTCAAGTAATATTTACAATCGTCGGTATAGAGTATGACTTTTCCTTTTCCTTGAACTTCGGCAGTGTGCTTCTCCGAAGCCAATTTTAACGTATCTAACGCAGCAGTTAATTCTGAGAATAATTCTTCTTCGCCTGTCATATGCGATGTGCATCCGCTGTCAAGACAGAACGATCTGCTTTTGTTTTTCGACTTTTCAGTTGTTATGCAAATATTATTCGATTTTTCCTGACTTTTCTTGATATTTCGTTTAGATTTATTCTTTGACCAGCAATCCTGTGTTGAATGCCCTTTTTTATTACAGTTTATGCACCATAGTCCTTCTTTCTTCTTTGTTTTGACATAAAGTGCTTCTGAAGTCTGGGGTTCATTTTGCCTCCTTGCTTCATATTCTTCAACTATTTTTACTTTTAGGGTTTCTGGTTCAGGCAAGACATCTCTTGACTCAATAGCTGTTCTAAAACTGTCAAAATTTGTAGGCAAACTATACAACATCATTATGCTTAGCAGTTCCGGATGAATTTTGACATCCATATCTTCAAGTTTATTGACAACGTCCATAAAATTACTGAGATGATCTCTTACATCTTCTTGAGCTGTCATTTTCTTTAGAACTAGTTGCTTTAGAAGTGTAGCTTTTCGAGCTGGTCCCGAACTTTGATGAACTGACTTTAATTTATCCCATACCTCTTTAGCCGTGTTACAGCCTTTGATTTGTTTGAGTTCCGGTGGAGATATGAGTAACAGTAGCTCTGACCTTGCCTTTAAGTCTTCCTTCAGGAAAGCACTCTTTTGCTCAGCAGTCGCAGTCACCATTAACGTTTTCTCACCACTCGCGTACTCCCATAGATCATTCTTAATGAGAATCAATTGTCAACGATTCGATGCTTCGAAAATTTGAGCCCATTTTGTTTTCTCACTTTTTTTTTACTTCTATGTTTTTATTTCTGCTCTTTCATTTGCCCAACCACGCTCTGCTACCACTGTTAGGGAATATTGGGAGAAGGCAATATTGAAAAGCTTAATTAAAACATATAATTTTATAACATAGAAGTTGTGTTTAATTTTTTCGTAAAACAATAATAAGTCAAGTGTCACACATATTATCGCCATTCAGATTTTGAATTTGCTATTTACCATAGACAATATTCGTCCTACGAGGCCAGCATCACAATCTTCCAACAAACACAGTGTTTAGTTTTTTCCTCCATTTTATTCCATAATGATTCAACTTTATTCTGCCTTTCTTGAGCATCGGCCATTTCAAAATTAGGACAATTTTCGTAGGTTCGTAATGCTCTTTTTCTAACAGTCCACAAAATTAAATACATTACATATTACTATAAACACTAAGTAAAATTATTGTTTTAGAGACATTATTGATATTAATAAATTCTTCTTCAGTAGAAAGAACTTTTTTTTTTTTTTTAAATTTATTTATCAAATCAAGGGTACAAATTTAAAACTTATCAATATAACTAGCACAAATGAAACCACAAAGGTTTATAATATGTGCTAGGGTTCTACATTAGGATGGTCTTAATTTAATTCATTAATGCTGTCCAACAAATATTTTTTCAATTTACACTTAACATTATTAGGAGTAATACTTGCAATTAATTGGGTGGGTAGTTGGTTAATAAATCTAGGCACAATATAACTGGCCGTCCTCTCGCCGTAAACATTGCTGGCCTGCTCGGTCATTAGTCTACCTTTAGCAATAGCACGCGTGTATACAGGATGCTTTATTGTTCGTAAAATGCTTTTATCGAAAAAGTATTTCTTAAGTATTTCGAATTTCAGTAATGTGTGTATCGGCAATATTTTACAATGCTTAAATAGATCCAGTTCGTTACTTTGGTATCTCAATTTAACTTTCGGGGATACGATTGTTTTTATAATTTTTAATTGCAGCTTATATATTTGTTTAAGATAAGTATGATACGTTCTGCCGTAACAGCACAGTCCATACTGAATGTACGACTCTGCCAGTGAATGGTATAACATAATTTTAGTTTTAAACGGTATACGTCTATTAAGTATAACAATATTAGCTAAAAATTGTCGCAGTTTATTGCAAACATGTTCTATGTGTACATTCCAGTGAAATTTGCTGTCGATTTTTAAGCCTAGGTATGTTAGTGACTCAACATTTTTTATCAATGGGCATCCGCACGTACCCTTACCATGTAAACAAGTATGGTTATGAGCTATTATATCAATTGAGCTGTCAAACTTTATATACGGTGATTTTATATGCAGTAAACTTGTTTTTTCGGCATTTAGTACCAAGCCAGCATCATGACACCACCTTATTAGTGAGCAAAAGTCGCGCTGTAAAAGCTCGCGCGCCTTAAATGGGTCCCTATCAACAGCAACCATGCAGGTATCGTCTGCAAATTGATAGCAGGTTGTGTGTTTTACACAATTACTCATGTCATTAACATATGTTAAAAAATGTAATGGGCCGAGTACCGATCCCTGAGCTGTACCATCCGTAGATATAATGGATTTACTGCAAGTATCATTAACTTTGACCACGTACGACCGGCGCTGTAGATAATCGTGGCACCACTTTAATAGAGGGCCACGTATTCCACATTGGTCGAGCTTAGATATAATTCGGTTATGATTGAGGGTATCAAAAGCTCGAGAAAAATCAATAAACAAAACTAGCACATGTTTTTTTGCATTAAGTTGTTTGTTAACATAATCTGTAAAATTAGATAGGAGATCAACTGTACTCTTCCCTTTTTGGAAACCAAATTGATTGGGGCAGATAACGTCATGTTTTTTATAGAAGTCATGAATTTGATCACATATGTATTTCTCTACTATTTTATCTATTGATGAAAGGAGCGTTATCGGCCGGTAATTGGAAAAGTCATTATGTTTACCTTTTTTATAAATGGGTCTTACACAGCCCCGTTTTAGTTTATCTGGATACCTGCCCGTTTCAATACTCCGGTTAATCAAATTAGCCACCGCCGTCGCTACACCTCTAGATATTAGCTTGATATCGGATATTCTAATCTTGTCAAGACCGGGACTTTTTTTCGCATTTAATTTAGTAATTATTTTGTCTATTGAAGCACTAGAAGCTTTCCTAAATAATATACTAGAATCAATAATTTTGACTATAGAATCATTACTGAGTTTTTCACTACATTTTGGAATAATATTTTGAACTATGCTATGAAATTTATTCGCAAAACCGTCAACAATCGATTCAGCGGAAAGGCGTTGATTTTCGAAAGCTTTTGTAATAGCTATATCAATAGATACGGTGACACGGCCCATCATTTCATTTACGATACCATAAACTTTCTTTGTATCTTTAAAATTTTCTTGTATTTTATTCATGAAATAAATATTCTTTTTATATTCAAGGACTTTGTGTACCTTGTTCCGCACTTTGATATATAGCAATCTTAAATTAGCATCATTAGGGTTTTCTCTCAAGGATTTGTACAAAATATCTCGTTTTTCGCAGAGTTGTGAAACATTCTTGTCGATCCACGGTATCCTAAAAGATAGTTCCTTATTTTTAAAGTTTTTTTTAGTTGTTGCTGCTGTTCTTGCATCTTGAAATGATTTATGAATAAAATTTAAAATATTGTCGGGGCTATTCATGTCATTTGTAAGAGACCAATCAATGTTTTTAAGCTCTTCATGTAAAATATTGTTATTGATTACATCCTTAGGAACAGCCTGTATACACGGATTGCATTTTTTTCCATTCGAACTTGTACACGCTAAAATCACGGCGCGATGGTCGGCCAGTACAGTGTCGAGCACCGCGCAGTACGGATGTAGTGTGCGGAACCGTGTAAATAGATGATCAATACAAGATCTCGTGATTATATTGAGTTTAGATTCAATTCTTGTATATTGATTTATGCCACACACTAATCCGCGCTCGCTTAGTGCATTCAAATATGCAGTGGTATGCGAATTTATAGATCGTAAGTTGATATTTGTGTCCCCAATTAATAGCAAATTAGGTTGTGTGTCATAATTACAAAGGATTTTGTTGAGCTCTGTAATAAATACAATTCTATTAGTTGAGGGCGGCTTGTATACGGCACAAACATTAACATTTTGCTTACATGGAAGTTTTAAATTACCAATTATGCATTCAAATGTGAAAGTTTTTTGCTCAAACGATGTAAACTTTAAGTGATTTTTTACATACAATATAATGCCACCGCCTTTTTTTCTACATCGTAATTGAGAGAATAGATTATATCCAGGTATATTGAATAAATTAACAATCTTATCAGAAATACCGGCTTCTGTGATTATAATTAGGTCTAAAGGAAACTTACAACTGTGCACAACTTCAAGCAGTTTGTTAAAATTTTTAATTAGAGATCTAATGTTAATATGAAGGCAAGTTAAATTTAACTGGTTTTGTGGCGGTATAAGCTGTATAAAAGAGTTAGCTGTAGTACAATTTTGCAGTTCTGTAATTTGAGATTGATTTTCCATTTTTTTATGTAGCATCAATCAAAGGTTAAATAATGATTTAATTGCGTTTTTCAACAGTGTTAATGTCTTCCAGAGTTCTAATATAAAAAATCTTACTATTATGAGATTGTCTAACACATACCTGACCGTCACTGCACCAGATAAATTGAAATTTCTCACTTAACTGTTGTTTAGTATTATACAATAGCATTTTTGTGTATCTTGTAAGAGCTTGTCTAATATAGATGGGATTATCACTTTCTTGAGCGGCATTTGGAAATAGTGATCCTATAGTAAGACGTTCCTTCTTGGCAGCATCCAACCATTGTTTACAGGTTTCCTTGGAATTTAGCTCAACCAGCAACGGTCCGGGTTTTTCTTTCTTGCCTGGTAGCTGTTGGAATGACTTGACCTCCTGCACATTCATATTGAGCTTCGTGGCCACAATCTCCACCGTTTTATCAATACTTTTAACACTGATCGTTTGTAAGCCGGCAATTTCTATGGATGTACTGAGGTTTTTTTGTTCATTTTGTTTCAACTGCTGCTCCAGGGCGGTTACCCGGAGATCGAGGTTCTTATTTTTGCACTGTAGGTCATAGTTTTTGTTTTCGAGGTCCAGGATTTTAACGTCTTGATTTTTTATAATTTTCTCCATATTATTGATTTGCTCACTCAAAAACTCCAAGGACGACTCCAAGCTTCCGATCTCATCCCGTATTGTCTTTTTTATTTCCCTACTTATGTCTTGCACCAGCCTTTTGTGATGAGTTTTGGAATCAAACAATGGTTGACCTGATTCAGATTCACCATCATCAGCTTCTTCCTCGGGGATCAAGAAAGATGACCTTCGTGAGATATTTTTTAAACATTCTCCACAGCCCCACTCCAATCCAGGTGTATTTCGTATAGTGTTTAGCTGCTTGTTTGATAAGTTGGCGCAGGCAGATTCAGCATGAACTACTTTTTCACACCTACTGCATTCCAAGCCAGGCGATTTTTTCGTAATATTTTTTTTACAACTTAAACACTTTTTATAAGCCATTGAGGGTAGTTATTAAACAGCAGACGACACAGGTTACGTAACTACTCGCTATGACGTCCCAAAGCAGAATTAACAGAATGAACTACACAGTTGCAAGAATAATCTTTATCGTATTCATGTCTCGAATTAAAATAAACAATTGTTAATAAATTAGAACTGTATACGAATAAAGTTTAGATTTTATAATGGGTGTTGGTAACACCAACAAAATATATTTTTTGGATATGACAACTTGGCCAATTTTGACTAGTCGTACAGTAAGCTCCTTGTCAAGCTATACTGTTTGACCTTTGAACCGTTCTTATGTCGCTCGTAATACTGGCGGTTTTCGTAGAGTTAATGTATAGCATGACTACTAGGGGGTTACTGTACAAATACGTTTTCCGTATTCGATATCCGATCACGGTATACAGACACGGAGTTTCGTGAACGTAGCGCAGACGTTTGTTTCTTCTCATTGCGGATTTCTACCATTCTACCTAAACGTACGTACAGAACGTGTTCCATTCGTAATAAAAACGAACGTGTGCGGCAGTCAATGAGTATTTTGTATAGATTTGATGCATTCGGATGCCCGCATTCAGAAAACGAATGCGAAAAAACGTATTTATGCGGTTAGGCTTAAAATGTATTGAGACTTCCGTTTTTGTGACGTGTACTGTGCGATATAGTGTTGCTGGCATAGTTCGGTTAGCAAACTCGCCGTGATGACTAACATCCAACACACAAACTTGGAGTTATCGTTAGTTAGTTCACGATCGTTGCATTATCACGGTGTCGAAGGACACTAAACACAGGTAACATCTAACATCGAACATCCAATAGGCCCCGGAACGGTTCTCAAACTTTTTTGGTGACGGAACCCTTTTGGAAAGCGAAATACTTAACGGAACCCTAAAATAAAACAATAGTTTTTAGAAGTGTTTTATTAATAAGCATAATAAAAGTACGACCAGAGAGGGTGTTTTGATTTTTCTAAATTATTGCGGAACCCTTATAGGGGTATTGTAGAGCCCTAGGGTTCCGCGGCACACACTGAGAGCATGGCTGCTGTAGGGACCCTTCAGGTCCTACTTTCATTTAATACCCCTATTGCTGGGTTTGAAAAGCAACTGTTATCCGTCTTTTTTGAGCGGCGGCCATGTTGAATTTACGTCAATGTTGCTACGTTCATAGTGCTCTACTGATCAAGGCCTTTCATTTGATACCCATATTGCTGGGCTTAGAAACGAACTTTTAACAGTTTTTTTTTTGAGCAGCGGCCATATTGAATTTTGAGCTATTATCCTAGGTTCATAGTGCTCTACTCTTCAAGGCCTTTCATTTGATACCTATATTGCTAGGTTTGGAAACGAACTTTTATCCACCTTTTTTGAGCGGTGGCCATGTCGAATTTACGTCAATATTGCTAGGTCCATAGTGCTCTACTCTTGAAGACCTTTCATTTGATACCTATATTGCTAGATTAGAAAACGAACTTTTATCCACCTTTATTGAGCGGCTGCCATGTTGAATTTATTTATGTGTTGCTAGGTTCATAGTGCTCTACTCATCAAGGCCTTTCATTTGAGACCCATATTGCTGGATTTGGAAACGAACTATTATCCATTTTCTGAGCGGCGGCCATGTTGAATTTATAGCAATTTTCCTAAGTTCATAATGCTCTACTCTTTTAGGCTTTTCATTTGATACCCATATTGCTAGGTTTGGAAACGAACTTTTATCTATCTTTTTTGAGCGGCGGCCATGTTGAATTTATGTCAATGTTGCTAGGTTCATAGTGCACTTATCAAAGCCTTTTATTTGATACTCATATTGCTGGGTTTGAAAACGAATTTTTATCCATTTTTTGAGCGGCGTCCATGTTTAATTTAGGGCAATTTTCCTTAGTTCATAATGCTCTACTCTTTTAGGCCTTTCAGTTGATACCCATATTGCTAGGTTTGGAAACGAACTATTATTCTTCTTTTTAGAGCGGCGGCTATGTTTAATTTATGTCAATGTTGCTAGGTTCATAGTGCTCTACTCATCAGGGCCTTTCATTTGATTCCCATATTGCTGGGTTTGAAAACGAACTTTTATCCTTTTTTTTGAGCGGCGGCCATGTTGAATTTAGGTCGATTTTGTATTGAATAGTAGCGACTTTATATTGAAATAAAAAGATATATTTAACCGAATTATCTGTTTATTATTTAGAACACACTCGGAAGCAATATCAATCGAAAGATATAAAACAAGACGAATGACAAATCAAATCTGTCAGCGGAGCATAGTCATTAAACATAGACAGTAATTCCTTTTTACTGGTTCCATCATTATAACTATGAAGATTGTTTTGTATTAAAACCTTTCTATAATTCAACACGCTCCCCTCAAAATAATCTTCTAACCTAAAGTCAAATATACAACACATTTGTACCAAAGCCTAGTATTCAACAAATATTCCTTCCGAGTGCTTGCCTGGGGAATACAATATGATCCAACATTTGTTGCAAGGATTAGGGAAACCAGGAAAACCTAATCAGATCATTTCATCTTAAATATTCAACAAAAATAACATTCTAACACTATATCACACTAACACAATAGCGTAACACATATCTACATATTCTAAGCCCATTTTCTCATTTGTTGAAAGGTAGAGGACGGTAACGGCTTAGTCAACACGTCAGCCAGCTATTGACCTGTAGAAATATATTTCAAATTAATAACATTTTACTCAACTTGTTCTCTCGAGAAGTGATACTTGATGTAAATATGTTTATACGGTTTATATGGTTAGTGGGGCTATTATTAGCAATGCCTATTCAGTCGTTATTGCTCTCATATAAAATGATGGGTTGTTCAATTTTCATTTGATACTTTGTGCTCGAGACTTTAGACATAATGCTTCTTTGACAGCCTCATAAAAAGCCATGTATTCGGCTTGTGTAGATGAAACTGCCACTGTAGTTTGTCTTTTTGTGCACCAAGTTACTGTGCAACTGTCATATAATTGAAACAAGTAGCCAGTTGTACTTTTCCTGCCACTAATATCCTGATTACACAATCAGAGTCTACGTAACCACTCAGGATGTTTTCATACTCACTTCTTTTGCAAGTTAATTTCAAAGACATGCTACCTTTAAGATATCTTAATACCATTTTAAGCCATTGCCACAACTATTGATTATTATTATTTGTATAGCGGCTTAAGATGTGAATGGAAGTACTAAAATCTGGGCGTGTGCAAAGCATCATATATATTAAACATCCTATGAGGTTTCGACAGAGAGCATCACATTTGGTTTCTGAGTTTAGAGCCTCATAATTTAATTTGGCTTCAGTGAGAGTACGGATAGGATTACTCTCACTCATATTAAAATTTAAAATTCATTGTATATAGGCACTTTGATCTAATGTAATTGTATCTGAATATCTTATTACTTATATACCAAGGAAGAGTTTTACCTCTTTTAGGTCAGTCATTTCAAATTTAGTCATCAAATATACTTTAAAACTGAACATTGCTTGAATATTTGCACAAGCTATAACGAGATTATCAACATATAAAACTATTTATATATTTTTATTTATATCCTTTTTGTGCAAACTAGAAATACAACTATCTACTGCAGAATTTGTAAAACCCTTTTCAAGTAAGGATTTTTCAAATACTTCAAACCAGCATATTGCAACCTGTTTCAACCCATACAAGGCTTTATTTAACTTACATACTGTATTATTTTCAGTTACGATACCTTGAGGAATTTTCATATATATTTCCTCTTTTAACTAAGATGCCATTTAAAAATGCAGTCTTAATATCCATGCGATAAATATGTAAATTATTTGATTCGCAAAAATGATAAAACGGAAACTAAATATTCGAGCTATTGGCGTGAAAGTTTCATTGTAATATTTTTATTTTGTGGTCTCGGCACTAGAGTCCACGTGTTATTACTTTTGAGAGAATTTGTTCATCATTTACCCCTTTTTTCACTGAGCTCTATTATTTAGACACTTTATCTCATCAAAAGATCTTTGAAGTACCTTTGAAGAAACCGACTGAGCACTATACAAGTACTCTTCGTTCACAGCTTTATACGATACGGATAGTCGACTTTTTATCCTTTCACTCCTCTTGGTTAAATGATTGATCAATTTAAGAAACTTGATCATTAACAGATAATGGATCTGAAATTCTATCAGAAGTCAGTGCCATTTTATTACCTCATTTACGAATTTTAGAAACACTGCCTTGTTCATCAATATCCGATATTATTGATTTACGTATGCTAGAACATTGAGACTTTAAAGGTACTGATTTCAGCCTTATCAGTTTCACCATGAGAGCATTCACCACTACTCCCATCAGGCTTTAACGATGGCGTGGTGTCAACAAAATTAGTCTCATCAATAATAACGTCCCTGACAGTTTCAAATCTTTCACAATCTGTATTCCATACTTTATAGCCATTTGGGTGATAACCTACCAGAATACCCTTCCATGACGTTTCGTCAAATTTACCTTGACTTCTTTTGCTATGTACATACACAGTTCAACCAAACACCCAAAGTGTTTTTATATTAGGTTTTCCATCATGCCACATTTCATATAGTGTTTTGGTTAGTTCTAAATCCCTTGTTGGAGTAATATTTATCAAATGTACTGCAGTTAATACTGCCTTGCCTCAAAAATATTTCTCCAACTTTCCATTGAATGAGCTTTTTCAGTAATAGTTCTAACCATACGTTCCGCTACACCATTTAACTGTGGAGTTCGCAGTACTGTTAAGTGATATGTGATACCTTTTTGTTTACAGTAATCTTTTATATCACTAAACAAATATTCACCACCATTATCACTGTATAATTAGTATACTAATTTCGAATTGAACTTTGCCTCACCTTTCGCGACAAAGTCTTTAAACGCCGAGAATACATCTGATTTATAATGTAACAAATGTTTCTGTCGCAGCATATGGATGTGGTCTAAGGTACTATAGCCTTTTATTATTTATAGTACTTTCCTTGTTCTATACCTACTTCGATATTGTTTAGTTGTATTTGTATATCGAACCATAGTTTAACTAGTACCACTGATGGTACTAACAATACAACAATATCCATGTAGGGATACACCAATATTAATGATGGTACAGTAAGCTCCCATTCAAGCTTTCCATTTACACTGCAGTGTCAAATTTATCTTACAAGAATTCATTACAGACACCGGGACAGGTGATAGTAAATAAATGTTTGTTAACAAGATAAATTATGAAATAATAAATTAATAAAAATATACACCACACAATAATGTGTAAATCGATCAACAAATAACACAAAATAATTTGCGTTGTCAATTGTTGAAGGAGTGACAGGGCCTGCTACATCAGAGTGTACAATAATACATACTTTTGTCCTTTTGTTTATTAAAAGGTAGCCGTCGCTGTTTTCCCTAAATACAAGCTTCACATAAAGTAGGCGAAACATTTTCAATTTCTTTTATATATCACCAATCATTTTATACCTTTTTAATTCAAGAAATTTACTTTTACTTATATGGCCCAAACGTTGATTCCATATCACATATTCATTACTTTGACATGTTTGGTAAACTGATACGTTCATCTTTACAGGTAAATTAAAATCTACAATAATGAAATTTTGGTGAGATTTACCTTTCATGATGACTTTACCATCTTTAATGACGTGAACTCCATCTTGGGCAAAGATTACCGTCAGCCCCGCTTGCTGCATCCTGGCCACAGACAGCAGGTTGTACGGCACCTCTCGGCAGTACAGCACGTTCTCGAGTACTCCGGAAACGCCCATGTTGCTGGTGACCTTAATAGATCCACGTTTCGTAGCTGAAATAAATTCAATCTTTTTAGTCACCGTAATTTTTATTACCTCATTAAAATTTTGCCAACAAATGAAGATATCATCCCTGTTGATAATATGGTCCGATGCGCCAGAGTCCAGTATAAATGATAATTTATTACGATCTTTTTCTTGTTGGTACTGTCCAGTCATGAAAGCATATTCAGAAAAATCATCTGATGTTGATGTGGATGGTTTATTCGTTTCAACAGCTTAAATAGTTCTGGTTCATTCAAAGGCAAATTTTTGGTTATTTCTTTTATAATAATAACAGTCTTTCTTCACGTGTCCATTTCGCCCACAATGATGACATTTTACAAATTGGTGTCTGTTCTGTATTTTTTTATTATTTTGGCGAGTAGACGAAGGCATCCTTTTGACTTTATTTTATTGGGCCGGTTAATGTTTACACTGAGAATTTGGAAGCTTATGTCAGAATTTTCACTTTTAAGTTTAATTTCGTGATCTAATAATGTGATTTTAACGAGAGCAGTCCGGTTGTTTTTCTCCCATACATTACTTCGGGCTTGTGGAATCGGTTCGTCTATGTCTCTTAAAATTTCCATCTCACTCAATAGAGAACATATTCTAAATTTCCATATTATGCTGTATTTTTCACCATCGAATTCTTTTAAAAGTATTTCTCATATTTTAGTTTGAAGAATCCATTGCTTAAGAAATATTTTTTTTTCGAAAAATTAACAATCTAACATTGTCTAACATGAACATGAACACGTCACACGAAAATTTTGAAATTTTGAATTTTGAAAAATATTCGAAATCAAAATATGAAAAACACGACCCTGGGCCCATAACCTATTGAATAGTAGCGACTTTATATTGAAATAAAAAGATATATTTAACCGAATTATCTGTTTATTATTTAGAACACACTCGGAAGCAATATCAATCGAAAGATATAAAACAAGACGAATGACAAATCAAATCTGTCAGCGGAGCATAGTCATTAAACATAGACAGTAATTCCTTTTTACTGGTTCCATCATTATAACTATGAAGATTGTTTTGTATTAAAACCTTTCTATAATTCAACATTTTCCTAGGTACCTAATGCTCTACTCTTCAAGGCCTTTCATTTGATACCCATATTGCTAGGTTTGGAAACTAACTTTATTCCACATTTTTTGAGCGGCGGCCATGTTGAATTTATGTCAATGTTGCTAGTTTCATAGTGCTCTACTCATCAATGCCTTTCATTTGATACCCATATTGCTAGGTTTGGAAACTAACTTTTATCTACCTTTTTTGAGCGGCGGCCATGTTGAATTTATGTCAATGTTGCTAGGTTCATAGTGCTCTACTCATCAATGCCTTTCATTTGATACCCATATTGCTGGGTTTGGAAACGAACTTTTATCCGTTTTATTTGAGCGGCGGCCATGTTGAATTTAGGACGATTTTCCTATGTTCATAGTGCTCTACTCATCAAGGCCTTTCATTTGATATGCATATCGCTGGGTTTGGAAACGAACTTTATCGGCACTCATGTCAAATTAAGTCAACGTGGCTAGGTTCAATGTGTTCTACTCTTTAGGTTCTTCGTTCGATATCCATGTTCCTTGGGTGGATCCAAAAAAATGTGATCCGTCATTTTTTAGACATTAGGATATTAGGATTTTTCAGACATTAGGATCAAGAGTCCCGTCCCGTCCCTCTACGCGTAACCCAGAACATTGCAGTCAGATATTT
This sequence comes from Schoenobius gigantellus, assembly GCA_963935595.1. NCBI lineage: Eukaryota > Metazoa > Arthropoda > Insecta > Lepidoptera > Crambidae > Schoenobius > Schoenobius gigantellus. The sequence goes on from OZ012541.1 coordinate 21,516,383, forward strand.
TTTTTAATTATCAATATTGATCTATTACTTTTAATAGTTTTAAATGGATGAAAGAGTTTGATTCCTAATGTAAAAACATATAACATCTTTCAAAATACCTTGAAAGAGTATCTTCATTTTTCAACATTTCAAATATTTCAAAAATTGTACCTGTAATAGTTGTGAAAATTAGTCAAGAATTAAACCAATCTACAAATTTAATGGTCACTCGATAAGTATTATCATAAAAAATGCTTTATACATTGGTTGTATAGACCGTAAAAAGACAATTTGGTTGGCGAAATCCAATTGGGCACAGCCATTAACAGAAAATATTAAATTTTATTTGTACTATGTGAAACACTTCATTCCTGCCTTTCAATTTTCAAAATCCAATTACTTAAGATCAGGCTGTATGGCGTAGTTCCATTGCCTTTGCTTCATAGAAGAAAATACCTTCTCTCTGTACCACAGACATTATATGTCTGTGCTCTGTACTATGCAATGACTTAACAAAGACATGGACTGAGGCGCGTTCAGAGCCTACGCTCGAGTGCACTCCGAGTGCACTCTGACAGCAACCGACCCGTTCAGAGCCTCGGGGTAAAAAACGCTCTGACAGGCGGTTATACTGAAATACTCTTACGTGATTGGATGATATTGGCGGCCATATTCTATAATGTCATCTACTAGAAGGAGAGAGAAATAAAAAATCATGTGAAAGAGGGAGATAAAAGATTTGGTTTGGTAAACGCTCTCGGTTGCATCAGGTTGCATTACCCGGAGCCTCTGAACGCACGGCTGGCCCTACCTACAGAATCAGCGTGACTACCTACAAAACTTTGGCACATAAAATGGCTACCTTTACTAGTGATGTACTCAGTATTAGTTGTGCAATATCGATAAATTTAAGTTTAAACAAATTCATCAATCCACTTATCTACGACATATCTAGGGAAATAGATCTTAGCTGAACAGCCCTCCTAGACAAGATACATTTCAATAATCGCTAACGCAATCGCTAGAAGGAAAATATATGGGATTTGAAATAAGCCCTCGCTTAGCTTTCGAGCGCAATTGTCAAATCTCATACATTGGGGGTGATTCTGAAGCGACCACCTAAAACTATAACTAAATAAAATTAGAGATAGAAATGTCAATCACCGTTTGGTATTCAGAACTTACAAGTTAACTCTAAAATTAAGAGTGACGTTACTAAACTACTCAATTTAGTGTTAGATGTTATTTTCGTATTCTGACATGCTTCCTAAATCTAATTTTTCCTATAATTTTAAATATGTCAAACTAATTTTAGGAGGTGAACTTTTAGGTGCCGTCTAAATTTATCTTGTTACTTTTTAACGATTTTCTAACATTACTGAAGGCAATTTTTTTTGTGCAACTTGCCAAATGGATGATGAATTGGTTGTTATGGCATTAATAGAGTCTTCAGAAAGGTAAAATATTTGTTTTATATAAGAAATTAGATAAATACCTGCCTCATAGTTTTAAAATATATTTGTAAAGTATCGACTTATTTATGTTATAGAATAGGAGAAGAAAAAGTTAAATTGAGGAAGTTGAGGGACAAATCCTAAGGACAAATCAGACCCATTTACTATGCCCGAACGTAAATTTAGAAAAATATTTCGTTTTAAGAACGGGGCGGAGGAGGCGGCAGTTCACCCGCCTTCTTCCTCCTGACGGTGACCAGCGGGACGCGGGCCCGGGAAGCCCGAGTCCTGCATTGCACAGGCCACCGCCAGTCGTCGATACTCCTAATGCCCAGGAGCATCGCCGGCCTTCCCATTTTAGGGAGGTGAGAGGGGCTCGACGAGGTCATGGAAGTGTCCGAAAGGGTTCCCATGGCCTTGTCCGGCGACGGGGCGTCCCTCCCCGACGTATCCTCTTCGTCAGGTGACGGGGAGGATGCGGCGGTGATGGACGTTCTCGTGCCAAGGCGTTTGTGAGGGGGCATCGTTGGGTTTTAGTCGGTAGGCCGTAGTTTCTGGCTGGCGCTCTGCCCCCAGTGGCCGCGGAGAGTCCGACATAACCTCGCGCCTACCCAAGCGCGAGGTATGCGTAACGCATTTCCCAACGTTAAAAAAAAATGGTACACATATTGGTATTGTTGCCCCACCACTGACACACCCTACAGCACCAGGAAACTTATTATACAATAGGAAAGGCTTTTATAGCATCAATTGCCAAGTTGTGAGTTGTAATTTGTTTGTTCCCAAGTAGTCTACTAGTACTGACATTTAGATGATAGGTAGGTTATGTATGTATGTATTTACTCTTACAACAGAAATTAATATTCTATCTGCAGATAGAAGTATGCTTATCTAAGATTTGTTGCCTAGCAATTACTATTATTTGTCAATAAATAACAGCGGTTATTATGAAAAGAAAACAAAAATTACTAATGAAACAAAATACGCAATTTTAAAATTCAGAGGAAGTCACGAATTACCTATCTATACAACTACAGACTACCACGCAATTTTTTCTTTCATGGCATAGGCGCGAAGCTTAGATAAAGAATGAATAGATAGGACGTGACCGTATACCCGTAAGGGACAGACATAGATGACGTCATACCTGCCTAAAGTAGATGGGTATACCAGTGTTGCTTTAAGTTTTACCCTACTTTGTTTATAGTGGTAAAAAGGTTGGTTGATCTACGTATTTTTATTGAGACATTTTAATGAGCGCCCTTCGCTCAACAATATGTTTCAAAAAATAAAAGTGGGAGGAAGTTGCGAATTTTTTTATTGTATTCTTCATTCAACCTTCGCAGTCTAAAGTTATTTACACTTTTAAATAAAACTACACTTTTCGGATTTACTCGAGTATATTTAGTTTTAAAACATTTTACTTAATTATTTAAGCTATTATGTAAACATCTTTACAAATATAAGAAAAAATATTAGGAATCATCATCAGCCCACACGCGTCCACTGCTGGACATAGGCCTCTCCAAGTGCTCGCCACTGAGTACGATCCGCGACCACTCACTTCCAGCTTTTGCCAGCTAGGTACCTTGCGAAGATCGACGCTTGATTAAGAATACAGCGGGCAATATCATTGTTTTTTCTTTATCTCTGCAATTTATTTAAAATCCAATATTTATACATTTACTAAATATATGTGAAGATTTAGAAAATGTATAAATATAAAATTTTAAATAAACATTTTCTAAAATTAGATTTCAATAACTCCGTTATTGTCATCGAATACAGCGTATTAGCAATGAATTCGCGTATTTAAATATTTTTTACAAATACATTTCATCAAAAGCGGGTAGTGATTATGCGTAAACTCTTCAGTAAAAAAAAATATTTAACAATTTTTCTAAGCATTGGTGCCAAAGGGAATGTATGTACTTAATAATATTTTCAGAAAATCTCTATTGGTTTCTCCTACAGTGTCTAAAATGTCCAACCGCTCATTTTGCATCATTAACTTACACTTCAAATCACTTAACACATTTTCAAGTTTGGCTACTTTTTTTCCCAATCGTCTAAGCGATTCACGCACTGCCCGTAGTTTTTTACTTGATGTCCTCGATGATTGTTTCAAACGCAGCATTTGAAGCCGCATTTTTCTCTTTCGGGGCGTATTCAAATTTGAACCGAAACCCAACAACGATGCGTCCTGAAACAATATGTATACAGGTTAAAAATAAAAGCAGGTGCTAATTTTACAACATTAAAAATAATAATTAAGAAATTTGTAAACTGTATCTGTACTAATGGTCAGACTTGTTATGTAAATAGTAAATGTCCAAAATCAAACCATTAATAATATTTTTGGCCATTAAAAATAGTAGAAAAGAATTTGGTACCTACCCATGTTAACATACTCTTATAAAAAATTTGGTGCCATTAATCCAAAACTGTAAAATTAATTTTGAAATCACTTATACAAATAGTTGGGTCTGTGAAAAATAAATATAGGTTTCGGCTTGATAGGGTATAATATGTATGATATTGATACTTGATACTTTGTAGATATAATATGTATAAGTTACTGACCTGTAAAAAAAGTTAGGAATAGCACCACTCCCAAGAAAAGTGCCTTTTTTGTTTTTCTGAATCCACTGTTGTTCAAAATGCTTAGAACACATTCGGGTATGCTTGGTTGGCTGCCAATTCAATCGACCAGTAGCTTTAACCCAACTGTTTCGAGTAATTATCTCCGAAGGAAATCTGTTAAATACAGACAAACAAGCAAATAGAAAGTTTCACTTCAAAAGAATTACCTTTGTTATCTAAAATGCTCAAAATTTTATACTTAAATATGTCAATATTAATGTAACACAGAAACTAATATGTGAGTTCCCTTTAACGTAACAAATTACCTACGAATCAAGGAAAAATTGTCGTAGCGACTGGTATCATTATAACCCGGCAAAATGTTATACGCGTTGGTTGTATAGGTGACCTTATTGAATGGCGACATTCTTAACTTATTAGGTTAATAGTAACCTTATAATTAGTTTGAAATTTCATGTTTAATCCCATAATATGATTGAGAACCATAGTAGAAGGATAAAATATTGCAATATAACTTGTATTTATAATTTAAAAAATAGTTTTGGCGCTTAATATTGACACAATTTAGATCTTACCTGTAAAGGTTATATTTTCCTGTTTTCTAGCACTATAACTATTACAACCTAAAGCGAAGCATTGCACCAAGATTTAAATGTTCAAATAGTTCACAATTACACTAATTAAACTGTTAAATAATTGCACAGTGAGCTATACTTCACACAACAAATTTCATCGACGTATTTGTTTAGCACCAGACGCTGGTGATAAACAATCCCCACTACCAGTTTCACCTATATACGGTGACAAAGACAAAAAAATGATGCCGTCTTCTTCTTTCCTTTGGCAATGTGTATAAGTTTATCTCTTTTCCTCATGTTTGACGGCTTTTATAGCCCATCTATTCCATTCTATATCTATGGCGCGAAGCCTTCACAATCGCAGAATAAATGTCGAATAATTTTTCTTTTGTGATAAAATGGATGATAAATAATAAAATTTCTTTTCTGTTATTTACAAATACGATCAAATCTTAAATTAACAATTTCTGATAGTAAAATTAGTAGAATATAGCTGTTTTCAATGTCTCTAAATTATCCCGTTTTTCTACAGCACTAGGTGTATTTATAATCTGTGTATTCAATTTAAGAAATTGTCAAATACAGTTTAAATTTAGAGAGTCCGGCGTTTCAGAATACGAATTACCTAAAACTAATTTAAAATTATATGTTTAATTTTAGTTTTAGTTTTAGTGCAGGTAACTTCAGAATTACCCCCATTGTCCATTTAGCGGTTGCGTCACCGATTATCGAAAGACATCTTGTCTAGGGGGGCTGCACATTACGGACCTACATTATAATAATTTGATTGAAAAGTCGTGTTTCAGAAATATTTAGGCAGTTTCAAATTGTGGAACTACGCAGTTTCTTAGAAAAACTTATTAAAGATCACTATTTAACTTAAGCGGTACATAGTTCGCCGGGTCAGATAGTATGACTATAAAGTTACACCAATAGACGTGTATTTTCTTTGTATAAATAAGTGCGAGAAAATGTTATTGTAAAAAAAAATAGGAATAGTTTTTTTTGTAAAAAATTATTTAAAGGAGGCGATAAGTACTTACTTTCAAGTAGGTAGGATAATTTGGGTGTAATTTCAATATTTTTTTAGTTTTGTAAGGTAAGTTTATCAAAGTTTATGACAAACTTTGTCGTAGGAACCTTTTGTGTTCAATTATTATGAAAAATGGAGGATTTTAAAAAACTAAAATTAATTGACAATGATAATAATTCATCAATTATTAAGCAAAAATTATTATTAAAAATGATATTACTTTAGTCACTGCATGTGACCTAGGCTTAGGCACGTAAGTCTGTCCGTTTAATATTATATATCGATAGACTAATTAAATTTTCTCTTTAGGTATCTTCACTATCGCCCATTAATATGTATGTTAATTATCAAAAATATAAAAATTCTTACACAATTAAAGAAAAATATTACTGCTGAACGCTTCTTCAAGTAATTTGGCAAATGAAATCAGAATATGAAACCTTAACTACATATTCCTAATTATATTTTTAACAATTTTGCTTACTTATTTGTGAAGAGTTAATTGCGGTGTATTTTTGTTTTTTCTCGCACCGCATTGTATAATATTGCAAGAAGGCATTCTGTAGTCTTTTTATTGTGGCGCACTGTTAAATATTACTGTAAATTACTTCGAGATTATGGAAAATAGTCAAAATCCGAAGCAAAATTCACACGTTCGTTCGGCACTTAATATGGCGGACTGGTCACGGTAGGCAATTTTTGTGACGTCACAGAAAATACATGCCACAGACGAGACAGTATGCATCTCTTTCTACAAATGTATTTTCACTTTTGTTAGAAAGAACCAAAACGATATTTGATAGATACGTGTCAAGATATCAAAGAACAGTTTAACGGGGCATCTCCATATGTCTAACTCAATGGTACTATGTGACAGACTTGTCAAAATAATTTCATGTGCGCCATGTTGTTTTTCTACCTAAAGCCAAATCGAAAATTTTATATGGTATTTTTTCACTAAAAATAAAAAGTGAATTTAAACAAACGAAATTATGCCTAAATGTTCTTCCGGAAAATTCTAAGCATTGTGGTGTAAGCCATATCAAATTCTGTCCAGTAGTTTCGGAGATCTTTCCGGACAAACAGACAAACAAACAAACAAACAATTTTTTTTAAAACTATTCTATCGTGTTCTGCTAATGATTTTAAGGCGACCTGTGTATTTTGTTTCTTAATATTTCGCAATTACAGATTTTTGTACCCCTACGATTTTATTATTGTAATATACATATATACATACATATACATATATACATATGGTTACAGGTGTTATTGAAGTGGGATCTATATTTTGTTAAAAAATCTAAGTAAGTATTCACAATGTCCCGGTTGATGGTTCAGAACTTATGGCAGCCCTAAGCAAGTGGTTAAAGCCGTGTGCCAAAAATACGTGTGACACGTATTTTTGGCACACGGCTTTAACCGCCTGCACGAGTCTAGGTTCAAAACTCAATATCTCGGTAATTAATGGTCCGATTTCGATAATTCAAAAACATATACCATTTGTATGTCATAAAGAATAATGTGAAAATAAAACAAGTTTGTAATAGTAGTACTCCTATATCGTAAATCCTCATTATAATTACCATGTGTTAGCTTGCTTATCTTCCGCTTTATATTTTATCTCTGGCATCCATATAATTTGGTCAATACACTTGTCGTTAATTTCCATTTATATGTTACTTCCGTTTAGTAGCTATCTGTGGTATTAATATTTTTTTTCATTGCAACACCGAAATGATTACATTACCTGTGGTGTCAGTGGTTTAGTCCTAGGACCAAGCATCTATGGACGGAGCCATAAGACGTTGCCGTTCGTCTATGCGTGTATAGAGCAAAATATCTTGTATCCTTCTCTGTATTATGAAAATTAACTCAAGTAAAAGAGATAGAATAAGTAAGTTTGGCAACACCGCAGCGTCTGTGTGAAGCGTGTCATGTTGTGTCCGACTACTCGGTCAAAACATTGCGTTAGTGTTCGGGATTTTATAATTTTTTTAAGAAATCTATTAGTCTTAACAAAAAGTGAATTTAAAAATTTTTATTATGTCTTGTTGTGCTGTATATTGTGCGTCAAGAACGACAAAAGGTGGAGTGAAAGACCCGGATTTATCATTTCATACGTAAGTTTTTGACAACAATATTTTATGCTTTACGATGAGATTTACTATAAGAAAAACAGTAAAACATTTAATTTCACTAAATCTAAGTCCTTTAAATCGCACCTAATATTGATAATAACCATATTTTAATCTTAAAATCAATGTTATTAAAAGGCTTTGTTTTGGCCATAACTTTAGGGTTGTCTATTATACAATACAGTTTTATCGATATCGTTAATTTTTTAGGTTTCCAAAATACCCGGAAATTAGGCGTCAATGGATAACGGCTATTAGATGTGATAACTGGGAGCCTACAAAGTATAACAGGCTTTGCTCCAAACATTTCGAAAAATGTTGTTTTGTTGACGGGTTAATAAAAAAACTTAAAAGTGATGCAGTCCCGACCATTTTTGAGGGATATCCAGCACACTATCAATCGGTAAAATTTGTGACCATTACACTACTATCGGTAGATCTTAAAAAAAGATCTTACATAATTATGAAGTTATTGTATTTCTGACAGGTATGGGAATTTTAATATTCTGAATATAAATGTTTCAGGTACCAAAGAAGATAAAAGCACCGCAGTGCAGCCGGTGGTGTGGTGGCCCCATAGTGGTGGAAGTCCGTGGTTGAAACCTCCCCATTTAAAAAAACATTTTTCCTTGCTAAAGATCTTATTAAAATATATTCTTGTTAAACATCCTAGGAACAAAGAGTTAAAGAGAGAAAAATTTCCTTGAAAGTAATGTTAATAAAATGATTTAATAAATGTCGTGAATGAAAGAATCGACAACTAAATTGATTTTGGCTTTTGATAAAACAAATAAATAAATGTTCTTAATATCTAAATAAATGTTGTTAAAAGAATAATCTAGAAACAAATAGTTGTCTAAATTATTTTGGGCATTTGTCTGAAAACATTGGGGTATATAAGAAGGCATCCAAGAGTCGGTGGGCAGTTCAATTTGAGTACGACACAGCACAGTAGAGACGGGACCAAATCAGAAGAAAGAAAAAAGTGAAAGTGAAGAGTAGCATCAGAGTTAGCACAACAGCGACTGCGGCGTCGTTACTACCAGCAAGAAGCGGATCTGCGAATCTATAAAGAATATCAGTAACGAATAAACTCCACTTTCGACGAACACTGGTAGTTTTCTGCCAATCTCTGAACCCTCTTCCGTAACAACATGTTGTTTTAATAATAACATTCGTTTTTTTTTCAATTGAAATGTGTTTTATTTATGTTAGTATACTTTCACATAACATATATTTATAGGCGACATTGACATAAATTATAGACAAAATACTTTCCTATCGATATTAAACAATTACAACGAAACACTATTTACATCCCTAGTCACGCACACTAATACAAATCTAGAAACGCACACTAGCAAAAAATGGCCACGCCAAAAATCTAAAGACTCCGTCCAGTATGATGCTTGGTCCTAGGGTTTAGTCAAAACACAATTCATATAACTTCCGTTAAGGCAAAATTATATTTTGCCGCCACAAAAACCACATGTTTTCCACGTGGGTTTTGTCTCCACGTGGCTTAAGTTATCTTGTGATACACATCGGCGAAGTGAAGCCAGTCTTGCAGTTTTGGTTATCGAAGCGAGTTGTCGTTAGTGTTAAGGACAAAGAGTGTGTACAGTACAGTGTGAATAAATAAAGTGATTACAATAAAGTGTGGCGCTTAATTTGAACTATTCCTTATAGTTCAGAAGTGGGATCACGGGAGATTTCTGAAATATCTCTCGGCGGCACGTCCATCAAACGTAAGTATTATTTCATTTTGTAGTACTTTAATGAAACGATCCATAAAAATAATAGTTTAGTAAAATGTTTTGATTTTATACTAGTTGACAAGACAAGTGGAAAGACAGTGATATAAATTTCCCTTAGAAAGCTATACTATTACACGCGTTTCTTAGGATTTTGTTAGATAATTTATGGTTTGACTACTTATTGATGATATAGCGATTTTTAGAGAACAAAAATATAAATGAATAGCCATAGGATAGCATTTGTTTATTCATCCTTATTTGTATTACATATTTCAATAGGTGCAGCTTATAATTCGATTACAACGCTTTCATACCACCACGTGCTACTTTTATATTATAAGTTTCCAAAAGGAATTAACTTTTCTCATGAATAAATGATGTTCAGCGAAATGAATTTTTGTAATTGTACTTTTTTTAAATATTGAGATAAAGTTTGAACATATTAAATCAATGAATTCGTGTTTTATAGTAACAAAAAAAATCTGTAATAATTCTATCCACATTTTTTCCCCCTTATATTTTGCAGACATTCTGTTTTTCTTGATTTAAGTACTTTATTAACATTGTGTTTTAAAGTTTTCTTTTTTAATATTCAGATACAGTTAACATTAGTGACCTCGAATATATTAAATCAATGAATTCGTGTTTTAAAGTAACAAAAAAATCTGTAATAATTCTATCTACATTTTCCTCCTTATTTTCTTTTTTTAGACTTTCTGTTCTTTCTTGATTTATTTTATTAACATTGTTTTAAACTTTTTTTTATATAAACATTAGTGATCTTGAATATATTAAATCAATGATTTCGTGTTTAAAAGTAACAAAAAAAAAATCTGTAGTAAATCCACCCACATTTTTTTCCTTATTCTCTTTCAGAATTTCTTTTCTTTCTTGATTTACTTTATTAACATTGAGTTTCAAGTTTCAGAGTACGTTGCAATATGGCAGAAAATCCCGATTATAATGCCCAAGATGAGAGAGCTGCCACGAGTCAACGAGCAGCAAGTCCTGTCAGCAACGAACAGATGCTGAGAGAACAACTATTAAGAGAATTGCGAAGAAGACCTGGCCCCAATCGGGAACAAGTAACGAGAAGCGAGAGATCTGGTGAGCGTGAGCAACCCTATTACTATGGACGACCACTGCATTCTCCGAATGATGAGCATGAGCGGCATTCGGAGAACAGTGGCTACCGACATGAACTGCGTTCTCCAAATGATGAGCATGAGCGGCATTTGGAGAACAGAGGTTACCGTCGTGGACCGATCGATGAGCATGAGCAACGATCGGGACACAGTTATTATATGCGAACATCACGTTATGACTGGCGTAGCGAGGAGCATGAACAACGCCCGCCAGGCATAACTAGGCTTGATAGATCTGCACCGAGATTTGAGAAGCGTTTTTCGACCATACCTAGATCTCTAAAACTTGATAGTAATAATGAGGAATATCATAATTTAGGCCATTTTCAACCAAGACAACGTTCAAAATCACCGCCAGCTAAACGTAATCGGTATAATTTTGAACGTGAACTAGAAACTTCACAACGCCCTACTAATTCTAATTTGGATAATGACATATTAGGACAATTTGTCAATGCGATTAGAGGTCTAGCCCAAGTAGGCAATCATAAACTTTCTGCTGTTAACAACGTTATCCCTCAATTTGACCCTATAGCTAAAAACCAACCAATAAAACACTGGATTACAAAAGTTGAAGAGTGTGCGGATATTTATAGGTGGGATGAGCGAGAGATAATACACTATGCATTACCTAAATTAACTGGCATGGCTAAATCATGGTATGAGAGCCTTCCAACAGTAAGATTCACGTGGAACGAGTGGAAATCAAAGTTATTAGAGACATTCCCATGTAGGGAAAACTTTGCGGAACTCTTATCTGAGATGTTAGCACTAAAAATCAAATACGGTGAACCACTAGAGCCTTACTATTATTTAAAGCTTAATCTATTACATAGGTGTAGGATAAACGGTAAGGAAGCTGTGGATTGTATACTGTATGGTATTGACGATAGAGCCATTAGGTTAGGAGCACAAGCCGCAGAATATGATACGCCGGAACAGGTATTGAAATATTTTAAGTCTGTGAAAGTGGCGCAAGTAAGGGAAACTATTGTAAATAGAAACAAAAATGATAGACGGCTTAGTAATTCGCAGGGAGCGAACGACAAGCTTCCCCTACCTTTTAAACGACCTATTAAATGTTTTAACTGCGGGGTAGAAGGGCATCCTAGTTTTAAATGTCTTAAGCCGCTGGAAAAATGTAACACCTGCTATAGGCTTGGTCATCAAACAATAAATTGTACTTTTAATGGTCCTAGAAGAGATGACAAATCTAAAGAAAACAAATCGAACAATGAAAAGCATGTTTTAAAAATTACCGTTGATGATTCAAAGCCTACTGACGAAGGCATTGAGCCGATTGCAGTAGGAAGGAGAATTAATGACAAATATTATATTTTAGTTAAAGTAAATAATTGTCCTCTGTCCTGTTTTGTAGATTTAGGTAGTGATTGTTGTTTTATTCGTTACTCCAATGCAAAAGAATTAAATTTAACTATAAATTGTGATGATCTGCCCTTTGTGAAGGGATTTGGTGACAACCTTGTGCAACCAGTAGGCAAAGCTATTGCAACAGTTGAGGTTCAAGGTATCTGCGAGACTGTAGAAATATTTGTTGTTCACGACCAATTTTTGAAGCGTTCATTTTTATTAGGGCACTCTTTTACGGAAAAACCCGGCATTATTATAACAAAAACACCTGATAGCTTAGTGTTTGAAAGAAATTACCAGCAATCTAAACTTTTTATGCTAAGTAGAGAACAAAATCAAAATCAAAATCAAAATCAAAAGTACTTTATTTCATAGGCCCTTGCGGGCACTTAAAATCGTCAATTTTACACATTTTACAAAATTATTAAAACATAAAAAATATTCGACTAAAATCAAGCTAACCCGTGCCCTAGTGGCAAGTACATCCGCGGAGTTGTTGCCGCGCATGTAATCGCCAAGAGCGACCCGATTCCGAATGTAGGGGCTAACATGAGAAGAATCGGGCAAGAAACTCATGTGCCAAAACTCTTTTAAAATCGCCAAATGTCTTACAAATTGTGAATATTACAAAACTATTCAGAGAACGAGCAATTCATTTCTTTTACCGCCACGCTGCCTTATCATTCAAAAAATCTTTAACACTGTAATAAGCCTTTTTGCTTAACTGAGCTTTAATTAAAATTTTAAATTTATTTACTGACAAGTCATGCATGTTACATGGCAGCGTGTTGTACATTCGTATACAGTGACCTGCAAAAGAGTTGCTTATTTTATGGAGCCTATATGTGGGCATTGCTAGCTTGTCTTTATTTCTTAAATTTAAATTATGATAGTCACTATTTTTACTGAATTTGATATCTTTATTCTTGTGTGCATACAGTAAGTTTTCATAAATATATTGTGAATGTACAGTCATAATATCAATTTCTTTGAATTTTTCTCTTAAAGACTCTCGGGAGCCCATCCCATAGATCGCCCGAACAGCCCTCTTCTGCAGTACAAAAATGCAGCCAATATCGGCGGCATTTCCCCACAGTAGTATCCCGTATGACATAATACTGTGGAAGTAGCTAAAATAGACTAACCGCGCAGTTTTCACATCTGTTATTTGACGAATCATTTTTACGGCGTATGCTGCAGAACTTAGTCTGTTCGATAGGCATTCAATATGAGGACCCCATTGTAACTTAGAATCTAAAGTTATACCCAGAAATACAGTTTGATTGGCCAGCTCTATTTCCTCATCCCTAACCTTGACTTTGGCTTTAACTAATCGAACATTTGGCATAGTGAATCTAATGCATTTTGTTTTACTTTCATTTAACAACAAATTATTGGCGCCGAACCAGTGAACGACCTTGGAGAGTGCAATGTTTACTTCGTCAATATTAATTTGTCCACGTTTAACTTTAAATACTAAAGACGTGTCATCTGCAAACAAGACTATCTCATGGTCGTGTCTTACAAGGTGAGGGAGGTCATTAATATATACCAGAAATAGAAATGGACCTAATATTGAGCCCTGCGGCACCCCCATTTTTACAAATGATCCAGGTGACTGCTCTCCATTGATGACCACCTTTTGAATCCTGTCACTTAGGTAAGAAGTGAGAAAATCCAAAGCGGTACCACGGATACCGTAATAGTGTAATTTCCTGATTAACGTCTGATGTTGGACACAGTCAAAAGCCTTCGATAAGTCACAAAAAACACCATAGGCATCCTGCGACTCCTCCCAGGCCTCATAAATGCACTCTAACAATTTTATTCCAGCATCAGTCGTGGACCGTCCGCGGGTAAAACCAAATTGTTTGATATGCAGTAAGTTATTATTACTAAAATGTTTCTGTAATTGCTTAAGCGCGGTTTTTTCAAAAATTTTACTGAATGTTGATAGTACGGATATTGGACGAAAGTTAGAAGGATCTGAAGTACTACCAGATTTAAACAATGGAGTTATTTTGCTAAGTTTCATCAAATCAGGAAACACACCACTATCAATACAGTTGTTGAAAATTAAAGCTAAATGTGTAGCAACTATTTCAATAACATTCTTTACCATATATACAGATATTCCCCAGAGATCGGCAGTTTTTTTAATGTTCAACGATTTGAAAGTGTCTATGATGTCACGTTTACTAATATGGTTAAATTTAAATACAGTATTACAATAAGGAACATTTTCTTTCAACAAGGATTCTGCAATGGGGGTGGAAGAGCCTAAAGTGCTTGTCAAATCTACAGGAATTCGAGTAAAAAATTTCTCAAATTCATTAGCAACATCCGAGTCTGAGCTAATAAATTTACCATCAATTTTAAGTTTATAATTATTTGCTGAAGCTTTTGTTTGGCCAGTCTCTGCATTGATAATTTTCCAAGTAGATTTGACTTTGTTTGTACTGTTATAAATTTGAGCACTAATATATTTAATTTTCGCAGTTTGACAAGCCTGCTTAAAAATTTTTGAGTACGACTTAACATAATTTTGAAAAGATTCAGTTCTATTAAACTGTCTTTCTGAGTACAGCTCATACAATTTTTGCCTACTTTTGTGTATTCCTGCAGTGGCCCATTCGCTAAACACTGGATTAACAGTAACAGTGATCTCTTTGGTTTTGAAAATTTTGTTAAATTGGTTGCAAAATGTCTCAAAAAATAAATTATACATATCATTTGGTGACATATCCGGTGATAAAAAAGGAAGTTTACAACATAATTCAATTCCAATACGTTTCAATCTGTCAGCAGTTACTGGTCGACATATAATTTTGCGTTTATTGACTTCTTCTGTGTCAATTTTGAAGCAAGCTAATTGCCCGCAATGGTCTGAATCTAAGTTTGTAATAATTTTCTTACTTACAGGTACTAGATTACTATATATATTGTCTAAACAGGTTGATGTTGTGTTACAGAATCTAGTAGGCTCCATAAATAAGTTGGAAAGATTGTGTGATTTAAATAAATTTAAGATTTTATAGGTTTCAGTGTTCTTTTTAAGAAGATTAATATTAAAATCTCCACACACAATCAAGTATTTTTTAGATCTACCCAATTTGTTCAAGGCTTCATCCATGATTTCCTCAAACCTATCATAGGCTGAGGAACCAGGTTTGTATACACATACCACAATGAATTGCTCAAGTTCTATACATGATAGTTCTATTATGCATTCTACAGAGAGAGACACAATATCTTTCCGTTCTTTAAATTTTAAGCTTTTGTTTAACAGAATCAGTGACCCCCCATGTACTGTGTTGACTCTGCAGAATGAACTACCAACCTGGTGATTATTGAAACTAAACATGAGTTCACATCCCTTAAGCCAATGTTCTGTAATACACAAAATGTCAATTTGTTTTGAATTCATGAATAATTCCATCTCTAATTGTTTGCCCTTTGATAGTCCATTACTATTTTGATGCACCAGGTTAATATTTTTTATTTTATTTAAATTAATACATTTATTTTGAGGGCATTTTTGAACACATTTTTTTTTATTTGACTCTAATGATAATGTCATATTAAAATCATTATTTATGTATTTATATTTGCAAGAGGATACCTCTTTTGTCTCTATATCTAATTTAAATAGCTTGGAACAGATTCCACTGTCATACTATTATTTAAATTATACTGCTCAATAGAGTCAGTTTGTTTAGCCAAGTTCTTGGCTGAAGTGAACAAATAATTATTAACGCGAATGAAACTAAGGCAATTCCAGTTCGATCTGATAACTCATTTACAGGTAAGATATATATCAATGGTGAAGTTAGAGGTAAAGAAGGCAAGGAATACTTACTCATGCCCGGAATATATGAGGTAAATAAAGGGAATAGTAGTATTCTTGTTCAAAATTTATCTGAGACTACATTATCATTTACAAAAGGCTGTCTAGTAACGCGGGCATATGCTAATCATTGTAAGGATATTAAACATGTATTAAGAATAGAAACCGAAAATGAATTAGATAATAGCAATTTAAAATATGGAGAAACGTTGACGAAAGAAGAAGTAATGGCTTTGAAAAAATTACTTACTGATTTTAAGGACTGCTTTTCTAATGGATTTAAAGATTTAGGGTTTACTAGAGTAGCTGAAATGGAGATAAGACTCGGTGACTCTGAACCTATTGTTTATAGACCTTACCGCTTACCGTATTCCGAACGAAAATTAGTTCAGAATATGGTACAGGATATGCTAGATTCAAATATAATTAGAGAGTCTTCGTCGCCTTACGCCCGCCAGTCCAATTGTACTTGTTCAAAAAAAATCTGGCGAAAAACGCCTCTGCGTCGATTATCGCGCCTTAAATAGGAAAACAATAAAAGATCACTACCCTCTTCCACGCATTGAGGATCAACTGGATTTATTAGCAGGACATCAGTATTTTATTTCATTAGACCTTGCATCAGGCTACTACCAAATCCCTATTGCGGAAAATTCTATATCTAAAACTGCATTCGTAATGCCAGACGGGCAATTCGAATATTTGAGGATGCCATTTGGGCTTGTCAATGCACCCTCTGTTTTTCAGCGAACAATTAACAAAATTTTTGCGGATGGCAAAATTAAATTTGCTATCATCTACATGGATGATATATTGATTCCAGTCCATGATTTTGGGGAAGGGTTATGTCGCTTGCGAGAGGTTTTAAAGTTATTACGTAAGAGTGGACTAACATTAAAACTTAGCAAATGTAACTTCTTCTTGCAGAACATAGATTTTCTAGGGTTTGAAGTAAGTAGTGAAGGCATCCGTCCCGGAAGTAGAAAAATAGAGGCAGTAGATAAGTTTCCTTCCCCGAAAAACCAGCATGAAGTCCGCCAATTTATCGGATTGGCTAGTTTCTTTAGAAGGTTCATAAAGAATTTTGCGGTAATAGCTAGACCATTAACAGACTTACTGCGCAAAAATTTCGATTGGGAGTGGTCCAATAAACAAGAAAATGCTTTTAAAGAACTTAAACAGGCACCTATTATCGCTCTTTATGATCCTTCTGCGGAAACTCAGTTGCATACTGACGCCTCTAAATTAGGAGTAGCAGGAGTTTTCATGCAGCGGGGTCCAGAGGGATTGTTTCGTCCAGTTTCTTATTACAGCCGTAAAACCACACCCGAGGAACAAAAATTGCACTCTTTTGAATTAGTGACTTTAGCAGTTATAGCGTCCCTTAACAAATTTAGAGTCTATTTAATAGGAATCCCTTTTAAAATCTACACGGATTGCAATGCTCTACGTACGACTATGACAAAGCGTGATTTAGTATCTCGCATAGGAAGATGGTGGATACAGTTACAAGAATTCGATTGTGATATAGAATATAGGGCTGGTAATAAAATGGCACATGTGGATGCGTTAAGCCGCAATCCAGTATTACCCGCTATACCTGAAAGTCATGTTCTAGATGTTCTTAGTATTGATAGCGACAATTGGCTTAGTACAGCTCAATCTGTTGATGACGAAATTATTAGTCTTAGAGATATTCTGAAAAATCCAGACTTAGAAAAGATTGTTGACACATTTAAATATTACAAATTAAAAGATGACAAGGTATATAGAACAGTTAACGAAGGGTTACGTTGGGTAGTTCCGAAAGCCATGCGGTGGCAAATTTTAAAAAGAAACCATGATGATATTGGTCATTTTGGTTTCGAGAAAACTTTGTCACGAGTTAAACATTCATATTGGTTTCCCAAAATGCGGAGATTTATAAAAAAATATGTCGCCGCATGTTTAGAGTGTGCACACCATAAATCTGTAGGAGGCAAACGTGAGGGAGGATTGCACCCTATTCCCGAACCAGAACGGCCTTTCCACACGATACACGCTGATCATCTTGGCCCGTTTGTGCGAAGCAAACGGGGCAATTGTTATCTGCTCGTTATCGTTGATGGCTTTTCTAAGTTCGTGAATATTTCTCCTGTTCGAAATACTAAAAGCGTAACTACAGTCAGAGTTTTAAAAGAACACGTCAGTTACTTTGGTACACCAATCAGATTAATAACAGATCAAGGTTCTTGCTTTACTAGCCACACATTTAAAAAATTCATTAGAGAAACTGGTATCAAACATACTCTCAATGCTGTAGCAACTCCACGAGCGAATGGCCAAGTTGAAAGATTGAACAGAACAATTTTAAACGCTCTCTCAACTAAAACCCACGGAAGAGATGAAAAAACTTGGGATGAATATATTCCGGACATTCAAATAGGCATTAATACCACTATCCATAAGACTACACAAAAATGTCCGTCAGAACTTGTCTTTGGATTTAAACTCACAAGCACCTCTGAATCAATAATGAACGATATTTTAGATGATACGTTACATGTCGCTCCTCCTGATGAGCTTCACGATGTTAGGGCAAATGCTAGTCGCCTTATTAACATTCAACAAGAAAAAGATAGGGTTAGATTTAATGTAAATAGAAAAAAAGGAACTATATACAAAAGTGGAAATCTCGTTAGGGTTGAAAGGGAAGTTAGTGTTAACGATGGTAAGTCCAAGAAACTCGTTCCTAAATTTCAAGGACCGTATCGAATTTTGAAAGTTTTGCCAAATGATAGATTTATTATAGAAGATACACCAATAACCCGTAAAAATAATCGTCGATATGAAGCTATTGTCTCGTTAGATAAACTTCGTCCTTGGTTAAACCTTAATACAGACCTTGGTGATACCTCTAGTGATGATGAAAATAATGCGAATGTTAATGAAACTGATGTTGATAACTGAATACTTACCTATTGTGATTTTATTATTAAATTTAAAATATTTGCAATACACTGATTTTATATATACATGTTGATTTTATTAAAATAGCTTATTATTAAATGAACTGTGATTGCAATTGTGAAATTGATTGAAGTCAATCATTTTATATTTAACTATTTGTAATTGCACCTCAAATTCTTGACTATGTGATTAATATAATCGTATGTATTCGTTGACTAAATTATTGTGAACTAACAATTTGATTCTATGCATATATTTCATTCCTTAATACTTTAATGAACTTTATTATAGTTATTGTAATAGGTAACATGTATAATCATCGTACGTAGTTACTTTGTGTTATGTTTTACATAGCTGAATGTAGTTTAAATTCAATAAATATTACTCTTGTCTAATAAGTTATTATATCAGAAAATATCTTGTTTTGTATAATTAAGTTATGTTATTCACAACTTACAATTAATTATATTTGTTATTTTTTGTATTTAACCAACTATATCGCTTTATTTCAAATTGTAAACAAATAAAACAAATAGCTGTCGTTGTATTAGTTCATACCAATGAATTTACTTTGTACGAGGACGTACTAATTGTCAGATGGCCGAGCTGTTAGCTTGCTTATCTTCCGCTTTATATTTTATCTCTGGCATCCATATAATTTGGTCAATACACTTGTCGTTAATTTCTATTAATTTGTTACTTCCGTTTAGTAGCTATCTGTGGTATTAATATTTTTTTTCATTGCAACACCGAAATGATTACATTACCTGTGGTGTCAGTGGTTTAGTCAAAACACAATTCATATAACTTCCGTTAAGGCAAAATTATATTTTGCCGCCACAAAAACCACATGTTTTCCACGTGGTTTTTGTCTCCACGTGGCTTAAGTTATCTTGAGACACACATCGGCGAAGTGAAGCCAGTCTTGCAGTTTTGGTCATCGAAGCGAGTTGTCGTTAGTGTTAAGGACAAAGAGTGTGTACAGTACAGTGTGAATAAATAAAGTGATTACAATAAAGTGTGGCGCTTAATTTGAACTATTCCTTATACATGGTATCTACACGATAAAGCAGTTCAGACTGATCAAAGCATACTATAATAAAAATACACGTATTATTGTTTTTTTTTAATACAGTATTCCAAAATAATTACAGGTAAAAACGGATAACTTAGAACAATTTTGTATTTTGTCCTTTTTAAAAGTAGGTTATTTCAATTATTTTAACATAAAATAATTAATATAAATATATCTTAAATATATAAATATAGCAGGCAGGCATGACCATTTAATACTAAATGGTCTAAGGCGCAGACAGATAGTTTGTTATATAACATCGTAATATTCGGTACGTGTCAAACCTTTTGCAATGTGCAAGTAAATTCCACTCTTATGTTGCACAGTTTACAGTTGAAATTCATTCAACACGTGCACGGCAAGATGTCCAGTTCAAAGAGCGCGGTGCGCCCTTTGACATAGCCGCCCGCACTTATTGATCTAGGTATTTACTTCTTGGAGCATTCTTTAGTCTATCTAGTCATTAATGAATTTGCTACTAAGTAAACAGGCTAAATGATCTAAGATTTACTTAGTTCATTACTTTTGCGACAGCCGCGGAGATTGCATTGAAAAAAGTAGTGAAAATTGTTAATTTTTTTAAAGAAGGTAATTATATTCTTAAATATTTACTGTCTTAAGCGTTATATACCACAATACTGCTAAACGCACTATTTATTTTAATACCACGAAGTATGGCGAAACGGAACCTGTCCAAATATTCGTGCCATAGTTAATACATTGCGAGTCCATTGGTGTACTTAGTCTGAGTCTAAGACTGACAGTGGTTATTGGTGTCAATTCTGTTGGCATTTGTTGGAATAGACTAAACTAAATTTAGTTTTAGCGCTTTCAAATCGTGTTTTTTGTTCGAAAATTTTAACTGAAAACACAGCACTAAATCTAAATTTAGTTTAGTTTAATAGAATTAGTGCCAACAGAATTGCCACCATTGTCTAAGAAAAAATCTATCACGATCGCTTATAATTTGGTAGTCAATGCGCCGTGAATATAAGACTGTGCATAACATAATCCTTATTTATGTCGTTGAAGATCACATCGTACAAAAAAGTGTTTCTAGAAACTAATGCTTTCTATCAGAATCTCATCGTCGCTTGAACAAAACACCGCCATTTAAACGTACAAATCATGTACGTAACACGCCTGCACTTCCTCCGAATCGATTGCACTGCCTTTGTTGCGTGGTCGCTTGGATCAGTCATAAAAATACAATACCTAGAAAGCAGTGGGTCCGCGACCCACGAATTCACGATGATCCGAGTGCTGCTTTAAGTGTCTACTACGCGTTTAAATTAATGCGGTTTCAAAGTAAATGTATAGCAGCCGTATTAATGCGTTTTAACTCCGCTCCGCAGGGAACACCAGAGGCTTGAAAATCTATCATTATTATAATCTATTATCAAATCTATCACACCTCATAATGCCTGCGCTATGCTGAACGGAACATTAAAAATGTAACGTAATAAGAGGGTAATAGCATGATATGATATAGATCGTTTCATACTATTGTATGAGTAGGGATATTTTTAGTTATATTTTTAGTGTTGCCAGCGTGTTTTTATTATTAAATACAAAAAATAACAAATATAATTAATTGTAAGTTGTGAATAACATAACTTAATTATACAAAACAAGATATTTTCTGATATAATAACTTATTAGACAAGAGTAATATTTATTGAATTTAAACTACATTCAGCTATGTAAAACATAACACAAAGTAACTACGTACGATGATTATACATGTTACCTATTACAATAACTAAAATAAAGTTCATTAAAGTATTAAGGAATGAAATATATGCATAGAATCAAATTGTTAGTTCACAATAATTTAGTCAACGAATACATACGATTATATTAATCACATAGTCAAGAATTTGAGGTGCAATTACAAATAGTTAAATATAAAATGATTGACTTCAATCAATTTCACAATTGCAATCACAGTTCATTTAATAATAAGCTATTTTAATAAAATCAACATGTATATATAAAATCAGTGTATTGCAAATATTTTAAATTTAATAATAAAATCACAATAGGTAAGTATTCAGTTATCAACATCAGTTTCATTAACATTCGCATTATTTTCATCATCACTAGAGGTATCACCAAGGTCTGTATTAAGGTTTAACCAAGGACGAAGTTTATCTAACGAGACAATAGCTTCATATCGACGATTATTTTTACGGGTTATTGGTGTATCTTCTATAATAAATCTATCATTTGGCAAAACTTTCAAAATTCGATACGGTCCTTGAAATTTAGGAACGAGTTTCTTGGACTTACCATCGTTAACACTAACTTCCCTTTCAACCCTAACGAGATTTCCACTTTTGTATATAGTTCCTTTTTTTCTATTTACATTAAATCTAACCCTATCTTTTTCTTGTTGAATGTTAATAAGGCGACTAGCATTTGCCCTAACATCGTGAAGCTCATCAGGAGGAGCGACATGTGACGTATCATCTAAAATATCGTTCATTATTGATTCAGAGGTGTTTGTGAGTTTAAATCCAAAGACAAGTTCTGACGGACATTTTTGTGTAGTCTTATGGATAGTGGTATTAATGCCTATTTGAATGTCCGGAATATATTCATCCCAAGTTTTTTCATCTCTTCCGTGGGTTTTAGTTGAGAGAGCGTTTAAAATTGTTCTGTTCAATCTTTCAACTTGGCCATTCGCTCGTGGAGTTGCTACTGCATTGAGAGTATGTTTGATACCAGTATCTCTAATGAATTTTTTAAATGTGTGGCTAGTAAAGCAAGAACCTTGATCTGTTATTAATCTGATTGGTGTACCAAAGTAACTGACGTGTTCTTTTAAAACTCTGACTGTAGTTACGCTTTTAGTATTTCGAACAGGAGAAATATTCACGAACTTAGAAAAGCCTATCACACCTCATAATGCCTGCGCTATGCTGAACGGAACATTAAAAATGTAACGTAATAAGAGGGTAATAGCATGATATGATATAGATCGTTTCATACTATTGTATGAGTAGGGATATTTTTAGTTATATTTTTAGTGTTGCCAGCGTGTTTTTATTATTTCTACCATAACATTTTTGAATGATTTTTAAAACAAAATGGGGGGTTGTTAATTTTTTTAAAGAAGGTAATTATATTCTTAAATATTTACTGTCTTAAGCG
Source organism: Schoenobius gigantellus (assembly GCA_963935595.1). Lineage (NCBI taxonomy): Eukaryota > Metazoa > Arthropoda > Insecta > Lepidoptera > Crambidae > Schoenobius > Schoenobius gigantellus. Next base: position 21,539,469 of record OZ012541.1, read on the forward strand.
TTATATACCACAATACTGCTAATCGCACTATTTATTTTAATACCACGAAGTATGGCGAAACTGAACCTGTCCAAATATTCGTGCCATAGTTAATACATTGCGAGTCCATTGGTGTACTTAGTCTGAGTCTAAGACTGACAGTGGTTAAGGTTATTGGTGTCAATTCTGTTGGCATTTGTTGGAATAGACTAAACTAAATTTAGTTTTAGTGCTTTCAAATCGTGTTTTTTGTTCGAAAATTTTAACTGAAAACACAGCACTAAAACTAAATTTAGTTTAGTTTAATAGAATTAGTGCCAACAGAATAGGCTAGTTGACCCTTTTTTAAAGTAGGGCTTAAAATGTTCATAATTGTTGTATTAGACCATAGCACATGAATATTATTTTTTTCGATGGCTAAAAAGTGCAAAAAATCTATTTTAAATTAAGATTTTCAATTTTGGACCGAAATAATTTACGATATTTACACATATAATAACGGAGATTTGGACGATTTTTTGCCAGTTTTAGGAAAGAATAGTGCAAATCGACGAGTTGTTGAATCAAATTTGACATTTCTTTGTTTACTATATGAGTGACGTCACGGCTCTGACCACAGGATATCAAAGCGTTTACGGCGTGAGATAAAAAAAGATTATTTCTAGCATTTTCAAATTAAAATTTTACAGTAATCATTCATTGTTATTTATTAAAATCGGTATATTGTGGAACCTTATGCCAAATACTGTTAGAAATAAACAATATTTTAATAAATTTTGATATGAGTCAACTACCCTATTGCCACCATTGTCTAAAAAAAAACTATCACGATCGCTTATAATTTGGTAGTCAATGCGCCGTGAATATAAGACTCTGTGCCGAATTCCTTTTTTAGAGGAGTAATGGATGGACTACGGCTGTCAAATTGTAAGCGATCGCGATAGATTTTTTTAAACAATTACTTCCCCGTATTGAACGTGTAGGGTCGTTTGAGACCCATCAATAAATACTGATATGGAATTTGATAAATATCGTGATAAATATTGAACGTTTAGCATACGCCTATCGACCAATAAAAAAGTGCGCAACGCAAGAATAACCACAAACTTCCTTCGTCTGTGTCTGTGACCCTTTGGCTCCACATGCGCCTATCGTCCCGAAGCTTCGTGCTATGACGTGATACACGCAGATGTGACCACTCATAATCGGCTATCGTTGAGAATATTCGGGATTCGTGTGCGTTATCGGGCGTGTGGCGGTACATCAAAAGCTTTTAGCATGCTTACCATTCGCGCTACGTGGTCACACTCGTTGTTCATTTCGGCGGTTGCTTTCGATCAGTTAAGACGTTAAGACTGAAACAGATAATCGAATACGTTTGGTATTTGGTAACGTGTCGTCCGAGCGGTCTCGACAAGTTCATCGAGTCACTCTAACATAGCCGATGATGAATAATTTCACTTATAAAGTAATATTTGATGGAATCTTGGAATTAGTCGTTGACGATTAATCGTCAAATGAAAATGGTGACTCCCGAGATACCTTACTGGTTTCTATTACATATAATTTAGTATTTTTTTTTTATGTGAAACATCTATAGCCACTGGAACGCTCGCCACGCGAAGCGTGGTGGGTTTCAAAAGCAAAAAGTAGTATATCTCAAATATCAAAGGTGCCGCCATTGCGGAATGACTCAACCCGGCGCGTACGGAGTGTTCAAAAAATTGCGGAGAGTGACATATACTGTCTACAAGAGAACAAAAAATACTTATGGAAAGGTAATTTAATATAGAAGGAACTTATAACAGTTAATTAGATAAGGATTAATAATTAAATGAATGAAGCGCGAAAATGTTCGGAAGGTCGCGGAAGACCCGATTTTTTTTTTTAAATTTTTGCACAAAAACTATTTTATAAAACTTTAAATAACCATATATATTATTATAGCCCTATTCTTGAAGATTATTTTGATATATAATAGTTTTGGGTAATATTTTTAATGAAAAAAGAAAAAAATAATAAAATCGATTAATTACGTAATTATATACGCGAGATGCGCACGCGCGACCTCAAATTTAAAAAAAATGCAAAAAATAAATTATTGTGTCTAAAATTAAATAAAAAATACGTATGCAAAGCTAATTTAATAAGGAATGAACTTATAATAGTTAATTAGATAAGGATTCATAATTGAATGAATAATGACGAGAATAGTAACTAAAGTGCTTAAAATTTGAAAAATACTCACTTTTTGAAAAAAAAACGTTTAGTGTGGCAATATAACACTATAAACTATCATAAACCATACATAATAATGTAGCCCAATTCTTCTAGTTTATTTTGATATAGAACACTCTACGAAAATACTAATACAGACTAAGTAAGTACGCAATAAATCTCATCGGTCATGGAGTAAGAAACGTATGGATACGGCCAAGTAAGTTAAACCGCAGACTATGACAAATTTATTTCAATCTAAGACTAAAAATAAATTGGACATGACCTGTCAACTTATGAAAGAGACTATTGACAAAGGAATAAAGCCATAGAGAAAATATTTTATTTTTCGCGATTTTTTTATCACACCGCGCGGTTTTACGCAAAGGGAACTGGGTACCATAGTACCCAGGTCAATCGAGAAGATCGAGATTTTGGGGACTATAGTCCCCACGGACGTTCCAGTGGATAGCGGCGGAACTTTCCCACGGTGGTTTCTCAGAAAGAAGGACATTAGCTGCGGAAAAAATTGCGCGAGGTTGTCGTAAGCTAATGTCATTTATTTCATCAATTTTTTCTGCGGGACGACAGCGGAAAAAATGTATGGAAATGACATTAGCTTACGACAACCTCACGCAATTTTTTCCGCAGTTAATGTCATCTCCATACATTTTTTCTGAGGAATGACTGCGGAAAAGTTAGCGTGTGGCATTTGTCTAGGGGGGCAGACCGACTGATGATACACATGTAGAATACCAAGCGAGCATGCATATTACCTGTAGAAAATAATTTCGATGTTTCACATTTCCAGACGTCCCGCGATGACTCACAACTTTTTTTAAAAGTATTTATGCCATAATATGGTGCTGAGCGACAGTTTCCAGCTGAGGGCTAGTGATAGATGTGTGTGTCTATCAATGGGGCTAGTGCTGGGCAAGAGTTCCCAGCAGTGGGCTGATGTTGGGCATGATTCCTAGTTGTGGGATGGTGCTGGACAAAATTGTCCAGCAATAGGCTAGTGCTGGGCAAGATTCCTAACAGTGGGCTGCTACTGAGTATGATTTTCAGCACTGGGCTGATGCTGGGCATTATTCCCAGCATTGGGATGGTGCTGGGCAAGATTGTTCAACAGTGGGCTGGTGCTGGGCATGATTCCCAATAGTGGGATTGTACTGGATTAGATTGTTTAGCAGTATGGTTGATGATTAATGGTTTACAATAGAAGTTTTAGTGAATTCTCATTACTTAGGTATCACAATGAGGAAAGTAGTAGGTACAGATAAAATAGCTTAGATAATATATTATAAACTTATATCCTTTAGCATTCGTTCATTGATTACAAAAGCGATCAAATCGAAATTGTGAATTAACACAATTCCATTTTTTATTAACAAGTCATCGGGTTCGGTTACGATTAATGATTAATCGACGAGTTACAAAATCGCACCTCTGCTGCCCCCCTAGCACGTCCATCAAAACACGATATGATAAAGCGGTATAACGCGGTGAACTGTCAAAATACAATAGGGTTTCGTCGTATTTTGGCAGTTCACCGCGATAAATTGCTTTATCATATCGTGTTTTGGTGGACGTGCTACGGGGGCTAGAAATGATTTTGGCCATCTTGGATTATTGGACGATAGTTCGTGCAAAATGACGTAGCCGCTAATCAGACAACAGTATATATATTACAGTCAAAACTCATAACCAGTCAAAACCACTTTTGACTGCAAAAATCAGGCAACAGTGGTTTTGACCGATGCCTTCAGTTAAAAACAGTTTTGACTGCAAAAACCAGTCATAAGTGGTGTTGCCTGATTTAAGATTTGGGTGGTATGGGTTTCCTTAGAATAGTATGACGCTGCGCTCGCTTCTCTCGCTTCACTACGCATGGTCATGTTCTGAACCTAACCTAACCTACAGTAGGCAATTTGTTACCTATTTTCTTTTGTGATGGCGGGCCCCCCTATTTTGGGAGCCTGCGCCCCCCCCCCCCCGTTCCCCTGCTCCTTAGTCGTTTATACAAAAAGATGCTCTCTCTGTATTTCTAATCGTTAACATAGTAATTTAGGCGCACGTTTAAAATTTTAATATCCAAAATCGATTATTCATAACCAACTTTTTGTAAGCTCGAACCACTTTTGACCGATATAATTTGGTCACAAACACTATTACCCAATATTTTGCAGTTCAAAGTAGTTTTGCCCAACCTCCTTAGTTAAAACCACTTTCGACTGCGAAAATCAGTCAAAATTGTTATTAACTAAGGGTACCTATCGGTCAAAACAACTTTTGCCTGATTTTTGCAGTCAAAAGTGGTTTTGACTGGTTATGAGTTTGGACTGTAACATATACAACCCGTGCGGTTAAAGAATGGGATTAGAAATGGCGGCTCATTGAGCCGGTATACCGTCAGCTACCCACGAGTGTGAGTATAGACGGGAATAGTGTGCGAGCAAGAAGTGAATACATGCGCCGCCATTTCTAATCCCATTCTTTAACCGCACGAGTTGTACGCGATATCTTTTTAGCCTACAAAACGTCCGAGGTTTCGGCACGATTCGGGACGATAGGCGCATGTGGAGCCAAAGTGAGGATAACGGACATTATAGTTTATGGCGCTGGTCTGGTCTGTGGTATTTCCTGTATGCATTCTTGTTTGTTTATGGTACTTTTTTTGTCTTTTCTCTGGCTGGTGGTGTGGCGTCTCGCTTCGTTTACCAAATATTTTGTTTTTATTTATCTAAAATCTAATTCGACTTTGCGCTACTTCAAAGAAAATTTAAAGGTAAATAATTGTCACTTTTATACAACATTTATCTGTTTATTTTTTTTTTTCAAATATTCATTATATGTGATGCTCCGTAGTATTTGCGATCAGATATTTTACGGCAAAGACTTCCAAAACATGTTTTTTTAAATGAAATTAGTGCACTATATAAAAAAAGAATAAACTATGTCTCAATGGCGTTAATATTGATATTTCGTTAAAATTGCAGAAACTGCATTTTTACAAATATGGCGGCATAGAACTCGAACTCCTTTTAAAATGTGCATGCCTTGCATTTTTGTGAATGTAATGCAATGCAGACAGGGGCTGCGAATATTTTATGCATTTTCCATATATTCGTATTATACTAGATGTCTGAGGGGGGAAGAGGAAGAGCTCGTGCAAGAGCTGGCAGAGGAGCGGATAGAGGCGGTCCAGCACCGCGAAGACCTGGCGAGCAGGGTCAGGCGCCACAGCAAGCTGGCCAACCTGGTCCTCGTCCTCAACCTCCGTCCGCTTGGGGGCCGCCGACGGTAGCACCTCCTGTGCGAGCTGGCGTTCCTGCGCCTACAGTTCAATCAGGCCGAGCATCCCATCGGACTAATCCCACAACCCGTGACCATCCCGGGGACATTGATATTCAGAAGCGGATGCAGGGCTTGGACATAAGTATGTTTTTTTTATATCTCAAAACAACTTTTTGGATGTAATACAGTAATCATTGAAAATGTTTAACCAATCTTCAATTATACCATACTGATTCTCAGTTACAGCAGCCAAACGATATTGGAAATAGTTCCAATAGTGTCAACCATAGATCACTCACCTTATTTTTCGACCCTAATAACTTAACAACTAACCTTCAACCTTCTTCATTTCGACTATGAATTTAAAATAAAGGGGCTTAGAGTTGTATTGCAATAGATTATGTATATTTTTGCATTTATAGTTGAAACCAGAATTAAACGATATTGAAGGGACCATTAACTTCGGATGTTATATCTGATAGTTGTTATAAGCAATATTCGTCCAAATCATTGATGTGTGAGACTCCACATTCCTTTGCAATTTTACTATTTGACTCGCCATTTTGTAATCTCCATATTGTGATTTTTCTTCAATATTAAACACTTTCCTCTTTTTTTTTGCGACATGGTAACACGTAAAGACGATCTAAACCAAAACTTATAAAATCAACCTGTCATTCACACAACTAAAGCACTAAATAAGTTGTGAAACATGCAAGGTCAAATAATGATTTGTTCCATGTTCATCCCAAGTTTTCGCCCCAAATTCTATAAATTTCCTTATTCACCTCACAAACAAAATGTTTCCTGTTTTGCCCAACATTATAAAAAGTAAGACTAAAAGTACAGTTCGTAAAAAAACGCACCTTATTCTTAGAAGGTGCTTTTGTCCTATTTCATGGAATTATCAAAAACGAAAACTGTCTTATTTGATTTTCTTACCTAAAGACGATCTATTAACACTTTTCTTGCTGGTAAAGGTGAAAGTTGTAGTATGTTTCACACAAGAGCAAATTTGTTTATGTCTCGTGCCTATAGTTGTAAATAAACCGTTTTAAACCAAAATCCGCGGTATTAAACCCGTTTTAAATTTGTTTAAAACGGTTTAAAACCACGACCACGTGGTCACTACATTAACAAAATAATACTTTAAAAATCAAGATAAAGAGGTTAATTAAAATCATTTACCATTTTTATTAAATAAAATTAAATCACATATCACACTTTACTACATTTTAAGGATTAGGCACACTGAAAACTAACTTGATATTGTATTTATATTAATACTATACATTTTAATTTTTGTTTTTTGGTCTCGGCCATTGCACATTTAGAATATATTTTGTCGTAATAAATAGCTTTGGAAATTATTTCACCTCAAGCCGGGTTCGCAGCGCCAATTTTCTAACAAAACATGTTAGCATTGCCAGTCCGCTGCACTTGTACCTATTTAAAGTGTTTTTGTTTCAAAAATTGCCCTTTGAGGCTTATCTATTTTGAATTAACTTCATCTTTTGAATTCCCATAATTATTACTATTTCCGACGGGGCATCTAGCTTTTTATGTTTAGTTTTTTAGATCTCCGAAGATTATGAAAGTGAAGAATCAGATAACAATACGGAATTTATGGAGGAATGTGATCCTCTTTTGTTACCATAATATCTAGAAAAGCTTATTCCTTAAATTTGAGTTGATTATTAGTTTAGTTGATTAAAACAATTTAAATTGATACCAAAAACTACCAAAACAGATCTAAAAAAGTATAAATAATGTTATTAATGGTGTTAGTTAATTTTATGTAAAGTATACATGTAATAAAAGGTTATTATGAAACAACTTTTAATAGTTAAAGCTTTGTGTTGTAATTTCTTGATGGAACTCCATGGTATCGGTTTCGATACATCATCGTCAGGCCTGACGATGATATATCGAAACCGGTCGCAATAACTTAAATATAATAAAGATTCAAGTGGAACTTGTGAAGTTAGTGTTTTAATAACAAAAAAACCTTTTGGTTTTTAATTTTTTTGACCTGGTTATATCTTAAATAAAGAAATAGGTGTCGTCTGTGAGAAGTCTCAGTGAATTCTAATAGAATAACCTTTTAAACCAATATTAAACCGCCAAATGTGGTTTAAAACGTTTTAAACAAAAAAAACGGTTTAAAACCAAATGGTTTTAAACGTTTAAAAATATTTTTGTATCTCTACTCGTGCCTTTAAATCACTCACTGTGCTCAGCAGGGTTGATAAAAATCATGATTTTTTTGTTTTTGACAGATTTTTTTGATTTTTTTCAAATAAATTAAAAAAAATCATGATTATTTTGATTTTTTGATTTATTTAGAAACTTCAGGGAAAAGTCATGATTTTTTATTTATTCATTTTTTTAATGTCATTTGGTAAGTTTTTATTAATTTCTGGCAAATTTAATAGAAATCAGTCCTAAAAAAAATGTAAACTAACAACACACCCACCCACGTCACGTGAATCAAGTACTTAAATAGAAAACACAGGGAATTCCCCAAATCGTGCGTGTTTTAAGATAAAAATCGTTTCGTGTTGATTTTGAATTCGAGTTATGATGTATAAAATAAATATCATTACAGTTTTTTAAAAATCTACTTAATACTAAAAAAATCATTTTTGATTTAAATCATTGATTATTTTAAATAAATCACTTGATTTAAATCAGTGATTTAAATCATGATATAAATCATTTGATTTAAATCAATCAACCCTGGTGCACAGTAGTATGTATTATCAAAAACGAAAATTGTCTTATTTGATTTTCTTACCTAAAGATGAGCTATTAACTCTTTTCTTGCTGGTAGAGGTGAAAGTTGTATGTTTCACACGAGACAGCAAATTTTTTTTATGTCTCGTGTCTTTAAAACACTCACTGTGCTCAGTAGTATGTATTTAGAATCACTTGTTGTGCTTGTGATTCAATTCTAGACTTCTTTGCTTGTTTGTGATTCAAAAGTCTGTACTCGCAGCAAAAAACAACTTTGCTCACTTGTTTAACAAACAACTACCTATTAAGAACATTATGCAAAACCATATTTATATTTGATATATGTTATAACTATGCGAGTGAGTGGGGATAACACTCATTAGTTCATTACACAAGGAACAAATTTTTATAAGCGTCATAGATAATTCCAAATCACACCAAAACACAGATCACTTTCTATAATTAGAAAGATTAAAAACTACCTAAACATATCTATACTTTCATGTAATATTAAGTAATATATTGTTATTAAAACAATTAATGAAATAAAAGACAATCAAAATCATTGTTCAATTAAATTAATTTGTACACTTAGAAACTACAGTCAACAATTTCAATCAAAAATTTCATTTCAACCATTTGCACCAATATTCTTAAAACTCCTTATTATTGAACATGGTCTTAGGTCTTAGTCTTATGGTCGATTTCACCAACCATTACTTAGCTTAGGTAGCCCCTAAGACGCATGCTGTCACTTTTTGTTTTTAATGAAAAGAATGTGACAGCATGCCACCTAAGAGTCCCCTAAGCTAAGAAGAGGTTGGTGAAAATGGCCATTAGTCTCTTAAATCGAGATTTAGCAAAATTGCTGCAAGAGATCAGCAATTTTCCTAAATCTCGATTTAAATAAAACTAGATCATACAAAAATGTCAAAATGTTAAATGTATATTATTGAAAATTTGATATTCATCATCATGCAGGATGGGTTAAATCTAGTTTTAGTTAAATCGAGATTTAGCAAAATTGCTGCAAGTGGACCTTTGTCTACTAAACCATATTCAAGCAAAAATCAAATTCAAATTGCAACAACTGATTGGTGTGAAATTCACCAATTTAACCATGAAATAAATGATTGCAGACCGGCAAGCCTTTGTTCCCAGGGTCGCATTTTTCATCTGCTCTTGAAAGTGCGGAGCATAAGAAAGGAACACTGACGATTAATAATGATCTTATTTTATCTTCAATTCCAATATAGGTAATTATTATTAAATATAAATAATGTATTTCGCATTGACATTTTTTTTGCTAGCTGTTCTTAAAAGTGTTAACTAAAACAAGTGAGATGAAACAGGAATAAAATCTGGGGCAAAACAGAACTCATATAATATACCTACTAAGGAGAAAAATATTTTTTGGAGCGAAACGGGAATAAAATATGGGGTCTACACGGAATTTTGTTGTGGGGCTAATGTGGAACAAATCCAAATGAGTGGGAGAAAGTGCGTACCTAATAATAAGTCAAAATATTCCTTTATAGATTAGTAATAAGTTTGTAAATTATTTTTATTGTTTTGCTAGAACAACTAAACGGTTAGTTGTTATATCCGATGAATATCTATAAGTTACGTCGTTTTAAGCAATATGTTGCTGTATGCAATGTTGTTATATGCGCTATGTTTACTTAATTGTTTACATAGGGATTCAGCGGGACCTTGCCATTCGGTTGTCTTAACTGATAGGTTGTTATAAATGTTGTTGTTATATTCGGTTTCAACTGTATTATTAATAAAAATAAATAATGCTTACAGTTACTAATATGACATGGTTTAATGGTTTAAAAATGCTAACTTTACTTTTTATACACTGTGGAAGGTCAAATGTATAGATTTTGTACAGGTGAAATAGGGTCAGGGGCAAGTACAGAGCCCTGTGGAACGCCACTGTGTATCTCTCGTTCGTTCAACAGTGTCTCTCCAACTCTCACTTGGAAAGTTCTGTGTTTTAGGAAAGCTTCTTTTTTGGGATAAATCTTATATTGCGGGAATGTGTAGGTGGTACAGCGGGCCAGATATATAGGTTTATAAAACAATCAGTCAAGGAACAAAATTGTGAATCATGACCAACTTCTCAATCATTGGGCTGAGTAACGATCCGGAGAGCCCCTATGAGGCTGACATGGTTACCATGAGTAACTAAAGCCTCTTAAAATAATAGATTAAAAAAAAAAAGGAAAGCTTCAATCCACGTCAACAGTTTTCCTCGAATTCCTACTAACTCCAACTTTTGCAGAAGTGGCATTGTTGGCACTTTATCGAAGGCTTTTTCATAGTCAAGATAAATGACATTAACAGGTTTTCTCTCATTATAGCTTTTTGTCCATGAGGATAAGCAGGAAAGTAGATTTGAAACTGTGGAGCGATGTGGACAGAAACCATGTTGCTGTTCTGGAATTATCTGGTGGTTGGTGAAGATGTTCCTCATATGTTTCACTATTATTTTCCCCTTCACTTGGCAAACAACACTAATTGGAAGCCTAGAACTATAGACTAAGATAGTTCTAGGCTTCCAATTTGCTTCCTTTTTTGAATATGGGTGTCACAGTGTCTTCCATTGTTGGGGAAGAATCCCAGTTTCAAACGAAGTTTCCATAATTGTTAAGAGGAGGTCATTAAGGTCACATTTTTGTAAGATTACTTCAGAAATGTTTTCTGGTCCAGGTGAGGAGTACGTTTACATTTGTGCAATGGCTTGCTGGATGTTTGATTTTTATTTTATATCTTCAATAGTGTCTTCACTCGGGAGTAATAGATCAAATAAGGGTAATTGGCTCTGTGGTTCTTTTTGATCATCAGCACAGCTCATATACGTACCCACCGAGGGGCACGAGCGCACGAGCCTCCCCTAACATGTTAGGGTGATTAGGCCTTACAGGCTTATTACACTTATCCTAGTTAGGATCCGATTTAAGAATACATTGCTTATTTTGATCGCATCACTTGCTAAAAATGAGCTCAAAGAAAGCAATGTAAGCTTAAATAGAATCCTAACTAGGATAGTGTAATAAGCCCATTAGTCAAACCACACTGACCCTGTGTAGATTGGTTGAGTTCACATACACTTTTAAATTACTTCGCAGGTGTATGCAGGTTTCCTCATGATGATTTCCTTCACCGTAGGAGCGTCAGATAAATGTATGTATGAAATTCGTGAAAAGAAAAACACATTGGTACATGGCAGGATTGATCGTGAGTCTCCCGATTCTACTCGGGGCACAGTCCAGTGCCGAGACCACAGCGCCACTGACGCTCTGAAAGCTAGCAAATTGATCCACAAATGCTTCAGCAATTTCATTGTCATTTGTCACAATTTCTCCATTTATTGTGTAAAATTGTTGGTAAAACTTTAGATGTTATTTGTTGCCTGATATAAGAGGTCATCTAGTCCAGTATTTATTCCATAGTACCAGTTTTTGTATTTTGATTTCTTTAGTGTTATTTGATATCCAGGGTTTATTTGTGTTGTTGTAGTTAATTCTAGTCTTGCTTCTTCAAGTGTATTGAGTAGAAACCTAAACTGGCTTTGTACACAACTTAAGTCTTCCGTGTTTTCATTAAGAGTTATTCATACAAGGTACATTTGGTGCAACTACATTCAGAAACACACGTATGTTTTGACGCACAATGGCCCAATCATGGGGCTAAGTGCGAAAGAGCCCAGTCAAACTACTTTCAGAGATCTTTTGCTTTGTGGAGGGACATAAGGCACATATTTTCCTTTTTTTGTACAAGTTACATAGGCTGCATTATTTTAGTTTCAATAAATAGAATTCTAATTAACTATATTCTACCACTGTTCAAAATTTATGTAATAACAACCCCCAAAGCAGTTTGATTCGGTCAGTATTTCTTCAGTAATATAAAATAAAAAAGCATTGTAGAGGATATAATACATTTTTCCATGTGTGTATGTCCAGACCTTACATGAACTACATTCCCTGAAACTGATCTGGTTGGTGACCATTTGGTTTTTGACTTTTCACAAAGAATGTTATAACCATTGTATCATAAATTTGCTGCATTGCTGAATAGTCAAATATTGAGTCTTAAAAAGATTATAGAGGAGATGTATTACTACTTCTGATCTGATCATCTTAACTGGGAAGTAATTGCTGGGTAAAAGTAAAAACTTCTTCATCATCCTTTCGATAAGCTGAATCAATTTCAATGTAACCTTCTCTCTTACTCTCTGGTGAACTTTTGTCTTGTAACAATAACTGATGAATATTTTGTGTAACCCTCCCCAATATGTGTATCAATTGAAAGAGCTTGGCTTGTAAAATACAGTACACTATGAAAAACATAGTATATTACATATTTCACCTATTTACTTATTAAAAATTATATATTATTTTATAATACAGTATCCATAGGAGATAAATAGCAAACATGTTTTGATTACCAAAATTTGTTATAGGTTCAGACTCAGCCAAACCTGGAGCTAGTGGTGAACCTGGTTCGGTGTCCGGGCGAGGCTCTCGACGTGGAGGAGGCAGGGTCCTCCCAGAACAAATGACAATACTAAGAACGCGACCAACTCATGTTGAAAGCAAGAAAGGTAATATTCATTATCTTCGTTCATTGTTTCAGTAAATAGATGCGCACTGATGGACTTAGGCGTTCTTCAAGGATCTCCAAAACAAATCGGTCATACGCTTCTTGAATTCAATGGTTTTCCACGACCTCCATCAGATCGTCAATCGATCTTGTGGAGGCCTACCAACACTGCACCTCCCGATACGCAGCCACCACTTGAGGACCTTTCCGCCCCAACGGCAGTCTGGCTTTGCAAACAACGTGTCTTACCTACTGCCACATGGTTTACAGTTCTTAGGGCTGTATCAGTGACTTAAGATGCTGCAGTAGATACACAACAGAGCTAGATTCGGCGATTGCTCTCTTTTTGGAAGTTGGACTTACTCAGCTGAACTATTTGCCCTAGCTAAACATACTCATCAACATATTCAGTGTAGAGCCTCCAAACATCAATTCAGGGGAACTCTGCATAATTTTTGTCTTGCCCATATTCATTTAAGACCCAGTTAGGAAACTGCTCTCGAGTACAAGGCATTAATGAATACTGAATATCCAGGGATAGCATGACTCAAGATCCTTATGAGTATGTAGTTTTTCATCTAAGCCCTGTCACCCCTTTTGAAGAACAGTGCCATCTCGTTCCTGTTCCATATGTTAGAGTGTTTTATCCTCTATCATATGTGATTTTATTAGAACACATTTGACAGTTCATCAAAGGTGATCAGCCTCAATAATCCATTAATGGCGGTTATACAATATATATTTTTCTAATGAAACTGTCACACTTGTTTCGTTTGCATTGTATAATACAATTGATAAATGTCACAATCAAAACGAAGACTTCGAAAATTTACTTTTACTAATAATGACATTTTTGGAAATTCAAAATTATATTGTTATTATTAAACTTATTTCTCAGTATAGATAGCAATACAATGATGTCGATGACAGGTTAAAATTCTCTTGCTTTAGTTGAAATAATAGTTTTTTGTTTATCTCCACAGATGTAATATTTTAATCATATTATGCAATAACAGAACATAAAGACGATACAAATAGTTCTCTTCTATAGGTAAACTCCTATTATTACTGTGTATAAGAATATGAACTAGTTTTATTAAGTAAATTTTATTTTATTGCGACTAACGAAAGGTATAAAATTTTAACTACTAAAAACCTCAATTTGCGCGTTTTTTTGTAATAGGCCTCGATAACTATCGACTGTTTGATCGCAATCAATGTAGGACACTGACTAAACTATAGCACAATTTTTGTCGCTAGAGCGCACAGGCGCATGGCAGATATGAAACGTAAATTCGATTTTACATATTTTTAAATTCGCATTTGCGAAAAATGGATTAAAATATACACATAGGTAGATTCTCGACTGCGAAAATATTAGTTTCACTTATCAATTATTTAATTACCTACTATAAAAAAGGCAAGCAATAAATTATAATAAAATGCCAATTCCACGTGTGAGCTACTGTTATGAGATCTTGATAACGATCTAAAGTCGGGCCATTGTTGGTTACATTTGACAGCTGTAAGTGAGGTTCCTTACTTGCTTATCAATGATATGAGTCGATATGGTTTCCATACGATTATGAACCGTTTGCAGTTCTTGTGCATGAATAACATCAATCAAAAAATATGTATTTCAATTAATGAAGCGGTTTTCAGATTTTTTAATTTAGTTTTTTTTTTTACTTTCCCGAAGCATGTTTAGGCAAAAACCATCGGAGCTCTAATTTACAGATTCTGTTAAATATGAACTATCAAAATATTTGTTTTATGTCACATACGAGGAGAGGTCCAAAAAGTCAAAGTGTCTGAGTCGGCTGAAAAGTTGATGGCTACTGTTTTTTGATATTGTGAGGGGATATTACTGAAAAGGGAAGGACCATAACCGAAGAATACTACGCAACGATACTAGAAAAATTTAAAGAGGCCATCAAAGAAACACGTTGAGGAATATTGACGAAGGGTGTGTTGCTCTTGCAAGACAGCGCGCTGGTTCACAAGAGCAGAGTTGCAATGGCTGCTCTGCACACGGCATGATTTCGAAACACTAGTCCGCCCACCCTACAGTCCAGATCTGGCCCCAAGTGATTTTTATTCGGTCCCCAACTTAAAAAAAGACTGGAAGGAATTTTTCCGTCGATAATGAGGTAAATGATGGCAATTTTGGCTCATTTTGACGCAAAAGATAAAAAATATTTTTACGATGGCTTAGAAAAATTAATTCATAGATCTAATAAATGTAGTCAGCTTAAAATAAGCTTTCATTTTATTTAAGATCCTTTCATTCCACGAACTTTTGGACCTCCCCTCGTAATATCCCTCAGTTCAATAATAATAAAATATATTTTCGTTATATGGCTCCTAAGTAAAGAACGAAATTCTAAGTCTAACCAAGTTTCCTAACGAAAAGGCGTCGAAACAAGTTAGTATTGTATGCAGTTCTCCATCGTTTGAACGTAATTTTTATGCCAAAATGTTTTTTGACGTTTGTTTAAACTGTTTTGTATTATTTATTTGTATGTTTATAAATCGAAACTGTATTTTTTTATCAATAAAATAAAGCTATTATAGATTTTGCCACGCCGGCAATGCCAGTTTGTTTAGTACCACGCGATGAGATTCTTTATAGGCCTGTTAAGTGAAAGTGCGCATCGCACCGATCAGTGATTATATCGTCAAACTTTTAAATTGGATGATGAATACGCACACCACACAGCCGTGTGTACTTAACCCGTTAAGCGCTATAAAAATTATGTATTATAAATTATAGGTAATAAGCTTTATTATCTCAATTTTTGGTATTTACCTACATTTTTTGTTAGTTAAAACCCATTCTAATGTTAGTAGATATTAAATGTGTATATTTTATGTTTCTAATGGATCCCTTTTGGGTAAAAGCCTCCCCCATCTTTTCCAATTCTCACTTTTTGCTCCATGTTTCCGCCAGTTCTGGCCAGCATCCTCTGCTATGTCATCTGCCCACCTTTTCTTTACTCTTCCAACCTTTCTTTTTCCACATGGGCCAGACCACTTTGTTCAATGTGCAGTCCACTTTTTGTCAGTGTATCTGGTGATATGACCTGCCCATAACCACTTCAGCCTTGAAAATTATGTATATGGCTATTTATGTTTTTGAGCTAGTTAAACGAACATTTTGGCATTGTTAATTCACCATTGTTACACCAATGAAATAGCCGCTGATTAACTCGAGTCCTACGGCATATCCAAGTGGGCGGCCTATTCAGCTTGGGTTATCGATCTCATGGTTTTCAAATGATAATGTTCGTCACATTCCGTCATTATCACGTATATCGAAAATCAACTTTCTTCTACATATAGGTTGCCTGGTAGAGACTACCGCTAAGGCAATAAGGCCGTCTTTTGTTTTTTTTCTATTTCTACCAAATTAAAAGAAAACTTTTCTTGTTAATAATAAAGTATTTATTCATTTCAAAGTAACAGCTGGGTAACTCTCCTTCCTGAGTGTATATGTTACATGTACAGATTTGATTTGATTGGCTTTAATACATTATTTCTTGAGCCAAATAATAATGTTACTAACATTGTCTGACAGTTAGAGGTAACATAGCCAGTATCTTATTTTTGAGGAGTCCTGCGTCCTGCCCGCTTAGCATGATTATTTACTAAACCTGAGGCCTTAGACAAATGCTACACGCTAACTTTTCCGCAGTCGTTCCGCAGAAAAAATGTATGGAAATGACATTAGCTTACGACAATCTCACGCTATTTTTTCCGCCGCTAATGTGATCTCTATACATTTTTTCTGAGGAACGACTGCGGAAAAGTTAGCGTGTGGCATTTGTCTAGTTCCAGTGTCTCGTGTTAAATAAGTCATGGGGCTGAGATGTGAAAAAGCATAAATTGCAAATCATCATCATCATCACAGCCCATATACGTCCCCACCGAGGGGCTCGAGCCTACCCTATGTTAGGGTGATTGGGCCTTAGTCAACCACGCTGGCCCAGTACGGATTGGTCGACTTCACATACATCATTGAATTTCTTCGCAGATGTATGCAGGTTGCCTCACGATGTTTTCCTTCACCGTAGGAGCGTCAGACAAATGTACATATGAAATTCGAAACGAAAAACACATTGGTACATGGCGGGTCTCGAACCCCGACCCCCCGATTGGAAGGCAAGTGCCGAGTCCACTGCGCCACCGACGCTCTCGACGCTAAATTGCAAATGCATTAAGGAATTCGTAATGATCATTTATGTTATTTGCTTTGCGTAAATAATTCGTCTATTCATATTTTAAAATTAATTTCTAAATAGCAAACATTGTTGTAGCACAAAAAATGGGTTTTAATTTTACTATGGAATGTTATATTATGTGCCTTACAAATTGAGTATTCAGTACCATCTTCACAGGCACTCAGAACATTTGTTATTTTTATACTATAAGAGAATTGAAATATTTATTTTGTGTATGATAGGTACATCGGGTACACCACTAGATTTGTTAGCAAACTACTTCACTGTACAAACAACACCACAGTGGAGTCTGTATCAGTACCATGTTGATGTGAGTCCTGAAGAGGACAGCACTGGAGTGCGCAAGGCACTAATGCGCGTGCACAGCAAGACTCTGGGAGGGTGAGTGCTACATACCTAATATATATATTTTTAATGTGTAGAACAAGTATTTTTTTTAGTTTCCTATTTATTATCATTTATTTGTTCATTTCAATGCTCTATTTTAATTTAGATTAAATTGATAATAATTATGTTGTAAACCCATGAATTAGGTGGGTCTGCAATTGGACGCGGGTCTTTTGATCATGTTAAAAATGATAATAAATTACACTTAGCGTTACTATCCACGGAGGCGTAGCTTCATAGACGCCGTTTAATCGCACTATGCCAAATTCGTAAAATGGCAACCGAGTCGTAAATTGAGAAATTTGTAAAATGGCATATTCGTAAAAGAACTAATTCGCAGAATGGCATATTCGTAAAAGGACAAATTCGCAAAAAGACTAATTCGCAAAAGGACAGATTCTCGATATGGCAGATTTTTATCGACGCATGCGGTATCGTGAACAAGTATACGTATGATATTATTGTGAATAAAATGCATAATATCAAATCTCTCGTATGCTATCGCTGAAACTAACAGCGATCTCAAGTTGATTGACAACTGGAGCAAATCATTTGGACTTATCATAATTCCCACAAAATCTCAAACAATTATTCTTGGCAGTCCGTATTTTGTTCCAAGGACTGATTATAGTTTGTTGCCAGCGGTAGTATTTGGCGGTACTATTGTTCCTTTTAGCGAATGTGTTAAAAATTTAGGTTTAATTTTTTAACTGTGCTTTTCATGGCCACTGCAAGTTGAATCTGTTCGCAAGAGGCTCTTTGCTGCTTATGGTTCACTCAGCAGGTTTTGCAACTTTGTCCCGATTAGTACTAAAATAGAATTAGCACAGTCACTTCTACTTTCACTGCTTGATTATGCTGATTGTGCCTGTGTTGTTGATTATCTGAAGAGCTTCTCGACAAGTTAGAGCGGTTGCAAAATGTGGCCATTAGATTTATTTTTAATTTACGAAAATTTGCCCATGTTTCTTACTATCGCTCTCAACTCAAATGGCTCCGGATCCGACAGCATAGAGACTTACATGTCTTGTCCCTTCTTTACAATATTCTGTTTCACCCAATGTCTCCACCTTAAGTCTCATTTTTCTTTTCGATCTACTTCGTTGAGCCGTACTTTGTGATCTAATTACATTCTATCTCTTGACATCCCGCCTAGCTCAACTCACTTTCTAACATACTCGTTTCCTTCTCAAGCCGTCCGGCTATGGAACTCCCTCCCTGAGAGTATTAAGAGAGCGCGTAGGCTAGATTCTTTTAAATCCCTAATTCGTAGTCACTTCCTATCCACGAATCCTTAACCGTCATACTGTTATTTATGTCCCAGGGGTCGAAACTGGTCAGTAAAATCAGTAAAAGTCAGTTTTTTTGAGCATGGTCAGTAAAAGTCAGTTTTTTGAGATCAACCCATATTGCCCCATAAATTTTTTTGGAACCTTATTAATATTTTACTGATACAATTTTGTCTGTCTGTGTGTACCTGTGCCGTTCCTATATCCGCCTGCCTTCTTCAATCTAGATTTTGCTTAAGTAATATCTCATAATATATTGTGTCAACAAAAACCAAATTTTAGTCATTTCTCATTTTCTTGGCCGGGCCCAGTGATGGTTTGAGGGCAACAAACAACTGATGCTCTATTATGATGTCTTGTGGCAACTTAATATTGTAGCATCATTATTTCAAGGAAAAATAGTCAAATCCTACTATTTTTTCTCGAAATAAACACATATTAATAATAAAAAAACTGTTAATTATTTGTAAACTTTTTAACAATAAAAAGGTGGTGATGGTTGACTATGGGGATGGTGGAGACCAATAATTGTAAAAGTATTTTTTCAATTCCACATGAATCTTTTATTTTAAGAGGATTGTGAAGCTGTAAATTTTCATACAAAAAGCGATAACGCTTTTCTCCCTCTTTAAATAGTTCAATTTTCATATTTTTTTGGAAATGTTGTAGATATAATGAAGATATAGGTTTGTACGTTTCGATTTTGAAAATATGTTGCTCAGAATATAAATTATTAGCATCTAAATATCCATATTTTAGACTTAAAAACTACCTCGAGCATTTTTATCTTTTTTGACTAAATTATACTGAATTACAAAAAAAGCAATACGTACAAATATAGATTAAGGTATATTGAATCTAATGAGATCAAAAGTGTCTAATTTCGTAAAGGTTTAGGGGGGTAAAACAGTTATCGCCCTAAACAATAATTTCAATAAGAAATGTAGGCACTTGCCTCGGACTTTCAACTCTAAGCGGTGTGCAACCAACTGCATTTTTGCAAGTGCATACTCGAGCCATGAATTGGCTCTTCACAGTCCTCTTAAGTTAGTTCAGATGGTCAGTAAAAGTCAGTTTTTTTAAATTTCTGGTCAGTAAAATCAGTATTTTTGAACACTGAACCTGTTTCGACCCCTGGTCCCTTCTATCTGTGTCTATTCTATCACACATGCAATATTTATTCCTACCTTTGCACCCTTCCCCTTTATTGTCCTTTTTTCCATTTCCCTGTCTTAAGGTTGCCTGGAAGAGATTGCTTTTTAGCAATAAGGCCGTCTATTTGTACATATCTGTTTTTCTTCACATCTGTATCACTTTGTAATGCAATATTTGTACAATAAAGAGATAATTATTATTATAGATTATTACCCCTATGTGTTTGATGCTGAAGGCTCTTTGTAGTGTCTCTCATTCACTCGATGAGGCGACTAGAGAATTACGACAGGGGACGCATAAATTAATTATTATCTATTATCTCTGCGTCTGTTGGAGGGAGGGATGGCAGTCTTATGGAAACATTAAAACCTTAGTCTTTGTCTTATTCAGTGTGAGGAGGTTATTTCTCAACCAGTCATAAACACTTCCCAGACCATCAAGGGCATTTTGAAGCACTTTGCTCCATGTCTTCCTGTCGAACAAAATGACACTGTCATCGGAATAGTTGATAATTTCAGCATTATACAAGTTCAACGTCGAGAGCTCATTTATATAGATTATGCTGCCCTGCGGGACTCCATAACAGATTGAATTAGTTTCACTGATAATATCGCCAACCCTGGTTCTCTGCTGTCTTCCGCGAAGGTAACCGCGAAACCATTCGAGACATGTACCCTTTACCCCAATGAGTTCCAATTTTCGCAAGAGAATAGGGATTGAAACTGTGTCAAAAGCCTTCAACAAGTTCAAGAAAAAACTTGTACTCTTAAAGCCCTTGTCAATATGCGACGCCACAGTTTCAGTAAGATGGGACACAGCCTGTTCTGTAGATCGACGCTGGCGAAACCCGTCTTGGTTTGGAAATAAGATATTATTGTCCTCAAGGAATTTTATAAGACGATTATTTACAAATTTTTCGAGCAACTTCGAGAGAACACATAAATGCGAAATAGGCCTATAAATTATTTGGATCATCTGAACTTCCTCCCTTGTGAATGGGGGCCACGACGACAGCCATTTTCCAGATTCCAGTTGAAAGACTAAGATTAAACACGTGAGTGAGGGAAATGTTAAATGTTACAAGGAATTTAGACTTTTTTTAGAGATATAGTTGCACTTTCGATGAAAAGAATCATTGAAGTATTTTGCGTAGAGCTTGATAATTTTATAAATGTTTTTGTGTATAGACCTCTGTCCAGGCGCTACCAAGAATTTGAAGCTACTATGGAGGTTGTCTTGTAATTAGGCTGCAGGAAAAATAAGAAAGTAGATATGTGAAGATTTTAACATAAAATCCTTAGATTAAAAGCTTTTCTTGTCAAACAGCGAGTCTGGCTGGGCTCGACGCTAGCGTGGCGTTCTTGACACAAAAGTCGTTGCACAAAACACCTGCGACGCCGCCGGTGCGTAGCGTGGCGTGTTTTGTATTTCATATTAAGTTAGCACGCCTAGAACACGCCACGCTAGCGTCGAGCCCAGCCACGCTCGCTGTTTGACTAAGCCTTTAATAGCACATCTCTATTATCACCGCGTCACATATCCCGCACTAGCTGTCAAAGTTTGACATACGCTAAAAATTGTTGGATTGAATAGTGACATTGTATTTATTAATACATAATCTTAGATTTATCGTCTCTTTCCAATAAGTTTAAACCAATCAACAAGAATAACAACCACATCAGTTATTTGCTTAAATAATATTTTAAGAAACTACATATTAAATATAAATAATGTTTCATAAATATTATTGAATTGATTTTTTTTACACCTAATTATTCTTAATATTAAATCTAAATAATGTTTAATAGGTGTCCTCAAATGGTTAAAACTGTACTTATTGTTACAGATATATTTTTGATGGACAAATTCTGTATACTGTGAAGAGACTACACCCTGACCCCATTGAGTTGTACTCTGAACGCAAGACAGATGGTGAAAAGATGCGTTTGATTGTTAAAGTAAGTGTGCTCATCCCAGTGATCCCAGCGACTAAACAGTCGAGCCACCCAGTAAACTAAAATTTTTTTGATGACGGCACAACGTCAACTACTGACAGATATGCATATAATCTCAGTGAACATAAACAAAGCGCGCAATGTGGCGTCAATTAAAATTTTGTCACACGATGTGTGGGTTGTTTATTACCTATAAGAAACTATATTGTAATTAACTAATATTATTTTTCAGCTGGTACATGCCGTTAGTCCGGGTGATTACCACTACATTCAAATATTCAACTTAATAATACGCAAATGCTTCAGTCTACTGAAGCTGCAATTGGTTGGACGCGATTACTTCGACCCACAAGCAAAGGTATGTATATATATTGTAAATAAAAAGTTAGGTATAATTTTGTTTGTGACATAGTATTAATCTGTTTTTATTTCCATTCAGATTGACATTCCGGACTATAAGCTCCAAATTTGGCCTGGCTATAAAACAACCATTAATCAATATGAAGATAGGCTCTTGATGGTCACTGAAATCGCCCACAAGGTATTGTTTTATTAAGCATTTCTTCCGATTTAAAAACAAATTATAGCACATGTGAGTTTAAAAGTTAATTTCGTTAGCTTTTAAATTGTGAGTTGGTCCCTTAGTAGAGGTTGTTCAGTTTGATCTTAATATCATCACCACTTTTTCTAACTACTATTAGTATAAGTGATAAATAATTCCTACAGGTACTACGTATGGATACCGTGCTGCAAATGATCAACGAGTATGCTGCTACAAAAGGTGCAAACTACAGAAAAATATTCCTTGAGGATGTCGTCGGTTAGTAAAACTCTTAGTTACGTCCAATAAAACACTTATTATGTAGCTAAATAGCCACTACAATAGAGACAACAATGAATGGAATGTATGTGACAGTGTATTTTTATTTTGTTATTACTTTTAAATTGACTAATGAATGTGCAACATTTATGTATGACGTTAATACTCGTATAAATTACAGGTAAAATTGTCATGACTGATTACAACAAAAGGACATACAGAGTTGATGATGTATCGTGGCAAGATTCTCCTCGTTCCACATTTAAAATGAAGGAGGAGACCATTTCCTACATAGACTATTATAAAAAGGTAACAATAATAATAATTACACAAGAACAGATATGACTGCATTGTTGGTCAAAGAATAAATGTCGAAGTAACATTCCACCACATTATGGGCCATACTAATAACCATTTTATAAGCCTTGTATAGTTAAGCAGTGTTTTGTCTCTTGTTCGAATTTGAAATGTCATTCGAGTGAACGTGACAAAAAACACTGTTTAACTAAATCAGACTTATACCATAAGAATAAACAAGTATAGAAGCGAATCTCCTTTGTGGGTGCACCAAATGCCGCTATTTGCATACCTACAGCGCCCTTCCTCCTGTAACGCCCCGCAGTAGTCTGCGGGCGCCGCTAGGGTCACCACATGGACGTATGGTGACCACTACAATATTTTTTATATAGGTACCTCCATATTTTACATTAAATGAGAAACTGAGTATACACCGAGTCTTATTGATTTTGTACTTCAAGTGTAGCGAGCGAGCGACTATCTTTAGCAATAGTACCCACATTTTTAGTTTTTTTGATTCCGTAGTTATAAGAACCTGCCTATTTTTGATTAATTGAGCTTAATCCCTACAACTTAGAGAACAAAATCATTAAAATGTTTCGAATTTCGATGTACAAAAATGGTTTGTAATTTAGGTATCGTACCTACGTTTATAGTCCAAGAGCTGAAGTTATGAATGTACTAATGGATAAAACCTAAGCTCACTTTTTACTATCAGACCAACATTTTCACTTGAAAAAAAATCTGTTGTTTCATAATTTTAATCAAGTATTGATTGTATTTAAATTTTATATGGAACAGTAACAAAGGTCGATAAAAATATACCTATATAGCAGTACCAAAGTTTCTCATAATTCAAATTATTCCCGACTTGACAAAAAAAAAATCCCATACTTACAGAGTTTCAAAATTGCACTACAATGACAGCTTTAGAAACTCGATACATTATATTGTATTAGCTTTGACATGTAATGAATATTACGAATAAAACTGTATCTGTATCTAGGGTAGGTATAATAAAAATAATTTTAAAATATTCAATCATTTTTATTTAAAAGGTTTCAATTCATCAGAAATATTTACAAATGTCTGATATTTATAAAAGATGGCGTTTTTGTAGATGATTTGAAGTTTCGGTTATTAAACTTCAGCGCGTAGTAAATACGCATTCTTATAAAAAGCTTAATCAGGTAATCAATAGGAAAATATTCACAAGGTACCTGAAACACAATTTTTTTCATTGTATCTAGCAAGATCGCACCAGCACCATCGGTAAAAATAAATTTTTTGAAGCTATTTACGAATATATTCTCGAGTTTCTCAATATAGTTTACAAAATGTGCCGGAGGAACAGTTAAACTTCCGAAAATTTTTGTCCGATTGAATGCTTTAAAATGAATAAATAGTTGAGAATTTTCTGTATTTTCTCCCTTGTAATCTCTGTATTTATTGAAAGCTGGGCATTCATGTTTAAGCGAGCATTTTTTGAGTAGATACCCACAAACGTAGGAAAGTGCGTTTTGTGTAGGCAAATCTGAGGGCCAATTATGGATCTTTCATCGTATGACATGGTATAAATTTGAGAAAAAGAAGTCATGAAATACTGCATTTCGTATTACTGATCTCCAATGATATCATCACTATGGCATAATTTCAATGATGTCATCATTAAATAATAAACAAATGATTAAAAATCTGACCGGAAATCGTATTTTTCGTCTTGCACTATGATATCATATGATATCATTTGCAAAACCATGAGATCGGTAATAGGCCCTCAGACCTGTAATCGCATGTCGGAACAGCAAGCGGCGAAATCTCCGATGTCATATGGTTTGCAAAAAAAGGTTCTGTGCCGTCGTCTTTGCTCAAAAGAAATATATCCAAGTCATCTTCGCAGTTGCTTAGAGAGGATTGAATAAAACAAGTAGATATACCTTTGTACTTACCTTTCTTTATCTTCGGGCAAATTGTAAAACTTTAAATTTGGGGTTATTATGGCATTATTTTTGCACCCATAAACGCAACAATAAGTCGGCATCGCGGCGACTAGGTAGATAGCGGCGCGCGGGAAGGAGTCACGTACGTGCGGGATGCGGTGCGCGCCTTGACTGGCGATTCCGTTCAACGGAAATCAAACGGTAGGTGAATAACGTGGCCTTGAGCGCTCGACGGCCGGGAGTTTCGCTTCTATACTTGTTTATTCTTATGCTTATACAATGGTTATTAGTAAGGCAGGGTGTCCACATTCTGGAAAGTCAGGGAGAGTCAGGGAAAAGTCAGGGAAGCTCAAAGCAGTCAGGGAAAGTCAGTGAAATCGAGGGGATACCTTGAAAGTCAGGGAAAAATTTGGATTTTACACTGTTTGGTCCCCAAATTTCCCAGTGATTGTCAAATGAGGAATATGTTTACTTCATGATTTTGGTAGAATGATTCTTAATCTTGACTATCGGATTATTTTTGTTCGGGTTCGCACATTATAACATAATTTTGGCAGACAAATCAACAGAGCCACCTTTAACCCTTGAGTTCAAATGTATGAACACAATTTTGATGAAAGTGGTATCGTTAAAGTGCGTATAAACTACGCGCGGCAGCCGCGCGAGCCAATTTTTAGATAATAATTTAGCAGAACGCAGCTGCCGCGCGCGGCATGCAATCCAGCTCGTACAGCCCGCGGCGGATTCATTTTTGTAAACCTACGAGTCGTCCGTTTTACGTCGTGGGCCTACCTATCTACCTATGAGCCAAATCCCCGAAACAAAACAGCGTCCCGACTGCGCGCGAGCGGACGATTCGAGCTCCTTTGATGCGGTCTCAAAAACCGACAAGAAGCAGTTCGCCTCTCGGCACGTTCGACCGCGGCAATGCTCGAGCTGCCGCGCGCGGCGATCCCGGCCACATAGCGCGCGGTCGCCGTGCGAGCCAATGTTCGAGGGTTTGCCGCGCATACTTTATACGCACCTGTGTGTTGTTAATTTTATAGGCTTTATATTGAAAGTTTTTTATTGTATGGTGTTAAGACAACTATTCTGCCGAGTTTCTACCCCTAGAATGAAAAGTCATTTGAAACATAAAGTTACAATAAAAAACATCAGAAAACAATAAAAATCAATGTATTAGTAATTGTGTGTTGCCTGCCGCCTCTAGCTTGAATAACTGCTTGCATATTGGAACCTATTGATCTTACCAATTTTACAATGATGTCTTGGAGGATGTTGTTCCATTCTTCATCTATCGCCATTCTGAGCCCATAAGGTTTTGAAGAAGCTGGAACCCTATCTTAGGCCCTATGTTTTAATTCGTCCTAAAGATATTCGATGGGGTTCCAATGAGGGTTCCGTGCTGGCCAATCCATGATACGAATGCCAACGTGCCCGAGTATTATATTGCGTAACAAATCTCGCTTTATAGGGTCTTGCATTATCATGCACATTAGAAACATCTCATCTTAAATACATCCTGAGTAAGGTACCACATGATCTTCAAGAACATCACGGATATATCGTTCTGTGGCCAGTCCGCGTGAATAAGCATTGGATTCGATATAAACCATCTATTTTTATGCTGTTAGGGAAATGCCGCCCCACACCATTATGGAGACTCCATAATGGAGCCATCATAAGCAACAGTTTCTTCGATACAGCACTGAGCGAAACGTTTTCTAGGGCAACGGTACAGTCTCTGTCTTCGATGATTTCTGTAAAGACACTCTTATCTCGCCAGAAAAAATAACATGCGTCCATTGATCCAGTATCCATTCTATATGCCAAGCAAATTGAAAGCGTGCTCTGCGGTAGGCTATAG
The DNA here is from genome assembly GCA_963935595.1 of Schoenobius gigantellus. Lineage (NCBI taxonomy): Eukaryota > Metazoa > Arthropoda > Insecta > Lepidoptera > Crambidae > Schoenobius > Schoenobius gigantellus. The sequence continues at coordinate 21,566,263 of OZ012541.1, forward strand.
TTAATTTTGAGTCTATTATAGCACTTTGAGGTGTTAAGTTGCGCTCGGCTAACCTTATCCTGACTGTACGCGCGCTTATGGCCACCCCACGTTCGTCACGAAGCTGTTGTTGGACCTGCAATGCGTTCTGAAGCCGATTCCTCGGGACATTCAAATGCATGTGTCGATCATCTGCGGAGGATGTAGCCCGTGGCCTGTCAGTTTCTGCGCGTCGATCGAAGGCTCCAGCCTCTAGGTATCTTCTATACAAGCGCTGCATCGTGAAACGCCGTAACATTTGAGCAACCCGACGATGACTAAGGCTCCAATTGAAGTAATGCGACAGCTTAAGTATAGCTTCCTAGAGCGGATTATCTATCTTTAACAACAAAAACAACCATAATCTGAAGACTAATGACAAAAAGAGCAACTACGCAGAAAAGTCATTATAGTCAAGTGAAACTCCACGACCTTTCCGATCGTGTTCCTATTAAAAGAGGTGTGCGACAAGGTGACACAATCTCCCCTAAGTTGTTCACGGCGTGCTTGGAAGATACATTTAAGCTCCTCGACTGGTCTGATAGGGGTATCAACATAAATGGAGAGGAATTAACTCATCTGTGATTTGCAGATGACATTATCATTTCCGCTAAGACGGCTACAGATCTTCAGCTGTCAGTGGGCCTTCGCATGAATACCTCAAAATCGAAAATCATGGCCAGGGATCTGAACATAGGCCCCATAATGATTGCGGGAAACGTGGTTGAGCAGGTTGACTACTACATATATCTGGGGCAGCTACTTACTTTTAAAAAAGTGGGCAAATACAAAAAATAGAACGCCGATTAAAACTAGGTTGGGGCGCGTTTAGCAAAATGTCCCACATTTTCTGGAGTGAGATGCCTGTATCTCTTAAGCGCTGAGCTTTCGAGCAATGCGTCCTACCGGTGCTCGTGTATGGGGCTGAGACCTGGACCCTGACTAGACAACATATACACGTCCTACAGGTAGCACAAAGAAAAATGGAGCGATCCATGCTTGGGATTTCTCTGGGGGAACGGATCCGGAATCAATCTTCCGTAATTCCGCCTCCTCCGCCCCGTCCTTCTACGGTGGTACGGATCGGCCATGGGATCCTCCTCCCTGGCCCTCTCCGCCGACTCCTTCTGCGTCTCCATCACGTCCACGCAGAAGGAGTTTACCGCGTCCCACGTCCTCTCTCCCTCCAGCATGGCTCAGACCACGTTCCGGATGAGGTTATCGCCAATGATAGCGACTAACTCACGAAGAAGAAGCCAACCCTCAAAAGATTAATGAAAAGTGATTGTGTTTATTACAAGTATCTTAGTACCTATTCAGTAAGAGCCTTTTTGCCGATATATTTCTTATTTAACAAAGGTACAAACACTTGAAGGAAATTGCATTTGAACTCAAATGTTAAGGGTGGCTCGGTTTATTTTTTCGTCAGTGTACTTTCTAAAAATACTGTGCCTTAAAATATAAATTAAGTAAGTACTTAAAAAATGAAATTTTAGATACAATTTGGTCTGAAAATTGCAACAAAAAATACTTAATATTTTCGAAAAAAAGCATTGTATTTTATTTTTCTGTAAAATGAATATAGTTGGTCAGGGAATTTTGAAAAATGGTCAGGGAAAGTCAGGGAAAAGTCAGGGATTTTTTTTGAACATTAGCAGTGGACACCCTGGTAAGGCCTTATATGTACAAATGATTGTTTGTAAACTGTTTCCTATGTATGTCTATACAATTTTGGATTACCATTCGATGTTAACATTATTTTTTTATTTAAAAGTTCATAGCAAATATTATGATCCTTCAATTTGTCGATCCTAAGCTCGCGGTATAAAAAGACGCGCTAATTGCTAAAACGAAACCACTATTCACCAGGGACCGGACTCTGTTACCGTTATAGCCGGTAACCTTAGGGTTTTGTTCGGGTATTTTATAACGCTGTGTTTTCACACCCTTTGCCTTACGGTAAGCTTTCAAATGGCTTACCGGCTTACACATTAATCCCTTCGATTGAATTTTATTCGGGTTACCGCTTACCAATATCCACCCAAATGGGTTACCGTTCTAAGCGCTGATTGATTTGTGCAAGTTATTTTAGACCTTACGTATATCGCGTGTAGATTGCTTAGGCACCGCATACATGCCGAAGGTCGCGACCGAACTCCTGCGTTACTGCGCCCGCAGTGCTACTTCAATCGCTCGGTGTGCGTGAGGGAAAGGGTTACCCTAACCCGAACAGTAAGCGGCTAAGCGCATAAACCCTGAAAACCTTTAAGATTAGGTAAGCGGTAAATTATTGTTGTGGATGGTAACCCCTATTTTACGGGTTGTCGATATTGTTGGAAAACCTGTTGAATGGCTTACCGAGCCCACTGGGTTACCATACGAATGGGTTACCCTTTCGAACTGCTTACGCAAATGAACGGGTTTTCCGGTCCCTGCTATTCGCCTTTAATTTCGAGACTAGTAAAGGACAATGTCGAAAATCGCCCCATGACCAACAAAGATTTGATTTACGTTATAATTATAAGCATATTTTATAACACTCATAACAAATATTTGTATTCGACGGACAAATCAAAAATATATTAAAGTACTTTTAGAAACAAAACCAAATGAAGTAAAATATAGAAATGGTTATTGTTACCTTTGCTCGACTGAATAGAATTGAGTCGATTTTATGTAGTTATGTACATTTATTTATTTGTATAAATTAAGTTTCTCATAACTTACAACGTAAATTGAATTAAAACATTCGTCAATTGACTACTCACGCGCTGTCGCTTGTTAGTTCGTCATGTTTTTGACTTTCTTTATAATTTCGCGATTTCTTGTTCTTTATAACGTGGCTATAATAACGTGCTTAGATTGATTGCAATAATTATTATTTTAATAATTGTATAGGTATGGACTATGTGTATTGCTCTAACGAATTAAATTGTTACCTCAACTAACCTCAAAATCTGATTCATTTTCATATTTAAATAGATTTCGAAGCTTGTCCGTAGTAATTGATGTGGATGTACAGTATTTACTAATGGTTAATTATATGAAAAGCATTTTTTCACTGCTGTTGGTGTTGGGGCGAACAATGTATGGACGCAGAGCAATGTCCTTTGAACTATAGATTTACAGGTGCTAAATGATGTCATATATCTAGTGTATGGGGTATATTGGATGACACAAACTTTCAGAAATATGACATACGCATACAAGACGTGAACCAGCCACTGCTGATCTCACGTTCGAAGCCGCGCGAGATTCGCGCCGGCATGCCGGAGCTGGTGTTCCTCGTGCCCGAGCTGTGCCGGCAAACGGGCATCTCTGACGCGATGCGCAGTAACTTCCAGCTGATGCGCGCGCTCGATACCCACACTAAGATTGGCCCGGATGTCCGCATCCGGAAGCTGATGGAGTTCAATCGCCGTCTCACTGAAACACCGGCAGTGGTCGAGGTATGTAGGAAACATTGACTTCACAAGCGGAATTGCAATCTGTGTTGGCCTTTTAAGACAGAATGGTTTTTTTTAAATTAGCCTGAAATTCAGAGACAAGATCATATTTGCGTAAGCCATTTATAATGTAATACAGAAATTTTGGAGATGGTCCATCTAAGTAAATTGGGACTGATTAAAATGTTAGATTAAGGCCCTTAATAGTCCAGTTCTAACCAGTTCCTGTTTCACATAATTACCTGACAAAGCTATACAATGCAACAGATAAAGGTTGCTAATAAAGTTGATGTTGATTTAGTAGCCAATAACAGGTTTTCATCATAGTTACAAAATTTACAGATAAAGTGATTGATATTGTATAATGAAACATGAACATGATTGTCTTCTTCTTTTGTGTTTGGTGCGGCGGTGTCTACTAATATTTTTTTTTTTTAATTTCACAGGAGTTGTCAACTTGGGCTCTTAAATTGGCCACCAGCTTAGTGAAGATTAAAGGGCGTCAACTGCCTACTGAAAATATTATTCAAGGAAATAACACACGGTTCCCAGCTGGTGATACCACTGAAGGGTGGACTAGAGATATGAGGTATTTATAAAAAAGATTCATTAATAAAAACTCGTGATTTATCAGTCACATTATCTCTGAATAACATTAATCAACACGTCATATTGTACTTCCAGATCAAAACCACTGTTTTTCATTGCAAGAGCTCAGTCTTGGGTTGTAATATCGCCTGAGAGACAAGTTCGTGATGCCGAGAGCTTTGTTGAACTTATCATAAAAACAGGAAATGGGTGTGGTTTTCGCTTGCCGAGGCCCGATATAGGTAGTTACAATATTATGTTATCGTATATGTGCTCGTTATTTTATAGGTTTCTGTGTTTAATTTTCAGTCTACAGTATTTTTTGTGTATCAAAGAATTTTAAATAATTTATTCACACTAAGAGATAGATAATTTCGTTATATTTCGTGAACTGGTCTTGCTATAAGTTTGAAGATACTATTATGAAGATAAATATTTTTGTTTCAGTAACTATTCAACGCGATGGTCACATGGACTATGCCAATATGTGTGAAAACGTAATTGCTCGGAAAAATCCAGCAATGATATTATGTGTTCTCGCAAGAAACTTTTCAGACAGGTATTGATTAGATATGCAATTGAAGGAAATTATGTTTTACAAAACATACATTTTTATGTCAATCGGAGTAACATTACATAATGTGTGAACTTGCATTAATTGATTTCGGATTACTATAAACAAAATAAATTTAAATACATAGTAAATACATGTCGTAATATAATTAAAAAGAAACCAGATGTATTGTCAAATAAATACAAATTGCGAAGCAGACAACCTACGAAACACATTCTTTGTACACATTCTAGCTAGCACCTAGCATCTGCCGCACAATTTTACTGTGCAGCTCACTATATTTTCGTGAAAAAGCGCCCTAATTACTGAAATGTTTGTATTCGTTTCAAAAGCTGTTAGTTTCGTTAGCCCAATCTGATAATTCAATCGATGTACCTAAAGGAGACTATACCAGGGTCGTTTGCTTGGGTACCTCCGTTTTACCTATTTCTGTCGCAATGCAGCAATGCTGGCATTGTTGTGTTCCGGTTTGAAGGGTTAAGATATGGCAGTGAAATTACTGGGTACCGTGACTACATCTCATGCCACAAGTTGACAATGTAAACTGGCAATGTTCTTGTGGGGGTTGCAGTTTTGCTGCGAATCTCACACAAGGCACCTGTATTATGGGTAACTGTTACCACTTACCATCAGGTGGGCAGTTTACTTGTTTGCCAACTTGTTGCAATAAAAAAAGAGATCTGTGATAGTATCACATCACCAGTTATTATTAAGTGGTTGGATGCCAAGAATCATATTTTTTTACGATTCGAGTGCATGTACAATATAAGTACTATTTAGTAAAAACTCTGTTTTTATTAAAAATCTGTTTTTGTACAGGTATGAGGCCATAAAAAAGAAGTGCACAGTAGACCGTGCTGTACCAACCCAAGTAGTCTGTGCCAGGAATATGACTAGCAAATCTGCTATGTCAATTGCTACTAAAGTAGCTATTCAGATAAATTGTAAGGTAAGGTGAAAATTTTAAAAGCTCTTTCAAATGTTATTGTCATTCGTTCAATATGTTGTTGTGTGCATGAATTACGTTGTATATTAAATTATACTTATTCGACATGTCTTTTACAGTTGGGTGGCGCACCATGGACAGTGGCAATGCCTCTTCAAACTATTATGGTGATCGGTTTTGATGTGTGCCACGATACCCGTTCCAAGGAGAAGAGTTTCGGCGCATTCGTTGCCACTCTCAACAATACAATGAGCCAGTATTACTCCACTGTTAACGCTCACACCTCTGGTGAGGAGCTAAGCGCTCATATGGGCTTCAACATAGCGTCAGCAGTTCGCAAATACAGGGAGAAGAATGGTCAGTACATCACTAATATGGCATATTCAAAAAATGAACATTAAAATCAGTAAACCACTGGATGGTCAGTTGTTGTAATTATACACTTTTGTTTATAATATTTTACATAAAGTTAAATGTAAGCATCATTTTACACTGTAGTTGTGTTGACGTAAGTTGATGTAAATGTACGCATTGCGTAGCTGTATTCTGTGCCAATAAATATTGCATTCTTCTATATTGGTCTCTACGTCATCGTTATAACCGAAATTCACTGTATTTACAGTTTAGTAAATAGACATTTGTTTTAGGTGTTTTACCGAATCCCATTCTTGTATACCGTGATGGCGTTGGTGACGGTCAAATCGCCTATGTGCAGGAACATGAGGTAAGTAATTTTAAAATCTATTTGAAACTTAAAACATCTAAAAACAACAATTAAAAACTTTACAATCTGGACTATATTCTTATACTTCATAAATAGGTGGCCGAAATCAAAAAGAAGCTAGCGGAAATTTATCAGGGCGTTGATTATAAACTTGCATTTGTAATTGTATCGAAACGAATAAATACAAGGATATTCGTGGATTGCGGTCGCACTGGACAGAACCCAAAGCCTGGCACAGTCATTGATGATATAGTGACACTACCAGAACGGTGAGTTTTTTAAAAAGCAGACTTACACTCTGGCATGATATTGTTTACATATTTTAATTGGGAATCTTTCTGAATGCGTTTACAATGAGGGCTTTTGCTCTAAGACAGTTTATATTTTATGATTTATGATTGGAGGATGATTGAAGTAATAGAATACATACTGTATCAGTTTTATTTCATGTAATACGAGGGCGGGTCAAAAAGTTCGCGGAATGAGGGGCATGGAGGGGGGAAAGGTGACTTTTTACTACCTGCACTAGTTGTGACACTCATTAAGAGTATAAATACTAAGTTTCAAAAAAAATAGGTCATAATTACCTGAGCTACACATCAATCAACAAGTCAATCCGGAAGAAAATTTGCAACATGGAGAAAATTGAGTTTCGCGCAGTCATCAAGTTTCTTACCAAACAAGGAAAACCTCCCCAGACTATTTTGGAAGAGATGTCTTCTGTTTACGGGGACTCTTGCCCTGGTAAAACCATGGTTTACAAGTGGCACAACATGTTTAAGCAAGGCAGGGATTCGATTGAAGATGATCCGAGGCCAGGGCGGCCTGTCGAGGCAACCACGGCAGAAAACGTCGAAAAACATGAAAAAATCATATTGGAAGATGCCCGTTTAAAGAAGAAACAGCTTGCAGAAATGATTGGAGTATCTGCTACAACCATTTTGAACATCGTACACGACCATCTTGGCATGTCAAAGGTGTGTGCAAGATGGGTGCCGAGAATGCTCACGCCACACCAGAAGCAGCGGCGAGTTGTGTTGTCGCGAGTTTTTAGCGCTCTGTGGTGAACAAAAGGATGAAGTTTTGAACCGAATTGTGACTGGAGATGAAACTTGGGTTCATCATTATGAGCCTGAGTCCAAACAAGACTCCATGCAGTGGCACAAAAAAGGCACACCACCTCCGAAGAAATTCAAAGTGTCTCCGTCGGCTGGAAAACTCATGGCTACTGTTTTCTGGGATTCAGAGGGAATCCTCCTTATTGATTATAAAGAAAAGGGTGTCTATCACTGGAGAGTACTACGCTGCACTATTAGAACGTCTGCGAGATGCTGTGAGAGAAAAAAGACGGGGAAAATTTACTAAAGGTGTGCTCCTTTTGTACGACAATGCACCCGTGCACAAGGCGCAAGTTGCGATGGCTGCTGTTCAAAGAGTGGGCTTCGAAATCTTGGAACATCCTCCCTATAGCCCAGATTTAGCCCCAAGTGATTATTATTTGTTCCCAAAAATGAAAAAAGAGCTTCGAGGGAAGAAATTTTCCAGCGATGAAGAAGTGAAGAGCGCAATTTCGGCCTATTTTGACGACAAAGAGAAATCATTTTTTTTTTCGAAGGTATTAATAAATTAATTGATAGGTCTAATAAATGTATTAGAGTTAAGGGGGAATACATTGAGAAGGAAAAATAATTTTGTGTTTTATTTCTTACTTTTTACCCTCCATTCCGCGAACTTTTTGACCCACCCTCGTACTTATTAATATTAATCTATTACACTAATGACCAAAAAAGATACTTCATGTTCTTTTTGGATATTATATAAAATAATCGGTCTAATATGTATATGTAAATATTTCTAAATATTCGCCTCATTTTAACGGCTTATTAGCATTTTATAAGGTTTTTCTTGGACCACTCATTCTACATACGCTATAATATACCGGGTGTAACTGAACACCCCAATAACATTTATAAGTTAGATACTAAATGACCCTCGGTGCTTGTCTGAGACCTGGAACCCAAATACTTTCAGAGTTATTTAATTTTAAACTGAAAGCAATAACTTTCAAGTGACAACCATAATCAGCTCTTAACACAAAAGAAATTTAAACAAAATGACACGTGACAGACGTGAGCGTAGTATTCCTCCTACGCTTACGTAGCGCTGTCGGCACTTAATACCAAAAAAATAATTTATTTAGTTTGTATGACATGAGCGTAGTAGTCCTCGCACGCTTACGTAGGGTTGTCGGCACTTAATACCAAAAAATAATTTAGTTTGTATGGGAAAAAAGTAGGTTTGTTAGCCCTAATATTTTTCCTACAGAATCTCTACTTCTGATGTAGTACTTCTGATACATACCCTTAAATGTTATTGGGGTGTTCAGTTACACCCTGTATAGAAAAAATATAATCAATTTATTGAACATAAATTGGCGATTTTAGGAACACTCCGCCTGTGGTATGTGTAGATTGAGTGATCCAAACAATGCTTTTGTAAATTGGAATATTTGGGAACAGTTGTTACAATTTTCCAAATGAAATATTGAATCACAGAATAGGCTAGATGACAATAAAAAATTTTTGGCTTTAATGGAAGCTCATTCATATAATAAACAGAAAGAAAAAATCGGTTTTCGAATAACTATAAAAACAACCATGATATAAGGTATTAAAGATTTTTCTCCATCTCTTTCTAGCAAAACGGCAATTTACAAGGAGTTTATATGGCCGTACTCAACAATGACGTCACGATTGATATCGGATCTCTCTGTCTAATCGCCTTCAAATTAACAACTTAAAATGCTTGTATCTAATGTATTTCTAAGCCGATTTTAATTCTGATTTCACTGGACTGCATCTTTTTCCACGGTATTTTAATTTTGAATGACGAGACGTAAAAATTAGAATTCAGTCATCATCCCAATTGGTAAATAATGTTAATGTACAAGTTAATTAGGCATTTTCTCAGGGGAGCATTATTTGACCCGCTATTTTCAAAGCGAGCACTCATGCCACTTGCATATAACTAACATTCTTTCTTACCCTGTTATTCATAAAAAGAAGCGAAGTTACTAAGGAGGCTTGGTGTTTTGTTTCCTTTTATTATATGAATACAATAAATAATATAATAAATTTTGACATTGAACATTTGGTTGAACAAAAATTGGTTTATTGAACATTTATGAATAACACTAATTAATATCCAGAATTAGTAATGCTACTAGATACTCTAAAAATAGTATACCGGGTGGAAAAAAAAGACCGTTGTTGGAGGAAAAGTACCTTTAATATTGATGGAAGCAAATTTTACTGAAAGGAAACATTCCTTTATTTTCAAAAATAATTAAACCTGCATTTAAAGTTTTTTGAAAAATCACCTAGCTGAGCCGGGAATCGAATCGTTGAAATGTGAAAAAAAAACATGCTGTATTTTACGATACCAACTGAAAGATTCATAAGTATCAATTTATTTTGCACAACAAAGTATCTAAAATTAAAGAATAACCAAAAAAATTTTTTTTTTTGTAAAGCCCATTCACAGAAAAGTTGAAATAATATTTTAAATATTCAATCAACTCGATATAAAAGGCGACACGTAGCGAATTCACGCCTGTGCATACGTGAAAATGGGTCTCATTTTGAATAATTCATAAGTAAACTATTTTCTTTAGATATTGAGTAAGCTTTACAATAAAAATATTTTTTTTGGTCTTTCTTTAATTTAAGATACTATGTTGAAGAAATTGATCCTTATGAATGACCCTTTGGGTTGGTACCATAAAATACAGGATATTTTTTTTGTCACATTTCTCCGGTTCGGTTCCCGGCTCTCAAGCAGGTGATTTTTCAAAAATCTCTAAATGCAGTTTTAATTATTTTTGAAAATAAAGGAATGTTTCCTTTCAGCAAAATTTGGCATCATCAATATTAAGGGTACTTTTCCTCCAACCACGGTCTTTTTTTCCATTCTGTATAAAAGAAGCTGCAATAATATTGGTTTTACTTTTCGCAGATACGATTTTTACCTGGTGTCACAAAATGTACGTGAAGGAACCATCGCGCCCACCTCATACAATGTCATTGAAGATTCTACTGGGCTTTCGCCGGATCGTGTAAGTGAAACGATTATTAATTAATTTTATTCTCCATACTTTATGTACAGTAAGCACCTATTCAAGCTATACATTTGCACTACGAAAACTGCCACTATTACGAGCGACATAAGAATGGTCCAAAGGTCAAACAGTATAGCTTGATAAGGAGCTTACTGTACACACTGATTGTGTTTCTTGTAACTCAATTTGTCAATCGTAGATTATATCTGATTATTGCTGCGCACGACTTCATCTGTGTGGAATCCAGTTACTTTGAGAATTCGGTTATAACACGTGTTTCCTAAGGAATTCATAAAATTTGAGAAATGAGTAGTAGTCTGTATAGGTTCAGGCGTGAAAGCGTAACAGACAGACATAGTTACTTTCGCATTTATAATATAATATGGATTTCAACCAAAGATGGAAAGCTACTATTATTATTATCCATTTATTCAAAAGTATCCTTAAATTTAAGTTTTTTACAATATAATATATATATAAAACAAAATACTATAAAAAACTTAAACCTAGTATGCCTAGTATGCCTAGTAAGCCTATTATTATTATTATTATTATTTATAATAATAATAATACTAAATGAAATAACTTCTTAATGTGATTATTGTTATTGTGTTCTTATTGATAATATAGTATTAGGTCCCTTATATATGAAAGCGTTTTATATGGAAAAGTTAAAGCGAAAAAAATATATAATGAAATTATTATATTTAAAGTAGTGTATATGTAGTTCATTGATTCCATTGTTGAAATTATATACTGTCTCAATGGAATAGAATTAAAAAAAGTGGCAATGTGTTGGGAACAAGGTCCGGGGAGAGTATGGCATACATTCAGATTGCCTCTATTCTTCTCTAATATATCGTTGATCTGTCGTGACGTATGGGGTCACGCTGTCCTGAAGCAGCAGGAGGCTAGAACCATTTACCAGACTCGGGTGTTTACCGGCTAGTTTTAAAATGCATCTACATTGCGTTTTATTTTTATTTAATGTGGACGAGCACCACGCCACGCGTAACAATGTCACTATGTAGCAAAATGTAAACGGCAGTCGCGAGATTTGTGCTGTTGGTTCAAATTTCCAGAACGAAAACTAATTTCATATGAGAGGACACTAATATCACTGGCAAAAAGTAGTGTAGACAAAAATTTACGTAACGCATTTTCAATGTAGTACAAAATCTAAATAAAATCAAGGGTTCAAATAATATAGAGTAATATCGGTGTTACTACAAAAAGTTTTTAAACGCTGTCTATAGTTAGACACTGTATTAAACATGATGCTGTCTTTATCTATCCTTTTAAAACAGTGGTTATTAACCTTTTAGCAATGAGGGAGACCATTTTACAAATATCTCTCTGGCCATGGCCCACTAACTCTAGACCAATATACAATACATGAATAGAGGGTTGTTTGTTATATCTCTATATAATAAAATCGTAGGGGTACAAAAATCTGTAATTGCGAAATATTAAGAAAAAAATACACAGGTGGCTTTAAAATAATTAGCAGAACACGATAGAATAGTTTTTAAAAAAATTGTTTGTTTGTTGGTTTGTTTGTTTGTTTGTGTGTCTGTTTGTCCGGAAAGATCTCCGAAACTACTGGACAGAATTTGATATGGCTTACACCACAATGCTTAGAATTTTCCGGAAGAACATTTAGGCATAATTTCGTTTGTTTAAATTCACTTTTTATTTTTAATGAAAAAATACCATATAAAATTTTCGATTTGGCTTTAGGTAGAAAAACAACATGGCGCACGTGAATTTATTTTGACAAGTCTGTCACTTAGTACAGAGAGAAGGTATTTTCTTCCACGAAGGAAAGGCAATGGAACTACGCCATACAGCCTGATCTTAAGTAATTGGATTTCGAAAATTGAAAGGCTGGAATGAAGTGTTTCACATAGTACAAATAAAATTTAATATTTTCTGTTAATGGCTGTGCCCAACTGGATTTCGCCAACCAAATTGTCTTTTTCTTATGTCGTACCGTGGTGGTAAGGCAAAAAGATCAAGCCATACAATACAACCAATGTATAAAGCATTTTTTATGATAATACTTATCGAGTGACCAATAAATTTGTAGATTGTTTTAATTCTTGACTAATTTACATAAAATCGGTACAATTTTTGAAATATTTGAAATGTTGAAAAATGAAGATACTCTTTCAAGGTATTTTGAAAGATGTTATATGTTTTTACATTAGGAATCAAACTCTTTCATCCATTTAAAACTATTAAAATAGATTAATATTGATAATTAAAAAAAATATCTGACTGCAATGATCTGGGTTACGCGTAGAGGGACGGGACGGGACTCTTGATCCTAATGTCTAAAATGACGGATCACATTTTTTTGGATCCACCCAAGGAACATGGATATCGAACGAAGAACCTAAAGAGTAGAACACATTGAACCTAGCCACGTTGACTTAAGACATGAGTGCCGATAAAGTTCGTTTCCAAACCCAGCGATATGCATATCAAATGAAAGGCCTTGATGAGTAGAGCACTATGAACATAGGAAAATCGCCCTAAATTCAAGATCCGCTCAAATAAAACGGATAAAAGTTCGTTTCCAAACCCAGCAATATGGGTATCAAATGAAAGGCATTGATGAGTAGAGCACTATGAACCTAGCAACATTGACATAAATTCAACATGGCCGCCGCTCAAAAAAGGTGGAATAAAGTTAGTTTCCAAACCTAGCAATATGGGTATCAAATGAAAGGCCTTGAAGAGTAGAGCACTATGAACCTAGCAACATTGACATAAATTTAACATGGCCGCCGCTCAAAAAAGGTGGATAAAAGTTAGTTTCCAAGCCTAGCAATATGGGTATCAAATGAAAGGTCTTGAAGAGTAAAGCATTAGGTACCTAGGAAAATCGACCTAAATTCAACATGGCCGCCGCTCAAAACAAAAAGGATAAAAGTTCGTTTTCAAACCCAGCAATATGGGTATCAAATGAAAGGCCCTGATGAGTAGAGCACTATGAACCTAGCAACATTGACATAAATTCAACATAGCCGCCGCTCTAAAAAGAAGAATAATAGTTCGTTTCCAAACCTAGCAATATGGGTATCAAGTGAAAGGCCTAAAAGAGTAGAGCACTATGAACCTAGCAACACATAAATAAATTCAACATGGCCGCCGCTCAATAAAGGTGGATAAAAGTTCGTTTTCTAATCTAGCAATATAGGTATCAAATGAAAGGTCTTCAAGAGTAGAGCACTATGGACCTAGCAATATTGACGTAAATTCGACATGGCCACCGCTCAAAAAAGGTGGATAAAAGTTCGTTTCCAAACCTAGCAATATAGATATCAAATGAAAGGCCTTGAAGAGTAGAGCACTATGAACCTAGGAAAATAGCGCAAAATTCAATATGGCCGCTGCTCAAAAAAAAACTGTTAAAAGTTCGTTTCTAAGCCCAGCAATATGGGTATCAAATGAAAGGCCTTGATCAGCTCTTGCTCAAAAAAGACGGATAACAGTTGCTTTTCAAACCCAGCAATAGGGGTATTAAATGAAAGTAGGCCCTGAAGGGTACCTAGAGCAGCCATGCTCTAAGTGTGTTCCGCGGAACCCTAGGGCTCCACAATACCCCTATAAGGGTTCCGCAATAATTTAGAAAAATCAAAACACCCTCTGTGGTCGTACTTTTATTATGCTTATTTATAAAGAATACACTTTAAAAACTATTGTTTTATTATAGGGTTCTGTCAAGTATTTCGCTTTCCAAAAGGGTTCCGTCACCAAAAAAGTTTGAGAACCGCTTCGGGGCCTATTGGATGTTCGATGTTAGATGTTACCTGTGTTTAGTGTCCTTCGAGACCGTGATAATGCAACGATCGTGAACTAACTAACGATAACTCCAAGTTTGTGTTGTGGATGTTAGTCATCACGGCGAGTTTGCTAACCGAACTATGCCAGCAAGACTATATCGCACAGTACACGACACAAAAACGGAAGTCTCAATACATTTTAAGGCTAACCGCATAAATACGTTTTTTCGCATTCGTTTTCTGAATGCGGGCATCCGAATGCATCAAATCTATACAAAATACTCATTGACTGCCGCTCACGTTCGTTTTTATTTACGAACGGAACACGTTCTCTACGTACGTTTAGGTAGAATGGTAGAAATCCCGAATGAGAAGAAACGAACGTCTGCGCTACGTTCACGAAACTCCGTGTCTGTATTCCGTGATCGGATATCGAATACGGAAAACGTATTTGTACAGTAACCCCCCCATTCATGCTATACATTAACTCTACGAAAACCGCCAGTGTTACGAACGACATAAGAACGGTTCAAAGGTCAAACAGTATAGCTTGCAAAGGAGCTTACTGTACGACCAGTCAAAATTGGCCAAGTTGTCATATCCAAAAAATATATTTTGTTGGTGTTACCAAGACCCATTATAAAATCTAAACTTTATTCGTATACAGTTCTAATTTATTAACAATTGTTTATTTTAATTCGAAACATGAATACGATAAAGATTATTCTTGCAACTGTGTAGTTCTTTCTACTGAAGAAGAATTTATTAATATAAATAATGTCTCTAAAACAATAATTATACTTAGTGTTAATAGTAATATGTAATGTATTTAATTTTGGGGACTGTTAGAAAAAGATCATTACGAACCTACGAAAATTGTCCTAATTTCAAAATGACCGATGCTCAAGAAAGGCGAATAAAGTTGAATCATTATGGAATAAAATGGAGGAAAAACTAAACACTGTGTCAAGTATTTTGATGGCGAAACGTAGTTCGCGGGTACAGCTAGTCTATAATATTATTATTGCGAACCACTTCGGCTGCTTCCAGTGGTCCGCGGACCACCGGTTAAGAACCACTGTTTTAAAACAAATGAAACAGCATCATGTTAAAACAGTGTCTCACTTTAGACAGCGGTTTCAAACTTTGTAGTGACATCTTATATGTTTAGAATAATGCTACGTCACAAATTTACTAATCGTGAATTTTCTTTTACAGATGCAGAGACTAACTTACAAATTAACACATTTATATTTCAACTGTTCTACGCAGGTGCGTGTTCCGGCCGTTTGTCAATACGCACATAAATTAGCGTTTCTGGCAGCTAACAGCCTGCACAACCAACCGCATCAGTCTCTCAACGAGACGCTTTATTTCCTCTAAAATGTTAAAAAACACCTAGTATAGAGTTTGGAATGCGACTGCGCCAATATCAAATTTAGCCTTAAAATGTGAATGGAACAGTATATATTGACATAGGCCATTTTATGTCGTTGTTATATAGCATTAGATAGATGGGGACTACATTTCAACTGTAAGCTACTGCAAATTTGCAGTTGGCACTACTAAAATGAAAATGACAATGGAACACCATGGTGGGCAGTTTCGTTGCAGCCGTAGTTTGCCTCGAAACTGCCTTTGAAGTGTAATTTTAGTCTGAAAACAGATGGAATGTAGTCGAATGTAGATAAAGTACATCGCGTTTCCTACCAAGCACTAGCTAGTTAAACTTATTTTTTTATTATTTTTCTATTATGTTAGGAATAAGATATGAAGGAAATTTGTATGTCGAAATTAATGTTAATAAACTTAATCCGAAGTTGATTAGACACATTAAACCGTATGTAGAGATTGTGAATTACATATTCTTCGTATCTACCTACAGTAAAATAGATGCGTTGTTTTCAATATTTACTGTAATATTTTAGGTACTCACTACATACCATGAGATTAGATACTTCAATGTTAACTCAAGATTTTCAATGTTTACTGTAATATTAGTAACTGACTGAATGAATCTCAATATTTAGACCAATTTGAGAAATAATGTTCTTCTATATTAAATCCAACACACGTTATCTTAACAAAAAATAAATGGTTAATTGTCTCCCACCTTTACATTGTTAAGAATAAATTCTTAAGAAATTAATGTGATGGTGATTATTTACTTGAACTTTAAAGTGTGATTTTAAGGTGTCATAATTTTTAAGAAACAATTACTATTAACTATAATTAAGCTTTTTTATACTTAAAAACTGCCTTAAAGAGCAGGACTGCCTATGTGGCATTTAATTTTTTGCGGGTGCTGATTACCTCAAAAAGTAAATTTATTTCATGGCTTATTTTGATAGCAACAAATGTGTCGATTAAGAATATTGTTTTAGTTACTTTATTCTTTTTCCTAAAAAAAATATATGCTACGTTGCAAAATTTTTAACATCTGGAACATTTTTCTTACATTTGTTGCTAGTTTTGTTAACTTTGTTAAATATATTTAAAGAATACCTGATGATGGTTACACTATAATGTGTTATTAAACTTTTTTATTATTAAATTCGTAGTTTTAACTTACCTCTTTTATCTAGAACCCCAATTCAAAGTGTGGCTGACCCCAGCCGGGCCACAAAAAAAAACTGAAAAATAGATTGTTTTGAGTATGTCGCTATAATGTCTAGAGTTTGTCGGCAAGTTTCAGAGTTTGTCGCTTGCGCGTTTCAGAGATTGTGTGGCCCGGCTGGGGATGCATTACCCCAGCCGGGCCACACAGATCTCGAAAACGAAACGACTTAGTGAAAATCTGTTTGCTGATATAGATAGGCGGCAGTTTGTCGAAGTTTGTCGTGTGGCTGACCCCAGCCGGGCCACAAAAAAAAGTGTGAAAAATAGATTGTTTGAGTATGTCGCTATAATGTCTAGAGTTTGTCGCCTGCGCGTTTCAGAGATCTGTGTGGCCCGGCTTGGGGATACGTTAGCCGGGCCACACAGATCTCGAAAACGAAATGTCCTAGTGAAAATCTGTTTGTTGATATAGATAGGCGGCAGTTTGTCAGGACAAGTTTGAGTTTTCATCGGGCTCGCGTTTAAGGGGGCTGTGTGGCCCGGCTGGGGTAACGTTACCCCAGCCGGGCCACACAAATCTTCACAACCAAACGACATAGCGAAAATCTGTTTGCTGATATAGATAGGCGGCAGTTTGTCAGAGTTTGTCGGACAAGTTTCAGAGTTTGTCGATCCACCATTTCAGAGCTCACCTGCAGCAAAGTTGCTGCAACTGAGCTAGCTGGATCTCGAAAACAAAGCGACGCACAGAGGGACACGCTCCATACAAGGGCGGTCATAAATAGTTAAAGTCCTGTTACTATCAATACATTGTATTATTTTAGTGACTTATAGTTGTAAAAGTGTTTTAGGAACATTAAAATGAAAGAAGTACATGTATTTACGGAATAAAAAACGTTTACTTCAGTAAAAAACAAATATAAACAATAACATACTTTTACCTAAATTTATCATGAACAAACACTTAAAAATTGGAATGTAAAACATATATTTTAAATAAAATAAGAGTCAAAACATTGATAACATTATTTAATTATAATAAAATAATAGAAATAAATAAATTAAAATTAATTAAATACAAAAAAAACAAAACAACTAACAAAATACAAATAAATTATTCTTATTCTAACAATATTAAACATGTAACAATTCTATTACACTTTGTGACGGCGACGTTTCAGACGGAGTACATTGCTTATTGTTTTTCACAAGTTGAATTTTTTCAATAACATTAAACCAATCGGAATTCTTATATAAAAGCTTGGTTTTATCCCTATTACATTTTTTCCAGAATCGAGCAATAGCTTTACATAAATTATTAACAATTTTCTCTAAATAATGAATATCAATGTTCTCAGCATCGTCGTTCAGAGTAGTCAACAAACTTTGTAGGACTTGACGACACTTTTCCGAGTCATTATCGGTATTGACAGTTAGCCATATTTCAAGAATATGCATTCTTGAAAACGAGCATATATATAAATTACCTAAAACAAAAAAAAACGGTTAAAATTCAGTCACAAAACCTACACAAAGCACTAAGACTAAATAAACTAATTTCGTAGCAAATGCTACGAGATAATCTGGCAACCGTAGCACCCTTGTCATCGCCAAAAGGGCAGATAAGGGCAGCCAAGTTTTAATTTTCCTAAGATAAGAAAGTCTAAAGATTATGGTGCAATATACCTCCATAGTCGGAGCGAGTGGGAACATATTTAAAAGTTTATTCAAACTTTGAATATTAAAATATAATACTCCAAGAAAAGTCGCCTCGTAGCAATGACATACTAAAGAAAATATATACTAAGATACAATTAAAATAAAAATATTAATTATTACATACCCTGTTCTTGGATATCCATTTCAGAAAAAACTCACACAGCACTCACAGGTCCCGCAATGACAACAAATGACGTCACGCTTTTTAATGACTCACTGATAACAGTATTTACGATTGGCGATGCGCTCTCTTTGAATGCACAATAGATAATGAAGGCGCACTCTAATTACTGACCTATTTATAATTTCAGAAGGTACCGCAACTATCCAATGTAACGACAAGGAATAAAATGTAAAACAAGAAAGCAGGTTTTTAAGATTTATGACCTATGGATGTCCCACAGTGCGACGTAGAGAAAAACTGTTTGCTGGAATAGTGAAGCGGTAGTTTGTCGAACAAATTCCACAGTTTGAGACATGCGCATTTCCGAGATATGTGTGGCCCGGCTGGAGAAACGTTACCCCAGCCGTGCCACCTGGATCTCGAAAACGAAACGACCTAGCAAAAATCTGCTTCCTGACAAAGATAGGTGGTAGTTTGTCGATACATTCTTCAAAGATTCAGAGTTTGTCGACGCCTTAATCCAAAGAACGAAAGAATTGTATATTTGGGTAAATAGTCTAGGAGCCTGGAGTCCCAAATGTGCGAGGTTTCGTTATTTCTTATGTTTAATGTACTTATTTACAATAAGAAGTTAATGTAAAATAGTTAATTGAATTCAGTGATATAACAGTAACCGTTAATATTTAAATTTATATAAATCCTCGATGAGTGATTGATATTTTTTAAATGTATTATTTAAACAACATTTGGCATCTGGTCTCCTTGTCTATCTATAAGTAATTTACAGTCGCGTACAACTTTCTTTAAAAAAGTAAGTTTTATAAGGTTTTGTTTGTTATACACGGTGTTTCATAAAAACCAATAAATAATCAATGCGTTATTTAAAACTAATTATTAAAATGTGTTTACACGTAATGTCATTCAACCCAAAATTTTAATATAGGTATATCATAGTATCATCATGTCTATGATTTACATGAAAATTTTGGGTTGAATGACATTACGGGTAAACACAATTTAATAATTAGTTTTAGATAACACATTGATTATTTATTGGTTATTATGAAATACTGTGTATATGCTGAAAAGAGTAATTTTTGTATAAAACATCCATAAAGTTTATGACGAATTCATTGCTTTCATGTTCAAAGTTGTTGTCCTTTCATGCCCCCCGCGGTGAAACTTTACAACGCTTTGGAAGGCCTGGCTCGATTTTGATTAAATAAAAACTATTAGTATAGTATTTGCACGAGTACGCGAATGAAATGCAGTAACTTTTATAGTAATATTTTGATGTGTTGGTGTGACTATCATTATTAATGGATTGGAATAGATCCAACCTACTTTCAAATAAGAATTATATTAAAGTAAAAAAAAAATAATAACGAATTTAATGTTGCGAAAAACAATTCCATTACCTATCCATAAGATGGTTACCCATAGGTAATCAAATTGTTTTCCGCAACATGGTGAGGTTTTTTATTTTCCTAAGTTTTTATACGTTTACCACCTTTTTACCACAGATATTTTGATTAAAGTCAATTCAATTAATTCATCTCACTTTTTTAATTCACAAAAGTCCATCTGAAGAGATGTAAAATCTATAGGAACACATATATTTTTTTTTCGTTGCACCATATAATAGGTTGGGGAAAAAGTTTCTTCGCATTTTTTAAGAAAATTCAAAACATTTTTTAATATAGTTTATTTACATTTAACTAAAGTATGTA
The DNA here is from genome assembly GCA_963935595.1 of Schoenobius gigantellus. Classification (NCBI taxonomy): domain Eukaryota; kingdom Metazoa; phylum Arthropoda; class Insecta; order Lepidoptera; family Crambidae; genus Schoenobius; species Schoenobius gigantellus. The sequence continues at coordinate 21,586,599 of OZ012541.1, forward strand.
GGTACCATTTTGTTCGATAACTTTTTGCCATCTTGTAGGTAGGGACATGATCCCATTGCTATAGAAATTTTGGGACTTCTGGTCAAAATACCGCGACAAGTGGTTTTGGCAGTCCTCTCGTGATGTTAACCTGACACTGCCTAAAGAATTCTGAAGAGACCGAAACAGGTGGAAATCTGAAGGTGCAAGGTCAGGACTATACGGCGGATGCATTAACACCTCCCAGCCAAACTCTCTTAATTTTTGCTGAGTGGCTAAAGATGTGTGAGGTCTAGCGTTATCATGATGAAAAACCACACCCCTTCTGTTGATTAATTCCGGCCGCTTTCTCTCAACTTCTTGCTTTAATCTCATCAGTTGTTCGCAGTAGAGTTCAGAATCGATGGTCCTGCCTGGTGGTAACAGCTCATAATGAATAATGCCCTTCCAATCCCACCACACACACAGCATCACCTTGTTGCGAGTTAACCCGGGTTTCGCCACAGTCTGTGAAGCCTGACCGGCCTTTGACCACGACCTTTTTCGCACGTTCTTGTCGTACGTGATCCACTTTTCATCACCAGTTATCAGCTTCTTCAAAAATGGTTCGGTTTCATTACGTCGTAATAAAGAATCACAAATGAGTACACGGTTCATTAGGTTTCTTTCAGTGAGCTCGTGAGTACCAAATGTCGAGCTTTTTTGTGTACCCAGTTTTTTTCAAATGCGCCAAAACTGTTTTGTGGTCAATTCCCAGTTCTTCAGCTACGTCGTAACTACTGACATGCCGATCTTGCTCCACTTTTTCAAAAATGGCATCCATTTTATCTGTAATAGGGCGACCAGAGCGACGTGCATCTTTGACATCAAAATTTCCGGATTGAAAACGCTTAAACCAAATTTGTGCTACTCTCACAGACACTGCACTAGGTCCATAAACATCGCAAATTTTTTTCGCGGCTTGCGTTGCATTTTTACCATTTTTGTAGTAAAATTTTAAAATGTATCGAATTTCTTCATTAGATTCACTCATCTTGGCGGTACGAAAAACAAATGAAAATCACACATTTTCCTAATTTGAATTTGGAATTATGTTCTTTAAAATTTAAACTTTCAATGATACCAAAACCAGCCAGATACAAATAGTATAGCCAAAGAGATTTTATTACAAGTTTATACATACTATATATAATGCGAAAAGACTTTTTCCCCAACCTAATATTTAAAGTATGTTATCAAAACAAACCAATTTTTCTACTAGTTTTATTTTAATGTTTACCTGCGTTGATATACGGAGTGGGTGGAAAGGACAACAACTTTTAACATGAAACAATGAATTCGTAATACACTATGGATGCTTTATACAAAAATTATTCTTTTCAGCATATACATCTAACAAACAAAAACTCATAAAACTTTCTTTGCATGCACTTATTCAAATCGATTTTTTTAAAGAAAGTTGTACGCGACTGTAAATTACTTCATATAGATAGACAAGGAGACCAGATGCCAAATGTTGCTTAAATAATACATTTAAAAAATATCAATCACTCATCGAGGATTTATATAAATTTAAATATTAACGGTTACTGTTACATCACTGAATTCAATTAACTATTTTACATTAACTTCTTATTGTAAATAAGTACATAAACATAAAAAATAACGAAACCTCGCACATTTGGGACTCCAGGCTCCTAGACTATTTACCCAAATAAAGAATTCTTTCGTTCTTTGGATTGAGGCGTCGACAAACTCTGAATCTTTGAAGAATGTATCGACAAACTACCACCTATCTTTGTCAGGAAGCAGATTTTTGCTAGGTCGTTTCGTTTTCGAGATACAGGTGGCCCGGCTGGGGTAACGTTTCTCCAGCCGGGCCACACATATCTCGGAAATGCGCATGTCTCAAACTGTGGAATTTGTTCGACAAACTACCGCTTCACTATTCCAGCAAACAGTTTTTCTCTACGTCGCTTTGTTTTCGAGATCCAGCTAGCTCAGTTGCAGCAACTTTGCTGCAGGTGAGCTCTGAAATGGTGGATCGACAAACTCTGAAACTTGTCCGACAAACTCTGACAAACTGCCGCCTATCTATATCAGCAAACAGATTTTCGCTATGTCGTTTGGTTGTGAAGATTTGTGTGGCCCGGCTGGGGTAACGTTACCCCAGCCGGGCCACACAGCCCCCTTAAACGCGAGCCCGATGAAAACTCAAACTTGTCCGACAAACTGCCGCCTGCTGGAAATGACAACCGAGTCTTAAAACGCCAAAGTCTATGTATGACGAATTCTTTAAACACCAGATTCTACAAATGGCAGATTCTATAAACGTCAGATTCTATTAATGCTAGATTCTGTTAATGCCAGATTCTAATAATGTCAGATTTTTAGTGTCGTAAATTCGTAAACTATGGCTGGTTGTTCATGCGTCGTGCGCATGAGATTGAGATTTTCATTTCAAAAAAGTTCCGAATTTCATAAAAAAAATTCTTACGCTACAAAAAATTGAGCAATGACAAATGCTTTTTTAAATATAGATTATATAGTGAGCATTTTTTCCTAAAAAGCTATATACCTACAGCTACTACTTAAGTTTGCCGCTGATTTAGGTTTTTTGGTATCGTATGAACTTGTTTCCTTTTACATAAGAAAAATCAGGAAAATATTTTGATTTATTAACTTATATCAATTAGCAAAGTATTATGTTTTATTCGTAAAAGAAGGAGAACATTATGTTGTTTTATTTAAAAAAGATAATTTTATTTTTCATTTTATTTAAAAACTTATTTTAATTATTTTCCTTTTCAAAAAATATTTTATATGTATTATTAATTGCAGATAAAAAGTATCTGTATTGCTATTTAATCACAATTCCTGCTTTAAATTAATTTAACGATAATTTGGCCTTTATAGAATATGTCATTAATAGAATTTGCCATTTTGAGAATCTGTCTTTTGCGGAATATGTCATTTATAGAATTTGGCAATTACAGAATTTGTCCTACATAGAATTTGTCGTTTTTGATCTAATGTGACATATCCAGAATGTGTCATTTAACGACTAAACCCATATTTTCACTAGGTCGTTTCGTTTTCGAGATCTGTGTGGCCCGGCTGGGGTAACGTATCCCCAGCCGGGCCACACAGATCTCTGAAACGCGCAAGCGACAAACTCTGAAACTTGCCGACAAACTCTGACAAACTCTAGACATTATAGTGACCTACTCAAACAATCTATTTTTCACACTTTTTTTTTGTGGCCCGGCTGGGGTTAGGCACACAAGTTTGTCGGACAAGCTTGAGTTTTCATCGGGCCACACAGCCCCCTTAAACGAGTTAAGGGGGCTGTGTGGCCCGGCTGGGGTAACGTTACCCCGTGTGGCTGACCCCAGCCGGGCCACAAAAAAAAGTGTGAAAAATAGATTTTGAGTATGTCGCTATAATGTCTAGAGTTTGTCGGCAAGTTTCAGAGTTTGTCGCCTGCGCGTTTCAGAGATCTGTGTGGCCCGGCTGGGGATACGTTACCCCAGCCGGGCCACACAGATCTCGAAAACGAAACGACCTAATGAAAATCCGTTTGCTGATATAGGTAGGTAGATAGGCGGCAGTTTGTCGGACAAGTTTGAGTTTTCATCGGGCTCGCGTTTAAGGGGGTTGTGTGGCCCGGCTGGGGTAACGTTACCCCAGCCGGGCCACACAGATCTCCAAAACCGAACGACATAGCGAAAATCTGTTTGCTGATATAGATAGGCGGCAATTTGTCAGAGTTTTTCGGACAAGTTTCAGAGTTTGTCGATCCACCATTTCAGAGCTCACCTGCAGCAAAGTTGCTGCAACTGAGCTAGCTGGATCACGAAAACAAAGCGACGTAGAGAAAAACTGTTTGCTGGAATAGTGAAGCGGTAGTTTGTCGGAGTTTGTCGAACAAATTCCACAGTTTGAGACATGCGCATTTCCGAGATATGTGTGGCCCGTCTGGAGAAACGTTACCCCAGCCGGGCCACACAGATCTCCAAAACCGAACGACATAGCGAAAATCTGTTTGCTGATATAGATAGGCGGCAATTTGTCAGAGTTTTTCGGACAAGTTTCAGAGTTTGTCGATCCACCATTTCAGAGCTCACCTGCAGCAAAGTTGCTGCAACTGAGCTAGCTGGATCACGAAAACAAAGCGACGTAGAGAAAAACTGTTTGCTGGAATAGTGAAGCGGTAGTTTGTCGGAGTTTGTCGAACAAATTCCACAGTTTGAGACATGCGCATTTCCGAGATATGTGTGGCCCGTCTGGAGAAACGTTACCCCAGCCGGGCCACCTGGATCTCGAAAACGAAACGACCTAGCAAAAATCTGCTTACTGACAAAGATAGGTGGTAGTTTGTCGATACATTCTTCAAAGATTCAGAGTTTGTCGACGCCTTAATCCAAAGAACGAAAGAATTGTATATTTGGGTAAATAGTCTAGGAGCCTGGAGTCCCAAATGTGCGAGGTTTCGTTATTTTTTATGTACCTACTTACTTACAATAAGAAGAAGTTAATGTAAAATAGTTAATTGAATTCAGTGATGAAACAGTAACCGTTAATATTTAAATTTATGTAAATCCTCGATGAGTGATTGATATTTTTTAAATGTATTATTTAAGCAACATTTGGCATCTGGTCTCTTTGTCTATCTATATGAAGTAATGTACATGTCGTTAAGCAACCTGTTGCATAACGTTTTGGATGAAAACCAAATTATGCGTACCTGCACATACGGTGCACACGCATCTGACTGTCTGATTGATAGGGCCTGTCATTAAGCATCCTTTTGCTTAACGAGTTAGCTGAAAACCAAATATGCGTACCTGCACACACGGTGCACACGCATCTTACTGTCTGATTGGTAGAACCTGTCATTAAGCATCCTTTTGCTTAACAAGTTAGCTGAAAACCAAATATGCGTACCTGCACACACGGTGCACACGCATCTGTCTGTCTGATTGGTAGGGCCTGGACCCAGACTACGATTACACGTAGTATCTGAATATAGGAGTTAAACAACCCCGCAAGTTACACATAGTGTCTGAATATAGGGGTTAAACAACCCCGCAAGTTACACATAGTGTCTGAATATAGGGGTTAAACAACCCCGCAAGTTACACATAGTGTCTGAATATAAGGGTTAAACAACCCCGCAAGTTACACATAGTGTCTGAATATAGGGGTTAAACAACCCCGCAAGTTACACATAGTGTCTGAATATAGGGGTTAAACAACCCCGCAAGTGGCCTCCGACCGCCCCTTCTAGCCACCCCTGACCTCACGGTACTGATCTGATCTGTTCATCTGATAACCTGATTACACTGATACAATCGCCGCAGCAATAACACAATAACAACACATTATATTTCTGATCTTTCTCTATCTAAATATCACACATGATTAAAATAGGCAATGTGAATAAAGACCAAAGGAAACTTGCCCATGGAAACTCCCAATGCCCACACGTCGCACCTCTGCAGTCCGTTCGCTCCGCGCGCCGCCGACAAGGTCCTCCGACGAACGAGCAATGCTTCGTTCACTGTTGTCTAGATTCATTCTCCCGTCTTTCAATTTATCATTCAGTCTCATTCATCACAATGTTTTGGAAATCGAAACCAATGATCAGTCATAATTTAAATTCGCGTGATTTCGCGACACTGCCGCGCCCAGAAAAGATTAAGGGAAGAATAAAACAATGATTTTAATCTGTAGTATAATTGCAACATTAAAATAGAGAATTAACATCGATTCAAGATTCAATCTAACAAAATCCTTTTGTGTTTGATTTAGATTTGTTATCATAACTACATTATCAAAGAATCAAATTAATTAGTTGTCTAGTCCATTCTTTCACCTTTTGTCTAGATCGTTGTGCAGAAGCCCGTTTTGGTCTGATACTCGCTGATATTTCGGAGTTTCTATTTGTTGCTGGTACTCCTGATTGATCACCTGCAGGTAAGTCAAGCGTCTGGTCTGATAGTTCTGTTACTGGTGGTGTCGATACTGAAGGTCTAAGTTCTGTACCTTCATTATTTGACTTATCTAAGTGTGGTGCACAATCTGGTACGTCTGAATTGAAAGTCTCACTGTCTTCGAATTCTAGCGGGTATAAATGTCCTATTGCTCTAGTCAGTGTCTCGCCACCTGGCATGGATACTTTTGCAACTCTGATTTTTCCGTCCGAACCCTCTATAACTGCTGAGATTCGTCCCACTTTCCAGCAGGCTCTACTGTTAAGATCGCTTTTTATTTGAACTGTGTCCCCTACTCTGGGAATGCTGTTGACTACAACCCGATATTGTTTGTGAGAACTTCTACGTTCTCTTAGACTCGTCAAATACTGAGCTGTAAACATCTTAACAAATTCTGTAATATTTTTTGGCCTCTTTTCCAGGTTTCAATAAGATTCTCCTTCGTGACAGACGCATGCTCTATGAACTCGTCTTCTGATATTTCAGTAGTCAGGGGTCCTCTAATTCGCTTCTATCTCTTTAATAACCGTACAAAGCTGATTGTTACTGATAAAATGTTTGTCTAATGTTCGTTTGAGGCAATTTTTCACTATACCTATTAACCTCTCATAAAAACCTCCGAACCAAGCGGCCAATAATCTGACGTCAATACTTCTGACGTTAGCTTTTTTTTTTTTTTTCATTTATTATCCAACGTCACAATGTGTATTATAATTTTCCACTATTTAGCAGTTACTTAAGCTAGTTTGCTTATGTGTAACAGCGAGTTGTACTACAAAAGAACGCTTATATGTGTATAGTTTTTCCTATGTGCTATAATAGGTATAGACCGTTTGCTATTATATTATTAATTAATATATAACTTAACAGTAAATATACATCGACGGTGTAACAAATATAACCCTTTAGTACTGTCTGGAGACAGTGAACCTACTTAAGATTTCCTTACAAAATCTTCGCTTATGTAAAAATGCTCTTTTTTTTTTTTTTTGGAAGTATTTTTTCTAATTATATAATATTCTAATATATCTCTAGGTAATTGATTTAATATATCATAGCTTGAACTGGGTTGCGTTATCTGACGTAATCACTTGAGGTAAACCTCTAACTGATGCAAATCTCCTAATTGCTAAAAGACACTCTTCGGCCGATAAGTCTTTCACGACCTCCATATGTATTGCTCGTACGGCCAGGCAAGTAAAAATACAAACCCAGCGTTTCTCTACGGGCCCGTTTTGAATTTTTAAAGGACCAAAATAATCCATTCCTGTAAACGTAAATGGGATAGAGTAGCGGACTCTCTCAGCTGGTAACGGTGGCATCAAAGGCATTTTATATGGTCCTCCTCCGTATTTCCTACATTGAACACAAGTTCTTAAAACCTTTTGAACCTGAGATCGACCCTGTAGAACCCAAAACTTATTTCGTAATAGCGATAGAGTGTGTCCCACTCCAACATGATAGTGACTTTTGTGCATATCATCAATTATTTTGTTTGTAAACTCAAGAGTTTTTGGGAAGCAATATCGGATGTTTCTTATCTTCAGCCCATTGTGCATTTTCAAATCTACCACCACATCTTAAGAGTCCCTTCTCATCTTTATATGGATTAAGCGATCTTGATAAGTCAGTCTGCAGTCCTTTACTCTCTTTTGGAAAGTGTTCATTCTGTATTTCAATTAGTTTTTTGTTTTCTTCTTCAGTAATTTTGTTTGGCTGATCCTTTTCTTCTTTGTCCTGTTCCATATCTACATCTTCTATATCTTTCTCCATTATTCCCGAGGCTTCTGTTTCTCTTGTTTCACTTTCATTAGGTTCATCTTCAACTATTACGTTCTGATCTTGATTTAATTCGTTTGTGCCCTGTTCTCCATTCATACATCGATTATTCGAGAGACCCTCCCCAACGAAAGTTAGAACTTGGGTTTTACGTAGAACATTCTTTTGTCTGAAGTCATTTGGCTAATGTTCTGGTGACATCCTTAAGAAATCGGGACCTGATAACCAGTATTTATTGTTAGCCTTTGTATTGACGGGTCGAGTAGCTCCATCAGCAGGATTCATTTTTGTCGGCACGTATCGTACATGTAAGCATTTGTTTTGTTTCAGCTCGGTGATGCGTCGGGCGACAAAAGGCGGAAGTAATTTTTCGGAATTGTACCAATTTAAAACGATCTCACTATCAATCCATAAAAACTGTTTCTCTATATGTAATCTAATGAATTTCATCACGTATTTTATTAGCCTGTTTCCTATAACTGCACCCAGTAACTCAAGTCTCGGAATTTGTAAATTATTTTGATCTTTAATTGGCGCCAGCCTAGATTTACCAAGGACGAAACTGACAGTACCGTTATCCTGCTTATCATACTCCCGTAAATAAGTAACCGCCGCGTATGCTTGCATGGACGCATCAGCAAAACAATGCAATTCGAATCTGCTTTTGCCGTTGATCAGCTTATCACTTTTGCGCCTAAATGGGCGAGGGATAGTCAGTTTATTTATATAATTTAATTCTGAAATAACAGCCCGCCATCTATCCGTTAAGTCTAGTGAAAGCTTCTCATCCCACTTTAATTTTAGCTTCCAGAGATCTTGTAACAAAATTTTTGCGGGCAATACTATTGGAGCAACGAATCCACATGGGTCATAAATTGAAGCTGTTACTTTCAGTACTCCTCTTTTTGTGAATGTATCTTTAATTTTGTCGTATTTGGGCTTCAATCTTAAATTATCTGAATATGTATTCCATTCAATGCCAAGAATTTTTATTACAGTTCTTTTGTCTTGGTCTCTTTCCGGGATATGTGATTTAAAAACTCTTGAATTAGAGTTCCATTCGCGAAGATTCATTGATAGTTCCTCAAAAGAACGTTTAGCCGTTTTATAGAGAGTGGTCGCTTCCTTAATGGATGTCGTGCCAGATACTAAATTATCGACGTATATGTCATCAGCAATTTGTTTCTGAATGGAATCTCCGGACTTATTTAAATGATATCTAACGGTGGCATTTAATAAGAACGGACTGGAGATTACACCGAACGGAACACGGCAAAATCTAAAATGGCGTAAATTATCTGAACTGACATTTTTGTTTGGGTCTCTAAGCCACAAAAAACGAGTAACGTCTCTATCATGCTGTTGCAACCCAATCTGGAGAAAGGCCTTTTCTACATCAGCCACTTTAGCGATATCATGTTCTCTAAATCTGATAAGTAGCCCAGTCAGATCCTCGAGCATTAAGGGCCCTTTGTACAGGCATTCGTTAAGGCTATTGTTGTGCTTTGTCTTAGCCGAAGCGTCATAAACTATTCTCAGTTTCGTCGATTTGCCTTCCTGCATGACACAGTGGTGGGGGAGATAGTGAACTGGATGATCTGTAGGTAATTTACTATTGTTAATCTCTTCGATGATTCCGTGTTGGAGTTGGTCTTGTAAAACGTCATCATATGCCTTAATCGTGTCCGGTTGAAGTCGTTTAATAAGGTTAGTCAGTCGCCCTAAAGCCAATCCGAAATTAACTGGTAATAATGTTGGAGGATATTCCGTCCACGGCCATTTTACGTAATAGCGGTTGTTTTCGTATTCTGTAGTTTCATTAAACCTTTTGACTGCTTCTTCATCCCTAGATGACTTTGGCGAATCAACAATGCCAATTGATTCGAGATCCCAGAGTTGTTTTAAGGTGTCATTCCTTAATGGTAAGTCAGGTTTATGAAAATGTGCTTCTGTTTCGATACAAGATTGGACGTATGTCAAAAACTGTAAGTTGGTCTTTATTTTTTAAGGCTGGGCATCTGCCTGACCATATCCACCCAAAGTCCGTTTTTACTAAGTACAAATCTTTTGTTACTTCTATTTTTTCATTGCATATCAAAGAGTAATAGTAATCATTACCCAGTAGAATGTCTACTTGATCACTTCTTGATCCATCATCAGCAAATGTTATTTTGTCATCTCGTAATTTGTCATCAATAAATTTAATATTACTGTAAGGGCAGGGAATATTCTGAGTAATGTGGGGAACGACGTTTGCACAAAAAGTCTTTGTTTTATTTCTGCGTGTTATTACTTTGAAATTCACGACTGGACTCTCTAGTTCTTGTGGCGTTCCTGCACCAAAAGTGAAAACAGAAAGGCGGTTCTCTTCCAAAATAGGTAGACCTAGTTCTTTTGTGATCCTTGTAGTAATATATGACCTTTGGCTACCACAATCCAACAGTATTCTGCAGTTAATGTATCGCGTATTGTCGCTTACTTTATACACGTGAGCTGTGCAGGTTTGTAATATCGTGATTGACTTCGCCGAATTAACGTATAATATTCTCGTTGGGGTAATTTCAGGAGCTATGTTAGAACACAGGGCACGATTGTGAAGTCCAAATTTAGAACAATGGTGGCATTTTCTTTTTGATTTACAATCATTTGCCTTGTGCCCATCACCAAAGCAATTGTAGCAACGACCTACTAACCTATTTTTACGCTCCGCTAAAGTTTTAAAGGTTGAACACTCGTCATTAAAATGATCTTTATCACAAAACACGCATTTGACCTTCATTCGCTTCACTCTTTGTGACTGGGTCTTATTATTTTCAAAGGGTCTTTTCCTTGAGTTAAATTTATCGAATTTTCTACCTTCGAACTTCTTATTCCTTTCTGTTCTGTTACTAGAAAACGATTTACTATTGTGAAATCTTTTATTTTGATTTTGTCTATTTTCGGACCTAACATGAAGAGCTTCGATCGTAAATTTATCTGACAATGAACTATTGTCACTCTTTAACGTTTCTCGTTTTAATCTGCTAGAAGTTTCTCGTGCTGATATAATGTACTCTAAATTCCTTCTGATATTTTCAATAGAATCACCGTATGAGCCGAGTTTTATTCGGAGTTCGTAAATTAAGTCTTCTGGAAATTTCTCCATTATCATAACGCGTAAGTGGTTATGATTTACGTCCTTTCCTAGTGACTTCAACACACGTAAATGACGTTCAATATCATTGAGGGCAATTCTGCACTCTTTAACCGAATTACCCGCTGTTGGAATACGATAGAGAGCCACATAATGAGCATCTATGATTGCTCCGGGTTTTCCATAGCGCTCTTTAAGGGTTTCTACTGCGATCTTGTAATTTGCACTAGTCGTGTCCAAGCCGTCAATAGCTTGTTTCGCCTCACCACCAAGAACGTATTGTAAATATAACAATTTATCCACATCATTAATGTTACGGCTATCTACGTAGGAAGAAAACTGGTCCCAGAACTGGTGCCATTTAAGAACATCACCATCAAATCGAGACAATTCCATTCTAGGTAAGCGACTGGTAATATTCATGTTTATATTATCACACGACGGGCTATTAGAGGGACCTGATATTTGGGGCTGAGCTCTCACCTCTAATTCAGCCACAGTCTCCTCTGCCTGCATGTGTATAATGACATTTCATCAGCCGAAGGGTTCTGAGCTAGTTTGAAATAATTGTACATTTCTGTTACAAATCTTTCGTTGATAGCCTTTAGTTTGCCGGCTGCTATTCGAGCCTCATCAACTGCTATGCTCTTTTCGCGTAGCATTACTAAAACATTTTGACCTGAGTTAACAAGGGAAACAACTGAATCATTCAGCAGTTTAAGACGAGTTCGAACAATCTCTTCCATAATTTATAGGACTTAGTTTAAACGACACCTGATATTTACTACGCAAGACTTTTAAATTCCTTTATTTAACTATTCCCAAAATATTAACTGCAACAAAAAAATCTAAATGACGTGGATTGGTATTTGAAAATAATTATTTACTATCTATCAGTGTCTTTACGACAAATTAATTAATTTTGGTAAGGGGTAGCTCCAAATTTATTGCAGGTATTTAACATTTTAAACACCGTAAGTCCACTTTGTTGCATAATTTAATCTTATGAACAACTTAATTTTATTCTATTAATTTTATCTCCCCGTGTCGTGGGCGTGGTTACAAACAAATTTCTGTAGGTCATACAAAACACCCGTCCCGTACGGGAATCGAACCCGCGAATCGCCGCGCAGCAGGCGATGACTCGACCCCTGCGCTAACCTTGTCGTCAAATTTAATGATTATTTAAATACTTTTATTTCGTTTTATCTTATTCATTTAGTTTTAACACTATTTGAATTTAACCATCACCACATGAAACAATTATTATTTTTATAAGTAGGTATGTACCTAGGTTTATTTCGTTTACGAATCGATAGCTACTGAATGTGTACAACTACTTATTTAATCAATAGCAATAAAAGTAACGCACTGTCGCTACTGGCACAAAGTTCTTTGAATGACTCGATTAATGATTTATTTTTATCTGGATATGTATATCGTTACCAAATCGTGACTCCTCACTACTTGACTTCACATTGAAAAGTAAACGAAAACCGTAAGGACTGCATTTGTAAACTTGTCTTAGTTTGAATTCTATGATTTGTAGCAAAAAAAATATTTTTTTTTTGTTTGGGAGCCTAGAAAAGTTAACAATTCAAAAGCAATAACGAAGTTTGAAAACAACAAAATGTATGGGAGTAACTCCCCATAACAAATCATTTTCATATACCTATAGTAGTTCGATACGTTCTAACTAACGGGATGTGAATAAAACCTTGTCTGCAGGTCCTTACATTTGTTTATTACATCTTTATTACTGTATTGAAATGTTTTCCTAGATTCGTGTACTCTATCACTATTTCGTAACATCGAATTATCTCATCACAATCTCAAACTTTGATTGAAAACATTAACATCTTTTCCGGCTAGGTGGGAAAAAAGTAAGAAAGAAAGACACATTTATCTACATGTGGTTACTGAATAAATGTATATTCACCTATTTCATATGATATTCACTGGTAAGCATTACCTATGACTTATACTGCTTAATGTAAACAATGTGAAACGTTACTGGATATGTTTACATTATCCTCCGTGCGAATTGTAGGTAAACAATAGTTACACTGATCTGATTCATAGGAATAGTACGTCACTGTACCTATGTACTGGTTCTCTCATATCCCAGCACCTCCACCATGTCGTTAAGCAACCTGTTGCATAACGTTTTGGATGAAAACCAAATTATGCGTACCTGCACATACGGTGCACATGCATCTGACTGTCTGATTGATAGGGCCTGTCATTAAGCATCCTTTTGCTTAACGAGTTAGGTAGCTGAAAACCAAATATGCGTACCTGCACACACGGTGCACACGCATCTTACTGTCTGATTGGTAGAACCTGTCATTAAGCATCCTTTTGCTTAACAAGTTAGCTGAAAACCAAATATGCGTACCTGCACACACGGTGCACACGCATCTGTCTGTCTGATTGGTAGGGCCTGGACCCAGACTACGATTACACGTAGTATCTGAATATAGGAGTTAAACAACCCCGCAAGTTACACATAGTGTCTGAATATAGGGGTTAAACAACCCCGCAAGTTACACATAGTGTCTGAATATAGGGGTTAAACAACCCCGCAAGTTACACATAGTGTCTGAATATAAGGGTTAAACAACCCCGCAAGTTACACATAGTGTCTGAATATAGGGGTTAAACAACCCCGCAATTTACACATAGTGTCTGAATATAGGGGTTAAACAACCCCGCAAGTGGCCTCCGACCGCCCCTTCTAGCCACCCCTGACCTCACGGTACTGATCTGATCTGTTCATCTGATAACCTGATTACACTGATACAATCGCCGCAGCAATAACACAATAACAACACATTATATTTCTGATCTTTCTCTATCTAAATATCACACATGATTAAAATAGGCAATGTGAATAAAGACCAAAGGAAACTTGCCCATGGAAACTCCCAATGCCCACACGTCGCACCTCTGCAGTCCGTTCGCTCCGCGCGCCGCCGACAAGGTCCTCCGACGAACGAGCAATGCTTCGTTCACTGTTGTCTAGATTCATTCTCCCGTCTTTCAATTTATCATTCAGTCTCATTCATCACAATGTTTTGGAAATCGAAACCAATGATCAGTCATAATTTAAATTCGCGTGATTTCGCGACAGTACAGTCGCGTAGAACTTTCTTTTAAAAAGTAAGTTTTATGAGGTTTTGTTTGTTATACACGGTATTTCATAATAACCAATAAATAATCAATGCGTTATTTAAAACTAATTATTAAAATGTGTTTACACGTAATGTCATTCAACCCAAAATTTTAATATAGGTATATCATAGTATCATCATGTCTATGATTTACATGAAAATTTTGGGTTGAATGACATTACGAATAAACACAATTTAATAATTAGTTTTAGATAACACATTGATTATTTATTGGTTATTATGAAATACCGTGTATATGCTGAAATTTTTTTTTTTTGTATAAATCATCCATAAAGTTTATTTCGAATTCATTGCTTTCATGTTCAAAGTTATTGTCCTTTCATGCCCCCCACGGTGAAACTTTACAACGCTTTGGAAAGCCTGGCTCGATTTTGATTAAATAAAAACTATTAGTATAGTATTTGCACGAGTACGCGAATGAAATGCAGAAAAAAATCAGCTGTTCCATACATTTAGGTTCAGTGAATATGGAACAGCTGATTTTTTTTTGCGATTTCGAAGTTGGTCCCATAGTGAAAGTTGTTCAGTTTGCTTGTCTGAACAAGCAATAAAATAATGTCGTTCAAGATTGTGCAGACTATAGTTCTTCCATTTCGACAACGAAAGAGTTTAAGAGGGTTTATGTAGTCCTTCATAAATTCCGATTATCATTGGTGACAACTCTGGGATTTCTATTAAACATTCGTTGCTTCGTCCTTTGAGATTAGGTAATAATTGTAGTAACACGTATCATGTCGCCTTTCATTCACTAAGTTAAAAGTAGGTATTCACACTTTTTTTTTGATGGTGGTACACAAACCTTCCTAGAGACACCAACCATATAGTCGCTCATTCGCGTTTTAGTGCTTCGCCGATCACCACGTATCCTATTACTATGCCGAAACGAAGCCATAAGGAGGAAGATAGTGATTACTTACGCAAGAAAATAAGAAAGATAGAAATGATGTTAAAAAAACGCGAAAAGCGTACGCGCAATGGAATAATTTCAAACAATAGTAGCTCGTCGTGCCCAGCCTGTTCTGACGCTGGTGGCAGTTCTGACGCTATCAGGAAACGAAGGTAGGCAGGTGTTAAATAATATTATACTTATTTATTAAAAGTGATTAACATTTGTATCACTTAAGTGATTAACATTTGTATCACTTAATATGATGTACTAATGTGTTCCTATATTTATATGGGATTATTTCATAACGAAAGACCACCACTGGTTTTTAATATTGTGTAGTGTACATCTAAGTATACGGGGATGTTACCGGCACAAAATATTATACCTAATAATATTAAAGTACCTGCCTGTTATCTATAACAGATGTATAATCTTTAGTGATGTGTATATCTATATGGGATATTACCTACCGACACAAATAATTACCACTGGTATCTTGTATGTAGTGTACATCTATGCGGGATGTTACCGTCCCAATATTTTTTATGTACTGTGTACATTTTATATGTTATGTTACCATCATGACTAATAAAGTATGTGCACATTTTAATGGAATGTTGCCTTTTAAAGTTTCATACGGCACTAAAGGGTTTATTCTCACAAACATTGGTCGTTGATATACAACCGCATTTAAAATATAAAGCAGCTGTTATGGATATCTGGCAGAGGTGTATTCTTCTGTATCATATGTATTTTTCGACACACAGTTACCTGTATGCGACACAAACGTATTGCAGGTGAAAGTGAAGTGCAATCAGAGGTCGACATAGTCTCGATTGTAGAAGAGATCAATTCAGATCCATCCACTTCTATGGCTGCAACTGCAACAACAGCTTTACAGCCTTTAGATTCTACCGAACTACCTGCACATGTGAGCAGTAAATCAGTTCGTGTTGAATTGGATGAAGAGATTTTAAGTCTTTTGGGTGAAACACCCTCCAAAAAAAAACTGGGCCCTGATATTCATCAAGATTTAGCTCCGCGACTACGGGTTTAACTAAGTAAAATAGAAAGGAACTTCTAGAAAAACATCTTATTCCCAAGAACTGTATAAAAATAAACACACCAAAGTTGAACCCCGAGATAACGGCAGCCTTATCGGAAATGCTTGTTAAGAAAGATAAAGTATTAGAAAATAAACAAATACAGCAGGCAGTTGCTATATCTTGCATTGGTGACGCTCGGACCACATTATTTTTATTAGAACATAAAGACCAGTGAGTCTAAAAACTGTTAATCGATGCCAGCCGTTTAATGTGCGATGCACAACATACCGAGTCAAAAAACAAGACGCTTTTTTATTTGCTCAGCAGTAAAAAATGACATAAAGGAGCAACTGTACAATGCTGAAATTGACAGTTTTCTATTTGGGGAAAAATTAGCCGACACTCTCAAAGCCGCAAGGGCGATATCGAAGTCTGGTGCTGAGATAAAGATTACTTCATCAACCAAGAAAATGCTTGCGGCGACAAAACCAAAGCAACCTTAAATCGACCTATAAAGCAGAAGCCTCCGCTCCCGAGGGCCAGGCAGGTGGGAACACCGCGGAGGACGGGGCTGGCCCCGCCGCAGGCACCGCACCCGCCGCAGGCACCGCACCCGCCGCGACAACAGCAGCTGCCGCGACCGCCGCCACGCTCGCAGCAGCACCTAGGCCCACGTCGCTAGATTCGGTATGTTCAGCAGGTCGTTTATGTAATTTTTACGACAATTGGCAACTCTTAACTGATGACCCGGTTATATTATGATGGATAAAGGGTTATAAGATCCCTTTTTCCAGACCTATTCATAAATTATGGGAACCTAAACTGCCAACCTTGTCAGCTTCTGATATTACATTATAAAACTCAAACTCAAACTCAAAAATCTTTATTCAATATAGACCTTTACAGGCACTTATTGACGTCAAAATAAAAACATAAAAATCTTCAACCAAGAATCTAATTAACTAAATTATTTAATCCTTGTATGTACACACACCCCAACCATTATTAAGATGTGTGCAAATACAAGTAAAATGAAAAAAAAAAAAAAAAATTGACTCTACACCTGTTCGGAAATTGGGAGAGCCTTCTCAAGAAGAACAGGCAAGAAACTCGGAAGGTCTTGTATTTTTTAAATATAGAGTGGCCATTACTGAATTGATTGATTCAGGAGCTATTTCACCTTGTCAACCAAGTGAAATAAACAGTTCTTATCCAGCTATTTTATTATTAAACAACCAATATGTAAAAACAGATTTTTTTAAAACTTAAAACCTATAAATAAATTCATAACAACACGGCATTTTAAAATTGAAGATCACAGAGCTACAATGAAATTAGTTTCAAAAAACAGTTTCATGGCCACCCTAGATTTAAAAGATGCCAACTCTTTAATTTCAATCCACTCAGCTCATAAAAAATATTTAGGGTTTATATCTGAAGATAAACTACTTATACGAATTTAACGTTCTTCCCTTTGGCCTTAACACCGCACCATTTGTTAAGTTGCTTAAGGCGGTGATGTACTTACTTCGATCCTTAGGCCATATATATGTGTACTATTTTCTTAGATTATATTTGTGTCATTGCTAGGGATTACCAAAAATGTCTAGCAAATATTGCTGAAACTAAAAATATTTTAGAGTCCTTTGGATTTATTATCAATATTGAACGACACGGTTAGCGCAGAGGTCGAGTGATCGCCTACTGCGCAACGGGTCGCGGGTTAGATTCCCGTACGGGACAAATATTTTGTATGGCCTACAGAAATTTGATCCGGACTGGGCGTATGTGCATGTGATATTCTATGATTGTAACTGCACCCACGACACAGGAAAAAATCCTAGTGTGGGGCGACGTTTAAAAAAAAAAGCTGTATGATTTCTAACACTAGTTGTAGATTTCTTGGTTTTATAATAGACACGAAAAAATTTCATATATGTTTATAGTACTCGTACATAGTATAAAAGAAATATTATTAAAAAAGAATTGCTTTATTTTCAACATAAGACAAATTGTAAAATTCGACGTTTCCAATTCGGTTGGTTGTATACCAAACAAATGGAGAGATGCAAATACCTTGCTTTATGCAATAACAATTACAAAAATCGCAAACAGATTTTTCCTGGTGGAAAAATTCCATTGATGAAACATTTAATGCTATTAGACAAGACTATTACAATATCGATTTTTTTTCGGATGCGAGCAAAAAAGGGTGGGGGGCAGCATGCGGTGAGGAGTGGACAATGGAGTACCTATAGAGGAATCATCCAAACACATAACTTATTTAGAACTTTTGGCCGCTTGTCTAGGCTTTCAAATATTCGCAAAAGGAGAAATTGTCTAATATTATTGCACGTTGACAACACAACTGCTATTTCGTATATCAACCGCATGGGTGGAGTTCGATTTCCACACCTTACTGATATAACCAGGAAACTGTGGCAGTGGTGCGAACCTAGAGGTTGATTTGTGTTTGCTTGTTACATAAGCTCTAAAGATAATATAATGAAATAGCAGACGCGGAGTCAAGAAAATCTCACCCTGATACTGAATGGGAGCTAAAAAATCATGCATTTAATCGAATTCTAAGGGCGTTTTGCAAGCCTGACATTGATCTTTTTGCCTCCAGAGTCAATAAAAATGCAACTTGTATGTTTCTTGGAATAAATAAGGATCCAGATTACCGTGTTCAGGGGCTATGGCGGTAAACGCTTTTACCTTGAATTGGAAACATCTTTCATTTTATGCATTTACGCCTTTTGCTGTAATACTAAAAGTTTTACGAAAAATAATAACCGATCAAGCTGAGGGTATAGTATCGTTGTTCCCTTCTGGCCTACACAACCCTGGTTTCCTTTATTGCAAGAGCTTCTTTGTTCAAAGACTGTACAATTACAGCCCTTCAGATAACGTTTTGTTGTCTGTTTCTAACAACCTGCCCAAGCTCACATTGATAGCAGGGAAGTTATCCGAAAGGTACTTCTGAAGAGGAGCGTATCACCGTCATCCTAAGACATCAGGATGGCTTCCCTGTCAAAAAATTCCATCAAAGAATATTATTCGCAATACGTCGCTGGGTAAATTTTTGTACAAAAAAAATGTTGACGTGTATGAAGCATCAACTTTCTCCGCAGGTTATTTATTTTCTTACACAATTATTTTATTCGGGTTTATCTTTGATCTTGGGATCGACAGTAAGGTCGAATGACCGCATTACAAGACTGTTTAAGGGTTTTTTCAGACTTCGTCCTCCAGCCCCTAAATATGACATTATCTAGAATCCTTCTCTAGTTTTAGATTACCTGTCAAAAGCTTATCTAAATACCACGTTGAGTTTAGAGCAATTGTCAAAGAAGATTGCAACACTTCTTGTACTCGTAACAGCACACAGAGTACAGACGATTGCAAAAATAAAATTAGATAACATAATTATTAGAGATCAAGTAATTATTATTAAAATTAAAGATTTGATTAAAACATCACGTCCAGGATGAAGTCAACCAAATTTGTGTATACCATTTTACAAAGACCGCCCACAGATTTATTTATTTATTTAATCTTTATTGCACTTAAAAAAACAGTACAAACGGCGGAGTTAATGCAACAAGGCATTCTCTACCAGTCAACCGAGCGGAAAGTAAAATAAAAAAAGACATTTTGATAAGTTTCAAAAGACCTCATAAGGTAGTATCTACCAATACAATCAGCAAGTGGATTAAGGACACCTTATTAACTAGCGGTGTTGATATTTCAATATTTTCTGCCCACTCCAACAGACATGCAGCTACCTCAACGGCGCATAGGGCAGGTGTCAGTATTGACCACTCGGGGAATGGCAAACGCCGATCCCGAGTGTGTCTCTACGGAGGTAGAAGTTGCTCTGGAGGGTGGTTTAGCCAGGTATGGGGTTTATACTCGAGTCCAATGGCATATCCTTGGGGCGGCTTTGTCAGCTTTCAGCCCCTTGTTGAATCGTAAAGAGATTCCCCCACCTCAAAAAAAAAAAGGTGTCAGTATTGACACAATACGCAGGACTGCAGGGGGGAGTGGCAGCCAATGTGTTTGCTAATTATTACTATAGAAATATTCAACCAGATGAATCAAATAGTTTTGCATTGTCTATCCTTAATTTATAGCTAACATTATGCCAATAAATAATTGATATTATTTGTTGTTGCGTTGATTCCTTTATAGATTTGATTTTTTTGGTTACAGAATGAATATCATAATATATTTTAATTATTATTTGGTTTTAATATTTCACTTGCTTTCAAAATCTACAATTATTACCTAATCTCAAACGACGAAGCAACGAATGTATAATTAGTGATTAAACGAACTTACCTGAAATGAAGTTCTATCATAATTATACGAGTTGCTTCGTCCGAAGAGATTAGGTCCCTCCCTCCCAATATGCCCCCTTTAAAGTGAAATATATAGGTTTTGCGGGACTTTCAAGTAAATGCGCGACTATATGGTTGGTGTCTCTAGGAACGTTTGTGTACCACCATAAAAAAAAAGTGTGAATACCTACTTTTAACTTAGTGGATGAAAGGCGACATGATACGTGTTACTACAATTATTACCTAATCTCTTCGGACGAAGCAACTCGTATAATTATGATAGAACTTCACTTCAGGTATGTTCGTTTAATCACTAATTATTTTACGCAAGATTGGCCAGAACTGGTGAGCTTTTGTATATCGGTAACCCATCAAAATTGATAAGTAGGCATATTGTATTGAATAACCAAATATTATATAATTTTATAAAACTTGTACTAATCGTTTTTTAGGCAATTATGCCAGTAGTTGCCTGAATCAACTGGAGTCAAATCTATATTTTTTGTATTTGTTTTGAGAAATCTTTAGGAAGTATGTTTGGTATTCTTTTATTCAAGATACTAGCCATTTTTTTAAAAGCAGCATGTGAGATTTTATATTCGAGGGCCCAATCTTTCAATCCAAAACGACAATCATTTAATAAACAGTCACTTTCATATTCATTTTCAGAACTCCGTATGGAATTTCAATGTCTGAACTAAGATCACCGGAATCTTCAGAAAACTCAATGTTATAAGCTTCTGTTGTACACGTTGTAGGCTGACAGTTGACTTCTTGACTAGTTTAAGCTAAATTGTGTACGGAACCATCCACAGAACCAAACAATTGATTGCTGATTTATCTGCTTACATTTGCTTTTAATATTTTCCAATCTTTTTTAACCTTTTTTCTATAAGCGCCACTTCGCTTTATTTTTCGCTATTAATTGTGATTCATTATTAATAGTTTTTTAAGAGGTTAGGTAAGAAAATAATTCTAACATTAAACGCCATAGCAAAAACTAATAGTACATTATGATACGAGCGTTTTCTATGCCGCCAAGTATTTTTTTTTTTTGACTTTGGAGACAACAAACTATGTTTAACTCGCGCTTTGCACCTCCATAATTATTTCCAGCGGAGTTAATAATATGAATTCTTCTTCACTTGGACTTGACATATTTGTAGATAATCAATTACAACAAAAGGCAAAAAATTTCAATAGCGGGAAAATGCCGCGTGCCTTTTTTTTTCGCGCGCTGCCCGGGCATGGCTAAACTCTTCATACAGCCAACATTTAAAAAAGGGCCAAACAGCCAAAATTCAAAACTAAAAAAACCGATTAATTATTGTTTTTTTTAATGTCGTTAATTTAATATTTAAGTAACCAGTAGAGTAGAGGCTGTTCATTTGTTTCCAATTGACAGTCGCATAAAGTCGTGTTAAAAAAAGTGTAGATATTAAGCGACAAATTTAAGAATGCGTACTGGACATACATTTGCTTTGCAATCTTGAACAAATAAGAATTTGTCGTGTTAAGATTACCGCACTTGTGCGATTATGTAAAGTGAAAAGCACTCGTGTTTAATATACTGAATAACAGGTCTAAATGCAAGGTAATAAGACCCACCTTACGACCAAGTGTGTTGAAAAGATTATTAAGTTGACTGAACTTTAGATTGCCTGGCAAATTGTGTGGAATTTACGTGGATATTAAGTAGGTACGAGATTGCGATCTTAGTTGAATTTGAAATCATAAACAACAAACCGAAGTTTTAACGAAGTATTTAGTGCGAACAATAGTTTTACAAACAACAAAACGTGAAAAGAAAATCGATTTGTGGTGTTTACGTCGCCGCTTCATGGCAACGCGGCAGTTCAACCTCGGCTGAAAACAAAGCACCATCGTAAAAGTAACCTAGTAACGCCATGGACGAAGATAAGGGAAAGGACGAAGCTGAAGACTGGAAGGTATATGAAGCACTTTGCAGCAAAACGCCAACAGAAGTAAGTTAAACATAAAACCTACAATTTCATTAAAGAGAATTTCATTTAGGTAATTGTGTATTGCGTTCGTTGTACAGCCAACAGCACATCAGGCTACCACAAAATTCATTTTTTTTATTAACTCTGAACTTAACATTAAACAGCTAAAGGTTCAAGATCAATTACAGAAAGACAGTTTTGTTTAGCTTGGCGCGCTTTTGAATGTATGTAAATAAATTCCATTCCAAGGACCTAGGTACATATTTTTTAATTTCCTGATTGACCTATTATTTTCTAACTGGGTGAGTGTAATTATTTTCAAAACGGTATAAAATACTTGATATTAAACTTAGTGTTCAACATTCGTTTGTCGAACACACGTGGTGCACTCGATTAAGTAGGCGTGTCACATATAATGTGACACTAGTTATTAAGTAAATACATTTCTGAAGATTTTGTGTAAGTGTCAGTAATTCATTAAGCTAAATGCACACTTTGTTACACGTAGCTAAGAAATATCAAGTCCTGAGTTTTGTGATTTTGTTTAATCTTAATATATAAAATTCTCGTGTCACAGTGTTTGTTACCAAACTCCTTCGAAACGGCTTGAACGATCTTTATGAAATTTTTTGTGTATATTCAGTAGGTCTGAGAATAGGTCGTAAACTGTTTTTTATTATGGCGAAACGTAGTTCGCGGACACAGCTAGTTTTATATACTATTATCAATTACAAGAAATCGTCTGATAATAAAAGAAAAGGTTGATTCAAAACACTGTACCTATCACTTCACTTTCCTACTTTTTACACCACATCTCACAAAATTTTCATACAACTCAACCTCTGGGTAAGTCGCAGGCAATGATCGCACAAGTGACCTATAAATGCGTTTATTTGCGTACTATATGACCATACCGTACCTACCGCAGGCTCAGCGATAGGACCCGTATGGGAGTCTCCTGAAGAAGGCAAGGACGTCCAAACAATTAAAAAATAAAAAGTTTTGCCCTCATGTGACTATGAAACATACAACTTTAATAATAGGTAGGAAAGTACTATTATAACAATTACCTATCACAATTAATAAACTTAAGATTATATATTTTTTATTAGCTTTGCGACTACACTACTCGAGTAAAACAAGATTTTGTTGGATTCACATTCACATATTTATATCTTGAGCAATTTTAATTTCAATAAATTATTGTTTTTTTTATTATAAAATAGTATATTGGAACCGCGTCTATTAATGATTTGTTTTTATGAGCACATAATATTGAATTGCAATTCAGACCTATTCCATTGATTGTGTAATATTAACATTTAAAAGTGTATTTTAAATATTGTATTCTTTGAAAAAACAATGAGATTGTCATTTATTACATTTCTTATGCCGTCATTAACTTTCTCTGCTTGGCCTAATGGTTGACTGGTAGAGAGCGATGTTTATCGCTAAGAACGCCTTATGTACAATCCACTTGTAACATTAAAGCATAAATAAATAAAAATAAATAAATAAAATATATTTTAATCTTCGTCGGTGCGTAGTGCGGAGCGTCTCGGTGGCGCTGTATACTAGGCACCTTCCAATCGGGAGGTCCGGGGTTCGAGACCGCCATGTACCAATGTGTTTTTCATTTTTCGAATTTCATGTGTACCTACATTTGTCCGACGTTCCTACGGTGAAAGAAAACATCGTGAGGCAACCTGCATACAGCTGTGAAGAAATTCAATGGTGTATGTGAAGTCGACCAATCCGCACTGGGCCAGCGTGGTTGACTAAGGCCTAATCACCCTATCCTATAACATAGTGTAGGCTCGAGCCCCTTGGCGGGGACGTTTATGAGCTGTGATGATGATGTGTTAATAAATACCTAAACAAATTGTTTGGGACCTAGAAAGACAATTCACCAATACAAACTACCCGTGACTACCCTGGGGCCGACCACCTGGCATTACGACAGCTCGGGTTTTGAGCCGATTGAGAATTGCACTCCCAAACAGAGGGTCCAATGTTCTGGGCATGATAAATATTATATTATTCAATTATAATATAAGCGAAATTATTTTTACTTCATACTACTTTAGTGTACTTCACTAAAATAGTGCCTGTGTAATAA
The DNA here is from genome assembly GCA_963935595.1 of Schoenobius gigantellus. Classification (NCBI taxonomy): domain Eukaryota; kingdom Metazoa; phylum Arthropoda; class Insecta; order Lepidoptera; family Crambidae; genus Schoenobius; species Schoenobius gigantellus. The sequence continues at coordinate 21,611,041 of OZ012541.1, forward strand.
AAATAATGTCGCTCCATTCGACGGCTCAGCGTGTGATGTCACGCGACCCGAGTTCTTTGGCATTCAGACATTTGTGCATAAATATTGTAAAGTTACAAGTGTAAATCAACGACACAGAAGCACCTAATAAAGTATTTTTTTATGTTTACTGACCTACAAAAAGGAAGAAATAGTGTAGGTAAGGTCATCAGGTGCGACATGACTGAACCTAAAAGTCGATATGTATCTGAAAATAATTTTGAATCAAGGTAAATAAGTACTATATATACTTTTATGTACTTAACTAATCCAATTATCTTCGTTCATGAAGATAACTGGACTGAGTATGTGTTGACCACGTTATGTGCTGCACACCTTAAGGTTTATCTCATCATTCAGTGTTCTGTCCCAACTAGCAAAATATGTGCTTATGAGTATCTATAACACTATTTTTTTAAGCTTATAATATACATATACGAGTAGTTTGTTACAATCCTGGATTTGGGCACACTTATGGGAGGATTTTGCTTTTATAACAATCGTATAGGTAATCAACTTACAGAATGTTATTAAGTTCTATAATGTACTTGTTTTAGCATTAGAGAAGTATAATGGGTCTAATAATTATAGACACACAACCTTTATTTATGATAACATCTATAAGCGTCTCTCATAAGCTCTTTACTAAACAAATCTTGTTAAAAATGTGCTAGTAATATACTTCGTTGTTGGTTATAAGTATGTTTTTTAAAACTTTTCTCATTCTATGTTTATCATCATGGGCGATCATTGAAGTTGAAATTAAAATAAAGACAGAATTAATTTAACATAACTTTTAAATATTAGTATTCATGACAGCATAGTTTGTGAGAATGTCAATTGGTATAGGGTGTGAAATCATTGGGAAATGTTGATGTTATATTTATACTATTTTTTTAATGTGCCTCTAAAAATCGAATGCTACACAATTGTTTAAATAAATTTATAAAAATATAAATTATCTAAAATTCGCCATATTTAATCAAAATCATATTAAATCAAGTTATCTTGTGTATAGCAAGATTTGTAACTTAATTCTGTAGTGTACTATAAGCCTTAGTTTTAAAAACAAGTAATCTTAAGTACTTATATCAATGCTTGTCGAACAACGGAAGTCTTTGCCAGTGCTGGTATAAGAGTTGTATTAGTCTTGACAGTCCTAAATTTTCATTATAGGACTTTTTTGCTAGGTGGCGTATATTATCTTGGATTTTCCCTAATTGAGATAACGAAAGCATCTTTTTTAACTTTTAACGTTGCGTAAGAACGAAAGCAAAAAAAGACGTACTTTTTGCACCTTGCATGAGCTTCATGGGGTAATTGACCGTACTTAACTTATCTTATTTTGTATTTCTATTCTCAAGATTAATAAAATGAACATAACTATTATAGGGAATTAGCGTATGTAAATGAATTTAAATAAATTTTATATAATAAAAAACCGGCCAAGTGCGTGTCGGGCTACGCGCAGTGTAGGGTTCCGTAGTTGCAAATGCCAACTTTGAGTTCACACTCACACCTCACAACATGTTGCTATTAAATAAGGCATTATTATTATTATTAAGGCTGCAATGATTTTATATTTCCTTAACTTCACGTGGTTCGTAAATTTATATTCAGTAGTAATTTTCAATGAAATTTAGTTTTCCGAGTACATTTTATAAGTTGGTCTTCTATAACTTTTTACTTTGTACTTAGTACTCAACTCTGATAGTTTTCTTTTAAACTTCGTTATATATACTACTGTTGTAATTTTAACCGTTTAGCAGATAGAGGGGGGAGAAACTTACCTCTAACAAAAATTTGCACTTTAATACCAAATATTTCAGAAACGGATCCCTAAATCGAAAAATGGTGTTTTGAATCTTATATTATTTTTTAAAGACCTATTCAATAATACCCCACACGATGGGTTAGTCGAGAAAAAAAAATTACTCCCACTTTACTTGTATGGGACATTATATACGTCAATGGTATGGGAGCTACCCTAAAAAAAAGTTTTTTGAATACTTTTTTCTACCACTTTTTTGGCATGAATAATATACATACTTATACAAAATTACAACTTTCTAGCACTAATAGTCTCTGAGTAAAACCGCATACAGACAGACAGACATGGCGAAACTTTAAAGGTTCCTTGTTTACTACGGAACCCTAAATGGATCAAATGGGAACAGGTTAATAATGGCTATTGCTATTATCTAGGAAGAAAACCACGAGACTCTACTGGTATGGAAAAACGGCCCGTATGATTTTCTAAACACCTAACTATAGGTGGTTTGCGGTGCGGTGCGTTGAAGCGACACTCGAGTAGATCGTTTTTTTTTTGAGGGACTAATGACCGATTTTACCAACCAACCAAGGAAGCCCCTAAGACGTACGCTGTCACTTTTTGTCTTTAATGAAAAGAATGTGACAGAATCACCTAAGAGTTCCCTAAGCTAAGAAGAGGTTGGTGAAAATGGCCATAAGGCTCGTATTAATAATTGAATCTCAAGTATGAGATCAATCTTAACCCTAGAAAGATAATCTGCGCCTCGGAGGCGCAAGCAAAACACATATATCGCTGTCTTTTTTTAAGGAGCGCTCTCTCTAACCTGTCACTATAGGTAATCTCTCTCAGTCTTCGCCAAGTACAACAACGGGGCGGACGCGGGCACTCGGTAAGTACTTTGGATTAGCAGCTTTTGCTAGGTGTTGCGCTCATGGAGCGCATGATTATCTTTTGTGTAACTTTCAGCGGAACCTATCAAGTTTTGTTACCAGTTTTTTATAGTTTTCTTATATGTTTTAGGCTTTTTAGGGCCTGAAAATCATGGCACAAAAACAAAAGCCATTGAATCGTAAACAATTTATGAAAAAGTTGAACACTTAACTCACGGAACCCTGGATGAACAGCAGATTGCTTATGCCGACTCTAAAGCGATCAGCCCGAACCGCTATAGAAGCTGCATTATCAAAACCTGGTGAAAATGAAGCTGTAGGTAGATGGATAACGTGATCCTGAGCCAAAAAAATGGCGATATTGTGACCTATGCACATCAAAAAAAAAAGCGGATGTCAAAAATGACTTACGCTAAATGCAAAAAATGTATCTGTGGCGAACACAAGAAAGATGTGTGTGTCGACTGTACTTAACATACCATTCCTGGAACCAAGGATACTTTTTTATTTTTCTAGTTCATGTTAAGTAAATATTAGGAATTACTAGCGATAATGATCTCTCAAAGAGAAGTTATGTCCTAAGAAATAAGACTGGTATTTTTTGTTACTTTTTTTAAGAGCTTTAGAACATTGTGTTATATGATAGTTATATGATATGATGTGTTGTGTTATATGTGATTTTTCGTAAAATAAATAATTTTAACAAAATTTTGACTTTAATTTCTTCTATTAGGTATAAACTTTATACCAAAGTGGGCTAGACCTGATTAAAAAGCTTTACAGGCCACAGACAGACTTTACTATTTTGTGCGCTCGAGAGGCGCATGATTATCTTTTACGTGACTTCCAACATGATTATCTTTCTAGGGTTAAGATACTGTTTTTGTCAGATTTTCCATACATTAAACGTCAAAATTGCAGCTTAAGATCGATCTCAACTTTAAGACGCGTTTATTAATACGAGCCTTAGATTCAGCTTACCTACTTAGTTTAAAAAAAATGCGAAAACTTTTGTGGGTTCTCATGCCTTGTTGGCGAACCTTACCTGCTGGATTTCTACCGAACAGGCATCACCCCGAGGGCGTTTCGCTGTCCAAAGTGAGTGGGTTGCCAATGAGAAGTCAACCCGAGCGACAATACGTATAAATCTTAATAATCTATTTCAGAAGTTAAGGAATTCTGTAACAAAATTACACAGACATCATTGTAAAAATTGTAGGTATATACAAATTTGAATGTACTTGTGTAATGTGTAATTTTAAGCCTATAATGTAAACAAAAATCTCCGATTGCTATAATATCATCATCATCAACGCTAAATCTATCCCTTTTTATTTATAAGTATTTCTCAATTTTATATGGACGCTCCTGTTAATAAGATACACGAAATTTTGATGCCGTACACTGATAGGTATCTCAAAGTGGCTCTTGGTTTAACTTGAGATCAACGATAATGTTGCTAGAAATATCAACACACAGATAAGTTTTAATTATTGTCGCTAAGTTTCAGTCTGGAACTCATAATAACCGAGATGTACATTTGCATTATTATTATTATGCATTCTCTAGTTTTAAATGAACCTACAGTCCTTTAAAATGTTGAACGTCTTGACCTACATAAAAGACTGAAGAAATCTGTTCCTCGAAACCCGCCCCTTTGACAAAATGAAATAAATACCGTAACTTCGCGACCCCGTCCTATTATCTACCCTATCTGAAAACGATGTCGTAATTTGATGGTGCACATCGGCTCATGTAAATTATACACAGGCAGGTACCGACCACTCCGACGGTGAACATCGCCGGGATATCGTGACTCTTTGCAAGCCTGAAATAGCGACCCCTATCACGCTACATTTCTAACGAAAGTACTTATGCCCAGCAGTCGTCTTTTGCACGCCATATTAAACCGTTTCTGCCTCAGGAGACGGAAATATTTAAATTGCAATATGAATTTTTGTGAGTCAGTTTTCATAAAGATCACTATGACAGCTGGCTATCAATTAAATTCTAATAATGCAGTGCGGCTTAAATTAACAATATTGCTTACAGATGGAAGCGGAGACCGGTACTGATATAATAACCGCGTTGAGAAGTGATTTAGCAGGGCTCCAATATAAAAGGGACAAGTTACTTTCAGAAGTAAGTACTTCGACTACGAATCTCATAGTTACTTAATCATTATTTTTTTACATAAATCACCCATCACTTTCATGTTTTACAGAATAGTGACTTCAAAAATCAAATGCTTTCTCGAGACCAACGAATTTTAGAGCAGCAGGTGGAAATAGATCACCTCCGTGAACAAAATGCACGTCAGAATGCAATCATATCATCACTTAAAAAGAAAATACAAGACCTCGAAGAAATTCATCGTAATTTACAAGCATCCCACGGTAGAAGCGACCTAACAGTTCAGACATTGCAAAGGGATAATCGGTTCTATGAAGAGAAACTCAAAGACCTCGAGAAGAAATTTCGTTCTTTAGAATTGGAATGCCACAATGAAGAGCAGCAAAAGGAGAACGCGAGAAGCCAATTTCACGACCTCGTACGTCGTTTGTCTGCAGCTTTGGACTCTGATTTTTGTGACACAACTCACACACATTCACCTGAAACTCTCATAATCAAAGCAGCCGAACTGGTGCAAGAAATAACAAGATTAAAAAATAAATGCTTGAACACCACAGAAAATTTGTCTACGGTGGAACAGGACTACAGAAGCTGTCGAGATGCTTTAGAGAGGGCCAACACGGATAAAGATATGTTGCAACGTCAGTTATCTTCACAAATTCTGGAAACTGAAAGATTGAAGCAAGAAAAAGAATCACTGTCTGTTCAAAATAGAGTAATCGAAAGGGAATTGCACGAGGCGAGAGAAAAGTTGTCGCAATGTTCGAAAAATTTAACCGTAATTACTGATAATGTTAACCAAAATGAATCTATAATATTGCAACTAAAAGGTGAACGACTTCTTTCTAATTGCACAATCTTGTACGGTTAATATAAACAGTTAACGAATAATGTTCAATATAGAATCGTTGTTTCAGAGGACTTAAGACATCGGGATGAAAAATATCAGAGGCTACAAACAGAATTCCGAAGTACTATGGAATCTATAGCCATCCTTCTTAGCTTACCCACAAGGTTTGTAGAAGCTCACGAAAGTACCATTAAGGACAGAATACGAGAAATTTTAAGCGACAATAAAGACAAATCTGTGGTGAGCTTATTTAAAATATATATTGCAGATAGTTTATTCAAGTTGGGGGCTTTAACCCAAGCTTCTGAGATATTTCTATTTTTTTTAAATTAAGGTTATCGTTATATTTTGCTCAGAAGAATAATGAGATAATTTGAATTGAGATTGACATTTCCTTACACTTATTAAAAGTATATAAAAATAAATATAAAGATCATTATATAATTACACTTTTTTTATAGATGACTTTATGATTTTCATTGGAAATCAATCGCGTTTTTAGATTTATTTTGGATTGAAAAGTTCGCGACCTCACATATAAATACTTACTCATTTTATTTTTCTGCTGTCATGATGTTCACTTAATAATTGGTTGTCAATGTGCAAAATTGTATTTCGGTAGCGTTTGTGGCTTTTTAACTTTTTAATTACAACAGTGTAGTGTAGCATTTTTAGAAAATGGTTTCTCCATTTTCTTGAGAGAAAAAAAATTGTGCGATCATTAAATACTTGTTCAAAAAAATAAACACCAAAAGAGATTCACAATGACATGGAAACAACATAAGGGGAATTTGCTCCGTCGTATACTATGGTGAAAAAGTATGTTGCAGAATTCAAACGACGAGAGAACATCGAAGACAACCCTCACTCTGAAGGCCCTACAACTTGTACGACTAATGAAAACATCAATAAAGTGTGTGATCTTGTAATGGCAGACCGAAGTTTGACTATCAGGGAGATTGCTGATATTACAGTCATCGTATGAACGAATCTAAAACATCATTGTCAATGAACTAGGATTTTCTAAGGCTTTTGCTCGGTGGGTCACCAAATTGCTTTCAGTTGAGCAAAAACGAATACGACTCACGATTTCACGCAAACGTTTGGAGATGTTTGAGGCTGATCCGCAAGATTTTTTTCACAAATTTGTGACAATAGATGAAACTTGGGTTCACCACTATACTCCGGAATCAAAACAACAATTTATGCAATAGAATAAAAGGGATGAACCAGCACCAAAGAAAGCAAAGACAATTTTGTCGGTTGGCAAGGCGATGGCATCAGTTTTTTGGGATGCTAAGGGTTTCATCATGGTGGACTATCTTAAAAAAGAAAAAACTAAACTCACGTGAGAGAGAAAAAAACTCACACAAAGAGTATTATCACCCACCCTTACACACAGTATGCACCCTTCTACGTCGTTTACTTGAAAAAATTAAAAAAACGCCCCGGATGACTGAGAAAAAAAGTGTTGTTTCACCAAGATAATGCTCGCGTTCACACCTCTGTCGAATCCATGGCTTAAATTCGTAATTGTGGTTTTAAATTACTGCCTCATCTCGCTTATTGACCAGATTTGGCATCTTTGGACTTCCGCCTATTTCCAAACCTTGATAAACACTTTAGGGGACAAAAAATTCAATCGAAAAGAGGTTGCAAGTGCTATAAATATTTTTTTTTTAAGATCTTATAGCATCTTTTTTTAAGAGTTGCATAGAAGCTTTGGAACGTAGGTGGAAAAATGCATAGAGATGAGATGGAGATTACGTCAAAAAATAAAAATATTTTTGTTTATTTTTTATTTGGTTTTCTTGACTAGGCCGCGAACTTTTCAATTAACCCTCGTAGAAGTGGAGTGGCGCATAGATATAGAAAACCACGACCTTATCTGATCTCAAAGACAAAGCACCGAAGTGTAATTTAATATGCAGTTCAGTTTTGCGATTTGTGTCGAAGCTTGTGATTCGCTTTCATCCTCGTCTTATTAAACTAAATTCTAATTATTTCGCTGCACAGCAAATAGAAGCTCTTCGCGATAAGCTCAATATGGAGTCACAGCAGTTAAGTCGTACAGCACACCTTCATGACCAGTCCACCACTCGAGTTCGTGTTTTAGAAGATGAGAGGAACATGCTTGAAGCAAAAGTTCACAAACTAGAATCTGACCTCAATGCTGTGGAACTATCGAGGGACAGTCTACGAAAGGACAAGGCAAACGTAAGTTTTTTTTTTTCAACTTTTGAACAGGATTGCCAATGTCAAAGTACCTATACCTACGTACATTTTATTTCTATTCTCATTTTGTTTTAGTGGCGAATTTCATAGTTGGACATGGTTATCCATCACAAGTTCGATAATTTTGTAACGGAATTTCATTAAACGAAAACGTTTCGTCTACGTATAGGTATTTTCGTTTATTTTTACTTCGTCGAAATCACGTTTGCCACTGTTTCAGGTGTTGACCTATCATCAATTTGATTTTTTCGATCGGCATTTGGAGAATCCTTACCTATGTCACAGATTAGGTATTATGTAATTATTACATACGTACCTAATCCTATATTGGCGAGGTACTTACTTTTATTACATAAGAGACAAACAACTTCGTTATTGGCAAATAAATAAGTATTCGTTTTTTTTCCTTCATTATTGTTAATTCAAAACTAACCAATTTATTGTTAAATGTTAGCTATTAATGAACTACTGTCTTAAGACATAACTTGCTTACAAATTGCCAGTATGCATACATACAGAAAGAAGGGATCGACAACGGCAGCTGCCCAACATGTTGTAGATTGTGTACTCACGAGATTTGACGATAAATATAAAGTTGCAGGGGTATTCTGTGATCTCTCAAAGGCCTTCCATGTCATACAAAACAAATTGCTGTTCTTCTTCTTTAAATGAGAACCTCCCAAGCAGGCTTAGCTTTCAAAAGAAGTTGCGCAAGCTGTTCATTGATCAGTCATAGGCAAAAAAAGCTTAGGTTCTTCTAGGATAAGCTTAAACCATTGTAAAAATTTTGTAAAGTGAATTTAGGCAAATATATATTAGTGTATTTTATATATTTTATTAATGTTTTGGGATTTTATCTAATTTTATATACACTCGCGAGCAAAAGTTTGGAATCAGTTACTTGAAATTGGTTCCGCGTGATCTTGCTTACTAAATAAATTTTTAATAATCATAAAAATGACATCATGTTAAAGGTGCAACTGTCCACTTTAAATCGATATAAAATTAATTCATATCGAGCCCGTAATTGTGGAGTTATCCCGGATTAAGTGAAGGAGGTAGGAAAACAAGGAAATAGGGAAAAATAATGAATGAATAAAACAACAAAAATTATTAAATAAAAATTATATTTATCTTTAAAAATAAGTGTCAATATTTTGTGTTCCCTCCCCTCGCCCTAATAACTGCTCCAAGACGATTCTTCATAGACCTGATCAGCTTCTGAATTGATTCTTGTGGAATACCTTCCCACTCCTCAATCAACGCTGATTTCAGCTCATTCAGACATGAAGGAGCAGGAGTTCTGGAACGAACCTTCCTCTTCAGTTCATCCCACACGTGCTCAATGGGATTCAAGTCAGGGCTGAGCGCTGGCCAGTCCAATGTGGCAATACCGACTTCTTCGAGGTATTCCGTTGTTACACGGGCAGTGTGACAACGAGCGTTATCGTGCATAAGGAGGAAGTCATCACCGATGTATCCCGCATAGGGAACGATATGTTCCAGGAGAATATCGGAAATGTACCGGTCCGAAGTTAGACCGCCTCCTCGTCCCCCGCCAGGCACGAAAACTAGCTCGGTTTTACCATCGAAGGAAATGCCGGCTCACATCATACAAGAGCCGCCCCCATAAGCCACTGTTTCAGCGACACAGCACTGTGCAAATCGCTCCCCAGGCCGCCTGTAGACCCGTCCTCTTCTGTCGCTACCGTGCAAACACATCCTGCTTTCGTCGGAGAACAGGACTTGCCTCCATTGCTCAACCTCCCAATCAAGATGGGTGCGAGCAAACTGAAGGCGTGCTTGTCGGTGAGCTGCCGTGAGTTTCGGGCCTGTGGCAGGCCTTTTTGGAGTCAGATTCGCTTGCTTGAGTCGTCGACAAACTGTTCACTCGCTGGCTGCTACCCCACGAACATCTCGGAGCTCCTGTTGGACGTCGACACCAGTCAAATGCCGATTTCGGAGAGAGGTTGACACGATAAAACGGTCATCCCTCTCCGATGTGCACCGGCACCGTCCAGATCTTGGTCTCGGGATAAAGCCACCAGTCTCCCGAAAGCGCTTATAAACTTTCGAAACACAGGATTGGCTTATGTGGAGCCGACGAGCGACAACCCGTTGGCTGAGCCCTTCTTGCAATAGGGCTACGATTTGTGCTGCTTCTGTAGGTGTTGTCTCCATTGTCGTACAAGGTAAAGGGTCAAAAGTGGCAGAGATGTGTACCGGTCAACGTGTGAAAGTCGACTGATAAAAAAAATCCGATAACAGGTGCTTTTATAGGGGGTCAATAGGTCGCAACTCGTCATGTATCAAACAATTGAAACACGTCTTTTTCGATACACCTTCACTTAATGCGGAATGGCTCCATAAATACTGGCTTGTTTTTAATGAATTCGGTATCAGTTTAAAAGTAAAGAGTTGAACCTTTAAAATGATGTCATTTTTACGATTATTAAAAAAGTATTAACTACTCAAGATAACGCGCAACCAATTTCAAGTAACTGATTCCAAACTTTTGCTCGCGAGTGTATATCAATATATAACTATTTTAAAATATGTTTTTTTTTATTATTTCGGTACATCTGTCGCAGCCAACTAGCTTAATTAGTCATACAATCAGCATCCTAGCTGTCTAATTAACTGGCGCCATTTAACTAGCCTCCTGAATGATATACGGCCTGCCAATTAAACGCCTAGGAAACTGACTTCGATGGACAACATTTAACCAATGTTCTAGCCGTCACATTTTAATTTATTTCCGATATCAAAAAAGCTCGGGTGACCATGAGTTGCGAAGGACTTAGTTGCTTATACGCTTGTTTTAAAAACAAAGTTCTTTGCGGATCCAAATGTCATCAAAGTTTAACTTGTGTTAACAAATTATATTTTTAGTATACTTGTGATGGGTGGGCATTAGTAATTCGTATCCCGATTTTGGGGTTGGGGTAACCTTCCCTCCCCCCATCCCCCCTCCCCCCATCCCCCCTCCCTCTCAAATTCGTGCACAGTGATTCTAAACATCAACCTGTAGCTGCGAATTTGATCTTAGGATTACCAAATTACACGTGTTTTATTTTAATTTACTGAAATAAATATTTTTTGCCAAATATGTAATCTTTTTTGTTCACATGGTCACCCTATTGTGTGAATGGGCTAAGCGTCAGCTAGCCGGTTGATTAAATATTGTATTTAACGCTACGGCTGAATATTATTCAGGAGGTTAGTTAAATGGCGCCAGTTAATTAGAGGGCTAGGATACGAATTGGAGGGCTAATTAAGCTAGTTGGCTGCGACACATCTACCACATTGTTTCTCTGCATCACCCAAAGGTTGACTGGCAGAAAATGCCTCGGGCATTAAGTCCGCCTCTGTTCGACAATAATTGTACATAAAGTCTTAATAAATAAATAAATACCCTATCGGCTGTCGGCGTCCATCTCTCTATACTCCTCTCTACGTTCTGTCATCCTTCTTAAGTCTATAGCTCTGTCTATGCCTGTCCAACTTTTCAAGTTGTCGTACCAGGACGTCCTTCTCCTTCCTCCGAGCACAGACGACGCATTTACATCACTCCTATAGAAACGCTCGAATCGTTGTAATAATAATAGCCAAAACCAACAGACAAAAGACGTTGCAAAAAGAAAAGGTCTCTACGAACGCGCGCCGAGAATCTAGATTCCCGCGTACATCGCGTGGTTGCGTCATCGAGCGAAAACGTGAAGTTCTAGACTGAGAGCTACTGAACCCTCCGAATAACGGTTCTCCTGTAAGGCTAGAAATTTGTTTAGTGATAAGTTGTAGCATGCTGAATACAATAACCATGACCTGGCAGGCCTCAGCCCTGCACATCACCCACTCCTATGTTTTTGAAAATGTCAAAATTTGTAAATAAAAAAACTTTGTGCTGTAAGCTTGAAAAGAGACCAGCCAAAATGGTACCAGAGCTGTACAGCTACATATTATATACCATTATATTTGCTGTTTTTCAAGGATAATTTTGATATATGCCATGTAGTCGGAAACAGCAGGAAACATTTTTAATATCCATTTATGTTTTTTGTGAAAAGAAACTCTTTGGACGTTGCGTAAAACGAAACATATATTTATTTTTCAAAAACTCGTGTATTATGATGACCACTAAAACAAAAACTGACATCCACGTCATTTCTAAGCCTTTCCTAGATCCTAAAAATATTCTAAGCCATGATAAAAAGCATGAAATATGAGTTTTTAATTTCTAAAATAATGGCTGTTTGAACAGTAGATTCCTTTGTCGATCTATTCTGGAGTGATAAAAAAAATATTATGTCAAAAAATCTGCTTGTGATTTTTTTGTTGTTGTTGGCTGAGTTGTCGTTAGTTTGGTTGTGTGTTATTGTATTGCGTTGTGTTATCCACCATAAATATCAAGCTTATAGTCTCTAAATATAATACTGCCACAGCTGTTCGATAAAATAACCTCTAAAGTACTTTGTCTAAAGCGCCTATTTATAAATGAACCCCACTTGTTAATGAAGTTAAATTAACGCCACTTTTTTTCTATTGTAATAAGCTATAAAATGATATACATTTAATAGTTGTACAATTACTTTGACATTGGTACCAGAGCTCCATACAAAGTGGCTGTTGTCCTTTAGGACGATGTAGTTTATTAACTATGAAGTCAAGGCAAAAAATGCCAGGCGATTTTGGTGTGCACAAGTACCCGCCATGCGCAGAATAATATGTAGTATTTTTTGTGACGGCTTATACAGCTTTATCTTATACACTTACTCAAACCTCTTTGGAGTAATGCCAACATTTTGTATGAATCTTTTTGTAACTTCTTGATAAATTACATAAAAAACACAACAGGGCATTAATATTGAACAGGTCATTCTCATTAATTAAATTTCATACAACATTACTGTCTTTGAGCTTCCCAGGGTAGTAATGTATTACTTTTCCGGTGATTAAGATTAAAATTAATGAGTTGTCGGAAGAAATAGTACATTGTTATCCTAGGGGTGAAAGTAACTTATTTAGTCCCGAGACGGAGTTTGGCGCCCGAGCGCTATAGTTCGAGGGACTAAAAAGTCTTTAACCCACCTTTAACCCGAGGTAAACACAAATTTTACACTGCGCTGTAATTGAGTGGCTGTATAGAAAGTTGGAACATGGGTCTATAGAAAATGTGAAAATTTGACAGCTCTCAGTTGAAAAAGATTCTCCCTAGGGCTGAAAAGTATTCAACCCGCTCCCCAGGCAACTGCAGACCTACCTACTCTCAAAGTATGAGTAATTAAAAATATATTTTCTTTTGGAATGGAACAGCACTAGGTTTTTTTGTAACTGTTATTAGGAGTTTTTTGCTGGAGGGGGGCAAATAGTCGAAAATCGAAATAGCTATATTTCGAAATGTTTAATCCCATATACCTTTAGAGCTCCAGGGCCTTTATGATTTTCTGGCAATTTTATTTTCCGCAACTGGCAACACTGGCCGCCAGGGCGGTTTGAAATTGTTCCTTGACCGGATTTCACACAATTTGCTCTCCACCTATCAGGTGCGCTAGAGGCGTGGGGAAAATATCAACCGACTCCGCATATGGTGCAGTTACTGGGAAAAATCCGCAACTCTGACATTTCATAATGCCGGGGCGCTGGCGGCCATTTTGTGAAATGTTGCAAATTTGGAAAATTTAAATCGCGATTTTGACGCGGTTGCTGGCGTTTTTTGACTAACAACCCCGGGTGACCTTTTCTAGTGCTCGCCGAGGAAAATCGTACCGTGGGGTAATTTTCCCCGATTTTAGGGAAATCTATTAAACTTCCATAGCGGCTCTCCCTTCGCCTGTCAAGGTCTTATGCTGCCCAGAATCGCCTGTCATCGTACTCCCTATTTCTAGCCCCCTTACTTTAACACATATCTCAATTTCAGCTTTACAGGAGAAAGTATATTTTCAACCATATATTGCACACTTTTGGACTCGCCTGGCGGGTACTTGTGCACACCAAAATCGCCTAGCATTTTTTTGCCTTGACTTCATAGTTAATAAACTACATCGTCCTAAAATTTCAAGCTTACAGCACAAAGTTTTTTTTTTCAAATTTTGACAATTTCAAAAACATAGGAGTGGTTGATGTGCAGGACTGAGGCCTGCCAGGTCATGGCTATTGTATTCAGCATGCTACAACTTATCACTAAACAAATTTCTAGCCTTAAAGGAGAGCCGTTATTCGGAGGGTTCAGTAGCTCTTGGACTATTCCAATTCATGGCTCGAGTACGCACTGCACGCAAAATGCAGCTTGTTGCACACCGCTTAGAGTTGAAAGTCCGAGGCAAATGCCTACTTTTCTTGTTGAAATATTGTTTCGGGCGATAACTGTTTTACCCTCCTCAACTTTTACGAAATTAGACATTTTTGGTTTCATTAGATTCAGTAGGTATACCTTAATCTATGTTTGTACGTTTTACTTTTTTTGTAATTCAGAATAATTTAGGCAAAAAAGATAAAAATGCTCGAGGTAGTTTTTAAGTCTTAAATATGGATATTTAGATGCTAATAATTTATATTCTGAGCAATATTACTTCAAAATCAAAACGTACAAACCTAGATCTTCATTATATCTACAATATTTGCAAAAATTATAAAAATTGGACTATGTTAAGAGGGAGAAAAGCGTTATCGCTTTTTGTATGAAAATTTACAGCTTCACAATCCTCTTAAGGGTTGTAGTACATTGATTCAATGGGGTTGTACAAAGAATATAAACAAAATGGTCAAAGTAAAACTTTAATGTTATTATTTTATTGATATAGGATTATAATGAAATAAAGTAATTGCGGGGAAAGCCCCTAACACAAATGTGTTTTAATTTTATAAAATGATGATAATAATAATAGTACCTTATTTGCAAGAATATGGTAAAATAGGTACATGATTGCTGTTAAATTATAACATAATCTACTTCTAAATTGGCAGAGCACAAATATTTAAAAATTTAAATGTAATATCATAAATGAATATCATCATCATCGTCGTCTGAACTAGACAACAATGATTATACAAAATTAAATTATTTTTTGACATTCATAATAAATAAAAAGTGCACTTTCAGATCTGTACTGTAGAGAAATAACCACTATTTGCTCTCTCGGGGTGAGTTCGCTAAGCAAGTATTATCTTCGATAGCTCTTGTCGCTATGCGACAACTAGTGGAGCGAGTCCTCGCTGGCAGTATGAACAGTCAGCGATCAATTATTTATACACGGTTATTTTTTTATCACCCTGGAAAATTTAAGGGACGCTTCACAACATGGTATTAGAATGATTTAATGTGAATAAAAAAATAACTCTCTTACTTAATAATGGATGTGTCCTGAAGTGTCCCTAAAATTGTCCAGGGTGAGAAAAAAATAACTGTGTATATGCGTCTCTTTTGTTTACACGGAATGTATATCTATTGTACGTTTCTTGAGCGAGGAAATAGCCGATAGTTAGTCGTTTCCTCGCCGTCGTCGGTCGTCGGGACAACTACCTTATGCAAAATACTTGCAACAAGTTCATGGGGAAAAAGATATTGTCATTGAGATTTTGTTGGTTAAACACTCCTTGACGTACCGTTCTGTTCGGGAACAGTCCATGGGCCAAATATTCTTAGGGTAAAAAGTAATTGGTCAAAACATTATGTTGGTTGAACATTCACTGACGTAAAGTTATTTTGGCGAAATGTTCGTGGGTGAAAATTTCTTTGGGTGAAAAGTTTATGGTTTAAAGATAATGTTGACCAATGGCTCATGGGCCAGTCGGCTTTTGTAAACCGTTTCAGTTTCCCGTCATTAGAAATAAGTTAGACTATCTAGACTATCACACGAATAGGTATTTAACGAATAGCATGCTTATAGAACGTGTAGGTCCTTTGTTGATGACGTTAGTGATTTCTTCTATACAAGACCATTTTTATAGCCGACCAACGTAGCTGACTGTACAGAGTTATATAATCCTCAAAGGTCGATAGTTGAAGCGTTTACTTTGTTACAGTTTGTGGCTTTCTTAGAAAGGCTGAGTCGCACGTTAAACATGGATGAGTTGACTCATGACATCGGAATCGAGCTGCATACGGAGGCGATTTTACATCGTGCTGAACAGTTGGCAAGATTGGAGAGCGACAAGATCGTGGATAAGGTTAGTGGGGATTTGTATATATACACACACATATATGCATTTAATTAACTTATAGCTTAGTTTTCTATGGTTGTATTTGTACAATACGAAAGTTTTATAACACCCAACAAAATGTGATATTCTGTTTGGAATAATCAAGTAGGTAATAGTTTGTTCCATCTGCAAATATATTTAAGTCATCGACAAGCTGTAGTTGATGTTGTGTTGTGTGTTTTAGATAACTTCCACCGAAATTCGAAAGGTGCTATTAACATTAACTTACATACAATTCTACACCTACTAAAGATTAATATTAGGTAAATAAGACTTCATCGTCTATTTATTTATTTTTAAACATCATTGCGTAATATTCCATCCAACTACCAAATCTCCCATTTCCAACTCTGAAATCGGGAAAGAAATTTCAGATGCGCATTATATTTCGGCAGAGTAGATAATTCATACTAATACATGACTTTTTAATAAAAATAAAAATGTAATAAAACCTTTTTAAAAACAAGCTTTTATTTAAATGCGCTAAAAAGAAAAAATAAACCTTTACACTAAAACTTTTACTTATAACGTCATTTCACATTTGACACAATTTATATGACATAAAAGCTTGTCGCGAGATTTACTTGTGTGTAGTAACTTAAACTCGTATTTACTTAGTTTGAAAATTGTAATGTAAGTATAAAATTATTCACATCAAATTATTTAATTTACTTGTTTATCTACAAAAGTAAATCTCGCGACAAGCTTTTATGTCATATAAATTGTGTCAAATGTGAAATGACGTTATAAGTAAAAGTTTTAGTGTAAAAGTTTATTTTTTCTTTTTAGCGCATTTAAATAAATGCTTGTTTTTAAAAAGGTTTTTTTACATTTAATTTATTTTTTACTTTTTAGTTATTACTGGACACGTTTCTCAGTCTGTTCATCTCATTCAACGCATCATTGTTGCAAGGTCGTTTTTCGGAACGTCTATACAGAATTTCAGCTCAATCGGTTAAAGATATCTACTTCAAAATTGATTTTTTAGCTTTAGAAGTACGCCATATTGGATTAATAATGACATCACTTTATTTTTCAAGTTATTCTTAGCAAGACCTTTTATTTGATACCCATATTGTAGGGGTGCATTAAAAATAATTGGTCCGCCATCTTGGGTATGCCGCCATCTTGGATTTAGAATGACGTCACACAGTTGACCGTGCATCTTCATCCAAACTATGTGTGCATACAAAATTTCAGCTCAACCGGTTAATGATATCTACATCAAAATTGATTTTCAAGCTTTAGAAGTCCGCCATATTGGATTAATAGTGACGTCACATTATTTTTCGAGTTACTCTTAGCAAGACTTTTTAATTGATACCCATATTGTAGGGGTGCACTAAAAATAATTGGTCCGCCATCTTGGGTATGCCGCCATCTCGGATTTAGAATGACGTCACACAGTCAACCATTCATTGTCATCTAAACTGAATGTGTATACAAAATTTCAGCTCAATCGGTTAAAGATATCTGCTTCAAAATTGAGTTGCAAGATTTCACCCGATCATACATACTTATACCTACTTACATACTTACATTGCAAGTTAATTAAAAGCTTGTAAAAATACAAAGGTTTCTTAAAGGAAATTTAAAAGACATTTTGAAACAATGTCTAGTGAATAAATTCTAAGGGATTTCACCAATACATTATGCTATTTTATTAACCCTAAGACCGCGTGGTAAGTGTTCTGTCTGCATGATTGATCTGCAAGAGGATTTTTTTCTATAGGTGCGACTGATCGACAGGATATTATACGCTTAAACGTTTGTTTCCGGTGATCTATAAAAAAAGCTATTGAATCGACATCAGCTTGAAAGCATTCAAATAAAATAAAACATTATTTTCTGTATAGATGCTATATTATGGATACTACGGCACGCTCCCGAGACTCCGACGGGAGAGATCATACCACGACTTGCCTTATCTAAAAGAAGTAAGACATCACATCAATTGGCATGACACAGTCGTTAATGATGTAGGAAATTATTGATATAGCCATTTATTGCCCACTAATTGTTTTGACGTTGCAATCTAACGATCTGCTGCTACCTCAATGCTGCTTATCTGAGTAAAACACGTCCACAAATGTATCTCGCAATATTGATTATTTTTCTAATGTTGTCTTTTTGTCATCTACATTTTAATGCCTCATCAATTTTAAAAATAGTCAATCATCCGTATCAGTCGTGATGTTTATTTACAAAAGATTAATTACTTACCTAATTATTGTACTTAGTAGCGAACACGTTATGTCTGTCATCAGCTTCAGTTCAAGTAATTAATTAGATATTAGACACTTCACTCCGCTATAAGTACGTATCACATTAAAATGTAGAAGTAACTTTGGGTTAATATGGGCTATCTTTAAGAAATCCTTTGTAATTCTAACGTTTTGAAGTAATAGATACATATTATACAAAATCATTTTTGCAGACAGCAGTGGTTTATCAGCTTCAGAGGAGGATCAGAATTTTACGAGAACAATTGCAGAGGAAAGATCTGCATTTAGACTTGCTGCGTCGAAAGCTGAGTATACAAGTAAGTATGATCGTATGGGATGGATTAAATTAATAAATTTGTTCATTCACGGGAGGGAAAGCGAAAACATGATTCATTCGTACTTTTTTTTAAAAAAGCAATGGTTACGGAAACATATTTGACGCTTGAAACATAATGAATTGATCACAATGTAAGAAATGTACGAGAACATTCTACGAATATTTACTTGCTATGGCAAGAAATAAAAAAAAACCTTCGAATTTCAAAGAATAATTAGAAGAGTGTCAATCTTTTGGGGTGCCAACAATAAGTAATACTGATTATTATCAGTGCTGGATTTACCATAGAAGCTGAAAAAGCTTAAGCTTAGGGCGGCAAAATTAGGGGGGCGGCAAAAACAAAGAAAAAAGGGAATTAACATTATTGTGAACAGTGTATCTAATTTTTGAGGTCAGTAGGAGCGGCAAAAATTTTATAGCTTTGGGGCGGCAAATGTGTAAATCCAGCACTGATTATTATACTGGGTGTAAGTGACGGTGTCCCATTTCTTTTGACAGTGAGTTCGGACCAATGGTTTTATTTGTTTACCGATGTTTACTTTTCCCGGAAAAGCAAGAAATAGTTATTTGTACAACAAGTGAGCAAAGTGATTTTTTGTTGCGAGTGCTGACTTTAAATCAGTGAGTGATTTAAGGGCACGAGACATAAAAAAATTTGCTCTCATGTTGAACATACAACTTTTCACCTCTACCAGCGAGAAAACTAAAAATCCTCACAAAAAATAACAATAATTATTAAAAATTAAAAGTAAAATTACTGTAATTATGCAAGTTAAAAGTAAGTTTTGTTCGGAACTGTGATTGTCGCATTATTTACTTGCGTATTATGTAATATTTTCGTCTCTACGTTTGTGCATTGCGGAGGGTTTGCAGAAGGGCCTAGTGAAACTGGAGGACTTTCAATAATTTGTTTAATCCACTAAATTAGTTCAAACTCATTATTCGTATAATGCACTAAATTATTTCATTCGCACTCATTATTCGTAATAAAATACCACATTTATACTCAAAACTCTATTCTATATAAGTACGTATATATCAATTCTAATAGTAAACTAAAACCTTTTATCTCTTCAGCTTTATAGTTCTATTTTCTCAATTGTGGTCTTAAATCTTTTCACTTGTTTTTTAGCCGTATTTTTTCGGATCAACAGTACATGCTTCCTTGTTTTCTTAAAAAGCCTCCGGTATAGATAACTAAACTCTCGTCTTCCCGACAACCACAGATTAAAAAGCCGCCACTTAACATCTTGCGCACACACAAGTCCAAACGCTGCTGCTAACATTCGGCCATTCTGACTTTATGTCTGTCCTCAGACAAAATACCAGAATCGTTAGTGAACTTTGTAAATATTAGTCCCTTCGGCCATCCTCCAGGTTAAAATGCCCTCATTCTTAGTAGAGAAACTCAATTCCTTGATCTGGACAATTTGCTTGTTCTATTTATTCCTGATTATGGTGGCACATTTACTGCATAAATTCATTCTAGTCATGGCAGCACACTCACCCCATGATCTTGTTTAGTTATGGCAGCACACTCACTCCATAATTTTCTCTAGTCATGGCAGCACGCTCACTACATGATCTAGTTGGGAGCTATGGCAGTACGCTCACTCCATAATTTTCTCTTTAGTCATGGCAGCACACTCACCCCATGATCTAGTTGCGAGTTATATGGCAGCACGCTCACTCCATAATTTTCTCTGTAGTCATGGCGGCACACTTGCTCCATGATTTTGTAGCTGGTCAAAGCAGTGAAGTCTATGTAAATACTTCATCAACTGATTATCTATCACTGAAATTTGTTATTTGTTGGTCTCATTGTAACTGTAACAAAAATAATACAACAGCAGTACCGAAGAGAAAAAAAATAGGTAATTTAAGTTAAGGAAAATGAAAGGCTTTGGTACAAATTACAATCGGGAATATTTATTTTGTATCATGTTCTATGTTATAAAATCTATATTACTAAGTATATGTATAGAAAATATAAAATAAAAAAAATTAAAGGGATTGAGTAATATTAAGAGACATTCTTTACTTGGAAAGTTAAACATTGCTTTTCTAGAAAATAATTAAATTTAAGCCGTGTCAATTATACTAAACAAACATTATTTAACACTTGTCTTTAACAGAATTTTTGACTGTTATATACTTATTATAGTAACAACAATAATGATTGTTATGCAATATAGTTAATAAAACAAAAGTGTACTCTTTAGTAATGCTATTCACTTAAACTAGAAAAAATCATGATAATCATAAGTAACAAGAATTATGATAAGTAGTGAAGGTAAATCATAATTTGAAATCACAAAATATTTACTGGTCATTTTCAGATTCTGAACTAGCTGTGATGTCATGGGATAATGGAAGTCTAATCCACGGTTTCATTTTCTCTGCTGCATATACATTTTGGTACTTTCGTTTAGAGAGACCATCGATACTACTTACTTCATAGCGATCATGACCTAATATCTTTGAGACTCTATATGGACCACTATATTTAGGCAATAATTTATTACTATCACCCGGATTGTTAATCTGTTTCTGAATAAGTACTAAGTCACCTAGCTCATACGTTTTAGCGATAGTTCTTTTTTTATTAAATCGATTAGACATTTCTATCTGTTTGGTTTTTATGGTATTTGCTACTTCGTTGCGAATACCTTCTGCCGATAAGGCAGTACCGCTCTGAATAATGTCATGTAAATGAGTTTCGGAACTATTAACAGTGTCCCTACAAAAGACCACCTGTGAAGGTGTTTTGCCGATGCCCTTGTTTAGGGTGTTATTTAAGCCCCATTGAACCGTATTTAAATGAGTATCCCAGTCTTTATCATCGTAACCATTTGTCAGAGCTGACAGTGCAGATAAAACTGTGCGGTTGTAACGTTCTATTTGACCGTTGGCCCTTGGCATTGCTACAGCATTTTTTATATGTTTTATTTCAAGATTCCGGGCAAATGTTTCAAATTCTACAGAAGTAAAGCTCGTACCTCTGTCAGAGATCAATAATTTAGGTGTACCAAAAATACCAAAAATATCTTTGAGCACAGCAATTGTGGTTTTACTTTTAGTGTTGCGGACAGGTTTGAGTATAATGAATTTAGTAAATCCGTCAATTATACCTAAAATATATGTATTTCCCGATTTACTTTTAATAAAAGGCCCTAAATGGTCTATATGAACCGAATAAAAGGGTATAGGTTGCTTAGGTATGGGAAAAAGGAAACCTTCCTTGCGACCTGCAGGTTGCTTGGCATAAGCACAAGGAATACAGGCTTTCACGTATTTCTTCACAAAGTTGGCCATGTTTGGAAACCAATAGCTCTGACGCATTTTGTCAAGCGTTTTTTCTAATGAAAAATGCCCAACTTCATCGTGGCACATATGGCATACTTTCCATCGCGAATCACATGGCACAGCCCACTTAAGAGAATTTCCAACTCTTCTGTAAACTTTTCCATCTTTCAAGACGTAATCATTTTTAATAGACTTGGCTTCAACACAGTTATTATCTAAAACACTTTTAATGTAATTTAACGTTGGATCAGTGAGTTGCACCGTTTCTAACCAGTCTGGTGTATGTATTTTAAACACTTCAAATGTTGATTGCGGAACAATGGATTCAACTGGATCAGATATTACATTTGAATGTAATGGATTTCGGCTAAGCGCGTCAGCATGGGACATTTGTACTCCTGGTCGATATTCAATCGTGAAGTGATATTCTTGAGCTTGCAGCCACCACCTTGCAATACGTGGCACTAAATCACGCTTAGACCATGTCATTCTTACTGCATGGCAGTCGGTGACTATCTTAAATTCTAAACCAAGTAAGTTCGAAATCGATTTAGTGACATAACCACAGCCAAAGTTTCTAGTTCATATGAATGATAATGTTGTTCTTCAGCTGTGGTCTGTCTGCTAAAGTAAGCTACTGGTCGTAATGGAGTTTGAAGATTTTCTCGTTGGAGTAGTATGCCTCCTATTCCGACCTGACTTGCATCCGTATGTAGCTCAGTTAAATAAGACGGGTTATATATTGCCAGAACTGGACGAGAGATCAAAATTTCTTTTATTTTAGAAAATGCTTCTTCTTGATTTGCACCCCAGGACCATACTACATTTGATTTAGTCAGATGAGTTAGTGGTCTTGCTAGTGTGGCAAACCCTGGTACAAAGCGTCGGAAAAAACTGGCCAAACCAATAAATTGACGTATTTCATGTGGATTTTGTGGTTGTTTAAATTTAGCCACTGCTTCTATTTTTTTTATTCCTGGTTTAATTCCTTCGCATGAAATCTCATAGCCTAAGTATTCAATTTTTGTTTTAAAGAAATGGCACTTGCTTAAGTTCAAAGTGAGATTACATTCTTGTAGTGCGTTTAAAACTTGGCGCAGTCTGTCCATGCCTTCCACAGTAGTGTCCGTTGCTATAATTATGTCGTCCATGTACGCTAGTACACCTGGTATTTTCTTACGAGACAATACTTTATTGATCAGCCTTTGAAAAACAGCTGGAGCATTACAAAGGCCGAAAGGGATACGATTGTATTCAAAGTGACCATCCGGCGTGACAAACGCAGTTAGGTGTTTGGAACTCTCAGCGACTGGTATTTGGTGGTAGCCGGATGCCAGATCTAAAGTTGTATAAAAGTGTTTACCGCTTAAACAATCTATTTGATCATCGATCAAAGGCATGGGGTACTTATCTTTAAATGTTTTTTTGTTTAATGCGCGATAATCGACGCATAACCTGAGTAATCCATTTTTCTTAGGAACTACTATGATTGGACTGGAATATTCAGATTCTGATTCTCGAATGATTCCGTTTTTGAGAAGGTCATCGATTATATCTTTAACCTTTTCTCGTTCAAAATAAGGCAATCGGTAAGGGCGGTAACTTATTGGTATATCATCTTTGAGACGTATATGCATTTCCGTTTCATCTGTACGACCTAATTCGGCGTTTGAAAATGCAAAACATTTTCTTTTATTATTAAGAAGTTCGCAAAGTTCCTCGACAATGGCAGTGTCTAAGTCAGTGTCATAGTTAATATCAGAAGTTGAAATTGTAAACGGCTCACTACAATCTTCCGATATGCGAAATACATTGAGCGGGAACTTGGACTCATCATTAAAATTTATATGCCTAACTTCATCGGGCATAAAAATCTCAGGTACCACAGTTCCCCGTGCAATTGTGTGTTTGCTTTTCAGATTTACTTTTCCACTCAGCGGAGCCACAAAAATATTGCTTATTCCAGCCACAAAGTGATAAATTCCAGGAATAATAAGATATTCTGATCCCGGTTTCAAGCACACATCAGAAGATATGAAGACATGACAAGTCTCTATATCCGCTCTCACTTTAACTGAAGTCAATCCATTCACCTCAGTGTCTTCAACAGTAATAATTTTAAATGGCATTAATTTAACTGAACTATAGAGTAAAAGCTTAGTGTCAGTTTTGAATACTCTTATGTGAGGGAGTTCGGTTAAATTTTGACCAATAAGCACATTGACATTAACTGGTAAAAGAGATTGTGGTACGACATATGCATCTACATTTTCCTGCATATTATCTACTACAATAGTCACATGAACTTTTGCTTTTGGTTGAATTGTACCATTTGCGAAACCTTTGAGAATTGGCATCATGTCAGTTATTGATTCAGTGTATGCGCTTTTAATTGAATTCCATAATTCCTCACTCAATAGTGTGCACTCACTGCCAAAGTCAATAAATGCTTTCGCAAAATGCCCATTAACAGAAACATGTTTCATGTATATACCACCCTTGTTATTTTCATTTATCTGCATTATACTTTTGGAAGGCCCAGCTTCTGTTTGGGATTTAGGATTAAGTGTACTAGACTTTGAGAATTCACATTGTTGTGATGTATGTCCTACTCGTCGACATTTTGCACATTTGATAATATCTTTTTGACAAGATGTCCAAAAGTGACCATGCTCTCCACAATTGAAACATTTATTTTTATTATTGTATTCTTTGTTACGGTTAGTATTTTCAAAATTTTGATTTCGTCTAAGAACTGCTGTAGGGTCACGAGGTATAAAAGGTTTCCTTTGAAGTTCATTTCTTTTTGTTGAAATTTTCCTAAAGTAAGTTAATATTTCATCAGGTTCAGTGAAATTAGCACCTTGCGCATTCATTCGAATGTTATTGTCATAGATCCCATGAGTAATGCAATCTACCGCTCTAGACCCCGTAATTCCACACCTGTTAATGAGACTAATTTTGTCATAATAGTATTCCTCAAAAGATTCATTTCTCCGAGTTTTTCTACTTAACATTTCCGTCAGAAGATCACCATAATTTTCTTCACATGGAAATGCTTTTAAAAGTTTTTCTTGCCACTGCGGCCAAGAGTATTTGACACTGGTTAGACCATCATACCAACGCTTTGCCAAACCAGTCAACCGTGGTAAAGCAAAATATGCTATTTGTGTATCGGACCAACCGTACACCGAAGCAGATTCATTAATTTTTATCAACCAATCTTTCATACTTTGAGTTTTTGCTTGTGGATCAAATGTTGGTATAATGTTCTGAGCAGTATAACCACTACCATGATTTTTTCTATCTAAAACGGTTACTAAGTCGTTTAATAAAGAATAATGTGATTTAAGGGAAACTTGTTGATGTTCATTAGCATTGATGTTACTTGTAGTCGGACTAGGTGGAGACCGAGAAGAAGATTGTTTCTTTCTGTGGCTGCTCTTGTGCCTCTTTTTCTTTGATAAATTTTCAGCTGATGAGTCCGATGATGTACTTGAAGAATTAAAACATTTCTTTTTATTGTATTTGGAACGTTTGCCTTTCGCAGACTTTGTACTCAGCCTATGCTTACTATTCATTTTGCGATTAGGAACATCCCAGTCTAGCATAGGTGGTGTCAAAGATCTCTCGTTGGACATTTTCCTACAGACAAACATAACATATAAACATCTTACATTTTTGATAAAAGGTTTTGTCGTTAAAAATAATAATTCACTGACGGTTTTATCAATTACTAAAAGAGTTCTAAAACCCCATTTTTTTTATGTCGAATAGTGGTAAAATGTTATATGTGATGTACTAAACTTTATTTAAGCCGATCAAAATTTTGTAAATAAAATTAATACTATTTTAATATAAAGATTAATAGATTATTGATTGATGATTTATAGATTATTGCAAAAATGATGAATTCATTTTGGTAAAAAAAAAGTAATAAGTAATAAAGTAAATACTTTTAATTATTGTTTTGCAGATTTTGTTATTTGACGGTACCAAATTTGTCATGATATGAAATATTTTTTAATATGAATTTTGCAACAAGAACAATAAAACAAAAAGAGAAAAATAACTGACTAAATAATTTAAAACACATCTTTCAATAAGAAACATAACAAAATCTTGTAAGTAACACATCTTTTTATAAAACTTAACATGAGTGTACGAATAAATGTAAAGAATATTTTCACTATGTTTCAGACTTTACTGGGAATCAAGTCTATTAATTAACGTTTATATATTATCATATCACGTCTATACATTATCATTAAATAAAGAAATTTATCTAGATATTGAGTGAAAAACAGCAGGAAAATAAAATACCCAGAAACTATAATAGGATACTACATTCAAAATATATTTAGAAATCGGTATTTCTTATTATTTTTCTTCAAATTGTTTTACCTACCACAGTCTACATTATATAACTTTAATTTCTTTTGATGACAGTACGAGTATGTATGTATCGTATCGAATTGTTGAATTGTTCAGCTACATAATAATATTCTCTTTTATTTCCGAACTAAAATGGCAAAGCAAATATTATGTGTGTATTCTCAATCTTATCCTAGTAGTATGTTTATGGTTTTATATTAAACATTAGAAGAATGGATTTTGATTAAAAGTAAGTACTCACTCAACTTGTGGACGGATCCCACTTCTGAATCTAATAAAATACCACATTTATACTCAAAACTCTATTCTATATAAGTACGTATATATCAATTCTAATAGTAAACTAAAACCTTTTATCTCTTCAGCTTTATAGTTCTATTTTCTCAATTGTGGTCTTAAATCTTTTCACTTGTTTTTTAGCCGTATTTTTTCGGATCAACAGTACATGCTTCCTTGTTTTCTTAAAAAGCCTCCGGTATAGATAACTAAACTCTCGTCTTCCCGACAACCACAGATTAAAAAGCCGCCACTTAACATCTTGCGCACACACAAGTCCAAACGCTGCTGCTAACATTCGTATAATCCACTAAATTAGTTCAAACGACCTTATACGGAATGAAATGGATTTGCCGCCATTTCGCCAATTCCACCATTTCGTTTTCTAATTTTTTTTTAGAAGTTGCGTTTGGAAATTGCACTGCTTGACATTTTTATAAAACTAAACATGATATTTTTAAACGATATAATGTTCACTGGTATTTATTTTAAATATTACGTCTTTAAAAAGGTAATAGTATAAATTATTAACTTAAATTTCAATAAATAATTATTAGTAACTAATATTAATGAGTTGAATTGCTTGGCCAAATTGAGTTTCTGAACGAACCTCGCCTAGTTTATTTTTTTCAGCGCCGAGTAAATTCCAAAAGGTGGTTTTCGAAATTTAATTCACTTTGCCTCTCGCTCGCAGCAAAAAGCGATTTTGCTGCGAGCTTTGACGCACCAAAAGCACCCTTTTCGTGCTGGCGAGGTGAAAAGGAGTTTTAATTTTTATTTTTATTAATGCTACGCAATGTATGGCGCGCCGGCATCATTTTTGTCCCGCTCACCGGTGCGCTGGCGTTCGATGACTCAAACAGCTGATTCCGTGCCCAGTATGATGGAAACGTAATACGATCTCATTTACTTACTTTGTAAGTGGATACTACTCAAATTTGAACTAGTCGAAATGGAACAGTAGCCCTTTTGATGCTGTAATCTGTGACCGCGGAGTCGATTTACATTGCGAAGTTTATTTTTTATGTAATTATTAATGTTTTCTCACAGAATACGTGAAGTAAGTTATATTACACCAGGAAAAAAGGAAAAAAATTATTATTAAAAAATTCGGAAAATTTTTGAATTTTCCGGGAGATATTTTTAGTGATTTTCAATTTAGAATCATAGTCTGAACAAACTGTTAAAAAGAATGGGACACCGTTACACAGGTACACCTACATATTCTGTATCATAAATTAAATGTTGCGTTCATTAGGAGGAAAGCTCGCGGGTCCGAGCTGTGCTTCAAGCGGAACGAGACGAGGCAGTGGCCCGCAGCAAGAAGCTGGCCCGCCAGTGCGATAAGCTCTCAGTTCAGCTAACTGATGCGCGCGCGCAGCTGCGTGATTTAAACGCGCAACTTGCTGATGCTGCGGAGTACAAGGTACTGAAGGGTTCATTTCAAACAATAAACAAACTGTTACGATAACAAGCGGACATATTAACAAGACAGCCTGGTGATGCCATTGAATTCCGTTTACACCAGTGTTTAAACAACCGATGTCATCTGTGTTTTTTTATATTCTTTTGCACATGTGACATATTATTCTCTTGTAAAAAAATATTATTTTTTATTTATTTAATAGTCCACTCCGGTTGAGGCACAGAATAACTAATAGTAGGTAGTCTAGGTACCTACTAACGTACTTTAGGATAAGGGGAGGCCCAACTGAAAATATGCATAGAATTGGAATTCTACACTTTGTTTATGAAATTGATTAAACTACATTCAGAAACGTATGAAACCGCGAAAAAAGTTTCTTAATACTACATAAGAAAAGAATATTCACTATTGAAAATTGCATTCCTACTATTTCCTGCAAAACGGATTTTTGTTTGATGATTGTAGGATTTGTAGGGCTAAAGTGCTGCATGATGTCTCATGGCATGTCGATCCTGTATTTCTAGCCGGGAATTTCAAATCTTTACAACTGTATTGCTCATAAAATTATTTAAAAAATAACATCACTGAGTCGATAATCTTATTAAAAGCTTACTAACAATTCTAATATGATAATGGTATTCCCTATTCGACGTACAAGGCGAGAGTTAACTAAGAGCCAGAGCGCACTAGCGACTTTTAGTTGGACGATAGTTTGATCGTTCAGGGAATAAGTATAGAGCTATATTGAAGTGCACGCATTAGCGATTAAAAATCGGCGAAAATGAATAAGTATGTGATTTCTAATCAATCAAACTATCGGGCAACTATCGGGCGAAAAAAAGTCGCTAGTGCGCTCTGGCTCTTAATTAACTCGATGTCAATAAGTCTATTGTAATAATATTGTACGACTTTTGCTTATGATAGGCCTTAAACGCTGCTTAGTACAAGTTTAGTAGTCTTAAAAACTCTGTATCGGTATTTCACAGTATCTCTGTAAGTAGGTACCTAGTTTTCGCAACGTGGACTGGACTATGCCACTCTGGATGGACTATATCACTCTATGGAGAACGAGACGGCATCCGCAATAGACATTCTTAAATTTATTATAGTCAAACAAGACTAGGATACCTAATACTTAAGTAGATGAAAACATTGCACAAAAAAACCGACAAGTGCGAGTCGGATTCGCCCACCGAGTGCTCCGGACAAATTTGTAGGTTCATATTAGGTATAAATAGTTGGGTGGCGGAGACCTTTCGCTGCCGAGCATGGTCGTGGCCATGCACCGCGGCGAGGCGGAATGGGAGGCCTGTCGCCTCCTTCTGCGAGGACGTCATCTCGCAGAAGGAGGATGCGGAGAGGGAGCGGGAGGAAGAACCCCAAGCCGCTCCCCTCCGCCGCAGATAGATAGGCAGGTGAAGGCGGACGGTTAACCCCGTGCACGCCGCCGTAAGGCCCTCCGTCTGGGTATTGCCCTGATGTTCTCGAGCAATCCCCCCATGGCGATGGCCCGAACAACCTGGTCGAGCTTGCCCGAACGCGCTGGTAGTAGTAGTCACATTGTGGACCCTACCATGCGCGCCCATAAGGGCAGAGAGAACACCGGGGGGTTAGTGGGTCGCCCGTGGTCTAGCCAACGACGGGTACGGTGCGGTAGCGCATTTCCCCCCGAAAAAAGGTATAAATAGTTTAGGAATGTCTCGCAGCTTTTTCCGAGTTTGTGAAGTATGGATGGATGTATGGATGTTTGTTACTCTTTCACGCAAAAACTACTGAATGGATTTGGATTAAATTTTGTAGGTACACCGACTACTACAGGAAATCATATATAGGCTAATTTTTATCCCGAAAATGTAAGTAGTTTCCGCGGGAAAGTATATTTACAGTTTTTTTCTGAACCAACCAATTAAAGCGAAACATATGTATTATTTTCGCAAGCACAGCTAGTTGTGTTTTACAAGTGGAATTGTGGTTATTATACTAACAATTCATATCTAAATTAGTTAGGTAACTTAACCTCGATTATTGATTACGTTAGTAGTTTAAATAAAGACTATATTTTTTGTGGTTTAATTACAAATGTATAGTTTCAGATTTTTCACTGTGTTTGTAGTATTATGATGATCATCTTATTATGATGATAAGTAATATTACAACTTACCAAATTTCATAGTCTAGGTCAACGGAAAGTACCCTATAAATTTTGATTCCCTTCCCTTGAGATTGTCAAAATATACGTTTTTTTGCTGCATAAACTGCGCATCACAATAATGATATTTTATTTTAATCTGTCATTATCGAAAACTTCACTTTACGAAAGTAAAAAATCTATTAAAAAGGCATTGTAAAAGAGTTGAATAGATTTAAATTCTAAATTAATGACTTGTTATAAACAAGTAAGTAATTTGCATATATCGAAAATTACTTATACTAATTTATTACCATAGCGAATAACAAAGATTGTAAATAATTTCTACCGCAAGTAGGTACATACAGCCAATGTCTACTAAAAGGGGTCGAAATAGGTCGTGCGCAACTTCCGGCACAATGATAATGCGGAACGTTTTTCTAACTAGGGACACAAAAGTGTATCACGACTTGCTTAGTCAGCGCAATGCGACCGTTTTGCGTGTAGTTTTTTATGTAGCTATATTCATTAATCAAACCAATTTCGAATCATCGATCCTCTTTTGTTTGTTGGCATTTGAAAAAAAATACCAAAGCAGATGCGGAAGCGCCTGTGGATGGTACAGTCGAATCGAAAAAAGATGATGACATGTGGCATTGGGCCATGGCAATTATTAACTAGAACCACTCGGTCAATGAAAAAGGTAATTTGGACTTTTTTTACCCACCAAGAAAAAGGGGCGAGAGAGGCTGGAAATCTTTGAATTTAATCTTACGCACCAGCGTGTGTGGGTCTCTCCTTTTTCGGACCTACTTATTAACCTCGTATCTAGTAATTTAGACTTAGTGAGAATTATCATGGTCGCTATCACTATATTTTTATTAAAACATTTGCGGAGATAGTGAAATAAATTCAATGGTGAATGCTACACGCTACACACTTGCATAGACATAAATATTGACTTCAATGTTACTGGAATTATACCTACGAGTATGTACGTGATTCAGTAACCAACAGCAGACGAAAGAAACAGGCGACGCCGAGCAACATGAAGTCCATCTATAATTATAATATTATTTAAAAAATCTGCCTGAGTGCGAGTTGGGTGGAGTCGAAAATCTTCTGCGTTCGATTTCTACTGATTTTCGTTTTGTTTTCGACGAATCAAATTTAGTGCGAACGCACACGGCCGACTATCGGTGACCGTTTTTTTGTGCGTAAACGTACACATGTATACAGTCAGCAACACGTCAAGCTTTACATTTGCATTTCGAAAGCCGCCGCTATTACGAGGGACATAAGAGTGGTCAGGTCAAGTCAACATGTAAAGCCTAGCGTGTAGCTGTGTGTACGTTCCGTTTTTCATCGATAATCAGGGGGCCGATTACGGATCTCATGATTACAAATGATATCATGATGACATAAAATTTATTTGCCTTTTTACGGATCAACACTTCATAAATATGTCTTTCAAGGGTTATGGCATGATGACATTATCGAAATTATACCCTAGCAATCATATCAGTAGAGTAAGGACAAGTAAATGAGCATTTCTAGACATTCTAAATATTGCAAATTTATACCATGTCATGTCATAAACGATCCGTAATACGGGGGCAGGTTGGCCGGGATTCATCGATTTTTGGCCGACTTCTTACTGTTCGTCGCCGATAATCGGTCGTGTGCGTTCGCGCTAATATTAATTTTCGTCGTAATGTTCTCCTAATTTTCATCCCAAACGAAACGAACATCATTTGCACAGACAACGCTCGATGTCAGACGAATGATTCAAAAATCCGGCCCGACTCACGCACCGGGGATTCCGTACAGATTTATCTAAGTATGATTTTATTTTTTATTTATTAATTCTTTATGTACACTGGTGTACAATGGCGGACTTAAGGCGTGAGGCGTTCTCTGTCAGTCAACCTTCAGAGAGCAAATGTAGTAGGTGCCCATGATTTATGTATGATTCTGAGAATACTGTATGATTCTAGGTCAACTGGAATTACCGTATAGGTTTTTATTCCCTTGTGAAATCGCAAATATCGTGAAGTCGTATATGCGTCATATCTTTTGCTCGCGTTGACTTACATGCTTGATATTTTCATTTTAGGCATTCGCTTCCCAGACGAATTGTAAGTTAGACACTCATGAGCCCTATTTTTGGATCATTCGCCTGGCGTAGAGCGTTCATCGA
This sequence comes from Schoenobius gigantellus, assembly GCA_963935595.1. NCBI lineage: Eukaryota > Metazoa > Arthropoda > Insecta > Lepidoptera > Crambidae > Schoenobius > Schoenobius gigantellus. The sequence continues at coordinate 21,643,433 of OZ012541.1, forward strand.
GCGTCTTCTGCGCTCGAATTCTACAATTTTTTGTTTCGTTGTCAACTAAAATCAATATAATATTGCAACGAATATCAATGTCATTTTGATTTTTATCAAAAACGGAATGAAAATAGGTGAAAAACGAGCGAGCACGACGCTCGACGCCAAACGAATAATCCAAAAATAGAGCTCCTGATCCTGAGTGAGAAAAGACCGTAGACCCGAGTCACAGAAGATATAATAGTTACCACTGACCTCCCCGCACTCATTTCAAATACCTCATCCCACCCCGCACTTCGTGGTAGATATCACTGACACATAAACAAGGGCGCGCGCGTTCGCTCAGGCATGGCGACACTTCACGTTCACCGAGTAGACGCGAGCGCCGACCGATAACAGAGATAGCGCTATGCGGGTAAATGAGAAGACAGTCGCTGCACTTCTCGCGTCATTTCGATTATTAACTACGCACTCAGCCCTACTAGATTCCACGCACACATAATGCGCGTGTACAAATGTCATTTGCTTAAGTAGTAGTAATAGGTAATTTATTTGGGAACGTTGTATGGAGTGTCTGGGGTGTGTCCGAGTATTGGATATCTCTACTCGTTCCTGATAAAAACCGGCCAAGCGCGAGGCGGACTCGCCCATGAAGGGTTCCGTAGGATTTATGACGTATTAAAAAAACTACTTACTAGATCTCGTTCAAACCAATTTTCGGTGGAAGTTTGCATGGTAATGTACATATTTTTTTTAGTTTTATCATTCTCTTATTTTAGAAGTTACAGGGGGGGGGGGACACACATTTTATCACTTTGGACATGTCTCTCGCGCAAACTATTCAGTTTAGAAAAAAAATATATTAGAAACTCAATATGATTTTTGAAGACCTATCCATAGATACGTACCATAGATACCCACACGTATGGGTTTGATGCAAAAAAAATGAGTTTCAGTTCTATGTATGGGGATCCCCCAAAATTTATTGCTTTTTTCTATTTTTGTGTGAAAATCTTAATGCGGTTCACAGAATACATCTACTTACCAAGTTTCAACAGTGTAGTTCTTATAGTTTCGGAGAAAAGTGGCTGTGACATACGGACGGACAGACAGACAGACAGACATGACGAATCTATAAGGGTTCCGTTTTTTGCCATTTGGCTACGGAACCCTAAAAAGGGTCTTGGTAGACAGACGAACAACGAAGTGATCTTTTTCCTTTGGAGATAAAGAGTTTTAGGTTAAGAAATAGTTTTAATGTTTATATTTAAATTAATTAGTAGTTTAGTTTAATAAAAAAATAGTGATTAAGTAATTTTATAATATTTTTATATTTTTATTTACGTTGCTTAAACAACAACGTTACAACGTTTTATATTTAAAAAAAATTATATTAAAAATTCTTACGTTAAATATGACATATTTTTTTTTACTTGCGTGCAACATCAATTTTGCGCAACATTCGAATGCAAGACTTGTGTGAGCAATTATTTTATTTTTTAATATATTCATTTCACAATTTATTTCATTTGCACCTGGCAAACAAAAGAGCTGCACAATACAGCTAAAGTAATCACTGAATGTGTCAAGTTCTAAGCTCTCCTGAAAATTTCAGCTCTCTATCTAGATACTCGCAGTGTTCAAAAATAGATTACCTACAGGTTTTGGCGGGCAAATAAACAAACAGATTAAAGCAAGTTTTTTTTTTCGTAGTAATAAAATAGCGGCCGGCGGGCGACGTGTCGTTAGCTACGGAAGCTATTGTCTCGTAGAAACCGGTCGTAGTCGCCTCGACAAATCGCCTGCTTCTGTCGGCGGTCAGCTACTGAAGCGTCACGTTTCGCTTAGAAATTGCTTAACATCCCCACTTTGCGGCAGACATCTGATGTAGCCTCCTTTTCGTTTTACGTTTCTTATAAGAAATGTTAACATTTTTATTCGCGCTAATTGTTACAAATGAAACGGAAGATACTGATTTTTCGTACTGAATTATGACATCACCTATTTAGCACAGTAACTTAAAATGTCTAATAATACAAATAAGAATCTGCTAAAACTATGAATATCTTTCAAATTATTTTTTAAATCTGCTGAAAACCCTTTATAATTCATGAAAAAAAGAGTCCAAATACCTATCAAATTTGAAAGCTGTCAAAAAGTGATATCAGAGCTCAAGAACAATAACTAAAGCTATATTTAGTTATTCTTCTGAGTATCAGAGGACCCATCTATTGGCATGGGTATTTGATGCTAACTTGTCGTGGCAAAAATGTTTAAAATGGAACACACGAAACCAGCAGTAGCACGAAAAATTAACACCAAAGGCTAATGAAACGCGTTGATGCTAATGAATAATGTTGAAAATGTTGCAAATCCGTTCTTATCTGGAATGCGCCTATGGAATACGTTAATAATGAGTAGTATTAACTGCGAAATCTGCAAGTGATCCGGTTAACATGTATTAAAGTACTAAGTAGCATTAACAGAAAGTTAGCCCATTTTCTTTCTGACGACAGGACAATACTTTGTATCTCAATCTTGAGTCTCAAACTAAGAAAATTAAATTAGTTTTCTTTATACATATATTTTGTTTTTGTGAATTCGGCTATAATTCTGTAAAAAAATATGTCTAACTTACTTATTTATCCACTGTTATTCAAATCAATATCCAAATTATCTTGCGCAGATTAGTTGTGGGTATGATATGGGAATTCTAAAAAAAATTATGACTTTAAAACTCACCCATGAATCCAAACTTATCGCAAAAATGTCGGAAGATTCAGTACGGAGTACTATTATTATCTTCTGTGATTCAAGGTTGTCCGCCTTTCCCGAACCCCGATGACGTCGAAAGATTACCTGCGGTCAATAGCATGTTATAAATAAATTCAATTATATAGTTTATTATTATTGTTATTAAACAAAATTCCAGTAACGCTATGATTATAGGACATCTCTATGGCTGAAGGACATAAGGCGTTATTAAATGTCCTTTGAGACTCGCCTCCTTTTTTGAGCTTCTCATGCTCATAAAATAAGATGAAGTTAGTATGGTTGTACAACGTATTATTCGGTACAGGTTTCGAAAATTATTGATGTGTTCATTATAGGATGTCCACCACATCGTTGGTTGCAATGGAAAAAAGCGTAAATTATTCATTAGGTACATACATTCCACGGACTACTCGTCGTATTGGGAAGTGATTACTTGTAGAGTAAGATCTCAGATATGTATTACGAGTATAAATTCAGACCTTAAAACCACATTATAAGCCATTAAATTACAACGTAATAACTCAGCGTATACTATGTAGGCTTACTTGAGCTGTTTGCTTGCAAGGTCGAAGTGATTTTCTTAATAAAAAGGTGATTACATTAATATGAGTCAATTTGAAAGAGTATAATGTATTTATGAGGATCGATTTATTTTTATAAGTGTGTACGCCTAAATACTTAACTTATATATTGGTTAACGCACAGATTTAGAGTAGGGTTAACGTGACTCCAACAAATGTTAAGTACCTACTCAAATATAAATCAATTCTTCAGCGCAATGTTCATTAGTTAAAAAATATAAATAATATTTCGCCGCCTTAGGCTCGATTTAGGTACTACTTATACATTCATAAGTACAATGGCAAGCAGCAATTTTTTGAGATACTTGACTGGCGAAAAACTATATTTAATCCAGGCCTATTGATGGAGTTTTATTTGCGCCAAGATAACTCACCCGACGTCGCCAGCGTCCAGACGATGACTTGTATACTGCTTGTACTACTTATCGCCATACTCTGTAAGTTATCCATTACCAATACTATTACCGTGACATTACCTATACCATTACCTATGGAAGTGTAATCGGGCCTTATTGTGTCGTGATGAACATTTATTGTAACTATCACTGCTAATAAGTTTTTATAGGCCGAGCGTTGAATCACAGAAAAAACGATGCTAAACGTTTTACGCGGATTGTGAAGCTGTAAATTTTCAATAAAAAAACGATAACGCTTTTCTCCTCCTTTACATATCGTCCAATTTTCAAAATTTTTGTAAATGTTGTAGATATAATGAAGATCTAGGTTTGTACGTTTTGATTTTGAAGTAATGTTGCTGAGAATATAAATTATTAGCATCTAAATATCTATATTTTAGGCTTAAAAACTATCACGAGCATTTTTATCTTTTTTGGACTGAACTATACTGAATTACAAAAAATCAAAACGTACAAACATAGACTAATGTATACTGAATCTATTAAGACCAAAAGTGTCTAATTTTGTAAAGGTTTAGGGGGGTAAAACCGTTATCGACCGAAACAATATTTCAATAAGAAATGTAGGCACTAGCCTCGGACTTTCAACTCCAAGCGGTGTGTAACAAACTGCATTTTTGAAAGATGGCAAGCCATGAATTTGGCACTTCACGGTTCTCTTAAAACGTTGAGCAGTTTTTTTCTGTGATTCAACGTCTCAAAAAAAAGGATAAATTTAAGTCGACTCTCTGATTAATTATTCCATTAATATTTAAAACTAAGCAAACCTAAACCTATGTCGAAACTTGAAAATAAAACTGAAGAGTTTTGAAAGATACCTATATGAATGAATTTAAAATCACATGTGACGAAAGACTTACCTATGGTACGTGGAGACTAATAAAGATTGAGAAATGTAACGAAAATGTTCATTTTGCCTTTAACAATTAATAAGGTTGTGTGTTAAATATAGGCGTTGAAAGTTAATAAATATTATTTAATTGTGACACTTCCTTCTTTCTTTCTTTATGCTATAAAGCTGAAGGGTTTTTCTGTTTGGTTCAACGCGCTAAGCTCAGGGATTGCAGGTTCGAATGCAAAATGCTTTTTAGTGTTCGATAACCTATTTATTAATGAAGGCTATATTATTATGACATCACGCTACGAACGAGCTGAAATTCATGCAAGCCAAGCTGCGGGCACAACTAGTATCAGATAACGTTAATACAAGAGCTAGTTTTGTTTCTTTTTCTTGGGTTGGAGTGCTGTCTCCTATCGGAGGTTGACAATCTTTCGAGAGATTTCCACTTTTTAACCGACTTTAAAAAAGGAGGAGGTTATCAATTCGGTTGTATTTTTTTTTAGTGTTTGTTACCTCATAACTCCGTCATTTTTAAACCGATTTCGAAAATTCTTTTTGAATTCGATAGAGTATACTGCAAGGGTGGTCCCATGGTCACCAAAGTTAGGATCTGATAATGGGATCCCATGGAAATTGAGGAAAACACTAATTTAATACGAGCTCACCGAAGGTGAGTTGGTATTAAATTAGGGTTTCCATCACTAAAAAGATTTCATTCACAAAAAGTTAAAAATAAAAAATATTTTAACCAAAATAAAAACCGACTTCAAAAACGCTGACAGTTAAAGATAATATAAGAATAGGTACAGACAACATTACACTTATATATTGAAGTCGGTGACAAATTTTAACACTAGGAGATCATCGTTTGGCGCCGACTTCAATATAGAAATGTGATGTTGTCTGTACCTATTCTTATATTATCTTTTCAGTGTTTTTGAAGTCGGTTTTTATTTTTGTTAAAATATTTTTTGTCACAATGATCTTGTGCGTGCTTCTCCCAAACCACTGGCGCAAGTTCTTAAGCCATGATATCTTATTGCGTCCAGGTTTTCGTTTTAGCTGCAGTAGGTTCATATTTGGAGATTCACGGTTGTATATGGATACATGAAAAAAATTACAATATAACGAAGTTTAAAGGAAAACTATCAGAGTTGAATACTAAGTACAAACTAAAAAGTTATAGACGACCAACTTATAAAATATAGGACTCGCAATAGTAAAATTTCATAAAAAAATAGTACTTTGCTAATTTCTCTTGTGAAGTAGGGTTTTATAACTCTTTCTTCAGTTACCATCGCCCTATAAGGGCTCGTTTTTAGATATTTTTAGTCCTGAAACTGTGAGGTGTGAGTGTGGACTCAAAGTTGGCATTTGCAGCTACGGAACCCTACACTGCGCGTGGCCCGACACGCACTTGGCCGGTTTTTTAGTTTTAGCGAGACAGCGATTTTGTCTTATAAATAAGACTAATGGGTCCAGCAGACGCTGTCCTGCCCGATTACAGCGCCACCTACTGGGTCCAATTGTACTTTTAAACCTTCCCTAGACTCACAGAACAGAAAAATACCGTTTTTTCTGTTCTGTGCCTAGACTGATTCAAACACAAAGAATATTTTGTAAGAATCCGTCGAGCCGTTTTTGAGTTTTAGCGAGACTAACACATAGCGTTTCATTTTTATATACATATAAGAAGATGAAGACTAGTGGGCCTCGCAGACGCTGTCCTGCCCGATTACATCGCCACCTACCGGGTCCAACTTTACGTTTAAACCTTCCCTGGATCTATTCAACTACACACATAAAATTTCGTAAGAATCGGTCGAGGCGTTTCAGAGTTTTTACGAGACTAACACACAGCGTTTCATTTTTATATATAAGAAGAAGAAAGAAGAAGAAGAAGACTAGTGGGCCCGGTAGACGTTGTCCTGCCCAATTCCAGCGCCACCTACCGGGTCTAACTTTGCGTTTAAACCTTTGGACCTATTCAAATACACACAGAAAATTTCGTAAGCATCTGTCGAGCCCTTTCAGAGTTTTTGCGAGACTAACACACAACGTTTCATTTTTATTAGGTCCTCACATTTGAAATTGGCGTTTTGCCGTACTGGCCACTTTGATCTCAAATATCTCCTCTATGGTTAGGAATTCCAAATTCAAATCTATACAGCTATTTACTCATGTATTTGTTTCGAAAATTATAATTCGCTTAATCAATTGTTCCACATTTCATCACAAGTAATGATTCGATTTAAAATCCCTTCATTATTGTGCAGGTTGAGTAATGCAACGCAGCATTCAACGCGCGTTTGTTGATTTGCTTCACTCAATTCGTGAGGTACCCACCTTTCAAGCTTTTTCACCTTCCCAATTTGCTTCAAGTGAATTAACAGTTTTAGCGCTAACACCGCAGCCTGCAGCCAACTCGGACGTGGTTTGCGATGGATCCGCTTCCACAATAATTCTTCATTATCAACTTTGGTCTCTGGTCGTCCACGGGGCTTGTTCTGCAGGTCAAAATTTCCAGAATGAAAACGTTGGAACTAAAAACGCACTGTGTTTTCTTTTGCGGCACCGTCGCCATACACATCATTAATCCTTCGTGCCGTTTCTGCAGCACTGGTGCCACGGTGGAACTCGTACTCGTAAATAACGCGATATTTCAAGTTTTCCATTTTGTAAACTGAGTGACGAAAAGAAAAAAAACAATGGAGGAAAAAACAAGTGAATTATAACTTTCGAAACACAAATACATGAGTAAATAGCTGTATAAATTTGAATTTGGAATTCCTAACCATAGAGGAGATATTTGAGATCAAAGTGGCCAGTACGGCAAAACGCCAATTTCATAGGTAAGGACCTAATATATACGAGTATAAGAAGATAGAAGAATATTATGAAAAATAATGTTTTTTTTTGTGTTTTACAAGTGGTACCGGTTTGTGTATATACACACCGGTACCGGTACTCGTATACGAGTACTTCCCAGATCTTATGTTTGTGGTCAATATTAAAATTGTAATTGCCTGATTCATCAAGAAGAGTTATGCACCGTTAGAACGTCCCTGGAAATTAGGTTTAATGAGTTCTTTAATGTGTGTTAAAACGATTACAGCATCTAACCTCTCAATCTCTGAACGTTTTACAGCTAAACTTTTTTGCCCACTCCTTTTGGATCACGGTTTTATATTAATGGTACAGCTCCTTATATGCCCCTTGTTTGCTTAGATCATTTAACCTGTTTGTGATCGGTTGCAATATCCTATCTATCTCTAGATTTATTTACTGGAGATAGAATTTTGACATATTTTGTATGAGGCTAATGTCAAATACCTATCGCTAGTAACCAAATCCACAGCTATATAGAATTATAAAATTCTCAACGTTAGTCATCTTCTATCTATCAGTTCGATTATTTCGTATCGTATTTTCTCCAGTGCTGTTTAACGGGAATAATCGGCTTTAGGCCTCCGTAACCTAACTCAATAATTGAAGTTTTATGGTTGATCCATAATTCTTCTATACATTTGATCCCTCTTTTTACAAGCTTTCATTTACTTTCACCTATCCGGTGTCTGTAATGAAATCTTGCAAGTTAAATTTGACCCACTTCCCGGTCTCCGATTGAGCTGAAATTTTGCATGCATAATATGTATATCGCGTGTCAATGCAATATTATGATTATACACGGTGTTTCAAAATAACCAATAAATAATCTATTATTTATCGAAAACTCATTATTAAAATGTTCATGTAAATCATAGACATGATGATGATACTATGATTACATGAAAAATTTGGGTTGAATGACATTACGTGTAAACACATTTTAATAATGAGTTTTCGATAAAGAATTGATTATTTATTGTTTATTTTGAAACACCGTGTATATAGTATATATAAAAGCTTGCATTTAAAAAAGTTTTTTTTAAATAATTTTACTTGTTTGAAGTTTTAGTTATATACATACGAAGTTTTATTTGTACATAATAAATATTTTGTGTTCACAGATATGCTCTTTAGAAAAAGCTCGCAAAATCGAGGAGCTACAGAAAAGGTTGGATGAGGCAGATCTCCTTAGAGCCAGGTATAATCGTAAGGTGAACGTGCTGAAAGACCAAGTTCGTGCGACAGGAGAGACTTTTGAACAGGAGCGCACGACGTCCGACCATCAAATATCAATGCTTAGGGATGATTTGGCCAGAACGAAAGAGTCCTTAGCAGAGTGCCAGAGGAGGGAGGCTCAGTTGCAAAGCTTCAGGTAATCGATTATTTGCTTTTTTTTAATTTCATAGTTAATTTTGATCCTCATCCTAGTATAATTCATTGTTTTTCAACATTATACATTACAAGCTTTCCGCTCGCGACTTCGTCCGCGTTATTTTTGTTTTCCCGTGGGAATTTTATATTTTCCCGTAGGAAAATTACCCTATGTCCTTCCCCTGGTCTCGAACTATCTACCAACTTTCAGCAAAATCGGTTCAGTAGTTTCGAAGCCTATTCAATACAAACAAACAATCAAATCTTTCTTCTTTATAATATTAGTATAGATAATCAACTATTCATTGTAATTTTTGACTTCATATTCGATAGATAGATTTGAAGTATTGACGTTTTCTAGTTGAATTCATGGCTGAGTTTTTAACTTTAACTTCCAATAATACAACAAATAGCGCTACCGTCGGTGGCGCTGCTGTGGACTCGGCACTCGCCTTCTAATCGGGAGATCCGGGGTTCGATCGAAATTCAAAGGTGTATATGAAGTCGACCAATCCGCACTGGGCCAGCGTGGTCGACTAAGCTGGGATGTGTATGAGCTGTGATGATGAAGCCTCAGACCATCTCTCATGCACCACGTTGGCCCGGTGCGGGATGCTAGAGAGCGCCAGAGTCTCGCCCGTTGCTTACTGACTTCGCGAGGCTGTAAGCAGGATTGTTGGGTTGAGTTACGTCAGATGATACTCGGCGCCCCTTAGATTAGAAGTAGCATAAGCTATTTTTCTTTCGTCATGACAAAATGACAGTCGGCAAACTGTGTCACTCAGGAACTCGATCGCCAAGCTGCTAGGCATCTTGGTGCCGGCGTCGGTTTCGGACTTCGAGATGGTGTCGCGGCTGCAGAAGCTGATCGACGCGCATCACGACTTCACAGTCGTGTCGCGGCGCTACGACGACCCGGCGCTGCTGCGAGCCTCCTCGCGCTCGCCGCCGCCCTCCCGCTGCAGGACTAGAACACCTGACAGGTATGTGACCAGAACACCTGACAGGTATGTAACTAGAACACCTGACAGGTATGTGACCAAAACACCTGACAGGTATGTACTTACGCAAACATTGCCACCTCAAAAAAGGTAACAGACGGCATTTTGCATATTGTTTTACCAGAGGAAGACTTAACACTACAGTCGCCTGCGCCTTTATCTCACCTGTTTCTGACGCTATACAGCGGTGCGTGCTTGTATTACCACAGAATAGATAATAGTACTACGTGTTATCGTGTTTCGGTTTGTGGGAAATTAAGTGAAATTAATGGGTACTATGGCTTGACATCTAATGACACGAGTTGGCAACGTATATTGGGGTCATTTTAAGGATTGAAGTTTCGCGAATATTACGGGATCCGTGTGCACTATAGGCGACTGCTTGCCACTTACCTACCATCTGGTGGACAACCTGCTCGTCTGCCGGCTCGGCAAAGGCAACTTCAGCCGTTGTAAATGTACCGCGTTTACGAAACATCAGCAGCATGACTGTCATAGGCGTATAGACTGTTATTTTTTTTATCACCCTGGAAAATTTTAGGGACGCTGCAGGACACATCCATTATTATATAAAAAAATAAAAAAATGAAATAAAAAAAATAAAGAAAAATCTGCTCTCTACTAGTGCAGCATTTTTTGGATTTTTTAGAAAATTAATATAAAATTAAGTATAAGTGAGTTATTTTTTTTAATAATATTTAAAACACTAATACCATGTCGTCAAGCCTTCCTTAAATTTTCCAGGGTGATAAAAAAATTACCGTGTATAGAGGGGGGCCGTGTGGTCCGTGCCCACCCCAGAATTGTCTAGTGCCTACCCCAGGATGTTAGGCTACCGATTCAAAATTCAATGATGGACGCCAAAATACTGATAACTTCACACAAATCATGGGCCAGGCCGCCCCTGGAAAAATACTCTAGATACGCCAACGATGACGGTTCAAATTAATTACCTTTGCCTCACAGAAGACTGCAGGCAATGTTGTATTATTGCGCGTGAGTGTAGTCGCTATCGCCAATGCCGAGCGAGAGATCGCTGGCATGCACTTGGGCCGCCACGTGGACTTCAGGCCCTTTAGGCATTTGTGTTCTGTGACTTCAGGCCGGCAACACGCAAGTGAATCCTTTTAAAGTTGCAAGAATCTATAGAGAACAGTAAGCGCCTAACGTGGATCTGGTTAAAGGTCTGGAAAAAAGTCACCAAACTGTTCCGGTCTTATTACAAAACCAGGAGACCTATTTTTGAATTACGTATGCGATTTAGAAATCACCGCTGACTAAATAGTCAGCGATGACTTTGAAGTCACGAATTCCTAAACATCCTATTTTTGAAAGTCGAACGCAGAGCTGCCAACATAGATAAAGGTAAGGGTTCGGTTCCACGCAGAATGTAGCGGTTTTCGGTATATACCGGTTATTATACGGCTAAAAATTCATTGCAACTAGGCCAAAATATAAGAAAATACTGGTCTAAGTTTGTTTGTGACACAAATTTAAAAGATTTTAAACTTATACACGGTTATTTTTTTATCACCCTGGAAAATGTTAGGGACGCTTCAGGACACATCCAATATTATATAAAAAATAAAAAAAATTAAATAAAAAATAATAAAAAAATATAAAAACTAAAAACATCTCTAAAAATGCTGCTCTCAACTAGTGCAGCATTTTTTGTATTTAAAAAAAATAAAAAAATTAAGTGAGTTACTTTTTTTATTTATATTTAAATCATTCTAATACCATGTCGTGAAGCGTCCTTTCAATTTTCCAGGGTGATAAAAAATAACCGTGTATATTTACTTATTTGAAAAATTTTAAATCCATCTCAAAATCAACACACATCAACTTCAAACTTGTCAATATGTTCTCTAAACAAAACACAGATAACGTTTCCACAGTTATGTCTGACTTGTTTACGAGTGGGTGAGGGCACTCGTAATGAAATCACATCCGTGACTAGGTAGTCACATAAGTGATATTCAAAAATAAGAATTATTGAAAATCGGTGATTATTAGTCACATCGGTGATTTCGAAGTCGCATACGTAATTCAAAAATAGCTCTCCTGGTCTAAAGTTAGTCTTGGTTTAAACCCAGTGCGCTTTCACTTGTATTAGCGTCAATTGACGCTATCTCTATCTATGTAAGTATGTTAATACAAGTTTAAACCTGGACTAAGTTAACTTAGTCCTGGTTTAAACCTGGACTAAGTTTAAACCATGTTTTGTAATACTAATAAGATGGCTTGCGTTTAAACAGCTTGTTATGATAATGAAAAAGAGACGGTGTGAGTTACGAGGTGATTCTACCTTTGGTAGTCTTTCCGGTTTGCCTAATGTAGGATTATGAGTTACCATCAAATTAAATATGCTTTCCTGAGAGTTTCCCGGTTATGGGCTTCCCTGATGTGAATATAAAAATGTTAACAAAAATATCACTGGCAGGTCGCTGCGCTACGATGACTCGGGCTACGCGGACCCCGCGTTTGACCTCGACGACGAGCTGTACAAGACGCGCCAGGCTTTGTGACAGTCGCGGAGGAGGGCCCGCTTTTAGGGGAGCCAAATATTAAATGGCTGGATAATAAAAAAATAGAAACAAATCAACATCATCATTCCAGCCAACAGACGCCTACTGTTGGACATAGGCCTCCCCCAAGGATCCAGCGGCTTCCCGCGACCTTCTTCAGATCGTCACGCAGTCCTGCGAGTGATGTGTTCTACCCACTGCCACATAAGAAACAAATGAAAATCAAATAATAAATTAGTGTGCTTGTATACATGACACCCGTTTTCATTTAGCAACAGCGGCACCCAGCCGGGCCTGTGGTCGATCTCATCAGTGTAATGACTTAGCACGCTTAAGTGTAACGTTCGAACTATTATTATATTCAATTTTGTATTTACGTTGTGCTTTGGTGTTTACCTATCAGTTTAAATTGATATTTCGTCCATCGAGCTAGATATTGTATATATTTTTTTCTCTGTTGAATGTAGTCCTAAGTGTTGTTGGCTATAGTAATAAACACGATTAAGGAACCTCCTCTCGCAGAAACCATAATAACTAGACAGCTTTTAACCAGTAATTTCACCCCAGTCACAGATAATATAACACTAAGATGGTATGAAATGGTGCCTTTCAGCTCGCCAAAAATTACTAGTCCTAATTAATTTTGGTCGAAATCCGAATCGTATTGGCCTAAAATTTTAACGTACAACCGTTGTTTAGCCCTACCCTTTTTTCGCACTATTAATAGTTGTTGAACTAAAATTTATTGGCATAGGCTTCTTTTGGCATAATGGTGAATACGTATTGCAAACCCTAATATTGTTAATTGAAGTCACTCGATCTTTGAAACCATAATTGATTTAACATATTGTTGACAAAGTTATTTTTAATCAGAAGTTAGTGGCAGAAGCGAATCACTGTAAAACCGACTCCGCGTAGTCGTGTCTGCCCTATCCCTAGAGTGTAATTCAAATCCGCGTAGGCGCGTAGGGGCGAGGCGGCCCGCGGGCTAAGTAAAGAGCAGAGGGCCAGAGGTTCAATTTTGCTAATAAGTTACAGTGGAATCAAAACTAAACTGTTGCGATCGACCAATGGGAGCGCGTATATTGCCATTCAACTGTGATAATGTGGTGTTCTGATCGGTCGATCGCAACAATTCAGTTTCGATTCGGCTGTTCGGCTTATTAGTAGAATTGGGCCTCTGGTGGTTGTGAGCGAGCTGCCGCGGCTGAGGCTGCCGAAGCTGCGGTGGTATAAGCTGAAACCATCTGCGACGATTAACATGCATGGATCCGCCGAAGCCCCACAGCACCGGAGCCGTCATAGAAGTCACTTTGTATGCAGACCTGCATGCTTGCATAACATTGTTAACCGAAAAAGTGTGTTTTCATTTTATGCGAATAAAATTTAGTGATAGTCAATAATAGAAATTGTAATTGTTCAGCCTCATGTCGAATTTAGGTACTTAACATTACGATAAAAAGTTAGACGAAGTGAAAATACGCTAAACGCATTTAGGAATTTTAGACTTAAAAGTTTATGTGCCGTGCAATGTGAACTAAAAAAATTAGGAAATCCAAATACCGGTTTGAGATCCCTACGTACCCACGTACGTAGGGATCTCAAATCTTATAAGCTGTCAAGAAGGTTATATAAATAAATAACCTTCATAATAGGTACTTAATTAAACGATAGAATATTAAGTTGCACTGTAGTATTTAAAATTTAGACAAATAAAATGTAGTCACATAGTACCTATTAGTTTAATGATTAATCTATATTAAACAGGTTTGCATTTGACTTAGGCTAATAAATCAATGTTATTTACATGAATATCAGCTCAATGTACATTAGCTCCATACATTTTTGTTGTAATTTGCATACGTTACACTGCGGCCGTATAATTGAAACGTTAATAAATGATTCAATTTTGGTTTTATTTCAATTAGTAATTATGGACTTGTATGTTTTTGTGAGCATAAAATGTCTTCCGTTTTGTTGTTAATTGAAACTGTTTATTACATTTTGTTAATATATTATCTAAACAATGATTACAAATGTTGTTGAACAGAAACTTGTTAAAATGATTTGTTTTTAATGTTGTGCCATATATTTATTTATTCTATTCTATTTTTACTTGGATAAAGATTGTTCTTATAAATGATATCGATGCATTAAAACCAACCTATAGTGAAATACTATATTTAGAGTTACATTTTGATTATTCAATTAATAATAATAAATAAAATTAGAGCTCTAAATATTATATTACGAATAAGCAGATGTGTCGTATGTTTCTGGAAAGATCTGAATGTTCTTTCTTCTTGTGAGAAAATATAAAATGTGTTCACTATTTTATAAATACTAGGTAAATTGTTGATGTAGTCATTAATCTGTAAAGGAACTCTGAAATATATAGGTACATATACGTATCCACCAAACCTATTGTACTTATTTACATATTATTACCATTTAATTGTTATAGTGCAAACTGGAAGCTATGAAAGTGTAGTTCACTACTGGTGATTCTGAGGTACAGTCTCTCACATATTTATAATTCCCTATGTAATTCATAGTTCATAATAAGTTTATGTATGGTGTAGAGAAAATAAATTATATTATTAAAAATTATATTATTATTATTTACTTATCTTATTACAATCAATTTATTTGGGACACAATAAATTACATTCTATCGTAATTATTAAATATCTATAATACCTAGTTGATATAATAAAATACAATAGAATTGGCAATTCGAATAAAAACAAATTTATGTCTGGTATGTACTTATACTTATTTGATTAAAATGAAAAAACTATAATATTCTGTAATAAATAAATAAACTATAATGTCTTGTATGTACTTATACTTATTTGATTAAAATGAAAAAACTATAATTAAAAAACTTTCCTAACTAAAAGTTCACTTTTATATCTAAAAAAATCCTTTATTTTGGTGTGTAATATTTTTTCTTCGACTCACGAATACCTCGTGGAAGGACAAAATGAAATCTTTAGTTAAAATTTTCAATTTCTTTTTCCGTGTGCATCAGCTTTTATGTATCTATTCCGTATATATAGAAAATTATTATTAGCATTATGTTAATAGTAGGTTAAAAAACATTTTCTTTCTTTTAATAAGCAAACCTAAACCAATTGTACTTAGAAAGCTAATAAGTAAAGCCATTTAAAAAAGTTACCTACGTCTGGAGCATTCCTCTTTGGCGTAAGTATTCGAATCAAAACCAAAATACCCATCGAACCGCAAATAATGTGAGGGTATATATTGAAAATTATTTCCTCGCGTAATAGGCCATCTTATTCGTTTAGACCTTTGAACGACACTGAACAGGACGCGCTCTTTCAAAATGCATAAAACATTATTGTGTGTTCTACTGGCAGCTACAATAAATTCAGGTATGTTTTTTACTTCATTATTCACTGCGTAAGACTAGTTTATTTTTGAAAGCTAGTTACAAAAGTTAGTTATTAAGTACTTTCCATGTGGTTTTAGAATTTCAAGTTTTCTAAATAAATTAACTACTTACTTTTGCTTGATTAAAAAACTTTCCTAACTAAAAATTCACTTTTAAGTATATCTAAAAAAATCCTTTATTTTGGTGTGTAATATTTTTTCTTCGACTCACGAATACCTCGTGGAAGGACAAAATGAAATCTTTAGTTAAAATTTTCAATTTCTTTTTCCGTGTGCATTTTGTGCATCAGCTTTTATGTATCTATTCCGTACATATAGAAAATTATTATTAGTATTTTAACGCAAAGTACATGCACACTACTTAGTGATCTATTAAAAATACTGCATTCTATAGTCCATTCCTAAATACACCAACAAAGTCAATAGAAAACCCAAAAAAAAACTAAGTTAAGTACTCACTTTTTTTGGAAAACCCAAGTCAAACCGTAATCTATATCAAATTAAATTATTAAAGATCAAATTAAAACAAAATTTCGTTTTGTGCCTGACAGTGCTATCGAGGCATGTTCCACAAGTTCGCTTCGCAGAGCTGGACGAAGAAGACCAGCATCTGTTCCGAGCCGCTTACGAGACTCCGTCTTACGACCACGAAGAGTATGAGGAAGAAGACGATAAGCTGGACCTCGTTAAGGACGGTCTCTGGGCGTTGAAAGCCAAAATAAAGGAGCTCAAAGCCTTCGACAAGGCGCTCGCGGCCAGCATGCTCTCCACCAAATTGAAGGTGAAGGATTTGATGAAAAACCATATGGGTGATATATTCAAACACCATCACAAGAAACCTACCTATGAATATCACGAGTATCAGGTGAGTTAGATGTTTTTCATTAGTCAGTGTTAACCTAAGTATAGTGGTGAAAATTACACATCGCAACCACAAATTACTTCGCGACCCTAGGCCACAAGTTATATCCTAGGGCCGACAGAGAATTTAAAAAAAATTACTATGTGATACGCGGTCCAGACAAAGTATTAATTTAAATCCAATACAGCCACATCTAGTGTGGGTATAAAGAGAAAAACGTATTATTTTGACCGATGCGATTTGAAAGCCTATAAGTAGGTACAGCCACACATTAATAAATAAATAAACTTCGTGAATACCAGCATATGAACAAACCAAATATGCTTCTATTTAATTTCTTTTTACATTTTAAGGAAGTATTTTATTAGAATATGATTTAACAGTAACAAAAACATAATAAAAAAAAGCGGGAAAGCCAGACGACAATTAGGTACAATCGGCTTCAAAAGTAGATAAGCATTTTAATACCATGTCACATCAACTTTTACAAAGGCAGTATAGGTGTTAATCATACTAAGTAAAATTAATAGTTTGTGTGACATGGTACTAAAATATCCACCTACTTCTGAGGCTGACCGTACATTTTTGTTTTACTTTCGTCATATTCGAAAAGAAAAGAAAAGTAGTGTTTAATTCGGGTGAACATAGCCAGTTTAGTCTCAAACTATTGGCGCTTGAACGAACTCGATTGTAACGGGTGCTGTTAAGCCCTTATAAAAAAATCTACAATTGAAAGACAACAACTTACCCACCGTCTGCTATAATGTTAGGTTCTGTTAGTGTTACGACCTTAGGTAAATACTTTTACATCTCTCATGTTCGGTAAGTAGGTCCTTATTACCCCCAAATGGGGCTTGTAGGTGACCAATAAGCGCTCTAGGGTAATAATGTAGCTAGAAAAGCCCTGAGGCTGTAAGTAATTTATTGCCAGTATGATGGTTAGATGTACGCGAACTTTTTGAAATAGTGAAGTGTTTGTTTATTACTTACCGCCCTAAGACCAAGATCGGTCAAGCCATTTCGGAGGAGTTTGGTAACAAACACTGACACGAGAATTTTATATATTAGAAGATAGATTAAGGAAACTGACAAACATCGTGTTGATTACTGGTGCCAAAGAACTACTGTCTAGATTTATCAAGTAATATACCAAATAATAAAAATAATCATTCTGTTATATGAATAGTTATGTATCATAAATGCATGAATAAGATACCTATGTATGGGTATGACGTCTTCAAAAATATACAGGATGTAACTGAACACCCCAATAACATTTAAGGGTATGTTTCCATCAGAAGTAGAGATTCTGTAGGAAAAATATTAGCGCTAACAAACCTTCTTTTTTTTCCCATACAAACTAAATAAATTAATTTTTGGTATTAAGTGCTGACAACCCTACGTAAGCGTACGAGGAATACTACGCTCACGTCATTAAAACTAAATTAATTATTTTTTGGTATTAAGTGCCGACAGCCCTACATATACGTAGGAGGAATACTACGCTCACGTCTGTCACGTGGCATTTTGTGTTTAAATTTCTTTTGTGTTAAGAGCTGATTATGGTTGTCACTTGAAAGTTTTTGCTTTCAGTTTAAAATCAAATAACTCTGAAAGTATTGGGGTTCCAGGTCTCAGACAAGCACCGAAAGGTCCATTTAGTATCTAACTTATATGTCACTTAAATGTTATTGGGGTGTTCAGTTACACCCGGTATACAAAAATATTGTATTTTGTTTTCAGGCTCCTACGTTCCAGCACCCCGCCTACGTTCCGCCGCAATACAACCACCAACAATACGGCGAAGCTCCTCAATACCACCACGACCCTTATTATGGACACTAAAGTCTGGTATTATTTTCACAAAATAATATTAGTATAATTGTTATTCAACGTGTATTCGAAATACGCTCATTTACAGTACATTATCGAATTTGATTACAGTAATCGAAATACATTTTCGCGGCGGCGCTGGACGCTAAAAATGTACTCTGTCTTTCTTCTTTAGTTATAGAAAAAAGCTTCGAGTTAATTTATTTGATTATTTACCGATGTAAAAACTAATTAAATATCCATTCAAAGATTATAATAACATATTATGTTCAACAATAATAACTGTAAAGTCAATAAACATTATTTTAACTTGTACGTCTTTGTTTCATCATCCGCTTCGTTTTATAATATTGATGTATCGGCAGACTTGTATTGTTCCTCATACGGCCGATAGAGCTTGCAACGTCATAAGAAAGTGCATTAATAAAATAAAATCTTAATTGGCAAGGTCAGTAGCACTATTGAATGCCGTAGGTAGTTGAACGCGGCGCGCGCGCAAGTCACTCGTGTACTAGAAGGGAGTCGCTTTTTCAAATTCAATTCGAATTTCGAATTAGAGGTCTTCGCTTAGTTTACACAGTGTTGGGGTCTGCTGCCAAACTGCCCTATGATCACCTGGCGGCATTTCAAAAATGTCTTTGTTCTTATTGCCTGAACCTGTGGACATGTCATTATCAATACAGTAGGCAGACTGGGTATTCTGACTGAAAAGTGGACTTTTGGTCACGGCGAAATGATTAGCAACAAACTATGGATTGTTTTACTGGTATGTTTGAATTTATTATTAATACTTTCGTAAAATTACTAACTTTCATTCTATGCCTCCAATATTTTTTAAAGTTTCATTTAATATACACTTGTTTACACTGTATACACTTGTTGATCCAAATGTCCCTAGCTGGATTCAAACACGACTACTATCAGAAACCAAGGACCTGCCGTAACCATTAAGCCATTAATATTTCAATATCGTCCATTTTACACCTATCAGCGCACGTTAGTTGGACTTCTTATTTTTACCATATAAGTAATTAATTGCCTCGACATATTAATCTACCTAGATTTCAATCAAAGAGTTTTGATACTTTGTCTATCACACAGGTAATTAAAATGAAGTAAAGCATTGCATCAAGGTCGGAAATGAGTCCATAAGTACTTGCTTAGAGTCTAAGCCTTAGACAACTGGCTAATAAAGACAGGAATAAGTCTTGAACCTACCGCACTACATAAATAAAACAGAAATCAATGTGTACAATTGTACATTATTTTCCGAGTGGTTTATTTTTTTTTGTATTTTATCACTCTTTTTTTAAGCAGCTAGCCACTTTGATTCTGTTACAGAAGCATTTAGAAAAATCAGAAAGAATAAAAGTTAATGTAATAATTGTACAATGCAAAAAGAATAACTTCCTAGATAATAAAAGTTTAAAGACTTGGTAACAACTTTCAAAGGTAATCTTGGAAAGGAATAAGACCTTTATGTCAGTAGTGCACTTGTTTTGTGAAAATTAAGATTCAGAAATATCAAACGAAATCGAAGCAAATATTTCAGTAATTAATATATAAAAAACAATCAAACTAGAATATTGGACATAACCAATATAACATCTATTTGGTTAATTGCAATTTATTAAACCAGATTCAAACTAGTGGGTGTATAATGAAAGAAGCTGTTAAAATTAAATAAGCACAGATGTCCATACTTACATATAGGTACGTATAATAAATGTCAGTGTGCTCTTTACAAAAACTGGATCGGAGAATTCTGCTCTAGTTGAGGGCGAAACCACTTCCTGTTGCTCACTTCATGACTTCTTATTTTATGAGAACCTCTGACAGCAGGTATTATCAGTCCGACGCTCTGGATACTCTAAATTACAATCCATTGTTTCGGTAACTTCGACTTACAGTATATGTTTTTTATCCTAAATATCGCTGTTTGCGGTGTTCGCAAATAATTCAGAAATATGAAATGTGCTGTCAGCAAACGTTAAGTCGTCGACTAATTTGACTGATGGCTTTAGCTAAAAGTGTCAGTTTTGAGTACAGTCGGCCTCAAAAGTAGATAAACATTTTAATACCATGTCACAACAACTATTGACAATGCAATATAGGTGTAACCATACTAAATAAAATAAATAGTTGGTGTGACATGGTACTAAAATAGTCATCTACTTTTGTGGCCGACCGTACAATAGAGTGCTGCGGCAAGAGTTGGTTTATCGCGTACCTATATGGATTTATATATCAAAAGCGCAGAAAGTAGCTGTGAACTATAGTGCGACGTTGCTCTACTGATATCCGACATAATGAGACTTTAAACTTCACATTGGCCAAATTAATACTGAAACAGTGACCATTCTTTCGTAATGTAATCGATTTTCTTATGAATGCAACACTCATCCTCCAGTATGTCTAGTATGAGTTTTGATAGTTTTGGATTCGAACGATCGAATAGTTTTGTTTCCATACATTTCACACCTGTACGTCTAGTATGAGTTTTGATAGTTTCTGATTCGAACGATCGAATAGTTTTGTTTCCATACATTTCACACCAGCGCCTCTATCGGAAACTATAATGAACTAGAATTGACAGTATGAGTTACAAAGTAATAAACTACTCGATCAATAAGTACGTATTCGTATAGTTTTTGAGTTTGTGGCAGTATGAGTTACATGTTTGACATTTGTTGGTCAGTTTACTCGAAAACTATCGTAGTTTAGGTTCTCATCTTACATTTTTATGTGAGTTTGGTACATAAATACGTTTTTTTGTGTTTCTAAACATTAAAATTACGTCTACACGGTGGTACTTTGCATGGAGGGCCATGCAAGGCGAAATAGCGCATGAAGAGAGACGGAAGAATTCTGCTGCGACAATCATTTTCTTTAAGCCGCATCTCCGACCCACACTTTACTCAGTGCTACCGCCATAAATCACCATTCCATATAAAAGTGTTAAAAAATACACATAATTTAACCGAGATTTTTAATTCTATTTTCATTCCTAAAGTGTTTAACACAATTTATTTTTTACCTTTCCATAAACTCTATCATTAAAATAAATTGCGACTGACTTGTCCGCGACATTATATAATAATATAATTTACAACAAATAAAAACTTTAATGTTTTTCTTTCATTCAACTCGCTTTAAAAATAATAAAAACGGCTAAGAAAATGTCACAGTGACAGAATCGCGTGTCTCTTTCCATTCACATGTGTGTAAGAGAGATATAAATATATAATGTGAAGTTCGTGTAATCGAGTAAAACTAACTTGCTATCGTTTAAACGTGAATTTGAAACGAGCACCTCATACTACCGTTTACATCGTAAACTGACAGTTTGGCGAGCTAACGAAAACTATTGTAGTTTACTCGTTTTAAAAACTCGTACTAGACGTACAGATATAGTCTGGCTAGCGAAACATGATACTGACATATTTAGTTTTCTTCACATGGCCACGCTTAATTTTTGTCAAATGTCAATACTGACTTGTCAGTTTGGTAAACATCATCATTGCTTTTAACCGACTTCAAAAAAAACAACATACGGGTCCAGTCTATTACGTATTTGCGTCTGGTAGTCATGAACCGAGCTGATGATGGAAGGATCCTTAACTTCTAAACTCACTAATAGGATTTAATTAACTAAAAAGATATAAACCAAAAATTTTACAAAAAATAAAAACCGACTTCAAAAACACTGGAATGTTTAAAAATAATATAAGAATAGGTACGGACAACATTACACTTCTATATTGAAGTTGGTGCCAAATTTTAAAACTTTCTAGGAAATCATCGTTTGGCACCTACTTCAATATAGAAGTATGATGTTATCTGTACCTATTCTTATATTATTTTTAACTTTTCAGTGTTTTTGAAGTCGGTTTTTAGTTTTTGTAAATATTGTTTGTGATTTTAAGCCATTGAAAATGAAGAACTGCAGCTGGAAAACTAATATTAACATAATTGATATACAGAGAGGAAAAAATCTATGGGCCCTGGAGGGAAACTATCTTAAATCTTTAAGATAGCTCAGTTAACTAAAAGGAAACATTCTTTTATTTTTTAAAAGAAACAAAACTGCATTCAAGGATTTTCTAAAATTTGCTTGCCTCACCGAGGAATCATACCCGCTAAAAATAAAAAAAAATAAACACTCGCTATTTTATTCTACTAATCGATAGGATAATCTGGCCCTATAGAGAAACTACCTTTAATCCTTAAAATAGCTCAGTTTACTTTTAAGAATCATTTTCTTTTGTTTGTAAGTAGGTACTTGTCATTCGAATTAGAATTGATAATAAAATTAAAGTTATGTTTTTGTTTATTAAAGAGATTTGATAGATTATTAGAATAAAATAGCGAGTGTTTAGTTTTTTGAGCTAGTTCGATTCTCGGGTGAGGTAAGCGAAATTAGGAAAATCTTTGAATGTAATTTTGTTTCTTTTTAAAAATAAAGGAATGTTTCCTTTAGGTAAAATGATCTATCCTAAGGACATAATGTAGTTTCCCTCTAGGGTCCATAGATTTCCCCACCCTGTATATAAACTGAAAAACGAACAAAAGGAAAAATCGAAGAAAATCAACAGTGTTTACATGCTATTTCGGTGGTCAGTGGCACTTAATACTTTAGTACTATTATTTATTCTGTGCCAATATTTAGAACCTACAACAAATATCTTGATCGTTTTGCATTTGATATAAAGTTTTTGGACTCAGATTTTGATTACGATTCGTAAATGTTAGCATGAAAAAACACGCTTAGAACGAAGATATTAAAGGCAAAATTAAAAACGCTCAAAACTAAAGCACCATACAAAATTTCGTGTTTGTGTTATTCACCGTTGAAGACCTTCCCTGCAGGAAGCCTACCCTGGGTGTACCGGTAGCTAGATGATACTAGATTATTAGTTGTCGTGAAATCTACATACATGCCCAAATTTTAAATTCGATACAATGATTAGAAAAGGGTTAAATTCGAGTTCCAAAATTTCATTACAATATGTTAATCGACCTATTAAAAACGTGTTAATAAAAGTATTGCAATTATTAATCTTTAACTATCAGTTTTATTTTTGTTACATAATTTGTTTTATTTAACCAATTTATTATCAAAAATATCAAAATGTATTTTTCTCACTATTTACAGTACATAACACCGGCGTTAGATTTTTTTGAATTTGCCGCCATTATTCAGGATCATGTTTCTGCTGGTCAGACTGCTGTCAGAGAAACATCAATGCTAAAATCCGCACATCAATGATGGTACCGTCTCCATTTAGGCTGTGTTAATTTTTATAGTTTTTTATTTCTATAAGAATTGACTTTACCACGGAAAAAAAATTAAATAGGTGTTATTTATAATAATATGAAATTAGCTTTCCTCCTGCGGCTTCAGCCTCAAACTCAATTATTACTGTTTTGTTTTTTCCGGTACTCTAGGATATACCAAATTTTTGTAAAAAAGTTGTCAAAAAGCGGAGCATTACCTCTTCATCACAGTTCATATACGTCCCCACCGAGGGGCACGAGCCTATTATACCTTAACTTTTAGAGCGATTAGGCCTTAGTCAAACCACGCTGGCCCAGTGCGGATTGGTTGACATTGGTTAAGAATACTCCTGGGATGGTCCCAAGGTTTCCAAAGTCGGGATCTGATGATGGGATCCCATAAAAATCAAGGGAAACCCTTAAATTTTATAGGTATTTATGTCCAACGTGTTTTGTGTGTATGCTACGCGATTACTCCGCCAATTGTGCACCAATTTTCAAAAACTTTTTTCGTATTCGAAAGAGTATACTCCTGGAGTGGTCCCAAGATCACCAAAGTCAGGATCTGATGATGGGATCTCCCACATTTTTACTGGTTGACTGGTAGAGAATGCCTCAGGCAATAAGTCCGCCTTTTGTACATCTTTTGTTTTATGTACGATAAAGATTAAATAAATAAAATAAAGATTATATTCACTAAAACTATAAATAGTATATTATGCAACTAGTAAATAAAGGACGGATTTAAAGCGAGGACCATAGATGAATCACGACCAAGTGGAGGATTCTAATGACTAAATCACGACCATAGGGAGTAATTCATGATGATTGAATCACGAGCGTAGCGAGTGATTTCAGTGTTAGAATCCTGAGCGACACAAGTGATTCATGCCCTGGATATAAATCCGTTTTATTCAAGAGTTGCATACCATACCACTACTACGAGAAAAAGAAAGATTTAAGCAAAAATAGACATTTAATTAAGAAAAAAGGAAGGTTGAGTTAATTAAATCACACATTAAAATTGGAACAATTACTAAAATTAAGAGTAATTTTATTCTAATTACAAACTCCTAGCAGAAAATGTCGACCAATCAAATCTCGGGGAGTTATTTGCACAAGTAGTTTGTATCGTATATTTTTTTGCCCAAGGAGGTTGTATAGCATTGAGACGGAGGTCGAATATATTGGTGTGTTCTAAATTCATACAACGATACAGTGATTAAAAGTTCATTTTATTCACTGTTTTCGGTAAATAAAATAAGCTTTTTAGAGCGGGAATGGTATAAAAAAAATACAAAATATTTAACAAAATATATAAACTGACTTCAAAAATATTGAAAATTAAAAATAATATAAGAATACATCACAGTACAGACAACATCACACTTCTATATTGAAATCGGTGCCAAATTTTAAGATTTTCTAGGAGACCATCGTTTACTTTTTGTAGTCGGTTTTTATTTTTTGGAAAATATTAATAATAAGTGAATTTCGCTTTGATATGTGAATATAGATAAGTAAATCACAGTCCAGTGGTTACAAAAATTTCATATACACGGTGTTTCATAATAACCAATAAATAAATCAATGCGTTATCTAAAACTAATTATTAAACTGTGTTTACACGTAATGTCATTCAACCCAAAATTTTCATTGTATCATCATCATGTCTATGACTTTTTTGTAATCGAAAGAGAATACTCCCGAGGTGGTCCCATTGTCACCATGCCATGATCTGATAATGGGATCCCATGAAAATCGAGGGAAACCCTTGAATTTCATAGGCACATCCAACGTGTTTCATGTTTTTGCTGAAGATATTCAGGTATTTACATCTGGTAGTCATCATATCATGTTACTGAGCTGATGATAGAAGGTTTCTGGTAAGTTCGGAGTTCGGGAATAATTCTATCAGTACTGTTTAGAGCAAAAGACGTTTTAATTTAAGTTATTCTGGTGTTTGCCTTGGCTCAGATTCTAAAACACATGTATTATAAACTAAAAAGATTTTTAAAAAAATAAAACCGACTTCAAAAACACTAAAAAGTCATAAATAATATAAGAATACATACAAAATCACAGTTTTATATTGAAGTCGGTGTCAAGCAATGATCACCTGGAAAGACTTAAAAATGAAAAGAACAATTAATATCCTAATTACTTAAAATTTGGTACCAACTTCAATATAAAACTGTGATTTAATATGTATTCTTATATTATTTATGACTTTTTGGTGTTTTTGAAGTCAGTTTTATTCATGTAATTTTTTTTCAATTTCTCTCACCTTGACATTGACATCGTATTAATCGAATTTAGAAACAAGTTTTCCATCTATTTTCCATTTATGATCTACAGACTTGCACCTTGCCAGTGCATCACAGTGTATAATTGTAGGTAGATAATAACTATTCACGCGTACATGTTGATTAGTGATTGAATTAGATCAACTAATCAAATACGAGGCGGAATGCAGAAATCCTTCTCGCATATACGAGTAAGTATAGTTAACATTGGACGCGACACGCGAGTGATTATAGTATTTAGACTTACTCGAAAGAACTTACAACATGTCGGTTAAAGACATAAAAGTAGATAAGTAGTGATTTTTTTAAATGTAAGCATAAATGTCATCCTTAATAAACATAAAGATGTATATAAACAAATTGATGGGTAATATTTAACCGCAAATCAAAAAGTGTTCCGAACCCTAAACAAAATCATTAAGGCAATTCCCTATTATAATGGTCTCTACTAGACAATTTTCATTGAATTAGGACATCTATAATTTAATGAAGCATTTATTCTGATTAGTGATTTTAATAATCGTAAAATATCTACTCGTAACAGCGAGCTACAGTGTCGTTATAAATTTTTTTTCTGAAATATGTACGTAAATTAAATTCACATAAAATACAAATACTTAAAATACAATAAAATATTTTGGAAGAGTAATAATGTCATTAAGAAATATTTTAGAAAAAATTGTTACGTTTATTAAAAGTTGTAACATGACTAAATTAAAATAGCTATTTAAATAGATATTTTCATTTAGGCTAAACTAAGTCGTAAAAATGAAAGAATTGTGAATATATGCATAAGTATTTCAAAATTGAGTGAACTAGGTTTTTTATCATGTTATTAAATTCTATTGTTACTTTTTTAGGAAATAGGATTCGGATTCTATATTGTGCACCGTACCTACTGATGGGTGCAATGAGTCAACGAATATGAAATGGGACTCTCCCTGCAAAGTGCATGGTCTTCCCACCCAATCTCGACGCCCATATTCACCACCAAACGAATCCAGGTTTTTATTTGGGGGGAGGGCATACTGATAAAGTTCGGAGCTAAGGGTTAAAGTCATTTTTTCATTACTTGTACTCGGAAAGTAGGTCTTAAGTTGCCTGAGGCACGGGTTAAAAGTAATAGTTTTCAGCCCTAGGGAGAATTGTTATCAACTGACAGCTGTCAAATTATAAGAAAAACTAGATCTATTTTGACATTTCTATTGAACCTTGTTCCAACTTTCTATACAACCATTTAATTATAGCGCAATGGAAATTTAAATAACATAAAGTTAAGTATTAATTAAAGAATATATTTTTTAAATGACTTTATTACAATTAACTTTCAACTATTTCTTTAAAATAACATAGATTTGGGCAAAATATTTTCAATTTTTTCAATTATGAAAATGGAAAATAATGACTGTATAGCTGGCCGCCACAGAAGAAAAAAAAAGAACAAAATAGGCAGGAAAGCGGCAACCCGATCTTCATTTGTTTTTTTGAGTTGTAGAGTTTTGTTTATACTTCCGTATAGAGTCTGGCCAATGAAAGTTAAACCTGACATTTTTTCAAGTTGCAGCACTAGTACAATGTCCCTTTGTAGTTTAGTTGAGCATGGTGATTTTGATACTTTCTAATAAACTTGTAACTTTTTAATTTATCTTTCGGTTTTGGTACAGAAGCATACCTGAGTCAATTTATGAGGAAGACGAAATTTTAAGGGAGCAAGGTCATTAAGTATTAGGAATTCCTCCATACCATTGGGATCTTAACCCTATACTTAGAGGTCCATAGTTAGGCAATCACAAGGTTGCAAACAAAAACATGTCTATGTCAGCAGCAGAACTAAATTTTGCTTTACGTATATTGATTCTTAGCCACTTTATGTACAACCAATTCACTTAAGTCCTAGTTTTCATAATATTTTTTCTTATTTTCTGTCGAAATGTGACAGAAACTAATTAAGCTACTCGGGACTAAATAGGTTACTTTCACTCCTAGAGTAACAATGTAATAATAAATGTCTATTGTTATGTTATGTTACCCTCCTATATGTACAGTCGACAAAGTTCGCGGTCTACCAGTAGAATTTTTTTGGGAAGCATTATTTCAAAATAAGAGGTATAAAGCAATCATTTAAATCATATATGAAAATCCTAAAATACTTCTATTTTATATAATATTAAAACCTGTTTTAACGCTTTTTCAAATATCGCTGACTCTACTGGTAGACCGGCAACTTTGTCGACTGTACCTACCTGTACAAGGCTTACCTTTTTTCAAAAAATCCTATACACGTGCTTACCTGTTTAAATATTGCAATGTTTTGTCTGTATTTAACAAAATTAAAATAGCAACCCTAAGAGAAGAATACAAAAACCTTCACTTATTGAATAACGATGTTGTAACCTCAGGCAACCGAAAAGTCTTAAATCATATATTTTTTTATACAACTAAGTTGGCAAACAAGCCAACTGCCCAGCTGATGGTAGTAGTAACAGTCACCTATAAACCATGTGGCTCATGTGAGATTCGCAGCAAAACTGCAACCCCCAAAAGAAGCACACTGTGGGTACGTTGCCAACTTGTGACATCAGATGTTAAGTCACGGTACCCTACCCAGTAATTTCATTGCCATATCTTACCCTACAAACCGGAACACAGCAATGCAAGCACTGCTGCTTTGCGGCAGAAATAGGTAAGACGAAGGTACCCAAGCAGACGACCCTGGTACAGAGTCTCCCTCCGGTAAATACCCGAATATAACGAAATACGCTTATGGCAAAAGATATGTTAAATATTCTCTTCCTTTAGTATTAAATACTCTGCCCACTTATCTGTTACACCGATGTTTATACATATATATATCTGACTATAAAACTATACGTGCTATAAAAGGTAGGTATCTGTTAGAAAATAACCCACAATGTACCTAATTTTCAAAATAGTAACTGTCTACTTACATTTATGTATAAAGCCAATATATGAGAATGTGAACGTACTCGTCATTCAATTCATAAACCTTATAGGTTTTCGTCAATAT
The DNA here is from genome assembly GCA_963935595.1 of Schoenobius gigantellus. Lineage (NCBI taxonomy): Eukaryota > Metazoa > Arthropoda > Insecta > Lepidoptera > Crambidae > Schoenobius > Schoenobius gigantellus. The sequence continues at coordinate 21,672,540 of OZ012541.1, forward strand.
GACAATTTTTCTGTATACAGGATAACTTTTTATCACCTCCGATAATTTAAGGGGCGCTTTTCAGGACACAGTAGTAGTATGAATTAAATATTATTAAAAAAATAACTCCTAACCTATTTAATTTTTTATGAGATTTCTAAAATATCCAAAAAAAGACTGCACTGATTTATTGCAGTTTTTATGAGATTTTTTGAAATTGTATTATATTTTTTTATGTCATTGTATTTTTTTTATATAAGAATGGATGTATCCTGAAGCTTCCCTTCAAAAGTAACCCTGTATACATATGTAATTTATTGTTTTGTACAATAAAAAAAAACCTAAGTGATGTCAATTCAGTAGGTAAATGATCTAAGGTATTCTACATTCCTCATCATGTTCCAAGTTCTTTATCAACGGCCAATGCATTTGCATTCAAGTTTAAAATACCGCACGTTCTGATTAACCAGAACTGGTTTTGTCACCTCTCCCAGTGCACTACAATAAACCGATGCAGTCGAATATAAAAGGCTATAAAGAGTAATCAAGACAAATATGTGCAGATAGTGCGTGTTAAATGTAACCAACAAAACATTCAGCATTTAATGTTTTGTTTGCCGATTACGGAATTCGACTTCGAAAAAGATTTACGAGCTACAATTTAAAATAAATAATACACCAGAAATAATTTATAGATTGGACATCAGCGTGGTGACGCTGTTATCGTGTGTGTGTGGGGGGGGGGGGGGGGGGGGTTTACATACAAATCAATTAAGTCAATTAATTCGTTTAAGAAGCTATGAATAACATAACTCAGTGTTCTAGTTCAGGGGTCGAAACTGATCAGATAAACCAGACAAAGTCACATTTTTGTACAATGCTCATTTAATTTTTTTTTCGAAAATGGGCAGTTTTTTTTTCAGATTTTTTAGTTGATTTATTTGGGAAGTACAAAAATGATCCAATGAAGGACTACTTAAAGATACCACTAGCAGTCTATTTCTTTTTGTGAGAGAAGTGCACACACATTGCATTGGTATAATTAGGTGCCCAGTCACTGCGGCCCCACCATACCACTGACCATACCCCTGGAGGCATAATGCAGCTTCCCGTAAACACCTCCTTTCTAAAACATCTATAGGCAACTCATTAGCGAAAAGTCTACGTATTTTGAACCCCCTTATATTTCCTAAGCACAGTCATGCCACAATTATTTTCAAAAAATGCCAAGTAGTACCCTTTGAGCTGGATCTGCATTGATAAATGAATGTCGTCTTATATCTCTCTACCCGACTGCGAGAACTCTCAAAAAAAAAGCATCAAAATGTATTGGGTTGAAATTTTTTATTTACTGGGAAAAAATGCACTGGGGATAAATGCAAAAAGCTGCATTGGCTTTGTGTCACGGTAACGCAGATGTCGAAAGAGGATTTTCTCGTTCCAGGCACATACCTACCTACTTACAACAGAAAGAGCTAGAATGTCTCAAAAAACTTTAAACGCTCACCTGACTGTTAAATCAGTGCTTACGAATATGTAGGTATGAAGATCGAGTTCATTTTGTCATCATCATCATCATTTCAGCCAAGAGACGCCCACTGCTGGACATAGGCCTCCCCCAGGGATCTCCAAACCGATCGGTCCTGCGCCTCCCGCATCCAGCGGCTTCCCGCGACCTTCACCAGATCGTCGGTCCACCTTGTGGGGGGCCTACCAACGCTGCGTCTCCCGGTACGCGGCCGCCACTCGAGGACCTTTCCGCCCCAACGGCCGTCAGTCCTGCGAGCTATGTGTCCTGCCCACTGCCACTTAAGGTTTGCAATTCTTTGGGCTATGTCGGCGACTCTAGTTCTTCTACGGATCTCTTCATTTCTGATGCGATCGCGTAGAGAAACCCCGAGCATAGCCCTCTCCATTGCACTTTGAGTGACATTGAGCCTTCTGATGAGACTCATTGTAAACGGCCACGTCTCAGTTCCGTACGTCATCACTGGCAACACGCACGTATTGAAGACTTTCGTCTTAAGACACTGCGGTAGATTGGCCGAGAATATGCTGCGTAGCTTCCCGAACGCTGCCCAGCCGAGTTGGATTCGTCGATTTACCTCTTTCTGGAAGTTGGACTTACCGAGCTGGACTATTTGTCCCAGGTAAACATATTCGTCAACAACTTCCAGTGTAGAGCCGCCAACCTTCACAGGAGTGGGTACTACATGGGAATTCACCATAATTTTGGTCTTGTCCATGTTCATTTTAAGACCCACTTGTTGGGAAACTCTACAGAGGTCTTCGAGCATTGTGCCTAGATCTTCCACGGTCTCAGCCATGACCACGATATCATCGGCAAAACGAAGGTGAGTCATGTACTCGCCGTTTATGTTGATGCCGAGTCCTCTCCAGTCCAAAAGCTTAAATACATCCTCCAGCGCAGCTGTGAACAGCTTCGGCGATATAACGTCACCTTGTCTCACACCTCGCTGAAGTCGTATTGGTTTCGAGTTCTGGTCCTGAAGGCGGACTGACATAGTGGCGTTTCCGTACAATGACTTCAACACTTGGATGTACCGGTAGTCTACTTGGCACCTCTGGAGTGACCTAAGCACGGCCCAGGTCTCGACAGAATCGAAGGCTTTCTCATAGTCCACAAACGCCAAGCATAATGGCAGATTATACTCCTCGGTCTTCTGTATAACCTGCCGCAGCGTATGAATGTGGTCTATGGTACTATAGCCTTTACGGAATCCGGCTTGTTCGGGAGGCTGGAAGTCGTCAAACCTGCGCGTGAGACGATTCGTGATGACTCTCGAGAACAGCTTGTATACATGACTCAGGAGCGTGATGGGTCTGTAGTTCTTCAACTGGGCCCTGTCGCCCTTTTTGAAGAAAAGTGCCACCACACCCCCGTGCCATGCTTTAGGCGTAATGCCCTCGAGTATGATGGAGTTAAATAGCCTCTGCAGCGCTTTCCGGACTGGTAGTCCACCCGCTTTTAAAAGCTCAGCTGTAACTCCATCATCACCCGGTGCCTTGTTGTTTTTTAGCTGTTTGAGAGCCACACTAATCTCGTACATGCTGACGTCCGGGATGTCTTCGGTGTAATGCCGGATCAATTTGGCTCTAGGGTCTGTAGCCTGAATGACAGGTGCCTGCGATGTTGTGTAAAGCTGTCCATAAAAGCGTTCAATCTCAGCCATAAGTTCAGGTCGAGACGTGACGACTCTGCCGTCCTCTGTCTTCAGCTTCGTCAGCAGACTCTGACCGAGTGACAGATCTCTTGCGAACACTTTGGAGCCCTTGTTCCGCTCGATGGCTTCCTTAATACGTTCTGTATTAAATCGGCGTATGTCGCGAGTCAGAGACTTCGAGATCTGTTTGTTGAGTCGCCGACGAGCATCTTCAGAGGACTGCAGACCCATCCCACGTCTTTCTTCCATCAGCTTAATTGTCGGCTCTGAGATCTTGCTCCTTTGCTTGGTACGGCTGGGTTTGAAAAACTTCGAACCCACCGTAAGGACAGTTTCCACAAACCTGTCATTATATGTGTCCATTATATGTGTTCATTTTGTACCACTAACTAAAAGAGTTGATGAATGTAGCTAGAGTAGTGTACCTACGATACAGACAGTCATGTGAGAAACAAAAGAATAAATCGAAGAAGAAAAGATCATGCTCTTAAAAAAACATGATGAACAAGAAGAAATAAGGTTAAGTCGCACCCTACCCCCAAGGGTAGTGCCAAGGATATGGTGAGTCCAGAGGGAAACCGATAATCATAGAAAAGGAATGAAAAGGCAATTTGATGAAAGTAAAGACAGTATAAAGCAAAGATAACCTAACATAATAAAGGGGCTGGTGCTGGTTGGCTATGACGGCAGTGGAGCTCAATTATAAAAAATTATAACACCTAACAATTCTTTTGAAATGGTTAGATAAAGTCCATTTTTTTTAAATTTGAGTCGGCAAAGTCCAACTTTTTGTACTGTCAACTTGTTTCGATTCATATATATTATTTATTTTCGGTAATACCTACATATTTGTTGTTACTGATAATTCTTAAAGGGGAATGGCGATTTTAGGCCCAACAATGCACAACAAATTTGATGCACTAGAAAAATATAAAATATTCGTATTTAATTTTTCGTTCTATCCAAATATCTCTAAATGTTAGATTATATCTTCTTTACATAGTATAAAAGAAAGTCGCTCTCACTGTCTATTCGCTTAAATCTTTTAAACTACGCAATAGATTTTAATGAAGTTTTTAGCAATAGATAGAGTGATTCAAGAGTAAGCTTTATATGTGTAACCAGTGATCCGCCCTTGCTTCGCACGGGTAATAGTTTAAATGATATAACTTATCCAAGCTGGCAAAGCCGCGGGCGGAGCGCTAGTTTTAAATAATTATACAATATTAAAACGATTGCAGGAAGTGAACTTGCTTGTGCAAAAAAATATCTTAAAATCGCTAACTATTTTCGATGTCAAATCGATAATTTCATTTTGGTACATTCATTTTTTTTCTAAGTATATAACTTATAAAATAAACAACTAAATAATAGCTTTTTATAGATGGATAGGTTTTACTATAATGAAAATACTTACTGTATTATAATATTAGTATTCAAATCAATGAGGGCTTTTTTACATTTTTCGGGTTGTTTATACGAGGGAAAAGTTTAATATAAGGTCTCCTAAGTCGTTGCGTTATATGGTATTACCTGCTCAGTTTTTAGATGATGTCCTCGTCATATATGACAATAATATAAACTAATAAAAAATTAGGAATTCTTTATATTTCCGCAATGTCAATAATATTTATTACACATGACATAATGTGTACAAATCTTAATATTATATTAGTAATGTAATGGACATAAATAACATAATACCATAATGGTTAAGTTATACATTTATTGATTTTACTAAAAAGAAGAAATACATTAAATAAGATTCACCAAGTTTTTTTATATTTTTTCTTTTACCAATAAAATACTGGTATTATCCGCTATTATTTTCACATTCGTTTATATGTGTGCGTTGTGGGCCTAAGTTAGTATGGCCATCTGCCATTCCCCTTTGCGGTTGTTTATACACTGTTAAGTTAATATTAGAATGTTAGTATTTCGGTGTTCATCTCTAGAGTTATGAGACACATCGGCTGGATTTCTTTGTAGCTCTCTGCTTGTCATACAACAATGCTTAAACTGTGGGTATTATTAGAATCATGAAATTCCATATACATATTGTATACCGAAAATGGTTTCTACACAATGTAGGCAGTTCTCTGCCTAAGGGTAGCTTAAGAGTAATTTGTCTGTTTTGACACTATCGCCCAAAAAGTTATCGTAAGTACTAATATAGTTCGGTACGCGTTGTCTCTGTAATTTGTCTAATAAGTCTCGTAAGAACAATATTCGATTGGCCCTAGATTACTTCACGGGAGCACAAGTGGGTATAATTTAAAAATAGGTATTATTATCTACTTAATCGTAAGCTAGTTATACAACAGGTGTTGTTTGACCCAATTTTATACGAGGTGATAAACGTCTTTACAATTATTAGTAACTAATAATTGTAGGAACTCAAATCATAAAATAACTGTTATTTTATGATTTGAGTTCCGTGTGTACGTTATGGCTGAGTTGATGAAATCCGAAATGTTTGTTGCTAACCACGTTTGGGTGGATCGAGCTTTATGACCCGGTGCTGAGTATTGCTGAAATGACTATTCTTGGTTATAGAACATGGTGTGTTTAAAAGGCTTCACCTCACCACCTTCTCAAAGTTCTTATCTTGATACACTTGTGCCGATGTTTTAACACCTTTTTCCTCTTGTACTTTGGTCCTCTTAGGTACTTTGGTACTCATGGGCACTTTGGCCCTCTTGGGCTAGCTAGGCACTTGGACCGCTGGGTACTTTGGACAGTCGGGCGCCCTGGAAAGTGCCCGAGACTTGGACGTCTCGTAGTCAAGGATACAATTTATGTAGTGGCAAGTTGGGCTTGCTGGGTACTTTGACCCTCATGGAAGTTAGGTGCTTTTGGTTCTTGGAAGATGGCTCTTAGCAATGATTTATAAATGATGTTAAAATAAAGTAGCGATTCGATGATGTGATATTTACAGGGCCTACAAGAGAATTACAATTAAAATATCAATATTTATAAATTTTCGGTATGCTAATATTTACAATGTATTTGCTCTATGGTTGGTGTTACTGTTGCATTAAATATTACAACTGTAAAAATTTAATTGAGAATGCTCTTATTTACTAGGTATTTACTTTGTTTTAAGGTTCTAAGACATCTACAGTTTCTGCGTTAAGTTTTATTGATTAATGTTCTTTTTTATCAATTCTACATTTACAATTAGCTTATTCTAGTATAATAGGAAAATGTTAGACAGGACTATGATCCGCCAGAGGGTGCTGATTGTTACTGAAGGGTGCCCGCCCTTTGCATACCGCTTATTTTGTTTGTTTGTTCTGTTTTGATTTTACCCTATTTATTTTTAAATTGTCAGTTAAATAATGACCAGTGCGTCTCTTATAGGCTGCAAGTCCCATCTTATATTTTAAAAAATACGCGACATGGTTCTTAGTGCTATATTCATTTCCCTTTTATTATCTTTTGCTTTCGGACAGGTTTTCTTTGAATTCTTTCCATCAATGCTTTAATCACCTTTTTCGTACGAATACTGCGTGGACGGTCAGATCTTTTTCTGTCACAAACAGAGAAGGTGTCATTGAACCTATCAACCGTACACAAATATTCCACTAATACCTAGAGCGGATGGAGAGTTTCAAAAATTACATTTGGCTCCATACCTACTTTGTGTAACGCTATCACAGCAATTTGGTTCTCTTTATCACCCTACTCCATTTTAATTTAAACAAATATTTAACACCGATTGGCGCGAAAATGACAAAACTGAATATTCATTTAAGAATTTTAGATTCCAAATTCAAATGTGATATTATGTTTTTCTTTAATTGTAACAGTAAGTATCTATGGCCAGACTAAGTATAATGCTATACCTACCTTTGTTTTGTGCTATACCCTCTTTGAGCAGCTCAGTGGTTCAGTCGCATTTGCGTTCGCCGTGGGCATGGCCATGCTGGATGACCAAAAATGTGCCATCTTAAACTCCTTGCTTCCGAAAGCACTTCGAACCGGTGCGAGATCGTATCTGATCTCGCACCGGTCGTGTTGATGAGCCGTCCCATCGGGGCAATATGAGTATGGAACAAGGAGTACAACCTGTATTTGCGAAGGCACTTGCATAGGTACTATACTATTATTTTCAGCGTATTATGCCTCTATATTTTTTCTCCGTAACACTACCATTTTTATGTGAATGTTCCAACGCTATTTTAAGCATATTTTAAACAAAATATGCCTACTTCAAAATGACACGTATGACAAACTTTATAAAATAATATATCCTTAAATATTAAAACTACAGTCCCAAACGCCTTTAAACGTCTATGGACTGCTCGAGTATTTTAAAATTGTTTGAGCTTTCTTTTTATTAAACATATCCTACTAGATGTGCCCGCGAGCTACGTTTGGAGTTTATTAACCTAAACACTGAAGATTCATTATTTTTTGGATGAGTATTCTCAGCTTCCTTTGCCGATTATGAAAAATCCTTCCATAAATGACGTCTACATAAACCATAGCACCCAGTCAGCCCACAGACGTATAAAGGGAAGAGTCAGCCACTCACTAAAGCCTTTAATAAATACAAAAGAATTAATCATACTGTTATACATATTATAAACACGGTACGTTTTAAAAAGAATTGTTGTGTTGCCAATCATAAAAATCGGAATTCTGTAAAAATTATAAAAAAATCGATATCGGCGGCATAGGTAATAAATGTTGACGTTAGGTACCTCAGTTAGGTACCATATTTTTTTAAATTATCTGGCCATAGATTTTGACAGGCGCGGATCCAGCCCTCAAAATAAGATGTGGTCACAGACGACAGTGCGAGTCGGAATATGAACTCGCTCATGATAAATATAGTGCATTCCAACAAAGGAGATGCTTACAAAACATATGACGCCCTGACCACAGATTAGATAATAGTTGGCCCTGACTAAGATTCATTGTTTTGGCATTTGATATAATATCATTATCGATCCCCAAGTCTAGGGTTGTGGGCATAGGGTTGTGGGGCATGTCCACATCCCTAGACTTGTGATGTTACACTTTCACGGTATATATTGGGATCGAATAAATAAATCGATCCCTGTATATACCGTGAAAGTGTAGGGTTGTGGGCATAACCATGGGGCCCTGCACAACGGTGGATCCGCGCTTGAAACATTGACCAATTTTGATAGGCTTAGAAACTATGCCATACTGCTATTTCCTTGGTTTACTATTGTATAAACTGCATATATATTGTATAAACTACACCGACTTTATCTCATAATATCCAATAAGAAACAATTTGCGAATAATCAAAACACAGCTCAACTAAACAAGGTAGCACCAAAAACTCACATAGGTACATAATTTAAAATAAGTTTAGATGGAGTTTATTAAATTTTTCAAATTCTACTGTAATAATGCCTAAATTGGTAAATTTTTGCTCGATCTAAGAACAATTCGGCAGATCGGCAGAAAAAAAAGCAAATTTTTTTTTAAAAATAACGATTTTTCGGTAACATTGACATTGACAACACTGTTAGAGAAGTAAAAATTTAGATACGTTTACCTACTATTATTGGAAACGCAACAAATCCAATTCAACGTGTTCTTGATTTGATGATCACTCAAACAGTTCATGATCGGAAGTCGTGTTTACTTGTATTTTTTTTCACTGCATACCTAACTCCGCACTAAGAAATTGGAGGCCGTCCAGAAAAATGACTGTGGTGAGTGCTTATGGGCGATATTTACGTAGATACATGCATGTCATTGTTGTTCATAGCTGTGAACTCAGCCTTTATCTCACCTGATGATAAAAAGATAATAAGGCTGAACATGGAGGCGAGATACACTTCAATGCCATAAATATAGATCCAGTAGGTAATTGTTGAAATACGTATAAATACTTAGTATGGGTACTGTAGTATTATATTATCTGTGGTATGGGTGTCTTATTAAGCATCCCTGGCCACCATACAGACAAAATATGTCTGTAGCTTTAGGAAATCGAACCTAAACCCAGATTTGAATCACATGCTCACACCTAACCCGAGCTTCAAAGGCTGTTAAGATAACTGAAATAACTAACTGTTTAAAGAAACCACACACTGTCTTGTGCGAAACACCATTTTTAACGCCGGTAGCACACCTCCGCCGCGGAACTGTAGTAGCGAAACCGCTGAACGATTCTCCCGCGTTGTCGTTTGTATGGCGCTCGAGCTCAGGCATGTATAGGCTGTTCTAACACGCATATTTAACTATGGCGCTATCTCTGTCGTGCGCGGATCCGCCCGATCTACTTCAACGCCGTCTACACCTCCGCGTTCGATTCGCCACCTTGTCTGTTCCGCTTTTAGTTTTGTGCGCGATCTGTCGAAGTCGACAGATTTTGTAGGCGAAACCTGTAATATTTTTATAAAAATGGTGTCAAATTCATTAAAATTCACAGAGGAATTAATTGAAGAGGTCCGTAATAGACCTATGATTTATTTTTAGGTCATCCTGAGTATAAAAAAATACAAGCCTATGGAGGCAGCTTGGACGGGAATTAAATGAAGAAGTTATGTAATAGTTTAAGAATATTCAATATATTATGTAGGTATTATAATTAAAATTTACGTCAGAATACGTCATTTTAGTTAGTATTTTCTGTAAAGTACTAAATTTTATCCCGTTTCTTTTCGTTTCTAACTTTTTAAAATCTTGTGTTTTGTTTTTTAATGTGTCTTTAAAAGATTATGCAATCTTCGAAGTTTTGCGGGGTCATCTGAAAATAATCATAAAAGCGGTCTTCATGTGACATAAGTTCTATGCATAATCTGTTTTCTCTTAACTTTTTATCTTTCGATTTATTTTGTAAGCCCAAATTCTTCGTCTTTTTAAAATTAAAGACCTGCATCCCTAGCACGAATCATAGTTTATTTACTTACTATCACATAACGATTGAGATATTAAATGGACAGTTATCGTAAGGCTGCTATAGTTTTCATACAAAATAATACGATTACCATAACCATAAATATAGTGGTTTGTGCTTGGGGCACAGAGCGACGACGACATTTCACTAGCTTGCCGCTGGCGTAATGGCGCCTGGCGGTTCACTCGCTGATTGCGAACTTAGCGTGTGTGGCCTGGTTTCGCTGCGGAACTAGCATAGCGGTTTCGCCTTGTTGGTTTCGCGGCGGAGGTGTGCTACAGCCATAAGGGTCCTTGAAGAAATCTACCTTAATCGAATGCACTTCTTTTTGAGTTTGGAACTCAATACATACAGATAATATACAAATCGATAATATCGAGACTGTCATGAAAACAAGCCAATTTACCTAATAGACCTTTTAGATTTTAGATGTAGCTACTATCTAGGTAGGACGTAGGTATTTAAAGCATCTCTCTGTCCACTAGGATCCACCACTCCAAACGTTTCGGGCACTGCTAGGCCTTCTCTTAACAGAGGATTTGTGTCATCTGTCTCCACGATCTCCCAGTGCAGGTTGGTAGGGAGACTTAGGAGCGCCAGAGTCTCATGCCCAGTACTACTATTTATTCTGTGCTCATGCGTTAGTTGGCAAAGTGCACTGCTAGCAGAGGAGCTTGGCGTAAAGTATTCTTTGGACAGTTTATTTCCTGGCCTAGGTATATTTCATAAATTAATAAACGGTTAATGGAATAATGGCTTTTAATTAAACACTACTTAATTAATTGTTTTTTGATAGCTGGTTTTTCTAAACAGATAATTATGTTGGAGATTTTTTCCAATCGACAACAAATGCACTAATGACGAACTGACTTTAGAGACATTACACCAAAAATAATGGAATGTAAAGGGTATTTAAAAGATAAACATATTTTTCTCAAACATGCTCGGAAATGTAGGCATTATTGTACTAAAAAGAAGACACGAAGTTTGTAATTTTTGGCTCATGCATTACTTTCCCGGCCTAGGCCAAGAAAGTAAGTATGAAAATTCATTTTTGGCCGCTGCTCCAATGTTTTTTAATTTATCTATAACTTGAATTCTGTAACTTGTCATACAGCCAATTGCTACCACATTATAAAAATGCACTCTTCGAGCATATACAACGTGTCTTATATCTCCCCATAAAAATTATAATAGGTATATAATTTTATTTAAACTATCAAAAGTGCCAACCTAAAACTGTTCTAAAATTGAATTTTCAAAAATTTGACAATTAAATTCGATTGATATGACAAGTTATTAAAGTTGACACATTCTTTTCGGTTAAATAAATATTGTAATTTTTATGGGGAGTTATTATGAGACACGTTGTAAGCATTTTGAATATGACAACAATTTTATTAAAAAGTTGGTATGAAATCACACGAAAATATGCTTAATTTTAGTTGCGAGAGAAAAAAGTCTTAATCAGCGGTATTACATTTTTTGCGTAAAATATGATTGGGCTGTATGGGCTTTGTTTCCTTTGCACTAATTGAAAATTAAAAAGTATTATTAAATGCTAGGCTACTAGAATTAATTAATTGCTTGATTTGTTTTTTTACTTATATTATACTCATTTGTTTCCAATTCAATTCAATTCAAAATCTTTATGCATACCATGTGTAAAATAGGTGATTCACAAAAAATAAGATCATTATGGACCCGTTGGGCACGCAATCGTTTAACAAGAGAGAGGAAGCTTATTATTATTAGGTACCTGCTATTGTCTTATTTACAGATCATAATAAATTATACGAAGATCACGGCAATTATAAATATTTGAATAAATAGACAACATTAAACAATAATTATTTTAATGAAAGGTTTTTTATTTATATGGTATTATTATTACACTGAATTTCATAGTTAATTCCAGTATTACGTCTTTCATTATTTCCTCGCAATTATTGAGAAAAGCACTATACATACCTCGGCGTGAATGGGATTGCCGGACTCGTAATTATTGTCAAAGCATTACTCGTCCGGCGATCCCTAACTTCCCGGCCTCTGCAGTAATGTACTATTTCAGAAGCTTTTAGTTTACTCAATCCGGATTTATAGTTGCTTATATTATTATTATTACCGGTTTGGTATTTAATTCGATTATTTGACATTTCAAAGGCTAGCTAAGGTTAATTCTTTCTTACTTTTAGTAGCTCATTTTCCATTTTTTATTGTGTTTCTTCATTATCGCCAGCTAAGCAAATTTTTCGAAAATATACCTATACCTAATTTCGTCATTCGGCTTAGTCCCATTAAATTAAATTATTCCATTACTCATTAACAGCTGCCTTTTTTTTATAATTCGCTAGATGAATAATTCCAGTGTGACTGCTTAAGCTGTGGCTACTACTTGAGAAAAGAAATCGAATTCAAACTTTTTTCGAATCCGTGAGAATGGAAAAGAAAATAGTCGGCCATATAATATTCTAAGAAATAATTGTTTTAAGTAGTGTGTAATGTTTAGTTTTACATGTTCATCATAAATGTTGTGTACAATTGTCATTGGAACTCAGGTTCAAACATTGACTATAACTGATATTTTACAAATAAATTAATCTGTTTTCTGTAATTGTACCTTTGTAAATAAAATAAAAATAATAGCAGTGATACAGTGGAAATGTAAACGCGATACAGTCACGACGTGAACACGATACAGAGCGGTTGTGTCTATGTTATAGCGAGTTTCGGTGCAGACACTTAATTTTCATACTTTTTACCTTTAATATTGAATAGCTTACCAAAAAAATGTACAAAATTTTACCGGAGGGAGACTCTGTACCAGGGTCGCCTGCTTGGGTACCTACGTCTTACCTATTTCTTCCGCAAAGCAGCAGTGCTTGCATTGCTGTGTTCCGGTTTGAAGGGTAAGATATGGCAGTGAAATTACTGGGTACCGTGACTTTACATCTTATGTCATAAGTTGGCAAAAAACACTGTGGTTCTTGTGGGAGTTGCAGATTTGCTGCGAATGTCATAAGACCCACATGTACTATAGGTGACTATTACCACTTACCATCAGGTGAGCAGGGTACTTGTTTGCCAAATAGTTGTATAAAAAAAGATGTATGCTTAACGAAAAATAGCTGTATTAAAAGCCTTAAAAACACTTCCTTGAACACAATATTGTCAAAATAGCTATAATTTCATTCTATAGATTGAAATATATTGTATGTACAGTCGGTTAAAAAACGGTTTACCACCCTTAGGTAAAAATTCATATTCATGTCATAAAACAAAGTCTTATGGCTTTCCTTTGCAATAACATATTGATAGATACTTAGGCAACCTTAATTACTCTTATATCTTGTTTTTAGGCGAAGTCTTGTCAAAATTGGTACTTCACTTTCTAGGTCGACCGTACCTAATCAATTAGATTATAATTTCATTATAGTTTCATGTTATGATCCTTGTCGTTCCATATTGGGAGCTCGTCTACGCCTTTATACGGCTTCCGTTGTATAACCCTTACAATAAAAGTTGTGGCTAATGTTTTGGATAATAAAATAAAAAAAGATGCGGGGAAGAGGGTCTACGTTGCGCTTGCATCAACCTGTATCACGTTTGGATAGCAATACAGTCACTATGCTCCTAAACAATAGAGAAACTATGGCTATCCTACCGCCAATTGTCTGTCACATCACAACAATGTTAATGTTTGTCTCCGACTCTTTTCACACTCTCTGCTATACGTGTGTGGAATGGCTTGCACCCTAAACTTAGACGAGCTTGTAGCAAGGCATCTTTCAAACACCTAATACGCAGATATTTTCTCCCTGAATTTGTTTAGATCGAAAGAATATCAGTATTTCTATATATTTATTTATAGTATTATATCTACCTATATAATATTAAATCTATATGTATGTTGTTATTTATGTATGTATCTTTATGTAGAATTATTATTATGTATATTTTATTTGTGTCTATAATAAGCTTAATTCGTACACCGTCAACTTTTTCTCTCACACCATGCCGGTTGACTGGTAGAAATGCAAAGTCAAAAATCTAAAAAGGATGAAATAGAGGCTACAATGGTTACAAATTCAAGTAATTTCATTAAAATTAGATACCTATTCACGTATATTAAGCTTGAATTTGGAGGAAATTTTACGTTCACAATTGAAGATACCATTGAAGAGCAATCCATGTTAATGCAATATTCATCGAGTTGTTACATATGCAAAATGGAGCTTTAAAGATAACACTAAGGTGGATAAAATAAAAAAAAGGTACTTACCTATTTGTAAGCGGAACGCGATAGAGAAAACTGCAGCTCGGACCGAAGCTTTGAAAAGTACACAAAATAGACGTTTCGCAGTTTTTCGCAAAATAGACGATTTGGCTCTGATTCTTTGTTTTGCTTCTTTCATATCACGTCGTAATTTTTTAGGTCCTAGAAGGTTTAAATCTCCTTTAATAGTTAATTAAAAAAGTTGCAATCGCTAATAGTGGCTATAGATTTATTGGCAAAATAGAGTCCCCACGTTTATATGGAAAAACAGATTTCCATTCTTGTAAGATTTGTGAATATGTATCAGGTTACATCCGGCTAGCAGTTTCGTAGTGTGTTACTGATTCAAAAAAATGCTCACGCCTTAATCATTATCCTCATTAAAATTAACGATTTACCAAATGATCACCGGAAAAATGTGTTTAAATATTTAACGCATACTATTCTTACTAGATAGATAAAACCAATTATTTTAAAAATCGAATAATTATTAAATCCGTTAGGAACTCAATAAAAAATAGTAAAACAATGACTAAACGAATGTTTTAGTATGAATAATTATCAAATTATGCATTTAATCAGCATCAGTCCAACAGCTGTATTAAGTTTCTGCTTCAAAAACGTGCAATTTGTACAGTAACTATATACAGGGTGACACTGAATCTCGACCTATTCCTTGAAAGGGGTTATACTAGAGGTTATTAGCAACAAATTAAGTCCAGTAAACCAGAGGTGAAAACTGGATGGTTACCGAGTTGTGACGGTTCTTCGATTTTTTAGAATTTTGACGAGAAAACAGCAGAAACTCGCGGTTTTTGAAAGGAAGGTGCTACGTTAAGTGTTCGGCCCTATCAAGGACAATG
Organism: Schoenobius gigantellus; assembly: GCA_963935595.1. NCBI lineage: Eukaryota > Metazoa > Arthropoda > Insecta > Lepidoptera > Crambidae > Schoenobius > Schoenobius gigantellus. The sequence continues at coordinate 21,687,732 of OZ012541.1, forward strand.
ACGCCTATCGTCTCCGCATGAACCACGAGCATCTCTCTCGCTCTCATCGACCGGGAGACGATAGTGAGATACGTGAAGTCACAACGCCTTAGGTGGTTCGGACACGTAGAGACGATGGGCGAGGATAGGGTACCCAAGGTGATGACGTACTGGAAGCCGCAGCAGAAAAGACCACGCGGGAGGCCAAAGAAAAGGTGGATCAACTACGTCCAGGAAGACTTGAAGGCCATGGGACGCTTCACTAGCTGGAGAAGGAAAGCCACGGATCGGAGGGAGTGGCGCAAGTATGTGGAGGAGGCCAGGACCCAAAAAGGGTTGTAGTGCCGCAGAAGTAAGAAGTAAGTAAGTAAGAAGTACCTTGAACCCCTCGCTGCGCTCAGGATTCTACTTTAGAATCCTTCGCTCCGCTCTGGATTCAAAAAACACTCTAGCCTTAAAAATAGTTCTCTGCTCCCTTGGTAAACAATCTACTATTTCGACACATACAATCACATAAATATATTTTCCAGATTTATTAATTAAATATTAGACAAAGAGAGTCGAATATTACACGTCCAATATTATAGTAAATAAGCATGATGCTAAGTAGTTTCCATTACCTGGGTCTTTACGATGATCGCTTACTGCAATTATATTAATAACAGCTGTGTCCGCGAACTACGTTTCGACATAATTATTATCAAAAAACACCCTTATCACCTAGGGGTATGTATAATGATTGCTTAATCATTTTTTTTTTTAAATATAAAATGACAATTTATACTGGAAAATATATAGATATGTTATAAGTGGAATGTTAAAACGCCTACAGCTTATTCAAATATCAATTAATTCTTGATTGGAAGAGTCTTGGTTAATTGCGTCAATTTTTAAAAAAATCTTGCTATAGTAGTGTCCATACTTTTTTATACCACGTACAGTGAAAGGGGACTGAAAGTAAAAATCTTTTAAAATTATATTGAAATAAAATATTTTGATTGATTTTTGTGTAAAAATTATAGACATTCTGGGATTTTCAAGGATAGTGGTAGATAGCAGTACTATTTTGGTTGCCGATACAAAAAAAAACCAGAAATATTCCAAAAATTGTGGTCATGGTAGTAAAAAATATCATACATAAGAGGTGTCAATTTGCAAACGCTAACATATTTTTTTACAGAAAATGAGATGTAAGTGTTATTTTCTTTTTTACACTCGAGTCCACCATCTCCACCATCTGATGCCTGCTTATCATTGAATTTTGGGACAGGTTATTCGTACCTATAATGAAACCCAATAACGTTTTTATTTAAGGAGAAAAAAGTGCAATGAATTCATCGAAAAATAATTACTATTAGATACTCAAGTTTGATTGAGCGTCGGTGGCGCTATGGCCTCAGCACTGGACTGTGCCCCGAGTAGAATCGGAAGGCCCGCGATCGATCCTGCCATGTACCAATGTGTTTTTCGTTTCACGAATTTCGTGAGGAAACCTGCATACACCTGCGAAGTAATATGTGACGACACGGTTAGCGCATAGGTCGAGTGATCGCCTACTGCGCAACGGGTCGCGGGTTCGATTCCCGTACGGGACAAATATTTGCATGGCCTACAGAAATTTGTTCCGGTCTGGGCGTATGTGCATGTGTTATTCTATGTTTGTAACTGCACCCACGACACAGGAGAAAATCCTAGAGTGGGGGCGACGTTTTTTTTTTTTAAAAATCAAAGGTGTATGTGAAGTCAACCAATCCACACTGGGCCAGCGTGGTTTGACTAAGGCCTAATCGCCCTAACATAACTAGTTAGGGTAGACTCCTGTCCCACGTGGTGACGTATATGAGGTGTGATGATGATGACTCTAGTTCTTCAAAAATCCTAAAGAACATTACGCCATGACACATCGAAATCAGTCACTGTTAACTAAAAAAAATCATTTCTATTTTTAAAACTATAATTTGCACATAAAGTAATGGTATAAGTACATAAAGAAGATTTAAAGTCGTGTGGTAAATCTACTTCATACTCGACGTAACAAGCTGATGCAAAAAATGTAGACAGGCTCTATTACCCGCGAGAAACAAGAGTGAGTCAATAGTACGTATAAAAATTTACCCATTTTACCACTAATTGTCATGCCTACTACAAGAGAACCCCATATTGCTTCTGTCCCGACATGTGTTTGACTACATAAGTTACAATTTCAAAGCACTACACATACACTACACATTGTAGTTACATAGTGATCAAAATAAGTATTGACCAAGACCGATTACACGTAGTCAGGGACCGAGACCTTTTAATATTCGGAAATAGGTAAGCCATTTTTCATTAAAAACGGAACAATTACTTAGCTAATGTTACGCAAATCTTCCGTGCTGCATTTATTTAAAGAAAATAAGTCATTATATGTACCTATGTTAACCAATCCGCACTGGGCCAGCGTGGTTTGACTAAGGCCTAATCACCCTAACATAACTATGTAGTAAGGGTACGCTCGTGCCCCTCGGTGGGGACATATATGAGCTGTGATATGAGATGATGTTAAAGTACAGTGTTAGATTTTAATGAGAGACAAACTTGAATAACCTTGTTTAAAGATTAACTGCTATATTTCGCAGTCCGTGAGTTAGATTACATTCCGCAGTCCCTAAAGAACTCATTAAAATTCAGGGTTTTAAGTACCATATTAGACGTAATACAGGATAGAATGCATCCGTTTCCAAAAAACGAGAACACAATTTTACTTGTGAAACTGAACATCTTTCCCCAAGGAACATAGAAACGCAAACAAATTGGACTCACCATAACAATTTCCTTAGTTAAATACCATTTTGTATGGATAGTGCGAACATTTTTCTCGTTTTTAACCGGCTTAAAAAAAGGGGAGGTTCTAATGTTCGACTAAGTGAAACTTTTTTAACATCGCCTCACATTTTTCCCTCCATCTATCGCGTGTCGCGTTACACAAAAACATGAGGTCTTTAATTTCACGATTGGTCTATGCATTATCTTCGACTTTAAATCTGTGTGGCAGTGGTTCGATCCTGAGGTAGAGCGTTATTTTTTCTTAAATTTCGTTTATTTTATTAATATGTTTTTTTTTCTTTTTCCATAACATTTTGTTTTATTCTATTTTTTTAGTTTTTCATTTATAATTTTCTTTTTAGTAGAAAAAGAAAAGTTAAGATTAAAAGCGTGATTTTATTACCGTAAATCGAATAGTTTAATTTTTAGTTGAATGCCTACGATCCGAAAAAAGGTTTCACTTGCATCGTGATTTAATAAAACCACAAAGTATTTTTTTATGTATGTTCACGGAATACTCTGCCATTTGTGAACCGATTTTCATAATGAGGTCCCGTAATGGTATGGCTTTTCATAATACAACATACATAGTAACATTCCTTATTGTTTCAAAATAAATATGTTTTTTAAATCACCAAAATCGGTCCATCCGATGTAAAGTTATAAACTCATTTGCATCAACTGATTTTATTAAATCCGCCGCTGCCTACGGACAGGCTGTGACGTCAGGCGACACTATCCGCCGCCGCCGCGAGCCGCACTATGGGATGAAAGCGTGAGTTGCGTTTCAAAAATCTGCAACTTATTTTATATAAATTCTTTATTGTACATATAAACATTTAAATATACAGTGAGTACAAGGTATACAAGGGCGGACTTATCTCTGGGAGAGATTTCTTCCAGCCAACCCAAGTGGCAGTGTAAGATGTTGTGTATATGCGGGAACATTATTTTCTACTACACCTACGGATACAAAATTTTGCATACAGGATCTCCAATATATAAGCTATGAAATGATACTAGAATCTTTATATATTTAATTTATTATTACACATAAAAACATACAAAATAAAAAATCGCTACTTTTCCATACAAAATTACTTTTTCCGTTTCATTGTTTGCTTATTACGAGAATATGAAGGTGATTATAAAGGAAATAATGATATAATATTGTTATTATATCACTAAATGACGTGATAGTTGACTAAAATACACTATAAGAGCATGGACCTACAAGAATCTTTTATTCAGGTCTGTTTATTCAGGAGACATGTTTCCCTCAAAATTTATAAAGTTAAATATAATATTACCTCAAAGTTTATCATTGTTTGTATTCACTTTGCCCCGATGAACCAACACATTCCCATTTGCTCAACCTGAGACGTATTTGAGATGGTCTGTAAACACCTTTTATCATCAAAACACGGCCAATAGTATGATCCAGCAAATCTTGTAGCTTTACTTTAGCACTTGTGTCTGTTACTTCAATACTCAAAGCAGGCAGATAGTACGTTTTTTTGCGTCAGATACTCGATATGTTATAATAATGACGGAAACATGACTGAGTTCTTTTCTATAAATTTTAAATCTTAAAAATGTGTACTAGCTTTTGACATCCAAATCTTAAAAATGTGTACTAGCTTTTGAAAGATCCAAATCCCCGTAGAGGGCCAAAGCTTCATCTGCAGAGAAACTTTTCATATTGATGGTTTCATGAATTTTTTTTTCATGAACTTTTTCTCGTTTGTATTAGAGCTTCGCATTATGGCAACAATCGAAGCTTTTTCCGACCCGCCTTCGTCTCTTAATTCTTGCACATAAATGCGTTATTCGAAACTAATACACCGTTCAGCCATGTTGAATTTTTAGTTACAAAACGTTCGGCTTGTTTTGTTAATGCGATCTTGAAATTTCGACAACAGTTGTTTTTGTATCCTTTACCCAACTTACATAATAGATTATGGTGTTTTTTAATTTCCTTTATGTATTTCCCTGGTCCAAGGTTGCCTGGAAGAGATTGCTTATTAGCAATAGCTTTCCGCTCATAGCTTCGCCCGCGTTATTTTTGTTTTCCTGTGGGAATTTTATATTTTCCCGTAGGAATATCACCCTATGCCCTTCCCTTGATCTCGAGCTATCCCTGTACCAACTTACATCAAAATCGGTTCAGTACTTTCGAAGCCTATTCAATACAAACAAACCAACAATCAAATCTTTCCTCTTTATAATATTACTAGCTTTCCGCTCGCGACTTCGTCCGCATTATTTTTGTTTTCCCGTGGGAATCTTACATTTTCCCGTAGCAAAATTACCCTATGTCATTCCCCAGGTCTCGAACTATCCCTATACCAATTTTCATCAAAATCGGTTCAGTAGTTTCGAAGCCTATTCAATACAAACAAACAAACAATCAAATCTTTCCTCTTTATAATATTAGTATAGATTAGTATTAGTATTAGTATAGATAAGGCCGCATGTGCTGAACATCTGTGTTGTTTTTGAAAAATTTCTGTTTATCTTTGTGTGCCATAAATCGTTTATTATTACGATTATTCTTTTAAGTTTTAAGTAAGGTTGAATGTTTTCTTGCTTAGTGCTACAATCAAAAAAAAAAACAAAACTCTCTTTGTGGCAGGCAGGGAGACTTGTATCCTACCTACAGTAAACGAGTAGAGAGACTAACTAAACTAACCGTTGTATGAGTCCATGCAATATTAGACCGTATAATGATATAGTAAATCTATTTGTGTTCTGACGTTATTCTGGCTTTAACAGTGCACAATGTGGCCAGTTCTCTTTACTTGCACCTAAACTACGGCTTCATCGCCATAAGCTGCACGCCCAGATTGAAAAATGGAAACATTCTTTGTGACGGTAACATTCCTAGATAGGTTTACATATATGTATAAAATCACGCTTATAATCCCAAAAGGGGTCTAGCAGAGCTATAGGTGAAACTCTGTGAAACTCTGTGAAAACTAGGTTTTACGCTCAAAGCCAAATCTGGCAGTATGGGCCATATACAGTACTCCAGCCTGTCGCCTACATCAAAAGGGCACCAAAGCCAAAAATTATCAATTTTTCAGTAAACAAATCAACTAAAACCAACGACCAGGGCCCTAATTCCGCTAATCTTAACGTCGTTGTCGCGTCGTGATAGCGTTTCAATAAAACTGCTTTTGTCGCTTTTATGCGCATCTTCTGCTACAATTTATTTGTACTACAATTTCTTGATAAGTTAATAGTAACAAATGTTTTAGTTAGTATTCGGTTAACCAACAATAACTGTCTCAAAAAGCGATGCTATTGAAGCGTTATTGACACGCCACAAATGCATTAACGCTAGCAGAATAAGGCCCCAGGACATTATGTTACACTCAAAATCATCTCAGCAGTCCATGGTACCTACCTACATCAAAAAATATCTATTTGAATGTTTTAAACATAGATAAGAACCAAAGAAATACTCAAAGGTAAATACTAGTTTATAACTCAGTGACATAACTTTAGAGGTCAATAACCTACATATTATTATTTTAATTTTAAAATATGTAGCTTTATTCACTTACCTTTGAAGTTTCCAACCACGGAGATCGGCACTGGTGTACTTTAAATGGGTAAGTAATCAGATTCCCTAAAAATGTCAAAAATAGGAAGTTTATCGGATTGACCTTGCACAATACCGATTTCTAGTTTATTACTCATTGCTCAAACTGTACTGAACCTCTTGAATACTACTACCACTATGACATAAAAAAAACAATATAGGTATGTAGTACGATTAAGCATTAAACGCTGCGCGCGGCTACTAGTCGAACACTCGGGAGTGATAGCACCGATGCGGAGTCTGCCTAGAACGTGTCGTGTGACGTAACACGCCTGCCAGGCGGCCGCTTGACGGGGCGATCTGTTTTTTCGTTATAATTTCAATTTTCATCGTAGAAAAAAAATTTTCATACCATTTATATTGTTTTTTAATTGTTTACAAAGCTACATTTATAGTTAAAATCGTTACGGATCCTCATTGTTTTTGTAATTGAAAGAGTATCGTCCGATGGAAGAGGCACGTCCAATGTGTTTCATGTATTTGCTGAAGATATTCAGGCATCTGGTAGTCACCATATCATGTTACTGAGCTGATGATGGGAGGTTTCAGGTAGGTTAGGAGTTCGGGAATAATTCTTTCAATAGGTACTGTTTAGAGCAAAAGATTTGAAGTTATTCTAGTGTTTACCTTCACGATCTAATTCGGATGTGTTAAAACTGAAAGATTGAAAAACAAAATTTACAAAATGTGAAACAGGCTTAAAAAACACCAGTCATAAATAATATAAGAATATAAGTATACAACATCACAGTTTTATATTGAAGTTGGAGCCAAGCAATGCTCACATGGAAAGTCTTAAAAAATATTATAAGAACAATTAATATATATATGTTTCCGGCAATGTGTATAATTCAGGTATTGTATACAATCAGGTACTGTATACATTACATACAATCCCTGGGGCGCCCAGGCAATGTATGAAATATCATGAATATCATTGTCCATTTCATACTTTACCTAGGTATTGTATACAATTCCTAGGGATTGTATAGAATACCTGCTGATTCACCGGTAATGTGTAAAATAAATAAATCTTAAGACTAAACTAATGTTAGGTAAGCCGGTTAATATCAATAAATCTTAACAGACTTACTTATCAAATAGCGGACAAATAAAACATGTTGTATTTACTTGAAATAAACTTTATTATCAAATTTAAAATCACAAAAAAATAACAGGAAACTTAAAATTCTTCTTGTTTGTAACATAACAAGTATCTTTTAACATAATATAAGTAATTTTGTAATTGAACTTCACAAACAAAACAATTCTCTTTATAACAAAAAGTAGGTCTAATAGGCATTCACAATTTTAAGTAAAAGTAGGTTTTATTTATTCTTACACGACAAACTATTATGGCACTTTGAAGAGCACAGAGCCTTACTTTTGACACAGGAACACTTTTTAGAGTCAGTTTTTTTTGCAGCTACATTTCACAAAGCCCTGTCCTGTCCCCGTAGATTGTCGCAACTGTACGGAGTGTCGTTTCCAGATTGGGGACGTCTTCTTCTTGCAGTAATTTCTGATGGCAAACAGTGAACTGTTGTCTTGAATACAATGTCTTGACAACGCCTTGCTTTGTGCCTAGTTGATATAGATCGTCATCAGTTTTGTGTAATACTACAGCCAGTATATTGCGAGCATCACCACGACCTCTATCGACTTCTGGAACAGGAATGCGTACAGTGGTACCCAACGATACGGGAGGGAATTTTTTTTCAGAAGTTTTAAGCATTTTCTGAGCTTGTACTATCAAATTCTCTTTGGCTCTGATGCGGTTTTCTATCGAAAAGGCGTTTTTTGCGCATAAAGGACAAGCAACTTTGGATCCAAAACCTTCTGCAATATTTTCTTCCGGAGCAGCACAAATAGTATGAATAGGCCTATTGCACATTCTGCACGAATGACCACCTGTTGTCTCCTCGGAACAAACACAGCATATAAGTGCACAACTCAATGACTCCTCTCGTACTGATACCAAATTCGGATCATGTAACGCTTGATCATTTACCTCACATGGAAGATTTTCGACATTCGTAGGCTCAACAACATTCTTAGTATTTGGGATAGCCATGTGTTCATCATGCGCACTTTGGACATTTGAAGCTTCCTTACCGATGTTAAAACTATCGAGTGCAGCGTTTTGTTGATCTGGTGCCTGTAGAGGTTGAGTGTCAGCTGTTTCAGTTTCTGATGTCTCAGCCGCATCTATTACAGATTCTGAAGATGACTTCATCACTTTTTCTAAATCTTCTTCGCTCTCCAGGTTGTGAGTATCCTCAAAAGGCAAAGATATGCCAACTTTTATTTTCGACCCAAAAAGAGCTTCATAAGGTGTTCCTGAGTGAAACGCCCTATTCTTCATGAGTTGTACAAATCGCAGACCATCACTCCAACGTTCGCTATCGTTATCTTGCATCCAAGTTGTAAGCATGTTTTCAATGTCCTGGTTAGCTCGTTCGACACTCCCTTGACTTTGGGAATGTCTAGGCTTGCCATGCACAATTTTTAAGTTCGGCCAGTATATTTTAAGATTACTGACCACTCGGTTTGCGAATTCTCAACCGTTGTCCGATTGTAAGATGGCTGGTGCACCAATCAGTGTAAAAATATCCAGTAAAATGTACGCTACTTCCTCAGCGCGTTTTGTTTTCAGGGCTCTTAATATGACAAACTTTGAATTTTATTTACAAAGGCTACCGCGTGCGGCGTACACGCGAAAGTGAAATTGACAGTTTTATATCGAAGCGCCTCCGTAGTGAAAGATTGTGTTTGTGAACTGTTGTACTACGAATTGAATTTATCCTCAAAAAATCCGACATTTGATAAGATTCTGGATAAATTACACCTATGTACTTACCTCCGTAGCAACCTACAGACGCTCCAGCCGTAAGTTAAACTAAAAGGAAGTATTAATAAAAAAGGTAATTCCACATTTATGTGGAACATAAGTATACGTAGTTCACGCAATTACAGAAGAAAATAAGTACCTAAATATTTTGTTTTGGATTCAGAGCGTGATAATGGCTCTCTTATTAAAAATACGGGTGGTAGTAACTCTGACAGTTCGAGTGCTGAAGAATTGTGGTGTAATTTTACTTTGAATTTACCTACTTTCGCATATTTTTGATTAAAATTATCTTTGCACCTAGCTTGTGTGTCCCGATAATTTTTATTCGTATTTTGTTTTATTAAACACAATTGCGTTCGGGTGTACCGACATTATCTAAGCGAACTTACTTTGATCGCGCCGCCTTGGCGCCGTGCCGTCTCTTGTCAAAGGATTTAATTTTATTTGCAAAGGATACCTGCGTGCGGCGTACACTCGCGAGTGAACGGTCATGCTAAAACGATTCACTTCCATTAATGCTTGAAATGGCGCCTCTAGGAAGGGTGTCAGGGTTCTATGAAGCTTACCGTACTTATTTGTTTGTAATAACCACAATTGCGTTTGAGTGTTACATTACCTGCTGCAAGTTTGGCAGTGTATAGAATACCTAGGTAAAGTGTAAAATAAATTCTATTTCATACTTTACCTGCCCGTTTTAGGTATTCTATACATTGCCTAGGTATTGTATACAATACCGGATTATACACATTGCCGGTAACATATATACAACATCACAGTTTTATATTGAAGTTGGTGCCGATTTTAAGTAACTATTTATGACTTTTTGGTGTTGAAATCGGTTTTAATTGTTTGTTAAAAAAATCTTTTTCACAAGTAGAATTGTGTTCTCTTTCTTTCGAAAGCGGTTGCATTACACCCTGTATATTCCCTAGTAAAAGTAAGGCTTATTTAAAATTGGGTCACCTAAAAGCCGCTTTATAAATCAATTTAGTTTGTGCACAATGCGAAGTGCTGTACATGCTGTGTGTAGTAGACTCTGGCGGTCTAATCTATTTCTACGAAAAACGAAATTTCGCATGTTTCCTACCACGGTTCTCTTCTATTTGAATATTCGTTCGACCGCAAATAGTTTGACAGATATATTCTCCAAACTCTCTAATTTTCGAAAGTTCGAAACGAAGAATTGAATTTGACAGTTTTTTACGAAATTTTAACCTCAAATTAACGAACACAAAAGTATTACCTTTTGATATTCGTAATTGTAAGTTTTTAAGTAAATTAATGTGAAATTGCTGCTGGAATACGTTTGCTTGAAGCTGCTTTGCGTGAGGAGGGTAAGAGCATGGAAAGACCCGACGACGTTGCCTCGGATAATGGCTGTAATATGTCCTTGCTGTAATTTTTTCGAAACGAGTCAAATTAATAATTTATTAAGTTAGTGTAGTGTAGGTAGTAATTGATCACAATCAAAGTTCTGGAAGAGTAACTTATATCTGTGTAGCATCACAATTATCGCGTTTCTGAACATGCTACAGCGCAGCTAGACCAAAGTATTCCAAAAAATTTTCAATAATAAAAAAATGTATAGTGCAGGGATTTTTATTCAAGAAAAATTAACTTGTTTATCAATTACAACGGCCGGTAATCTTATAGATAAATTAATGCCTTGCCAATTGGATTGCTTTATCAGTTACATAAGCAGCACTTAAATGAGTTTGATAAAAACTTCGGCTGACCTTCATATTATTCACTGTCAAGTAACTCGTAGCGCCAGTTGTCTGTGAGCTGTCCGTGTTCGCAGCTGATGCGTTTTTACTCTACATTAAATTCGAGAAATAAAAGACAGATTACATTATGCACTTATGCACCAATGCATAGCAAGCTATTTATAATTACATCGGGAAAAACGCTTAGTTTTGTAATTCAAGAAAAAGGATGTTGAGCCATATTTACTACCAATCAATGCTGTAGAAAAAGCAAAAAAAAGTTTTCAAGTATTTTATTACATTTCATTTTGACGATGTTTCATTCGTTTCGAGATGTGTTATGTGTAAATGCATAAAGTACCTTTCTAAAGCAATAATGAGTGAATCTAACATCTTTTTTGCAACCTTAAGAAATACAAAGGAAAGTCTAGATACAAATTAATACAGTTCACATTCCCATTATTTATTTGCAAATACACTAATCCGAAATGTAGCATAACGGCATACCTTTAAAAATTAGTTAAAATCAATTCAAAAGAAATTACCTATATAAGAAATATTATTGAAAACTTACGATATACTCGTATATGTCCAGACAACAATATGCAATTCCGATCATTGTCGCATTTTTTCCCAATTTATAGATAAAACAATGTCTCAATGAGAACCATAAACAAGACCAATTAGAAAGGTCGATTATGATTTCTTTACACCGGAATGTATTACACTTCCGCAGTAGCGCCCACAAGAAATAATGTCCAGCCCATATTGTATAGTGTTGTAGTCTAAGGTCGCCACATATTTTCAATTCTGCTTCTTAGCGACGACTTATCTAGGTGCTAAAAATATTGTTTTCTACACTGTACCTATACGTATCTGCCTACACTGCGCCCACTTTTTGTTCAAATTCCGAATCAAATTTCGTTATTATTTAATGAATACCTTGCTTAACAAGTTTATTAGTACACAAATTTAGTGCAAATTTACTAATTGGCACCTGTACTTAAGTTTGCTCTTAAAGCCAATACTGGGGGCCTATAGACAATGTAATAATTCAAATATTTAACTCGGTGCGGATGATCACTGATCATGAGTTAAAATTTGGCATTTATTTTTATAGTTTACCAGTGGGCCCGGCAGACGTTGTCCTGCCCATATACAATGCCACCTACCGAGCCCAATTGTACGTATAAACCTTCCCTGGACCTATTCAAATACACACAGGTAATTTCGTAAGAATCGGACCACCCGGGGGGTTATTGTCTAAGAAAAAATTTATCACAATCACTTTGAATTTGCCAATCATTGCGGGGTCAATACAAGACTCTCTGCCGACTGTCTGATAAAAAATTGCGATGGATGCACTTTGACTGTCTTTGAATTGTATTCGATTGACTTTGAAATCGAAAGCGATCACAAAAGATTTTTGTTACACAATCAACGGGCAGTTTTTTTAAATTTTAGCGAGATTAACGAAGTGGGCTACACGCACAGCCCCAACTTCTATCACCAAACCATCTGCGTTGGAGGAGAACGGCGTGAGGATCGTTTTTCTAACCTCTCCTGTGAGATTATATCCTCGCAGAAGGAGACATCAGCTTTCCATTCCCTCAAGCCTATGTTGTACTTAGGTGAGGGCCCATTCAACAAAGTTGCCTCCAACCGTTCCGCCAGTGATTCAGTTGAAGCCAACGAATCGGTGGCAATCGAGCTGATACCATACCATGCCACGTATCCTCAATTCATCTGTAAGCATTGGGGGAGGGGGCCTGGGGTCCGAATACCCCCCATTGAAAATCAACATACTTACACTAGATACTCTAGATAGAATGAACTTTTCCTTCCAAGTATCAGTGTACACTAGGCAAATTGAAGATTTAATCTGGACCCCCCATCGAAAAGTTATACCTACTACGCCTATGTCTGTAAGTATATATTTTGTTTGTGCTGAGATTGATTTCTTACACACAGACTACATTATATACAGATTATAATGATTAAGAATCGACCTTTAAATAATTTTGATAATAAAATTATCGCCAAACCATCGAGCGACTTCCAAATCAGTATATGCTTCTACATGCCGATTGCTTACGACTGAATCTAGCTAAACAAATCAATTCATAAGGCATGTATTTAAATCGATATCTGTATATTCCCTTTATTCGAACAAAATATATCAAAGTTCCACCAAAAATACTGAATTGCACACTAAATTAAATCAGATTTATTATACTGTTTAATGGTATTTGCAGAACCGTTTTACTGAACAAATAACTATTTAATGTTGTTACTAAGAACGTTTCCACGAGCAATAAGTATGCATAAAGTCGAGAATACACATAAAGTCGTTTCTGGCGCTTCGCCGGCCGCTGCCGCGGCACGCTCGCTTCGCTCGCTCGGCTCGCGCGCTTGGTTCATGTTCAAACCTACGCTTGTCGCTTCGCTCCTCGCTACCTATTTTTGACCCGCCTACAGTTTCTACATCGCCAAAATATTCTGTATTGTTATATGAATATTATAGTTATTTATTCGAATGATTATGAGTTTCGATCATTATAGTATAGAAAAATATATGAAAACAAATATTAGTAAAAACTAAGTGTATGATTAATGATATTATGAATTTCAATGATTATGTTTTTAAATATGTAGTTTTTAAATTTTTTATGAAGAATAATGATTATGGTTTTAAATACCTACCGTATATGAGAAATATTTTCGGACCTCCAATGATAGGAATTAAAAAGTTATGTAAGAAAATGCGCACCCAAAAAAATTACCCTAAATTTAGAGTGCAAGTTAGTATTTTTCATAAGTATTTCGTATTTTTGTTTTATAACTCATTTATACGATGTACCAACCACATTTTTGGTGTGAATTCAATAAAAAAGATCATCTGGTTTTGTGTGATTTTTTAGTTTTCTTTATAGGACATGTTTAGTTAATCAATTGTTTTTTTTGCAGTGCAGTTATTTATCTGCTATGCATTCAGTTAATAAGTGGAGTTACCTAGTGTGCTGAAAAATTATACAGATGTGCATTTAAAAATATCCCAATTCATAACTTCAACATAAACTTTTACATGTACTCATTAACGTCAAGAAGAACAGACAAGCAACTTAGAATGTAAAATTTTTATCTCCTCTTTTGAATGATCAACATTACAATAATAGTTTTTGCACATACCTACATGATTTTGATTTTATAAAGCTACTAGCTGTGCCCGTGAGCTATGTTTCGCCTTATAAAAGACTTCAACGCGTTCTTAGTTATATATATCTTCTATACTTTTCCCGTTTCAGCGACAATTTTCATTGATTCTACTCTCATATTGGTCGTAGCGTGATATTACATAGCCTAAAGGCTTCCTCGATAAATGGACTATCCAACATAAGAATAATTTTTCAATTTGGACCAGTAATTCCAGAGATTAGCGCGTTCAACCAAACAAACAAACAATCAAACAAACGAACAAACAAACAATCAAACAAACTCTTTAGCTTTATAATATTAGTATAGAATAGATATACAGGATTCCTACTTCTTTTATCACCCCGGATAATTTATGGGACGCTTCAGGACACGGTGCTGGAATGATTTAAACATTAATAAAAAAATAACTCACCTAGTTATTTGATTTTATATTTATTTTCTAAAATATCCATAAATTACAGTATTCTTTATTTATTTATTTATTTTTGTATAAAATAACGGATGTGTCGTGCAAGCGTCCCTTAAATTATCCGGGGTGATAAAAAAGTCACCGTATGTACCTATTACCTGTCGGAGAGATGGAAACAGATGTAACATAGATAATGATAAATGTTATTGGACTCATTATTTATTTTTAATTGATGGCCTTCATTTCACCTGATGGTAAGTGACGATAAGGCCGAAGGTGGAAGCGAGTTTCACCTGGACTCTTCAGCAACTGAGGAGCTAGCTATCTTACCACTTATTGCCGGAACACAACAATGCTATAAACATTGTTATTACGGCGACATACTTAGGTAAGACGGTGGTAGCCACCAACCAGACCAGACAGAAAAACTTCTGCCGCCACTGGGAATCGAACCGCGGACCTCTTGATTGAGACCACGGAGGCGGTTAACATTATCAATACATATTATAAAAAAAAGTCCCCCGCCGCGTCTGTCTGTCTGTCTGTTCGCGATAAACTCAAAAATTACTGCACCGATTTTCAAGCGGTTTTCACCACTCGATAGCGTGATTCTCGAGGAAGGTTTTAGTATATAATTTGTTAAGTTTTCGTATTTATTTCTGTGTACATTAACGATATTTGTTGAAGATATCGGGAAAAAATACATTAAGGCGAAACGTAGTTCGCGCCCGCGGGCACATCTAGTTAGGAACAAACTGAACCGAATCTGACTACGCCTTTGTACGCTCTATCGCATTTGAATGTTACATAATTAACATTCACGACTATTGTAGATCAGCTGATAAAAATCATTTATATGGCTTGTTGAGTAGTGAGAGATATAATTAAATCATCTATAAGTACTCGTATATGCTGCCTACATATATATCATACCGCAACTGAATAACCCCGGCGATTTGTGTAAGATGCAAAGTACCATTCTACCAGTATAATGCGTTTCATGATAATGCAATTTTTTGAATTACCTTAAACATTGTTCGTAATTGCCATATTTTTTGTAGTACTTGATACGTTTCGAGTATAAAAAGATATAGGTATCGGGGCTGTAGCTAGATTTAAAACCGGCCAAGCGCGAGTCGGACTCGCCTATGAAGGGTTCCGTAGGATTTATGACGTATTAAAAAAACTACATACTAGATCTCGTTCAAACCAATTTTCGGTGGAAGTTTGCATGGTAATGTACATCATATATTTTTTTTAGTTTTATCATTCTCTTATTTTAGAGGTTAACCCCCCCCCCCCCCCCTGTAACTTTTAAAATAAAAGAATGACGACAGAGAGATGAATGACACACATTTTACCACTTTGGACGTGTCTCTCGCGCAAACTATTCAATTTAGAAAAAAATGATATTAGAAACCTCAATATGATTTTTGAAAACCTATCCATAGATACCAAACACGTATGGGTTTGATGAAAAAAGAAATTGAGTTTCAGTTCTATGTATGGGGAACCCCCAAAATTTATTGCTTTTTTCTATTTTTGTGTGAAAATCTTAATGTGGTTCACAGAA
This sequence comes from Schoenobius gigantellus, assembly GCA_963935595.1. Lineage (NCBI taxonomy): Eukaryota > Metazoa > Arthropoda > Insecta > Lepidoptera > Crambidae > Schoenobius > Schoenobius gigantellus. The sequence goes on from OZ012541.1 coordinate 21,703,881, forward strand.
TACATCTACTTACCAAGTTTCAACAGTGTAGTTCTTATAGTTTCGGAGAAAAGTGGCTGTGACATACGGACGGGTACGATAATCTATAACGGTTCCGTTTTTTGCCATTTGGCTACGGAACCCTAAAAATGGGACTAAATATAATACCACCAAAAAATACTTTGATACTCTAAGCTCCTTTACCAAAAATATATACTTAACACCAAAAAAATAATGTCTAAAATTACAATAGTTCTAGCTGTTTTAGTCAGGCTGCACTTCAAATTGTACTCAAAGACCAAATGTAGTAAAATGATCACCAAATCTCAGCGAGCAAATTAATGCGCTATTTCTACCTAGCTAAACTACTATGATTGCCATAAAATTATAACAAAAGACTGATTCTTCTTAAGATTTTTAAAATATTTATTATTAGTTTTAAGAGGACTGACTTTTTATGTTTGTTTAAATTTTAATAAAAGGATTATTAAAATTGTATGAGTTTTATTTTTAACCTTAGGTATAGGCATTTGGTTATATAAACGCTCAAGAAAAACATTTTTTTGGTAGTGGTTAATCAATTTAGAAACATAAAAAGCTCAGACCTTAGTAAACATTTTACAATAGTAAAGGGTCAAACATTAGGTGTTTCTTTACTATGTTTGGGTAAATAATTATTTACCTAGCGTTATTTAATTTAATAGTATAACTAAGATGTTAAATATTCGCATGTCATTTGAAATTAAAATGTGGTTAATAGTTTGGTGTTCATTAACTATTTTTGGGTTAGCAATGATTTGTTTGGAGTCATTTGCATTAATAGGATAGAAAGATGTCCCTAAAATCTTTGGTTATAATTTTACATTAAAATGCGGTTTAAATTTCGGTGAGCATTTACTATTTTTAACTGTTATTTTTAACTATATCTGGTGATAAGTTAAACATAAGCCTTTAAAAATGGGGTTTGTTCAACAAAATGGGCTTTTGCTAACTCAGAATGGCTCCGCGTGGGGCGGCAGAACGTAAGAGGGCTTACTTTACTACAGTAAACCTCGCCCAGATAGGCCAGCCACTAGGCAGACTGAATTAGACACTCAGTGTAGTCGGAGACCTACTTCTACAAAAGATTATGCCGTGATAATAAACGTAACTAGACTGGAATTAAGGTAATTGGTAGTGTTAATGATATAATAATGTAGGTAGTACTAGATCGTTACAATTATTGCTTGCAGACCACGAGGCAAGAAAACAATATATTAGAATTTCAACGTCATAACTCAGTCCAAGCGATAACCAGTTTCGCATATTTCGCAGGTCAAACTGGCACTTTAACTTTTTACAACAACAATAATAATACATGTCCACGTTGGACATATCCGGAACATTGTGTAGGCCCGACTGGCTCATTCGAACAGCTTATTGTCACTTTTATCAATCTGACAATGATAAATCTTTATACATGGTATAGGTATTTATTTGACGGTATATTCACTTTCCACCTGGCCACAGGGTTACTCATACATAACGTTTGATATAATAATAATAATAACTCTTTATTTCAGACCTTTTACAGTCCATAGCGGGTTAGTAACAAAAATTACTTAATACTATGTTAGTGACTAAAATTAATATAGTATCTCGGACAAAAGAAAACTGATTGGTAAAATGGTAATTTTTCAACACACTTGCTCGCAAAATGGATAAGCCTTTTGCTTAATTTCTTATTTTTTAATTCAACTAACATAATTAAAAATAGACTAAACATAGGGTAGTATTATATTATCTGTGACATAGGTAAACTAAACTAGACTTATTAAGCGTTTATGAATAGCGGGCTTAAAGAAAAAGTTCCTAGCTTCCATTTCCAGATAGTTCCAGATATAGATACAGATCACTTTTTAGTTCTATTACACCGTGTTTGGTCAGCCGAAACTTACCCATGCATGACAACATACTTACCTAGTCATATAAAACTTTTTGCGTTAGTGAGCTTTCGAAATTGTAAAATTTATTTTGTAATATTGGGTCTGTGTTAACCGAGGGTCGAAAGAATCAATTCCCGAGGTATTTAGAGTTTAGATTCCTACTCGGCTATAGTCCGAGTAGGAATTGATTCTTTTACCCGTACTTTTGATTTCGAATATGAGGAAAATAAAACTAGTTGTTTATCTAAACTATTTATTGATAATATATAATATATCTTTCTTTTGAGATTTCTGGCAAAAGATTGTCGATAACACAATTTGCCTCGTCTTTAATCAAATCTGGTGTCAACATTTCAAAATCGCTTGAACTCATTTTTAACCGACTTCGAAAAAAGGAGGTTACTCAAGTCGACCGTATATATATGCTTGTTTTTTTATGTTTGTTCGCGGATAACTTCGTCGTTTATGAACCGATTTTGATGATTCTTTTTGTATTCGATAGAGGATACTCCAAGGGTGGGCCCATGGTCACCAAAGTCAGGATCTGATGATGGGACCCTATGAAAAGCGAGGTAAACCCAAATTTAATACCAGCTCACGGAAGGGGAGCTGGTATTATATTAGGGTTTCTTTTACTAAAAAGACTTCATTCACTAAAAAGTTAAAAATAAAAAATATTTTACAAAAAATAAAAACCGACTTCAAAAACACTGAAAAGTTAAAAATAATATATGAATAGGTACATACAACATCACACTTCTATATTGAAGACGGTGAAAAATTTAAGACTTTCTAGGAGATCATCGTTTGGCACCGACTTCAATATAGAAGTGTGATGTTGTCTATACCTATTCTTACCTATATTATTTTTAACTTTTCAGTGTTTTTGAAGTCGGTTTTTTTGTAAAATATTTTTTTAATATTCAAATCTTAGCATAAAAGATTATTACCTATTTTTTTGAATTCCGTCACAGATACACAACAGATTAGTATCCCGCCAATTTATGTCGACTTTTTAAATTTTAAATATGGAACTCACCGCGTAATTGTTGCGGCTTATTCCGCTCAAAGAAGTTTGCGCTAAGTTCACACTGGCTGTTTAGAAACTCACATGGCCGCAGCATTTTTTTATATGAGTTTTTTTTTAAATAAAACTCTTCACAGCTGACAGCAGTTCTATTTTTAAAGTACATTCCGGCCCTGAGGTGGGAAGTAATTTGTATGAGTTTTTCCCTCCCTATGGAGGGAAGCAGCATTTTCCACCCAATAATCAGATCACTACTTTCCGAATATGAGAAATGAAAAAAATATTTTACAAAAAATAAAAACCGACTTCAATAACACTGAAAAGTTAAAAATAATATAGGTAAGAATAGGTATAGACAACATCACACTTCTATATTGAAGTCGGTGCCAAACGATGATCTCCTAGAAAGTGTTAAAATTTGTCACCGACTTCAATATAGAAGTGTGATATTGTTTGCACCTATTCTTACCTATATTATTTTTAACTTTTCAGTGTTATTGAAGTCGGTTTTTATTTTTTGTAAAATATATTTTATTTTTAACTTTTTAATGAATAAAGTCGTTTTAGGGAAATTTATGAGATCCAATCATCAGATCCTGACTTTGGTGACCTTGGGACCACCCAAGGAGTATACTCTATCAAATACAAAAAAAAAATTGAAAATCGGTCCACAATTGGCGGAGTAATCGCGTAACATACACACAAAACAAGTTGGACACACCTTAAAATGTAAGGGATTTCCTCGATTTTCATGGGATCCCATCATTAGATCCTAACTTTGGTGACCATGGGACCACCCTTAAAGTATACTCTACTGAATACAAAAAGAATTTTAAAAATCGGTCCACAATTGGCAGCCTAGTAGCGTAACATACACAAAAAATTTTTACAAAAAAATAAAACCGAGTTCAAAATGTGTATTCTAAAATTATTTATGACTTTTTGGTGTTTTTGAAGTCGGTTTTATATTTTTGTAAAAAATTTTTTTTTCAATCTTTTTAGTTTATAATACATGCGTTTTAGAATTGAATTGAGCCAAGGCAAACACCAGAACAACTTTAAATAAAACGTCTTTCGCTCTAAACAGTAATGAAAGAATTATTTTCGAACTCCTAACCTACCAGAAACCTTCCATCATCAGCTCAGTAACATGATTGATGACTATCAGATGCAAATACCTGAACAAATTCAGCAAAAACATGAAACACGTTGGACATGCCTATGAAATTCAAGGGTTTCCCTCGATTTTTATGGGATCCCATCATCAGATCATGACATGGTGACAATGGGACCACCTCGGGAGTATACTCTTTCGATAACAAAATGAACTTTGAACATCGGTCCATAAATGGCGGAGTAATCGGTGAACATACGGTGACATGCCTATGAAATTCAAGGGTTTCGCTTGATTTTCATGGGATCCCATCATCAGATCCTGACATGGTGACAATCGGACCACCTCGGGAGTATACTCTTTCGATTACAAAAAGAATTTTGAAAATCGGTTTACAAATGGTGGAGTAATTGGTGATCATACATAAAAAAATAGATACAGTAGAACCTCCTCCTTTTTCGAAGTCAGTTAAAAAAATAATTTTACAATACCGAATTTCTAATGACGCCATATCATTCATATGACTATGTAAACATGGGTTTTAGCTTGATAGAGTGTTGACCAAACAGCAACCAGCTTTGCACAGGTTATCGCCTGTCTCTGATCCCCATTATAACAATAATAATATTTATTCATTTAGGACAATTACAGTCAATTATGGGGGATGAGAGGGACTCGCCCTAAGCGAGCAGACGCCGACAAGGTCGTGGCTGTGTTCGTAAAGTGTTCCCATGACCTTGTCCGGCAGCGACGCGTCCCTGTCCTCGGCGTGTCCTCCTCGCCTGATGACAAGGAGGATACGGCGATGATGAACGTACTCGTGCCAAGGCGTCTCTGGGGCATCGATGGGTTTTAGTCGGTAGGCCTCCTGCCTTTCCTGCTTCTGGACTCTGCCTCCAGTGACCGTGGAGAGTCCGACATAAGCCAACTTTTAAGTAACTATATTAATTGTTCATTTCATTTTTAAGAGTTTCCAGGTTATCATTGCTTGGCACCGAATTCAGTACAAAACTACGATGTTGTATGTATTCTTATATTATTTGACTTTTAGTGTTTATACTCTTTCGATTACAAAAAGGATTGTAAACATCGGTCTACAGATTGCGGAGTAATCGGTGAACATACATAATAAAATATAAACAGCCGAACATAGAACCTTTTTTTTCGAAGTCGGTTAAAATGAAAATAGATGCAGTCGAACATAGAACCTCCTCTTTTTCGAAGTTGTTTAAAAATGTAACCACGCCATGATTTGATTTTTTTTAAATATTTGATATAAGTAAGTATCTTAAAGAGAACTTGATAAAACAACATTCAACATTCAGTAATAAGCGCCGCGGGCGGAAAGCAAGTCTTATAATAAAAAATAAGAACCGACTTCAAAATCCTCAGAACAATCACTACAGCACAATCACACAACAATCACTACTGCTTTAGTTATTCTTCTGAGTCAAAAACACTGAAAAGTTTAAAATAAGAATAGGTACAGAGTCGGTGACAAATTTTAACACTTTCTAGGAGATCATCGTTTGGCACCGACTTCAATATAGAAGTGTGATGTTGTCTCTACCTATTCTTATATTATTTTTAACTTTTCAGTGTTTTTGAAGTCGGTTTTTTTAGAAGTCGCTTAATTAAAAAATGAAATCCAAATTACCTAAATATATTATGTATTAATTTACTATATTCAAGCCTTTAGCTAAATATAATTCATTTAACGAAATTCAATTAATGGGTACCTACTAATATTGTATTTCAATTATTAAACTTTGATAACAATTAAAACGACTTTTACACGAAAATATCAACAAGCTTTTTGTAAAATGAAACGGTAGGTATAGAACGCCAGCAGATAATATAAAACAGAATGTCAGGATTTAATTATAATTATACTGTGGAAGTCTTTTGCTTATACCCGTGCTTTTACTTAATCCTGTTCTTTGTTTTTGATCTTTGCATTCTTTAAGTACCTAGGTACTACCTACTTGCCCATATTTGGTCATCACAGCGCTCGCACGGGTCGCGCTATAACTATTTAAATTTCATTACTTACTGCAATTTGGAATAATCTTCGATCATTCATGGCACTTTTTATTGTTATAGTAAAATGAAATATTATCACTCTACATCACAAAATATGATTCTGAATATGTTACAAGCACTGCGAGGTTACCAGTGTCTCATAGGTAATACATTAGCAAACTGCCTACAGTCTACTGTCTGCGTATCACCCATTCAATTTGTTTTCTAAAGCTTATTCATGTCAATTAATTTCAAAGTAATTCCCCTTGCATGAGTAGGTACAAGTTTAGAGTTATCAAACAAAGCATTTATTTTCTTAGCTTTCATACTATGAAATAAGCTGAACAGACAAAAATTATCTGAACTAAATACCTATGTAACGCGTTTCAAAAAAGAGATCGATGTGGGAAATAAAAAAATATTTATATAAATTTATATTGATATCGCTGGTTAGAAACTTAGGTCGGTGAACAATTTTGTACAAATTTTAAACTTTTTTCAATAAATTTTCTCTTTGTTTCAGATTGCTCAATATTATTCTGTAGCAACGAGGCCAACTCCACAACATGATGCCATTGCCACCTCTTTACGATATAATTATGATGCTCAAAATAAACCAAAGGATGAAACAAACGATGAACAAATAATTTCAGTACGAATAACATCGTCTGTAGCTGTTAATAGAGGTAGACCTGAAACACTTCAGAGAAGTAATATTTATGAAAATACACCGAAAGTCACTACTCATTTACCGGTATTCGATAAGTTTGGAACAACTATACAGGTCCGTGAAAAAAAAATAGACAAAATTACAACCGAGATTCCGCCAAATTTAATTGGAGCAAATATAGAATTTATCAAGCAACTTAATGCAAAAAAAGAACTAAAAAATCAATCCCGATATAATCAAAAACAACCAATGCCGACAAATGATGAACATCAGCCAAGTCGTGAACACTTATTTGAAGGCATTAAAACGGTTTATGATGATGAAAATAATGAATCTAATTTTCAGTTGTCATCAAAATTCATAGATCTTGATGAAAAAAGTGGAAACTTTGAAAATGTTCCTTTGGGTAGATCAGTGTTAGAATTACATTCGGTAGATCACACACAAGATAAACAATTCCGCTCTGCGACTAGTACAACGTATGAGAATAATAATAATGATACAGTGGATACTATCGCTGAGCCATCACAAAAATCGCATCTTACGATACATGATACTGACGAACAAAGTAATGAAAATGTTGAAAATGTCCCACTCGCCAGATCAGTGCCTCTCTCTCCATCCTCGAAAAACTTAATTCAAGCACATATAAGAAATCCACCAAACGAAAGAAGCACTACCCCAAGCTTAACGACTGTCAGTTTTAATATAATACACAATGTGCCTCAACAACCGAATAATTTTAACGATAATCCTAGTAATATTTATATGAGCCAGAATAGCGCTAAAAGTAACACAAATGTATTTTACGAACCTCCTCAAATTTACAGTGAACCAGCAAAGATTTATGGTGAACCATCAAAAATTTATAGTGAACCCGCAAAAATTTATAGTGAACCAGCAAAGATATATAGTGAACCTGCTAAAATTTACAGTGAGCCGGCGAAAATCTACAGCGAACCTGCAAAATTTTACAGTGAACCTGCATCTCTTCATCTGGAGCCTGAAAATAAACCAAATACATATACGTCTTGGCAGAACCCTATTAAAAGCACGTCTTTGACTATTGCTTCTTGGAGCCCTTCACAAAGTACTCCGACTCCTACTACTGTGGGTTTTACACAAACTACTTTGAATACTTTACCTAACAATATATTTAATGAGCGTCATAAAAATTTACCGCTTGAAAACGACCATAAAATGGTTGCAGATATTCAATCTGAGGACCGCAATAGTGGTAAGGATGAAACTACTACAGAAAAATGTAAAGAAGATAATTGTAAAGTAGGTTACGTAGTAGAAGGAAAGCAATATAAAAAATATAGGGTCGAAGAGAGAACTTCAGATGGATTTATTGTCGGTGAGTACGGAGTAGTAAGAAACGAAGATGGTGCTTTAAGAGGCGTTAGGTACACCGCAGACAGTGAAGCGAGCCCTGGTTTAATAAATGATGCACTCATGAAGTTCCTACAACTATAATAAGTTATGTAAATCTACATGTTACTAGAAAATGTATATTGTCACTAGAATTCTTATTTAAAATTCTTCTTTTCGTTTCACGTGTAAGACTGATATGTTGTTAACAGCTTTTCTTTATAAATTGATTATAAATACTCGTATATAACGTGTAAAATAAATAAAAAATATTTTTACTTCTTTAAAAATCTAAAGCAAACCTACCTTCAAAAGTTTCAGGTACGAATAAATAATCAGTAAATAGTATTTATCTTTCGAAGCATATTATATGCATCCTAATTATTCCTACCTACATGTTAGTTTTAAGTGAGACTTACCTATACCATCAGAATTTATTCAAATTATACAGGATTACTTTGATGATAATCAATATAATTTGCTCTTTATTCAGTTGCCGGACCACAGTTAAATATATTAGGCGAAAAACTTTGGTATTTTTTTGTAATTATATATCTAACACCAAATTAATGAATGTGGATCAAAGAAGAGCGGGGAACGCGGGAAAAAAGGTATTCATGAAAATATTTTTGTACAAAATATTTAAAACAAAAAAATAACATGTCTATTTATTTTAAATAAACTACATATAAGTAGGTAAGCTTTGTGCGCAGAGACTTCCAAAATAACTAAAATAAAATAACTCACTGTACATGTTTCATCTTTAAGATTAAATGCGCTTATTAAGAAAGAAAGTGGTGCCATGATCAGTTTAAGTAATTCAAAAAAGTAGTATGACCTACATTTTCAAAAATAATAATAGCGTTATTACTACAATGATGTGTGTACTTAGTGTAACTATTTCGTAATGTAAATAATGTAATGAAATTAAATAATAAATAATACATGCAAATTGTTTATGTGTCTACTTATTTATTCCTCACAACTTTAACAGGTATATCTTCCAAAATTATTTGCTCAATCATATGCTTAAAATCCAACACATACAGGGTTCAAATTAAAACAGTATCATAATTTATTTTTTTCAATTTCATTTATTCTTACTTTATTATCATACCAATTAAGAATAATAACATTGAAGTATATTGGATAAACAAGTTTAGGTCGTCGTAGCAGCCTTATAATTAAATCTAACAACAACATTTCATTCATTGGTTTTAACTTGTCAACGTTAACACTGTATAAATATATTTCATTGTTTTTCGCACACTGTTGAAACAACTACATATTCTAATAATATGTCAACAAATTAACAAGAATTTGCACTAAAGATAAATGATAGGTACTTATTATTAACATAAATATGTTAATAATAAATATTACTCATTCAATGAGGTCCATTAATTTTTGGCTCATGTAGCTAGCTAATTAATGTTTTAACTTTATTTATTACCTACATACAATTTTCATCAAACTTGACTAAGTAAGTAGGTATATAAACGTAAGTTGCTAGCAATAACATTATATAAAATTTCATAAAGTTCAGCAACATTTCCTACATTTGTCGAGATAATTTTGGTTTATTAAAGTTTATTGAGCACTTTACCAAAATTATTATCAAAATAACCCCAAGTTTTAGTAAATTAGAAGTTACACCGAATAATACTGAGCTTCATTAATGGTTTCTGTAAGATATTACTGAGAAAAAAAGGTATCAACAATAATATTAAACAATGAAATAGATACTTTAAATGTATGCTACCGAAATACAAATCCGAAAAGTGCACGAGTGCTAGTAGCTAACAGCCCCACAAGTGAACTAAAACCACAAACACTTAGTAAACAAATATTTAGTAATTTACTATTTGACAAGTATTGAAAGGATTCACAAATTCACAATACACTTTGTGCAAAACAGTAACAATACTAGTCGTGGAAGCACATTCAATCGTTTGGACGACACGCGAACAGTTTTGTCGATGTACCTACACAATAAAATGGGAATGGATAATTTAAATACCAAATCAATTGAATCGATATAATTTAGGACTCATTATTCATATTGATTTCATATTATGATAGGAGTCTCTCTCGTATCAGGTTAGAAATTAATAGAAATCCCAAAATATATTTTTAAAGGTATATTTTTGGTTTAACGAATCAATCGACAAAACAACGTTCGTCCTTTGTGTGTTACTCTTATAATCTAATGATCACATTAATTTGCTAACTTATATTAGGTGAAAATGCACATTTAAAGAATGAGAAATGTCTATGGTTAGTGTGAATTTCCTGAATCGTTTACTGTCAAGATTTTATCTTCTCATAGGACACATCTTATTTAAGAGTGTTCGTTGTAAAATAATTCATTTGCCCATCGCGCCGCCGTCACCGGACGGCGCGAACGTCAAATGACGAGAGCTAACTACTACCGACTGCCTGTCCACAGCACGCCCATCGCGTCTTTTTAATTTCAAACAGATATAATCTTGTTCTCTTTGCCGACGGCGGTGATCAAATGTCCTTAGTCTATGCCAGGGGCTTAGACAAGTGGCAATCATTTCATACAGAAACGATAATTAAAACTGTCTCTAAGATAACGAAAACAAATTCCTAGAAAATGTAAAAATTTGCGATCGCCGTGTCAAATTTGTTCTTTCTGTAAGAAAACAAAATATTAGTTATTTAAGTACTCAAAACTGAGAAGTGGAAAAGAAACGGTAGAATACATGATTAAAATTAATATTTTCACTTCATTGTGTTGAAAAATCAGTTGTGAGTGAGTAGGTACCTAGTACTTATATGAAAGTTACGAAAAAACAATTCGCCATTTCATCGATTCGTTGCGAATCAATTTGTCTGCCAACTTACATATCGATGACTATGATCGATTCTCCACGATATTTAGCGATGGCATATGTCGATCCCATATATTTATTTCATAACGATCTTCGTAATCATTTTTGAAGTGTCACTTTGTCTAGGCCCCCTGTCTTTATAAATCACTTCGGTGAGGTACTGAGATGAATATAAGTATATCTTGATGATTTATAATTTACAAAACTATTGTATTACATTTATTAAAACTCGTCGACCTCATATACCGGGTGTAACTGAACACCCCAATGACATTTAAGGGGCATATAAGTTGGACCTAAATGGACCATCGGTGCTTGTCTGAGACCTGGAACCCCCAATACTTTCAGAGTTATTTGATTTTAAACTGAAAGCAAAAACTTTTAAGTGACAACCATAATCAGCTATTAGTATAAAAGAAATTTAAACACAAAATGACACGTGACTACGTGACAGACAAGACGTGAGCGTAGTATTCCTTGTACGCTTACGTAGGATTGTCGGCACTTAATACCAAAAATAATTTCTTTAGTTTCTATGGGAAAAAAAAATATTTGTAAGCCCTAATATTTTTCCTACAGAATCTCTGCTTTTGATGGATACATACCCTTAAATGTTATTAGGATGTTCAGTCACATCCTGTATCCAAGTACCTTCCCCTTTGAAATGTGCTTTTGAATCGTTTTTTTTTATTTCTCATTCTTTATTTGTTAAGCATCTCTTGTACCTAAAATTACTTAAGGCCTTACTAATAACCATTGTATAAGTCTGATTTAGTTAAACAGTGTTTTGTCACGTTCACTCGAATGACATTTCAAATTCGAACAAAAGAGACAAAACACTGCTTAACTATACAAGGCTTATACAATGGTTATTAGTATGGCCCTTAATCACTAAATACCAATATTGGAATATTACCTAGAAATGTTCGCTCCTACTTAACAAAACACGTCAATAAATCTGCAAGCGTATATGGTAAACTGGGAATGTTACTCATATAAAAGCTATTGTTTGGTTCAACAACACAAAATAGGAAGATATATACGACAAGTATGTATATCTTCGTAGGTATTTTGTGTTGTTCAACACGGTGACAATATTGCGCATGAGTACAATATACATAATATTAGCTTAGACGAAAATTTCCATTTTATACAAATATAAAAACAAACAATACACACGGTGGTCCATAAACTGATAGCTACATTTACAAAGAGTGTCCAAAACTGTGAAAAGTTGCCACATGATATGTAGTATAAAGACTTCATAGATATGTCTTAAGTAGAGAAGTAGATTCTAGATAAAATTTGTTAAAGTATTTGTTTGAGCCAATAAAGTTTTTGCAAATTAATCTATGATGTGAACTGCATATTAGGTCATACATAGCATTTAAAAACTTACCGATACATAGTTTCTAATTGAAAATAGGATGTCATTATGTCAATGACAAAGGCATTAAACATCTGAACAACATTTTTTTAAAGTATAGAACACCGTTAATTTTTAAACATTACTTGCAGGCAGCACACTATAGAGCCATCATAAGTCGTAGAACAATGTACACAGCGATTTAAGTTACACATCACATCTATAATACAAAAGCTATACTAAAATTTTTACCATTGACTTGCACCTACGCAAATACTCATAAATGCAAGGGAAATTTAATATTTTCTTGTCTTCCTCTGGTCCTTAAAATCACTTTTCATGGAAAGCTTAAAGCAATCGTGACATGTGTGTGTTGATTTAATAGATACTGTGTTATTATTGTGTATTGAGGAGCTTGGTGGTGCATTGGCTCGTGCACTAGGGAACGATTGCTAAGGTTAAGCAACGTTGGCTGTGGTCAGTCCTATGATGGGTGATCAAAATAGGAAACATCTCGAGCTCCACAGTGTTTCAGAAGGCACGTGAAACAGTGGGTCCTGCGCCTGAGCTTGCCCCGATCGTGTCGGTTAACCGTCCCATCGACCTATGCGAGTGAAGGAACAGAGACTTGCGTTTGCGCAGTCACTTGTGCGCTATAATATCTCCTGCGCAGATGGGTAGTCTCTGTTGAGATTGGGCGCCGTGACCGAATATCAGTTATTCATTATTACTGTGTTATTGTGATAAAAGGTCATTTAAAATCAGTATTCGATAATCAATTCTTTAGTTATTTTAAATGTCATTTAAAAAGACAACAAAATAACGACGTGATTAGCATGCACCACACTGGGCAAGATTCCAATATTTCCAATGTTACGGCTTCACCTACAACTACGTAGTAACGCGTGAATAAACGCAATAATTGTGTTATAATCGCACTCTAAGCTCTAACGCTGGTAAAGTCGTAGCATAACGAATGTTTCACGTAGCAGCATGTAGTTTTATTTTGGCAATGATATTACACAATATTACTATCGCCAAATTTATCAATTTAAGTGTGTTTAACTATAATCAAAATGTTTTGCATTTCGAAATCGATGATTCGTCCAACACATCCGCACAGAATTCAAACAGCAATGGTAAAATTGTTGTTTAATAATATAAATTATGAAAATATTAAAAAACATTATTCTGATCTATTTCTTAATATAAATGTCTTTCGTGTGGATTCTACTAAGACACACGGCTATACCTAAATAAATTTAAAAAACTTATTTAAACGGCAGTCCGATTGAGGATTTTATTTATCTTATTTTCAAGCTAACTATCAACTAATATTTGCAATGTGCAATTGTTTTGTATGTGTTGATTTACTCAGGCATTATACATCTATAGCTTGTAGACCGCTGTTTTGGACTATGCATATTTTGGCTGTTAAAATTGCAAAAATTACGACTTTACCATAGCTTTACAATCCATACAGTAGAGGAACGCCTTTGATGTTGTGTTGGGCGACACCGCCGCCCGCGTGGGTACCTACACATTACACTATCAGTCGCAATGTGCAGGGGCTGTCTAAAAATGTATGTGGTGCTCTGCCAGATATTTACTTGGCACTTTATTATTACATGTTTACAGTTTTTTATTATTAAAGGAGACGGTTCATCGTGGGCCAAAATGTAACAACATGAAATATTCTTTATTTTAACTCTTATTGCATAGTAGTTATATTTTAGAAAAATCAGCCTTATCCGCAATCTGAGAAAAGAGAAATTCAGGTTTAAAGTTATTGATAACGAATGAATCGAATAACATGCTGTAATCGATTTTTCTCGTGATAATAGTTTTACGTCAGGTGAACTATAAATAATATTTTTGCCATACTCTCACGCACATTAAACATCATAATTATAATCTAAATTGTCCTAAATAATGAAAAAGAGTTCCATAAAATGAATATATATCTGTAATCGATTATTAATATCTTTTTTCTTAAATACTTCTCTTCTTTTTTTTTCAAAAAAAAAAGAGAATGTCAGATGTCACACTCGACTCTGCTTCGTTTCGTTCGCTAAGTTTTGAGTGTGCTCTTATTGTTATTCGATTTTTGCTCAACCCCTCTTGGTACTATGAGCGTGATGGTATGTGGGTATGTATTATTGTTTCTATGTCCGGTTTACCACAAGCAGCTCAGATCAACTCGAATAGATTTAAAGTCTATTATATTAATCTAAAAAGTGAGTAGGTACGAGTAGGTACTAGGGTTCCCAACTATAATGTTAAAAACAGTATTATACTGTTTTTCACTGCATTATACCTTTTACTGTTAAACAAAAATAAAGTATACAAAATACTATTTTCAGCATCAAAATACGTAACACTAAGCAATGACTCCTTATTTATTTTAATTTAAGTTTTTGATTGTGTAGAGCCTTAGAAGGCTTTTAAAAATAATACTAGGTAAATTGATTCGAGTAGCACAAAAAAATTAAATACTGTTATTTTTTCTTAAATACCTACTGTTTTTTTTCCTTCTCAGACCTAAATATACTTACTTTATTTCTTGTAAAAAATGTTGGCAACCCTAGTAGGTAAATACCTAACACTAAGGCCCTCCGCTGCGTGACGCGGATGTCTGCGGCACAATATAGAGAACGATACAGTAGCCCGACTCCATATTAAGGGACGAATCGGCTCACGCACACATACAAACGTCGTTTACACGGCCGCCAACACGCGCTAGGGTTGGTAAATACGTACGCGCGCGGCTTGTACGTAATTACCAACCCTAGCGCCCAGTTCAGCTTTAGGTATAAATTTCAAAGACACGCCTAAATCGGGCTACAGTATCGTTCTCTATATTGTGTCTGCGGCGAATGTCCGTCGCGGACTTCGTCGCATGCGCCGAGCGGGACGGAAGACCCGCGCGACGTAGCGGTGCGGTGTTCTAAGTTTTCCACAAAACGGATCCGCACGCGGACGTCCGTGCGCGGATTCCGCTCCACGCAGCGCAGGCCCTAAATCTCCAGTCAGTACCTAATATAAACTACTACTTTAGTAACAAAAAATGCCTTAATATGATAAAAATATATGACTTTATAATGTTATTCCCTGAAAAAGCGCTCTGTTTCAACATCTGATTTTCATAACCCCACTTTTTATAATCTTTAATTTCTCAGATCTGAGACTGCCAATTTTGGCCAAATTTTCAGAAACCGTTTAATGTCCTACTACCTTTCAAATAATACCACTTTCATTGTGTTACACCCTAGGCCCAAGGTTCTATGGAGGGCGATCCGTCTCCTTTAATTATGATACCAATGATACCTTTTTGGAATCTACGAATAGCTAAGAAAGTTTTTTCAAATTATGGGCACGATGAGCGTCCTACATTTTTTTACACTATAGCTGATCAAACATGTAAGAAAATTAATTTCATTTTTAATTTTCTTTGTATTTTATTTTTATAAACACTTTACGCCAGTTTGTTAAATTTAAGTCTTTGTTTTTGATAACTGAATTATCGCTTGCGAAATGGAAAAGAACGAAATCGAAAAACCTCTCCATTTGTAGAAATATCACTATAAAAACTAATCGCACTTGGATATTTTCAAAAAATACAAATACAATAAATATCTCTGAAACCGTGATATTTTCACTAAGGTCAAAACTTGTGGTAAGGGAGGCCATGATGAAGTCCATCTATAGTTACCGGCTTATCCATTGTTTTAGGGACAACCTTTATATAAATATTATTATATCTACAATCCTCGTAGAAAAAGTAAAACTCGCTCGCAAATTGCACACGATCGTCTGCCCTCAGCCACGATTACCGTGCCTCAGCCCTCAGCGTTCCAAAAGTTTTAAGTGCGCGAACTAAGCGTGATTTGGGTCCGCGGACCGCGCCGCCCGCCTCCCCGGAGTAACAGTTCAATACATGGTTAAACTGCGCCGGAGTTCCCCGTCGTTGCTCTACGCAAGTAGGTACATTCGTTTGGTAACTGTATGGATTTTAAAACTGTGGCTTTATTATCCAAACTTTTACCCCCCCATCTTGCTAGTCTTCCTGGCAAGCATGGTGAGGTCGCGTTACGAATAGCCTATCAACAGGAGTTGAAGGGTGTAAGATTTACTTATGGTTTTCATCGTTTATTCACTACATACTACGATTTTTCTAGCAATACCAGTCGCGATGCTAATGCACAGTACGCTCCAGCTGCGAAGCAATCGATTGTATTGATTCTGTAGGCATCGATGTACACAAATTTCCATCATATGCTCACACACAATTATACTCAATTGATTAGTGCGGGATCATAGATTATTTATTACTAAGCGCCTTCAGATCCTGTCCTATCAAATTGTGATAATTATAGAATAGAGGGTGCTCGGTGTATGTGCACCCACTAGCGCTCTGTCCTACGTATGTTTGTGCACCTAGTAGGTGCACAAACATATCCACTCTTTTCTGTCTTTGTGCATCCACTAATGCACTGTCCTGAGCAGTGAGTAAATTTTTGCATCGGGTCGACGACCATGATCATATTTCAATTTAGTATGATAATATTATAATAAGCTTAAAGTAAGCATTTAACTGGTTTAATAATTTAAAAACGTTATATTAAATACATTTAGTACCTTTAGTAACAATAATGCAATTCCTAAGTAAACGTGAAATTGAAGTATCGTTAAATATTAATACAATATAACATAAATATTGTACCCACATATTGATGAACTTTATCAATGAATCACTTGCGCCATTGCCGTAGGTACAGAGCCTGGGCTAATCAGAAGAGATATATAAAGCAGGTAAGCGATTAATCGTAAGTTTCAGATTCCTGCTGAACGAGCTTGAACCGACGGGGACTTTTCACTGCCACTGAACCATGTCCGTCCAGCGATAGTCGGCCCTTCATCTGCAGGTATCTAAAATCAAGAAGAACTTAGATTACTAAGACTCCGGACCATACTTGGTATACCCTCATTATTCATATATATAAAACTAGCTTTTACCCTCGACTTCGTCAGCGTGGAAGTCCTTTTTAATTGATCTCCTTTACAAATCCCCCCCCCCCCCCCCCTTTACATCCTTTAGGAATGATTTCGGGGATAAAAACTCTTCTTTATCCTTCCCCACAACTCAAAATATCTCGATCCATACCAAATTTCATCTAAATCGGTTCGGCGGTTATTGATTCCCCATACAAACTTCCACCCTCCTTTTCTCCCACTTAAGGGATGATTTCTGCGAATAAAGCTATCCTATGTACTTTTCTGGGACTCAAACTATGTCTTTATCAAATTTTATCTAAATCGGTTCAGTAGCTTAGGCGTGATTGCTTAACACACAGACAGACAGAGTTACTTTCGCATTTATAATATTAGTAAGGATTATGTATCTGTAATACACTCGATATAGGTACACCTATCTACTTAAATGAATGATACATGCCAAGCTCTTTAATTGCATGGAAAACTGGCTCAAATTCACATTGAGCTCGAGCAGATCCCAGACTCACCATTTTTGCTCTATGACTGATATGATACTGAGAATGATCCAACATTCTCAGCCAGATGGGACGACATACCCAGTTCCAAAACTTGTAGGACTTACAAGGAAGAGGAGGAGAGCATGGAGCATCTTCTGTGCCATTGCAATGCTCTGGCCTGCAGGAGTTTAAAACTGAAGGGAATGACCCAAAATCGGATGACTACAGGGCCATGCCACCTAAGGATATCATCTGACTTATGGGCACGATTGATCGGATTTTAGGTGGTGATGGCTTTAAGGATTAACCACTGGGAAGCACAAAAGATCCATGATGGGTCGAAGTGCTGATAGGTACACCTACGTGTAATGGAAATAACACACATACATTCTTTGTATTGAAATAGGCTAGACGACAAAAAAAAATTTTTGCTTTACTAGAAGCTCATTCATATAACAGAAAGAAAAAATCGGTTTTCGAAAAACTATAAAAACAACCAAGATATAAGCCAGGGTTTCTTAAAGTGGGGTCCACGGACCCCTTAGGGATCTGTAGCATGTGTATCAGTGGTCCGCAGTAGGTCAGTCTGTAAACATTGTGTAGTAAACTCGACGTAAACATGACATGCGTCTTGCCTTGTCGAAGACAATCCCACAATTTACCGTTCTCATTGAGGCCAAACAGCTGCACCCTTCTCATTAGCTTAGTAGTAAGTGTAATGCAAGGATCAATAAAAGTATTTTTTTATCAATATTTAATAAATAAGGTGTTCTTCATTTCCAAAAATATGGTTAAACAGGGTCCGTGGAATTGTTTAAATTGTGAAAGGGGTCCGTGACCTCAAAAAGTTTAAGAAACCCTGATATAAGCTATCCAAGATTTTTCTCCATCTCTTTCTAGCAAAACGGCAATTTACAAGGAGTTTATATGGCCGTACTCAACAATGACGTCACGGTTGATGTCGGATCTCTCTGTCTAATCGCCTTCAAATTAACAACTTAAAATACTTGTATCTAATGTATTTCTAAGCCGATTTTAATTCAAATTTTACAGGACTGCATCATTTACATGGTATTTTAATATTTAATGACGAGACGTAAAAATTAGAATTCAGTCATCATCCCAATTGGCATAATATTTTCACAAGCATTTTTCAACAAAATAAATATTTATTTATAAAAAAATATTCAATATAGTTACGACAAATTCTGTGTAAGGGTACTTCCACAACATTTTGCAACCTGTAGACATTTTGCAAAGTGGACATTCTGCGTCTAAGCGCTTACACAGTATCAGAGTGAGTAGAGATACTAAAATGGAGTTAGGCTCATTTTAAACAAGCTTTTAATGTCAAAAAAGGTTACTTAAGTTAGCTTAGAAGCTCAAGGCCATATATGCAATACCTTTAGGTACTTAAAAACTTAAGTAGGAAAAGCTATTGCGACTATATTATTAATAATTATTGATTGGGTTCACCTTTTAATGTAACGGCATACCAATTTGGTAGGACGCTGCTGCCACTCATCCAAAACTTCTTTCGGTGCTAAAACCTTAAAATATTGAATAAAATACAATTTAAATACTTAGGAAGGCTGAAACATAATTGAGTTTAACATAAAATGCAGATAGAGGAAAACCTGTCTAAAAGTTTTTACAGCTTTTACACAAAATTATAATCGAAAAAGAAAAAATATAAACAACTAGCTTTTCCCCGCGACTTCATCCATGTGAAATTAGTAATTTGAATAGCTTATTTTTAGCCAATCTACTTATATCTTTCCCCATAACTCAATGTGGTGCTCATTCTGCGAGTTGTACTTACATTCTGCGTATTGTACATTTTGCGTTATGCTCATTTTGCGTGTCGTGCACATTTTGCGTATTGTACATTATGCTCTGAAGGGAAACTATCTCCATAGCAAATTTCACCTAAATCGGTTCAGCGGTTATTGATTCCCCATACAAACTTCCACCCGCCTTTTCACCCCCTTACATCAGAATGATTTCTGAGATAAAAAGTATCCTATGTCCTTTCCCAGGAGTCAAACTATCTCTATACCAAATTTCACCTAAATCGGTTAAGTGGTTTAAGTAACAGACAGACAGGACACACCTCCGCATTTATAATATTACTATGGATATACTCGTAGAAACATCTAAATTAATTTTGCAATATGAATGTGAAAGATGGAACCATATAGGTCAATGCTAAATAGTGTCTTTATTCTATTGTTATCTAAGATTATCCATTATGACGCCTCTGCATGTTCCAATGGATTAATACAGTTCTTCGTATTTTGAATGTCATAAGATAGACGATAATATAGGTAATCAGTATTTCTCAAATGGCGATTCTGTCATCCACAGACCTTTATTCTGTTGTAGATATCTGTATTTTTAAGGCGGGATAAACTATTGCGATACTTAGGGCATCAGCTGCCTAGACCGTCGACTTGTGTATCTATAGGACAGCCCACTAATAGGGTCCAAGGAAGGTTCAATTCACCGAACAAACTCCCCAAAGACGGGCCCTGCAGAATACACTAGCTGGGACTTCGCCCTTAGAACAGTGACCTATGGTAAATCCATTAAAAACACTGCACTAAGTATAACATTACGATAAAAAAATTCATAAATAAGCACGTCCGGCCTTTTTACCCAAAGGTCCGGCTAAATTGGCCGGTCTGTCCGACTTTCTGGTGTTCGGACCTGGCAACTCTATCTGGGCGGATGCCTACCTTAACCTTATCATTAACTGTCACCAAGAACCTATTGAAAGAGCAAGCACAGTGAAATTACTAGATAATGTCGCTTCATCTCCTATGTCACAAGTTGGCAACGTACATTGGGGTTGTTATAGCTGTTGCAGATTTGCAAATCTCACAGGAACCACATACATTATAAATGACTTACTATCAGGTAGGCAGCCTTCTTGGTTGCCAACTTAGTATTAAAAATGAAGTAGGTAAGATAGAATTATCCGCACAGAAATCTCCGCACTAGGTCTCCCTATAGTAAAACTTTGTAATTAAACTTTGATTAAAAAATATTTCTCAGAGAAAAATTAATTTTATTTCTCAAAGAATAATATTTTACTAGACTGAGATCGGACTGAGAACAAACCGATACCGAATCCGAAAATAGCGTAATATGAATCCAAGTACACGAAATTTAAAAGCTATATAAAGTTTCAGATTAAATTATCGAATCCATTTTGTTTGAAATTACCTGATCCCCCTTAAGCCTGTCAAGGAATGTGACGCAGATAACGGATGCCTTTATGCCCGCGTGGTGCGTGAGCGCCGCGAACGCGAGCGATTCCATTTCGATGTTCACCACGCCCGCCTTGTGTATACTCTCCAGGTACTCCATCTTGTCGGTCTCCGTAAATTCGCAGAAAGCGCCGTCGAGACGCCCTTGACCTAAGAAATAAAAAATATTATGAACATTGAAATTCTATTATGATTTGCGTATTTTTTGATATTTTTTGAAATCATGGGTAATCTCATAAATATGTGAGATGTAGGTAGTAAAATAATAAATCTGATGCTACTTTATGACACCCACCACCTTTAGTCATCCCATGACCACAGATGCTGAAAAGCATTCGAAACGTCAGGCTAAATAATTAAAAATGTTTAAAACCAAAAAAACGCGAGTAAATCCAAAAAGTGTAGTCTTATTAAAATATCTCCAAACAAATTATTCTTTAAGTAAAGAAGAGAAAGAACTCTATCTGAGACATGCTAAATCGCAATAGATTTTCTGAAACTTCGGGTATATTTTTTTCCGAAGAATTTATTATAGGTACTCATAATATCATTCCAGTTAGATGGATGAAAATAGAACTGATTGGTCCTGCTCAACAGCTCTTACATTCAACCATGTCATTAATCTTACCTTCATAAAAGTCATAGGTGCACATTGTCTTGCCAGTAACTGTGTCATAAGGGTCTTCAGGGTCCGACAGGGCCTTCAGTTCGCGTGCAAGTCGTCGGTCTAGCTTCGCTGGACGCTGTATGGTTTTTCCCAATACCAACTGAAAATATTGTAAATGCAAAATGTCCTTATGATTCAAATGAGCAGCGAATACAATGTAATTTTATTTTTACCACACTTTTACAAAACCACACTTAAGCTATCAACTGCAGGCAGTTTAACACGAATATTGGGCGTAGTTATATTTTATTCGCGGCGAAATAACATAACAATAGTAATGAACATAACTATGTCATCTCATTATCATCATTTTAGTCATGAGACTGTTGGACATAGCCCTCTTGCAGTTCTCGCATCCAGCAGCTTCCCGCTACCTTCCCCAGATCGTCGGTTCACCGATGCTGTGTCTCCCGGTACACTGTCGCTACTCGGGGACCTTTCCGCCCCAACGGCTATCAGTGCTGCGAGCGATGTGTCCTGCCTAGGGTCACTTAAGTTTCACAATTCTTTGGGCTATGTCGGTGACTCTAGTTGCTCTACGGATCTCATCATATCTCATGGCAATCACGTAGAGAAACCCTGAGCATATCCCTCTGCATTACCCTTCAGCCTTCTTATAAGGCCCATTATAAGCGGTCGCGTCTCAGTTCTTTGCGTCATCACTGGCAACAGACCAGGGGCCTCACCACGATCGCTTATAGCAAGGTTAAAACAATATTGAAACAGAGACACCGCTCTTGCTGCGTATAGTGCCATCCCGCTCTCAGTGCGGTTTCAATATTGTTTTAGGCGATCATGGTTAGGGAGCTGCAGACCAATAGACCGCCAAGATGACGCTTAGGAAGCTAACTCAAGCGAGCTCTGATCATAACCAAAACCAAACCCATGCAGAAAAGCTTCTGCTCTTGTGGGGAGCCTAAGCCCGTAACTTTAAATCAGCACGGAGAAAAGTAAAAACTAAGTAAATTACTGTTCAGTTCTCGGCCGTGATGGTGTTAAGCAGAAACACTTTGCTTAAACCTACAAGCTACCTCCACGGGGAGTACTTACGACCGCGTTTCGCGGCTGTGTTAGGAGTCACGTGTGAGTTGCCTAACAATACCTAACTAGCTAATTAAGATCTACTTACTCACAGTCCAGCTTCTTCTTCTATCCTTAGGCACCGTGGCGTACAAAACAGGGGCTCCTGATCACCACAAGGCGAGCCACTGGCGATCCACGAGTGGCTGGACTGTTCTTGAGAGTAGGTACAACACACACACATACTTGTGTATCTCAACTAAACAAGGTGTTCCAGATAGACCTCCAAGACACACTATAAATAATTATACAGATACCGGGTCGCTAATCAGCGAACAAAACCACGGTCAATAGCACGGCTGCTCAAAATCGACTCCGATTGGCGACTACTTGTCCTTCACCGCACACACTGCGGTGGCCCGAGTGGTTATTCAGCGCTATCTCGCGACTCGGGCGTAATAATTAACATAGCCCCTCCCCGGACCGTAACAAACGGTACGTTAATCTACGGGTAAACGGGAGAGCCCACTGACAGCTCTCTTCAAAACCGAACCTTGCACCAAGACCTCCGTACAAACGAGGAAATCGGTCTGTTCCAAAGGACACCGTAACAATGCGCCCCCGCCGCCAACGTAAGGACGGAAGGTTAGCATCCTTGACTAAAACGAGATCACCAACCTTTAGTGCATTGATCTTGTCTGCTCACTTAACGCGCTGTTGCAATATGTGAAGATACTCTAATAACCAGTGTGTCCAGAAAATAACTGTTGCAACAGCTGGTACCGTGACAAAAGACGAAATTTTATTTCCTGCAACGGATATTCCGGCAGTGCGTTAAGGGGCTGTCCAATCAAGAGGTGGCCTGGGGTTAAAGCCTCCAGGTAATTTGGGTCTAAAGATATTGGACATAATGCTCGGGAGTTGAGGACGGCCTTAATCTTACAGATCACCGTGTCAAGTTCCTCAAACGTAAGGACGGTTTCTCCTATCACGCGACGCAAATGTGTCTTGGCAGTCCTTACACAAGCTTCAAAAATCCCTCCCCACTGCGGACAAGCTGGGGGAATAAACTTCCAGGTTATTCCACGCCAGGATAGGGTGGTTCCAATGTCTAAATGATTATTACCTAAAAATTTACCTACGTCATTGAGATAATTATTCGCACCCTTTTAATTAGTTCCGCAATCAAAACGGATCAATATCGGCAGTCCCCTGCGGGAAACAAATGTGCTGAGGGTGGCAATAAATGCCTCAGTAGATAGCTCAGACAGATACACGAATACACATAAATAGGCTTTATAACACCTAGCATTTCTAAGCCGTGATGTTTTTACCATAAATGGGCCAGCAAAATCCGTACCAACGCTGGCAAAAGGTCTACTCCCGGTGACACGATCAGCAAGCAAATCTCCCATTTGGGGCTGCATGGTGGTTGCTCGGAGACGATAACACAGCAAACATCGAAAAATTATGTTCCGAATAGTTTGTCTAGCCGATAAGATCCAAAATTCACTCTGCAATACAGCTAATAACAGATTACAGCCGGCGTGAGAATTGTTTAAATGGCGATCTGTCACCAACAGACGCACAAAATTGTCATCTTTTGGCAGTAAGAGGGGATGACGAACTCCATAGGACAGATTCGCCGTTCGAAGCCTTCCTCCTACGCGAATGTAACCCTGATTATCCAGGAAAGGATTTAAACGCGATATGGGATCTTTCAATTTAAGACGTCCACCTCGAAAAGTTTGTATCTCTGATTTGAAATTTTTAAACTGAACAATACGAACACAAACCAACAGAGATTCCTGAAGTTCTTCTGGAGAGAGAACCGCCGACACACGCTTTTCGCGTGGGTTCCTACGTTTATGTTGTACAAATCGCCGAATCCAAGCGGTCACACCTAAAAACGTATTTAGGGAGCTGTACCGATTAATCAAAAATTCGGGATCCTCTAGCGACTTTACCGCTAGCACCAGGGCTTGTACTTTAGGCACTACAGAAACCGGAGTGGACAAACGTTGAAAAGATGGCCAGTTAGACTCTGGTTGCATCAACCACCGCTGGTTAAAATCGACTCCGATTGGCGACCCACCATAAGGGGTGATTTAAAAGGTAAGAAGTGTCACACTCACGAGAAGGCGGGATTGAGGTCCCCGGGAACATGTCGCCAAATGAAATTTGCTGAGGAATTATGAATCTGTGACACTCGGTTGCCAACAAAGACGTCTAATGTGTGAACGGGAGCCTTCAACCAGCAGAGTACAATTTGACTGTCAATCCACAAGTAGATATAACTTATAACTAAAGATCTCCCTAACGTGGAATTTAATGGGTTTAAAAGACGCGCAAAAAGAGAGCATTAACATCCTCAGGGGATAGCACCAGACGCTCCCAGTCTCGGAGTAACTCTCCAGAAAGGGGTTCATCTCAAGTGACGCCAGCAATCCACAGACGTTGTAAGAAGCTTTTTGCCAGAAACACCACAGGACTAATCTAAATATTTGCGCTGGACAAAACCGAACGTTTGGTCCAGACCTTAAGACATTTTAACGTGAGACGATATATAAAGGTATCCTGAAGGGGCTGATACTGGACCCCAAGAATAGTCACTATGTTTGGGCTGTCCACATTTTCAATTAGGTGAGGATCCTGTTGATGCTTTTGCGGTAGACCACTGAGGATTTCCGGCGAGTTGGATATACCTTTTTCGCAACTCGTATCCTCCTGATCTCATGAGCGCGATCAATCCGTCCCTTAGAAGCAATACTTCTTCAATACTGGACCCCCCTGAGCAGATATCGTCCACATATGTATCGTTAGCCACAATGGCTGAGGCGCGAGGATAATTTAAGCGCTCTCTCTCTGCCAACTCCAACAACGAACGAATTACGACAAACGGGCTTGACGCCAAACCGTTCGTGTTGAGCTCGTATTCGCTACGGGGTCTTCGGGATTCTCCCGCCAAAGAATCAATCGGTATCGTCGGTCTTCCAGATGGATAACAGTTTGCTAAAACATCATCCGGATATCCGTTATAAATTCAACAGAATGTCTCCGGAAATTTGTGAAAATGTCTGATATCTCCATATGCAATTTAGGACCCACATGCAGACATTGGTTCAATGAAACTCCAGAGGAGGTGCGGGCAGAGCCATCAAACACCACCCTGATCTTCCCAGTTTGTGGTTTTACCACCGCGTGGTGTGGAAGAAAATAATGCTCCACAGACCGCCAGTCCACGCTGAAGATCGCCATATGCCCCAGGTCCTCATACTCCCGCATGAAATCTATATATTACTTGCGGAAGACCGGATCTTTGCTCATGTGATGCTCCATTGATGCTAACTTTTTCTCCGCTAGCATTTTAGACTCACCCAGAGGAAGCCGACCGGTACGAAAGGGTAAACGGGTTAATTACCGACAAGAACGAAGTCTACCAGTGTTGTTTTGGTAGAACAATTCACACTCTTCAGTTTCTGGATTAACACGTGGGGATCTTGGGGCTTCTTCCACTTCCCAAAACTTCTGAACAACGTCAGAGAGAGTAGTACCCACAAGAAGACTATCATCGTCATCACGTGAAGGTGAGATGCTAGCTACTGGTCCCATCATAATATAGCCACAAACCGTATTAACAGCCACCAAACCTGTAAGACTCTTGTATTGTTAAGCAACAATCGACCGAGAACATCGGCGCCTAGAAGTATATCGATCGGACTCGAATTGTAGAACTTGGGATCCGCTAATAGTAAGCCAGATGTCAAATTTAATATAACGGAGTCTAATTTTATTGCGGGTTGCCTACCAACGACGGTGTCCAAATCAGTCGCCGAAGTGGCAATACTTGGGTTGAGTGTCGATACAGGGGTGAAAGTAAAGGTGACTTCCCCCAACAATTTAGGCACGTTGAGATCACTAATGCCCCGAATACCTTCACGGTGAGGTTTTATCGGGAGGCCCAACTGGCCAACCAACCACGACAATAAAACATAAACTTGTGCACCGGAATCTAAGAGCGCTCGCACTTCTACAGCGTTACCTGTTGTTCCCCCAACAATCACAGAAGCGGTTGGTAACAAGACAGTCTCTTGTACAGCAGTTGTAGGTGATTGCTAATACGAGGAAACATATCGCCTCTTCTGAAAGAGGGGGTCGCTCGTATCGGTCCAAGGGGTCCCACTTAGGCCAATAGCATGGACGACCCGTTACACCCTTGACAGGTGTTGGATAGGTGTGGCTGACCCCAGCCGGGCCACAAAAAAAAACTGAAAAATAGATTGTTTGAGTATGTCGCTATAATGTCTTGAGTTTGTCAGAGTTTGTCGGCAAGTTTCAGAGTTTGTCGCTTGCGCGTTTACCCCAGCCGGGCCACACATATCTCGAAAACGAAACGACCTAGTGAAAATCTGTTTGCTGATATAGATAGGCGGCAGTTTGTCGAAGTTTGTCGGATAAGTTTCAGTTTCATCGGGCTCGCGTTTTAGGGGGCTGTGTGGCCCGGCTGGGGTAACGATACCCCAGCCGGGCCACAGAGATCTCCAAAACCAAACGACATAGCGAAAATCCGTTTGCCAATTTTTTCAAGACATACATTGTATTACTTACTACGAAAACATCAAAACACTCATACAATTTCGTATAAGTTCTTTTTCAAAAGAGCCAATAGACTGACGCGAATATTATAGTTATAATCCCAACAATATCATATATTTTATGTACTCATATACTTAACATCCCCCAACATAACAAGCTCATGACTTACTACTCTGTCAAGAAAGTACCTGGAAAAGATCAATAATACACAAAACGTTTGGATTTTATCGCCTTTAAAGTTATGCTCCTTCAGAAACGATATACCCTTCCGCCAACGAAAAATTAAACTTTTCAACGAAAAATTACTGTTAAAACGCTTTTTCCGGAATTAAGTTCATTTCTCGTCGCGAATTTTCCTTTTACAGAATGAAAACGGGTGCCACGAAGTGGTAATTTGAGTTGAGGGAAAAGAAAAAAGTCCGCTGGAACCATGTTAATATGGTCAATATGGTGGCTGCTCGATGATATAGTTTTTGATCAAAAATTCGTTCACAACGATGGCCTTGTTCGAAGAGGCGCATATAAGAAGGCGCACTCTTTAAAACGCTGCATAACGCTCAAGTAATATTCGTTTGACCTTCTGGCAAAATTCTGAGTGCACAACACCGCGATAGTCAAAGGAAACAGTCAGCATGACTTTGACTTTTGATCAACTTTGGTGTAGTTTTTTCGGTTTCGATTTAAATGGCAGGCGCCACTCCGAAGCTTGTAGACTACATAGTTTGCATGTCAAACTCGTAAACCCACGTCTCGTCACCAAAAACAATGCGTTTCATGAATGTTAGTTCGGCATTGACTCGTTCTAGCATGTCCTCAACGACTCTTATGCCTTTGAGATTCCGAAGAAAATTCCGGTCTTTTGGAACAAGCCGAGCGGCAACATGTTTCATACATACCCAAGTGATTGCTTAAAAAGGCACGGATCGACTCGTGCGTGAGACACAGAAAGTTCAGAGGCTATCTCTCTTAAACTTGAATGATGATTTTCAGTCACTATTTCTTTCACTTTTGCGATATTAGTAACAGTTGAAGACGTTGATGCCCTACCAAAACGAGGCAAATCTTCCATCACATCTCCACTGCTTTTGAACCCTTTGATCCAAAAGTAATGATAATCGGTTATTTCTAGTTAAATTGGTAAGAACAACGACGGAAGATCAACAAAACAGAACAGTAGTTGAAGATGTCGTATTGGCAGATCAAAGAGTGACTATCAGACATGTAGCTGAGGTCACAGGGATCTCATACGGCATACCGATTCTTTGAACACTGCAGTGTTCAAAGAATCCTTGCGAACGAATTGCATATGAGAAAGAGTTGGGTTACCAAGAATGTTAACCGACTAGCAAAAAAAGAAACGAGTTGACAATTCAAGAGTAAATTTCGAAAAGATTCAAGCAGATCAGGAGAAATTTTTGTCATGTTTCGTAACCATGGACGAGACCTGGATCCACCACTTTGATCCCGTAACGAAACAACAATCAATGAAGGTGAAGAAAATGTGCTGACAAACCGACACCAAAGAAAGTCCGTTTTTTGGGAAGCTGAAGGCATTATTATGGTGGGTTATTTGGAGAAGGGAGCTGCTATTACGGGCTCTTACTACACAGAATAAATAAGAAGATTGCGGGAGGCTATCAAGGACAAAAGACGCGGCAAATGCGAGCTGAAATGCTGTTTCACCAAGACAATGCACCAGCTCATAAAGCTGCTGTTGCCATGGCTGCCATTCAAAAAGTGGGTTTCGAACTTGTGAAACACCCACCTTATTCGCCAGATCTAGCCTCCAGTGATACTTGCTCTTTCCTCGGCTCAAGGAACACCTCCGTCCGAGGCGAGAAATTTGATGACGATAGCGACGTGATCGTGATGGCCGCTATTGGTAATTTTCAGGGGGTCAAGATCAAGGTTTTTTTTCTTAAATTATCTTTGCCCGGAGCGGCTAAATAGCTAGATCGGGCTCTGCTGGTAGTTTGTTTACGTTTAACTTGAAATAGGTATTACAATCTTACACTCTTATAAAAGTTAGTACTTTTAATAGATAATAGACACTAGAACCATCTATACCTACATACGGGCCTAATTTTTAGGCAACTATCACGTGCCTCCTAACACAGCCACGAAACGCGGTCGTAAGTACTCCCCGTGGTGGTAGCTTGTAGGTGTTTCTACTTAACACCATAGAGGCCGAGTACTGAACATATGGTAGCAGAGCGTGGTTAGATCATTTTGTACTTAAAATGTGTCTCGATTCCACTAGTAACCGAATTTCGGTTTCGGGCCGCCCGAGTGGTATCGCAATCCAGTGCTGCCTCACGACTCGGGTGTAATAATTAACAGTTATTTTTATCCTAAAGTTGACTTACCAAATCTAAAGAATTCTTAAGCGCTCCATCAACGACCTCATCAGAGATGACGACCGTGCCGCCCTCGTGGCCGATGCCGCCGCACGTGCCGATCCTGAAGAATATCGGATCGCGCACTTTGGCATGGTACATCAGCTTAATTATCTCGTGAAGGAGGATGCCCACTGACGGGATGCCCATTCCGTGCTGGAATCAATGTTAGAAGAGCGTCATTATTCTATTATCACATTCCAAATACTATGCAGATATTTTACTACATCCGTGGCAAACAAGCACTCAGCTCACCTGTGATCTTAAGCGGTTAACGCAGCTCTTTTAAGTGATTAATTTTTCTGTATAATATTTACTATAGTAATAACATTTGCTAAACGTTTTATTAATGCAAAAAACCGCCGAGTCGGACTTGTAGCACGAGAGTTCCGTACAAGCGTATCTAAGAATCATAAGTTCCTAGCCGCATATTTACGTTTTTTAGATTTTTTGAATAACATATGCTGCAAGACGTTGCTTCTTGCCAAATTGCATGGGTCAGCGGGAAGTACGGCCGTATATGTTTTGATTCCCCTTGTGAAATGGCAAATCGCAATCACAAAATATGTGATATAAACGATATAAACTGTCATATTACAAGTTTGATTGGCTTACAAGTTTGATCGTTTGAAATTGTAGAAAGAGGCCGTAGACCCGAGTATTTATATCTCTACACATTCCTAAGAAAAACTTCGATAAACTTTAAATTATAAAATGATTTTAAGTGGAGACCTAGGTTTATTTTTTAAAAGTGGAGCCGTAAAAAATATACAATACGATTGACCACATAATATTCACTTATTGTTTGTATCTGCATAATCATAAATATATTACATGGATACTGAATCTGGCATCTGGCATCCATCTGTGCAATCAAATAGGCTTAAGTAATGTCAAATTCGCCGTTTATTCATTGACTAATTGTGCAAACCCTTTTTTTTTCTCGGGGGGGAATGCGTAACCGCACCGTACCCGCCGTTGGCTAGACGGCGAGCGTGTGTGGGGGCTCTCCCGACAGAGTGCCAGGCCTACCCACTAAAACCCCCCGGTGTTCTCCCTGCCCTTATGGGCGCGTTAGGTAAGGTCCACACTACGTCTCCACTACCCACGCGCCCGGGTATTGTGCAAAACCCTAGAGCCTAGACAAACTTTATCGTTTTTATCAGTTAGTATACCCAATAAATACCTAAAGCCAAGCAGACTGTGTAAACATTTAATTAGTTTGGCTGGCTTTAACCGGCTCTCGGAAAGTAAAATCTACATTTTTATTGATTTCGTCATGTAGGATATGTGACGAAATCAATAAAAATATAGATTTTACTTTCCGTGTCGTATTTAAACACTCACTTGTCATTTACAAATTTGGAGATGTCTCCTTGCTTAATACTCGGTTATTATAAAATCTTTTTATAGGCACAGTTTGCAAAAGCTCAAAGGCAATAAGAGTATGTTGAATGGGAGATGCTCCACATTAACGCACAGTACCTACCTGCACCATTTTAGTAGACACGAAAAGGTACTGCACGAGTTCGACATCGATTACGTAGTAACTTATAGTTTTTAATTAAAAATTAACATAATACAAACAATAAATTAAAAAATCAATTCAATTGCCGTGCCTAAAAAAAATATGTAAGATATAAAATACCTACATGGAAACTAATAGGAACTTCATGACAAGTACTCAATTAATAAATCATTAAAGGCCAAAAATACTTACATTTTTTAATTTTGGATACAAATAAATGTTTGGATCCTATGAAAGGGTCAATTTTATGGTATAGTTTATTATAAGTTGCAACGACTCGTGTTAGTACGTAGTTTTTTCCATAGTTAGTGAAGTGAGAGTTAGTGAAGGTACATGGAACAAAGAAATATGAGTTGTGCGACGCCTGGGTGTTCCTACAAATATTTGTTCAACAAGTGCTGGACAATCCAACCACGGACAATATCATACAGAAATGCCATATCCATTTGTTGTCGCTGTTCTTCAAGGGTTAAGATATTGTATCCACGACAAAGTTCCAAGTAAGACGTAAGTACCTACTATTGGTATATTTTTTACATTTGAAATTTATATGTTGTAGATTTTTTTTTTGCACTTTCTAAAGTTCTTTAATATATTTGCTATAATAGGGCGACCAAATACAACGTACTCAAGTATGCTCCTATTTATAAAACTCTCTGTAAGGTAGCTCCTTTCTCAAACAAAATTCCAATGAATATGTCTGGAAGAAGTTTTACAGCATTGGTTGGCGGAGTTCACATGAAACAAAGTAAAACAAACAAAGTAGACTATCAATATAACTTTGCATTTAGAGAAAGTAAATTTTTACAGAGTTATAGACTTACAAATACATAGAATGTAGCAACTGCACCCAAGTGGTGACAATAAACTATATCTTGGGAAACTTAATCAATATCGATGTTCGAATTAGATAGCACAAAAAACAAATATAATGCACTTACGTACCTTTAAGTTGTCCAATGTACTCGATGAGCTTCTGCCTTTGTGTCCGTTTTCGTATAATAATATGTTTTTCGATCATACGCTGTTTAAACCAATAATTCACCAGATCTTCAACCGAACAGACACAATTTTATAACTATTGCTTCAGATAGGTAACGTCTTCGATGGCGATAACAAACGGAATGAATCGGCTACCCTCGACATTAACAAAGAACACCGTCCAGTACTAAGTGCATGACAGCCGTTTTTGACTGCGTTTTGTTTTCGCGCTACGTATCCGAACATCGAATTATAATAACAAAAATATAAAATAAACAAAGGTTATGGTAACGAAACATAGACTTTTGCAAATATTACCATCACTCGAGTAGACTTGTTTTTTTATAAGACAAATATTGATTTTTGGTTGGTGGTAGGGCTAGTAAACCTGGCTAGCTACCACCGCCTTACCTAAGTTTGTCGCTATAATAACAATGTCCGGTCTAATCTTCACTTACCATCCGGTTAGATGAAGGCCAAGAACTTCCCTGTCGTATGTAAAAAAAACACTAAATGATACATGAGTAAGGTGTATGAAGGTTAATTTTCTTTCACAAGGAAAATTATAAAGCATACTACGTACAAAAAGTAGGGGGGAAGTTTAATCAATCACAAAAGATGTTTCGATAAGTCCTGGAATATGTGAAGGAGAGTCGCAATCAATCACAACTTCGTTGACTTCTATGAACAAGGGCAATTAACGGTCTACTTTCGATAAGAGTCTTTCTGGGAAAGTTACCTTTTCCGGCTTCGAAAATGTTTCGTGATATACTTAATACATTTCAGCAGAGAACACATAAAGTTACTAATTACTATGTAATTAGTAACTTTTAATTTTTTTTTATTGTGCAACATAGGAGTTGCCAAATTAGTTCGCATTGAAATGGTAGATTTAAACAAACTATTAAAATTCGGTTCAAATGCAAACACATTTTAAGTAAATCGATTAGAAACGATTTAAAATTCTTAAAATACTTACTTGCGTGGACAAGTTGAGGCTCACGATTTCGAATCTAAAAAACCTAGTAAAGTACAAAAATCTCAGTTTTATTTCTCCTTACATCATATTTATATACTATCAGTAGTAATCGCGATTCGCGACAAACGATTTCAATTAATTATAGCGTCACGTGTAGCGGCACGCATGGAGCCAACACCGGCAGACCGACGTTAGATAAAAATGCAAAAACACTTTTGCTAATTCATCTCAATTGAAACGATTGCTTTGGCCGCCGGTGGGTAGATAATTGTGAACCGGGAATAATGACAAATATATTGTCTCTTTTATATAAGCACCAAAGTAGACACTTGTTTTACCTATCTACAAAAAAATCTTCCGTAACTACTACACACACTACACATGACTTCAATCGAAAAGAAAGGTAAAGTGGCAACGTTTGTTAAATTTCGTGCTGGATGAAATTGTAAAATTACAAAAAAAAAAAAATACGTTTTTATTTGTGAAATAGTGAAATATACACTATTATAATCAACAAAGTCTGACGCAACCACCAAGACGAACTTTTTTGTTAAATCTCTTTAATAAAAAGTATTGGCCACTAATAAATTTAAGAACAAAATAAAAGCGTGATAAAATAATGTTCTAAATTTAAAATTTCAAAAACATTATTCCATAATTGTAGCTCATTTTAGCATGAATTTAAGCAAAACGTTATTCCTGTTTTAAGTTTCTTCATTTCTAGATACGATTTGAGTTAATTGATATCAAATCTTTAATAGAATGTTTTAAATTTCTTTTGTAACTTAAAGACTGGTTTGTCAGACATCATGCTACGTCGGCATTTAACTCAAAATGAAATGTTACGTGCTGTGCTTGAAGCCGGGCGTACCCAATGTGAAGTTGCGGATGCCATCCACTCCAACCAGTCGGTTACCCGGAGATTGTGGGAAGGCTATCGGCACACTGGGAACACGGCTGAGCAACATCCTGGTAGATATCGAATAACTAATAATATGTATTTAACCTATTGTGTTATTAAAAATTGAGAGTTGTAAAATTATTTTTCATACCACCTGCTCGACAATACTCAGTTATTCAACTTCGTGATATATTTACTTTTATAACACCAATTAATTACTATACACAACTGTCGAAATAAATCTCGAATAGTTGACAGCCTATTGACCCCAAAAAAAAGCTGAAGCACCTGGACATTTACTTACGTTTTTTAACTTTATCAATAATATACTGAATAAAATTCTAAAAAGACTGTAGTGATGCCACAAAACACATTTCACTAAGCACCTTATTGTCGCTTACGTCGACAAGACATTGTTCCGGCATGGTAGGGGTGAATTTCCTGAGGGCAACGAAGGCGTTTATGACGTCCAGAAGCTCGCCACACACGTATTCTTCTTGAGTCCGGGTGAAAACCAAACCTGAATTCGTCAGAAATCAGGACATAAGCCCACTCTTCTTCCGGCCAACGCAGATGAATATGAGCCCACTGAAAGCGCTGGGCACGATTGCCACGTAAAAGCGCTACGACCCGTAAAGGCCTACGAGAATACAAACCGATATCGTGTAGTCTCCTCCTAGTAGTTTGAGTGCTGATAGCTATACTTGATATAGAAACCTCAGGCTTTCAACGAGTTGCCGGGTAGTAGTTTTGGGCTCCCGTCTGGCAATATTCTGAATGAAACGGTCTTGTCTTTCGGTGGTTATTTGATAAGGATGTTGTTCAGCCGTGTTCCCAGTGTGCCGATAGCGTTCCCACAATCTCCGGATAAGCGACTGGTTGGAGTGGATGGCATTCGCAACTTCACGTTGGGTACACCCGGCTTCAAGCATACCCACAGTACATAACATTTCGTTTTCAGTTAAATGCCGACGAAACAAACTGCCAAAATAAACTGTCAAATTCAATTCTTTGTTTGGAACTTGAAGGTACGCACGTTCCAT
Organism: Schoenobius gigantellus; assembly: GCA_963935595.1. Taxonomy (NCBI): domain Eukaryota; kingdom Metazoa; phylum Arthropoda; class Insecta; order Lepidoptera; family Crambidae; genus Schoenobius; species Schoenobius gigantellus. Next base: position 21,739,091 of record OZ012541.1, read on the forward strand.
GAAGAGTGTGGTAAAGCAATCTACTTCAATTGCTATAATAAAGCACGGAATAAATGAGAAGAGAAAGTAAGCTATTTCATGTCACTGTTTTTTTGTTAACAAAAGTAATACTTAATTATAAATTTACAAACTACTTATTATAAAAACTTCCTAAAAGGTAGTGGTCATTTTGAATTGTAGTGAGACCCAATTCTATTTATTAATATTAAATATATGGGAACTAAAACTGCTCTTGTTGATTCTTATCTGTCGATATTTTATTTTTAAAATTTTCCCATCACTACTGCTTAATTAATACTGGCTTTACCAATGTAGTGCGGCATGGCAAAATGATTCTCATGAAATCAAAGTGGTACAATATTTCTTATACTTATCTATGTAAATACAAAACAAAACTAAGAAAGATTCATGCTGTAGAAACTTAAATTTATTTACAAGAATATAAAAATTACTTACATCATAAAAATTTCACCTTTAAATTCACTTACTAGTGTGGACAAATATTGTTCTTGATGCACCATAGTGAAATTTAACGTGAGAATCATATAGCTCATCTCATGTCGCTTCCCTGGTAAGTGTGGAATATGTGGTTCCGCATTATACGTGTTATATGACGTTAAAATTCCGAAAAATAAACTGACAAGTTCAATTCTTTGTTTGGAACTTTCGTAAACTAGAGTAGGTTTGGAGAATATATCTGTCAAACTACACTAATCAACAAAGTCAGACTCAAGCCCATTTTCGTAAATAACTAAAAACTTTGAAGTTTTTTATACTTATACTTAAACAATGTTAGATGTATAAAAGCGTAATTTTAGGCTTGTTTATTAAAATAAAATAAAAAAGTTTCAACAGTACAAAAAAGTTTTTTTAAATAAAAAACTTTTTAAAATAATAAATTTTGCAATTCTTCTATTGTGTAATATATCTGCTTTTCAGATTCTGAACAATTATGATCATTAATTACTCTCTGAGTTTGATATAGTTGTGTGTGACGCACCAGTTGACGCAATTCCACTTTATCGAAAAAAAAACATTTATGGTTGACGTTATATCTGTTTACTATTATACACGTGCTGTGTTACTTGCTTTTGTCTATAGTAATAAATTAAAAGTACTGTAGTAGGTATATTTAGCGAATTTTTGTGATTGAAGCCGTCTTCGAAACCAGAGGTTCCGAATTCAGATCCAAGGTAGAGCAATGCAATAAGGTAAGCTTTAGAAGTATGTGTAAGTAAGTTCATTTACACACACTTTTAAAGTTCACCTGTCAACCTTTTCAGACAAATTTTCTATAATATTCTTTTACTGTTCACGCTGTTTGACTATGGACTCGTTACCGCCTACGGCACGCGATGTGTAGACACTAATTGCTTCGTTAAAAAAGCGTTTGAAGGAGCACTATTTGTCAATTTCAATTTATTTATTGCTTTCACGTGCTACAGAGGTGTTACATGTAATTTTTTCGTAATAGCTTGAACTACTAAAAAATTGAGATAAATAACATGATCCTGTTAGGGCACTGCAACAACAGTTTATAACAACAATCACAACAATTAATCTATTTATCGCGGTTATCTAAAAGTAGTTATTTTATATTTGGTTTGATATATTACAAATTATTATTTCAACGTTATAATGTTTATATATGAAACTTAGTTTATTTGTAACCGTCTTCAAAAAAGGTATGTTACGAGATTACGCCGCCAATTGTGGACCGATTTTCAAAATTCTTTTTGTATTCGATAGAGTATACTCCAAGGGTGATCCCAAGGTTACTCAAGGTTATTTTACAAAAAATAAAAACCGACTTCAAAAACACTGAAAAGTTAAAAATAATATAACAATAGGTACAGACAACACACACTTCTATATTGAAGTCGGTGCCAAACGATGATCTCCTAGAAAATCTTAAAAACTGACTTCAATAGAGAAGTGTGATGTTGTTTGTACCTATTCTTATAATTTTTTACAATTCAGTGTTTTTGAAGTCTGTATTTATTTATTGTTAAATATTTATTGTTTACGCTCGAGGTAGAGCGAGTGGCAACACAGCATTATAGTCTGTGGCGGCCGGCCGCATGTAGATGTCAGTCGAGTCGAATACGGAATGACATTGATATAGGTTATGTCCGGGCATCAATAAAATATAATACACAATATTTAAGCATCTAACAAATAGTATTGCGCGGCGCACCAAGTGATTGTTGGTGCGAGGTTCCGCAAAGCTTTAGTGTCGGGGAATAGTGTATCAAAGCTTTTGTGTTCGTTAATGAGTTCGGGTATTGGTGGCCTAATAGGCAAGTGTACCATCCGGTTCGGTCAGACAGCAGAACTTCAGGAGCCGCGACTTCCTTCGAGCTAGCTCAGGAAGTCCACCGGCTACATACGGAGACCGAACGGATCCAAGTAAGTAGTGAAATTCTTTGATTGTAGTGGCGGCATCAGCAATCAACCTAAAAATCCTTATTCGGTGAAACGCCGACGTGGTGGAGTCTACTTTGGGCACCACCATTTATTATTTTTAACTTTTTAGTGAATGATTTTTTTTTTGTGAAAGATGAAAGATTTTTGCTTCGATTTTCAGGGGATCCTATCATCAGATCCTGACTTTGGTGACTTTGGGACCACTCCAAGGGTATATCTCTATGGAATACAAAAAGAATTTTGAAAATCGGTCCACAATTGGCGGAGTAATCGCGTCACAGACACACAAAACACGTTGGACACACCTATAAAATTTAAGGGTTTCCCTTGATTTTTATTGGATCCCATCATCAGCTCCTGACTTTGGTAACCTTGGAACCAGTCTTGGAGTATACTCTATCGAATACAAAAAGAATTTTGAGAATTGCTCCACAATTGGTGGCGTAATCGCGTAACATACACTTAAAAAAACATACGCCTCGAATTGAGAGCCTCCTCTTTTTTTGAAGTCGGTTAAAAATGGCAAGATTATTGTTTACGTTTTTATGTCTTTCGATTGAAATGGAGGTTCTGTTGGATAATTATAGATACTCACACTGATAGATAGTACTGGTCCCACTTTGTACATGGAGTATCTGTAGGAAAACTGGGTGATGTCCTGAAGCGTGGTTCCGCAGGGCAGCTTATGGCCGATCTCCGCCATGATGGTATACGCAAACTCCTCCATGCGTTTCGGTGTTCCGCCCATACACACGAACTGTGCAAAAGCAAAGAATCTCATGTTCCAGAACTAGAGGTCCAGTTCTTAAGTCTACAAGTCACTGATACGTTGGAATCCATTATTATGATTTTTTTCTGCAAAAGTAATTTTTAATATATCTAAGTGTAGTACCTGATTAAAGCAATTTGACTCGTTCATGATATAGGTTACAGATTACATTAACTCCAGCTCCTAAGTGCAATTGGAACTGTTTCGAATTTATTGCTTGTCGTTATAGATCTACAGATATAGTGGCATTCAATTTCATATGGAGTTGGGATGAAGACAAAATCCTGTTCTAATGTAATTTAATGTGTCCGTCAGGTAGATTATTCAACAAAAATATTTCCCTGAGTTTTTTTTTCTTTGCCAAATCAAAAAATTGTGACGATACATTAATATGAAATGCCGTGTAACGTCACGCCCGCGTACTTTTTGTAGCACGCCTACAATGACGTAGCGAACCCCCACTTCTATCGCTTTATGTCAGTAGTTTTTAGTTATTTCGACAAAGTAAAAATACATGTCCGATGTTTTTTTTTATTAGCGTCAGTGGCGCTGAGGACTCTGCACTGGCCTTCTAACCGGAAGGTCAGGGGTTCGATCCTGCCATGGCTTCAGAAGTAGATGAACATTTCAGTACCATGTCACATTTATTTAGTATGGTTACATCTATATTGCATTGTTAATAGTTGGTGTAACATGGTACTAAAATAGATTATCTACTTTTGAATCCGACTGTACTAATGTGTTTTTCGTTTTTCGAATTTCATATGTACATTTGTCCAATCCTCCTATGTATTTTATTCGACACTCAATAATTATCCATGTAAATCCTAGTCGCCTGGCCGTAATAGACTCCAGTAATACTGGGGCCTTATCCTAGCCATGATCGCTTATAGTAGTTTATTTCCTTCACAAAGGCTAGTGATAAAGCAAAATATAGGTACAATTTATAATATTGTTGTAATGGTAGGTTAAACATTATAATGTTAACTTAAACATTATTTCATTAAAACTGAAATATTTCAACAGAGACACCGTAGGCGTATAGCGCCATCTCGCTCTCAGTGCGGTGTTTAATATTGTTTTGAGCGATCATGGTTAGGGGGCAGGAATTGTCTCAGTCAGTAACACAATCACTCTCGTATTAACTTACTATCCGATAACGATTGCGATATTGAATGAGCGGCTACAAACAAAACAAGACTATCGTGAGTTTCGTGAGCTCGTAACGTAACGATCACAGTAATATACTCGGTGAGAGATATGACGATAGCTGGCTGTCGAATAAAACGATACGACACGTCAAAAGTGAATTCGTGCTGACGATTCTCATACTTTAGCTCTCGTTAACTATACCATTACAATACAATTTAGTTCCTTGAACCACCGTAGCAGCGCTCTATAGTTTTCATACAAAATAATACGATTACCATAACCATAACTACAGTGGTTCGTGCTTGAGGCACAGAGCGCTCTTTCTGACATTCTACCGTAGGTAGAGCTTATGAACAAGCATCGGAATAGCTGTTAGAGGCATACGCTGTTTAGCTTTATATCTATACTAGATGTCGCGTGTGTGCCGCGGGGTGCGAGCACCCCGCGGAGGTGTTGTTCCACTTTTAGCTTTTGTAATCAAATGGTTATCGGTTGCGAGTAGGTGCAAAAATGTATTTTTTTTTGTCGAAGTTGTAAAAATTTGCCTAAAAAAGGTGTTCGATTATTAAAAAAACTGGAAAGGATACGATCTACTCGGAATGCGCTTTCATTTGATACCCATATAACGTGGGTGGCAAAAGAATAGCGATCGGCTAATTAGGGGCGGCGGCCATATTGAATTTGAAATAATGTCATTGACTGCATCGTATTTTACACTAAAATTCCATTCATTTGATACCCATATTCCGTGGGTGACAAAACAAAAGCGATCTGTCATTTCGGAGCGGTGGCAACACTGAATCATCATGTGGACGCGTGTGTGCCGCGAAGTGCAAGCACCTCGCGGTGGTGTAGTCCTCACATCGCTTTTGTAATTAAAAAAATGTTTTCAGTTGCGATTTGGTGCAAAAATGTATCTTTTTTCAGGTCAAATTAAAATTTGCCTAAAAAAGGTGTTCGATTGATCAAAAAACTGGAAAGGTTATGTTGTACTTTATACGCTATTTTATGTCGAAGCGATGTCGATGTCGCGTGTGTGCCGCGGGGAGCAAGCACCCCGCGGTGGAGTGGTCCACTTAATGTTTTTCTAAGCAAAAGGTTTTCAGTTGCGAGTCGGTGTAAAAAAAATTTCGTTTATTTAAGTTACATAAAAAATGGTGTTCGATTATTAAAAAAAACTGAAAAGGTTACGTTCTACTCTAAAAATCCTTACATTTGATACCCATATTACATAGGTGGAGAAGGAAAAGCGATTTGACATTTTGGAGCGGCGGCCATATTGAGTTTGAAGCAATATCACTGACTGTATCGTGTTCTACTAATAAAATCCTTACATTTGATACCCATATTACATAGGTGGCAAAAAAAAAGCGATCCGCCATTTTGGAGCGGCGGCCATATTGAATTTGGAGAAACGTCACTTACTGAATCGTATTCTACACCTAAAATCCTTACATTTGATACCCATATTACATAGGTGGCAAAAGAAAATCGATTTGACATTTCGGAGCGGCGGCCATATTGAATTTGGAACAACGTCACTTACTGAATCGTATTCTACAATTAAAATTCATACATTTGATACCCATATTACATAGGTGGCCAAAGAAAAGCGATTTGACATTTCGGAGCGGCGGCCATATTGAGTTTGAAGCAATATCACTCACTGTATCGTGTTCTACTAATAAAACCCTTACATTTGATACCCATATTGCATAGGTGGCAAAAGAAAATCGATTTGACATTTTGGAGCGGCGGCCATATTCAATTTGGTGTAACGTCACTTACTGTATCGTATTCTACACTTAAAATCCTTACATTTGATACCCATATTACATAGGTGGAGAAGGAAAAGCGATTTGACATTTCGGAGCGGCGGCCATTTTGAATTTGGAGAAACGTCACTTACTGAAACGTATTCTACACTTAAAATCCTTACATTTGATACCCATATTACATAGGTGGAGAAGGAAAAGCGGTTTGACATTTCGGAGCGGCGGCCATATTGAGTTTGAAGCAATATCACTCAATGTATCGTGTTCTACTAATAAAATCCTTACATTTGATACTCATATTGCATAGGTGGCAAAAGTAAAGCAATTTGACATTTCGGAGCGGCGGCCATTTTAATTTTGGAGTATTGTCACTCACCTTATCGTGCTCTACTCCCAAATCCCTTTCATTTGATACCCATATTGCATGGGTGGCAAAAGAAATGCAATCCGCCATTTTGGAAGCGGCGGCCATATTGGATTTAGACAAAAATCATTCACTTGATTTTGTTTCACTCTTAAAGCCCTTTCATTTGATACCCATATCGCTATGGTTCCAAAAGAAATGTGATCCGACATTTTTTTAATGGCGGCCATTTTGAATTCATAGAGGTGACGTTACTTGCATCATGTAGTACTCGCAAAACCCTTTCATTTGATACCCATATCATCATGCCGTGGCTGAAAACCTAACCGTAATAGCAAAAAGCGCGATTTTTTTAAAAAAGGCCGCCAGCGCAGCCGCCATCTTGAAGAGGTAAAACGTCAAATTTCTTTGAATACTTGACTATATTTCTTATCGATTGGTATCGCCAGCCGGCCCCTAGCCCTATCCAAACTCTGTCAAAAAATCGTCAAATTTGGATCGTCGCTGACAACAAAAACCGCCCCAGCTGCCAGTGTTGCCATATCACCGGTCCCAAATGTGGGTAGAAATGATCAACGACGCCTGTTCCACCCCGCCATATGAAAAAAGTTGAAAAAAGACGAAATTTACGTTTTCCCCCAAAACGGGGAAATTACCCCAAAATCGGGGAAAATTACCCCACGGTTGGATTTTCCTTGGCGAGCACTACGAAAGGCCACCCGGTGTTGTCAGTCGAGAAACGCCGGCAACCGCGTCAAAATCGCGAATTCATGTTTTCGATATTGCAACCCTTAACAAAATGGCCGCCAGCGGAGCCGCCATATTGAAATGTCAAAGTTTCGGATTTTTCCCCGTAACTACATCATATACGGAGCAGGGTGACGTTTACCCCAAGTTGCCAGCTCATCTGGAACGGGGAGATCAATTCGGGTCAAATCGGGTCTACGAAAAAATTCAAACCTCCTTGGCGGCCAGTGTTGCCAGTTGCGGAAAATAAAAATACCAGAAAGTCATAGAGACCCCGACGCTCTATAGGCGCATGGGGTTGAAAATTGCGAAAAGTCGTTATTTCGATTTTCGACAATTCGGGCCTCCACAGGAAAAACTACCAAAAACGGTAGAAAATTTTTCACACCTGGCAACACTTCGCGCCGAGTTCTAACCCCGCCTAGAACATTTCACCCCACTCCGAGGCCGCCATCTTGGCGAAAATGCGGTTCAAAAAAGTCAAAAATTTGAGCGTTCCAAGATGGCCGCCGGCGTCGACGCCATTTTGGTTTTCGCTAATCGGCCCCCATAATCGGGAACTCGAGGACGAGTTTAAGGGAATTCATCCAAAAAATCAGCCGAAATCCCGGAAATCACGCGCGTGTTCGGTCGCAAACACGGGGCGAAATGGGTTTTTCGATCCAAGATGGCGGCGCGGCCATTTTGTTTTTTGACATTTCGACAGTCACACCCCATCCCCGGGGGCGAAACGATCACGCGTACCAAAAACCAGCGCGATCGGAGCCGTTTTGGAAATTTTGACATTTCGCGCCGTCGGCCATCTTGGATTTTTCAAATTTCGAACACGTCAATCTACTCGAATGAATCAGTAGTCCATCTCTTTCTAACATTCCAACACCCAAAAGTAATCGCAAATGTCCCAAAAATACCCCTGATCAGTGAGTGAGTGAGTGAGTGAGTCAGTCAGTGGTAATCCAGCTTTATATAGTATAGACTAGATGTCGCGTGTGTGCCGCGGGGTGCGCGCACCCCGCGGTGGTGGACCCCCCACTTTAGCTTTTGTAATCAAAAGGTTATCGGTTGCGAGTAGGTGCAAAAATGAATTTTTTTTGTCGAAGTTATAAAATTTGCCTAAAAAAGGTGTTCGAATATTCAAAAAATTGGAAAGGATACGTTTTTCTCTGAATGCTCTTTCATTTGATACCCATATTACGTGGGTGGCAAAAGAAAATCGATCGGCCAATTCGGAGCGGCGGCCATATTGAATTTGGAGTAATGTCATTGACTGTGTCGTTTTTTACACTCAAAGTCCATTTTTTTGATATCTATATTGCGTGGGTGGCAAAAGAAAATCGATCTGTCATTTTGGAGCGGTGGCAACACTGAATCATCATGTGGACGCGTGTGTGCCGCGAGGTGCACGCACCTCGCGGTGGTGTGGTCCTCACATCGCTTTTGTAATAAAAAAAAGTTTTCAGTTGTGATTTGGTGCAAAAATGTATCTTTTTTGAGGTTGATTTAAAATTTGCCAAAGAAAGGTGTTCGATTAACCAAAAAGCTGGAAAGGTTATGTTCTACTCTATAAACATTTTTATTTGGAAGCCATGTTCATGTCGCGTGTGTGCCGCGGGGAGCAAGCACCCCGCGGTGGAGTGGTCCACTTAATGTGTTTCTAAGCTTTTCAGTTGCGAGTCGGTGCAAAAAATTTTTCGTTTTTTGAAGTTACATAAAATTTGCCTAAAAATGTGTTCGATTATTCAAAAAATTGGAAAGGTTACGCTCTACTTTGAAAATTCTTTCATTTGATACCCATATTACATAGGTGGCAAAAGAAAAGCGATCCGCCATTTTGGAGGGGCGGCCATATTGAATTTGGAGCAACGTCTCTTACTGAATCGTATTCTACACTTAAAATCCTTACATTTGATACCCATATTACATAGGTGGAGAAGGAAAAGCGATTTGACATTTCGGAGCGGCGGCCATATTGAGTTTGAAACAATGTCACTCACTGTATCGTGTTCTACTAATAAAATCCTTACATTTGATACCCATATTACATAGGTGGAGAAGGAAAATCGGTCTGTCATTTCGGAGCGGCGGCCATATTGAATTTGGAGAAACGTCACTTACTGAATCGTATTCTGCACTTAAAATCCTTACATTTGATACCCATATTACATAGGTGGAGAAGGAAAAGCGATTTGACATATCGGAGCGGCGGCCATATTGAGTTTGAAGCAATATCATTTACTGTATCGTGTTCTACTAATAAAATCCTTACATTTGATACCCATATTGCATAGGTGGCAAAAGAAAATCGATTTGACATTTCGGAGCGGCGGCCATATTGAATTTGGAACAGCGTCACTTACTGAATCGTATTCTACAATTAAAATCCATACATTTGATACCCATATTACATAGGTGGCGAAAGAAAAGCGATTTGACATTTCGGAGCAGCGGCCATATTGAGTTTGAAGCAATGTCACTCACTGTATCGTGTTCTACTAATAAAACCCTTACATTTGATACCCATATTGCATAGGTGGTGAAAGGAAAGCGGTCGGCCATTTTGAAGCGGCGGCCATATTAAGTTTGAAACAACGTCACTCACTGCATCGTGTTCTACTATTAAAGCCCTTTCATTTGATACCCATATTGCATAGGTGGCAAAAGAAAATCGATTTGACATGTCGGAGCGGCGGCCATATTGAATTTGAAGCAACGTCACTAACTGTATTGTATTCTACACTTAAAATCCTTTAATTTGATACCCATATTACCGTGTCGCTACCGAAAACCGCACTGAAATAGCAAAAAGCGCAAATTTTGAAACAATGGCCGCCTGTGCCGCCGCCATCTTGAAAAATTTAAATGTCATATTTTTCATGTCAAGCCGACTATATGTGCTATCAAGTGACATTACCAGCTACCTGCTAGCCCTCACACAACCCCGCCAATAAATCGTCAAATTTGGGTTGTCGCTAACAATAAAAACCGTCCCACCTGCCAGTGTTGCCATAACACGAGCTCCAAATGTTGGTAGAAATGATCAGCGACGACAGTTCCACCCCGCTATATCAAAAAAAAATTGAAAAAGTCGAAATTTACGTTTTCCCCTAAAACGGAGAAATTACCCCAAAATCGGGGTAAATTACCCCACTATTAGATTTCCCTCGGCGAGCACTACGACAGACCACCCGGTGTTGTCAGTCGAAAAACGCCGGCAACCGCGTCAAAATCGCGAATTAATGCCTTCGAAATTGCAACCCTTAACAAAATGGCCGCCAGCGGAGCCGCCATCTTGAAATGTCAAAGTTTCGGATTTTTCCCGGTAACTACATCATATACGGAGCAGGATGACGTTTACCCCACATGTCCAGCACATCTGCAACGGGGAGATCAATTCGGGTCAATTCGGGTCTACGAAAAAATTCAAACCTCCTTGGCGGCCAGTGTTGCCAGTTGCGGAAAATAAAAATACCAGAAAGTCATAGAGGCCCCGACGCTCTATAGGCGCATGGGGTTGAAAATCGCGAAAAGTCATTATTTCGATTTTCGACTATTCGGGCCTCCAGAGGAAAAACTACCAAAAACGGTAGAAAATTTTTCACACCTGGCAACACTTTGCGCCGAGTTCTAACCCCGCCTAGAACATTTCACCCCACTCTGAGGCCGCCATCTTGGCGAAAATGCGGTTAAAAAAAGTCAAAAATTTGAGCGTTCCAAGATGGCCGCCGGCGTCGACGCCATTTTGGTTTTCGCTAATCGGCCCCCATAATCGGGAACTCGAGGACGAGTTTAAGGGAATTCATCCAAAAAATCAGGCGAAATCCCGGAAATCACGCGCGTCTTCGGTCGCAAACACGGGGCGAAACGGGTTTTTCAGTCCAAGATGGCGGCGCGGCCATTTTGTTTTTTCGCATTTTGACAGTTGCACCTCATCCCCGGGAGCGACACAATCAGGAACCATCCAAAAAACCAGCACGCTCGGAGCCATTTTGGAAAAGTTGACATTTCGCGGTGGCGGCCATCTTGGATTTTTCAAATTTCAAATATCGAATCCTGTGTCTTTTAATCAGTAGTCCATCTCACTCTAACATCTCAACACCCAAAAGTAATCGCAAATGTCCCAAAAATACCCCTGATCAGTGAGTGAGTGAGTGAGTGAGTCAGTCAGTGGTAATCCAGCTTTATATAGTATAGACTAGATGTCGCGTGTGTGCCGCGGGGTGCGCGCACCCCGCGGTGGTGGACCCCCCACTTTAGCTTTTGTAATCAAAAGGTTATCGGTTGCGAGTAGGTGCAAAAATGTATTCTTTTTTGTCGAAGTTGTAAAAATTTGCCTAAAAAAGGTGTTCGATTATTAAAAAAACTGGAAAGGATACGATCTACTCAGAATGCGTTTTCATTTGATACCCATATAACGTGGGTGGCAAAAGAAAAGCGATCGGCTAATTAGGGGCGGCGGCCATATTGAATTTCAAGTAATGTCATTGACTGTATCGTATTTTACTCTAAAATTCCATTCATTTGATACCTATATTCTGTGGGTGACAAAACAAAAGCGATCTGTCATTTCGGAGCGGTGGCAACACTGAATCATCATGTGGACGCGTGTGTGCCGCGAGGTGCAAGCACCTCGCGGTGGTGTAGTCCTCACATCGCTTTTGTAATAAAAAAAAAGTTTTCAGTTGCGATTTGGTGCAAAAATGTATCTTTTTTCAGGTCAAATTAAAATTTGCCTAAAAAAGGTGTTCGATTGATCAAAAAGCTGGAAAGGTTATGTTGTACTTTATACGCTATTTTATGTCGAAGCGATGTCGATGTCGCGTGTGTGCCGCGGGGAGCAAGCACCCCGCGGTGGAGTGGTCCACTTAATGTTTTTCTAAGCAAAAGGTTTTCAGTTGCGAGTCGGTGCAAAAAAAAATTCGTTTTTTTAAGTTACATAAAAATGCTGTTCGATTATTTAAAAAAACTGAAAAGGTTACGTTCTACTCTAAAAATCCTTACATTTGATACCCATATTACATAGGTGGAGAAGGAAAAGCGATTTGACATTTTGGAGCGGCGGCCATATTGAGTTTGAAGCAATATCACTCACTGTATCGTGTTCTACTAATAAAATCCTTACATTTGATACCCATATTACATAGGTGGCAAAACAAAAGCGATCCGCCATTTTGGAGCGGCGGCCATATTGAATTTGGAGAAACGTCACTTACTGAATCGTATTCTTCACCTAAAATCCTTACATTTGATACCCATAATACATAGGTGGAGAAGTAAAGTCGGTCTGTCATTTCGGAGCGGCGGCCATATTGAATTTGGAGAAACGTCACTTACTGAATCGTATTCTACACCTAAAATCCTTACATTTGATTCCCATAATACATAGGTGGAGAAGTAAAATCGGTCTGTCATTTCGGAGCGGCGGCCATATTGAATTTGGAGAAACGTCACTTACTGAATCGTATTCTACGCTTAAAATCCTTACATTTGATACCCATATTACATAGGTGGAGAAGGAAAAGCGATTTGACATTTCGGAGCGGCGGCCATATTGAGTTTGAAGCAATGTCACTCACTGTATCGTGTTCTACTAATAAAACCCTTACATTTGATACCCATATTGCATAGGTAGCAAAAGAAAATCGATTTGACATTTTGGAGCTTCGGCCATATTCAATTTGGTGTAACGTCACTTACTGTATCGTATTCTACACCTAAAATCCTTACATTTGATACCCATAATACATAGGTGGGGAAGTGAAATCGGTCTGTCATTTCGGAGCGGCAGCCATATTGAATTTGGAGAAACGTCACTTACTGAATCGTAATCTACACTTAAAATCCATACATTTGATACCCATATTACATAGGTGGAGAAGGAAAAGCGATTTGACATTTAGGAGCGGCGGCCATATTGAGTTTGAAGCAATATCACTCACTGTATCGTGTTCTACTAATAAAATCCTTTCATTTGATACCCATATTGCATAGGTGGCAAAAGAAAATCGATTTGACATGTCGGAGCGGCGGCCATATTGAATTTGAAGCAACGTCACTCACTGTATCGTGTTCTACTAATAAAACCCTTACATTTGATACCCATATTGCATAGGTGGTGAAAGGAAAGCGGTCGGCCATTTTGAAGCGGCGGCCATATTGAGTTTGAAACAACGTCACTCACTGCATCGTGTTCTACTATTAAAGCCCTTTCATTTGATACCCATATTGCATAGGTGGCAAAAGAAAATCGATTTGACATGTCGGAGCGGCGGCCATATTGAATTTGAAGCAACGTCACTAACTGTATCGTATTCTACACTTAAAATCCTTAAATTTGATACCCATATTACAGTGCCGCTACCCAAAACCGCACTGAAATAGCAAAAAGCGCAAATTTTGAAACAATGGCCGCCTGCGCCGCCGCCATCTTGAAAATTTTAAATGTCATATTTTTCATGTCAAGCCGACTATATGTGCTATCAAGTGTCATTACGAGCTACCCGCTAGCCCTCACACAACCCCGCCAATAAATCGTCAAATTTGGGTTGTCGCTAACAATAAAAACCGTCTCACCTGCCAGTGTTGCCATAACACCAGCTCCAAATGTTGGTAGAAATGATCAGCGACGACTGTTCCACCCCGCTATATCAAAAAAAAATGAAAAAGTCGAAATTTACGTTTTCCCTTAAAACGGAGAAATTACCCCAAAATCGGGGAAAATTACCCCACTATTAGATTTCCCTTGGCGAGCACTACGACAGACCACCCGGTGTTGTCAGTCGAAAAGCGCCGGCAACCGCGTCAAAATCGCAAATTAATGCTTTCGAAATTGCAACCCTTAACAAAATGGCCGCCAGCGGAGCCGCCATCTTGAAATGTCAAAGTTTCGGATTTTTCCCGGTAACTACATCATATACGGAGCAGGATGACGTTTACCCCACATGTCCAGCACATCTGGAACGGGGAGATCAATTCGGGTCAATTCGGGTCTACGATAAAATTCAAACCTCCTTGGCGGCCAGTGTTGCCAGTTGCGGAAAATAAAAATACCAGAAAGTCATAGAGGCCCCGACGCTCTATAGGCGCATGGGGTTGAAAATTGCGAAAAGTCGTTATTTCGATTTTCGACTATTCGGGCCACCAGAGGAAAAACTACCAAAAACGGTAGAAAATTTTTCACACCTGGCAACACTTCGCGCCGAGTTCTAGCCCCGCCTAGAACATTTTATCCCACTCCGAAGCCGCCATCTTGGCGAAAATGCGGTTCGAAAATGTCAAAAATTTGAGCGTTCCAAGATGGCCGCCGGCGTCGCCGCCATTTTGTTTTTCGCCAATCAGCTACCATATTCGGGAACTCCAGGACGCGTTTAAAGGAATTCATCCAAAAAATCAGGCGAAATCCCAAAAATCACGCGCGTGTTCGGTCGCAAACACGGGGCGAAACGGGTTTTTCGATCCAAGATGGCGGCGCGGCCATTTTGTTTTTTCTTATTTTGACAGTTGCATCTCATCCCCGGGAGCAACACGATCAAGAACCATCCAAAAAACCAGCACGCTCGGAGCCATTTTGGAAAAGTTGACATTTCGCGGTGGCGGCCATCTTGGATTTTTCAAATTTCGAATATCGAATCCTGTGTCTTTTAATCAGTAGTCCATCTCTCTCTAACATCTTAACACCCAAAAGTAATCGCAAATGTCCCAAAAATACCCCTGATCAGTCAGTCAGTCAGTGAGTGGTAATCCAGCTTTATATATTATAGACTAGATGTCGCGTGTGTGCCGCGGGGTGCGCGCACCCCGCGGTGGTGGACCCCCCACTTTAGCTTTTGTAATCAAAAGGTTATCGGTTGCGAGTAGGTGCAAAAATGAATTTTTTTTGTCGAAGTTATAAAATTTGCCTAAAAAAGGTGTTCGAATATTCAAAAAATTGGAAAGGATACGTTTTTCTCTGAATGCTCTTTCATTTGATACCCATATTACGTGGGTGGCAAAAGAAAATCGATCGGCCAATTCGGAGCGGCGGCCATATTGAATTTGGAGTAATGTCATTGACTGTGTCGTTTTTTACACTCAAAGTCCATTTTTTTGATATCTATATTGCGTGGGTGGCAAAAGAAAATCGATCTGTCATTTTGGAGCGGTGGCAACACTGAATCATCATGTGGACGCGTGTGTGCCGCGAGGTGCACGCACCTCGCGGTGGTGTGGTCCTCACATCGCTTTTGTAATAAAAAAAAGTTTTCAGTTGTGATTTGGTGCAAAAATGTATCTTTTTTGAGGTTGATTTAAAATTTGCCAAAGAAAGGTGTTCGATTAACCAAAAAGCTGGAAAGGTTATGTTCTACTCTATAAACATTTTTATTTGGAAGCCATGTTCATGTCGCGTGTGTGCCGCGGGGAGCAAGCACCCCGCGGTGGAGTGGTCCACTTAATGTGTTTCTAAGCTTTTCAGTTGCGAGTCGGTGCAAAAAATTTTTCGTTTTTTGAAGTTACATAAAATTTGCCTAAAAATGTGTTCGATTATTCAAAAAATTGGAAAGGTTACGCTCTACTTTGAAAATTCTTTCATTTGATACCCATATTACATAGGTGGCAAAAGAAAAGCGATCCGCCATTTTGGAGGGGCGGCCATATTGAATTTGGAGCAACGTCTCTTACTGAATCGTATTCTACACTTAAAATCCTTACATTTGATACCCATATTACATAGGTGGAGAAGGAAAAGCGATTTGACATTTCGGAGCGGCGGCCATATTGAGTTTGAAACAATGTCACTCACTGTATCGTGTTCTACTAATAAAATCCTTACATTTGATACCCATATTACATAGGTGGAGAAGGAAAATCGGTCTGTCATTTCGGAGCGGCGGCCATATTGAATTTGGAGAAACGTCACTTACTGAATCGTATTCTGCACTTAAAATCCTTACATTTGATACCCATATTACATAGGTGGAGAAGGAAAAGCGATTTGACATATCGGAGCGGCGGCCATATTGAGTTTGAAGCAATATCATTTACTGTATCGTGTTCTACTAATAAAATCCTTACATTTGATACCCATATTGCATAGGTGGCAAAAGAAAATCGATTTGACATTTCGGAGCGGCGGCCATATTGAATTTGGAACAGCGTCACTTACTGAATCGTATTCTACAATTAAAATCCATACATTTGATACCCATATTACATAGGTGGCGAAAGAAAAGCGATTTGACATTTCGGAGCAGCGGCCATATTGAGTTTGAAGCAATGTCACTCACTGTATCGTGTTCTACTAATAAAACCCTTACATTTGATACCCATATTGCATAGGTGGTGAAAGGAAAGCGGTCGGCCATTTTGAAGCGGCGGCCATATTAAGTTTGAAACAACGTCACTCACTGCATCGTGTTCTACTATTAAAGCCCTTTCATTTGATACCCATATTGCATAGGTGGCAAAAGAAAATCGATTTGACATGTCGGAGCGGCGGCCATATTGAATTTGAAGCAACGTCACTAACTGTATTGTATTCTACACTTAAAATCCTTTAATTTGATACCCATATTACCGTGTCGCTACCGAAAACCGCACTGAAATAGCAAAAAGCGCAAATTTTGAAACAATGGCCGCCTGTGCCGCCGCCATCTTGAAAAATTTAAATGTCATATTTTTCATGTCAAGCCGACTATATGTGCTATCAAGTGACATTACCAGCTACCTGCTAGCCCTCACACAACCCCGCCAATAAATCGTCAAATTTGGGTTGTCGCTAACAATAAAAACCGTCCCACCTGCCAGTGTTGCCATAACACGAGCTCCAAATGTTGGTAGAAATGATCAGCGACGACAGTTCCACCCCGCTATATCAAAAAAAAATTGAAAAAGTCGAAATTTACGTTTTCCCCTAAAACGGAGAAATTACCCCAAAATCGGGGTAAATTACCCCACTATTAGATTTCCCTCGGCGAGCACTACGACAGACCACCCGGTGTTGTCAGTCGAAAAACGCCGGCAACCGCGTCAAAATCGCGAATTAATGCCTTCGAAATTGCAACCCTTAACAAAATGGCCGCCAGCGGAGCCGCCATCTTGAAATGTCAAAGTTTCGGATTTTTCCCGGTAACTACATCATATACGGAGCAGGATGACGTTTACCCCACATGTCCAGCACATCTGCAACGGGGAGATCAATTCGGGTCAATTCGGGTCTACGAAAAAATTCAAACCTCCTTGGCGGCCAGTGTTGCCAGTTGCGGAAAATAAAAATACCAGAAAGTCATAGAGGCCCCGACGCTCTATAGGCGCATGGGGTTGAAAATCGCGAAAAGTCATTATTTCGATTTTCGACTATTCGGGCCTCCAGAGGAAAAACTACCAAAAACGGTAGAAAATTTTTCACACCTGGCAACACTTTGCGCCGAGTTCTAACCCCGCCTAGAACATTTCACCCCACTCTGAGGCCGCCATCTTGGCGAAAATGCGGTTAAAAAAAGTCAAAAATTTGAGCGTTCCAAGATGGCCGCCGGCGTCGACGCCATTTTGGTTTTCGCTAATCGGCCCCCATAATCGGGAACTCGAGGACGAGTTTAAGGGAATTCATCCAAAAAATCAGGCGAAATCCCGGAAATCACGCGCGTCTTCGGTCGCAAACACGGGGCGAAACGGGTTTTTCAGTCCAAGATGGCGGCGCGGCCATTTTGTTTTTTCGCATTTTGACAGTTGCACCTCATCCCCGGGAGCGACACAATCAGGAACCATCCAAAAAACCAGCACGCTCGGAGCCATTTTGGAAAAGTTGACATTTCGCGGTGGCGGCCATCTTGGATTTTTCAAATTTCAAATATCGAATCCTGTGTCTTTTAATCAGTAGTCCATCTCACTCTAACATCTCAACACCCAAAAGTAATCGCAAATGTCCCAAAAATACCCCTGATCAGTGAGTGAGTGAGTGAGTGAGTCAGTCAGTGGTAATCCAGCTTTATATAGTATAGACTAGATGTCGCGTGTGTGCCGCGGGGTGCGCGCACCCCGCGGTGGTGGACCCCCCACTTTAGCTTTTGTAATCAAAAGGTTATCGGTTGCGAGTAGGTGCAAAAATGAATTTTTTTTGTCGAAGTTATAAAATTTGCCTAAAAAAGGTGTTCGAATATTCAAAAAACTGGAAAGGATACGTTTTTCTCTGAATACTCTTTCATTTGATACCCATATTACGTGGGTGGCAAAAGAAAATCGATCGGCCAATTCGGAGCGGCGGCCATATTGAATTTGGTGTAATGTCATTGACTGTGTCGCTTTTTACACTCAAAGTCCATTTTTTTGATATCTATATTGCGTAGGTGGCAAAAGAAAATCGATCTGTCATTTCGGAGCGGTGGCAACACTGAATCATCATGTGGACGCGTGTGTGCCGCGAGGTGCACGCACCTCGCGGTGGTGTGGTTCTCACATCGCTTTTGTAATAAAAAAAAGTTTTCAGTTGTGATTTGGTGCAAAAATGTATCTTTTTTGAGGTTGATTTAAAATTTGCCAAAGAAAGGTGTTCGATTAACCAAAAAGCTGGAAAGGTTATGTTCTACTCTATAAACATTTTTATTTGGAAGCCATGTCCATGTCGCGTGTGTGCCGCGGGGAGCAAGCACCCCGCGGTGGAGTGGTCCACTTAATGTGTTTCTAAGCGAAAGGTTTTCAGTTGCGAGTCGGTGCAAAAAATTTTTCGTTTTTTGAAGTTACATAAAATTTGCCTAAAAATGTGTTCGATTATTCAAAAAATTGGAAAGGTTACGTTCTACTTTGAAAATTCTTTCATTTGATACCCATATTACATAGGTGGCAAAAGAAAGGCGATCCGCCATTTTGGAGCAGCGGCCATATTGAATTTGGAGCAACGTCACTTACTGAATCGTATTCTACACTTAAAATCCTTACATTTGATACCCATATTACGTAGGTGGAGAAGGAAAAGCGATTTGACATTTCGGAGCGGCGGCCATATTGAGTTTGAAACAATGTCACTCACTGTATCGTGTTCTACTAATAAAATCCTTACATTTGATACCCATATTACATAGGTGGAGAAGGAAAATCGGTCTGTCATTTCGGAGCGGCGGCCATATTGAATTTGGAGAAACGTCACTTACTGAATCGTATTCTACACTTAAAATCCTTACATTTGATACCCATATTGCATAGGTGGTAAAAGGAAAGCGGTCGGCCATTTTGAAGCGGCGGCCATATTGAGTTTGAAACAATGTCACTCACTGTATCGTGTTCTACTATTAAAGCCCTATCATTTGATACCCATATTGCATAGGTGGCAAAAGAAAATCGATTTGACATTTCGGAGCGGCGGCCATATTGAATTTGGAACAGCGTCACTTACTGAATCGTATTCTACAATTAAAATCCAAACATTTGATACCCATATTACATAGGTGGCGAAAGAAAAACGATTAAACATTTCGGAGCGGCGGCCATATTGAGTTTGAAGCAATATCACTCACTGTATCGTGTTCTACTAATAAAACCCTTACATTTGATACCCATATTGCATAGGTGGCAAAAGAAAATCGATTTGACATTTTGGAGCGGCGGCCATATTGAGTTTGAAGCAATTTCACTCACTGTATCGTGTTCTACACTTAAAATCCTTACATTTGATACCCATATTACATAAGTGGAGAAGGAAAAGCGATTTGACATTTCGCAGCGGCGGCCATATTGAGTTTGAAGCAATGTCACTCACTGTATCGTGTTCTACTAATAAAACCCTTACATTTGATACCCATATTGCATAGGTGGTGAAAGGAAAGCGGTCGGCCATTTTGAAGCGGCGGCCATATTGAGTTTGAAACAACGTCACTCACTGCATCGTGTTCTACTATTAAAGCCCTTTCATTTGATACCCATATTGCATAGGTGGCAAAAGAAAATCGATTTGACATGTCGGAGCGGCGGCCATATTGAATTTGAAGCAACGTCACTAACTGTATCGTATTCTACACTTAAAATCCTTAAATTTGATACCCATATTACCGTGCCGCTACCGAAAACCGCACTGAAATAGCAAGAAGCGCAAATTTTGAAACAATGGCCGCCTGCGCCGCCGCCATCTTGAAAAATTTAAATGTCATATTTTTCTTGTCAAGCCGACTATATGTGCTATCAAGTGACATTACGAGCTACCCGCTAGCCCTCACACAACCCCGCCAATAAATCGTCAAATTTGGGTTGTCGCTAACAATAAAAACCGTCCCACCTGCCAGTGTTGCCATAACACCAGCTCCAAATGGTGGTAGAAATGATCAGCGACGACTGTTCCACCCCGCTATATCAAAAAAAGTTGAAAAAGTCGAAATTTACGTTTTCCCCTAAAACGGAGAAATTACCCCAAAATCGGGGAAAATTACCCCACTATTAGATTTCCCTCCGCGAGCACTACGACAGACCACCCGGTGTTGTCAGTTGAAAAACGCCGGCAACCGCGTCAAAATCGCGAATTAATGCCTTCGAAATTGCAACCCTTAACAAAATGGCCGCCAGCGGAGCCGCCATCTTGAAATGTCAAAGTTTCGGATTTTTCCCGGTAACTACATCATATACGGAGCAGGATGACGTTTACCCCACATGTCCAGCACATCTGCAACGGGGAGATCAATTCGGGTCAATTCGGGTCTACGAAAAAATTCAAACTTCCTTGGCGGCCAGTGTTGCCATTTGCGGAAAATAAAAATACCAGAAAGTCATAGAGGCCCCGACGCTCTATAGGCGCATGGGGATGAAAATCGCGTAAAGTCGTTATTTCGATTTTCGACTATTCGGGCCTCCAGAGGAAAAACTACCAAAAACGGTAGAAAAGTTTTCACACCTGGCAACACTTCGCGCCGAGTTCTAACCCCGCCTAGAACATTTGACCCCACTCCGAGGCCGCCATCTTGGCGAAAATGCGGTTCAAAAAAGTAAAAAATTTGAGCGTTCCAAGATGGCCGCCGGCGTCGACGCCATTTTGTTTTTCGCTAATCGGCCCCCATAATCGGGAACTCGAGGACGAGTTTAAGGGAATTCATCCAAAAAATCAGGCGAAATCCCGGAAATCACGCGCGTCTTCGGTCGCAAACACGGGGCGAAACGGGTTTTTCAGTACAAGATGGCGGCGCGGCCATTTTGTTTTTTCATTTTTTGACAGATGCACCTCATCCCTAGGAGCGACACGATCAAGAACCATTAAAAAAACCAGCACGCTCGGAGCCATTTTGAAAAAGTTGACATTTCGGGGTGGCGGCCATCTTGGATTTTTCAAATTTCGAATATCGAATCCTGTGTCTTTTAATCAGTAGTCCATCTCTTTCTAACATCCCAACACCCAAAAGTAATCGCAAATGTCCCAAAAATACCCCTAATCAGTCAGTCAGTCAGTCAGTGAGTGGTAATCCAGCTTTATATAATATAGACTAGATGTCGCGTGTGTGCCGCGGGGTGCGCGCACCCCGCGGTAGTGGACCCCCCACTTTAGCTTTTGTAATCAAAAGGTTATCGGTTGCGAGTAGGTGCAAAAATGATTTTTTTTGTCGAAGTTATAAAATTTGCCTAAAAAAGGTGTTCGAATATTCAAAAAACTGGAAAGGATACGTTTTTCTCTGAATGCTCTTTCATTTGATACCCATATTACGTGGGTGGCAAAAGAAAATCGATCGGCCAATTCGGAGCGGCGGCCATATTGAATTTGGAGTAATGTCATTGACTGTGTCGTTTTTTACACTCAAAGTCCATTTTTTTGATATCTATATTGCGTGGGTGGCAAAAGAAAATCGATCTGTCATTTCGGAGCGGTGGCAACACTGAATCATCATGTGGACGCGTGTGTGCCGCGAGGTGCACGCACCTCGCGGTGGTGTGGTCCTCACATCGCTTTTGTAATAAAAAAAAGTTTTCAGTTGTGATTTGGTGCAAAAATGTATCTTTTTTGAGGTTGATTTAAAATTTGCCAAAGAAAGGTGTTCGATTAACCAAAACGCTGGAAAGGTTATGTTCTACTCTATAAACATTTTTATTTGGAAGCCATGTCCATGTCGCGTGTGTGCCGCGGGGAGCAAGCACCCCGCGGTGGAGTGGTCCACTTAATGTGTTTCTAAGCGAAAGGTTTTCAGTTGCGAGTCGGTGCAAAAAATTTTTCGTTTTTTGAAGTTACATAAAATTTGCCTAAAAATGTGTTCGATTATTCAAAAAATTGGTAAGGTTACGTTCTACTTTAAAAATTCTTTCATTTGATACCCATATTACATAGGTGGAGAAGGAAAAGCGATTTGACATTTCGGACCGGCGGCCATATTGAGTTTGAAGCAATATCATTCACTGTATCGTGTTCTACTAATAAAATCCTTACATTTGATACCCATATTACATAGGTGGAGAAGGAAAATCGGTCTGTCATTTCAGAGCGGCGGCCATATTGAATTTGGAGAAACGTCACTTACTGAATCGTATTCTACACTTAAAATCCTTACATTTGATACCCATATTGCATAGGTGGTAAAAGGAAAGCGGTCGGCCATTTTGAAGCGGCGGCCATATTGAGTTTGAAGCAATGTCACTCACTGTATCGTGTTCTACTATTAAAGCCCTATCATTTGATACCCATATTGCATAGGTGGCAAAAGAAAATCGATTTGACATTTCGGAGCGGCGGCCATATTGAATTTGGAACAGCGTCACTTACTGAATCGTATTCTACAATTAAAATCCATACATTTGATACCCATATTACATAGGTGGCGAAAGAAAAGCGATTTGACATTTCGGAGCGGCGGCCATATTGAGTTTGAAGCAATATCACTCACTGTATCGTGTTCTACTAATAAAACCCTTACATTTGATACCCATATTGCATAGGTGGCAAAAGAAAATCGATTTGACATTTTGGAGCGGCGGCCATATTCAATTTGGTGTAACGTCACTTACTGTACCGTGTTCTACACTTAAAATCCTTACATTTGATACCCATATTACATAAGTGGAGAAGGAAAAGCGATTTGACATTTCGGAGCGGCGGCCATATTGAGTTTGAAGCAATGTCACTCACTGTATCGTGTTCTACTAATAAAACCCTTACATTTGATACCCATATTACATAGGTGGCGAAAGAAAAGCGATTTGACGTTTCGGAGCGGCGGCCATATTGAGTTTGAAGCAATGTCACTCACTGTATCGTGTTCTACTAATAAAACCCTTACATTTGATACCCATATTGCATAGGTGGTGAAAGGAAAGCGGTCGGCCATTTTGAAGCGGCGGCCATATTGAGTTTGAAACAACGTCACTCACTGCATCGTGTTCTACTATTAAAGCCCTTTCATTTGATACCCATATTGCATAGGTGGCAAAAGAAAATCGATTTGACATGTCGGAGCGGCGGCCATATTGAATTTGAAGCAACGTCACTCACTGTATCGTGTTCTACTAATAAAACCCTTACATTTGATACCCATATTGCATAGGTGGTAAAAGGAAAGCGGTCGGCCATTTTGAAGCGGCGGCCATATTGAGTTTGAAGCAATGTCACTCACTGTATCGTGTTCTACTATTAAAGCCCTATCATTTGATACCCATATTGCATAGGTGGCAAAAGAAAATCGATTTGACATTTCGGAGCGGCGGCCATATTGAATTTGGAACAGCGTCACTTACTGAATCGTATTCTACAATTAAAATCCATACATTTGATACCCATATTACATAGGTGGCGAAAGAAAAGCGATTTGACATTTCGGAGCGGCGGCCATATTGAGTTTGAAGCAATATCACTCACTGTATCGTGTTCTACTAATAAAACCCTTACATTTGATACCCATATTGCATAGGTGGCAAAAGAAAATCGATTTGACATTTTGGAGCGGCGGCCATATTCAATTTGGTGTAACGTCACTTACTGTACCGTGTTCTACACTTAAAATCCTTACATTTGATACCCATATTACATAAGTGGAGAAGGAAAAGCGATTTGACATTTCGGAGCGGCGGCCATATTGAGTTTGAAGCAATGTCACTCACTGTATCGTGTTCTACTAATAAAACCCTTACATTTGATACCCATATTACATAGGTGGCGAAAGAAAAGCGATTTGACGTTTCGGAGCGGCGGCCATATTGAGTTTGAAGCAATGTCACTCACTGTATCGTGTTCTACTAATAAAACCCTTACATTTGATACCCATATTGCATAGGTGGTGAAAGGAAAGCGGTCGGCCATTTTGAAGCGGCGGCCATATTGAGTTTGAAACAACGTCACTCACTGCATCGTGTTCTACTATTAAAGCCCTTTCATTTGATACCCATATTGCATAGGTGGCAAAAGAAAATCGATTTGACATGTCGGAGCGGCGGCCATATTGAATTTGAAGCAACGTCACTCACTGTATCGTGTTCTACTAATAAAACCCTTACATTTGATACCCATATTGCATAGGTGGTGAAAGGAAAGCGGTCGGCCATTTTGAAGCGGCGGCCATATTGAGTTTGAAACAACGTCACTCACTGCATCGTGTTCTACTATTAAAGCCCTTTCATTTGATACCCATATTGCATAGGTGGCTAAAGAAAATCGATTTGACATGTCGGAGCGGCGGCCATATTGAATTTGAAGCAACGTCACTAACTGTATCGTATTCTACACTTAAAATCCTTAAATTTGATACCCATATTACAGTGCCGCTACCGAAAACCGCACTGAAATAGCAAAAAGCGCAAATTTTGAAACAATGGCCGCCTGCGCCGCCGCCATCTTGAAAAATTTAAATGTCATATTTTTCATGTCAAGCCGACTATATGTGCTATCAAGTGTCATTACGAGCTACCCGCTAGCCCTCACACAACCCCGCCAATAAATCGTCAAATTTGGGTTGTCGCTAACAATAAAAACCGTCTCACCTGCCAGTGTTGCCATAACACCAGCTCCAAATGTTGGTAGAAATGCTCAGCGACGACTGTTCCACCCCGCTATATCAAAAAAAAATGAAAAAGTCGAAATTTACGTTTTCCCCTAAAACGGAGAAATTACGCCAAAATCGGGGAAAATTACCCCACTATTAGATTTCCCTCGGCGAGCACTACGACAGACCACCCGGTGTTGTCAGTCGAAAAGCGCCGGCAACCGCGTCAAAATCGCAAATTAATGCTTTCGAAATTGCAACTCTTAACAAAATGGCCGCCAGCGGAGCCGCCATCTTGAAATGTCAAAGTTTCGGATTTTTCCCGGTAACTACATCATATACGGAGCAGGATGACGTTTACCCCACATGTCCAGCACATCTGGAACGGGGAGATCAATTCGGGTCAATTCGGGTCTACGATAAAATTCAAACCTCCTTGGCGGCCAGTGTTGCCAGTTGCGGAAAATAAAAATACCAGAAAGTCATAGAGGCCCCGACGCTCTATAGGCGCATGGGTTTGAAAATTGCGAAAAGTCGTTATTTCGATTTTCGACTATTCGGGCCTCCAGAGGAAAAACTACCAAAAACGGTAGAAAATTGTTCACACCTGGCAACACTTCGCGCCGAGCTCTAACCCTGCCTAGAACATTTTACCCCACTCCGAGGCCGTCATCTTGGCGAAAATGCGGTTCAAAAAAGTCAAAAATTTGAGCGTTCCAAGATGGCCGCCGGCGTCGACGCCATTTTGATTTTCGCTAATCGGCCCCCATAATCGGGAACTCGAGGACGATATTAAGGGAATTCATCCAAAAAATCAGGCGAAATCCCAAAAATCACGCGCGTATTCGGTCGAAAACACGGGGCGAAACGGGTTTTTCGATCCAAGATGGCGGCGCGGCCATTTTGTTTTTTCGCATTTTGACAGTTGCACCTCATCCCCGGGAGCGACACGATCAAGAACCATCCAAAAAACCAGCACGCTCGGAGCCATTTTGGAAAAGTTGACATTTCGCGGTGGCGGCCATCTTGGATTTTTCAAATTTCGAATATCGAATCCTGTGTCTTTTAATCAGTAGTCCATCTCACTCTAACATCCCAACACCCAAAAGTAATCGCAAATGTCCCAAAAATACCCCTAATCAGTCAGTCAGTCAGTCAGTGAGTGGTAATCCAGCTTTATATAATATAGATAGATATAGATAGATAGATAGACTAGATGTCGCGTGTGTGCCGCGGGGTGCGAGCACCCCGCGGAGGTGTTGTTCCACTTTTAGCTTTTGTAATCAAAAGGTAATCGGTTGCGAGTCGGTGCAAAAATGTGTCTTTTTTTGCTGAAGTTTAAAAATTTGCCTAAAAAAGGTGTTCGAATATTCAAAAAACTGGAAAGGATGCGATCTACTCGGAATGCTCTTTCATTTGATACCCATATAACGTGGGTGGCAAAAGAAAAGCGATCGGCCAATTAGGGGCGGCGGCCATATTGAATTTGGAGTAATGTCATTGACTGTGTCGTTTTTTACACTCAAAGTCCATTTTTTTGATATCTATATTGCGTGGGTGGCAAAAGAAAATCGATCTGTCATTTCGGAGCGGTGGCAACCCTGAATCATCATGTGGACGCGTGTGTGCCGTGAGGTGCACGCACCTCGCGGTGGTGTGGTCCTCACATCGCTTTTGTAATAAAAAAAAGTTTTCAGTTGTGATTTGGTGCAAAAATGTATCTTTTTTGAGGTTGATTTAAAATTTGCCAAAGAAAGGTGTTCGATTAACCAAAAAGCTGGAAAGGTTATGTTCTACTCTATAAACATTTTTATTTGGAAGCCATGTCCATGTCGTGTGTGTGCCGCGGGGAGCAAGCACCCCTCGGTGGAGTGGTCCACTTAATGTGTTTCTAAGCGAAAGGTTTTCAGTTGCGAGTCGGTGCAAAAAATTTTTCGTTTTTTGAAGTTACATAAAATTTGCCAAAAAATGTGTTCGATTATTCAAAAAATTGGAAAGGTTACGTTCTACTTTGAAAATTCTTTCATTTGATACCCATATTACATAGGTGGCAAAAGAAAAGCGATCCGCCATTTTGGAGCGGCGGCCATATTGAATTTGGAGCAACGTTACTTACTGAATCGTATTCTACACTTAAAATCCTTACATTTGATACCCATATTACATAGGTGGAGAAGGAAAAGCGATTTGACATTTCGGAGCGGCGGCCATATTGAGTTTGAAACAATGTCACTCACTGTATCGTGTTCTACTAATAAAATCCTTACATTTGATACCCATATTACATAGGTGGAGAAGGAAAATCGGTCTGTCATTTCGGAGCGGCGGCCATATTGAATTTGGAGAAACGTTACTTACTGAATCGTATTCTGCACTTAAAATCCTTACATTTGATACCCATATTACATAGGTGGAAAAGGAAAAGCGATTTGACATTTCGGAGCGGCGGCCATATTGAGTTTGAAACAATGTCACTCACTGTATCGTGTTCTACTAATAAAATTCTTACATTTGATACCCATATTACATAGGTGGAGAAGGAAAATCGGTCTGTCATTTTGGAGCGGCGGCCATATTGAATTTGAAGAAACGTCACTTACTGAATCGTATTCTGCACTTAAAATCCTTACATTTGATACCCATATTACATAGGTGGAGAAGGAAAATCGGTCTGTCATTTCGGAGCGGCGGCCATATTGAATTTGGAGAAACGTCACTTACTGAATCGTATTCTACACTTAAAATCCTTACACTTGATACCCATATTGCATAGGTGGTAAAAGGAAAGCGGTCGGCCATTTTGAAGCGGCGGCCATATTGAGTTTGAAGCAATATAACTCACTGTATCGTGTTCTACTAATAAAATCCTTACATTTGATACCCATATTACAGGTGGCAAAACAAAAGCGATCCGCCATTTTGGAGCAGCGGCCATATTGAATTTGGAGAAACGTCACTTACTGAATCGTATTCTACACCTAAAATCCTTACATTTGATACCCATAATACATAGGTGGAGAAGTAAATTCGGTCTGTCATTTCGGAGCGGCGGCCATATTGAATTTGGAGAAACGTCACTTACTGAATCGTATTCTACACTTAAAATCCTTACATTTGATACCCATATTGCATAGGCGGTAAAAGGAAAGCGGTCGGCCATTTTGAAGCGGCGGCCATATTGAGTTTGAAACAATGTCACTCATTTTATCATGTTCTACTATTAAAGGCCTTTCATTTGATACCCATATTACATAGGTGGAGAAGGAAAATCGGTCTGTCATTTCGGAGCGGCGGCCATATTGAATTTGGAGAAACGTTACTTACTGAATCGTATTCTACACTTAAAATCCTTACATTTGATACCCATATTGCATAGGTGGCAAAAGAAAATAGATTTGACATTTCGGAGCGGCGGCCATATTGAATTTGGAGAAACGTCACTTACTGAATCGTATTCTACACTTAAAATCCTTACATTTGATACCCATATTACATAGGTGGAGAAGGAAAAGCGATTTGACATTTCGGAGCGGCGGCCATTTTGAGTTTGAAGCAATGTCACTTACTTTATCGTGTTCTACTAATAAAACCCTTACATTTGATACCCATATTACATAGGTGGAGAAGGAAAAGCGATTTGACATTTCGGAGCGGCGGCCATATTGAGTTTGAAGCAATATCACTCACTGTATCGTGTTCTACTAATAAAATCCTTACATTTGATACCCATATTACATAGGTGGCAAAAGAAAAGCGATCCGCCATTTTGGAGCGGCGGCCATATTGAATTTGGAGAAAATTCACTTACTGAATCGTATTCTACACTTAAAATCCTTACATTTGATACCCATATTACATAGGTGGAGAAGGAAAAGCGATTTGACATTTCGGAGCGGCGGCCATATTGAGTTTGAAGCAACATTACTCACTGTATCGTGTTCTACTAATAAAATCCTTACATTTGATACCCATATTACACAGGTGGAGAAGGAAAATCGGTCTGTCATTTCGGAGCGGCGGCCATATTGAATTTGGAACAGCGTCACTTACTGAATCGTATTCTACAATTAAAATCCATACATTTGATACCCATATTACATAGGTGGAGAAGGAAAAACGATTTGACATTTCGGAGCGGCGGCCATATTGAGTTTGAAGCAATGTCACTTACTGTATCGTGTTCTACTAATAAAACCCTTACATTTGATACACATATTACATAGGTCGAGACGGAAAAGGGATTTGACATTTCGGAGCGGCGGCCATTTTGAGTTTGAAGCAATGTCACTCACTGTACACTTACTGAATCGTATTCTACACTTAAAATCCTTACATTTGATACCCATATTACATAGGTGGAGAAGGAAAAGCGATTTGACATTTCGGAGCGGCGGCCATATTGAATTTGGAGAACCGTTACTTACTGAATCGTAATCTACACTTAAAATCCTTATATTTGATACCCATATTACATAGGTGGAGAAGGAAAAACGATTTGACATTTCGGAGCGGCGGCCATATTGAGTTTGAAGCAATGTCACTTACTGTATCGTGTTCTACTAATAAAACCCTTACATTTGATACCCATATTACATAGGTCGAGACGGAAAAGGGATTTGACATTTCGGAGCGGCGGCCATTTTGAGTTTGAAGCAATGTCACTCACTGTATCGTGTTCTACTAATAAAACCCTTACATTTGATACCCATATTGCATAGGCGGTAAAAGGAAAGCGGTCGGCCATTTTGAAGCGGCGGCCATATTGAGTTTGAATCAATGTCACTCATTTTATCGTGTTCTACCAATAAAACCCTTTCATTTGATACCCATATTGTATAGGTGGCAAAAGAAAAGCGATCCGCAATTTCGGAGCGACGGCCATTTTGATTTTGGAGCAATGTCACTCACTTTATCGTGTTCTACTCGCAAATGCCTTTCATTTGATACCCATATCGCTATGGTTGCAAAAGAAATGTGACCCGACATTTTTTAATGGCGGCCATTTTGAATTCATAGAGATGACGTTACTTGCATCGTGTAGTACTCGCATAACCCTTTCAATTGATACCCATATCACCACTCCGCGGCTGAAAACCGCACCGAAATAGCAAAAAGCGCAAATTTTTTAAAAAAGGCCGCCAGCGCCGCCGCCATCTTGAAAAGTTGAAATGTCAAATTTTTTAAAAATACTCGACTATATTTCCTATCGATTGGTATCACCAGCTTGCTCGTAGCTCTAACCAAACCCCGTCAAAAAATCGTCAAATTTGGGTCGTCGCTGACAATAAAAACCGCCCCAGCTGCCAGTGTTGCCACATCACCGGCCCCAAATGGTGGTAGAAATGATCAGCGACGTCTGTTCCACCCCGCTATATGAAAAAAAATCGAAAAAGTCGAAATTTACTTTCTCCCTCAAAACGGGGAAATTACCCCAAAATCGGGGAAAATTACCCCACGGTTTGATTCCCCTTAGCCAGCCCTACAAAAGGCCACCCGGTGTTGTCAGTCGAAAAACGCCGGCAACCGCGTCAAAATCGGGATTTTATTTTTTAGAAATTGCAACACTTTACAAAATGGCCGCCAGCGGAGCCGCCATGTTGAAATGTCAAAGTTTCGGATTTTTCCCGGTAACTGCATCGTATACGGAGCAGGATGACGTTTACCCCACGTTGCCAGCACATCTGGAACGGGGAGATCAATTCGGGTCAAATCGGGTCGACGAAAAAATTCAAACCCCCTTGGCGGTCAGTGTTGCCAGTTGCGGAAAATAAAAATACCAGAAAGTCATAGAGGCCCCGACGCTCTATAGGCGCATCGGGTTGAAAATTGCAAAAAGTCGTTATTTCGATTTTCGACTATTCGGGCCTCCAGAGGAAAAACTACCAAAAACGGTAGAAAATTTAACTCACCTGGCAACACTCCGAGCCGAGCTCTAACCCCGCCCAGAACATTCGACCCCACTCCGAGGCCGCCATCTTGGCGAAAATGCGGTTCAAAAAAGTCAAAAATTTCAGCGTTCCAAGATGGCCGCCGGCGCCGCCGCCATTTTGTTTTTCGCCTATCGACTACCATAATCGGAAACTCGAGGACGCGTTCGACCGGAGCCATCAAAAAAATCAGCCGAAATCCCGAAAATCACGCGCGTGTTCGGTCGCAAACACGGGGCGAAACGGGTTTTTCGATCCAAGATGGCGGCGCGGCCATTTTATTTTTTCACATTTCGACAGAAGCACCCAATCCCCGGGGGCGACACGATCACGCGTTCCAAAAACCAGCGCGATCGGAGCCGTTTTGGAAATTTTGACATTTCGCGCCGGCGGCCATCTTGGATTTTTCAAATTTCGAACACGTCGATCTACTCGAATGAATCAGTAGTCCATCTCTTTCTAACATTCCAACACGCAAAAGTAATCGCAAATGTCCCAAAAATACCCCTGATCAGTGAGTGAGTGAGTCAGTCAGTGGTAATCCAGCTATATATAGTATACCAGCTTTATATAGTATAGATATAGATATAGATATACTAGATGTCGCGTGTGTGCCGCGGGGTGCGAGCACCCCGCGGAGGTGTTGTTCCACTTTTAGCTTTTGTAATCAAAAGGTTATCGGTTGCGAGTAGGTGCAAAAATGTATTTTTTTTTGTCGAAGTTGTAAAAATTTGCCTAAAAAAGGTGTTCGATTATTAAAAAAACTGGAAAGGATACGATCTACTCGGAATGCGCTTTCATTTGATACCCATATAACGTGGGTGGCAAAAGAAAAGCGATCGGCCAATTAGAGGCGGCGGCCATATTGAATTTGAAGCAATGTCAGTGACTGTATTGTATTTTACACTCAAAGTCCATTCATTTGATACCCATATTCCGTGGGTGACAAAACAAAAGCGATTTGTCATTTCGGAGCGGTGGCAACACTGAATCATCATGTGGACGCGTGTGTGCCGCGAGGTGCAAGCACCTCGCGGTGGTGTAGTGCTCACGTCGCTTTTATAATAAAAAAAAGTTTTC
The DNA here is from genome assembly GCA_963935595.1 of Schoenobius gigantellus. NCBI lineage: Eukaryota > Metazoa > Arthropoda > Insecta > Lepidoptera > Crambidae > Schoenobius > Schoenobius gigantellus. The sequence continues at coordinate 21,771,235 of OZ012541.1, forward strand.
AGTTGCGATTTGATGCAAAAATGTATCTTTTTTGAGGTCAATTTAAAATTTGCCTAAAAAAGGTGTTCGATTGATCAAAAAACTGGAAAGGTTATGTTGTACTTTATACGCTATTTTATGTCGAAGCGATGTCGATGTCGCGTGTGTGCCGCGGGGAGCAAGCACCCCGCGGTGGAGTGGTCCACTTAATGTTTTTCTAAGCAAACGGTTTTCAGTTGCGAGTCGGTGCAAAAAAAATTCGTTTTTTTAAGTTACATAAAAAATGGTGTTCGATTATTTAAAAAAACTGAAAAGGTTACGTTCTACTCTAAAAATCCTTACATTTGATACCCATATTGCATAGGTGGCAAATGAAAAGCGATCCGCCATTTTGGAGCGGCGGCCATATTGAATTTGAAACAATGTCACTCACTGTATCGTGTTCTACTATTAAAGCCCTTTCATTTGATACCCATATTACATAGGTGGCAAAAGATAAGCCATCCGCAATTTCGGAGCGGCGGCCATTTTGATTTTGGAGCAATGTCACTCACTTTATCGTCTTCTACTCCCAAATCCCATTCATTTGATACCCATATTGCATGGGTGGCAAAAGAAATGCAATCCGCTATTTTGGAAGCGGCGGCCATATTGGATTTAGACAAAAATCATTAACTTGGTTTTGTTTCACACTTAAAGCCCTTTCATTTGATATCCATATCGATTTGGTTACAAAAGAAATGTGATCCGACATTTTTTTAATGGCGGCCATTTTGAATTCATAGAGGTGACGTTACTTGCATCGTGTAGTACTCGCAAAACCCTTTTATTTTATGCCCATATCACCATGCCGCAGCTGAAAACCGCACCGGAATAGCAAAAAGCGCAAATTTTTAAAAAAAGGCCGCCAGCGCCGCCGCCATCTTGAAAAGTTAAAATGACAAATTTTTTAAGAATAGTTGACTATATTTCCTATCGAGTGGTATCACCAGTTTGCTCGTAGCCCTAACCAAACCCCGTCAAAAAATCGTCAAATTTGGGTCGTCGCTGACAACAAAAACCACCCCAGCTGCCAGTGTTGCCATATCACCGGTCCCAAATGTGGGTAGAAATGATCAGCGACGCCTGTTCCACCTTGCCATATGAAAGAAGTTGAAAAAAGACGAAATTTACGTTCTCCCCCAAAACGGGGAATTTACCCCAAAATCGGGGAAAATTACCCCACGGTTTGATTCCTCTTAGCCAGCCCTACAAAAGGCCACCCGGTGTTGTCAGTCGAAAAACGCCGGCAACCGCGTCAAAATCGCGAATTCATGTTTTCGATATTGCAACCCTTAACAAAATGGCCGCCAGCGGAGCCGCCATCTTGAAATGTCAAAGTTTCGGATTTTTCCCGGTAATTACATCATATACGGAGCAGGATGACGTTTACCCCAAGTTGCCAGCTCATCTGGAACGGGAAGATCAATTCGGGTCAAATCGGGTCTACGAAAAAATTCAAACCTCCTTGGCGGCCAGTGTTGCCAGTTGCGGAAAATAAAAATACCAGATAGTCATAGAGGCCCCGACGCTCTATATGAGCATGGGATTGAAAATTGCGAAAAGTCGTTATTTCGATTTTCGACTTTTCGGGCCCCCGGAGGAAAAACTACCAAAAATGGTAGAAAATTTTTCCAACCTGGCAACACTTTGCGCCGAGCTCTAACCCCGCCCAGAACATTCGACCCCACTCCGAGGCCGCCATCTTGGCGAAAATGCGGTTCAAAAAAGTCAAAAATTTCAGCGTTCCAAGATGGCCGACGGCGCCGCCGCCATTTTGTTTTTCGCCAACCGGCTACCATAATCGGAAACTCGAGGACGCGTTCGACCGGAGCCATCCAAAAAATCAGCCGAAATCCCGAAAATCACGCGCGTGTTCGGTCGCAAACACGGGGCGAAACGGGTTTTTCGATCCAAGATGGCGGCGCGGCCATTTTGTTTTTTGAACTTTCGACAGTCACACCCCATCCCCGGGGGCGAAACGATCACGCGTCCCAAAAACCAGCGCGATCGGAGCCGTTTTGGAAATTTTGACATTTCGCGCCGGCGGCCATCTTGGATTTTTCAAATTTCGAATATCGCTTTCTACTCGACCGAATCGATCGTGCATCTCGCTCTAACATCCCAAAACCCTAAAGTAACTGCAAATGTCCCAAAAATACCCCTGATCAGTGAGTGAGTGAGTGAGTCAGTGGTAATCCAGCTATATATAGTATAGACTAGATGTCGCGTGTGTGCCGCGGGGTGCGAGCACCCCGCGGAGGTGTTGTTCCACTTTTAGCTTTTGTAATCAAAAGGTTATCGGTTGCGAGTAGGTGCAAAAATGTGTCTTTTTTTGCTGAAGTTTAAAAATTTGCCTAAAAAAGGTGTTCGAATATTTAAAAAACTGGAAAGGATACGATCTACTCGGAATGCTCTTTCATTTGATACCCATATAACGTGGGTGGCAAAAGAAAAGCGATCGGCCAATTAGGGGCGGCGGCCATATTGAATTTGAAGCAATGTCAGTGACTGTATCGTATTTTACACTCAAAGTCCATTCATTTGATACCCATATTCGGTGGGTGGCAAAAAAAAGCGATCTGTCATTTCCATGCGCCGGCAACATTGAATTGTCATGTGGACGCGCGTATGCCGCGAGGTGCACGCACCTCACGGTGGTGTGGTCCTCACATCGCTTTTGTAATAAAAAAAAGTTTTCAGGTGCGATTTGGTGCATAAATGTATCTTTTTTGGGGTCAATTTAAAATTTGCCTAAAAAAGGTGTTCGATTGATCAAAAAGCTGGAAAGGTTATGTTGTACTTTACACGCTCTTTTATTTCGAAGCGATGTCGATGTCGCGTGAGTGCCGCGGGGAGCAAGCACCCCGCGGTAGAGTGGTCCACTTAATGTTTTTCTAAGCCAAAGGTTTTCAGTTGCGAGTCGGCGCAAAAAAATTTCGTTTTTTTAAGTTACATAAAAAATGGTGTTCGATTATTAAAAAAAACTGAAAAGGTTACGTTCTACTCTAAAAATCCTTACATTTGATACCCATATTACATAGGTGGAGAAGGAAAAGCGATTTGACATTTTGGAGCGGCGGCCATATTGAGTTTGAAGCAATATCACTCACTGTATCGTATTCTACACTTAAAATCCTTACATTTGATACCCATATTACATAGGTGGAGAAGGAAAATCAGTCTGTCATTTCGGAGCGGCGGCCATATTGAATTTGGAGAAACGTCACTTACTGAATCGTATTCTACACTTAAAATCCTTACATTTGATACCCATATTACATAGGTGGAGAAGGAAAAGCGATTTGACATTTCGGAGCGGCGGCCATATTGAATTTGGAGAAACGTCACTTACTGAATCGTATTCTACAATTAAAATCTTTACATTTGATACCCATATTACATAGGTAGAGAAGGAAAAGCGATTTGACATTTCGGAGCGGCGGCCATATTGAGTTTGAAGCAATATCACTCACTGTATCGTGTTCTACTAATAAAATCCTTACATTTGATACCCATATTGCATAGGCGGTAAAAGGAAAGCGGTCAGGCATTTTGGAGCGGCGGCCATATTGAGTTTGAAGCAATATCACTCACTGTATCGTGTTCTACTAATAAAATCCTTACATTTGATACCCATATTACATAGGTGGAGAAGGAAAAGCGATTTGACATTTCGGAGCGGCGGCCATATTGAGTTTGAAGCAATGTCACTCACTGTATCGTGTTCTACTAATAAAATCCTTTCATTTTATACCCATATTACATAGGTGGCAAAAGAAAAGCGATCCGCCATTTTGGAGCGGCGGCCATATTGAATTTGGAGAAATGTCACTTACTGAATCGTATTCTACACTTAAAATCCTTACATTTGATACCCATATTTCATAGGTGGAGAAGGAAAATCGGTCTGTCATTTCGGAGCGGCGGCCATATTGAATTTGGAGAAACGTCACATACTGAATCGTATTCTACACATAAAATCCTTACATTTGATACCCATATTACATAGGTGGAGAAAGAAAAGCGATTTGACATTTCGGAGCGGCGGCCATATTGAGTTTGAAGCAATATCACTCACTGTATCGTGTTCTATTAATAAAATCCTTACATTTGATACCCATATTACATAGGTGGAGAAGGAAAATCGGTCTGTCATTTCGGAGCGGCGGCCATATTGAATTTGGTGAAACGTCACTTACTGTACCGTATTCTACACTTAAAATCCTTACATTTGATACCCACATTACATAGGTGGAGAAGGAGAAGCGATTTGACATTTCGGAGCGGCGGCCATATTGAGCTTGAAGCAATGTCACTCACTGTATCGTGTTCTACTAATAAAACCCTTACATTTGATACCCATAATACATAGGTGGAGAAGGAAAATCGGTCTGTCATTTCGGAGCGGCGGCCATATTGAATTTGGAGAAACGTCACTTACTGAATCGTATTCTACACTTAAAATCCTTAGATTTGATATCCATATTACATAGGTGGCGAAGGAAAAGCGATTTGACATTTCGGAGCGGCGGCCATATTGAGTTTGAAGAAATGTCACTCACTGTATCGTGTTCTACTAATAAAATCCTTTCATTTTATATCCATATTACATAGGTGGCAAAAGAAAAGCGATCCGCCATTTTGGAGCGGCGGCCATATTGAATTTGGAGAAACGTCACTTACTGAATCGTATTCTACACTTAAAATCCTTACATTTGATACCCATATTACATAGGTGGAGAAGGAAAAGCGATTTGACATTTCGGAGCGGCGGCCATATTGAGTTTGAAGCAATATCACTCACTGTATCGTGTTCTACTAATAAAATCCTTACATTTGATACCCATATTATATAGGTGGCAAAAAAAAGCGATCCGCCATTTTTGAGCGGCGGCCATATTGAATTAGGAGAAACGTCACTTACTGAATCGTATTCTACACTTAAAATCCTTACATTTGATACCCATATTACATAGGTGGCAAAACAAAAGCGATCCGCCATTTTGGAGCGGCGGCCATATTGAGTTTGAAGAAATGTCACTCACTGTATCGTGTTCTACTAATAAAACCCTTTCATTTGATACCCATATTGCATAGGTAGCAAAAGAAAAGCGATCCGCAATTTCGGAGCGGCGGCCATTTTGACTTTGGAGCAATGTCACTCACTTAATCGTGTTCTACTACCAAATCCCTTTCATTTGATACCCATATTGCATGGGTGGCAAAAGAAATGCAATCCGCCATTTTGGAAGCGGCGGCCATATTGGATTTAGACAAAAAGTTGTAAAAATTTGCCTAAAAAGGTGTTTAATTATTAAAAAAACTGGAAAGGATACGATCTACTCGGAATGCGCTTTCATTTGATACCCATATAACGTGGGTGGCAAAAGAAAAGCGATCGGCTAATTAGGGGCGGCGGCCATATTGAATTTGAAGTAATGTCATTGACTGTATCGTATTTTACACTAAAATTCCATTCATTTGATACCCATATTCCGTGGGTGACAAAACAAAAGCGATCTGTCATTTCGGAGCGCTGGCAACACTGAATCATCATGTGGACGCGTGTGTGCCGCGAGGTGCAAGCACCTCGCGCTGGTGTAGTCCTCACATCGCTTTTGTAATAAAAAAAAAAAGTTTTCAGTAGCGATTTGGTGCAAAAATGTATCTTTTTTCAGGTCAAATTAAGCCTAAAAAAGGTGTTCGATTGATCAAAAAACTGGAATGGTTATGTTGTACTTTATACGCTATTTTATGTCGAAGCGATGTCGATGTCGCGTGTGTGCCGCGGGGAGCAAGCACCCCGCGGTGGAGTGGTCCACTTAATGTTTTTCTAAGCAAAAGGTTTTCAGTTGCGAGTCGGTGCAAAAAAATTTCGTTTTTTTAAGTTACATAAAAAATGGTGTTCGATTATTAAAAAAAACTGAAAAGGTTACGTTCTACTCTAAAAATCCTTACATTTGATACCCATATTACATAGGTGGAGAAGGAAAATCGGTCTGTCATTTCGGAGCGGCGGCCATATTGAATTTGGAGAAACGTCACTTACTGAATCGTATTCTACACTTAAAATCCTTACATTTGATACCCATATTACATAGGTGGAGAAGGAAAAGCGGTTTGACATTTCGGAGCGGCGGCCATATTGAGTTTGAAGCAATGTCACTCACTGTATCGTGTTCTACTAATAAAACCCTTTCATTTGATACCCATATTGCATAGGTGGTGAAAGGAAAGCGGTCGGCCATTTCGAAGCGGCGGCCATATTGAGTTTGAAACAATGTCACTCACTGTATCGTTTTCTACTATTAAAGCCCTTTCATTTGATACCCATCTTGCATAGGTGGCAAAAGAAAAGCAAACCGCCATTTTGAAGCGGCGGCCATATTGAATTTGGAGAAACGTCACTCACCTTATCGTGTTCTACTCCCAATTCCCTTTCATTTGATACCCATATTGCATGGGTGGAGAAGGAAAAGCGATTTGACATTTCGGAGCGGCGGCCATATTGAGTTTGAAGCAATGTCAATCACTGTATCGTGTTCTACTAATAAAACCCTTTCATTTGATACCCATATTGCATAGGTGGAGAAGGAAAAGCGATTTGACATTTCGGAGCGGCGGCCATATTGAGTTTGAAGCAATATCACTCAATGTATCGTGTTCTACTAATAAAATCCTTACATTTGATACCCATATTGCATAGGTGGCAGAAGTAAAGCAATTTGACATTTCGGAGCGGCGGCCATTTTGAATTTGGAGAAACTTCACTTACTGAATCGTATTCTACACTTAAAATCCTTACATTTGATACCCATATTACATAGGTGGAGAAGGAAAAGCGATTTGACATTTCAGAGCGGCGGCCATATTGAGTTTGAAGCAATATCACTCAATGTATCGGGTTCTACAAATAAAATCCTTACATTTGATACCCATATTGCATAGGTGGCAAAAGAAAATCGATTTGACATTTCGGAGCGGCGGCCATATTGAGTTTGAAGCAATGTCACTCACTGTATCGTGTTCTACTAATAAAACCCTTTCATTTGATACCCATATTACATAGGTGGCAAAAGAAAAGCGATCCGCCATTTTGGAGCGGCGGCCATATTGAGTTTGAAGCAATGTCACTCACTGTATCGTGTTCTACTATTAAAGCCCTTTCATTTGATACCCATGTTGCATAGGTGGCAAAAGGAAAGCGGTCGGCCATTTTGAAGCGGCGGCCATATTGAGTTTGAAACAAAGTCACTCACTGTATCGTGTTCTACACTTAAAATCCTTACATTTGATACCCATATTGCATAGGTGGCAAAAGAAAAGCGATCCGCCATTTTGGAGTGGCAGCCATATTGAATTAGGAGCAACGTCACTTACTGTATCGTATTCTACACTTAAAATCCTTACATTTGATACCCATATTACGTAGGTGGAGAAGGAAAAGCGATTTGACATTTCGGAGCGGCGGCCATATTGAGTTTGAAGCAATGTCACTCACTGTATCGTGTTCTACTAATAAAGCCCTTTCATTTGATACCCATATTGCATAGGTGGGAAAAGAAAAGCGATCCGCAATCTTGGAGCGGCGGCCATTTTGATTTTGGAGCAATGTCACTCACTTTATCGTGTTCTACTCCCAAATGCCTTTCATTTGATACCCATATTGCATGGGTGGCAAAAGAAATGCAATCCGCCATTTTTGGAGCGGCGGCCATATTGGATTAAGACAAAAATCATTGACTTGGTTTTGTTTCACTCATAAAGCCCTTTCATTTGATACCCATATTGCTATGGTCGCAAAAGAAATATGAACCAGCCTTTTTTTAATGGCGGCCATTTTTAATCTATATCGGTGACACTACGTGTATCGTGTAGTACTCGCATAACCCTTTCATTTGATACCCATATCACCACTCCGCGGCTTAAAACCGCACCGAAATAGCAAAAAGCGCAAATTTTTAAAAAAAGGCCGCCAGCACCGCCGCCATCTTGAAAAGTTGAAATGTCAAATTTTTTAAAAATACTCGACTATATTTCCTATCGATTGGTATCACCAGCTTGCTCGTAGCTCTAACCAAACCCCGTCAAAAAATCGTCAAATTTGGGTCGTCGCTGACAACAAAAACCGCCCCAGCTGCCAGTGTTGCCATATCACCGGTCCCAAATGTGGGTAGAAATGATCAACGACGCCTGTTCCACCCCGCCATATGAAAAAAGTTGAAAAAAGACGAAATTTACGTTTTCCCCCAAAACGGGGAAATTACCCCAAAATCGGGGAAAATTACCCCACGGTTGGATTTCCCTCGGCGAGCACTACGAAAGGCCACCCGGTGTTGTCAGTCGAAAAACGCCGGCAACCGCGTCAAAATCGCGAATTCATGTTTTCGATATTGCAACACTTTACAAAATGGCCGCCAGCGGAGCCGCCATGTTGAAATGTCAAAGTTTCGGATTTTTCCCGGTAACTGCATCGTATACGGAGCAGGATGACGTTTACCCCACGTTGCCAGCACGTCTGGAACGGGGAGATCAATTCGGGTCAAATCAGGTCGACGAAAAAATTCAAACCCCCTTGGCGGCCAGTGTTGCCAGTTGCGGAAAATAAAAATACCAGAAAGTCATAGAGGCCCCGACGCTCTATAGGCGCATGGGGTTGAAAATTGCAAAAAGTCGTTATTTCGATTTTCGACTTTTCGGGCTCCCGGAGGAAAAACTACCAAAAATGGTAGAAAATTTTTCCAACCTGGCAACACTTTGCGCCGAGCTCTAACACCGCTCAGAACATTTGACCCCACTCCGAGGCCGCCATCTTGGCGAAAATGCGGTTCAAAAATGTCCAAAATTTGAGCGTTCCAAGATGGCCGCCGGCGCCGCCGCCATTTTGTTTTTTGCCCAACCGCGGGCATCACAGTAAACTCCAGGACGCACCCGAGCGGAACCATCAAAAAAATCAGGCGAAATCCCGAAAATCACGCGCGTGTTCGGTCGCAAACACGGGGCGAAACGGGTTTTTCGATCCAAGATGGCGGCGCGGCCATTTTGTTTTTTCACATTTCGACAGAAGCACCCGATCCCCGGGGGCGAAACGATCACGCGTCCCAAAAACCAGCGCGATCGGAGTCGTTTTGGAAATTTTGACATTTCGCGCCGTCGGCCATCTTGGATTTTTCAAATTTCGAATATCGCTTTCTACTCGACCGAATCGATCGTGCATCTCGCTCTAACACCCCAAAACCCAAAAGTAACTGCAAATGTCCCAAAAATACCCCTGATCAGTGAGTGAGTCAGTCAGTCAGTGGTAATCCAGCTATATATAGTATAGACTAGATGTCGCGTGTGTGCCGCGGGGTGCGAGCACCCCGCGGAGGTGTTGTTCCACTTTTAGCTTTTGTAATCAAAAGGTTATCGGTTGCGAGTAGGTGCAAAAATGTATTTTTTTTTTGTCGAAGTTGTAAAAATTTGCCTAAAAAAGGTGTTCGATTATTAAAAAAACTGGAAAGGATACGATCTACTCGGAATGCTCTTTCATTTGATACCCATATAACGTGGGTGGCAAAAGAAAAGCGATCGGCCAATTAGGGGCGGCGGCCATATTGAATTTGAAGCAATGTCATTGACTGTATCGTATTTTACACTAAAATTCCATTCATTTGATACCCATATTCCGTGGGTGGCAAAAAAAAGCGATCTGTCATTTCCATGCGCCGGCAACATTGAATTGTCATGTGGACGCGCGTATGCCGCGAGGTGCACGCACCTCGAGGTGGTGTGGTCCTCACATCGCTTTTGTAATAAAAAAAAGTTTTCAGTTGCGATTTGGTGCATAAATGTATCTTTTTTGGGGTCAATTTAAAATTTGCCTAAAAAAGGTGTTCGATTGATCAAAAAGCTGGAAAGGTTATGTTGTACTTTACACGCTCTTTTATTTCGAAGCGATGTCGATGTCGCGTGAGTGCCGCGGGGAGCAAGCACCCCGCGGTAGAGTGGTCCACTTAATGTTTTTCTAAGCCAAAGGTTTTCAGTTGCGAGTCGGCGCAAAAAAAATTTCGTTTTTTTAAGTTACATAAAAAATGGTGTTCGATTATTAAAAAAAACTGAAAAGGTTACGTTCTACTCTAAAAATCCTTACATTTGATACCCATATTACATAGGTGGAGAAGGAAAAGCGATTTGACATTTTGGAGCGGCGGCCATATTGAGTTTGAAGCAATATCACTCACTGTATCGTATTCTACACTTAAAATCCTTACATTTGATACCCATATTACATAGGTGGAGAAGGAAAATCAGTCTGTCATTTCGGAGCGGCGGCCATATTGAATTTGGAGAAACGTCACTTACTGAATCGTATTCTACACTTAAAATCCTTACATTTGATACCCGTATTACATAGGTGGAGAAGGAAAAGCGATTTGACATTTCGGAGCGGCGGCCATATTGAATTTGGAGAAACGTCACTTACTGAATCGTATTCTACAATTAAAATCCTTACATTTGATACCCATATTACATAGGTAGAGAAGGAAAAGCGATTTGACATTTCGGAGCGGCGGCCATATTGAGTTTGAAGCAATATCACTCACTGTATCGTGTTCTACTAATAAAATCCTTACATTTGATACCCATATTGCATAGGCGGTAAAAGGAAAGCGGTCGGCCATTTTGGAGCGGCGGCCATATTGAGTTTGAAGCAATATCACTCACTGTATCGTGTTCTACTAATAAAATCCTTACATTTGATACCCATATTACATAGGTGGCAAAAGAAAATCGATTTGACATTTCGGAGCGGCGGCCATATTGAATTTGGAACAACGTCACTTACTGAATCGTATTCTACAATTAAAATCCATACATTTGATACCCATATTACATAGGTGGCAAAAGAAAAGCGATCCGCCATTTCGGAGCGGCGGCCATATTGAATTTGGAGAAACGTCACTTACTGAATCGTATTCTACACTTAAAATCCTTACATTTGATACCCATATTACATAGGTGGAGAAGGAAAAGCGATTTGACATTTCGGAGCGGCGGCCATATTGATTTTGGAGCAATGTCACTCACTGAATCATGTTCTACTGTCAAATCCCTTTCATTTGATACCCATATTACATAGGTGGAGAAGGAAAAGCGATTTGACATTTCGGAGCGGCGGCCATATTGAGTTTGAAGCAATGTTACTCACTGTATCGTGTTCTACTAATAAAACCCTTTTATTTGATACCCATATTGCATAGGTGGCAAAAGAAAAGCGATCCGCAATTTCGGAGCGGCGGCCATTTTGATTTTGGAGCGATGTCACTCACTTTATCGTGTTCTACTCCCAAATGCCTTTCATTTGATACCCATATTGCATGGGTGGCAAAAGAAATGCAATCCGCCATTTTGGAAGCGGCGGCCATATTGGATTTAGACAAAAATCATTTACTTGGTTTTGTTTCACTCTTAAAACCCTTTTATTTGATACCCATATTGCTATGGTCGCAAAAGAAATATGAACCAGCCTTTTTTTAATGGCGGCCATTTTTAATCTATATCGGTGACACTACGTGTGTCGTGTAGTACTCGCAAAACCCTTTCATTTAATACCCATATCACCATGCCGCGGCTGAAAACCGCACCGAAATAGCAAAAAGCGAAAATTTTGAAAAAATGGTCGCCAGCACCGCCGCCATCTTGAAAAATTGAAATATCAAATTTTTTTTGTAAGGCCGACTATATTTCCTATCGAGCGATATTACCAGCCGGCCCCTAGCCCTATCCAAAATCCGTCAAAAAATCGTCAAATTTGGGTCGTCGCTGACAACAAAAACCGCCCCAGCTGCCAGTGTTGCCATATCACCGGCCCTAAATGGTGGTAGAAATGATCAGCGACGTCTGTTCCACCCAGCTATATGAAAAAAAATCGAAAAAGTCGAAATTTACGTTCTCCCTCAAAACGGGGAAATTACCCCAAAATCGGGGAAAATTACCCTACGGTTTGATTCCCCTTAGCCAGCCCTACAAAAGGCCACTTGGTGTTGTCAGTCGAAAAACGCCGGCAACCGCGTCAAAATCGCGATTTATTTTTTTCGAAAGTGCAACACCTTACAAAATGGCCGCCAGCGGAGCCGCCATGTTGAAATGTCAAAGTTTCGGATTTTTCCCGGTAACTACGTCATATACGGAGCAGGATGACGTTTACCCCTTGTTGCCAGCACATCTGGAACGGGGAGATCAATTCGGGTCAAATCGGGTCTACGAAAAAATTTAAATCCCCTTGGCGGCCAGTGTTGCCAGTTGCGGAAAATAAAAATACCAGAAAGTCATAGAGGCTCCGACGCTCTATAGGCGCATGGGGTTGAAAATTGCGAAAAGTCGTTATTTCGATTTTCGACTTTTCGGGCCCCCAGAGGAAAAACTACCAAAAATGGTAGAAAATTTTTCCAACCTGGCAATACTTTGCGCCGAGCTCTAACCCCGCCCAGAACATTTGACCCCACTCCGAGGCCGCCATCTTGTCGAAAATGCGGTTCAAAAATGTCAAAAATTTGAGCGTTCCAAGATGGCCGCCGGCGCCGCCGCCATTTTGTTTTTCGCCAACCGGCTACCATAATCGGAAACTCGAGGACGCGTTCGACCGGAGCCATCAAAAAAATCAGCCGAAATCCCGAAAATCACGCGCGTGTTCGGTCGCAAACACGGGGCGAAACGGGTTTTTCGATGCAAGATGGCGGCGCGGCCATTTTGTTTTTTCACATTTCGACAGAAGCACCCGATCCCCGGGGGCGAAACGATCACGCGTCCCAAAAACCAGCGCGATCGGAGTCGTTTTGGAAATTTTGACATTTCGCGCCGTCGGCCATCTTGGATTTTTCAAATTTCGAATATCGCTTTCTACTCGACCGAATCGATCGTGCATCTCGCTCTAACACCCCAAAACCCAAAAGTAACTGCAAATGTCCCAAAAATACCCCTGATCAGTGAGTGAGTCAGTCAGTCAGTGGTAATCGAGCTTTATATAGTATAGACTAGATGTCGCGTGTGTGCCGCGGGGTGCGCGCACCCCGCGGTGGTGGACCCCCCACTTTAGCTTTTGTAATCAAAAGGTTATCGGTTGCGAGTAGGTGCAAAAATGATTTTTTTTTGTCGAAGTTACAAAATTTGCCTAAAAAAGGTGTTCGAATATTCAAAAAACTGGAAAGGATACGTTTTTCTCTGAATGTTCTTTCATTTGATACCCATATTACGTGGGTGGCAAAAGAAAATCGATCGGCCAATTCGGAGCGGCGGCCATATTGAATTTGGAGCAACGTCACTTACTGAATCGTATTCTACACTTAAAATCCTTACATTTGATACCCATATTACATAGGTGGAGAAGGAAAAGCGATTTGACATTTCGGAGCGCCGGCCATATTGAGTTTGAAACAATGTCACTCACTGTATCGTGTTCTACTAATAAAATCCTTACATTTGATACCCATATTACATAGGTGGAGAAGGAAAATCGGTCTGTCATTTCGGAGCGGCGGCCATATTGAATTTGGAGAAACGTCACTTACTGAATCGTATTTTGCACTTAAAATCTATACATTTGATACCCATATTACATAGGTGGAGAAGGAAAAGCGATTTGACATTTCGGAGCGGCGGCCATATTGAGATTGAAGCAATATCATTCACTGTATCGTGTTCTACTAATAAAATCCTTACATTTGATACCCATATTACATAGGTGGAGAAGGAAAATCGGTCTGTCATTTCGGAGCGGCGGCCATATTGAATTTGGAGAAACGTCACTTACTGAATCGTATTCTGCACTTAAAATCCTTACATTTGATACCCATATTACATAGGTGGAGAAGGAAAAGCGATTTGACATTTCGGAGCGGCGGCCATATTGAGTTTGAAGCAATATCATTCACTGTATCGTGTTCTACTAATAAAATCCTTACATTTGATACCCATATTACATGGGTGGAGAAGGAAAATCGGTCTGTCATTTCGGAGCGGCGGCCATATTGAATTTGGAGAAACGTCACTTACTGAATCGTATTCTACACTTAAAATCCTTACATTTGATACCCATATTGCATAGGTGGTAAAAGGAAAGCGGTCGGCCATTTTGAAGCGGCGGCCATATTGAGTTTGAAGCAATGTCACTCACTGTATCGTGTTCTACTATTAAAGCCCTATCATTTGATACCCATATTGCATAGGTGGCAAAAGAAAATCGATTTGACATTTCGGAGCGGCGGCCATATTGAATTTGGAACAGCGTCACTTACTGAATCGTATTCTACAATTAAAATCCATACATTTGATACCCATATTACATAGGTGGCGAAAGAAAAGCGATTTGACATTTCGGAGCGGCGGCCATATTGAGTTTGAAGCAATATCACTCACTGTATCGTGTTCTACTAATAAAACCCTTACATTTGATACCCATATTGCATAGGTGGCAAAAGAAAATCGATTTGACATTTTGGAGCGGCGGCCATATTCAATTTGGTGTAACGTCACTTACTGTACCGTGTTCTACACTTAAAATCCTTACATTTGATACCCATATTATATAGGTGGAGAAGGAAAAGCGATTTGACATTTCGGAGTGGCGGCCATATTGAGATTGAAGCAATGTCACACACTGTATCGTGTTCTACTATTAAATCCCTATCATTTGATACCCATATTGCATAGGTGGCAAAAGAAAATCGATTTGACATTTCGGAGCGGCGGCCATATTGAATTTGGAACAGCGTCACTTACTGAATCGTATTCTACAATTAAAATCCATACATTTGATACCCATATTACATAGGTGGCGAAAGAAAAGCGATTTGACATTTCGGAGCGGCGGCCATATTGAGTTTGAAGCAATATCACTCACTGTATCGTGTTCTACTAATAAAATCCTTACATTTGATACCCATATTGCATAGGTGGCAAAAGAAAATCGATTTGACATTTTGGAGCGGCGGCCATATTCAATTTGGTGTAACGTCACTTACTGTACCGTGTTCTACACTTAAAATCCTTACATTTGATACCCATATTACATAAGTGGAGAAGGAAAAGCGATTTGACATTTCGGGGCGGCGGCCATATTGAGTTTGAAGCAATGTCACTCACTGTATCGTGTTCTACTAATAAAACACTTACATTTGATACCCATATTGCATAGGTGGCAAAAGAAAATCGATTTGACATTTTGGAGCGGCGGCCATATTCAATTTGGTGTAACGTCACTTACTGTACCGTGTTCTACACTTAAAATCCTTACATTTGATACCCATATTACATAAGTGGAGAAGGAAAAGCGATTTGACATTTCGGGGCGGCGGCCATATTGAGTTTGAAGCAATGTCACTCACTGTATCGTGTTCTACTAATAAAACACTTACATTTGATACCCATAATACATAGGTGGAGAAGGAAAAGCGATTTGACATTTCGCAGCGGCGGCTATATTGAGTTTGAAGCAATGTCACTCACTGTATCGTGTTCTACTAATAAAACCCTTACATTTGATACCCATATTGCATAGGTGGTGAAAGGAAAGCGGTCGGCCATTTTGAAGCGGCGGCCATATTGAGTTTGAAACAACGTCACTCACTGCATCGTGTTCTACTATTAAAGCCCTTTCATTTGATACCCACATTGCATAGGTGGCAAAAGAAAATCGATTTGACATGTCGGAGCGGCGGCCATATTGAATTTGAAGCAACGTCACTAACTGTATCGTATTCTACACTTAAAATCCTTAAATTTGATACCCATATTACCGTGCCGCTACCGAAAACCGCACTGAAATAGCAAAAAGCGCAAATTTTGAAACAATGGCCGCCTGCGCCGCCGCCATCTTGAAAAATTTAAATGTCATATTTTTCTTGTCAAGCCGACTATATGTGCTATCAAGTGACATTACGAGCTACCCGCTAGCCCTCACACAACCCCGCCAATAAATCGTCAAATTTGGGTTGTCGCTAACAATAAAAACCGTCCCACCTGCCAGTGTTGCCATAACACCAGCTCCAAATGTTGGTAGAAATGATCAGCGACGTCTGTTCCACCCCGCTATATGAAAAACGATTGAAAAAGTCGAAATTTGCGTTTTCCCCCAAAACGGGGAAATTACCCCAAAATCGGGGAAAATTACCCCACGGTTGGATTTCCCTTGGTGAGCACTACGAAAGGCCACCCGGTGTTGTCAGTCGAAAAACGCCGGCAACCGCGTCAAAATCGCTAATTAATGCTTTCGAAATTGCAACCCTTAACAAAATGGCCGCCAGCGGAGCCGCCATATTGAAATGTCAAAGTTTCGGATTTTTCCCGGTAACTACATCATATACGGAGCAGGATGACGTTTACCCCAAGTTGCCAGCTCATCTGGAACGGGGAGATCAATTCGGGTCAAATCCGGTCTACGAAAAAATTCAAACCTCCTTGGCGGCCAGTGTTGCCAGTTGCGGAAAATAAAAATACCATAACGTCATAGAGGCCCCGAAGCCCTATACGTTCATGGGGTTGAAAATTGCAAAAAGTCGCTATTTCGATTTTCGACTATTCGGGCCTCCAGAGGAAAAACTACCAAAAACGGTAGAAAATTTAACTCACCTGGCAACATTTCGCGCCGAGTTCTATCCCCGCCTAGATTAATTGACCCCACTCCGAGGCCGCCATCTTGGCGAAAATGCGGTTCAAAAAAGTCAAAATTTTGAGCGTTCCAAGATGGCCGCCGGCGTCGACGCCATTTTGGTTTTCGCTAATCGGCCTCCATAATCGGGAACTCGAGGACGAGTTTAAGGGAATTCATCCAAAAAATCAGCCGAAATCCCGAAAATCACGCGCGTGTTCGGTCGCAAACACGGGGCGAAACGGGTTTTTCGATCCAAGATGGCGGCGCGGCCATTTTGTTTTTTCACATTTTAACAGAAGCACCCCATCCCCGGGGGCGAAACGATCACGCGTACCAAAAACCAGCGCGATCGGAGTCGTTTTGGGAATTTTGACATTTCGCGGCGGCGGCCATCTTGGATTTTTCAAATTTCGAATATCGCATTCTACTCGACCGAATCGATCGTGCATCTCGCTCTAACATCCCAAAACCCAAAAGTACCTGCAAATGTCCCAAAAATACCCCTGATCAGTGAGTGAGTCAGTGAGTGAGTCAGTGGTAATCCAGCTTTATATATTATAGACTAGATGTCGCGTGTGTGCCGCGGGGTGCGCGCACCCCGCGGTGGTGGACCCCCCACTTTAGCTTTTGTAATCAAAAGGTTATCGGTTGCGAGTAGGTGCAAAAATGAATTTTTTTTGTCGAAGTTATAAAATTTGCCTAAAAAAGGTGTTCGAATATTCAAAAAACTGGAAAGGATACGTTTTTCTCTGAATACTCTTTCATTTGATACCCATATTACGTGGGTGGCAAAAGAAAATCGATCGGCCAATTCGGAGCGGCGGCCATATTGAATTTGGTGTAATGTCATTGACTGTGTCGCTTTTTACACTCAAAGTCCATTTTTTTGATATCTATATTGCGTAGGTGGCAAAAGAAAATCGATCTGTCATTTCGGAGCGGTGGCAACACTGAATCATCATGTGGACGCGTGTGTGCCGCGAGGTGCACGCACCTCGCGGTGGTGTGGTTCTCACATCGCTTTTGTAATAAAAAAAAGTTTTCAGTTGTGATTTGGTGCAAAAATGTATCTTTTTTGAGGTTGATTTAAAATTTGCCAAAGAAAGGTGTTCGATTAACCAAAAAGCTGGAAAGGTTATGTTCTACTCTATAAACATTTTTATTTGGAAGCCATGTCCATGTCGCGTGTGTGCCGCGGGGAGCAAGCACCCCGCGGTGGAGTGGTCCACTTAATGTGTTTCTAAGCGAAAGGTTTTCAGTTGCGAGTCGGTGCAAAAAATTTTTCGTTTTTTGAAGTTACATAAAATTTGCCTAAAAATGTGTTCGATTATTCAAAAAATTGGAAAGGTTACGTTCTACTTTGAAAATTCTTTCATTTGATACCCATATTACATAGGTGGCAAAAGAAAGGCGATCCGCCATTTTGGAGCAGCGGCCATATTGAATTTGGAGCAACGTCACTTACTGAATCGTATTCTACACTTAAAATCCTTACATTTGATACCCATATTACGTAGGTGGAGAAGGAAAAGCGATTTGACATTTCGGAGCGGCGGCCATATTGAGTTTGAAACAATGTCACTCACTGTATCGTGTTCTACTAATAAAATCCTTACATTTGATACCCATATTACATAGGTGGAGAAGGAAAATCGGTCTGTCATTTCGGAGCGGCGGCCATATTGAATTTGGAGAAACGTCACTTACTGAATCGTATTCTACACTTAAAATCCTTACATTTGATACCCATATTGCATAGGTGGTAAAAGGAAAGCGGTCGGCCATTTTGAAGCGGCGGCCATATTGAGTTTGAAACAATGTCACTCACTGTATCGTGTTCTACTATTAAAGCCCTATCATTTGATACCCATATTGCATAGGTGGCAAAAGAAAATCGATTTGACATTTCGGAGCGGCGGCCATATTGAATTTGGAACAGCGTCACTTACTGAATCGTATTCTACAATTAAAATCCAAACATTTGATACCCATATTACATAGGTGGCGAAAGAAAAACGATTAAACATTTCGGAGCGGCGGCCATATTGAGTTTGAAGCAATATCACTCACTGTATCGTGTTCTACTAATAAAACCCTTACATTTGATACCCATATTGCATAGGTGGCAAAAGAAAATCGATTTGACATTTTGGAGCGGCGGCCATATTGAGTTTGAAGCAATTTCACTCACTGTATCGTGTTCTACACTTAAAATCCTTACATTTGATACCCATATTACATAAGTGGAGAAGGAAAAGCGATTTGACATTTCGCAGCGGCGGCCATATTGAGTTTGAAGCAATGTCACTCACTGTATCGTGTTCTACTAATAAAACCCTTACATTTGATACCCATATTGCATAGGTGGTGAAAGGAAAGCGGTCGGCCATTTTGAAGCGGCGGCCATATTGAGTTTGAAACAACGTCACTCACTGCATCGTGTTCTACTATTAAAGCCCTTTCATTTGATACCCATATTGCATAGGTGGCAAAAGAAAATCGATTTGACATGTCGGAGCGGCGGCCATATTGAATTTGAAGCAACGTCACTAACTGTATCGTATTCTACACTTAAAATCCTTAAATTTGATACCCATATTACCGTGCCGCTACCGAAAACCGCACTGAAATAGCAAGAAGCGCAAATTTTGAAACAATGGCCGCCTGCGCCGCCGCCATCTTGAAAAATTTAAATGTCATATTTTTCTTGTCAAGCCGACTATATGTGCTATCAAGTGACATTACGAGCTACCCGCTAGCCCTCACACAACCCCGCCAATAAATCGTCAAATTTGGGTTGTCGCTAACAATAAAAACCGTCCCACCTGCCAGTGTTGCCATAACACCAGCTCCAAATGGTGGTAGAAATGATCAGCGACGACTGTTCCACCCCGCTATATCAAAAAAAGTTGAAAAAGTCGAAATTTACGTTTTCCCCTAAAACGGAGAAATTACCCCAAAATCGGGGAAAATTACCCCACTATTAGATTTCCCTCCGCGAGCACTACGACAGACCACCCGGTGTTGTCAGTTGAAAAACGCCGGCAACCGCGTCAAAATCGCGAATTAATGCCTTCGAAATTGCAACCCTTAACAAAATGGCCGCCAGCGGAGCCGCCATCTTGAAATGTCAAAGTTTCGGATTTTTCCCGGTAACTACATCATATACGGAGCAGGATGACGTTTACCCCACATGTCCAGCACATCTGCAACGGGGAGATCAATTCGGGTCAATTCGGGTCTACGAAAAAATTCAAACTTCCTTGGCGGCCAGTGTTGCCATTTGCGGAAAATAAAAATACCAGAAAGTCATAGAGGCCCCGACGCTCTATAGGCGCATGGGGATGAAAATCGCGTAAAGTCGTTATTTCGATTTTCGACTATTCGGGCCTCCAGAGGAAAAACTACCAAAAACGGTAGAAAAGTTTTCACACCTGGCAACACTTCGCGCCGAGTTCTAACCCCGCCTAGAACATTTGACCCCACTCCGAGGCCGCCATCTTGGCGAAAATGCGGTTCAAAAAAGTAAAAAATTTGAGCGTTCCAAGATGGCCGCCGGCGTCGACGCCATTTTGTTTTTCGCTAATCGGCCCCCATAATCGGGAACTCGAGGACGAGTTTAAGGGAATTCATCCAAAAAATCAGGCGAAATCCCGGAAATCACGCGCGTCTTCGGTCGCAAACACGGGGCGAAACGGGTTTTTCAGTACAAGATGGCGGCGCGGCCATTTTGTTTTTTCATTTTTTGACAGATGCACCTCATCCCTAGGAGCGACACGATCAAGAACCATTAAAAAAACCAGCACGCTCGGAGCCATTTTGAAAAAGTTGACATTTCGGGGTGGCGGCCATCTTGGATTTTTCAAATTTCGAATATCGAATCCTGTGTCTTTTAATCAGTAGTCCATCTCTTTCTAACATCCCAACACCCAAAAGTAATCGCAAATGTCCCAAAAATACCCCTAATCAGTCAGTCAGTCAGTCAGTGAGTGGTAATCCAGCTTTATATAATATAGATATAATATAGATAGATAGATAGATATATATATATATATATATATATATATATATATATATATATATTCCGACGCTTGCATTTGTTTATAATAATAGGGTATAGGTAGATGCATAGACCAAAAAATATCAACTGTATAAATCAATATTTCCGTGCAAACAAGTCATAATTATTGTTCTAGACAGTATACGCACACAGGAAGTTTATTGCGCATTGGTTACAGTGGAGTTAATTGTGGTTCATTAGAATCGTTAGGTATCCTCTAAATAGGGAACTGACCTTGACGTCTCCGAACATCTCGACAAGGTCGTGGGAGCCGCTGCCGAGTGCCAGGTGATACAAGATGTCCTGGTCCATGAGCTCGATGTTGGGGTTCCGCAGCCGCACCGACCCATCTGGATATCTGCAACGTTCAATTTATATGGTCGCATTTGTTTCCTGGAAGAGGCTGGAATAGATATTTGCAGTACTCTTTGATTTAAATGCTAATTGGCTCTCGATTCCACTTTAATGGAGACTATAATATTCCAATAAGCAATCCGCACTGGGCCAGCGTGGTTTGACTCATGGGTTTGACTGAGGCCTAATCGTCCTAATATAATTAGTTAGGGTGGACTCGTGCCCTTCGGTGGGGACGTATATGAGCTGTGATGTGATACTATCTTTTATATCTGGAAAGTGCTCACTATTGTTGCCTCTTTCTTATCGTGCTATCTCACTAACCCCTATTGAAAATTTAGGCATACTTATATCGAAGTGTGCTTCAAAGGCCCATATGGGGTCCTGAAAACACCTGAAAACGGGTTTAAAGGATATGGTGTGGTTCGATGATGATGAACTAATGAACCGATGAACCAACAACATTTAAAATCCCCGATATCCATGGGTCATCAATTGTTTAAATTTCACTGGCAAAATCATAATATTCATAGGTAAGTATTTTTGTATAGCATTAACTTGTTTTCTATATGAGCTTGTTGTTTCCTGAAGAGGCCATCGTGATAAATGTAATTCCCAATGATTCATTAACTTTATTGTATATCCTTAAAGACTTCCAAATTTTTATTAAAATGTTGTCAATTTGGTTTGTAAATAACTTACTCAAATTAAATCCGCAATTAGGTTTAAACAGGAGGCAACATTTCATAATTGTGTTATGAATCTTCGTTGTGTTACATTCGTACTTAATTTTGCGCGAACTCAGGAAAAAAAGAGAAAAACATACTAACGATCTAGTAAAGCTTTCTTAATAAGTTTCTTTCCTTAAAATTCAGTGATTACTGTGAGTGAAATATTCGGATTTCTTACAATAACAATTTATTATACACAATAAGGAGGAATAACACCCTAAAGGGTGCTGTCATTCTCAAGTAATAGGAAGATTATAAGTAACAATAATGAAATTATTAATTTTTGTTAGTTAATAATGTCTGACTAATTTCTATTTAAGTGAAAATAATATAAAAATATATATTGTTATGTCAATAGGTTCTACATTATCATACGTACCACACATTATTACAAACACTTATCGTATTGTGGGGGACAAGTGTTAATTCATTCATAAGTAATCAAAAGTACCTACCCATTTTATGTTAATCGGGAAGGTATCGCTCCTTTGTGTACAGCTAGAGATATCCTACTAATATTATAAATGTGAAAGTGTGGATGTATGGATGTTTGGATGTTTGGTTGTTTGTTACTCAATCACGCAAAAACGGCTGAACGGATTTGGATGAAATTTGGCAGGCATGTAGCCTTTGACATGGAAAAGAACATAGGCTACCTTTTATTCCGATTCCTTAAGTAGTTCCCGAGGGAAAATTGAAAATTGTTCAAAATTGAAGTCCACGCAGACGAAGTCGCGGGCAGAAGCTAGTAAACATATAATATTAAAGAAAGATATTTACATAATGATAACACGTATGGACTAAAACGCACAATGACATCAGTCGCAATAAAAAAAAGAAGTTTGATGTGAACAAATGAAGAGCACGGTGGCGTAGTGTTTCGACTGCATTAGTTGCGATAACAAAGCAACCTTCGCCATGGTTAGCCCTGGATGGTTGAGCAAAACTTATGATCTCCAGTTCCTCCGTACTTCGGCAGGCACGTTTCAACATTGGTCTCGATTTCTAGTGCAACTTTTTACTCACTAATCCGCATTGGGCGAGCCTGCTGGTATTATGGCGCATATTCCTCGTGTGCTTCTTCCATATAGGAAGGTCTGTGCCCGTAATGGGACGTATATTGGGTATGGTGGTGATATGAACGACAAAAAAAACAATAATTATTCTTTTACATGGACTAGGCAATAGTTTTTGGCAAACATGAACGAGGCACGTTTATGTTCACTGAATAAACTGTGTTCGAATACTTTATATTTACTTACGTGATACTTTTACCTGGCGATAATATCGACGCTAGAAAGCATAAATGTAGTAACCCCCAAAACTGAAATTGTTCACCAGAGCAGAAAAGCTTTTTGTTTTTAAAAAAAATCATAACTTTCGTATTTATGGACTTAAGAGTTACCGATTTTGGAAACTATATTCATTTATATTTTTTTGCTGAATAAGTTTTCTTGAACAGCTCTTACCTAAAGTTTGTTTAAAGGAATATTTTGCGGGTTACGACATTTGAATATTTTTTTTTCGATCCATTAATACGTACTCGTAGTAACTGAAATGCGTAAATGAGTGGAATGATGCAAACCGCATTTTTTACGGAGAACAAAAATGTAGTAACCTACACTACTTTAAGCAACATAACCAACAAAAATGCTATAATAATAAAAATCTGTAAATAATTTGTCATCAATATGTAGTAATCAGCATTCATTTGCGTATTCTGAAAAATGAATTGATTTAAGTGTAAATCTATAAAACTGAGGCTGTTACATAAAAAGAGTCAAGAATAAAAGTAAAGTCTACTTATGAAATGTTGATTTAATACAATATTTTTTTAACGATTTGGAAATGTGGATTTTGAAATATTTGAACTACAACTTGACCAATCGCTACAACATCGTTTTCTTTTTATTGTTGAAAAAAAGTATACCTACTTTTTTTTCAACAATAAATATAGGTACCTACTCTAAACCATCAACTAAAACAATCATTATAGAAATCACAAAAATTATGTTGATCGATAAGAATTTTAGGAACCAGTTAGAAATGAATTTTAAAAATCCTATTTTCGATATTATTAATCGTAAAGTTACTTGACATATACCATTTGACGTGTTTTATTTTACTGATTCCAATGACGTAATAAAAAAATTGGCATATGTGTCAGTTACTACGTATTTGCTTTCCAGCGTAGATATGCGCTGTTTAAGAGATAACTTGGTTATTTATTACGAATATAGGTCAAGTTGAATGTTAAACAAACACTAACTTTAAATTAGATCAAATATTTAGGTACCATTTCACACTGTCCATGAACATGAGACGCGTAATGTTGATTATTTATTTGATTGTGTTTATGTGGATAATGGTCGCATTTTTTTTTCATTTTATGCATTATGATCAGCTTAAGATTAGACACGTTATACCTGATAAAAAGTACTAAAATATATTTGGAAACAGGTAATTATTATCACCTAGCTCGGTTAACCTCTATAATTTACGGTCTTCTTCAGACATTAAGGTGCACTGTAAAAAAAATCTATTTACGGTCAACTACAAATTTACATCTTAAAGAAGCTAAGCAGATGTATTTTTAAATATGTTTGGACTAGCTGAATTGATCTTACTGCCTCTCAATAGTCAGTACATCAGATAACTATGGGTCACTCGCCAAAAGGAATATGTAATGTGGATCTTATACTTGGTCAAAGATTCAAAGGAATCGAGAGGAGCGAGACTGAGATTGAAACTCGTGGGTCCGGAACCGTTTGTCGAACTGGCACACAAAACAATCAAATTAAAGTTTTACGTATGACGAACATCAAAAATATCAATAGCCAATATTACAAATAACATTAATATGTTAAAAAATATTTAAGAAAAATAAAAACCGACTTCAATAACACTGAAAAGTTACACTGTTGTTTGTATCTATTCTTATATTATTTTTAACTTTTCAGTGTTTTTGAAGTCGGTTTTTATTTTTTGTAAAATAATTTTTATTTTAATCTTTTTAGTGAATGACATCTTTTAAGTGAATTGACAAACCCTAATTTAATAAAGCTTTTCCTTAATTTTAATTGGATCCCATCATCAGATCCTGATTTTGGTGATGACCCCAGAACTATACTCTATCGAATACAAAAAGAATTTTGAAAATCGGTCCAGAATTGGTGGAGTAATCGCGTAACATATACACAAAACACGTTGGACACACCTAAAAGTTTAGGGGTTTTCCTCAATTTTTATGGGATCCCATCATCTGATTCTAACTTTGGTGACCATGAGACCACCCTTGGAGTATACTCTATCGAATACAAAAAGAATTTTGAAAATCGGTCTACAATTGGCGGTGTAATTAAACTCACTTCAAAAACACAAATAAGTCACATTTTTTATTTTGAAGTCGGTGCGGATGAACGATGATCATGAGTTACAATTTGGCACCGATTTCAAAATAAAAAATGCTATTTTGTGTGTATTCTTATGTTATTTATAACTGTCTTGTGTTTCTGAATTAGGTTTTTATTTTGGTTAAATAATTTTTTATCGTTTTTATGAATTTAATACCAGCTCACGGAAGTAACTTGAAAGAATACAACTAAGGGTCAATACATGCCTATGGTATTTAAAAAACAAACCTCTTTCTTCTAAATTTCAAGGATACTTCCATCATCACCTCTGCTCATGACCACCAGACGCAAATACCTCAATAGTTTCAGAAAAAAAAATGAAACACGTTGGACGTGCCCAACAAATTAAAGGGTTTCCCTCAATTTTCCTGGAATCCCATCACCATCACCAGACTTTGGTAACAATGTGACCAATTGGAAAGTATACCCTCTTAAACAGAAAAAGATTTTTCCAAATCGGTTTAAAAATGACAAAGTTATGAGGCAACTCACATAAAAAACATACAGTCCATGAGAACCACCCCTTTGTGTGAAGTCGGTTAAACGTTACTCGTACGTAGCAGGGGAGAATCTATAGTGAAAATACCAATGTGGTGGCACTAATTGTAAAAAGAAACAGCGGTCCAGATTCGAATTATATAGCTCAGCCACAGATAACATAATACTAGGCTCAGCTATAATTCGAAACTGGGCCGAAGTTCATTTGGCTCTTTCACCACCGCCAATAGCGCGACAGCTATAATAGCTGTAGCGCTATTGGCGGTGGTGAACGAACCAAATGAACTTTATTATTTCATGAATGACATGCAGCACAGTGGAACCCTTATACACGAGGGTATCGTATCGATTTCCGCCGCGTTCGAACACGTACGAAGAAATATAGGGTCCTAACTGTTTTATTATCTATCTTGAAGTAGTTCAAAATGTCATTCTTTGTGAGTAATGAAATTATTTTAATAATTATTGTTTAAAAGTTCAGTTTATTTCTCTTACCTACTCTAATTTATGATCGTTATATATTTTTTCCCCTTCAAAGTTTTCTTGGTTGTCAGTATTGTACCTCAATTCATGGAGATGTTTGTCAATTTGCTGATTTTCATCTTCTTCTTATATATGAAAATGAAACACTGTGTGTTAGTCTCGCTAAAACTGAAAAAACGGCTTGACAATTAGACTATTGTCGTCATTTCCGGCAAAATAAGGTAATTCTTGCCAGCTGCTTCAATCATCCGAAAACAACGGAAGCCAAACGATGTTTACGGTGCCTTACACCTATTATTTACAAAAGGCGTTTTGTGTTACATCCATACAAATTAACGGTCTATTGTTACAAATTATAAAATTCAAACGATACGAAATAGTAGATTTATTAACCAAGGGGATAAAGCTGCGTCTTATGTAAACTGGGTATAAACTTGAATCGCGAGCGTAACGAAGAACTCTATGGTTAATTCCCGAATTAAATTCCTCATTAAAATAATTAAGTCCTGAGCGTAGCGAGGAATTTAAGTCTTGAGTCCTGAGTGCAGCGAGGGATTTAAAATTTACTCAAGATTAAGCCTTATCCCGGGGATAATTAAGCTTTATCCCCGAGGAAAAAACTCTACATTTCACAACACTAGAGAAAAAATTAAGACAAATACGTTAGAAATACAGCATTTATTCTATTTTTATTTTATCTAAAATCATATTTTTTAAAATTAAATCATGAATTATTATATTTCTTAAAAATATTACGAAGCTTTTGTTCAAAGCTTCACAGAAAACGTGACTGTATGAGCTTGAATCCTTTTTCTTTTTCAATTTGGAAAACAACATAGCGGCATTAATTTTTCGGTATTTAAACGCAAATCAAAAAATATTCTTTTTCTATGCAATAAGATTCCGAATTCCCATCAAAATTACTGATTGAACAGCAAAATATTCAACTCAAAATATCACTAAACACACTACAATTTATTTTCGCAGCGTATAGCGATTTTTCCTAACGCAAAAGCTTTTTCATCACAGCACAGCTAATAATCTTAATGCACATTATATATGTTAACTCTTTTTCTTTTAAATATAGCTTCTATTTTTATATTATTTACAGCAGTTTTTTTAAATAAAACAGCATTTTATTAGTCACAGTCGTCTTATTATTTATTAATTACCACATAATGAGATCAGCAAAAAAAATATAAAATTAGATACAAAATTGTAATTTATTGAATTATTAAAGCGGGTCTTGCTTTCGCGGGGCGTCCACGCTTCCTTTTTTGCCCAATAGGCACAATTTTAGCTTCTGCAGGTGGCGCCACTTACTTGAGTCGGATCGCAAGTTCGATGATATGCTTGCACATATAGTTTTTAAAAAAAATTGCAGTTTCCACAAGCAATAAGTATGCATAAAGTCGAGAATACACATAAAGTCGTTTCTGGCGCTTTGCCGGCCGCTGCCGCGGCACGCTCGCTTCGCTCGCTCGGCTCGCGCGCTTGGTTCATGTTCAAACCTACGCTCGTCGCTTCGCTCCTCGCTACCTATTTTGACCCGCCTGCAGATTTAACATACGCTTTGACGTTTCTAAACAGTATACTAAATCTGATTTAATTTTGTGTGCAATTCAGTATTTTTGGTATGCATTCAGTTAATTAGTGGAGTTACCTAGTATGCTTAAAAATTATACAGATATGCATTTAAAAATATCCCTATCTCTATCTTACTCGCTCGCGCCACTCTGCACTCCAGTGACGAAAAAGCGCGCGAAGCCGCGAACCCTTTTTTAGTTAATTTGTTCTGCTTTTAGAAATAATGCAATGTAAAAGGATTTTTTTGTTATAATAATCATTAAATTTGCCGAGCATGGCTTCTTGAAAATTAAGACAAATATGATGAACAGGTTTTGTTGTACTTGTTAGAGGAAATCTCTCTATAAGATTTGTGAAACCTATAGTTTCTATTATTGACGGTTGCTATGACGTTATTGTTGTTGTTGAATGTCAATATAATATCTTAGCATATTTATTTGTGATTTGTTC
This sequence comes from Schoenobius gigantellus, assembly GCA_963935595.1. Classification (NCBI taxonomy): domain Eukaryota; kingdom Metazoa; phylum Arthropoda; class Insecta; order Lepidoptera; family Crambidae; genus Schoenobius; species Schoenobius gigantellus. Next base: position 21,799,462 of record OZ012541.1, read on the forward strand.
TGTAAATTAATTTGTTGGAAATTATACACGTTTACCATTTATTTGTATTGATTCTTCAACACTGCTCTGCTCTGCTTAAAACATATAAATTCAAGAGTACTTACTGGTTAATATGCGACTGGGATAGTTATTTTGCTATGAAATATGGAAAATTTGCTGTGCAGTCAGTCTTTATGCTATGTATGTAGTGTTTTTGTACAAAAATAAATTAAACTGTATTGCATTATGCGGAAAAAAGTAATGTCATATTGATGTATAATTTCGAATTATCTGCAGTTTGAGTTTTGTTATACATTTAGTTTATTTGTAGTGAAGTAAGTTATTTGATGTAAAAAAGAATATAAATGATGAGTATGTATTGATAGGCGATTATTTATTTGATATGCAATTTATAATATCCCTTCATTTTTGTTTGATTTTGTTAAACAGTGTGTAACAAAAACCCTGTGACCTCTTTTAGGAGCATATTCAGAATCTATATATAAAAGTTATGGCACCATAAAAAATTCAAAATTGTGAAATAAATTGGGATTTTAACTTAGAGCATTTAAAATATTTAGGTAGGAATTGGAGAATTGATTTTACAATTTCGCTTTTATATATCGATTCCGAACATGCTTTCAATTGAATATACTCAATATACTTCAATTGAATATACCATCAAAATTAAGAACTTTTGGTGTTCAAAATACAAATTAATTCAATCTCTGGGGATAGAAGGAAAGTCAGTACAATTTGCCATCCCCCTTTTTAGAGGCTCTAAGTGACTATTACTTTATGTTGGATGACACAGAATACGTCATTTCTGAGCAGGTAGTCCTACTCAAAAATGATATGACAAATAATAATTTAATAATTAAATCCTGATATGTAACTACATACAGCCCAAAGATAATTAAGATGTATACAATTACAAGTAAAATTGAAGTTGCTTCGCAAAACACAGGAGTCTAGAGGGTTATCTCAACTTCTGCCAAAGTATTATAAATAAATCAAAACTCTATTTTATTGACACCTACCAGTTAGTGCACCAAGAAGTCATCCAACCTAAAGGGCATAGCCAGAAAACAATTCCAGAGAGGGATTCCCACCTAATAAAAATAACTAAAATATTGTTTTATTTATAACTACAGAGTGGGACGGGCGCCCTGTATATAACTGCGGTCTCATTGGTACTTGCTAAAGATTTTTTTCTTTCAATTCGTATTGACCAAGTCGAAAATTCAACTACTTATATTGATCTGTTTAATTATTTTCTACCCGAGGTAAATTTTCTCCATGTATTGGTTAATTTATTGTTCAATTTTTTTTTATTAACATAAATTCAATTAGCATTTTGTAAATTGTAATTTTTAAGGTTATAACTAGCCGTGGTAAAAATGTTAACAGCATAATGTATGGCAAACATTTCGAACTTCGTCAATGTATTATTATTTGAAGCATTTATTGTTAATATAAGTATTTCGAAAAGAATAACCACAAGTGGCCCTGGATTGGTTGCTGTAAAAGAGATGACAAAAACAATGAAATAACTTACGATTTCAAGAGTTATGTCAGGACTCAGGGCTACGCCTAAGCATAATTTATGCCGCTCATCATGGAATAAGAACTGAATAGCGCTGTACACAAAATGTATGCTGTCCGTCCAAATTCGTTCCGCTCCATAAACCGTGACACGTGAGCAGGAAAGCTCTATCAGTTCATTACATGACGCTAAGTGATTTTAAATCTGAAGGTTGAAAGGATTCCAACTCAACCCCCAATAAATTGAATAAATTTTACCTACATCGGGACATTTTTTATGTCGGCAACCTAAGACAACATTAGTGCCTATTTCTTACATGCTTTCACTGGGCACCTATACAATAGAAAAAGCCGTAACTCGATTTGCAATAGGAGCACCGACTACGGCGTATCTCATATGGTTCAAGAATTTAGATGCGGCTGATGGCAAAACATGGTATCTTTCTTTAAACTGACACAGGTATGATGATAGATAGAAAAACTGAGGAGCATATCCCCACGTTCATAGGCGTAGGTATAACTTTTTAATGGGGGGGTTTAGTTTTAGTTTTTGGTTTTAGAAAAAAGACTTCAATTTGCCTATACAAACTTCATTACGTTTATTTTCAATTAGGGGTGTCCGGACCCTCCTTTGCCTACGCCAATGCCCACCTTACAGAAATATTGCTACCTTTATCGCTACTTTAACCTTCTAGATGAAAAATGCCATTGCACATTTCAAATGAAATTAGTATCGAACGATAACAAGATGGACGTAAAAAACAATAGCGAAGCAAAACAATGCATGGTGTAGTTAGCCGCTCCTTGTTTAGCTTCAGAATAATTTCAATAGGTATACAAATCGCGTGTAGCAATCTGATTTTAATGGATCAAATTTTAGCGTCACATCGACACGTGCGTGGTGTGATGTAATGTAAAGAGGTAATGCTGAGTTCACCATGGATGCATAATATTATTGATGAGAGACCAATAATGTAAATCATCTGTGGTGCTTCGACAGGTATGTTATTAGCGGGTTCTACGCTTCCTCCCCTAGACAAGATGTCCTTCGTTAATCGCTTTCGCAATCGCTAAATGAACAATGTGAAAGATTTACCAAATGCCATACATTTTCCAATTAGCGATTATCCCAATGCGTCTTGTCTAGGAGGGCTTGGTTCTGAGCCATCCCATCGAACTACGATAGTCAAAAGTAGTGAAACTACGTTACAACTTTTTTTTATTGCAATTAAGTTGGCAAACAAGCAAACTGCCCACCTGATGGTAAGTGGTAACAATCACCTATAATACATGTGGTTCCTGTATAATTCGCAGCAAAACTGCAACCCCCACCACAGTGTACGCTGCCAACTGTAAAGTCACGGTACCCAGTAATTTCAGTGCCATATGGCAGTGCCTTACCCTTCAAACCGGAACACAGCAATGCAACTGTTGATTTGCGGCAGAAATAGGTAAGACGGAGGTACCCGTGCACACGACCCTGGTACAGAGTCTCCCTCCGGTGAAAAAGGCATCTTTTTTGTGATCTGTGTTAGCGCAGACACTATTACCAGTCTGTGTTTTGTCTGGCCTATAGGCGTATATAGAGGGCCAGGCCCCCCTGATAAAAACTGTAGATACGCCAATGCTGGCCTGTATGAACACAGCTCAAATTATCAAAAATCTTATCTTTTTTTATCTCTTTGCAACTGAATTAATGAAATTGATATTATGTTATATTTCTTATCTTTGCAGTGTGTTTATAAACGCCAAATACGTTTTAATAACAAATTATAAACGCAATGAGTACAAGCAAAATTCTAAATCGGGCAGAAATAGAACTTACGTCCTCCGTACGACGTTGAGGCCATTGACCACTTATAAATTGATTTGGTAATGTAAAGTAATTTGGTAATGTATAGCTACTTTTATTCCGTAAAACTTTTTAGTTGGCTAATTATAGCGACTAAGGAGCGTCAATCTACACCGTGCTTGGCAAACATAAAAAAGCTACCTAACAGCCCGCTCTTCAACATATTCGTGACCATCTTCAAATCGTTCTGGCTGAGGCTGGTCGCCGTCATCGAATGTTTTCCTGTGCGGCAGATGGGGCCCATGTCCGTTTTTCAAAGACTTCATTTTGCATATTTCCTTTTCGCAGCCATTGATCGGCTGGAATCGCCCGCTGGTATCTACTTTGCAGTTACACGGCATTATCGGTTGCTCTCTTCTGCCCAACAATCTATTCAAAATTTTAAAAAATATTATAGGTATCACTCAGGTTGGTATATCAGATATCTTCCAATGTGTTTTTTATTATAAAGCTATTTAGGAAAAATATAATTTTAAACATTCTATAGGGGATACGAAATTAACAAAAGTATCAAAGTATTAGATAGCTATTATTATATGCTATTGAAATTAAAGCTTCACTGTGAGTCTTGTCTTGGGCCGTGTTTTGTAAATTTTTTCGCAGTCATCGAGGTGTTTCTCGGTTATGATCCATATGTTGCTATGATTCGTTTATAAGGCGACTTTAGTCTAATAATTATTGCTCATTGCTAGTATAATTATAACAACAACATTGACATTCCGTCTTAATCTTAATTTATCTGAAAGGTTATCGAGGCTATCAGTATGATTGAATATAAATGTTTCGCAAAATACAAACGCACATGAATCAAGCGAAACAAGAAGTGTGTTTGCAAACAAGTACTCTCAAGGTTGGTGGGAACAAGACATCAACCAGTCAATACAAATAGAGTTGTACAGAAAAAACTCATTTTTTTTTCGCAACACCCTGTCCTATAATTATCAAAATGAAAGTTATCTGTTTGAGCAATTGTAAAGTTACCTACGTAGATTACGGTATTTTCGGTACGTAACATATACACCATTTATGACACTACAATTTGGTAAATTACCTGCATATCTGGTTTTAGGAATTACCTATACTTTATAAACTTTATTCTTTACACTCCTAACTAAACAATATCAGTTATTACAGGTGCAAAAGAAACGAAGGTCACTATATTGCACCAATGAATTCGAAACAATTCACATTTTAATTAGTACTTACCTATTTTATAGAGCAGGCTCATACTTATGTCAGCTATACTAAAATAATTGCTAACTTACTCGACCCTACGTATATATTTATTTAGATGTGCTTCACTAATAAACCCTATTAACATACTATTAAATAAGCATTCCTATTATTATAATTTTTGTAAATCAGCCACAAAGATTTTAAAAACAGATTTACTTAATACCTAATAAACCAGCATCTCTACTTTATCACACGAACATCTAGTTTTAGCTATAAATTGGTCTCCTTTATAAATAAAAGGTTAGTATGTACGTAGGTTATGCTATAATATTATTAAAAACTTTATTATTATTAAATGTGAGGTGGTCTTAAATTATTACTATACCTAATCCGTGAAAAAAAATCCACGATACCCTTCTAGGATGCTTCTAGGTCCTTTTATAATACCGCTAAAGATACAACTAGAAATGTGGCAAAATAATTGGAAGCTTTTAAACTAATGAAATTCCTAACTATAAAACTCATTAAAACCCATGAAATAATATTAAAAAAATGCTATTGAGATAAAATATTTCCAGTAAATAGAATAGAACTCTAGACAGAATAGAGCTTTATTTCGCAAACAATTGATCAGTACTTACCAATAAGTTGTTAAGATATTCTTTGATATTTTTTTATTCACAATTTTGTTTTTCACAAGCCGCCGGAATTCACCAAACACTATTCGCAATGCGGCGTCGACTGGCGTCGACACTGAACGAGCACTTCAATGACGAATAGCCTCTACTCTACAATCAACTCGCGTCACGATTCATTTAAGCCCCTACTATGTCTGAGTCAATACGTCCACGACGTGCCAACACTGCTGTATGATTCCTATACAATACTGCTTACACACTGCTCTCTATAATAACGCAGGCCTGCGTCACAGAGATGCTCATCAAACCCTGACCTATGCTCGTTTTGAATTCGGATAAAAGTTCTTGTTAAGAATGTCTTATTATCAACGTTCATTGAAGTTCCGCGCAGCTGACGATTCTTGCAAAAAAACAGTAGATTGTGTCGCACGCTTTTTTAAACAAGGAAAAAACGTGTTTGTAAATAATAATACGAAGAAATTGTGGGAAGGTACGTCAGTGTATTTGGTATTTACAAAGGAAACCTAAAAATGAATGTTTGTTTTAATGAAATTATACATAGGTCACACTAAAAGTTTCCGGAATTGGCCACTTAAACAATATATAAAAAGTTATTACTACATTTGAAAATGGAACATTTTAGCCGTAGAATACAATTTGCTTCATCTGACTGTCAATTGTTTTCACATTGTGGCTTCATTTAAAATTGCGTGAATACAATAAAATAGATTCAACTCGGGAAGATTTTTGTTGCATGTTTTTTTACGATTTTAAGTATAATTTGACAACTCAGCAGAGCCTCGTTAGGCTTCAATCTGCTTTTGGCGAAGAAGCACCATGCAAAACGACTATTTATAGCTGGTTTGCAGAATTCAAACGCGGTCGTGTCAGTCTCCATGATGAAATTCGTGAAGGTCAGCCGTGCACCGCTGTGAACAACAAAAACATTGATGCTGTACATCGTATGATCAAAACAGACAGGCTTGTGATCTACCATGAGATCCGGACATCTTAGGACATGGGCATGAGTTAAATACAGTCAATCCTACACAAATATTTGGGTGTGTGAAAGCTGTGTTCTCAATGGATCCCACGCAATTTGAAAATCAGACCGCATCACTTGGTACCATGCCATGTTTGCCAGATACAACGAAGGGGCTTAAAATTAGGCGAGGGACATAGTAACAGGTGAAGAAACATGAATGTCTTTCGAGATGAGCCGAAACCAACGAGCAAAAGGTGGCGCGCGGGAAAAGTTCCTCGGAGCGGATGATTGCTTCTCTTCTTTTTTAAAAAAACTGGACACGTGGCTACTGTTGCTTTAGAAAATCGTCGTACCGTGGATAGTGACTGGTACACGACAATTTGTTTGTCGGAAATTATTGACAAATTCCGTGAAAATAACGCTAAACGCCGTATCATCTTGCACCACGACAATGCAAGTTCCCACACAGCCAGATAGATAAATGAGTTTCTGAAGGCGAAAAACATACAGCTTATGAGTCATCCTGCATACAGTCCTGACCTGGCACCGTGTGACTTTTTTCTGTTCCCAAAAATCAAGAACCAATTACGCGATCAACGATTTTCATAAACAAACAGCGGAGCACAAGGATCGCCAGAGTATTTTCTCGGCCTATTTCTCTACACCGAAATGTCACTTTTGACAGTAGCGAATGAGATAGCTATTGTTTGGTGTCGAGAAACTGACCGTTAATGATATACATATTTATCTCGGGGTCTTTGTGCTACGCGTGCAAAAGAGGCTGTCGAAGAGTATGTGAAAAACATGTATCTGACGACACCACGGAGGAGTGGCACAAATGTTTTCAAAATTGGTTCAATCGGATGAAAAAGTGCATTGACGCAAAGGGAGAATATTTTGAGAAACAATAAATATCATTTTTGACCATTAAGAGTATTTTTTATTATTGATTCCGGAAACTTTTAGTGCGCCCCACGTACTTACAAAATTATCTTCTGCATTCATAAAGGCTATGATGAGTGATTAAATGTAAGTTGATATATCAAAATAAGCCCTAACTACTGGAGCTAGAACTTAGAAGCATAAAAAAAATATATTTTACAAAAAATAAAAACCGACTTCAAAAACACTGAAAAATTAAAAATAATGTAAGAATAGGTACAGACAATATCACGCTTCTATATTGAAGTCGGTGCCAAACGATCTCCTAGTCTTAAAATTTGGCACCAACTTTAATATAGAAGCGTGATGTTGTCTGTACCTATTCTTACATTATTTTTAACTTTTCATTGTTTTTGATTTTTTGTAAAATATTTTTTATTTTTATCTTTAATATCACCTCACTTTTCTGAGCTGACCTTGGACCTGAATTTGATACCAGCTCACCGACCTGCATTTAATACTGATAAATGCATGCATTTCTTCATTTAATACTATTTAATTCAGATCTGAGGTCAGGTCATATCCAAAAGTTAAGGATCCTTCCACCATCAGCTCGGTTCATGTCTAACAAACGCAAATACGTGAATAACTTCGGAAAAAAAAGAAACAGGTTCGACGTACCTATAAAATTTTAAGGTTTCCCTCGATTTTCATAGGATCCCATTATTATATCCTGACTTTAGTGACTTTGGGACCACTCCAGGAGTTATACTCTATCGAATACAAAAAGAATTTTGAAAATTGGTCCACAATTGGCGGAGTAATCGCGTAATATACACACAATAAATCCAACAAACTACTCTGTAGTTTGGCGTATATGTATAGTTTTGGAACGTGTATGTAAATTTTTTTTTTAAATACACCTAAAAATCTAAGGTTTTTCCTCGGTTTTTATGGGATCCTATCATCAGACTCTGACTTTGGTGACCTTGGGAGCACTCCAAAAGTATACTCTATCGAATACAAAAAAAAAATTTGGAAATCGGTCCACAATTGCGGCGTAATCGCGTAACATACATACAAAAAAAACATAGGCATCGAATTGAGAACCTCCTCCTTTTTTGAAGTCGGTAAAAAATCAGTACAGGGGTTCTTTGGCTTAATGTAGGCGCCCACTAAAGAAGAATTTTTCAAAATTCTTACAGGAAGCAGAGAAGTCCCCACCCAAAAAAATAAGGAAGCTACAGTGTTGAGCTTTATTCAAACGAAACATAGTTCACGGGCAAATCTAGTTATATGTAATAGTAAGTTTTTGTCTAGTCTATAGTATTTTTGTATGTTTGCATTGAATAGGCTGCAAAACTACTGGCCCATTTTAAAAAATTCTTTCACTAATAGAATGCTACAATATTACTAAGTAACATAGTTTATAGAATTTTTTCCTACGGGAAAATATGGAATTTCCACAGGAAGAACGAAGATAACGCGAGCGTAGCTGCGAACGGAAAGCTAGTGACTCATGTTTCACTCTCAGTTTGTAAATAAAGGCCGTTTACCCTTTTGGTTTTCCCACTACTCGAGACTACTCGGTCCGGCTCGACCCAGTTGCTGGCGCCGGATAACAACAAAAATATGAGAGTCCTGCCATTCTGAAAAAGAAACCACCTGAATCTGATATATTTCAGAAACTATTCTAAAGTTTGGACAAGTACAATTATTTTTCAATTCTGTGATCCGTTTGAGAAATATGAAACCTTAAAATGCAATTAATTAAGCGAAACTGTGGGCTTGGCTCTCTGAATAAAAATATGGTGGTAGTATAAATTTAATGGACTTTGAAGGAAAATATTAAGGCTAAGCTAGTTCAAGGGTAATAAATAGCCGTCCAGCTTAGATAAAGTGGCCTCTTCGAAAATTTCGCACAAAATATAAAATCCTTTGAAAAGGAATATTTTTATTTTAATATTTCATCTTATTTCTGGGTATTTTAATTAATTCACCTCATTCGCTGCCACTTGCATTCAAATGAATGGGGGACGATTGATCCAAGAACATTGACGGCAAACTACCCTTAATGACCGTAGTTAGCCCTACGGCCGGTTATTTTTCATTGACATAAAAGAAAACTAAATCAGAAAGTATATACAACGTGCTTCAAAAAAATACGAGTATAAAGCCTACGACATTCAACCCTAAACCACCCTAAACTATCATCTCAGCCAATCTGAATTGGCACAAACAAACTTTCTGCATTGTTTTCTCTTTGGTTTTTTTGGGTTGTATAGTCGGTGAAATCAGTACATTTCAATACGAGTGCGGAAAGTATGTCATTTCTAGGCGAGTCCCGGTTTCTTGACCCAAGCCGAAGGCGCAGGTCAACAATAGGAACGAATGGAAATGACAATTCGAAACGTGCATCGAACAACGTTTTTTAATACATTTGCTAATAATAATAATAATTGCTTATTCACATTATAAGTTTAAAAAAATATATTTGAAATTTAATTCATGTATTATATTTACGCTGTAAAATAGTTATTTCTTACAAAAAATGTACAGAAACCTTTTTCATTAAAAACCATGAAGGAGGTTTTTAATCAATAAGATGTCTGTACAATTTTTTTGTAAAAATTCATTTCGAAGTTAATAATAACTTTCCGTACTTTTACAGTTGTAAAGTACTTTTCATTACATTTGATATGTATTGAAAAGTTTCATTTTCTTTTGCAATAGCATACTGACAGTTGCTGAGGTTACCTTAGCAATATTTTTTCTTACACGAAATTCTGTTAAATGTGGAAGCTCGTTCTTGCCTGACTACTTCAAGAGTAATTAAATTTCTGTTTAAGAGTATTTGGTAACAAGGTGTATAACGAGTTATCTTTTCAGGGAAACATTCTACGGAAATAGATGACTTTTTATCACAAATAAATCTCAACGTTGCCAGCTTCTTTAGCAACTGTGACTAAAATCCGTTTCAGCGTCTCATACAAAAGTTTCATCATTTTGTGTAATTATAGCGTACAAAGGCAAAAGACTAGAACTTGGTAAATTTCTTATAAAAAACGGAATTATGAAATCGCATTAGCGCTTTGAAATGCTTTGGGCTAAAAAATAAAGTAGTTGTCGAAATATAGATTGCACTGTACAAACTATGCCATTAAAAAAATAAAAGTAGGCATAATAGGTTATAATAATATTTAATAAACGTGTCCAATAGTGATTAATCTCATTTTTATTTTATTATAATCAGTCACTATTTCCCAAAATACCTAAGACTACCATTGTGGAAAGCAAAATAAATAAAATGAAATGAAATTGGTAGGTAGGTAGCATGTACATACTTTCCACGATGGACACGAAAGTTTTGTCATAGTTTTTAAATTCAGACATTTCATTTGTGATTGTTAAGTTTGATAATACAACCTTTTTTCTACTTTTGGCTGGCAAAAATTGCTACCTTTATAATATTTTTTTTGTATTTCATTCACCTTTATCCGTAAAATAAACAATAAAGTGTTCCTTAATTTTAATCCAATCCTCAAAACATTTTTACTAGAAAACAAAAACTCTTGTATGTTGTGTACAATAGAAACGTTACGTGCATGTTTCATACCCTTTGGAATTATTTAAAAGCCAATATACCTACTAATATTTATATCGTATACCGTATGACAAAAACCGCAGAGTATTTGCCGCTTTTTTGTGCGGACTTACCGCTATACGCGCCTTTTTACCAGCATGTCATGATCTTGAATAGCAAGAGCGAGCGACAAACTCTTGAGGTATAGGTATGTATAGATTCATCTAGCTAGAATTAAAAGGAAAATATCAGAATTAGGTAAAATAATTTTAGCTTGTATCATTTTATTTTAAAATGCCTCATTGCTGTTTATTAGTTTGTCTCGTTATACATATATTAATTTAATAAATTAATACATTCCCATACAACATGAAAAAGTATCAAGACGATAACACTAAACTTAATAACATATTCGAGAGCAGGGGGCCAATTGCACTAATTTACAGTTGGAACGGACCGCTGAGATTCAATTCCAATCCAACTGGATTGGAATTACAAATCAACTTTGGACAAAATGAGTATATCGCGCTTATTTCTACATGAGAGTTGAACCGCAAACGAAGCTGGATTGCATTAGGATCTCTGGAGAGAGAGAGAACAGAAAAACACTCAGGAAAAACACAACACTGAAAAAAGCCAAAACTTCAATCCAAAAACTATGTAGTAGCGTCGCATGAACTTCGTATTTTGACAGCGGTTGCGGTCCAACTTCAATCGGGTTGCGTTCCAATCTCCTGTCAAATCATTACCGCGATGCGAAATGTCATAAAAGTTGTAGACTGATATCATATTTAGAGACTGAGTCGTTCATTCGTAGTTCAATTCCAATCCAACTGCATTAATTTATCGCGATTGGCCTTCAGGACTTGTACGGCCTTATTAATAAAAATTTTACTCCTTGGATCATCCTCAGATTAGTTACAAGATGGTTACAAGAGTTACTCCGTGTTTTGTCTTATTTTGACATGTCATATGTCAAAATAAGACAAAACAGCCGACATGTGGGGAAACAAGACAAAACACAAAGTAACTAATCCGAGGATGATCCAAGGAGTAAAATTTTTATTAATAAGGCCGGTAAAGTACGTATAAGAAATCAATATCAACAGGAATAATGACAGCATCGCCGACGAAAAACGTAACAGCTCGCACAAATTCTTCTATCTTCTTATATATAAAAATGAAACGCTGTGTGTTTGTCTCGTAAAAACTCGACAACGGCTCGACAGATTCTTACGAAATTTTCTGTGTGTATTTACATAGGTCCAGGGAAGGTTTAAACATAAAATTGGTGGCGCTGCAACAGGGCAGGACAACGTCTGCCGGGCCAACTAGTAATCTATAAATCACACAAGATTCAATATATAATTTTTATAAATACGCAGAAATCATCCGTATATTTATAAAAAGGTTTGGTGACTGAGTGACGACTGACATCTGTATTCATTAAGCTTTGGTGACTGGCTGACTGACTGACTGACATCTACTTATATTTATAAAATGCTTTGGTGACTAATTGACTGACTGCCTGACATTTGGTCTCAACGTGGAGCCCAAACTACTGGAGCTAGAAGTATGACATTCGATACAGGGGTTCGGTGGCTTATGTAGACGCCCACTAAGGAAGAATTATTCAAAATTCCCACAGGAAGCTGAGAAATCCCCACCCAAAAAAAAATAAGGAATAACCGTCAAAGCCAATGAAATACAGATAGATGGCGGGCGTAAACAGATTTGACAGAAGAATTACTGTCAAATCGGTTACATACTTTAATTCTTTTGTCACATGTCATATCAAAGGAAAATCACGTTCAAATTCGAATTGTTTTTTATACCTTTACAACGGTAAGGCAAAAGAATCAACTCCATACAACCAATTTGTTTTCACATGTATTTTTTTTTCGCTTATTTGTTGAAAGTTTCAACAAATTAAAAAAGTTATAGTTGATTATGCATAATCAACTAATAACTTTTTTAATTCCTAATCAATTTACACGAAATTTGTAAAATATCTTAATTGGATGTTGATGTACCTATTTTTAACAGTGAGTAAAATCTACTTTGGTTTTTTAACCGACTTCAAAAAAGGAGGAGGTTCTCATTTCGATGCGTATGTTTTTTTGTGTGTATGTTACGCGCTTACGCCGCCATTATTGTGGACCGATTTTCAAAATTCTTTTTGTATTCGATAGAGTATACTCCAAGGGTGGTCCTATGGTCACCAAAGTTTGGATCTGATGATGGGATTCCATGAAAATTGAGGAAAACCCTTAAATTTTAAGGTGTGTCCAACGTGTTTTGTGTGAATGTTACGCGATTACTCCGCCAATTGAGGACCAATTTTCAAAATTCTTTTTGTATTTGATAGAGTATACTCCTGGGGTGGTCCCAAGGTCACCAAAGTCAGGATCTGATGATGTGATCCCATGAAAATTAAGAAAAACTCTAATTTAATACCAGCTCACCGTTCGGTGCTGGTATTAAATTAGGGGTTTCTTTCACTAAAAAGATTTCATTCACTAAAAAGTTAAAAATAAAAAATATTTTACGAAAAATAAAAACAGACTTCAAAAACACTGAAACGTTAAAAATAATAAAAGAATAGGTACAAACAACATCACACTTCTATATTGAAGTCGGTGACAAATTTTAAGACTTTCTAGAAGATCATCGTTTGGCACCGACTTCAATATAGAAGTGTGATGTTGTTTGTACCTATTCTTATATTATTTTTAAATTTTCAGTGTTTTTGAAGTCGGTTTTTTTTAAGTAAAGAAAAAACAATAATGCTGACAACCTGATCGAAAGATCAGGTTGCATGAGTCCTCGGCTGAAATATTATCTTTATTTGATGATTTAATGAAAATCTGCTTAGGTATCCAATCATTTCGTCGTGTGACTTTTTAAAGGCTTTTTCAATAATTTCAAAAGAAGGAGTTTCTAATTTTGCGTATTCTATTGACAAATACTGTATGACTTCCATGCCTCTATAAGCATACGCACGCACAAATGATCAATTACATTGTATATAGAAATGATAAATTGATACAATTACATACGGCAAGTGATGAAACATAATAGAATACAAAAACTGAACATGTTAGTTTAGGTGTGAAATAATACATCAAGATCATTCTAGTTTTAGCTTACTACTGCGTATAAGCTTAGGTACCCTCGTGAAATATTGTTTTTGTATAATCTCCCACCATGCAGGCCCAAATTACTTTCATGAGGAGCACTACAGTATCAGCGCTTCTCCGGAAGGTTCGCTGATCGTAGACAAGATGTGGGCTTGGCTTGAGTGCTGTAAGCAGCTGTGATTCTAAATGGGGTATACGTACATATGTAAAAAAATTACAAAAAAATAAAACTGACTTCAAAAACACTAAAAAGTTAATAATATAAGACTACATACACATCACAGTTTTATATTGAAGTCGGTGCTAAATTTTAAGTAAGTAACTACATTAATTGTTCTTATATTTTTTAAGACTTTCAAGGTGATCATAACTTGGCACAAACTTCAATATAAAACAGTGATGTTGTATGTATTCTTATATTATTTATGATTTTGTGTATTTTTGAAGTCGGTTTTATTTTTTGGAAAAAAAATTTTTCAATCTCTTTAGTTAATAGGTACATATTAGAATTTGAGCCAAGGCAAACACCAGAATAACTTAAAATAAAGCGTTTTTTGCTCTAAACAGTTTCGAAAGAATTATTCCTAAACTCTTAATCTACCAGAAACGTTCCATCATTAGCTCAGTAACATGACATGATGACTACCAGACGCAAATGCCTGAATATCTTAAGAAGAAACATGAAACATGTTGGACGTGCCTATGAAATTCAAGGGTTTCCCTCGATTTCTATGGGATCCCATCATCAGATCATGACATGGTGACAATGGGACTACCTCGGGAGTATACTTTTTCGACTTCAAAAAGAATTTTGAAAATCGGTCCACAAATGGCGGAGTAATCGGTGAACATACTCGTACATATTACAACATACCTCCTCCTTTTTCGAAGTCGATTAAAAAAGGCCAAGTGCAAGTTGAATTCGCGCACTAAGAGTTCCGTACAAGCTTATCTAAATAAAAGTTTCTAACTACATATTTACCGTTTTCAGTTTTTTTCCTTAACATGTGCTGTAAGACATTACTTCTAGCTAAATTTCGTGATTCGGAACGAGAAGTACCTTATAAGTTTTCCTTCCCTTGTGAGATCGCAAAATATGCAATAAGTGACATAAATAGTAATATCTTTTGATCACGATGACGTACAAGTTTGATTTTGTCACAGCTTCTTTTTCCATATATCCAAATATTTGATATGGTAACCTATCTTAATTTCGAAACTTTCTTGTTCGAATTTCATTTGTTCGAAAACGGTTCACCGACGTCTTTTTTGCCATATGTATTGTTTGCCATATTTTTTAATCATCGAAATATCATTTGACATAGGTGTTAAGTATTTTACCGAACAACGATTCACCGATTTTCAAAATATTTCCTTTAAGTTTCTTTTGAACTTTTTTCATTTGCCATATAATTTCACTTCACCAAAACAACATTTTACCGAATATTATTTGGCTACAAATGTTACATTATGTTGTGTATCTACTTAACCTCTGTGCTATTACATCAAAGGTAACGAATGAGCCAGGCCATGCAAAAAGTGCAAGGGGTGCAGGGGGGTTGGGGGGCGGAAGCCCCCCGCAAGGAAAAGATGTTACAGGATAAAACGAGATAATAGCTAGGTTAGGTTAGACATTGTGACCACGCACAGCGAAGCATCAAACTGCATATTGCATGCTGCATGCTTGCTTGCATGCTTGCTTGCTTCTTTGTTAGCATGTTCGGAAACACAATACTTCGAACAAATCTTATTTCGGTTAAGCATAACTTCGGTAAAAAAAATTTCGACCAAATGAAACTATGGAATCTGAAAAAGAGTACAAACGAAAATCAGAATTATACTAATATGGCAATCGTGTTTTAGTCAAATAAAAATATGAAAGATAAAAAAATTTACTAACGTTTTCGACAAAATAATATTCGAACTAAAAAAATCGTCTTTAAGATAGGTAACTATTTGATATTTCAACGTTCCTGAGAAAAGGGGTCTTGAGTGACAGACAGATAGACGAACAACAAAGTGACCCTATAGGGATTCCTTTTGAGGTAGGGAACAGCGTTCCTGAGAAAAGGGGTCTTGAGTGACAGACAGATAGACGAACAACAAAGTGACCCTATAGGGATTCCTTTTGAGGTAGGGAACTCTAGCGTTTCATAGGCTTGAAAAGCTTTCGAACAGCCCCCTAACCATGACAGCACATAACAATATTAAATCCGCACTCAGAGCGGGATGGCGCTATACGCAGCAAGAGCGGTGTCTCTCTTTCAATATTGTTTCATCCTTGTTTCATCCTTGTTTTATGCGATCATGATAGGGCGCCAGTTATCGCTACAAAACATACTTGCATATTTTTGCTGCGATTGATTCCTGTTTATTATCTCTATATTTCATCGGGACTTGATGAGGAGGTCCAGGGTTCAATTCCCCATGGGGGCATTAATTTTCTGCTCTAATTGGTGGTAGGGCATCTGAGCTCGCCTGGCTAGCAACCACCGTCTTACTCAAGTTTTTCGCCATAATAACAATGCTTATAGCATTGTTGTGTTCCGACAATTAGAGGTAAGTTGTTCCTCAGTTGTGGAGGAGTCCAGGCGAAGCTCGCTTACACCTTCGGCCTTATCGTCACTACCATGAGGTGAGATGGAGGCCAAGAGTTTCCCTGTCGTATGTAAAAAAAATATTCATTGCGGACTCTGGGTTCTGAGTTCGCACCTAGACGACAATAAGTCCTTACAAATACTCAATTCATGCCAGCGCATCATGGTGGTAGACATCAGGCGGCCCAAATCCCCTCTTGCTGGGGAAGACTTTACAATTCAGTGTTATCGCTGAGGTGATGACACTTCCCCCTTTACGCTTCGTATTAAAGTAAACAAGGTGTCTGACCAGAACCCTAACCGGAAATTAACAATGCAATATTATCGCGCCCTCACTGGACATACATATTTTTATGTTTTGTTGTACCTATAACTTATTTTGTGTCCTAATGGCTAGCGACGTGAATCCTAATGTAAGTTCATGAATTATTTTATGATGCTTGTAAAAATGATAAAGCATGTTTTAATTAAAAAGCATTTCAAACTTCGTATTTTCAACCGACTTCCAAAAAGCAGAAGGTTCTTAATTTAATAGTTCTGATGCGTATTTTTTTGTGTGTATGTTACCTCATAACTCCGTCATTTACCTTTTTATCGATTTCCAAAATCCTTTTTATGTTCGAAAGAGTATAGCCCCGATTGTCACTGTTCGATGATCGAACCTTAACTTTTAGAAGTTTTAAAAGGCATGTATTGACTCTAGTTGTCAATACAGGTGTGATGAGCCGGTGGGTTATTGCCTATGAAAAAATCTATCACGATTGCCTTTAATTTGACAGCCATTGCGCCGTGAACACAAGACTCTGCGCCGACATCCTTTTATAAAGGAGCGATGGATGGACGGCGACTGTCAAATTGTAAGCGATTGCGCGATAGATTTTTTCTTATACAATAACTACCAAATATTTTACAAAAAATAAAAACAGACATGTGTTGGGAAGACCAGACACACATCTATCCAAACAAGGGTAAACGTGGCAAGCGTATGGGAGAAGAAGGCCGGGCCGCCCCCGTATCACCTGGAGGCGCTCAGTTGAAAAAGAGGCTGCATCAACTGGACTCGGCTGGAAGGACCTGGAAGTTGCCGCACAAGAGCGACAGAAGTGGAGATCTCTTCTTCGAGCCCTATGTCCCTGATGAGGGATTACAGGATTACATCATTATCAAAAACAGACTTCGAAAACACTAAAAAGCCAGAAGTAATTCATATAAGCACAACGTCACATTTTTATTAAAGTCGGTGCCAAGTGATGAGCGTCTAAAAAGTATTAAAATGTTAGAACAAACTGATGCAGTTACCGAGTTAAAATTTGTGGCACCAACTTCAAAATGAAAATGTGATGTAGTGTACGTATTCTTTTTCGTTGGTGCGTATTCTCAGTGCGTAAGTCCAATTTGTATTTGGCTGGTGTTTTTAATCAATTAATTAGGTTCCTCACCTATTATTACAATTAAAATTTGGCACCGACTTCAAAATAATATAATGTGATGTGTTTATTTTTATATTATTTTTGACTTTTTTGTGTTTTAGAAGTCAGTTTCTAGTTTCTTTCTCTTTTTTTTAGTAAACAGTTTTTAATTTTAATCTTTTAGTGAATTATATTAATTATAATACTAGCTCACCACTAACCTCTAACTCCTAAAAGTCAGATCTATCAATCATCCGTTCGGCTCGTGACTACCAGACGCAAATGCCTTTATAAAAAACATGAAACACGTTAAAAGTGTCAATAAAATTGAAGGGTTCTTCGATTTTTCTGGGATCCTATCACCAGACCCTGACTCGGTGATAATGGGACCAATTGGGCAGCAATACCCTCTCAAACAAAAATAAAATTATCCAAGTCAGATAATAAATGACCGAGCTATGAGGTAACAAACATAAAAACATATAGTCGAATTGAGAACCTCCTCCTTTTTGTGAAGTCGGTTAAAAATGTACCCTTTGCCATATCGTAGAAGAGCTATATCTAAGTACATCTTTCTTTCAACTTCGTCGACCTTTTCTGCGAAGCAATATGCATTTCCGTGTAGACTATAGCAGACGTCTAAGATAACGTCTAAGTATACGGAGTCAGTTCGCGGTATTGTATCATACGTTTCGGTACGATCCCATTAAATGCAGACTGTTTTCATCGCTATTAACCTGACACAATAATCCATATCGTCATAATTATTAACGAGTGTGGCTATCGTTACGAATTTATACTCACTCATCGCGTAATTCATCGTGGTCGAATGACATTTTGGTTGTGGTTTGCTGGACGCGACGAGTACTCGATGAGAAATGAAACGATTGACACGCTGAACGAATTTCGTGGACCGAGGCGCCGTGGATCGATGGGTGCGGCGGGTGAAACGAACAATGCGCGACTGTGGTACCTCGACAGCCGTGCTGTTTTCCGCCCAGCCCCGGCAGGGCGCGGGTGAAGCGTGGAAAGCCTGCGCAGTAGCTTCGCAATCACACTCGGCGGTCCTCAGGCCGTGACGTGCCTATTTATCAATGTTCTTTCAGCACATTGATAATAAGAGCCGACAAAAGCCACCATCATATTCTGATGAAATCTATCTGATAGCATCGATGGTGAAACAATCAGATTCAACCGGACTATGAACAATAAATGGCTCAGGGAATGGATGTTATAATTCAATACTTCTTTTCGAATTTAAAAACATATTGAAAGAACGAACTTACTTATCACTTAGAAATATAGGAGCATGTAATAAAAATTACAATATTACCCATTGAATTCATCTGTAGAAAATAATAGCGCTTAAAGCATTATTTTATATACTTAATTAACAGATTGCAATTACATTAATTATTTACGCACCTATATCGCTTTCCTAAGAAGTATTTATGAAACACTATGAAATACCTACTTGAGAAAGTACAAAAAATCAACTAACTTACATTTTGTAGATGGTACCTACGCCGAATGTGCGCTCTCGAGTGATCGTGTAACCAGTTTTTGCAACAAAAAACGGTCACATTCATTGCAGGTCAGAACCCCTGCAACAAAATGTGCTTACTCATAATAATGAAATAGCAGATGTTCGCGCATTCATTGAATGCTCATTGAGATAATTTCCCCTAGTAGATGGGAGCCTTTCAAGCTATTTGATAATGAATGGTGTGTTTGTTTCGCTTCAGTCCCGACTTCTTCAATTAGGAATACTGGTAGACCAACTGCTATCTACTGATGAGGTGTTGAAACTTAAAAGTCCCTTTATAAAACACTATCACATAGGGTGCCACACGCTATATCCCCCGCGTCAAATTAGATTATTTCGCGCTACCTCCTTAGAAATCGCTTTTCACTTCAAATTTTCAGGATGAAAGCAACTAGATATATCCTTCTCCAAGATCCTATCTATTTTTACACCAACCTTCGTAAAGTGGTTTACGGCTAGCGTTGCCAGGGTGGTGTCCGGATTTGCACGGGACGTCCCGATTGTCAGGGATCTAGTGATACGGCCCTATTTCCTTTTGATCGGGACGCAAAATACCCAGATTGCTTACAAATCTTCTTAGTATGAGTTTGGGCGAAAAATTAGCCACAAAAAATTATGGCTTAAATTGTTGTGTTTTGCAATCTCCATATTATTATTTCTTCAATAAACTCTAACTAAATAAGCATTACTGTACCCAAAACTTTGCGTGTTTGCAATATACAAAATATCATTAATTTTGTTTGCTGCCCCACACTTGTATAATATGGGTTTATTCATCATTATCATATTAGTTAAGAGGCATTAACTGCTGGAGGCATCACGCAAGGATCTCCAAACCGATCAGCCCTGCGCCACCATTTTCGACGGCTTCCCGCGTGTGCGTATGGATTGAGGAGCCACATCACGAAATCAATCGAAATTCCCGCCCAGATTTAGTAGCAAATTAGATAATTTTGTAGCCGAAACCTGGAATTTGTAGCAAGAGGAGGAGCCACATATATTGCTTTATATTTTTAATTTCACTAAGTCCTCCAACATTATTTCTATACTACAAATTCTAGCAAAATTACTACTAAATGTTCATGCACTCCAAAATAAAATTGCTCAATTAGTTACGTGGAAATTGACGTTGACAAGTTTTGTACGTGTATGGACTGAGGAGCCACACATTTTGTATTGTATCTTCTCGAGTTTCAGCAGTATCCGAACCAAATTTTTTGTAGGTTCCAGACAAAATTACTACTAAATGATACTAAATTTTCAAAAAGGTACATATAATAGTTTCCGAGTTCTAGGTGGCTCCTCAATCCAGATGTTTGAATTGAGGAGCCACCTTTAAATTGATGTAACTCTTGATGTGTGTTGCTACAAATTCCAGGATTTCGCCTACAAAATTATCTAATTTGCTACTAAATCTGGGCGGGAATTTCGATTGATTTCGTGATGTGGCTCCTCAATCCATACGCACACCTTCCCGCGACCTTCACCAAGATTATAGGTCCACCTTATAGGTCCCACCATTTTATTTCTGATTCGATTACTCCAAAAATTTTCAAAAAATATGAAAATAAATCAAATACAATCAAAAAATTCGTCTCAGGCGGGACTCAAACCCCCGTCTTCAACAAACCGTGTTGACGCCTTAACCACTGTAGGTACTCTAGGGCTATCACGAATATTTGCGTCAAAGTATTCATATCGTCTCAGTGACGTGATCGTGAAATATTTGTGTGAGAATTTAGGTAAATACTTGCCCTACTGATCCCTTTTGTACTTTTTAAGCCAAAGAAGCCTTTATTCGCTGTTAATAACTACGTATCAACATGCAATTTAGAAATCTTTACAGATTTCTTGAGAATACGTCAAAAATAAAGTTACTTACTAATGTTATATTTGTGACTTTGCATTTTATTTAAAAAAGCTAAATTTGAAATCGTGATGAAAATAAATCACATAAATGAAAAAAAAATACAAGAACAAAAAGAAATCCTGTCTTCGATTTATTTTCATCATTTTTTCAAATTAGTTGTAATTTTTTAACAAAATCCAAAGTCACAAATATGTTCTGTGAGCGGCAAACTAGACCGTATTCGATTTAATTACTCTATAACCGACTTCAAAAAAGGTGTGGTTCTCAATTTGATGCGTATGTTGTTTTTTTTGTGTATGTTACGTGATTACGTCGCCAATTGTGAACCGATTTTCAAAATTCTTTTTGTATTCGATGCCATCCTAGTTAAATAAAAACCGGCCAAGTGAGAGTCGGACTCGCGCACGAAGAGTTCCGTACCATTGACTAGATAAATTAACATTGGAGTTGAAAAATATGTTCTCCCACACATTCCACCTGCAAATGTAAGTTGGTAGGTACGCACAATATTGAGTGATTTACCATGTTATTTTAATATCATGGACTTCTTATGGGTTTTCCTATAATCTATAAGTAGAAAACTATTTCTGTATTTTTTTCAAAATGTTAGGTTCAGGAGATAAAGGGGGGGGAATGGTCAATTTTCGTCTATTTTCTTGAATAACTTGGAAACTATTTATTTTAAAATTACAAAAAAAAAATTAAGATCTTCACAACAAGACCTTCATTTGATATGGCACACGATGCAGTTTTCAATATTTTTTTTTAATTTTCCACCTTCCCCCCAAAAATAAGGGTTCCGTTTTTTTATTCGGACGTACAGAACCCTAAAAACTGGGACCTTTCATTTGGCATGATGATGTTTGTCATAAAGACGCTTGGCATAAATCACTAAGCATAATAATCGAAAAGCATAACATTAACGTCACATAATTTTTTCTTTGTATAATTTGTATAAGGCACAATTAGCCAAAGGCATATTTTTATGAAGCATAATTAAGTAATGAAATCCCTAATTTCTTTTAACATAATATTGGTATTATTTTTATTAGTCCTAAAATGTTTTGCCATAATTTTAAGTATCATAATTAATGATATCCCTAATATTTTGGGGCATTTATTATAATTAGAAATGATTTTATTTTAAGGATAATGTTTACTCTGTTTTACTAAACTTTTTATAATAACATTTCATATATTATTTTATTCAAATATGATACTCGAATATTCTATATTTTCATTTGATATAGGTAATTTTTTCATAGTCTAGGTAGGTATATTGATTTTTTATTTGACAAAGTAATTCATTCATGCTACTAGTGACAGAAACGAATCGCTGCAAAACCGACTCCACGTAGTCTTGTTTGTACTACCCCTAGAGAGTGTAATTCAAACCCGTTTGCTATGCAGTTAGTGTCGTGTCCAGACATCTTGAAAACCCGAGAAAACTTGACGTCAAGAACCTAAAACGGATACTCAGATATCTAAAGGGAACTAACACCATGGGTTTGATATTCAAGAAAACGAGAGAGAATGGTCTCTTAGAATACAGCGATGCTGACTATGGCGGAGATGCTACTACTGGTCATTCAACTACGGGAATGGTATTTCTGTACAACGGACCTATTCTATGGAAGAGCAAAAAGCAAAATGGCGTTTCGCTCTCGTCAACTGAAGCCGAATTGATAGCTTTGACTGAAACTGCAAAGGAAGTAATTTGGCTCAAGGGTCTTCTCAGAGAAATCGCTAAATTACGGACATGGCAGACTGTCCTGCGTCTCGATTGCAATTCGAAAGTTTTCGTATTCATCTGAGAGGCTGTAGAGCATGATAATGGATAGAAGATCATTATTAATTTCAACGCCTAGATCGTTGAGTTTGTCGACATTATCTATAGATGACATCAGGTGCTCTCTTACATCACCGTTGGGGCGCAGCTTTGTTAGGATGAGCTGTTTCAAGAGGCTTGCTTTTCGTGCAGGTCCCTTGCTTGAATAGATGGATTGTACCTGGGAACTAGTAGCCTTGCCAAAATGCAGAAAAGCTTTACCATGTAAATGGGTCTACAAGATAAAAACAAACCCAGACGGTACAGTTGAACGGTACAAGGCCAGACTGGTAGTGAAAGGATTTTCCCAAAAACCAGGGATGGATTATGACAAAACGTTCAGCCCTGTTGCCCGCCTAAGCACCATAAGAGCCGTACTAGGCATGGCAGCGCAAGAAAACATGACTCTACAACAATTTGACGTATCGACTGCTTTTCTAAACGGTACAGTGAAAGAAGAAATATACATGACTCAACCTGAAGGTTATAAAGATGGCACAAAGAAAGTCTGCAAACTACAACGAAGTCTCTATGGACTTAAACAGGCACCTTTATGCTGGAACACGTGTATTTCAGAATATCTTATTGAATCTGGCTTTAAACAGAGTACGCAAGATCCTTGCCTCTACATCAGGAAAGATGTTTTGACAGCCTTATATGTCGATGACGGTCTAGTAGCCTCAACTAATGAGAAGGCAGGTAGAAATTTCATCGAACAACTAAAAACTCGTTTTAAGATTACAACAAAACCTGCATCATACTTTCTTGGAATGGAAATACATAAGGCCAAAGATGGCACCATAGCACTGGACCAAAAGTCTTATACAAACAAGATTTTGGACAGATACGGAATGGCTAATTGTAAACCCGTTCCAACTCCAGCCATAAAAGTAACCCAAGGAGAAGAAGAAGAAGATAGTGTCCCAGATGACAGCAACTTCCCTTATCGACAGGCTGTTGGTGCTCTAGCCTATTTGATGGTCGCTACGAGATGTGCGTGTGGTGTGAGAGCTCTTTTTTTAAAAGTTATAATATTTTTACGAAATCAAGGAAGAATTTAGGAAATAATTGTGAAAACAACATGGTGAAGATAAAAAAATTGTGAAATCAATAGGGAGAAAGTTCTGGTCGATTAACTGGAACACTCACTCTGCCAACCAGAGAAAATACGTAACTCCGGTCTCAAAATATAATAGATATAAATGTTCAACATTTTTATGTGGAATAATTGTGTTGAATTTGTGAAACCTATTCACAAATATTCAAAAGATTTTAACGGTTTATAAGGATTTGGCAAAGGTTTATTTGGAACACTCAGTTCTCTTATGGTGCAGACGGAGTGTTCCTAAACTTATCAACTTTGGCTAAATAAATCGTTAATATTCTTACTCTGTTTTACGAGTATAACGCAGAGTCAATTTGTGAAACAAAAACCGTAACGTAAAACATAATAGTTAGAGAATAAATGAAAAAAAAACTTTCTTTTCAACATCCCGTGCGAGAGCTCCGTATTTTAGATTTTATTTACATAACCTGAACTTAAATACAAACGGAGGCCACATCAGAAATTGTGAAAATGTTGTCACTAAAGTTTTGACACGTTTTTTATTTCTGAGATTGTTTAATTTAAATAATAATCAACATTATTACATTTCTATGTGAGAAATTTGTTTAGGGTGACCATGCATACATCAAATAAAATATTGTTGTTTGTACTTTTTAATTTTTTTATATTATTTATGCCACAGATAATATAATACTACAATACAGATGCCTCATCCCATACAATGAAATGGTCCCTACTTAAGTCGGGCAATTCTTCGAGCTGTTTTATTTCACCATTTCACCGCGAGATGACGCAACTAAAACGCCACTGACAATTCTGAGCAAGCTCGGGCCATCGAACCTTTGCTACATTGGGCTCAGTAGTTCTCGCACGCACTCAACAGATGGCACTTTAATTAAACTCCTGCTATGCTTATGATTTTTTTAACAAATTCATATTTATGCTTCGTTTAGTTCATTACAATGACTTATGCGTAAATAGGTCTTATAAAACATCATACGCTTACGGTACGCTAAATGTGTTACAATTTGGTAAAAAAGTGACGTATAAATCCATGTTTATACCTAAGGGGTTGTTCCGCCATGGATTGGATTTATGTCATACATTTTATATACCTACGTTTGATATTTAAGATGTAAAGTAAATATATCATTGGAGATAACTCATTTTGGTAGTGGGTACTTTCTATTATCACAAGGTTATCATCTGTAACTTCAAATTCAAAAAACTGGTTAAGAATAAAGCAAACTTGCAAATTTTTCATATGTGACCTTTTTTTATCCCGCCCAAGACGATTTCTTTTTCAATGATTTAGGTATTCATCATTTTACAATTTATTTATTATTTTTAAAGAAAATACAAAGTCACATATTGTATATTGTTAAAAATGTGATTTTAGTTTTTTATACTAAAATAAAATAAGTGTTTATTTTTATACCGGGTTATTTTTCCACCAGGAGCCAAATTTTGTATGCTTGTTTAGACAAGCAAAACTAAGCAATTTAATTTCAATTTTTATTATATAAAATATCATTGAGAAATTAAATTGCAAAATTTATATGCTTATAGCCGGCTGAAATTAATTTATTCGACTGTTTTATCAAATTCAGAAATTATATAGTTAATTTAGTACTATTTTTAAACAATTTTTTTCCTTGTTCTTTCTTACCAGTTATCTAATTCTAGGTTATCCCTGATGAGCATAGGCTATAAAATTATTATTCCTACGGGAAAATATAAAATTCCCACGGGAAAACAAAAATAACGCGGGCGAAGCAGCAAGCGGAAAGCTATTACATTATAAAGTGATTGATAATATCACTAGTTAAAAATTATTAGACTATTTAAAAAAATAATGGTCACAAATGAATGATTGCATATGAATGAAAATGTAAAACAATTCCCAACACTAAGTTACAGCATTAATAGTGGCTATATTTAACTACCAAATAAAACAAGCGCGGTCATATTATGGGGAGCACATACTTTTTAATGGCTCTTATAGGGTAGAAGTATGCCGTGATCGCAGTAGGAGCATATTGGAAGCAGCTGATTTGGGCCATGATAGCTCTTTAATTAGGGCGAGAATTGCAAGTAAGTCGTAAGATATACGAGTTCGTTTATCTTCTTGTTCTTCTTCTTATATATAAAAAAATGAAACGCTGTGTGTTTGCCTCGGAAAAACTCTGAAACGGCTCGACAGATTCTTACGAAATTTTCTGTGTGTATTTGAATAGGTTCAAGGAAGGTTTATACGTAATTTAATTGGAACCGATATGTGGCGCTGTAATCGGGTAGGACAACGTCTGCCGGGCCCACTAGTATATTAATAAATGCCAATGAGTTTAGTCGAGCGGGAATCAAACAATATTGCTGCAACTGCATTGTTGGTCGTCGGACGGTAGGTTGTTGTGGCCACGTCATGACGGTCATATGGTATTTGGGGTGGATACGTCATCACAGGGTAATATCTATCCACCGGCATAGTTCCTGGATGAAGTTTTAATAGGATTCGATGAGCTTGATGGCTAGAATTGATGAGAAATATCAATAAATATCTACATATGAAATTCTTATTTTATTTAAAAAGTGCAACTTTTTTATGAATCAGTATTTATCCTACTTAATAATACGATTATATACTATTATTTGCATACTAATTTCCAGGTGGGCACTTCGGGCCGCGGTTACTATGAAAAATGGGCATTCCCCTTTGGTATGCATGTCACCTATGCTATGGAAAAGGATATGTACTTTATATTCCTTAATGAGCTCTCAAATAGTTCCCGTAGGAAGATTAAAAATTGGTAACGAGCGAAGCTTTAGACCCAATTCGCAGACGAAGTCGCGGGCAGAAGCTAGTAATTAATATATTATTATGCGGGCTACAAGACTTGTGAACCAATGGCGTAGCAGCTTTGAACTGAACCTTTACTATTATAAAATAAATAAATCGTACTGATGAAGATAGGTACTTACGTTCTTACTTATTACCAGTAAGCGGGAACACACGATTATATAACAACACAATACAAATAAATAATTGCAACGCTCAATCAAATGTTGCGTTTGACAGGAATCTATAGAAATCTATGGAAATATCTACAGGAAAGCTATGAGTGTAAACAGTAAATAGTTAGCATAGCTGGGCACCGTTAATCAAATAGATAACTTCTTTATTCGTTAATCCGTTACTAAAAAAATTAACCTCGTTAAACGTTAAAACGTTACATTTCTGAAGATTTAACGCAAGTTAACGTTAGTCGTTAATCCGTTAACACGTGATAAAAATTGCATTTTTTATATCGTTGTGGTTGTGATCTGCTTACAAAAACTGTTGTTTTGGATTCTGGAAGTTAATAAGTTAGGTTCAAAAAAAGACAGTGTGTAAATATATAAAAAATAAAAGTGTGTAATTTAATCATCTGGCACAATGTGGATATTCCCCTTCATGAACATTAGTATGTTGAAGTTCTCGTCTGAGAGTGAGGCTCGTTTCGGTGTTAAAATATCTTTGCCGGTGGAAAAAATACGTTCAACTGCAGCGCTCGAGGGTATAGCAGTATTATATTTAATATAAGTAAACAGATTTATAAATATCTGTTCCTCGAGGAATGCCGCATCATTAAAAGAGTCTTTGGATTTCGTGTCTAGCCACATTTTGACGAGAGATTGAGCTTTAGCCTTTAATGATTTGAGGCTCTTAGGTTTTTTTTACACTGAGTAACAGAATTAAAAAAGTCTTCCTCATCATTGTCATTGTTTCTCATTGCTGCCTCCATCACTGAAACTGTCCCTGTCTTTTGAACTTTCTGAAACTTCTTGGCGTAACGCCTCCTCTACCTTTTTTTCCAAGCATTTAAAAAAATGTGTCCGACAAAAAAATGGTCACCCTATGCATTTCTCGCTTAGAAATGTAATAAAGTTGATTATTGTTGAAGTAAAAAATGAGTCTGAAATAAAAAATGAGTCAAAATTTTAGTGACAACATTTTCACAATTTCTGATGTGGCCTCCGTTTGTATTTAAGTTCGGGTTATGTAAATAATATCTAAAATACGGAGCTCTCGCACGGGATGTTGTAAAGAAAGTATATTTTTAATTTTATCTCTAACTATTATGTTTTACGTCAAGGTTTTTGTTTCACAAATTGACTCTGCGTTATACTCGTAAAACAGAGTAAGAATATTAACGATTTATTTAGCCAAAGTTAGTAAGTTTTGGAACACTCCGTCTGCACCGTAAGAGAATTGAGTGTTCCAAATAAACCTTTGCCAAATCCTAATAAACCGTTAAAATCTTTTGAATATTTGTGAATAGGTTTCACAAATTCAACACAATTATTCCACATAAAAATGTTGAACATTTATATCTAATATATTTTGAGACCGGAGTTACGTATTTTCTCTGGTTGGCAGAGTGAGTGCTCCAGTTAATCGACCAGAACTTTCTCCCTATTGATTTCACAAATTTTTTATCTTTACCGTGTTGTTTTCACAATTATTTCCTAAATTCTTCCTTGATTTCGTAAAAATATTATAACTTTTAAAAAAAGAGCTCTCACACCACACGCACATGCTACGAGACCCGACATTTGCTATGCAGTTAGTGTCGTGTCCAGACATCTTGAAAACCCGAGAAAACTTGACGTCAAGAACCTAAAACGGATACTCAGATATCTAAAGGGAACTAACACCATGGGTTTGATATTCAAGAAAACGAGAGAGAATGGTCTCTTAGGATACAGCGATGCTGACTATGGCGGAGATGCTACTACTGGTCATTCAACTACGGGAATGGTATTTCTGTACAACGGACCTATTCTATGGAAGAGCAAAAAGCAAAATGGCGTTTCGCTCTCGTCAACTGAAGCCGAATTGATAGCTTTGACTGAAACTGCAAAGGAAGTAATTTGGCTCAAGGGTCTTCTCAGAGCAAATCGCTAAATTAAAAGAAGTACCGGTGATATGTGTGGACAACGAATCAGCAATCAAACTATCTGATAATCCTCCTTACTAATTTCGCCAGAGAACAAAGCATATAAAACTCAAGCACTTCTACATACGTGAATGTGTTGCAAACAAGGAACTGAGCATCAAGTATGTGCCTACACAAATGCAGTTGGCAGATTTATTCACGAATCCACTATACGGTCCAAGGTTGCAACAACTGACTAAGAAGATAGGACTAGAGAGAATATGAAATGAAATCGTTCTATTTTTATTTCACAAAAAAGTCGGTGGATGTGAAGACGGCCAGTCTTCTTTTTAAATTGTTTTTTGACTAATTGTCTCTGACAGCGAGTGCTGTTACAATGCTGTCAGGTTTTATTGAATTTAACTTGTCAAAAAATTAATTCGATAGAAAACAAATATCAATTTTAATGGTTTATTGTTATGATTCTATTTCATTGTGTAAATATAATATTCATTCAGTTCCACTTTTATTCCTATCGTTTATATTGATCACCACGGATAACTTCCACACAAAGAGCAACAAGCGCAATCTTTATATGGTAGATATGTGTGGACAACGAATCAGCAATCAAACTATCTGATAATCCTCCTTACCAATTTCACCAGAGAACAAAGCATATAAAACTCAAGCACTTCTACATACGTGAATGTGTTGCAAACAAGGAACTGAGCATCAAGTATGTGCCTACACAAATGCAGTTGGCAGATTTATTCACGAAGCCACTATACGGTCCAAGGTTGCAACAACTGACTAAGAAGATAGGACTAGAGAGAATATGAAATGAAATCGTTCTATTTTTATTTCACAAAAAAGTCGGTGGATGTGAAGACGGCCAGTCTTCTTTTTAAATTGTTTTTTGACTAATTGTCTCTGACAGCGAGTGCTGTTACAATGCTGTCAGGTTTTATTGAATTTAACTTGTCAAAAATTAATTCGATAGAAAACAAATATCAATTTTAATGGTTTATTGTTATGATTCTATTTCATTGTGTAAATATAATATTCATTCAGTTCCACTTTTATTCCTATCGTTTATATTGATCACCACGGATAACTTCCACACAAAGAGCAACAAGCGCAATCTTTATAATCTGCGACGATAAGCTCGCGTGGACCGCCCCGAAGCCCCGCAGCGTCGGAGCCGTGGCAGAAACTATGCATGTGCATGTTGCTTGCAAGGTGCATGCTTGCTTGCACTGTGCATGCTTGCTTGCATGTTGCATACTTGCTTGCATGTTGCATGCTTGCATGCATACTGCATGTTTGATTACATTGCTGCATGCTTGCGCGCAAGTTTATGCCTAGAGAAATTCTGCGTAATTGTATTGTTCATTGTGATTAATATGCTCAACATTAATTATGCTTTGAAAAATTATGCGTCAGGTTGTTCTGTGTTTTGAGTTTATGGGAATACTTATGACAAATGATTTTCTGCCACACAATATTATGCTTATAACCATTCTGCTTCCTGATTATTATGCGTCTTGGCGATAATTTCTAACGAAATTATGGAATATGATTTTAAGACAATAATTTTTATTTCTAGAAATAGAGAGCCCTAAAAACTAGAGAACTTTGGAATAAGAGGTACGCCATTAGATTGGTTTAAAAGTTATTTTTCGGAGCGGAAACAATGTGTCAAAGTCGTATGAAGTACTAGTATATCTTCTGTGGTCGGCGGATACATATATAAGTATGCCCAGTGGAGTCCGATTTGGCGTTCCGCAAGGTAGTATAGGTACTTGGTCCCTCACTGCTTCATTGTCTTCATGAACGATATCCACACACTGCCAATAATAGCGCCGCGCTTCACGATAAACTCACTGTTGTTGTCCGTCAGTGATTAAACAACGCGTTCGCGTTGCGGGGCCACAAGTATGAGCATTTAGTCATAGTTGTGGCTACCGTGCCCCGCCCACAAAGCCCTTCTAACCTCTTTCTGTGTTCTGTGGTTCTGTCGCTCCCCTGGAACTACTGAAAATGACTTACCTTGCACTGTGTCAGTCCTTGATGGTGACCTACTGTCTATCCAGCTGGGGCGGCTCTGCTAAAGACCGAATGCTGCGAGTGGAGAGGGCACGTTGTGTACTTAAAGTAATGATGGAGAGGCCTCGACAGTTCTCAAAGACAGAGTTGTACCGCGAAGCTGAAGTCCTCAGCATAAGAAAGCTTTTCATTCTATGAACAACCCTTTCTAGACTGCGACTTTCTAGACCCTATTCTGCGTTAACGGTTTCTAATATGGAATTTCTTTTAAATGACAATACGGAATTCTAATGATTCAAAAATACGTCTCCAGGAGACGTATTTTTGAATCATTAGAAATGAATCTTGAATTCGAACACGAATACAAATAACGTGCGAAATTATTTTCTACTGTTTCCAATTTTAAAGATTTTTGAATCACTCGAATTCCGTATTGTCATTTAAAAGAAATTCCATATTAGGAACCGTTAACGCAGAAAAAATAAAATCCAGTACGCAACAATATGGCAAATACTCATTAATTTTAAAAATACAGCGATGAATCACGTAAAACGGAACATATATAGGTAGCGTATATTCTACTAGTAGAAATCAAAAACGGATGATTAGGACCACTCGCTGCAGAATTCACGGAATGAATATTCAAAAATAGTGAATTTGGAAATTCGTATGCGAATCTTACGATTTCGAATGCGAATTCGAATTCCATTGTTTCAATAATGCGTCTCCAGGGTGAAAAAAAATTGCGCATTCGGCGTGATCGGCTTGAGCGGCATAGCGCTCAGACAGTAACAGTTGCTTGGAAATGCGAGGCGGGCGGGTGAAGGCGGATAGGTTTTCAGTTGGTCAAATTTTCAAAACGTCAGAATTTTAAATGGTCATCATTTCAAATAGACAAATTTGGTACAGTTAAACACAGATGTCTATTATATTTTGATTCTAATAAATATTGTATGGTACGTTTACCATACATATGGATGGAATGATAATGATAATAAATGATACCACGATGTTAGCCGTGCGAGTATATTATTGATACTGAATTTATGTTCATACAATGCGACTGGTGCGCGCTCAAAGCGCGAACTGCATAACACGAGTGTTCCAATACCGTTACACGTCGTTGACCCGATACCAATTTAGCGATAAGAGCGCACTCACCGATATGCAGTTATCGTTACAGAAATTACCGAGAAAAATCGAAATTATTGCGTGCGACGCGGGTAGCGTGCGAGCCGAGCGGCAACCTTTGTCATACACCGGCTCGGTCGGTGCGCCGGCCAAACGTACCTCAACTGCGGAGTGAAACCCCCCTGCTGTAGCTCCTATCGTCCCGAAGCTTCGTGCTATGATGCGATACACGCAGATGGGACCAGTCATATTCGGCTATCGTCGCGAATATTCGGACTTCTTATGCGTTATCGAGCGTGTGGCGGTATATCAAAAAGGGCTTTAGCGCGCTAACTATTCGCGTTGCGTGGTTACACTAGCGTTGTTCATTTCGGTGGTTGCTTTCATTTGTTAAAGACTAGAGGGATTTTAAAATTATCTTGGGTGGAAAATTTTGGTACGGTTGGCAACACAAAAGCATTTCTGTCGCCCGCCGTGACAAAAGCTGTGCAAAAGCTTCCCTTTATTTATATGTCTGTGGACAAAAGTCACCCGTGCGCGCACCCACTTATGTCGTGGCTCCACATGCCCGAAGCTTCGTGCTATGCGATACACGCAGATGGGACCAGTCATATTCGGCTATCGTCGCGAATATTCGGACTTCGTATGCGTTATCGGGCGTGTGGCGGTACAACAAAGGGTTTTAGCGCGCTAACTATTCGCGTTGCGTGGTCACACTAGCGTTGTTCATTTCGGCGGTTGCTTTCATTTGTTAAAGACGTGTGCGAATGACTAGTATTGAGATAAATGGAGGATGGATAAATGCATCATATAATTATTAGCACACATATAGAAGTAAAGAAATTCGTCGTCTATAATTAAGCGTCTAGAAATTTCGGCCATCTTGGATGATAGTTCGTGCAAAATGACGAAGCCGCTAATGGGACCACAGTATATACGCGATAACGTCCGAACTTTGAAGCTTCGTAGAAAGCTCAGATCAATAATCTGAGGTAGAAAGAGTATACAGTATTATTCGTCTAACGTCTAAGCCCCCCACTCAATGGAACTGCCATACCTACGAAAAAAACGTGCATACCATAGATATAGAATGGAATAGATGGGCTATAAAAGCCGTCAAACATGAGGAAAAGAGATAAACTTATACACATTGCCAAAGGAAAGAAGAAGACGGCATCATTTTTTTTTGTCTTTGTCACCGTATATAGGTGAAACTGGTAGTGGTGATTGTTTATCACCAGCGTCTGGTGCTAAACAAATACGTGGATGAAATTTGTTGTGTGAAGTATAGCTCACTGTGCAATTATTTAACAGTTTAATTAGTGTAATTGCGAACTATTTGAACATTTAAATCATGGTGCACTGCTCCGCTTTAGGTTGTAATAGTGATAGTGCTAGAAAACAGGAAAATATAACCTTTACAGGTAAGACCTAAATTGTGTCAATATTAAGCGCCAAAACTATTTTTTAAATTATAAATACAAGTTATATTGCAATATTTTTTCCTTCTACTATGGTTCTCAATCATATTATGGGATTAAACATGAAATTTCAAACTAATTATAAGGTTACTATTAACCTAATAAGTTAAGAATGTCGCCATTCAATATGGTCACGTATACAACCAACGCGTATAACATTTTGCCGGGTTATAATGATACCAGTTACGCTACGACTATTTTTCCTTGATTCGTAGGTAATTTGTTACGTTAAAGGGAACTCACATATTAGTTTCTGTGTTACATGAATATTGACATATTTAAGTATAAAATTTTGAGCATTTTAGATAACATAGGTAATTCTTTTGAAGTGAAACTTTCTATTTGCTTATTTGTCTGTATTTAACAGATTTCCTTCGGAGATAATTACTCGAAACAGTTGGGTTAAAGCTACTGGTCGATTGAATTGACAGCCAACCAAGCATACCCGAATGTGTTCTAAGCATTTTGAACAACAGTGGATTCAGAAAAACAAGAAAGGCACTTTTCTTGGGAGTGGTGCTATTCCTAACTTTTTTTACAGGTCAGTAACTTATACATATTATATCTACAAAATAAATCCCTATCAAGCCGAAACCTATATTTATTTTTCACAGACCCAACTATTTGTATAAGGGATTTCAAAATTAATTTTACAGTTTTGTATTAATGACACCAAAATTTTTATAAGAGTATGTTAACATGGGTAGGTGCCAAATTCTTTTCTACTATTTTGAAATGGCCAAAAATATTGTTAATGGTTTGATTTTGGACATTTCCTATTTATATAACAAGTCTGACCATTAGTACAGATACAGTTTAAAAATTTCTTAATTATTATTTTTAATGTTGTAAAATTAGCACCTGATTTTATTTTTAACCTGTATACATATTGTTTCAGGACGCATCGGTGTTGGATTTCGGTTCAAATTTGAATACGCCCCGAAAGAGAAAAATGCGGCTTCAAATGCTGCGTTTGAAACAATCAGCGAGGTCATCAAGTAAAAAACTACGGGCAGTGCGTGAATCGCTTAGACGATTGGGAAAAAAAGTAGCCAAACTTGAAAATGTGTTAAGTGATTTGAAGTGTAAGTTAATGATGCAAAATGAGCGGTTGGACATTTTAGATAATGTAGGAGAAACCAATAGAGATTTTCTGAAAATATTATTAAGTACATACATAAAAAGCAGCGAGAAATAAAATGTCACAAATGTGTGGAATCACTGATTGCCTCTGAACCATATATAATAGTCTGCAGTCAAAGAGGTAGTTACCACGTGCGAAGTTGCTGAAAAAACATATCGTAGAAATAAACCTTTTGGAAATAAAATTACTATGCATTCCCTTTTGCACCAATGCTTAGAAAAATTGTTAAATCAATTTTTTTACTGAAGAGTTTACGCATAATCACTACCCGCTTTTGATGAAATGTATTTGTAAAAAATATTTAAATACGCGAATTCATTGCTAATACACTTTATTCGATGACAATAACGGAGTTATTGAAATCTAATTTTAGAAAATGTTTATTTAAAATTTAATATTTATACATTTTCTAAATCTTCACAAATATTTAGTAAATGTATATATATTGGATTTTAAATAAATTGCAGAGATAAAGAAAAAACAATGATATTGCCCGCTGTATTCTTAATCGAGCGTCGATCTTCGCAAGGTACCTAGCTGGCAAAAGCTGGAAGTGAGTGGCCGCGGATCGTACTCAGTGGCGAGCACTTGGAGAGGCCTATGTCCAGCAGTGGACGCGTGTGGGCTGATGATGATGATTCCTAATATTTTTAAAGATGTTTACATAATAGCTTAAATAATTAAGTAAAATGTTTTAAAACTAAATATACTCGAGTAAATCCGAAAAGTGTGGTTTTATTTAAAAGTGTAAATAACTTTAGACTGCGAAGGTTAAATGAAGAACACAATAAAAAAATTCGCAACTTCCTCCCACTTTTATTTTTTGAGACATATTGTTGAGCGAAGGGCGCTCATTAAAATGTCTCAATAAAAATACGTAGATCAACCAACCTTTTTACCACTATAAATATAAAGTAGGGTAAAACTTAAAGCAACACTGGTATACCCATCTACTTTAGGCAGGTATGACGTCATCTATGTCTGTCCCTTACGGGTATACGGTCACGTCCTATCTATTCCATCCTTTATCTAAGGTGCATACCTACTACGCGTCTAAAAACATGGCGGCTTAGTGCTACTCTCAGATTAACTAAACCAATGGATTCGCAATGTTATTATATGTCTCAAATAAATTTGCGTCCAGTTCAGTCCGCCATTACAAAGCACCGTGTTTGTTGTTATGCTAAAATATCAGTCGGTGAGCATTATTTGTGAGTGCATTTTACAGTTATACGTTTTTTATTGATTTTTTTAATGAATTCTATAAAGAAAATCATAAAAAGTGTGGAATCTTGGATGCGGCGTCCCTAGTTTTTTTCCGCCATCTTAGAGCACCAACCCAAATGCTGGCACGCTTTTTTCGTAGGTATTTCATGTCTATTGGTTTCTATTGTCTAAGAGTGCTACTATATTGTAATCTGTGGGCTTAGTACCGCATATTTTTTTTTTGGCTTGCACGGCTTGTGCATCAGCCACAGACGATGGTTTATGGTGGTTAAAAGGTAGGGAAACGGAGTAGGAAATTAAATCGGATCGATCGGTTTATGGGATTCAAGGATTAAGGACAGTAGGGTAGGTATATAATTTATTTTATAATTTAATATTATTAGTATATAGATAAGTAGATATAATATATATTTTTTTAATACATATCTAGTTAACTCTCCACAGACTCGTGGTCCGTCCCTTTTTCATTTTTTTAGGTTTCTTTTTGATCCATTATAAATAATATTAAATTATATTAAGACTTACGACTACTCTTATTTTAATGTGAGTTGCGCAACTCAATCAAATTAGCTTAGTTTAAAATTTTATATATACACATATACACATCATGGATATATAAAAACTTTTTTTTTATATCTGTATTATCGCAATATTCTTATTGTACGAGTGCTCTTAAGTAACCTATGCTAACATTTCCCTATTTATGCCTATGTATTCACTTCGGGTTCCAGGGTTGATGTTTGTTATTACACCAAGGTCGCTGCGCTTGATAGGGCTCTGAGCATCATTTTTTCGTTATATTCTACCACCTCTTCATCTGTTGCTGTACTGGGATGGGCAATGAGACGTCTAATTGCGTCGTCCTTCTTCAGCTCCCGGTAGAAGTAGGTGCAGGATGCTGTGTGTCTCGTTATGACAACCACCGCGTGGGGAACACTATCATGGACAGGGTTCTTCCTTTCTGCTCCTCTGAGCACAACCATGTGATCGTATGTTAGTCCTTGTGCTTCATGGATCGTCAGCAATCTGCCCCCGTAGCACGTCCACCAAAACACGATATGATAAAGCGATTTATCGCGGTGAACTGTCAAAATACGACGAAACCCTATTGTATTTTGACAGTTCACCGCGATAAACCGCTTTATCATATCGTGTTTTGGTGGACGTGCTAGGGGGGCTGGATTGAGCTCCGGTACCGAACCCATCCCTCCCATACGCTTCTTTCTCGTCTTGAGTAAAGGTAAGGAAGAGAGTATTTTGGTCGCCCCTTCGTAGTACCGCTTCAGATGCCTCTTCATCCACCAAAAGGCGCTTTGATGTTCCCACCCCATTGATGAGGACCGAGGCAATGGTTCTTACTTTCTCCCTCACGACCGCCCCAAATCGAGTCGTCACTTTGTCCGACAGTTCTTTTGCCGTCTCGAGTGTGCTAGTGATTATCATGTCTTCCTTCATTTGGAGCCACGTAGTCTTCCCGCAGCCCGGCATACCGTCCACCCATCTGATCGCCAGTTTACCCCATGGTTCGGAGACTTCTGCCATTTCTAGAATTCGGTCCTCCAACATAAAACGGGTGCACCTGGCAATTACCACTATTGGGTCCTCAATTGGTGTGCAGAATGTGAGGACTCCCCTTTCCTCAGTCGCTACATGATCCACCAGCACCATGCCCGCCGTGGCACTGTACGCCGCCATTTGCCTTTTATCTATAGGGTGAGTTCCCGCCATCACAGTTCCGGTGTCGTTGTTATAGACCACAGCCCTCGCCTCTCCCAGGAGCTCCCGCAATAACATGCGGGCGTTTATCTTAAATGCTTCCAGTATCTTGCTACAGGTGGTGTGTTTTACCTGCAGCGTCGCCCGCAGTGTCTCCACGTACTCCAGATAGGCGTTGACTAGGTCGTCTCCGTCCCGATCAGTTATTATTCTGGTTGGCGGTCTCACCCTCCCATGTCTGCAAGTGTGGTTTTTGTTGAGGAAATCGTTTTATATTTGGGGTCCACGTTCGTTAGTGTCTCGCCACCCGTCCTCCTAGGATGAGCTTGGCCCAGGGCAATACATATTCCCCTGACGAGATCGTCTGTCGGGGATTGTCTTTGTGATTGGAGGCATCTTCTTTCGTTTGCTTCTTGCACCGCCTCCTCATGTTGCCTTTCTGCCCTAGCTGAGCCACTTTCCGTCAGTTCATCGCGTGGAGTCTGCTTATGTTCTTTAAGTAGAAAGTCGAGGTTTTGGCCTCTCCCCTCGTATACGATTATTGTGTTTTCGGGAGACCTCTAATAAGGGTGTGTAATCGGATACATTCCCTTTCTCGAGATCCGCCTTCATGACATCCACGCTGATGACTCTCGGGTCTCCAACCAGGTTTAACAGTAGTTCCCCCACCCTGGTGAAAGATGACTTATCAATGTCCCAGTCCAGGAGTAGGATCGACTTGTTCTTGGAACGCACGATCCGGCATTTCTGCCCTGCAAGCATCACCTCGGGCATTGCGTCAAACACCTTCCTTTTGATGGTCGTCCTGGTAGTGCTTCCTTTTAGCAGGACTGCTAAGCCTGGTGATATCGCAACGTGCTTCCTTGTTCTGGACATGCAGAAACTAATGCCAATCCTTTCTCCTACACTGTCCATGAACAACGCTACACCCCTTGTGAGTAGACCTACTGCTCCTTTTTCTCCGCCGCTCAACCACTGCTCTTGCGTAATATTTGGGGCAACGTAAGTTTCCTGCATTCGTGGCGCCACAATAACCGAATCTCCATCACCTCCCTACGCTGGTGGAGTACAGTTTTTATTTCGTTGTGTCGCCACATCGGCCACTGCTTCTATAAACTGCACCACAAATGGTTTTGCCGTTTTATCCATCAGTAGCTCATGGATGTTATCTTTACTTATTACTATCTTACCTAGTCTATGTTCTAAATCATGGCGGGCACTAGCGAATCTGGGGCAGTCCAGGATCACGTGCCATACCGATTCAATCTCCCCAGGGTCACATTCACAGTATGGATTGTCCTTTAGTTTGAATCGGTACAGATATTCTGCGAACCCCCCGTGTCCCGTGAAGACTTGTACCAGACGAGATGATGGCTTTTCCTTTCTAACCCAGCTGTATGCTTTTGCCTGATCTGGAAAAAAACATTTTGTCACTCCCCCTGTAGAAGAGGTCACGTATCTGTCCTGCCATTTTCGGACTGTCTCCTCCCTTATTTTATTCCTCACGAACGACACGGGGATCTCACAGTAGTCCCGCGTTCCATCTACCGCCCTCGCAGCTTTTTTGGCTAATTCGTCCGCTCTTTCGTTTCCCACTGTGCCCACGTGTGCTCTTAACCACAACAGTTTGACCTCTCCACCGTTCTTTCTAATACTTCTGATGTCTTCATGGATCCTCTGCACGAGCTGATGATCTGCTTTGGGGTTCGTGATGATCTCCAGTGATGATCTAGAGTCACTCAGTATTGTTGCTGAGGTAACTCCCTGTCTCCGGACCATTTCTATCGCTCTATGCAGTGCATACAGTTCAGACTGAAAGACCGTACAGGCAGGATCGAGACCAAATGAGTAGCTGGCGGTTTCTTTTCCCTCTACCCACCACGAGACGGCAGCTCCTACCCCCTGATCAATTTTACTGCCATCTGTGTATATTTGTGGGTCTTGGTATTTATGTTTTCGTATGGTCTCTACTGATGTATCCTCTATACATTCATACTCTATCAGCACTTGCTCGGATGGGTGGGGTCTCTTGAGAAATGGTGTTTCCTTCTCCAGTATACTCGCCGGTGGCAGGTGGTCTCGGCAGTCCCTTTTTTTGATTCTGTAGAGGGTTGCTGTTCCTTGCACTCGCAGGTCAAGTGGGAGCAGTCCAGATAATGTGAGAGCGGACGTCAGGGATACTGTTCTGTGGACTTTGCAGACTTTTTATCGCAAAGTTACGTTGGACCGACTCCAGCTGCTTTTTGATGAGTTCCAAATCTGTGGCCTGGCTCCACGCTCCACTGGCGTACAGGATGATAGGTTCAATGACCGCTATGTACATCGTCCTGATGATTTCACTGTTCAGACCCCATGTTACCTTCGCCGTGCGTGCTAGTTGCTTATATATGTTAGTTACTTTTCTGCACTGTTCTGATACATGCTCAGCGAAGTTTAGGTTTCTGTCAATCGTGAGTCCTAGTACTTTAATTGCCGTCACCAGGTCGATATTCATCCCGGACATCGTCACTATGGGGGGGTCGTATTTCAATTTCTTCGTAATCACCATCGCCTTGGTTTTGTGTGGCGCGAAGTTAAGTTTATTACGTCCTCCCCATTTCACTACTCTATCTAGGATTTCGTTTGCGGTCTCCTCCACTTGCTGACCTGTTTCACCTGTGAAAACCAGAACCACG
Organism: Schoenobius gigantellus; assembly: GCA_963935595.1. Taxonomy (NCBI): domain Eukaryota; kingdom Metazoa; phylum Arthropoda; class Insecta; order Lepidoptera; family Crambidae; genus Schoenobius; species Schoenobius gigantellus. Next base: position 21,839,894 of record OZ012541.1, read on the forward strand.
TCATCTGCGAAGGCCTGGCAGTGTACATCTCTCCCCTGTAACTGTGTTAGCAGGGAATCCAGGATTATGTTCCAGAAAGTGGGACCTCCTATTGATCTCTGGACACATCCTTTGGTGGTCGCTTTTCCCGCTTTTTTCCTCATGTAGTTAACCTCTACTTTCCGATCTCGAAGGTATGATTCGATCATGAAATAGAGGTTTCGGGGACACTGTTTAATTATTAGCTGTTTCTTGAGCGCTGGCCACCAAGCATTGTCAAAGGCACCCTCTATGTCTAGTGACACCATGAGGATAAGCTTTTTCTCTCGGAGCCTCATCCTTATGTTCTCGACCAAGTCAAAAAGGGCGTCTTCGATTCCGCGTTGCGGCGTGAAGCCGTATTGGTTCGCGCTCAGTGTAGGGAGAATATGCCACTGCAGTCTTGCGATCATTAGTTTTTCTAGTATTTTTCCAAGCACTGACAGCAAGCCAATCGGTCGGTATGACTTAGGATGCGTATAATCGTCCTTTCCCGGTTTTCTCAGGATGATAACGTGTGCCACTTTCCATTGGTCAGGGAAGTGTCTCAGCGTCAAGCATTTATTTGCTATGCCCAGGAACACTCCCCCGTCGTTTCGGATTGATGCTGTGCACACATCGGCTGTTAGTCCGTCCGGCCCTGGTGCCTTCTTAGGGTTTTGATTCCTTAGCACTGACTCTAGTTCAGCAGTAGTAAACGATGGTTCATCTGGTCCTAGTCGATCATCCCTCCAACTTTGGCTCTCCGTCATTGCTCGGATCTTTGTGTGGTAAGCTGTGTCGGTCTCAAGTGTGTCGTCTGCATAGAATGTTTTGGTAAGTAGTTCAGCAGATGTCTGCGGAGTCAGGGTGCTACCATTATGGTCTTTTAGGAGTACATCTTCTTGCCTTCCCGATGTTTTCCTTAGGACTCGATACACTTTGTCCCACATCGTCTCTTTTTCTTGCGTTGTGCAGAACTCTTTCCAGTTTGTTATCTGTTCGCAACTTGCCATTTCTGCGTATTCGCTCTTTGATCTATGGTAATCTTGCCAGACCTGGATTTTTCGGTGAGGGGCTGCATTCCTTATTCTGCGCTTCATCCGAAGTACCTCCCCCTTTTTTGACTCCAATTCTTTTGTCCACCAAGGAGGGGTTGGTTTCCCGTTCTTTGTTGCTATTTTCGGAATTACCTGATCGCAAGTGTCCTGTATCAGCTTGGTGTAATCAATTACTACAGCGTTCAAGTCTTTTTCGGATTCAGCAAGTGAGGGGTCCAAATTCTTTGTTTCTATACTGTATCTGAAAGTCTTTACAAAATCCGACCACTTTGCTTTAGCAGTGTTGTAAACCCGGGTGGTAATGGGTTTTAAGCTGCCTATAGGGTTTACTAGCCCTACAGTAAAAGTAATTGCATTGTGATCGGATGTCGTTAGATGCCTGTCTACCTTTCAGTTGGTGATTTTTCCTAGCAGGGATAGGCTACACGCTGTGACGTCTACATGACTCTCGTACAGTTTCCCTGCCCTGTATGTTTCGAAGGTGGGTGTATCCCCTGTGTTCAGTATTTCTAGATCTATTTCATTCAGGAATGCTGCGTACTTTTCCCCCCTCCGATCCTAGATATAATATTATAAATATTTAGATTATTCATTGAAAGTAAGACTGGGATAGACGAAGGAAGAGGAATTTGCAGTGAGATCAAACTAGAAATAAATGTCAAGGAATCATTTAAGGGACAAGCAAAAAATATGTGGCCCAGATCCCCAACATTAGACCCACACTCGCAAATATTGCTGTTGACGATATTGAACTTGGCCAAGTGAGCGGGTGTGCAAACGTGACCAAGTCTCATGCGAATTAAATTGGTTGTGGAGAACTTATTGAGATTTATTTTGAAAAACCATGGTTTAGAGGAATAAACGGCTGAATATATGCATAATATTTTCCTTTCAATTGGCTGGTCCTTTTCCAAAGATCCTCCCAAGATTTGTATAAATCAAACTTAGGGAGGGCAACACGATCAAAGCTGTAATTTTTGTACGGAAACATGTCCCCGCAGTCAATTGCCTCTTTTGTTAGCTTATCAGCTTGGTCATTGCCCCAAATACCTTCATGACTGGGAATCCAAATAAAATTAACACTAATACCTTTCTCTGAACATTTATAAAGTAAGTTTCTGCAGTCAATAATTATTGGAAGACAGTTGTTATTTTTAAAAGGCATCTTAGCATTGCCTGCAGTGCACTCTTAGAGTCTGAGAGTATTACAGCTTTCTTCAGTTTCATTAAAATTATATATTCAAGAGATTTCAGAAGACCATAACACTCCTGTAAAACAGAAATCTCTTTAGATAACTTTATTTTTTGAACTATTCTGTATTGATGATGGTATACGCCAATCCCTACGTTACCTTCATTTGTAAATTTTGATGCATCACTGTAAATATGATGCCATTCGGGATAATCCCTATCTAGATAAAAATTAAGATATTCATTGGCATTGCCATGACGCTTAAGGTCATTACCGCATATTTTCAACAGTTTACACCAACCCGGTTTTCCATTTAAGCGTCACCATTTTTTTACGCTAACATCAAATGTTAACCGTGTTTTGCGTTTCTTCTAAGAAATGGTAACATTTTTAACCGCGCTATTTGAAGAAATGGTAACAAAGGGAACTTAATCTAAAATATTGATATTGTTTAAAAGGAACGTTTACATACGATGAATTACGTCAAAAGCTAATGAAACGCGATGATGCTAAAAATGTTGAAAAAGCTGCAAATCTGCGCGTAAGTGGAGCGCGCCTCAAAGTAAACGGCGTCAAAATAAGGCGGACGCGGCGACGCGGCACACGTCTGACGTCACGAAAAGTGCTGCCAATAAATCGAAACTGTTTTGTATAGAGTTGGACTGTTTTATTTGCATACGTTAGACAAAGACGCCATATTATTTATTTTTTCGTCTTCTAAAATTTTACATAACTAACCCTTGTAACGTTGTGCGTACATAATTATATAACTAGTAATAATTAATCAAAATATTTACAACTAAATTAAAAATATGAACAAAACAGACATTAATATACTATTTAAAAACGTAATTTTATAACAAATAAATAATATTTAATTTATACTAACTTACCTAATTAATATTTACAATAAAATCAAATAAAAACACAATTTAGATTTTTCCTAACAAAATTAATGAACTGTTTAAAACAGTCTCAAGTGACGTGTGACTTCCAGTACTTTTGCCAGCCGCTATTGTTCTCGGCCGGCTTACGTGGACCCCTCACCGCACCTCGACAGTTCCTGCGGCCATTTCAATTTTATTTGGCTCCGAGTGTGAGCGAGCGTCCTCGCAATTAATCCGCGACTTTAGACTTTGCTCATTCGACATACTACATATTAATTTAAGTATTGTTTAAAATATAGTAAACTCTTCGCATACTTATAAAGTCAAGTGATTCCGATTCCCCGATTGGGGACCTTGGTACGGGCTAAGAAGCCTACACACGGGATCTTCGTGGTTCATTTTCATCTTCTCCGGAGACACACGCATCTACTCACGGCTGGCCAGAACCCGCTTGAACCTGCCCCCTGTCCACCAGTCAACTGCCGGCGCCACCAACCTCCGCTGGAGGGCGGACGAATAAAGGAAGTGCCGATAGAGGTGAACAAATTAAGCGGGCATAACCTCCCACGACCCACGGTCAATTTTTTGAAAAATAAAATTGTATTTTTTTTTTGTCGTCGCTTGTTTTTTTTATTTTTACCGCCCAAAGTCGTAATTACTGTGGCGCGGTACTTGAAGCGTCACACTGGCGCCCTTAGACGTGGTTATGCTTAATTTGTGCTTCCGCTTAGTAGTTGTGTATGTGTGCTTTTAATTTTTATTATTTGTGAAACGTTCATTTTTATTTTTTGGTTGCCGCAGCAGCTGGTATGTGTATGGCGATTTACTGTATGTACTATTTGTAACTTTTAAAAATTATTCCGTTTTTCAAAAAGGCGTATTTTTTCCTTACTTAATACACAAATTTTTCAATTTGTAACTTTTTCATTTTTTTTCTTGATCATATTTCAACATATTTCATTTTCAATCATTTTATATCGCATATACATATTAGTTCGCATTAAAGCTTCTTTTATTATTTTTGTGTTGTTGTATATTTCATAGATATTTTTTCGCAACCTAAACGTTAACATTTTTTTTTGCTTATTGTCACAGAAGGAATTAGATTAGTTGTAGTTTAGTGCTTAAGTATATTTGTTGTTTTTTTAGTTGCCATCTGTTCAACTCTTACCCAAGTAGTTATGGCGTTTCCCATAAAGTTTTTGTCTTTACAAAAATCGGAACTTGAATATGAGGTTTACATTAGAGGTTCTACTCCTGCTGCTACGGTTCAAGATTTGCGTAAGCAAATCTCAAAATTGGGACCCGTATTTCCATCCGAGGACATCTTAGACAGTCCCATAGAACCGATCGACGACTTAAAGGCTGTAAGTGATGTTCTTATGTAAGAAGTTACTTAGAATCTAACCCGGACCGAAATGCGGTGCTCCGCGCACAAAACCTGTTACATCATGCGTACCATCGACTGAACCGCATTACTAGCAGTAGCGATACAAGGGTACTTTACGAGTCATGCGTCACACAATTTAAAAACTTGTTAGAATTATCTAATTCTGTGAAAGAAAAAGCGACTGATCTTCTCACTTCATCAAGTACTGTTGACGTTGTTAATACTACATTGCCGGTGAACATTTCTGTGATTTGTGATCGTGGTACCTTAGGCGATATTAATAAACTTAAATATGATGGCAAAAGCTGCGTCAGAGCCTTCATTGAACGTGTCTCTGAGTATTGCGAATCGCGGAATATATCCGATCAAAAAATGTTGTCCTATGCTACTGAGATATTTCCCGGTGATGCTATACATTGGTATAGGAGCATTAAGGATCAAGTTTCAGACTGGAGTGAGCTTTTAGTCTTATTAAAAAAGGATTTCGACCAGTCGGATTTCCATTATAGGCTGCTTACAGAAATTCGTTCTAGAACACAGGGTGAGTCGGATAACATAACGATCTTTCTTTCTGTTATGTCTGGTTTATTTTCGCGATTGACGAATAAGCCGTCAGAGGAAGATCAATTGGAAATAATCTTGCATAATATACGCCCTTGTTATGCTAGTACATTAGCTTCGGTTACCGAAATTAAGACTATTAAGTGCTTACGAACCTTGTGTCGTAACTATGAAAATATCCAAGCTCGTCTCACAAATTTTCATGAACCTACTCTTCCAACTAAAGACACACTAGCACCTGAATTTGCGTACAGAAGTAGTAATAGCAGTAGTCATAAATTACCTAACAATAGTTATCAAAATAAACAACCTTATAATTCTAATAATTTTAATAAATCAAATATATGTGCAAAACTTAATTCTAATAATAAAGCTAATAAAAAATATTCATATAACAATAATTCAAAATCAAGCAATAATTATGTACATGCATTAGACGTTCCAAAGCCTCGTTATTGTCCACGTTGTCGTGAAAATACACATAATTTACGACAATGTATTGCTAATAAAGACAATATTTTTTGTTTCAAATGTGGTCTTGAAAATGTTAAAACACCACAATGTCCTAACTGTTTGAAAAACAAGCCATCTAGTTCAAAAAACTGAAACAGACGTTGAATTGTGGAAGTTCATCAAACAATTTTGATAAAACTGATTGGGAGAATCATTGATTTACTACCAACCGTAGATAACGCATGAACGTCCGAAAAGTAGGCTGGTGAAGAACTGCTCAATCGCGATTCGTGCAGTTCCTTTCCATAGTGAGTGATTTGCTGTCGGCACGTAAACATGCCGAAGTGCGCATTCAAAAGTTGTGGTAACAATAGCCAGAAACGGCAGAAAAAAGACGGAATTTCATATTTTGCGTAAGTAGACTCATTACACATCTTATCATGTATTCAAATATTCGATTTATACGTAAAAACCAATCAAAAACAATTATTTTAATCATAAACACTCGCTTCGCGTCAGTGTCTGTACATCGCAATCGTCTTGCTCGCACGCGCGTCGTATCACGATGTGTTATCTCATTCATGCGTTGGAGCGACAACTGTGGTTGCGCACGAAAAGAAATGGAATCGTTTATTTTTTATTTGACCTATACGGTAACAATGTTTTGATGATACCTAAATGAAAACTATGACTGAGCTAATAGATATGTTGTAGGTTTCCCCGAAATGATATACATAGAGAGAAGTGGCGGAAAATAGTAGCAATTGAGAGAGGTGATGATTTTTTCAAACCAAATAAATCAAGTGTTATCTGTTCAGATCACTTTTTAGATACACATTTATACTTTTCCAAATCAGCATTCATTTATTTACACGTACAGATGCTCACAACAAAGAACAGTTCAACCATGTTTACGATTTGACAAAAGCCATAATTGAAAAATATATAGATATCCGTTTGCATTACATTTGTAAAAAAGAAAACAGGCAGAAAAAAGATACATCAAAGAGGCAAATTTACAATAAATTGGACTTATTTCATGGCACATAATCACTATTTTTGATTTTAATTTCTTAATTACTAAACAGTAGTTATTGCTTTTTTATTGTCAAAAAATTAAGAAACTGCTTAAATAATATTTTGTTTATTAAAACACTACACTTTGAGTGTAACCCGATTTAAATTTAACTCCCCCTCTCCCAAATGCAACTTTTTTTACTACTTTGAATCATCACGTATATAATGATAATATCCCTTAATTAGTTGCAGAAGTACGCAAGAACTATTTCTCATATTTTACTTGAATCAAATTTTCATATAAATCTTTAATGAAATTAATTGCACTATTTCAATTTTTTTCATACACTTTTAAATTATGTTAATATGAGGTTATTCCATTCCTTCCTTGTTCTAACCTATTACCGTGCATCAGTCGATGCCGGGAAAGTCCCGTATCCTTAACGCGATAAGCAATTTTGAGCATTATGTTTGAAAGTATAAAGTTGATATTTCTTGTAGCAATTACTAAATCGTCAAGCTTACAATGTTTGATCTGTGGCTAGGTATGAAATGACGTAAGTTCAGACGGTTGTACTTAAAATAGTTGTCGTAATAATGTAGAATAAGGCTGAATTCGATAAAAACGGTACTTTCTTTATGGTAACTTAATTCGGGCGTGCATATTCAAGTATATATCAGCGACGTACAAATGTATAGTCGACTAGGTGACAGATTTCAAGCGCGTTTTTGTATGAACCGCTCTATCTACGGTTAGTAGTAAATCAATGGGGAGAATTGATGTGACCGATAGGTTTGAAAATTACAATAAAACACACATTAAATAAGAGCTATGGTTATGTACATGTCAATAGCTTTTGTTTCATTAAAATCGATGCAGTATTTCCAAAGTTATTAACGCCGAAAATTACGGTCGCTATTTAAATTTTCAAGTACGCGCGCTCTAGGTAGGTGACGTCACATATCGACAGCCGGCAGCCGCTCGCTCGCTAGTCGCAGTTGCTCTGAGTTTTGTGTCGTACATACTTACTGCGCTCCGTGTAACTTGACTTTTATTGTTTATTAGCCTTTTAATTACAACAATGGAGAAAGGATTTCCACATGGTCAATCAGATAATTTACCAAAAGTAGACAGTTTTATGGTGACTCAATATTTTTCCGAAAATAGTGATTATATAGCAGCGGAAATGCGAGGACTCAAACCGAATTTCCTCAATATGTTCGGAAGTGATCGCATTCGGTATATCTTCATGGAGTAGGTATGTTGTGAATCAGTTCTTTTTGCCTACATTTTTGCACTACAGATCGTTAATTTTTTTAACTGTCTTTTGCTGACAAGAAAACTTAAGAGGGCAAGCATCTTTTTTTAGTACTAGTCTTCCTCCAACCAATTTATATTTGACCTAATTTTCCATGTCATTTTCAATCTGAAATAATAGTTACATGCATAGTTATTTTTTTTTTGTAGCTCCTACAAATGTATGTTCTACGACTCATGAAGTCAAACAGTTTAGTGTACATACCTACAATCAAGTGTATTTTCTGTGGTATTGCCTTTTTTTTTGAAGCGGAATAATGCGATCGATACTGGCACAAAGAGTAACGAGCCCCGTGTACCCGTATGCCGGTCTCCGGTTCGCTGGTGGCTAATTCACTAATCCAAAGTCTCCGCCGAAATATTTACGCCCCATATGGTAAAATAAGTCGGGACTGGGAAGGTCACTTCTCCGAGCCATCAGACCGGGGACGATCCTGGCGGACTAGCCGCCAGGTTACGCCAAGGGGAGGCACCAGATTGCCAGTTGTGTTCTGTGGTATTGCCTAGGTTGCGCTTAGCAACTTTCATACAAAAAATGTCAAGGCCAAATATTTACCGATGCTTTCGGCAAAAAATGGCCAATGGTTTGAAAGTTAACAAGTTTATGAAGTTACAATAAAAACTAATCAACAGAATAGATACGTAGGTGTTACCTATTTAGGATTAGGAAGGTAGGCAAACGGTGTCTACGGCGCAATCACCGCCATGGACCATCGGTACCGTTTACCTACCGCTGGACCTCCGGAGACAGAGTACATCCAAGGGGTTTCTACCCGGGTAGGCCTTACTCTAGGATGTCTTTTTGGGTGGAGAACCCCAGGAGATCTCGTCGTGCACCCAACGGCGGGAGAGTTATAAAAAGCGTTCAGCTTGGTAAAAAAAACAGCTAGGAAATGGTACATACTATAGACGTACCTATATAGGACCAACAAGCAAATCAAATACCCGCAGGTCTAAGATACTCATTCAAAAGTTAGTAGGTGCCTACTAACGGGTGAGTGTCTATAGGTAGTGTACATGTTTAGGTAACATGAATCGTAATCCCATCTAATACTATAAATGCGAAAGTGAATTAGTTTGTTGATTTATTTTTGTTACTTTTTCACACCTAAAATGCTTAACCGATCATCTTGAAAGTTTGCATATACACGTTGTCAGAGGTACCTACAGAAAAAGAGATTTCATCCAGCAAAAAATTATAGTTCCATCAGGATTCACGTAAAACACTCAGCAGCTCAGCTACTATTCATCGCGTCGCCAGAAGGCGCTGCTGTGGCGCGATAAAAAAACCAAACACCAAGCGGGCGAAGCCGCGGGCGGCCGCTAGTTTTTCTATAAAATTGGGTACCTATGTTGACTTTTGTTGACGATAAAACCTTTTGTGACCTTCATTTTACCGTCAACAAATTTTAATCATACATACCTATGTAGTTTAGAAAGTGACAAAAAGAAGACATTACACCAAAAAACCTCGTAATACTACTTAGTTATAGGTTATTTTCTAGTAGGTAATAGGTACCCCGAAGCTTAGAATATCTAATTACATATTATAATAAAAATAATAATGTAATATGTATAAATTTATTATGACAATATTTTTATTATGTTTATTATCCAAGTATTTAATATGTTTATTTAGTTTGATTTAATCCTAGAGGGTGGAGGGCCGGAATTTTGTCACACAGGCTTGTCATTTAAATAAAATATAGTTGTTAGAGAATAAGATGTAGTACCTATAATATAAGCCATTGTGAAGATATAAATAAAATTATTATTATTATTATTTTATTTATATTAAAATGGCGATCACAACAAAATCCAACGGTCTTAGGGCCCGTTTCATAACGTTCATCCACTTTTTACGCCTTTTGGCATTCAATGGCACTTCAAAAAATAGTTTTGTAGGCGTTTTAATATTGTATTTAATGTTGAATTTGTACACATAGGTACTACATAGTATTTATCATATGAAATAATGTTGATTCACATCTTAGAGCCACGTAAAATCGCGCGCACCAGTAGCACAGAGCTAACGAAGTACGTCCCCGCTGTCGATTTGTGACGTCATCAACGTTCCGCGACTCGCTTTATAAATCCGGACGGCACGGCAACTTTGAACGCTTATAACTCGGTCACTTTTTAAGATATCAAAAAAATAAAAACACGGTCGTATTTGTCTAGTGACCTATATTCTGGGTATATCGTTAACAAAAATCGATGGCCAGATTGATTGGCTAAAAACAATAACTTTGTTCTTTAAAAATTATACTATAGCCACAATTCAACATAATAAATTATTTGATGATGTTAGACCTTATGTCACAGTAAATATAAATCAGATACCTATTACTGGTCTTTTAGATTCTGGTTCAGCAGTCACTATTTTAGGAAATAATGCTCATGAATTATTAGAAAAGCAAGGATTTAAAATGATTTCAAATTGTAATATAACAGTGACAGCAGCAGGTGGTCAGTCGTTACCTAGTATCGGCTATATTAATATTCCAATTCATTTTGAAAATCAATTTCATTTAATTAAGGCTATAGTGGCACCGAGTGTAGAAACTTCCCTTATACTAGGTATTGATTTTTGGCGCAAGTTTCAAATATGTCCGAAATACTTAGGCAGCATTTCACTTAGCTCAGTCTCAGCCGAAGTACCTTCTGATCTTTTTATCAGTGACTATGACAAGCTAAGTGACTCTGAAAAATGCATAGCTAATAATGTCATATCACAATTTATGGACATCTCGAGTGAACGGAAGGGTCTCGGAAAGACAGCGCTCATTACACATCGTATTGACACAGGCTCTTCCAATTCGATAGCGATATTACAGAATGTCACCTGAAAAGCAACGTATTCTTGTCGAGCAGGTTGACGAGATGCTGTCGTTGGACGTTGTCGAGCCTTGCGAAAGCGCCTGGTTTTCGCCTGTAATATTAGTCACCAAAAAAAATGGTCAGCCTCGTTTTTGTCTGGACAGCCGAAAATTGAACTCTGTCACTAAGCGTGATGCTTACAACTTGCCCTATATTTCTGAAATATTGGACAGTCTTCGTGATGCTCGTTACCTCAGTAGTGTAGACCTTTCCAAATCATTTTGGCAAATAGAGATAGCTCCCGAGGATCGAGACAAGACGGCGTTTTACGTTCCGGGAAGGGGCACATTGAGATTTAAACGTACTGCCTTTGGTCTGACCAATGCACCGGCTACACAACAACGTTTGGTGGATCTTTTGTTCGGCGAATTTGGTCTGAATGTCTTCGCATATTTGGATGACATTATAATTGTCAGTCAGGGCTTTAATGATCACGTGACACTCTTGTTACGTGTCCTGGAAAAGCTGAAGCATGCCAACCTGACTGTGAACTTCGAAAAATGTAAGTTTTTTCGAGGTCAGCTGAAATATCTTGGGTATGTTGTTGAAAGTTGCGGATTACGGACTGATCCCGAGAAAGTTGAGGCAATTCTGAGTTACCCGACACTTACTTGTCGCTAAGACCTCAAACGCTTTCTCGGAACAGCAACATAGTACCGTCGTTTCGTCCCCAACTTCAGCACGATAGCAGGTCCCTTGAACAAGCTGACCTCTTCTAAAAAGAATGCTCCACCTTTCAAATGGACATCGGAGGCTGATGCCGCCTTCCAAAAGTTGAAAGAGTGCTTAGTTTCGTCACCAGTTCTTACTTGCCCAGATTATAACATGTCTTTTGAGGTGCATACTGATGCAAGCGACTATGGCGTCGGCGCTATGCTCACCCAAACTATAGATAACAAGGAACATCCAGTCGCTTACATGAGTCGCTCTCTTACAGGGGCAGAGCGTAATTACAGTATCACGGAACGTGAAACCTTAGCCGTGATTACTGCTTTGGAGCACTGGAGGTGTTATTTGGAGAACGGGAAAACATTCACTGTCTATACAGACCACAGTGCCTTAAAATGGTTCCTTTCTCTGAATAACCCAACTAGCAGATTAGCACGATGGGGTGTTCGTTTGTCGGCTTTTGATTTTGTTATCAAACATCGCCGTGGTGTTGACAACGTCATTCCCGATGCATTGTCTAGAGCTGTTCCTCTTGGTATCGTAAAGAAAGACCACAAAATTTTCCAAATTATTTAGTCAAAGATGATATTTTATATAAATTATGTAAAACTAAATATACACTAAATAAAGAGTTCTCGTGGAAAACTATTGTTCCCTTAGAATCCCGGGACGAGATTTTAAAAGAAAACCATTGTGAGCCTACTTCTGGTCACCTTGGCATTTTTAAAACGTACAGGCGTCTCACACTGCGTTACTTTTGGCCAGGTATGCACAAGGACGTTGTTAAATTCGTGGGCTCGTGCTTAAAATGTCTCGAGTATAAGACGCAGAACCATCAAACGTTGGGTGTCATGGGCAGACCAAAGCAGTGCTGCCGTCCTTTTCAAATGATATCAATAGATCTCATGGGTCTATGGTCTTTACCTGTAACTAGAAAACAAAACAGCTATATACTAGTCGTAACCTGCTGTTTCTCTAAATTTTGTCTAATTTATGCTATTAAGAAAGCTACTGCAGATGTTATAATTAAATTGTTAGAGGACACTGTTTTTCTCGTTCATGGTATTCCACAGACCATATTTTGAGATAATGGTTCTCAATTTATAAGTCGAGCTACTGATACATTCTTTAAAAAGTATAACATACCAAACATCTTCTTTACTCCAAAATATACACCACAGATCAATACAGTAGAGCGCTATAACAGAACCATCATTACGTGTCTGTCAACTTACGTTGATAACGACCACAGATCTTGGGATCTTTTCATCCCAAAAGTTCAGTTTGCTATTAACAATTCGGTGAACGAAGCAACTGGTTTTACGCCGTCTTTCTTAGTTTACGGTAGAGAGCTGGTTCCATGTGGTTCACATTACACGGATACTGAATTGGGCAATGAAGTTTTATTTTTTCCGCGTGATGAATACGCCGAGAACCTAGGCCCCCTATCTGAAATTTTTAACGAAGTTCAAGCCAAACTTTATCATGCCCATGTGAAAAACACTGCTCACTATAATTTGCGTAGAAAGCCTGCGGAATTTCAAGTAGGAGATATTGTCATGAAACGCGCTTACGTATTAAGCGACAAAGATAAATACTTCTCTAAAAAACTGGCACAAAAATATATCAAATGCCGTGCAAAATTTAAAAAATCTCCACTTGTTTATGTCCTAGAAGATATGTCTGGCAAAGACCTAGGTATATGGCATATCAAGGACTTAAAATTGCTTAACTCGTATAATTAGCATCCAGCTATAACTATCATGTTTAATTAGTTTTTATTATCAAAAAAAATTGTCTTTGTCAATGATAACTTGTGGTTCTCTTTATAATTTTTTTTTATTCAATTTCCTTTGCTGTTGATACGCCAGTTACTCAGTTTACCATGCGTCATATCGTTAATAACATCTTTTAATAAAAAATATTGTTTTGTTGGTTACTGGTTCATGTTCAACTGGTACCCTATTTAATGTTAGTGTGCGACAGAAATATTTAATTCAATGACTGCCGCCTTTTAAATGCGTGAAGTATGACAGATATGAAGTATGTTCGTTTGCAAAACAATTACTTACTACATCGTACCATAGATATGCGGATTTTATACTTTTAGAGGGAATAAAATCCTTGGTGACGCGAGGGGGTAATGTAACGTTGTGCGTACATAATTATATAACTAGTAATAATTAATCAAAATATTTACAACTAAATTAAAAATATGAACAAAACAGACATTAATATACTATTTAAAAACGTAATTTTATAACAAATAAATAATATTTAATTTATACTAACTTACCTAATTAATATTTACAATAAAATCAAATAAAAACACAATTTAGATTTTTCCTAACAAAATTAATGAACTGATTAAAACTGTCTCAAGTGACGTGTGACTTCCAGTACTTTTGCCAGCCGCTATTGTTCTCGGCCGGCTTACGTGGACCCCTCACCGCACCTCGACAGTTCCTGCGGCCATTTCAATTTTATTTGGCTCCGAGTGTGAGCGAGCGTCCTCGCAATTAATCCGCGACTTTAGACGTTGCTCATTCGACATACTACATATTAATTTAAGTATTGTTTAAAATATAGTAAACTCTTCGCATACTTATAAAGTCAAGTGATTCCGATTCCCCGATTGGGGACCTTGGTACGGGCTAAGAAGCCTACACACGGGATCTTCGTGGTTCATTTTCATCTTCTCCGGAGACACACGCACCTACTCACGGCTGGCCAGAACCCGCTTGAACCTGCCCCCTGTCCACCAGTCAACTGCCGGCGCCACCAACCTCCGCTGGAGGGCGGACGAATAAGGGAAGTGCCGATAGAGGTGAACAAATTAAGCGGGCATAACCTCCCACGACCCACGGTCAATTTTTTGAAAAATAAAATTGTATTTTTTTTTTTGTCGTCGCTTGTTTTTTTTATTTTTACCGCCCAAAGTCGTAATTACTGTGGCGCGGTACTTGAAGCGTCACACCCTGCGTTCCAGATAAAGCACTGCTACTTTCTGAGGCTAACATCTGATGTTAGCCTCGTTTTGCGTTTCTTATAAGAAATGTTGACATTTTTAGCCGCGCTAATTGTTACAAATGAAACGCAACGTTCTGATTTTTCGTGCTGAATTTATACCTCACCTACTTAGTCCAGCCACTTAAAATTTTTAATAATATAAATCAGAATTGGCTAATACTATAATCTTTCAATATTTTTTTTAAATCCGCTGAAAATCCTTTTTGATTCATGAAAAAAAGATTCCAAATGTCAAATTTGAAAGCTGTCAAAAAGTGGTATCAGAGGACCCATCTATTAGCATGGGTATTTGATGCTTGCATTTCGTGTTGAAAATGCTTAAATGAAACGCATGACAACCAGCAAGAAAAACTAGCATCACCGGTTTCCTTATTCAGAGCTCTCTTAGTGGGTGCGCGCAGGGGTGACTTTTTGTCACGGCGACAAAAATATTTTGTAACTGTCACGTCACCCAGGTGCGCGCACGGAGGGCGACAGTGACGAAACTTTTTTGATATCGAAGCGTCCAGTGTTGCCAAGTTAGTGAATTTTCCACCAGTTCTGGTGGTTTGTTGGTGGGCTATTACGTTTCTGGTGGCTGGTGGTTTATTTACTGGGCATTAAATGTCAACAACTTATGAACTTCATCTAATGATAAACTAGTCTGTCATCTCGAAATGTCACACTTGAGATTCCGTCTAACATCAGTTAAAAAGTTATTAGATTTATTGTAATAAATACTTTTAAATTCTAACAATACATTCTAATAGTGTGTCTACACATTATTTGATGTTTTTTAATCACATGCATAATTATGTCATTTTTATGGAAAATATTAGTATAATTTAGTTTTTTTTTTGTATAAATTGTGTACTTTTACTGTCTTTTTTTTATTTAAAGATGTGTTAAAGTAATAAAAAATATATTTTTATGAAAACATTTTTTAATGTTCGTTGTAGTGGTTTCTCAATATATTTGGTAATTATGAAGTCTATTTTTTATTATAAAGTACCAAGGGCGTAACCAGGATTCTATGTAGGGGAGGGTGGGGCAGGTCTAATAACTGCATCGTCAAGATGAAAATAATAACCAAAATAAGGAAAAGTTAGCGTGTGACTAGGCTATTTGTCTAGGGGGTCTGGTCTGGTCTGGTCTGGTAAGAATAATATCATTATCAATATCGTCTTCATTCATGCACGTTTACCTTTCGTGAAGACGTTGACGCCATTTGTGTGCTTTTATCAATAGTCGCAATGCAAATTATAAAATGACGAACTACGCGGAGTACAGCATTACCAAGTCGGATTTTAAAAAATGCGTAGACCATATTAGGAAATTACGTAGAAATTGTAAAGCATATGAGAAATTCATAGACCTACGTTTTTTCGAGTATAATGAAGAGTAGGGTAACAACTCAAAAATTATTTCTCGTTTATGCATGATTACTTTTTTATCACCCTGGAAAAATGGGACGCCTCAGGGGGGTTACTGTCTAACAAAAAATCTATCGCGATTGCTTAGAATTTGACAGTCGCAACCCATCCATTACTCCTTTATAAAAGGAAGTCGGTACAGAGTCTTATGTTCACGGCGCAATCTCTGTCAAATTAAAAGCGATCGTGATAGATTTTTTCTTAGACAATAACTCACCTAGAATACATTAATTAATACATTAAAATTAAAAAAAGAAGTAAAAAAAAACTAAAAACATACTGCACTAAACTAGAGCAGTGTTTTTTGGATATTTTAGAAAATTCATAAAAAATTAAATAGGTGAGTACCTAATTTTTCAATTCATATTTAAATCATTCTACTACCATGTCCTGATCCTGAAGTGTCCCTTAAATTTTCCTAGGTGATAAAAACGTAACTCTGTATAGGCGCTAAATCGCCAAAAAACTTAAAAATAACATTTATAAAATCACCGCGTTCGGAATATAGTTTCTACAGAGAAAAAAAAACTATGCAGTTACTCTTTTCATGTTTTATCCTTGCATGGGGAGGAGCTCATTCATCTGTCCTTATAACACTTGAAAGGACACAAAGAGCCGTATTCAACGTCTCCTTAAATAAGAATCGACGGTATCCCACCATTCTGCTGTATGAAGATGCTCAGGTTTTGAGTGTCCGTAGAATTTTTCTCACGCGTCTCCTCCTCTTTACACATAAAGCCGTCTTAAATATGCCTCCATATTATATAAAGGAATGCTTCAGAAGCGTACGTTTTATATGTATAACTACTGCAAGAATAAAAACTTCTTTTGTTCGTAGCTTTAGAATATTTTTAATACCCTACATCTATACTAATATTAAAAAGAGGAAAGATTTGATTGTTTGTTTGTTTGTATTGAATAGGCTTCGAAACTACTGAACCGATTTTCATGAAAGTTGGTATAGGGATAGTTCAAGACCAGGGGAAGGATATAGGGTAATTTTCCTACGGGAAAATATGAAACTCCCACGGGAAAACAAAAATAACACGGACGAAGTCGCGAGCGGGAAGCTAGTTTTTAATAAAGTGGTAAAGACGTGTCCATCCTTGAAACTGTCTAGTGTCAGAGAGGCTAAATGTTTACTGCTGAGGTATCTGCTATCCCATAACTATACTGAATCGGAAGCTTTATTAAGTGTTCTAATGTAGCATAATTAATCTCACTTCGAATTTAATACACACACGCTTACATTTACAACACTGTTTCACACACTAATACACACACATACACACTCACAAACAACACACACTTACTCACACAGACACACTTAGGCTCCTTATTAATAATTTGTATTTGATATTTAATTTCTTCATTTAATATATATAAATTAATATCTTTTATGTATCTTTTATCTTTGATTTTTGTTAATAAGTATGATCTTTGCGTAACAGGTCTAACCTAGTGTGATGATCATAGTTTTACTATAATTATACTATATTTCTTGGAAAAATAAATAAATAAATTTCAAAAAGTATGTGTACAGCACAATGTTACTTAAAATTATCAATAAGTAAAGAATCCATTTTCTTAAAAATGTAAGCAATAAATTCTTAAAATACGTAGATCTACGTAAAAGATTTTCAGTTAAGTAAGATCTAAAAATACGTGGAACTATTTAGGTAAACAGAAATAGAGCTGGCAACACTTTGTCACCCGGGCGTCACCGGCTTGTCGCCGGCCAAAAAAGTCACCCTGCCCCCGTAGCACGTCCACCAAAACACGATATGATAAAGCGATTTATCGCGGTGAACTGTCAAAATACGACGAAACCCTATTGTATTTTGACAGTTCACCGCGATAAACCGCTTTATCATATCGTGTTTTGGTGGACGTGCTAGGGGGGCAGCTGTCACGTCGTAACGTGCGCGCACCGCCATACATTTCCATGGACTTGATGACGGCGACAAAAGTCACCCGTGTGCGCACCCACTAATATAATTTGTGCTCTACTCTCCTCTCTTGCTCTCCGCTAGGACTTAGGAGTAATTATGCTCTGTGCTCTTGCTTGACCGATTACTAGTCTGTGGACTTTTATTTTAAAAAAGATTTTATTGGTTGTGAAAAAAGCGCGGGAACTTCACATAGTAAAGGCGGGCTCTTTAAAATATTTTATTTGTAATTTTTTAATTGTAGTCAGTTACTTAATAAAACACAAACAAAAGAGGTATATAACATATAGGCATTAAATAATATTATAAGCAGATATGGGGAAGCGGAGTTCGAGAAAAAGAAAAAAAAAGGAGGATGAACCGGAGTCTGGTGATGCAGATAGGGAGACAGATGAGGTAAGGTTGGTAGAAACGGATATGTCCTCTTCGGACAGTGATGAAGAAATAAGCAATGCAGATAGGTACAAGCCTTATTATGTTACTGACTATATACGCAGATATCTGGAAGAAATTAGCGGCACTGAATTTGTGGTTTTTGTTGAGTCATCAGACATCCAGAAACCAATTGGAACAAGAGATCTTCTTTCTTTGTCAACTTGTTTAAAGCGCTTTAACAAAGGCGTCAAATTTTTAAGAAATATCAATAAGTTTAAGATAGGTATTTATTTTGAAAAACCAGACTTGGCGAATGCCTTTTTAAATAATAATACCTTCTTGAAAGAATACAAATTCAAAGCCAGTATTCCTGCTGCTACAACTGAGGTGTCCGGAGTTATAAGAAATGTACCTACCATTATATCAAACAAGAGAATATTTACTATGATAACAAGTACAAAAAAAATAATAACAATAAAAAGAATAATGAAAAAAATAAATGTGACTGAGGGTTTTATATTACAACCTACAACTACAGTAATAGTGACATTTGCCACTTCCATTTTGCCAAATCATATAGATATTGGTGGTTGGAGACATGATGTGTCTCAATATATACCACCAGTTAAGCAATGTTACAAATGTTTGAGATACGGACATTTGGCAAAATATTGTAAAAATTCTGAAAAATGTAGTATATGTAAAGAAAATCATAACTATAAGACTTGTACAGTTTCTATCGAAAAAGCTACTTGCATTCATTGTGATGGCAATCATACTAGTGTGTCTCCAATATGCCCAGTTAAAAAACAGAAAATCATTGAAAATAGAAATAAATATAAGCCTGCTTCTTATGCAGATATTACAAATCCTTTAAATTTTCCCAAATTAGAAAGTAAGACAAAAAATAATGTAGATTTGTTTACACTGCTCAATACTGACAGCAAGTGTCTCTCATTATTAGTTGAAACCATAACTAAATGTGTTTCTTTGCATAATACTCAAAATACTTCTATAAATTCTAAAAGTGTTTTAGAGGTCTTAAAAAATACTTTTGGTAAGCAATCAAATCCCCACAATTCACCCCCAATCAATTGAATATCGTACAGTGGAATGCTCAAAGCTTATTAAGCAATCAACTTATTTTTACGAAATTTCTTTATGACCATTTTATTCATATCGCAATTATATGTGAAACATGGCTAAAGCCTCAGAAGCAGTTTAAAATCAAAGGTTATCATATTGAACGTAATGACTGTGGCAACAAGCATAATGGTGTTGCTATTTTAATCCATACATCATTAAAATATCAAAAAGTAACATCTTATTTTGACAACTCTCTTCAAACAATTGTAATACATTTAGAACTAAATCAGAACACTATTTCAATAGCCAGTATATATTGTCCAACAAATTGTATTCCCAGTTTCTCTAAAAATAAGTTTAAACATTTCTTGAATTCTCTCCATAGGCCGACGATTATAGCTGGTGACTTCAATGCTCATCACTCAATTTGGGGATGTCCGTTATCGGATTCCAGAGGTAAGGATATTCTTGAGTGTTTAGATGAATGCAATTTAGTCCTGTTGAATGATGGTCAGGTCACAACTGTCGGTTCTCATTCTTGGAGACCCAATGGTTTGGACTTGACTATGGTATCTCCTTCATTAGCTCTTCGCTGCGAATGGTCAGTACACGACGATCCATTGGGCAGTTATCATTTGCCAACATTTACTAAGATTACATTCAATAGTAGTTCACAATGTTTTAACTCTCAAAACAATTTTCAGGATGAAAATGATTTTAACAATCGCATTAATCATAGATTAGTTGATTGGAAGTTGTATTCTTCAATTGTTAATAAGGATTTAGATAATTTTCAATGTAACCCTATTAGTAATCCAATAGATTCATACAACTCTTTTTGTCAAATCATTTTGACAGCTGCACAAAAGTCAATTCCCTCTCGTACCTCTCGGTCCGAATCACGTAACATTGCTACTCAAAACTTAAAATCAAAATATCGAACAATTCCTTGGTGGAATAGTAATTGCGCTAAAGCTGTCCAGGAAAGCAAGCAAGCCTATCTTGATTTTAAGAATAATCCTTCTCAAGAAAAATATATTAATTTCAAAAGATTACAAGCTGCTAAAAAACTTACGATTAGGAGAGAAAGACTAAGTAGTTGGATAGAATTCTGTACAAAATTAAATCGATTGACACCAGTTTCAGTAGTATGGGGTAACATGAGAAAACTTACACATAAAACATATAAAAAGCAAAATAGTGATTTTTCGTGGGTCAGTGATTTTTTACGTAAATACACGCCTGACTTTGTGCAAAATAACAGGCCAATTGTGAAGGACAATAGTTTACCAGATAATCAGTCATTCCTCACTGATCCATTTTCTTTTGACGAATTAACTGCAGCTCTGAAATCTAGAAAAAACACTGCTTGTGGATTAGATAGTTTATCGTACAAGATGTTTCAGCTACTTAACACTGACAATCTTTATAAGCTTTTACAAATTTATAATATTTTATGGCAAGATTGCACAATTCCTCCTAATTGGAAAATGGACTGCTTGGTTCCTATTTTAAAACCTGGAAAAATTGCATCTCATCCCGATTCTTATCGTCCTATCGCTTTAACGTCTTGTGCTGGTAAATTATTTGAACAGCTAATCAAACAAAGATTGGAATTCTTCATAGAAAAGAACTCAATTTTACCTTTAAACCAGTTTGGGTTTAGGCGAGGACTTTCGGCTCAAGAAAGCTTAGCACATTTTTTTTTGGACGTCACTACAGCTCAAAAGAATATGGAGTATACAATAGCAGTGTTTTTTGATATAGAAGGTGCATTTAATAACGTTAATCATGGTATTTTGTTTGAATCTCTATTATCTTTCTTACCTGTAAAAATTGCTTATTGGATATATGCTTTTCTCACGGATAGAAAAGTGTATGTCAAAATAGATAATAAATTTTTAGGCCCTAGATTTTCGAGCAAAGGTGTATGTCAAGGAGGCATCTTGAGTCCTATTCTGTATATTTTGTATATAAGAAAACTAAATTCCATTCTTAATAATAATTTAGTCAACAATCTTCAGTTTGCTGATGACCTTGTCATTTATTGTAAAGGTACTAATGTATTAGATATTCAATTAACATTAAATAATAATCTAGTGAAGCTGGCAGATTACTTCTCAGAACTTGATTTAAATGTTAGCCTTTTAAAAAGTAAAGTTGTAATATTTTGCCCAAAATACAGTTCTCTACCTCTAATTAATATTACATACAGCAATCATACTTTGCCTATTGATAATTCAGTTAAATTCTTGGGTGTTATTTTTCACGAAAATCTTACGTGGGATTTATATGTTGATTGCTTGGTGAGCAGAGCTTTAAAAGCCACTAATGTAATTAGGTCCGTTACTGGATTGAAATGGGGTGCTGATCCTAAAATTGTGTTAATGCTTTATAAAGCTTTGGTCAGAAGTCATTTTGAGTATGCTTTCTTTTGTTACGCTTCCGATCCAAAATACATAGATATTATTGATAAAATACAGAATAAGAACTTACGATTAATACTAGGTGCTATGAACACTTCCCCAATAAATTCTATGCAGGTCGAATGTCATTTACCACCAATGGTTATTCGCTTTGAATTTTTAAAACTTAAATTTCTTTTTAAACTCTTATCGCGTTCGAATAATGATCTTTTAAATAAATTAAATGTATGTTCCACTAACACTTTTCTTTCAAAGAATTTCTCACATTTTATAAGTTTAAAAGAACAATGTAATATATTTTGTAGTACTACTTTACATTGTTATAGTGGCTCATATGCTAGTAAATTCTGTGACATTCATATTGTCCTACATAAAGATTTTAAAGATAAATATGATGTTTACGAAAGTCTACAGGCTTATAATGATTATCGATCAATTTATACAGATGGTTCAAAGACGAATGTAAGTGTTGCAGTAGCTATGTATGATGCAGGTAGTAAAACTGGACATAGTTTTAAAATGTGCCAAAATGCCAGCATATTTTCTGCTGAGGCGAATGCTATAATTGTAGCTCTTAACTACATTCAACAGTTCAGCCAATACAAAAAATGGATTATTATTACTGACAGCATGAGTGTGTTGATGGCTTTGAGAAATCCTTCCTTTTCATCAGTCACAAATCATTTAATATATAATATCCGAGATCAGATACATCATTTAAAAATAAATTATCAAATAGACATTATATTATTTTGGACTCCAGCTCATATCGGTGTATATGGAAACGAGGAAGTAGATAAACTGGCCAAAACTATGAACACTCTAGACGTACCTATAAAAAACATATCAATTTCATATACTGATTGTACAGCTCTAATCAAGAAAGAAATATTGAAGCTATGGGAAGAACACTGGAATAGTACTTTGCTCATAAAAGGGAAGTGGTATCGAGAAATAAATAATAAAATAAAACAACCCTGGTTCAATAGACACAATTACATAAACAGAAGATTTTTTACTATTATTTGCCGTTTGCGAATTGGGCACGGTCGATTCAATGACCATTTGTACCGGCTAGGCATGACTTCTTCCCCATCGTGCAACTGGTGCAACACCACCTTACCTCAATCTCTGCATCACCTTTTTTACGAATGTCCAATTTTTGCCCTGCAAAGAAACATTTTATTAGAAGAAATTTCAAAAATAATGAAACACCAGCAAGATCTACCGCGCTCTTTACAAAAACTTCTTTCCATTGAAAAATGCTTTGAAGCAATTTATGAATATGTAACCTCTACGTTTGGCGATTTGTGAATTCAAAAGAAGAATGAATAACAATAGTTTATTGCATACAGACTAGGCTGTATGGTTGACGCCTTTGCCTTTCCCAAATGGGATAAACAAAATTAAAAAAAAAAACTATAACTAGTTTGGTTTGTGATTTTTCCCAAATTTATTCAAAATTACGCGATTTTCATGGTGGAAATATTTTATATCCATAGGAGGGTTAATCGTATCAATTACAATGGCTTGGAGAAGTCACGGAGCTAATAATGCCGACTTGGTTAGAAATTTACGAAGTAAGTTCCTTCCTTCTGTAATGTATGAATACAATTCGAATAATTCAAGAAATTGAGTCATAAATTTAAAGTATATTTATTCCTTTTTAATTGATATGTAAATGCAATTTATTTTTAAACGATTTTAAATTAATAGTGCCTATAATACCCAACTGTAGTATTTAGGTCCAACTCTCATGAATAATAATTTTATATTAGATAGATTTCTCAGTCACCTTAATTCTATCAATACTTCAGCTATTATTTATAATATTTTTAGATAATGGTATAATAAAGACTGATGCAGTTGCCAACGCAATGACAACAGTCGACAGGAAGAATTACTGTCCGTATGCTCCGTACCATGATTCACCACAATCCATTGGATTCTCTGCAACAATTAGTGCCCCACATATGGTTTGTTGATGGTTTTTTAATTCTATGCTATTGGCCACAGATATCCCACTGTCCGAATAGAGTGACAAAGCTATTTAAAACAAACAGGAGCTTGTAAATATCTTTTAATTATATAGTTTACAGGTTGTTTCATAATAACCAATAAATAATCAATGCGTTATCTAAAACTAATTATCAAAATGGGTTTACACGTAATGTCATTCAACCCAAAATTTTCATGAATATCATAGTATCATCATCATGTCTATGATTTACTTACATGAAAATTTTGGGTTGAATGACATTACGGGTAAACACAATTTAATAATTAGTTTTAGATAACGCATTGATTATTTATTTGTTATTATGAAACACCGTGTATATATATTTGTACAACAGAATTTTCAAACAAGTAACAACATGCTCCACTTGATGGTAATTAAGTGGCTACAGTCACCTATGTACAATACTATATAGTACATGTATTGCTTTAAAAGTTTGTAAAATAAACTGTCTAGTCAGGATACCCTTCAAATTAAAATATAAAATGTGCTAATAAACTAATACAAAACCTCAGACACCCCAAATTATTTTATATTTTAAAAGAATTTAAAAAATAATGAAACTATGGACGCACACCTGCAAATACGATGTTGCGTGCGGCTTACCCGTTGCACCCTCAGTAGGAAGTAAATACAGCAGAGTTAAGTAAATTTAAAAGGTGGCATGGATGAAAATTTAATTTTACATCGGCTCCACACATTTGAACAGCATTGGCTCCAACCTTGGGGCTACGTTGGACAAACAATGGACAAAATCTAACCCCTATTATTAGTTGAATCGATTCAATTGTTGATTCTGACCAAACTATTCAGGTTTTGCATAATTCAATTAACAATGTTGTAGTTATGCAAACACTGCTGCTTTGCATCAGAAATAGGTTAGAAAGATCTTCCTCAACCTACACTACACATAAGCACTGAATCTCTCTGGTATATCGATGGCCCCAACGTAAATTATCAAAACCTAAACCTTCGATGAACTACTAAGGAATGGAGTTTTATATTAGATGATTTGCAACTTATATTTTTGGAATGACGAAATTTTCTCTTATTATGTAATTCAAGTGGGGTGTAAAATATAGCTCTACAGAAAACGTTACAGCTAAAAAAAATAATTAAATTTTGAGTTTCGGTTAATTATGTTGGGACCGTCGATATATGAGCTTTAAATTCTTACTGATATTATAAATGCGAAAGTTGGTGAGGATGTTTGTTACTCTTTCACGCAAAAACTACTCAATGGATTTGGATGAAATTTTGTAGGTAGACGGATTACGACCGAGATTAAAGCTTATCCCGGAAAAGCAGGGTTCGAAAATATCCGATATTTATTATAAATATCAAAATATCGGATATTTATAATATATATCCGATATACACGGTTATTTTTTTATCACCCTGGAAAATTTAAGGGACGCTTCATGACATGGTATTAGAATGATTTAAATATAAATAAAAAAAATAACCCCCCTCCTTAATTTTATATAAATTTTTTAAAAAATACAAAAAATGCTGCACTAATTGAGAGCAGCATTTTTAGAGATTTTTTTATTTTTTTTTATATTTTTTTTAATTTTTTTATTTCATTTTTTTTATTTTTTTTATATAATATTGGATGTGTCCTGAAGCGTCCCTAAAATTTTCCAGGGTGATAAAAAAATAACCGTGTATATGTCACCGTAAAATTGCAAATACCGTTAGATTGTAATCTATCTCGCGAGATTGTAAACTATCGAAAGCTTGTGAACCGTAACACACTGCTTACAATTTAACGCATTATTTTTCGGTAGATTATAATCTATCGAAGTGAAACTGTTAGATCACAATCTGTCGCACGTTAAATTGTCAACTGTCCGAAGGCTGTCCCTGATTGGTCAGTTTTACAGAAGATCGTTCTGTGTCCATAGAATTAGGAATCAAACACAAGTGTCAGTCAAATAAAATAAATGCACTTCAATAATAGTGACAGCAAGTATGTATTTATTATTTAGTAGTTAAATAATATTTCTGACATCATAATATAGTAAGAAAAATTGTAACCAAATGAGAAAATCAGAAAGGTAACAACATTTTCTTTTCAAACACAAATTAAGATTGAAAAAATAATAAAAAAAATTTGCCGAAGCAAATTAAACACAAACTAATTAAAATAAAAATGAAAATCGAAACGTAACAAAATTGTCTATTAGAAAAAAACTATACAAAATCTTGACTTATTGTAAGAGTAATAAAAATAATATGAAAAAAAATACATCAAAAATGTTTCCTTAGCCTACAAGTTCCCAATACGGGAACTTTTTATTGGTGCATTTTTCTTTCATATTATTTTTTATTACTCTTACAATAAGTCAAGATTTTGTTTCGTTAATTTTTCATACCATATTATGATGTCAGAATTATTGATTAGCTACTAAATAAAAAAAAACATACTTGATGTCACTATTCTTGAAGTGCATTTATTTTATTTGACTGACACTATGTTTGATTCCTAACTCTATGGACACAGAACGTTCTACTGTAAGAAGGACCAATCAGGGACAGCCTTCGGAGAGTTGACAATTTAACGCGCGACAGATTGCGATTTAACAGTTTCACTTCGATAGATTATAATCTACCGAGAAATAATGCGTTAAATTGTAAGCAGTGTGTTACGGTTCACAATCTATAGATAGTTTACAATCTCGCGAGATAGATTATAATCTAACGGTATTTACAATTTTACAGTGACATACTTATACACGGTTATTTTTTTATCACCCTGGAAAATTTAAGGGACGCTTCACGACATGGTATTAGAATGATTTATTTCATTTTTTTTATTTTTTATATAATATTGGATGTGTCCTGAAGCGTCCCTAAAATTTTCCAGGGTGATAAAAAAATAACCGTGTATATCAAAAGTTTGATATTTATCCATTTTGTATGAAAGCCATATCATTTATTTTATTGTATTATTTATGTATACTATTTGCGTATGTGTTAGAAAAATAACTTAAATGTTTTTAATTTATTTATTTAGGTACTTACTTATAGTCTAAGATCCGAACTAGAAATGACCTTCACCCCTCTGTTAATTGAATGAAAAGTATTTAATATCGAATTTAATATATAAGAAAATATATCTCGAGTAGGTTGTCTAAAAAATTCCTAGCCAGACTATGTTTAATTAAAAATTGAAAAATGTTTTTTTTTAAAATTGCACTCATGAGTTTATCGAATAAATTTAATACCAACCGAAAGTATGAAGCCTATAGAATATAGAAACGTTGGGTTGTCTATTTTTTCCTGGCATTACTACTGGGTTGCCAGGTATAAACAGGTATCTCGATATAGTTATTTTCACCTATTTGTTAAATAAATAAATTTTATATCAAAATGAGCGCTATTAAATTGCGAATACGATGATATAGGGTTGTCTGTAAAAAATCTGGCCTGAATGACGGTTGTCGAGTTTTGAAAGGTGAACATTTTAGGCGTGTGGAAACTTGTGAGAAAGAGGTCCGAGCTTAATATCCCGTCTGATAGAAAAGGTTTGTGGCTGAGCGAGACGTGACAGCAGGCTGAAAGTTGTAACAAAGAGGTCAGAGCTATCCCATGTGATAGGGCTGCGCGCTATAGTCGTGCAACAGAGAAGGACAGCGATATATATCAAAGTATATTCAGGATAAGAAGATTCCTGTGACTGGTCGAAGTTTTCCGTTTCATGCATACTAATTTGTTTCAAAAATTATGTTATTACATCTTTGTTGGCGACGGCATTTTTAATTTATTATTTATTTAATATGTTGAAGGTAATTTATAATGATATTTTTGTAAACTGAAGGTATTTTTGTTATTAATTTAGCGTCACTGTAGGGTCTGATATTTTTATTATAATAAAAGAGGGTAAATTGTTTATCTATTGTGTTAATTGCATAAAACGCCGCTAAATTGTTATCGCGGCATTAGTTCGTCTAATATTGTCTGTCTGTATACGCATCTATTCGCAAAGTATTAACTGTATTTATTCACTAAATTGTATCAGTGTGTAAAATATACAATTTTCACAGTGTTGTCGCGTACTTATTGTATACTCCAAGTCACCGCCCACCATTTGGAAGCGCCTGCATCATTACAATCTTCTTTAGGTTATTTTTATCAAAAATGCAATAATTAATTCCATGCATTTCATTTTTTCAGAATTATAAATGTATTTAACTGGACTGATATTCTGTTAATAGATAACTGCGGAATTATTGCATTTATTATAAAAACAACTTAAAGAGATTACTGAGTTATATTTTTAAAACATAATTTTCACTTCTCATGCTCGAAAAAGTACTACTTTATGCAGAATCTAGGCGACATAAAGTTGAACTTTATGCACAAGGGCAAAAAAGTAGCTTTTTAAATGTATCTATACTAAGGCAGTGACCATTTAGACCATGCAGCCAAACATAATAAATTGTGCACGGATAAAACTTGCTAATTTATAATATACCCTTCCCTATTTGCATTTTTGGTTTATAATAAGATAATACGAAAAAGTAACTAAATATCAAGACATATTCATCACTAAAAAAACAATATTCCAAAATAATTTAAGAGTAGGCTGTATATATTTTATTCTTTGCCCGAAAATCATGCACAAAAATTAAAAAAAGTAAAGTAGCGGGAAAGAAGCCGTGAAATTTTCGTATTGAATTTTCTCAGTTATTGTTGAATTAACTAAATTTTAAAAATGTCAAGTGAAGAAGAAGATTTAGAACTTACTCCTAATACTTTAATGGAAATAAACGCACAAAAAGTGGTGCAAGAAATATTGCCGCCAAAATCTCGGCAAATATATATGAAAACTTATGACAAATTTATAGTATGTTATGTTACTGTTTTATTTTCTCGCAATCGAAGTGAAAAGCAGAGTTTCTAACTCGTGCACAAATCATTTTTATCCTCGACTTCTTCATCTGCCCTCGCCCTGCGGGCTCGGGCATATAACGATCTCGGATAAAAATGACTTGCTTTATGCACTCGGCATAAAATCTACTATTTTTAATCATGAAAACTAGTATTCATGAAATGGAAAACTTCGAGCTGTCACGGGAATCTTCTAATTTTGAATAGACTATAAACGAGTATACTGAACATTATTTTAGTCTTGTTACTGCGTACCTATCGTTATTTATTGACAATAAAGGTATTGTATTGAAGAATGGCTAGAAAGTGTTTTTTTGTGTGACTCGGACGATTCGTTGATTGACTTTTATAATGAAACTTTTAAAATTGCTCATTAAATTTAGCTTTTCGTTAAAAACAAGAATTTTAAATAGTACAACGAAGTTGAGCTAACTGAGGCATCACTCGATTTTGTTGGTTACCACACCACGTGTTATAAGGAAATAAATCTACTTAATGAAGAATTTAGAATTTTTTGTACGCAGAATACAGTAAGTATATAATGTATGATTCTTCAAAATTATTATATTAATACCTATTAAATATTTCTTCTATATTTACTTTACAATGAACGAATATAACAATGGAAAATGTGATATTCTTACTTTGATTAAATTAGTTTCAGTTAAAGTAATTATTACCAAAATATTTTTTTGCACCTACGGTTTTTTAATTTACCACATTCTTTTTTTTTTTTAATTTCTTTAAAGAATTTTTGGTTAGCAAATAAGCCAAAGAAATTACAATTTTTGCGACTTTCTGAAACAGTATTAAAGGCAATATTTTCATTTAACTATGTAAATGAAACATCTCAAAAAATTATGGCTCAAACATGATCATTTCATAATAAAAAATTACTTCTAAGGGGACATCAAAACTTCTGGTTCTGATGAAGGAATAAAATGTTTAGATTCTAATGTAAGGGACATTTATTGATGTTCAACATTTATTGATGTCACCTCTCTGTCACATCTCGCTCAGCCACAACCCTCTTCTATCACACGGGATATTAAGCTCGGACCTCCTTCTCACAAGTTTCCACACGCATAAAATGTTCACCTTTCAAAACTCGACAACCGTCATTCAGGCCAGGTTTTTTACAGACAACCCTATATCATCGTATTCGCAATTCAATAGCGCTCATATTGATATAAGATTTATTTATTTAACAAATAGGCGAAAATAACTATATTGAGTTACCTGTTTATACCTGGCAACCCAGTAGTAATGCCAGGAAAAAAATAGACAACCCAACGTTTCTATATTCTATAGGCTTCATTCTTTCGGTTGGTATTAAAATTCGTTAAACTCATGAGTGCAATTTTCAAAAAAAAAATTTCAATTTTTATTAATCATAGTCTGGCCAGGCATTTCTTAGACAATCTACTTGAGATATATTTTCTAGTATATTAAATTTGATATAGAATACTTTTCATCCAATTAACAGATGGGTGAAGGTCGTTTCTAGTTCGGATCCTCTACTATTAAAATCAGACAAATGAAACCAAAACATAAATTCAAAAAATCAACTCAAAAACATAACACCTTTTTATAAATTCTAATCAGTCAATAGTCATATCTACACTTAGAATAGGTGACTAAACACAAAAAAAAACTTACTCTTTCGTAACGAAATTTTTCTGACACGACTGACGCCATTAATTCCGGCAAAAGTGCTGCCATTTATGGATGGAACTTACTATTAGGGAGTATGTTTTAACTCTACTACAACGCTATCTACATTTGAGAAGTAGAAATACAGTAACAAACGTCAAAAACTACTTAATAATATAAAATTTTTAAATCATTTTTGTATTGATATATATCGGATATATATCATGATATATATCCTCGAACCCTGCGGAAAAGTATGTAGTTTCTGCGGGAAATTAGATTACATATTTTCTTTCAAGTTTTAAGGCGATACATAGTTCGCGGGCACAGCTAGTAAGTAACATCATAATAGTAAATTTTAAATTCAATAATTTAGCCAGTCTATGTAGCTAGTTCCTATGGATTAAAATTATTATGCCTTAAAAATTTTAAATGTAGAAATACCCATAACTCAATTCAGATTAGGTTTAGAAACTAATATGTCATCGTTAGTTTGGTATATCTACTAGAAATATCTCTTGAGTATTACTAGAAAAATTAATTTGTGTATGCCATGCCATATGAAATCAAGTCTTCAGTTTCAGGCATTTTTTGTATCAAACTTTGCAATACACTTGCTTTTTCAGCTATTGCTATTAATCACATTAATTATTTGCTATTTCATGTTACACTACACTGAAAGAGTTTACTTATAATGGATGCCATTCAATAAACTCCAATGTAATTAATTTGCCATTTACAGCATGCTCATGCATTGGAGAGATTGAAAAACCAATTGATACCTGGGGAGAAGGCTCTGGATGTTGGCTCAGGATCTGGTTACTTGACAGCATGTATGGCTATCATGCTAGGTGAACGTGGAAGAGTTGTGGGTATTGATCATATACCAGACCTTGTAGCACTTGCAACCAAGAATATAAACAATGACCAACCAAGCTTATTGTTAACTGAAAGAATAAAATTGATTGGTGAGTATTTATACAGTTTATATTACTTTTTTATCACCCAGGAAAATTTAAGGGACTCTTCACGACACGGTAGTAGAATGATTTAAATATTAATAAAAAAAATACAGCACCTACTTAATTTTATATTAATTTTCTAAGGGTGAGGCCAAACGAGCGTATTTTTGTGAGTTGTGAGTCGCGTATTTTTGGTCGCGCAATTTACGTTCAACTGAAATTCTGTTGAGCTGTCAGACGCACGTAATCTTTTCAGTTGCTTTTGAGTGATGGTATAGGCTGTTTGTGTCATCGAGTGCGGTGGATCGATTAAAATTATTGTGTATTTACGAAGCATATTCAGAAGATGATGTCAAAAAACTCAATAGTGAAAGATTGATATGTGGACAGTCCCATACTTTATATGAACGCTTATGTGCAAATCCAGATATATTTGAAAAGTACTACCATATACCATTACATGTTTTTCAAGAATTATTACACCTTGTAAAACCTTTTATTACTAAATCAGACAAACATTTGTTGGCTAACATTGATTATTTTTTGGCTAAAACCCTAGAAAATCCGCTTGATCTAGCCAAAACAGCAAAACTGCCGTCCGCTCTCCAGGGCCCTCCCTCACTCCTCTCTCAACCCGATCGAAAATCGGTCGAGTTTAGGCGCATGAGTCGGTAGACAACTCATTTTGCGTCGTCGTGTGGCACAAACTGCACTTATGTATGAAACCGAATGCAACGCATATTGCGCAACCGAAATTACGTGACTCACAACTCAAAAAATTACGTCCGTTTGGCTTCACCCTAAAATATCCAAGAAAATTCGATTGATGTGAATGAAAGGGTGCGCACATAAGGTTTTAAAGGTCAATGGCCTTGAAATGACATTGACGCCGGGGGATCATAGACATAAGGGTTAACGACCTTGGAAGCTATTTATAATGTTCATATAGCTGAAAACAAGTTTGAAAAAGTTATGCAATATTGTCTTCAAAACTGATTTCCTCGCAAACTATAGGACTTGAAAAAAAATTGACATGAGTAAAGTGTTTATTTTTAGCTATTCTATACGATACAACCAGAAAAAGTAGATGTCATAATAATAACAACGCAACATTCCAACAATTTTTTTAAGTCCCCGCGCACCCTTTGTTTTATACCTTGCAAGACAAAATACACTAGAAAAATTTTGGGATGTTGCGAATATTTTTTATTTACTACATCCTTCTCAATCTTTGTCAAGATTGAAGAGAGGATCACTCAATCCACATGCACATGCCAAAACTTTTAAACAGGACAAATTCCAAATCGACACCCACCATGAGCATAAATAGAACAAGCCAGGTCGACAAGGTTAATTGCTTGGTGGTCTCGCCACCTAGGTGGACCGGCAACAAACGACCGATACCATAGTCTGCACTGAATATGTAATGAGTTGTGCTATATGTGGTGAAACAGACTTCCTCGCAAACTATAGGACTTGAAAAAAAATTGACATGAGTAAAGTGTTTATTTTTAGCTATTCTATACGATACAACCAGAAAAAGTAGATGTCATAATAATAACAACGCAACATTCCAACAATTTTTTTAAGTCCCCGCGCACCCTTTGTTTTATACCTTGCAAGACAAAATACACTAGAAAAATTTTGGGATGTTGCGAATATTTTTTATTTACTACATCCTTCTCAATCTTTGTCAAGATTGAAGAGAGGATCACTCAATCCACATGCACATGCCAAAACTTTTAAACAGGACAAATTCCAAATCGACACCCACCATGAGCATAAATAGAACAAGCCAGGTCGACAAGGTTAATTGCTTGGTGGTCTCGCCACCTAGGTGGACCGGCAACAAACGACCGATACCATAGTCTGCACTGAATATGTAATGAGTTGTGCTATATGTGGTGAAACAGAAGAAATGCATATTTCACCAGCTCCACCCACGATAATGGTATTCCGGCTATTTTTGGGCACACCCATGTTAATCTCAGCTAAAAGTTTAATAATGGATGGATTTAATAATTGTTTGGACAAAACTTACAGTTGGCGATGGTCGCCTCGGCTACCCAGCAGAAGCACCGTATAACGCTATTCATGTCGGCGCAGCTGCTCCTACTTTACCTCAAGCCGTAAGTTTGTCTGCATAGAACAACTTTGAAGAGTAATATATAAAAACCGACTTCAAAAACACTTTATAGTTAATAATAGTATAAGAATACAGACAACATTAGATTTCTATATTGATGTCGGTGCTAAATTTAAAGACTTTCTAGATCATCGTTTAGCCTGCTTGGCAGTTTAGTAAATCTGCAACCCCTTTTTTAACCAGGTTAAAAAAAGGCTTGCAGATTTGCTAAACTTTCAGGAACCATATAGGTGGACCGTTTCCTTGTTTGCCATCTTAATTGTATAAAAAAATGTTGGCACATTTTTAGTCCAGCGGCAGTGGTGTTCAATAATCACTCTCTGCTTTACAGTTGGTCAACCAGTTGAAGCCCGGTGGACGCCTTATTGTGCCGGTGGGACCTGAAGGTGGTGAACAGCATCTGATGCAGGTACTTCATTTAATTTACATAACTTTTTACTTCCTCCTCCTATGAGACCATCCCATCTGGAGAAATACCTCCACATTCCTAAAGACCGCAAATAAAATAAAGTCGAGTAACTCTCAATCCGTTTTGCACTATGAAGTAGCCAGCACAACTATGACTAAAGCTGTATGGTGTGCAAGCATTTGATAGTAAATCAATGTGTGCAAGTATCAAATCAATTTTTGTAGTATTTTTTTTAATTTTAATCCTCTGCAGGATAATCCTGTACATAAAACACCGCCGATTGGTAATGCTGAAATTGTTCAGAACACACTATTCTTCTACCACATATCCCATAAAACATTTTTTTTATTTAATCCACTGCAGTGATCATATATTTTTAAGCATCATAAAATATGCGTGTGGCTACTGTAGGCCTTTTAATGCTAAATTCGGCGAAATTTACGTTCCTGATCCCGATCGGGCCGTCCAAATTAAGACATCAGTGGATAATCCACGGTGGACTAGGCGGCATAGCCATGCAATTTACGGCCGGTTTGAATATTCTATCTATCTGCGGATTTGATTACCAGCGATAGGTATTTGACATTAACTCCATACAAAATACGACAAAATTCTATCTTCAGTATACAAATCTACAGATAGATAGATTATTGAAATCGGTCGTTAGTTAAGTTAGCGTCTTAGTATTGTAATAGATTATTCGGCTTTAATTGTAGATTATACATACAGCAACACGCTAGGCTTTACATATTGACCTTGAGACCGCCCTTATGACGCTCGTAATAGCGGCGGCTAACATACCATGTATTATGAAATAAATGAATATGAATATGAACATAACGCAAATGTAAAGCTTGACGTGTTGCTGACTGTACAATAGGAGCATAAAACGAGCCATTACAGTAAAATAGATTATATTGTTAAGCAAATACATTTTTCTCAAACATGCTCGGAAATGTAGGCATTATTGTAGTAAAAAGAAGACACAAAGTTTGTAATTCTTGGCTCATGCATTACTTTACCGGCCTAGGCCAGGAAAGTAAATATGAAAATTCATTTTTGGCCGCTGCTCCAATGTTTTTTAATTTATCTATAAGTTGAATTATGTAACTTGTCATACAGCCAATTGCTACCACATTATAAAAAATGCACTCTTCGAGCATATACAACGTGTCTCATATCTCCCCATAAAAATTATAATATTTAATTTTATTTAAACTATCAAAAGTGCCAACTTAAAACTGTTCTAAAACTGAATTTTCATAAATTTGACAATTAAATTCGATTGATATAACAAAGTTGACACATTCTTTTCGGTTAAGTGAATATTATATTTTTTATTGGAAGTTATTATGAGACACGTTGTATATGAATATGACAACAATTTTATTAAAATGTTCGTATAAAATCACACGAAAATATGCTTAATTTTCGTTGCGAGAGAAAAAAGTCGTAATCTGCAGTATTAAATTTTTTGCGTAAAATATGATTGGGCTGTATGGGATTTGTTTCCTTTGCACTAATTTAAAAAATTAAAAAGTATTACTATTACTAAATGCTAGGCTACTATAATTAATTAATTGCTTGATTTGTTTTTTTATTCATAATATACTCATTTGTTTCCAATTTAATTCAATTCAAAATCTTTATTGCTTACCATAATGTGTAAAATAGGTGTTACACAAAAATAAGATCATTACGGACCCGTTGGGCACGCAATCGTTGAACAAGAGAGAGGAATCTTATTATTAGGTACCTACTATTGTTTTATTTACAGATCATAAAGCTAAATTATACGAAGATCACGGCAATTATAAATATTTGAATAAATAGACAACATTAAACAATATTTTAATATGAAAGGTTTTTATTTATATGGTATTATTATTACACTGAATTTCATAATTAATTCTAGTATTACGTCTTTCATTATTTCTTCGCAATTATTGAGAAAAGCACTATACATACCTCGGCGGGAATGGGATTGCCGGACTCGTAATTATTGTCAAACGTTGAAAGGATTACTCGTCCGGCAATCCCTAACTTCCCGGCCTCTGCAGTAATGTACTATTTCGCACTTCTTTTCATTAAAGTCTCACGCGAAATCATTATTTGATCGTCACTACGAATAGTGACATAGTTTAAATACGAATAATAAAATTTTAACCTCATCACAATAAATTTGGCTTAGGATATAGTTACCGAACACACAATTTTTCTTTTTTTTAAAATTCTGAACTCGTGACATTCAACTATTGTCAGATACTTAATGTCTAGTTCTATATTTGCGTTGTTGGTTTTTTTTTTCGTAAATGCAACGCTTTTGACGCATAAGACCGTATACGCGAAATGCCAAAAACATGAAAAACGTTGGACGTGATTGAAATTAAAGGATTTTCCTCAATTTTCCTGAAATCCCATCACCAGATCCTGACTTGGTGACAATGGGAACATACGCTTTCGAATACAAAAAGAATTTAGAAAATCGGTAAATAAATGACGAATTTATGAGGTAACATAGCCTGCCTCCTAGCCAACCTCTAAGCCTGCCACCTCCGGTGTGGCCTTTGCCTACGAGAAGGATATTTTTAAAACTTTCTATTTTATAGGTGGACAAAGCCGCCGATGGGAGTACGACTGTACAAAAACTTATGAGCGTAATCTACGTACCCCTTACTGACAAGGATCACCAGTACCGCAAGTGACGGAGAGTCTTCGCCGCTCTGTTCGGGTTGCGCTAATTTGGAATATTCACAAACTGGGTGAACAATGTTGATAATGAGCAAATTTTAATGAGTGTAAAACACACGAGACAACATTTTCATGGTATGTTACATAGTATATCAATTTTATGTTAATTTTATGTTTTGTTTTATTGTATATGAGCAAATTGTAAAACAAAATATAATAATGGTGTCAGGCACTATTTCGCGAAAGTCCGTATACATATAGAAAAACTTCGACAATAGGAAAGATGCAAATGTAATATTTATTAACGATTTGTAATTAAAATGTTATAAAAACGTAAAACAAGAATGATGGCAATGTTTTTATTTTAGTTAATACTATTTTTCATGAATTATTGCGAAACAAAAATACGCGAAACGGACCGCATCTTAATCTACCAATCAACGACTAGTGACGTCACTCTTGTTTTATGTCCCGTCAGATGTAAAGGTAAACATTATTTTAACGAAAATTATTTACACATTTCTGTAAAAAAATGGTATTAGGTTTATAAAAAGACTCCAGAAACCTACCAAGAGTTAGTGTCGACATGGTAGTAACTTTTTTTGTTGAAAGTGACGAGTTTGCGAGTGTAGAAATGAAGTAAACTACTGCGGTAGAGTAGAGGTTGAGTATTAAATCACAGTTAAGCTTTCGTGTTTCATTTAAGAGCATAAAGTACGAAAAGAAGGTTATCGTGTTACAGCCATTTTTTCAACTTTAGATCAGAAGGTCCAGTTAAAAACAATTTATTTGGGAACTTCTTTGAAGTTGATAGACAAATTGGTACAAAACATGAATCCACACGCTTTTTTTTCAGAGCAATAATAACATTGTTTTGACTTTAAGATGTTGATGGATAGTCCATTAAAATAACTAATTCGAAACTAATGGATACTTTCCCTGTGATATTTGAATTGAATGTTAGCGATGTATGAGTGACAGACAGGAGTGACGTCATCAGAACAGTAGGCCCATTTTGGCGCGAAATTTGAAACTAAACATAGGCTAAATTTTATTTTGGAAAAAAATAGGGTTCCGTAAGATATTTGGGTTTTTCAGACACAAGGTGTAAAAAATCAACCAGAAATCAACCATTTGACCGATCTTTTAGAATATTAACATCCACCAGCGTCTTCTTCTCCATGGTCTTTTAACGACTTTGGTTTTATGTACGCATAACATGTACTGGTAATTAGCACAATGGAAATAATAAGCCACTGCTGCAGTCAACACGTCCATTTTTCTTGTTTACTAAAGCAAAAATATTCGTATATGTTCGGCATATATGTTCGTTGTTCATGAACGATGTGTAGAGGGGCGTATTCGAGTTATTCGGAGATCAACACGAATATAGCGAACATAACCGAATAATAACGCGAATACCGAATAGCGATGTGAAGTGCCACCATTACACCTAATGCTGGACACTTATAACGATGCACCTGACCACACCTTGTACAGACTCCCTGTCTTAACTGCTGACTATATTGACTGATGTTCCTTGAATTAGACTTTGATCTTGAGTATGACTGACTCATATTATACAATACTGAACTTTGTTCTGCTGTAAATTCATCCATTTGATGTCTGGAAGCCCGCATAGCCTTTGCCATTTCTAATGCCTTATCAAGATCCAGCTTATCTTCAAGCAATAATTTATCTCTGATGTAGTTGTATTTTTGATGCATGTTACATATAAACATTATTTTAATGAGGCGTTCTTGCAGCTGTCCTAGTTCACAGCGTTGTGACCTTAATTTTAATGTGCAAGCAAAATCGTCTAAGGTTTCATTTTCACCTTTATAAGCTCGTCATATGTAATTTTATCTTCGTCTTTTCCAAATGTATTGAATACATCCACGCCCTTTTCACCAATGACATGTAGAAATAAAGCTACTTTTCTGCTATCACTCTCTTCATCTAAGCCAGACGCACGTAAATAAAATTTAAATGACTGTGCCCATTTTTCCACTGTTGAGCCAAGTTACCTTTCATCACCATGGGCTGCGGACTGGGCATTCCAGAAAGTTTCTTGGGCTTTTGATTTTCTTCAGACATGACGGCGACTTTTCACAGTATTTCACAATGCCTCAAGGTGCAATGATTATATGACACAAATATTACGCGCTCACTTCTGACACCATGTTTTGGTCAGTTATTATAAAAATGACAAGACGACTTCAATTATACTTGTTTTTTACTTATGTTTTTAATGCAATATAATTTCAACAACAATGCTAGTCGAAGTCATGAAGCCATCTTGGCAACCAGCCATGTTAAAACACACTAGTGATGTGACATCACAATAGTGACGTCACCTACTCATAACAGTTATATGACAGATAAAACTGCTTGGGATTGACAAAAAATGTGATAATTGACGTTCAAAGGATGTTAACACTTTGTGATAGTGGGATAAATTTCATTCGAGTTAATGTTCCACTCTCCCAATTTCCGAACAGGTGTAGAGTAAATTTTTTTGACTTGTATTTGCACACATCTTAATAATGGTTGGGGTGTGTGTACATACAAGGATTAAATAATTTAGTTAATTAGATTCTTGGTTGAAGATTTTTGTTTTTTTTTGACGTCAATAAGTGCCTGTAAAGGTCTATATTGAATAAAGATTTTTGAGTTTGAGTTTGAATTCCCTCAAGTTTCAATGAAGCAATTAATAAGTACAACAACAGTTGGTTGAAAATCTGAGTATCATATTTGTTTGACCTTCATTTTGCAAATTTTAGCACGTTTTACGTGATTATCGGTCAGTTTGAGTATTATCCTGATGCCTCAACAGGCTGGGTTCTCATCATAGAGACGTTCAATATGTAAATTTGGTTTGATTACCTTTAACACATTTACAATTTTTGGTAATTAAATTATTTCCGACACATTTCATCATATGTGGTGTATTGTACAAAGATACAATTTCCTTTCCAATTGTTAGAATTATGTGATTTTTCGTCTCTTCGCCTTCTCTTAACCTTCCAGATCTTACAGAGCTACATGTAATGTAGTTGCGACTACAGTCGCAGTTGCAAATACAGCTTTCTGTATTTCAGTAACAAGCGCCTTTATTTCTTTAGCTAATTCTGGACCCTTTGCAGTCGATGCGGATAGTGTGTATCCAGTGGGTTGTTTATAGTTCTTTAAAAGACCGCGAATCTTAAAACCTATGCGTGGTCTGCAAATTATTTTGTGATCGTTTTATTGTTATCCACAAATCCAATGATTTTTCCGATCATTCATTATAAGTGTTGTTACTTTTATGTGACATTTTTAAAAATAATAAGTTGCACAATTTATCAGCTGGCTTCATTTTCTGGGCCTGGTTTTTCATTTGGATGAATATATTTTTAATTACTCCGGTTATTATTAGCTTTTGTTATTAATTTTAATCATGTTGGAGGCGCTGTTAGAATAAATATTGTCCCTTGATGCCTGTCACCTTAAGAACTTTGTTTCGACAAAGACAAGGCTAAAATTTTTCATCATAAGTGCATCTTCTGCCTTGGTTTTTTTTCTTAAACTGAATAAATGTCAGAATTTTTGCACTTTTGGGAAGATTTTCTATGGCCTCCGGTGTCTTGGGATTAGTAATAATTCTTTTCGCTTGTTTAATGGTTGTTGCCTGTTTAACAATTTGATGATTGTATTAAAATTTTATTAATTAAATTCTTGCAGCAACTAATTTTTTATTTAACAATTTTTCACTCATTGTTCTCATCTGAAAAATTAAACTGATTAGTTAGACCACAATGTTTACATTCCTAACGCCAAGCACATACGTAACGGTATAATTGCGCAAGTTTGGGTGCTATTTCAATTTTATTATTCTTAAATTATGTTTTATATTTATGTTCTACAATTTTCACTTATAAGTAATTCCTTGGGCGGTGCCATTTTGGTGACAAGTAACAAGAAACATTCAAAAACAAGCATTCAGGCTCGAATTATAAAACAAAAGAACATTTTTAATTAACTCTTTTCATTTCATAATCCATAATAAAATTAGTATTTTCAAATATGTACCTCAACATGTTTACACACTCTTATTAGATCAGGGTTTCCCAACCAGTGAGGCGCGCCCCACTTGGGGGGCATAGAGTGAACCAAGGTGGGGCGCAGCGAGCGGCTCCAGAATTAAACTGTATACACGGTTATTTTTTTATCACCCTGGAAAATTTAAGGGACGCTTCACGACATGGTATTAGAATGATGTAAATATAAATTAAAAAAATAAGTCACTTAATTTTATATTAATTTTCTAAAACGTTCAAAAAATGCTGCACTAGTTGAGAGCAGCATTTTTAGAGATTTTTTTTATATATAATAATGGATGTGTCCTGAAGCGTCCCAAAAATTTTCCAGGGTGATAAAAAATTTACCGTGTATAAAGTATATTGAGGAAAATGAATGATCTTCGCTGTGCACTGACTACTATGATGCCAAGGATTCACAAATTGGGATGATGACTGAATTCTAATTTTTACGTTTTGTCATTAAATATTAAAATACCGTGGAAAAAGATGCAGTCCTGTGAAATTAGAATTAAAATCGGCTTAGAAATACATTAGATACAAGCATTTTAAGTTGTTAATCTGAAGGCGATTAGACAGAGAGATCCGACAACAACCGTGACGTCACTGTTTAGTACGGCCATATAAACTCCATGTAAATTGCCATTTTGCTAGAAAGAGATGGAGAACATTTTTTAATACCTTATATCTTGGTTGTTTTTATAATTATTCGAAAACCGATTTTTTCTTTCTGTTTATTATATGAATGAGCTTCTATTAAAGCAATAAAATTTGTAGTCATCTAGCCTATTGGTTAATAAAGTGCAGCCACAGTGCTCTCATTAATTGTATGTTTTATTTTTCTTAGTTGATTACCTCCTTTTGAATAAAACTAAACACGCCAATATTTTCATCATTTGTATAATTTTCTTATTTTGACTCTCCATTTCGGCCCCTAGGGGGTCGTAGTGTTTTAGCGTAATGTTGAGTGAGGCGCATAGGGTAAAAGGTTGGGAACCCCTGAATACTTCTTTTAAGACACCAATCTCGCAATCTTCTGCCAGCACGTACAAGGAGCATGTGTAGTCAATTGTCCACATACCCCTTTTCTTGGTTCCAATTATTGAACTTATACCTGGCATAGACGACATTCTTTTCTGTTTGAAAATGATTTTCGATACGCTTAATAATACTTCGAATGCCGTGTTGTCTTACTGTGCTCTCACTTTTGACGTTTAATTGTAATGACAATTCTTCCGCTTATTCTCCCATCAAATATAGTAAGTAAGTCGATATTTTCTTTATGTCCTCTTCCAGTCTAGTTTTTAGTCTGGTTCTAAGGCCTAAAATCGAAAAGACCTTGTGGAATCACCGAACAAGGTGGAGAGCATACATTGGACATTTGTTGTCTCGCAAAAGTTCCTGGTTCTTCTTCCGCACCCATATCGCTACCACCATGTATGTAGTCATTATGAAAATAATCTATTTCGAATATATGCACGTTTTTATTTGCAATTGCTTAGCACAACTTAATTAGAATATTTGCTATTAGGTCTATTGCCCTAAGCGCACCATAAAATCATAACTCCAACCAAACCAGACCGGACCCGATATTATGAACCGCCAAATGGTCATAGTTCGTCTAGATTCATACGACGATTTTCTCGGATGAATTGTTCGACTTTTTGGACAAAATCGTCTATCGCCATAGACGGCCGGCCTCTCCTCTCTTCAGTCAGTGCAGTCGTTCTTCCTTTTCGAAATTCTCGTAACCAATTGGCGACCGACGTTTTGGCGGTTCATATGCCTGGATAAGTCGACGATAGATTTCGGTGGGAATGATTCCTTCTTGGGCGAAAAAACGGATCACACTTCTCACTTTAAATATTCAGTAATAGAGTTGGCGGTAGCGCGGAAAACGTTTCACGGACAGACATGTCCACGTACTGAAATGGTTTTCGTCTTGATTTGTTCGTTACATACTGCACTATGTCGCAGTAGTGCAAACATTCGAAAAAAATAAACTATAGCCGTGGTGGGGGCAAGGGCGGATCTACGTCTTGGTCTTGGGGGGGGGGGGGGGGGGGGTTTCCTGCCACTACAGCAGCTATAGTATGTATTTTTACGGACTGAAGAATAAAGATAAATTACTGTTGTTTAATGGAAAAGTAAATAAATGAAACATTAAATAAAATTAAATTTTATTTTAAATGAGTGTTACACAAATCTCAATTAAATGACAAATGGCAGTTTTCTGTGCTTTTTCTTTGCAAATCGATCGATAATATTTTCTTTATTTAAAGTTAGAGAATCTTTATTTCTCACAAGAATTTTACAATTCACTTATGCAAGAAACTTATACAAAAACAATAAATACTAAATACTAAACGAGCGTGTCTCCAGCTAAGTTGACCACTCGCGCACAAAAGTTGTTCGCCACCGACTTATAGGATAGCGGTACAGCTAGAAGCGGCACGCGGGTTCACGTAAGATGGATCATAGTTAAACTTTTAAATTTAGAGATTTATTTGTTTTTTTTTACTATATTTAGTCTAAGGAATTATATTTATATAGGTATAGTATATTTAATTGTTAATATTGGCTTATATCTTTAATAGTTATTTCGTATTTATTCATTTAATGGGAATTTTTATATTCCTATATTTTATATTATTATTTGTTTTTGGATATGTTTGTTTTAAATAACTTTATACATATTATCGTAGTTATTCGTATATTTCACATGTAATTATTTATAACAATTATAATGTTATAGCAGACGTTTATATTTCCAAAATAATATAATTCAGTTTGTTTATTCGGTTATCGAATATACAAATATATTCTCGGCAGTTTAATATATTCAAAGTAATTTAACTCCCTGGTACTTTAAAATTGAAAATTTTATTTTAATTTAAGTATGTTTAGTTATTATATAGTTACATATTTCATTAAATTTATACTAGTTCATTCATTATGTTAGACCTTTGCACATACAGTTTGAAGAATATAATGTTTTAGCTGTCTTTTGAATTTTATGTATGATTTAACTTCTTTAAGACTATTCGGTAGTTTGTTATCTAATTTGACTCCCTCGTAAGTTAAGTTATTTTTTCCATAGTTTGTTCTAGGGTATGGAAGACAGATATCGTTGCCAATGAATTTGATATTTTTTTGTAAAACTTATTGAATTTTGGATGGATTTTTAATGGATTTCTTTATTCAGTATTTTTCGTATTAATAAGCAAGAATAAAAAACCTATGTCTGTTTAATGCTCATAATTTTAGTTGTTTTGTTTTTTTTTTCAGTAGCTGTTAAATAGTTAAAGTTAAATAGAGATTTTATTAATTTGTTTTGTGCTATTTGTAAAGCATTTAAGTTACTTTTAGCAGCTGTACCCCAAACTTCAATTAACTATTCAATGTGCGGTTTTATAAAGCTGTTATATATAGTGTACCGCACATTAAGCGGCAGACAGCGTGAGATATTTCGCAGTGCGCCTGTGAGCGCAGTTATTTTTGATCTTGTGGCGTCAAAATGTGTCTTCCAGATCAGATGATTATCTAACGTGAGACCCAAATACTTTTCATGTTGTTTAATATTAATAATTTGTTTATTTCAAGTACGACATGACTACCAATCTTTTTATTTTTGGCGGAAAAAAATTATTTGCACAGGAATATCGAAATGGATATGAAGGAGCGCTAATCCGGTTAACCTGTCCTCTGCCATTGTAGACCGTAGCCAAGTTTTAAGTCGCCTAAGTGTGGAAAACCTTTTTTCGGAAGTCGCCACACTTACAGGCAAGGTAGCAATAATAAGTATAAGGCGATGTATGGCGGGGTAGATCACATCGCTGCACAAATCTAGAACATCTAGGACGGATTTCGGTACTGAATTCGCAGGTTTATCTCTGTTTAACCTCTTAAGACTTTCCTCCCAGATTTTATATTCTCCGAGGACTCCTGCTGCATGAGGTCCAAGAAGACTCTTGTACTCTTCAGCAAGCCTTTTCACTGCATCTACGTGATCACCATCTTCTTTAATAATAACAGATGGCATCATAATGTTGAGATTAAAAACCATTAAGGTTTCGGGGGGCAGACGATCTTTAAGATCCCTTATTACATTATCCAGTAAAGGGATACAATTGCA
Organism: Schoenobius gigantellus; assembly: GCA_963935595.1. Lineage (NCBI taxonomy): Eukaryota > Metazoa > Arthropoda > Insecta > Lepidoptera > Crambidae > Schoenobius > Schoenobius gigantellus. Next base: position 21,884,585 of record OZ012541.1, read on the forward strand.
GATCGATACGATAGTACGCTTCAGCACTTTCACTTGCATAGTTGGAACGATAAGTTTGGCGAACAGCTATACGGGGTAGAGATATTTCAGACCCCAATTCTCTAACTATGCTTAAAGCTTCAACAAATAGTTTTGTAAACTGAGCATCAGCTTGAATTCTGATTCTTCAAGGACATTGAGTGTATCAGTGTATTTTTCAGTAGCTCTCTGTGTAGATCTAGGTCAGTAGTTTGGAGGATCAAACTTAAAGGGCGTGTTACTGAGAGCATGTCGCTGAGACATATCATTGCAATTATGAATTCACTATCACTCAATGACCGTATCAGCGAATAAGCATCAGATGATGTTTTAGAATCCTTCCACTTTGAAATTTCTTGAAGGGCCATGAGGATATTTTGACACGACTCCCGAAATTGCATTACACCGTCATGCCTTTCACCCCACCTCGTCTCACACAATCCGAAAAGGCTTATTTCATATAATGCTTGAACACACTTATTCTCTTCGCAGAAGCCTTAGCAAAATTTATTACCGATTTCATAGTTGTAATGGCATTTCTTGCGGGAACAACTTTTGAGGTTCGGGCCAAAGAATTATTCGATGAATGGTTAATGCAAGGGCATCTTTTGGCATTTGGACATCTTTTCATTATTTCTTGAACTGCACCTTTAACATCAGATGCCATTACGGAGCAGTTATCCGTGCCAATGCCAAGGCAGCTCTCTAAAGGGAGGTCAAATTTATGAAGGAGGTCTACAACAATATGGCCTAATGCTTCACCAGTCAAACGTCGTTCTGAATTTAGCATATCTTCCTCGCGTATAGAATTGTAGGCATCAATGAAAGTGATAAAATCCTTCCTTATTTTGCCAGCATACACATAACGTAGACTTAAACTTAATTGTTCCATGTGCGCGATATCTGTAGTTTCATCAAACATAATGGAATACGTCCCAGCTTTTTTGACTCGATTTACTAGGTTTTCTATTATTTCCTCTCTAATGCAGTCAATTATTTCATTCTGAATTGTCTTGGCGTATGTGCATGTGATATTCTATGTTTGTGACTGCACCCACGACACAGAAGAAAATCCTAGTGTGGGGCGACTTTTTTTATTATAGTTATTGTTATAATAAATCAAGATTTTTATGAAATCGGGAACCATTTTGGAACTTAACTTAGTCTGATGTATTTTTTTTATTTCACTGTCCAATGTATATCTACGAAGACGTAATGTGCATAACGCAAAATTCGTGTAATGAATATAAGTACAACATAATTTTGTGTAATGTGGGTAATATCTTTGCTTGAACCTTTGACCGATTGTCGAATTAAATTTAGAACTGATGCTTCAATCTCGAATTTTTTTCGAGATATAATTTTATATTTGTAACTATTTCAGTTTCACCGCACAACGCGGAAAGTATTCTACGTGAAGCACCTTCATTTTAGCACACTCACCTCCACCTTATATTATATGGGCATCATTCCAACAATATAAGGCCAGTTTTTTTTCTTTTGGTACTAAATAGCACTGTTTCATGAAGTATACTTGTCATTTGAATGATTTCCATTACTACTAGGCAAAGTGACAGAAGTAAACTACTTTTGCATAGAAAATCGGTTACACTCACCATATTTACTCTCCATTTAAAGTTCTTACGATTGAAAAATCAATCCTTGTAGTATTATGATGAGTTATAGCTTAGGAATTACTATTTACTGTACCAAGTACGCAGCCTGCGCGGTAGGTTCACTGTTACTGAAATGGTGAGCCAAAATAGAGGCTCTCGTCTTTCAGCATCCCTGTTTGACGATGTGACAGTAAAAACTAAATACTACAATTACCTCTTAAAAAAGCTTCTTGACCTGTGACTTTGCTTACGTTGTTACCTGCTTGATAACCAATAAGTTTCACAAAAGAAGTCTCTTAAAGGAAAAAATATATTTTTAATTGCGTGACAATAATAAAGGACACTTAGACAAAGTAAGTCATTTTCGGCTCGCTTTTTTATTTTTTTCTAGTTTTATAATGAGTCTCATTTTCAAATATTAAACGTTAATTTTTGTTCGACACGGATCTTGTAGTGAACCTTCTATAGTTACATAGATAATAATTCCTTGGTTATAACTCTGCGTTTAATTATAGTATTAATTTTCTTTTATTGCGTAAATTGTATGTTAAATTATTATCCAGTATTTAGAAATAAGATTCAAATTAATTTATTTTCATTAAAATGATTGTATATACAGAAAAGTTTAAAAATAAATTAATAGCCCTACCATTACTATGTTTTCTTATTTCTGTTTACATTCTTTACAGCATATTTTCGCTTCCCAAATGGTTTTTCATTCTTAGCAGCGTCTGCCGGTTTTGATTTCATATGTAGAATAGAAAACAGCGACTCTGATTCGCCTTTGTTTTCTATTATATCAGTCAGTTGTGCCTGCAAATAAAATACGGTTTTTTATAGGTACATGTTATATCTGTATGCACAAGTTAGAAACCATCCTAGGAAAAACAAGTAATTTCGGCAATTCAAATTGTCTGTCGCTCCTTGTGCTAAATTTTGTTTGGCCCTATGATTGTTAGCCGCAGGTGGCCTTATAGATTTGATATGACTTTGATCGATTAATAAGTATTTCACACCATTTTCGAATAAGGAATCATATAAATCGGGCGTAACGAAACGATCCCGAACGTGTTGCATATATCCTGTGTGCGCTGCATATTTATACGACTATTAAGCGGAGATCAGTAAAAGGATCCGGTTCAGGATACCTACGTAACCCCGGGCGCATGGGTAGTGGTGTCGCATTGTGGACCACGCGCGCCCATAAAGGCAGGGAGAACACCGGGGGGTTTAGTGGGTAGGCCCGGCACTCTGCCGGGAGAGCCCCACACACGCTCGTCGTCTAGCCAACGGCGAGTACGGTGCGGTTATGCATTCCCCTCGACAAAAAAAAAGATACCTACGTACTTTTTGCCCGATCCGATCACTCCGTATCGTGTCATTTTAGAACGCGTATCACCGCCACTATACGATCATGATACACGTTGGCGACATACGGCGTTGGGATACGGTGAAAGCGGTGGGCAAAAGGTACAGTAAGCTCCCATTCAAGCTATACATTTACTCTACGAAAACCGCCACTGTTACGAGCGATATAAGAACCACAATATAGAGAACGATACAGTAGCCCGACTCAGGCGTGTCTTTGAAATTTATACCTAAAGCACGGGTTGGTACCTACAAAAAAATCTGTGAACGTATACGTACACGCCGCGCGTGAGCGGCGCGGCGTGTACGTGGAGCACAACGATCTCGGCCGGCGCGCGGCGTGACACTCTGCGTTGCTATGCCGTTCAGAGCATGCTTGGCGGCCGTGTAAACGACGTTGTATGTGTGCGTGCGCCGATTCGTCCCTTTATATGGAGTCAAAGTACTGTTCGTTCTCTATATTGTGTAATAAAGAACGGTCCAAAGGTCAAACAGTATACCTTGATAAGGAGCTATTTTTTACATACGACAGGGAAGCTCTTAGCCTTCATCTCACCTGATTGTAAGTGACGATAAGGCCGAAGGTGGAAGCGAGCTTCACCTGGACTCCTCAACATCTGAGGAACTGGCTATGTTACCTCTAATTGTCGGATCACAACAATGCTATAAACATTGCTATTATGGCGACAAACTTAGGTAAGACGGTGGTAGCTAGCCAGTCGGGGTCAGAAGCCCTACCACCAACCAAACCAAGCAGAAAAATTTCTGCCCCCATTGGGAATCGAATCCCGGACCTCCCGATCAACACCCGGTGGTCGCAACCACTAGACCACGTAGGCAGCGGCTTACTGTACAAAGGAGTTGTTCCAGAATGTATGGAGTCTGGCCCAAGTTGTACAGTTATTAAGAAAGACGGCAATATGTAATATAACAAAGAGTTTCTTAGTGTTAAATCATAACCATTTGGCTCATGTGGTAGGTATATAAATTGTAAATTATTGCCACACAACAGACTACCATCGTGGCGAAAGCTTTTACGGTGAAGGAAAACATCGTGAGGAAACCTGCACACACCTGTAAAGAAAAAAATTATTTACAGGTTGTGTGTGAAATCGACCTTGGCCAGCGTGATTGACTAAGGCCTAATCGCCCTCGTTTAGGGTAATTTCCCCTCGGTGGGGACATATATGAGCTGTTGATAATTGGGCAATTTTTGGCTTACTAAATACTGGCGGACTAGAATCATCATATTTTTTCTCAATTTTTTGAGATACTGTACAACTACATGGGCCAGTCTAGAAGATGTCCTTTGGACCCAGCTTTACTGATCCGGTTTCTAGGAGATTCTAGTGGAAAGAGTCGTTCTCTCGTCGTAACTCTTTGTATAACTTAATAATAATAAAAATTTCGTATCCATTATTTTGATTTTGTATGGCTGCCATTAAAGAAACAAAAAAGATGTGCGTAAAGCGAACACTGCTGCCACAGAACCGGACAGCATGGGCTTGGAGGACGGAACCTTATCCGTCCTCCAAGTCCAACCCCCTTGTCTCTTTCGTTCTTTTTACATCCATTTTTATTATACAACGTACAAAAGTCATTTAAAATTCCAACAAGTTCAGATTGCGTTCGTACATCGCAGTACCTAAGTACGTCTACTTACAGCTAACAACCAGTTTGGGCACTCCCATAATACTTGAATGTTCGTATTGGAACCCGGGGTTTTTTAAATCACTCATCAGGCATCGAGTGTTCGTCGAGCGACATCTGCGTTCGATTTCTAATAATTTTCCTGTTATTTTCGAGCGAACGCAATCCAAAACTATAGGTACGTCATCATTTCCGGTTCCGTAAAAACTTATCTAAATATTATACGTTGGTAACTACTTGCATATTTACGACTTTCAGATTTTCCTTAATATGCGCTGAGAAATCAAAATCTATGGGGTACTTCCTACTTATAGCACACATTAAGGAAATAATCTGGAAACCATAAATGTGTGCATAGTTTGAGACTTATTACTTTGATTAGTTTCTACAGAACCCACTGTGCGCGAGCCCAACTCGCACATGTCAGGTTTGCTCCGTTTGAGGTACGGAACCCTAAAAATAGTTACATTGTTACACAATACACCTACTTGATTCAAGCCGATCAGATGGTCCAGTGATATGCCTCTATTTAGAATTCTGCTAATGTTTTTTGTAGTAACACCGGGCAACTTCTGCACGAAGTCGTGGACGAGTGTGTTGTATATTTCGTAGTTCATGTCTTCGGCCGTGTTGTCTCCGCTGAGCGCCAATGCTTCCTCCACGTTTGGATTTTTACGTCCTTGCTGTAAACATACACATTATTATTAAATAACAGAGCAAAAGAAAATTACTCATACAAAGCATATTTTTTTTGCTTTATACCCTACAAAAGCAAGTTTCCCACTAATTCGGTGGTCGGGCGGGGCAACTAACCTTCAGTTCGTAGAAGAGTTCAGCGGTTGCGTAAGGGTTGGGCGACCAGACTAACTTAAGCCTCGGGAAGTGTATCGTTAAGAGTTGCAGTTTCTGTTGAACGGTGTCTCCGGACATGTCAGTTGACACAACTAAATGACCCTTGCAAATGACAATGAGAATAATTTAAATCCATACAGTTTTATACTTGTCTCATATATTTGAAATTTTATCAAAAACGTTAAAAATATGGAAAGGTCTACAAGAATAGGTCGTATTAGAAAATATGAACTAATCTATTTTTATGCTAATTGTAAAATGATGTAGGTACCTACCTATTGCTTAAGATTATTAATATTCATCTCATAAATCCATATTAAAATAACAATAATTTTAATTATTGAAACATACAATTTAGTATTACTAAAAAGTTAAGATGCAATGTTTTATTTTACAGTAACATTTGTTTTTGGTGTGATACAGATACAAACCTGTAAATTAAAAGGCTTGTTCTGATCAAATTCAATAAGCAATATGGGTCTGCTGTAGTTGCGGCACATTTGCGTACACTGTGTGTACAGGCGACCAGAGTTAAGCGAGCCGATTAAATCTGATATGGATTTGCGCTCCACGCATATATCCGGTGTCAAAATATAATCCCCGATCTGCAAAAAAGAATTAATTAAAAAAAGGGTGTCTAAGAATTGCCGCAACATTTGATTTCGAAAATTACTGTCCTTTCTGTACGTAATTATTTGTCTTACTTCATACAAAAACATCTTGGATAAAGGCTGGGTCAAACCAACTGCGTGCGCGTGACGAGACGTGCGCGTGCGCGTGACGTGTGCTGCCAGCCAGCCAGCACTGTCACACCGGTTGAAGCGGTGCCGCACACGTCACGCAGAGGAGGTATCGGCTGCGTGCGCGACGACACAAATTAGTTAATAAGCGACGTGGCGTGTGCTCTCCAGAGAAGCCATATTAACTTTTTCCATAATTATTATTATTTTTGAGAAGAACGACAAAAAAATTGTCCGAAGACGGCAGTTTATCTGATGAATACGCGTAATTGTTGCTTCTTTGCCAAGAATCGTCACCTAGTGCCAAAAGACTGGGTCCACGATAATCTTTTGTTTATATTATAAACAAAAGAAGAGAGGAAGGCAGTGAATATCATGCACTATGTTTAGAGCTTGAAGATTGAAGATGAGTCTTATGAAGATCGTTTTATGTTGGTATTTTCATATGCTAAGAAGCTCGTTTGTTTTTATATTCCTTGTGCTTATGATTATACAGGAATTCATATTTTCTTACAATTTCAATTAATTTTTATTTTATTTCGGTATCCACCCAACTAGCATTTTGGTAATAAGAATTAGTGATAAAAGAGTTATTTAAAAGTAATTTTGGCAAGCAAGAGTTATACCAAGGTTATAGCAATTGGAGTTAGAGCACGCTCTAACCCCTTACAAACTCTCGATTGGGCCCACGTCTTATAGCGCTATAAGTAATATAATGGTCATAATGCCCACTCTTTTAACACTGAGAGTTACACAACAGTTATAGAATGGCGTTAGTAGCAAACAATGTCTTGTGTCTATAATGGTGGTATAATATAAATCTTGCTACATCAAGCACTTTAAAGTTTGTATTATGGTTATAATATAAAAACTATAGGTGGTACAAGAGTTTAAAGTCTGCTGATATAATTTTTATAGTAATATATTAGTTCTTTTTAGACCCATTTTTTTCTTGGATTTGCTTTATGTATCTTGATCAGCGTTGATTAGCAACTCAAGGCTGTAGCGTGTTTTCTTCTTCTATAGTTTTCATATAGATTTTAGTTCCAAAAGTGTTACTTTATTTCGTTTATTTCAATTTGTGATGTTGCATGTCGTCTCCAAATGGTGGCGAACTAAGGCGGTGAAATGAGTTGAGTGAATAACTCGGCAAACCAAGTTTGATTTCTTCATCATATGGCTAAAATTTATTGCGAGGATTATTTTATAGAAAGCATATACTATATATGTTTTGCATCTCAATTTTGCAGGGCCTTGAAAATAAATGATATTTGAAGTAAAAATATGTTTTATTTTATCACGCGGGCCATACACTCAATCTACATTTAGATAAAAACAGGATATTGGCTCTGTCTTTTACAGTCATTGTGTATTGTAGTAAATATATTGCGTTATAAAATGAGAAAATTATACAAAAATGAGTTTTAAACTAGTTTTTTCCTGAATTATTTTTAGGTTATGTTTGATTTAGCATGGCGTCTGTTCCTTATTACCTTAGGTTCTTATTATTACTATTAATTAACAAAAAGTAATGGATGGGCTGTAGTTACAACTACTAGCACTTGCAATACCAGAATAGGGTTTTAAAGGTAATAGGAGTACAAGTTTAAGGGGTTTGGTTTTACAATGGTTCCACTTGGATGTAAAGGTAGTGGTATTTTAGGGTTAGGTTTTTAATCGATAAAACTCTTGTATAAAAAAAATTTTTTTTTAAAATTAAAAACCGACTTCAAAAACACTGAAAGGTTAAAAAATATAAGAATAGGTACAGACAACATCACACTTCTATAATGAAGTCGTTGCCAAACGATGATCTCCTAGAAAGTCTTAAAATTTGGCTATTGTCATATTATTTTTAACTTTTCAGTGTTTTGAAGTTTTTTTTTGTAAAATATTTTTTATTTTTATCTATTTAGTGAATGGAATCTTTTTAGTAATTTAATATAAATGCGAAAGTTACTCCGTCTAGAACCAATTTAGATGAAATTTGGTAAAGACATAGTTTGAGTCCCAGGAAAGGACATAGGATAGCTTTTAATGCAGAAATCACTCCTCAAGGGGGAGAAAAGGGGGTGGTCATTTGTATGAGGAATCAATAACCGGTGAACCGATTTAGATGATATTTGGTATGGAGATAGTTGTGGGGAAGGATAAGAATAGTTTTTGTTGTAACTGACTAGTACCATAGTAATCAAAAAACGATGTCTATGCCTTTAAGATAATTAAATACTGTCTTTTTGATTTTTGACTCGTAAAAATTCTTCACGACGTCAACACTATTTTTCCTTTAATTATTTTTTATATCTTATTATTTCAACAGTTTTTATCCCCGAAATCATTTCTTAAGTGTGTAAAAAGGTTAAAATACACCCCCCTCCCCACCCCCGGGTGTATTTGTAAAGGGAATCAATAAAAAAGGACTTCCACGCAGACGGAGTCACGGGCAAAAGCTAGTATTTTATATGTTTAATGATTTCAAGTGAAAACAAGAGTCATAATGTTTAAATTGCATGTTAATATTGCTTAGAATTACATAAAAGTAAATTTTAACCCCGCTGTAACGATTAGGGCTATAAAAAATACTCCATAATACCAATTGCTATCATATATAGGGTTTTCTAATTACTACATTAAGAAGCTGTAAATAAGTTGCGGTTAATACTTTTACATTAACTTAGGTGGTAAAAAATATTCTGCTAACTATTTTCAAGAGCTCTCGTCGGTAGAAAGAATTTCAAGAAACTATAATATTACTTTAAGTATTTTCTGTTACTTGAATTTATAAAAGCAGGTGCTATGATGTTTGTGACTATACCGTTTATACCTCCATAGGTAATATTACGTTTCCTAGCCAAGTTAAGTGGTATGAAAAATTTACTTAGCACTCTTTAAGAACATTTGGAAATAGTGAGACTTACCGGAAACCTTACTATTACCTTAGGTACTTATTGTTACTTGAAGTTACAACACATAATGTTACTGTGGTTCAGCTTTTCTCTTTTATACCTACCTAAGACATATTATGTCTTCATGTTACTGTTACTCATCTTGATGAGTTATTTAGTTATTGTCATGACCATTGAACAAACAGAAGTTTTACTGGACGCTTTTATACACCCGATAAACCAATAGAAACGATAAGAGAGATGGAAATTAGCGCCAAAATGTTGGTTGGGCATGGCGAGGAAAACTAATTTCAATGGCATTATTTGTAAATAAATAACTAAGCACGCGCGTGCATACTCGCAGCACTGACGCTTGCGTGCGCGTGAGTGCCCGGTGTGACATCCAACAGGAAACATCATATGTATAATACAACGTCATCAGAGCTCTCACGTGAGCGACGTTGCCGCTCCGCTCTGCGCGTGCACGCAGTCAGTTTGTAAACCAGCCCATCGACACTTCATAGATGCTTCATAGTAATAAAAATCATGAACGTACTTTGTACCAACATTGAGGCATGGAAATAATCTTATCAAATTAAAATGACTGCAGATGCCTTTTGATACTATTACCGTACTATTTGCTCAAACATAGACGTATTATACTTTTCTTTAGGTTGGTATGATACTGGTAGGTGCGTTCCATCTCAGCACAGATTTGCAGCATTTTCAACATTTAGAGCAGCATCGCAAATTCGCAATTTGTTACCTTTTGACGCTAGCATTGTATGCTAACTTAATGTGTTTTATTTTAAAAATATCTTGATTTTTAGGTTGCCTTTGTGAACAATAGCGTGGTTAAAAATGCCAACATTACATGAAAGAAACGCATAACATAGTTAACATTTGATGTTAGCGTAAAAAAATGGTGCTACATAAGTGGAAAACCGATTGACATTAATTGATCTGTGGAGTGTGGATTATTTTTCGTGAATGTGTTTGGTCTTATTTGTTAATTATTTTGTTTTAGACGTGGTTTTAGATGAAATAACTTTTAAATGGGAGGTAAATCTTTAAGAAAATGTGAGGTTTGTGGTGTCAGGCGTGGAAGACGATTAAATTCTAACATATTTTTGGCTAGATTTCCACTTGAACCGGACAGGTTGGTTTCTTGATTCTTTGAGTTAATTAATTAGTTCGAAGTAGATTTCATAATGTATTGCAAAAACATTCTGTGCATAAAGTTCTTCTTGTTGACAAAAAAACAGGTAACCTAAAACACAAATATTGTAGAAACAACTTGTCGATAATCCTTTTATTTCAGATGTCGATTATGGGTGAAATTAACAGGCAATGAGGATTTGGTATATTTACCCATACAAAGGCTGAATGAAAACAAATTCATTTGTGGAAATCATTTTTCACCCAGTGCCTTCAATAAAAAGGGAAACAGATTAAGAAGAAATGCCATACCAACACTTAATATCAATGCGCCACTCTCGGACGAAATTCTTTCGTCATTCCCTCTTATTCCGGAGTTTCAAAAGTCAGAAAAAGGTCTGTAGATTTTTATTTTTTTATTGAAATTTTAAAATTAAGTTCTGACAAGTAATTAAAATGTTTAATTATGTTTCATTGGTTTTTAGCTGAAGGAATGTCAGGAGAAAAACGCACACGGGAAGGTAAATAAAATACATAAAAATAATACATTGAAAAAATTATGAATAAATCAATAAAGAAAAAAAATTGTCTCGGGCGGGATTTGAATCCACGTCACCAACATACCGTATTGATGCCTTGACGTAAACTGTAGCAAACTCTTACCAGCACCAATGAAATTCTAAGCTGTATTGATTTATTCATCATTTTTTAATTTTTTTTTATTATCTTTAAAGAAAATGTAGTTATTATAAAAAAATACTTTTTCTTTTAATGTAAAATTATATACCCTTGTTTTAGTTGAAGAAGATGATTCTCTGTGTTTGAAACGAAAAAAAGACCCAATCTGTGTGCCATCGACTTCAAAAAATTTAACTTATGAAATTCCTGCCAAAATTACACCAGGTCCGTTATTATTAATAGTGTTTTTTTTTTGTATCATTTAACAAAATTTTATGTATTATTAACAGAACATTTTTTTTAGATGATACTTTGATTTCAAAGGAAAAAATTAGTAATGCCACAGATTGTGTACCATCTACATCAAAAGTTTCTGGAAACAAGACATCTGACAAAGTTACATCAGGTTGGTTTTGCTGTTTTATTGGGGTTTTATTTTCTCATAGCTTTTGTTTTTTTAAGACCCTCATAATAATAGTTATTTTCTGTTACAGAAGGTACACTGTTAAAATATGGCTACAGCAACATGGAAATGACTCCACGTAAAAAGAAACTTATAAAAAAGTTGCAGAGAACACAGTGTTTGTTGTCATCACTTTCAAAAACTTCTGTTAATTTGGACAAATTAGACTCTGGTTTTCTGAAAAATGTAGTATTGGAATCTCTAAAAAATCAAGCCCGGCAACCTAGAGGGAAGCGATGGAATTTAAAGAACAAAGTTTCTGCTTTACAAATTTTTAAAAGATCACCCAAGGCATATCGTTTCCTGCGGCATATAATGCCTTTGCCTAGTATTCGCACTCTTCAACGCTTACTTAAAGCTGTAGAAATGAATCCTGGCATTAATACATCAATTCTGAAAATGTTGAAAGAGAAAGCTTGGACTATGTTACCAAGTGACAAAATCTGCGCTTTGTTGTTTGACGAAATATCATTGAAAAAGCGGCTTATTTATAACGAATATTCAGATATAGTTGAGGGTTATGTCGACTATGGATCTGGAGAATACCGCGGAAGGAGAAGCCAGATAGCAGATAAAGCTCTAGTGTTTATGCTTCAAGGAATTCGCAAGAAATATAAACAACCATTGGCTTTTTATTTCGTTCAAGGCACTATTTCCTCAGAAAACTTATTAAGTATTATCAAGGAAATAATCATCACTGTTGCAGATATTGGTTTTACGGTCATCTGTACAGTTTGTGATCAAGGACCGACAAACTGTGGAGCATTAACATTACTTAAAAAGTTATCACATTTACCACCTAATGCTAACTATTTTCTAGATAATCAGAGAAAAATATATATCGTTTACGACGTTCCTCATTTATTTAAGTCAATACGTAATAACTTTTATGAAGCTGGATCTATGAAATTTGATGGCAAAATAGCTAAGTGGCAACACTTACGTGACGCAGAAGCTATAAATACCGGAATGCTATACTTCCATAAAATATCTTCCATGTTATTAGATCCGAAACAAAAACATAAAATGAAAGTTAAATATGCCGCTCAAACCCTAAGCAATACTTTTGCAGCTATTCTGAAAATGATTTCAGAAAAATATGAAAACACACAGTATGGGAACGAAGTGTCACAGACATCTGAGATAGTACGGGACTTAAACAATTTGTTTGATTGTACTAATGGCCCATCTAACCCAAAAGATGTAATAAAAGGACGAAGAGAAAATGTGTCTCGGAAAACCAAACACATAGAAGTCTGGAATTTATTTTTACAAAAACTTAACACAATGGAGTTTTTGAAGTCAGATAGTAGATTAAGATTAAAAAGAGTCAGATGTGTGGAAGGTTATATTACAACAATAAATTCTCTTAAAGACATCTGGAATTATTGTCAAGATGAAGGATTTAATTATTTGAATTTACGCTCACTAAATCAAGACGCTCTTGAAAATTTATTTGGCATTATACGACAGAGTAGCCCTACAAATCGAAATCCTACCTGCACGCATTTTGTAAGTGCATTAAAGTCTATCCATATTTCTGGTATGAATACACCACACAGCCGAGGATCTAATTGCGAAGAAGATTTGAATAAGTTATTGTTTGTCTATCCATCAAGCAAACTTGTATCAAGTGAAGCTGATAAAAAATCATCATCAAATATTGCAATGTCTGCCAGTGAAGATGAGTATCCTCTCTTAATGATACCAGAAAATGAGTTCGAAGAGGGAGTTGAAACTGATTTAAGCGAAATAGAAAATCAACCAATTGTATATTTAAGTGGTTATGTTGCTTACAGACTGTTGCAAAATAAACACTGTCAAATGTGTTCCAATTTGCTTAAAGTGGAAGATGTTACAGATCATCCAATTTATAAATATATTAGCTTACGAGAATGGTGGCGAGAAAGGAAATCTTTAACGTACCCATCCATTCATTTGTGTCGTACGGTTGAGGAATTAAAAAATTGCTTTGAAAAAAATAGTCAATTGTTATTCGAAGCAAATGTTGGACAAATGTTTTGCACTCTTTTTGCAATTAATACTAACATATCCTGGTGGACATGCAAGGACCATGAAGATATCGTGACTAAACAATTATATTGGCTCATGGCAAAAATTTTAATAAGGAGACAGTGCCAAATATTGAACTCGGATATAATTAACACAGAGGAAATTTCTGCAAATGCTTTCAAAGTTGCTCAGCTGAGAAGTGCCGCAAAGTAATTCCTTTACTTTATTATAACGTGCATTCCTGAAAAATCCTTGATTATAATGCGTGTGTTGAAAAGTAATAAAAATTTTTTTATACCTTAAGTACATACTTTCATTTATTTAATACTCGTAGTATTCAACATTTACTGGTACCTATACTATAGGTATACTACATCAGCACGTATCTCACATTTATCGATATCGATAAACAGTAAGAGCTGAAGGTGTCAAGCCCTAGCGTTCCTTTTTTTGTGTTGGTAGTATTGTCACGCATTGTTTTTGTTAGGTTGGTACAAAGTACGTTCATAATTCGGTACAAGGCTCTAAAGAGAGTGCCGACTCTTAAAACGTAGTGATTAGGTACTCTGTGTTGTAAACGAGATGCAGCTCTGCGTGCGCGTGGCAGCAAATGTTACGCCACGCACACGTCACGCAGCTGATCTGACATCGCCCATAGAACTTCATACAATACAAGTAATACAACTAGTGCGTGCACGCGCACGTGTTATATATTAGACTTTTATAAAGGGTAATAATAAAAAAATATAATTCTGATATCATTATTTCTTAAACTGTTTTCATTATTATCTTGTTTATTTACTTAACATAAACATGTTTTTAAAGTCTAAATCATAATAGTTTCTAAATCATAATTGTATTTATTACGTACACCTCTGAAACTATTAGAACCTAATTAGAGTAATAAATAATGTCTAACGTGTATAATTGTATGTCATTTCTGTGATTATCTATTGTAAATAAGTAATTAACATATTTTAGGGTTATTCAAACCTTTAATTGATACCATTTGACCCCACGTGGTTTTTCTAACACTATTTTTCTAACACACGCAATTGGTCTGCTGAGTGTACATCAATAATGCTCTCGCCGTTCCTCGCGAGACGTGCCGAGAGCCTTTGACACGGGAGCGAGAGCGGGCGAGTAATTATGTTATATAACAACATATTTTTTCATAATCATATCACTGTGCTCAATCAACAGTTGGCAAGTCTTAGAACATTCCTTGGAAACACTCTCTTCAGAACCCGTAGCATGACCACAAAAACGATGGTTTATCGCGGTAAACTTTCAAAATACGATAAAAACGTATATTCATCGTTTCCTACTCGTTTGACCCAACTGTGTTTAAAATTATGTCAAGTCGTCATAATTATGTCGGTCGATCAGGTGCGTTATTAATTGCATATAAGTACGTTAATAATAGTTAATTAATTTGCTTAAGGTAAATAATGGTTCAGAAAACAAAAATATTTAAATAGTTTTTGTTTTCTGAACCATTATTTAAGATCAGACGATAGATGTAAAGTTTTAATATTTCAATAAGAAGTGAAGACATATTGACAAATTAATTATATCCTTACGGTGATAGTCACTGGTTCAATATTAATGCCTTTCTTGTGAAGCAACGCTGGCAGGTCGGATCGAAACTCCCGCATGTCAACAACAACCACTGGCTTTTCCTTCATCTGATTTTGACCACCTAGAGAAGTCAACATTTGTATAAAATGTAACACATTAATTGTCTGCATTCATTTCAAATATTCATTCATCTTCATATTCCTAAAAGTTTTAATTTGTATTTTTTGCAATAAAGTGAATATTTCCATAAAATACCCTATTCGGAGACTGGGACAATTCATATTCTTTTATATTTAATCATATTTACCAGCTTTTCTTGTATCGACTGAATCAATGGTTTCGTCTACATTCAAATTAAAGTATTCATCTGACTTGCCGTCTTGATATGTTGGCACTACCATACTCTGAAAATATAATAAGTAATATTTATTATTTTTGCTTTTAGAAAAACTGGAATTTAAAAGTCTTAATAACAACTCGCCGCGACTAAGTACCTCCGTGTAACAGTAACTGTACTGTGTGTACTTACACTCTTAGTTGAAATCAGTAGTTCAAAAGCTTGTTTTTCCCTTTTCAGTGATGTAAGATACGCCTGTTCTTCCACGGTTCCGTCGTGCATTATGAAATAAACCTTACTAGACTTTTCCTCCGATTTCTTCCGGCATTCAAAGAGCTCTATCTGCCTTACTGCCGCCACGTCGCTATGATACATGATGATGTAATTGGGCCGCATTGATTCGAGAGTTTTTTCTAGTGAAAAATTATCGCCGTTTTCTTTAAAAGTCTGGATGCATATTACAGGTTTATCCAACTCTATTTGTGTCAAATCTAAGTTTTCAATCTGCAATAAAACGAATTCGCTGCAAATTGAAGATGTAATTTTGTGAACAATATTACTATCCCATAATAATAATAGAATACCAATATGTAATACGAAAAAAATATTTTAATGCTGTTAACTGTAGTGTATAGGTACATTGCATTGTTACGTAACAGTAATAGTTAGTAACAATAGACGCGACGCTATGGTGTGAGCAAGCAGTTTTACCTCGGTTGTTCATTTACTAAACACTTCAATTGAGCATTTGCCGACAAACACCTTATGAAATCGCACTGCGAAGATAGAAATGGAGGCCACGTAGAAATATGCGGAATGTCAGAAAACGTTTTAAGTGGCGGTTACCGGACATAATGTGATCCCGCGGGCGTCCCACACAAACGTGGCGCCGCGTCGGAGTATTAAGAGAGAGCTAAGACTCATAGGACTGAGCTGAAATGAGGTAAAGAAAGTCACAGCGGGATAGAAGGGCGTGGCGGCACAACGTGGACGCCATATGCACCTACTCTGGGGCGTCTGAGATAACAACAACAAGTACTAGTCATTATTGATTTGCTAACACATTACCTGAGAAATAGCCTCAAACATACTTTCATTGACTTCGTCATGTGTTGCCTGCGTTAATGTTAAAAAATAATTAGATTTAGTACAATCATCTGCGTTGTCTTCTTCGCCGTTATCAGTTTCTTTGTCCGCTTCGCTTCTTGCATCTATAGGTTTAGACTCTTTTTCCCATCCAGCACTATCCTTTGTACGACTTTTTAATTCTATATACTTCGATGACACTGCATTTATAGTCAATTCTTTTCTGAATGCTGTGTAGAAAAGATATTTATTCGCCCCCATTGTAAGATAATGATTAAGTTGACTGCACGTACTGTTATCTAGGCAAAGTATCAGTATTTTCGTTTTTTTCAAACTACCATCTTGTGTTTTATTCACTTCCTCAGGTATTTCCTCTAAGAGCAGGTCACTAAGAACTTTCCATTTTGGTGATAGTTCGGGGTCAAATTCTATAAAATACAAATCAATTATGTAAAAGTATGTTCATGAAAGGAAATTCGTTCGACTGTATCTATTTTTATGCAATTGCATAGCTTTTATCGCGGGCTTTGAGCGCGGCGACCGAATCAAGAAATTCCGTAACGAAAAAAACCTAACACCTCCCACTCCGACCGGCAGGCCTATTCGCTAACTACGGTTAGTAACTGGAACTGTCATTTTTGAAAGACATTTTATATCCATTACTAGTTAAGTGATCTTATGTCTTACGGCAGCGTTCATGATAGCAGTAATGGATGATAAGTTCCTTTCAAAAATGACAGTACTAGTTAGCAACCGAAGTTAGAGAATAGGCCTGCGGCAAAGCGGTGCGGCGTTGACAGCCGTGCATCGTCTAACGTCGTTTCAGTTCGGCAGACTTCGGCACGGTGTTTTGACGCGGTATTTTCCAGATATTTAGAGGATATCAAGTCTCAAACTTATGTTTCTTATTTCATACCATAAACCTATAGTTTCAATGATAAAAATTCCTGAATAACCTACATGTATTGTAAAATGATAAAAATATTTTAAACAATATTAACTTCTCATTTATTCAATAAAAGAAAAAAATTGTTTTCTTATTGGTCACCACGCTCAAAGTGTAATAGCCGTAACAGACGATCCGATTTGGTTGGAGCCAACCGCCCGACCCCAACCAAATTGGAACGTGTGTACGGTTATCGGCCCGACATAATTATTATTAGCTTGTTGGATGCTCGGCGGCCCGATCGCTCATCCGACAAGTAGGGACACGACAAAAGACAAAAGTATCGATACTTTGTGGTTTAATTTAATTATGTGTGCTTAAAGTAATAAATTAATAATTTTAGTAAACTAAAATGACTCGACTGCTGTCCTGCCAAACCACAAAGTAGAGAAAAAAATATGTTGCAAAAATGTTGTTTTACTTTTTGTTTGTGTTTTAACAGGGCAACCGTGTTTCAGTATTTATTTATTTTCGCACGTTTAGTTACGCATTGTACAGTAAGCTCTTTGTCAAGCTATTTGACCTTGGGATCGTTCTTATGTCCATTGTAATAGTGGCGGTATTCGTAGTGTCAATGTAAAGCTTGAATAGGAGCCTACTGTACATCCTGCTAGTTGATTATTTATATAATCAATAACAGACATTACCCTATTTATGAGTACCTACCTAATATAATAAATTTTATTTTGTGAATTTACAGATGCTTTTTTATTATTGTTTATACACACCTACTTAATTTGTTGCTGTTTTCAGGTCACTGACTGACGTTGAAGTACTCTACACTTTGAATTTGAAGTATTGATACTTTTCTTTCGATATTTTTACGAGTACGATAATTTTTTAATCTATAGGTATAGGTCTTATTTTAGGTATCTGTGTGTCTGTGTATCTGGCTGGATGTCTGGCTATGGCTTCATAGTTCCCAAACGAATAGAACGAATGGTCCTATTCAGTGATACAATACAAGGCATCCGACGGCGATGCCACATGGAGGAAAAGTACATTAAATACCGTAGATATAACTTTGCGGAAAGAATTCATAATTTTAAATTCAAAAACAAATCCAACCGCATTCAAAGACTGCTAAATAATCACCTGTCTGGATCGGGATTTTTATGATACCGATCGATAGAGTCGGATCACAGGAAATAAATATTTCTAACAAACATTACCTCAAATAATTAAGGACAACCATGAAATCTATCTGTACCAATTTATTTATACTTTATAAACAAATTTTATAAACTTTATAAAATATTAACAAAAGGTGTTAATTTATTTGAGTTTCGCAAAGACAAATTATGTTTTTGTATTGGCCAAAATAGTATTTTGTATCGATATCGATATAGGTACATAATACTTTTTAGGGCATCCCTAATGTTGGATTGCCAACCGCGTCGGACCGTCTGTAGGCGCGTCGGCTCCTCATTTGGTTGGATCACGTTGGATTCAACCAAATCGGATCGTCTGTTAGCACTATAACTTGAATTAATATCAAAGAAAAAAAAATACATACTGCATAAATAAAATAAATAAATAATTATAATTGCATAAGTTGATAAAAAACGCTATGCAATAGCTTTACCACGACAGTCCCCGAGTGCCACTTTAATTTTTTTTATATATTATAATTTTCAAAATTCTTTCTGTATCCGATAAAGTCATTGATTTACTAGCAAACGTTTGGTAGTAAATCAATGGATAAAGTATACTTCCGAGATGATCCATAGTCACCAAGTCAGGATATCGTTATGGAATCCCAGGAAAATCGAGGGAAACCATAAATTTTTTTCTAAGGCTATTCAGGTATTTGCGCCTGAAAGTCATCATCTCAAGGATTCTTCCATTAATGCTTAGCTGATGATGGAAGATTCCTTGACTTTTGGGAATTAGTAGTAATAGGCACGTATTGACCCTCATTTGTGTTCCTTGAAGTTGCTTCGATGGAAAGTATAACTCCTTAACAGTTAGGAGTTAGGCAACCATCCGGCAGTTGTATGCCGGCATTGTAAGAAGCATTGCCCTGTATGGGTCTCCTGTTTGGGCTGACGCCCTGGGTCCTCGCGCCATAACGAGCCTTCACAGAGCCCAGCGGGCTATGGCACTGAGAGCCATACGAGGCTACAGGACCGTCTCACACACGGCGGCCTGCCTGATTGCTGGCACCCCTCCTTGGGAAATAGCCGCACACGTGCTAGCAGCATCTTACCGTGTCTGCGCAGACGCAAGGGACGGCGGCCAGCGCTTGGCACCTAGAGAGAGGGCCTCCGACTTAAAGGAGGCCACAATGGAGGCGTTTCGCCTGTGGTTTGAGGAGCTTGACGAGCAGAAGTGTGCGGCCTCGATTTCTGCTACTTTGTCCAGGACCTTGGAGGCCATAAACCCCTTCCTCACCACATGGGCGAACAGGCACCATGGGTCGCTCTCATACCACTTGGTGCAAATCCTAAGCGGCCATGGTTCTTTTGGCCGCTATTTGCACCGCATTGGGCGAGAAATGACCCCAGAGTGCCACCACTGTGGCGCAAGCGAGGACACCGCGCAACACACTTTAGAGGTGTGCCCCGCTTTCTCCTCACAGCGCCGGGAATTGGCCGCCGTCGTTGGCGAGGACTTTTCCCACCAGAACGTGGTTAGCGCCATGCTGGAGGGAGAGTACGCGTGGGGTGTGGTAAACTCTTTCTGCGTCGAAGTTATGACGCATAAGGAGACGGCGGAGAGGGCTAGGGAGGATGACCCCTTGGCCGCTCCATGCCGTCGCAGAAGAACAGGGCGGAGAAGGCGGACTTACGCACGCCTTTTACCTCCTGACGGCAACCAGCAGGGTCCAGGTCCGGGAAACCCGGACTCTGCATTGCACAGGTCGCCGCCAGTAGTTGACCCCCCGGATGCCTCGGGGGATATTCAGCCTTCCTATTTTGGGAGAGTGAGAGGGCCATAGGCGAGCAGACCCCGACGAGGTCGTGGAAGTATTCGATAGAGTTCCCATGACCTTGTCAGGTAGGGACACGTCCCTCCTCGACGTACCCTCCTCATCTAATGATGGAGAGGATGCGGCGGTGATGGACGTGCTCGCGCCAAGGCATTTGTGAGGGGGCATCGTTGGGTTTTAGTCGGTAGGCCACTGCCGCTGGGTAACACACTATCCCAGTGGCAGCGGAGAGTCCGACATAACCTTGCGTCTTCTCAAACGCGAGGTATGCGTAATGCATTTCCCAAGGTAAAAAAAAAACAAGGAATTAGGCAACCATTTTTAAAATATTTTTAGATCGTATAAGTAAGTATTATTTCATGTTATTTAGTTCTTTACATCAGATTCGTGTTACTTGTACAAAGGTACGTAAACTGGAAAACTATCAGTCGAACATAGAGCCTCAACCTCTTTATTAATTGAATTTCTAAAGCTATTCTGATTTGCTTGTAGTCATTATATTATGTTACTGCTGATGATAGAAGATTTCTTGAGGGTTAGAAGTTAGAGGATAGGTCTTTAAATATAATAGGAATGTATTTACGCTTAACTGTATAATTTCAAGTTATTCGGGTAGCTGATAGTAAAAAATGCAACCCTTTAACAATTAGGTTGTTAGGAGCTCGGGATAAATGTTTTAGTATCGTTTAGATTACTTAGATTACTTAGACGTTTTATTTTAAGTTATTCTAGTGTTTGCCTTGAATCAACATCTTTTACGCATTTATCCATACTTAATATTATAAATGGGAAAGTGTGTGTGTGTGTTTGTTTGTCCGTCTTTCACGGCAAAACGGAGAGACGGATTGAAGTGATTTTTAAGTGGAGATAGTTGAACGGATGGAGAGTGACATAGGCTACTTTTTGTCTCTTTCTCACCCCCCACTTCCCTAAAATGGGGGGTGGAAGTTTGTATGGAGCATTCCGCAATTTTCAAGGTAGAAAGCTAAAAATTGGTATACGAACTATTTGTGACTAACAAAAAAATTGTGCATCATTTTTTTTTAAATCTGCCCCCAACCCTTTAAAAGAGGGGGTGAAATTTTATATGGGACTTCTTGCAGTTTTCAAGGTAGCAAGCTAAAAATCGGTACAGAGACTCTTTGTTACCAACAAAAATTACCTGCCTTATTTATTTTTTTGAAATCTTCGGCGTTACCCCGAATTTAACGCGAGCGATGCCGCGGGCAAAAGCTAGTATTATATAAAAAGATTTAAATAAAAATATTTTACAAAAGAGGCACTAAAGTCTGCTCTAGCAAAGAAATATTGACAAAAACTTTGTTTAATAGCAAAAGTATTACCGTTCTTGTGATTGAAAACTCTTCCTCTAGCGAGTCGAAATAGCTGCTCAGCAGAATCCAAAAGCACCCAACCAGAATTTATATGTGCGTATTCGGGAGTGCGATATTTACTGACCAATGTATAAAATGACACTGAATCGTTGTGAATGAGATTTCTGAAAGGATAATATTTCATTAACATTCTGTTGGGAAGGAAACAAATCTGTACCGATGTCACTTAAAATTTTCTAATTTGCCTAAAATAGAATAATTTTGACAGGTCACACTAAGGAACGTGGTAGAAGAGACGGCGCATTGCGTATGCGACACGCACGCCGTTGGAACGACCTTAAGCAAGGAACTGAACTTTTTTTTCGACATATTGCTGCCAAAAGATCTCGCAAAAACTTTCAAGTCTTCACAAAGGGCCTCGCAACATGTACCTTGCCCACGTCAACTTTTTGTGCTTTTGGTAGACTGCTAGTATACCTGTAAGTGTTAATGAACCTATGATTAATAATAATCACAAATCTAAGCAATATTTTCTGGCTTTTATCCTCAGGCAATCATCGACAGTACGGTTTTCGGCCAAGACGGTCAACCGGGAACCTTCTGGTGTATGCCACACACCTCTGGAGCGAAGCCATTGAGAGGTACGGTGAAGCTCTCGCGGTTTCACTGGACATCTCAAAGGCATTTGATAGGGTCTGGCACGACGGCTTGCTTAGCAAGCTTCCTTCATATGGACTACCCCCAAACCTTTGCTCATGGATAGCCGATTTCCTGAGGAACAGATCGATTTGGGTAGTCATTGATGGCTGCTGCTCGTCTGATCCCTTGGCTATCAATGCCGGAGTCCCCCAGGGATCGGTCCTCTCCGCAACACTTTTTCTGCTACATATCAACGATCTGTTGAAACCCGGTATCTTTGGGTACGCAGACGACAGCACAGTTGCAGAGAGATATACGTCCGATGCTAAGGCTGGGAAGACTGAAATTGAACTGCTCAGAGCGAACATGGTGGAACGCGTGAACTCGACCCTGCAAAAAGTTTCGGATTGGGGGGAAGCTAACAGAGTCTAGTTCAATGCCTCCAAGGCACCCGGAGAACGGCAAAGACCCACGTAGAAATTCCACTGCTCCGCACGAAGCGTTTCGCTTCCACTTTTTTAATGCGTACTGCAAAGGAATGGAATTCTTTGCCGTCCTCTGTGTTCCCACCTCATTACAACCCGGGTCTTTTCAGGACTAGAATGAGTCGGCACCTAATGAGTAGGCACGCTCCACCTTAGTCCCCACCTTTGCTTACCATCAGGCAAGATGAGGACAAGTGTATACCCATAATCTATAAAAAAAAGATTATGGACAAAAGATAGACATGTACACGGTCTTTTTAATCACTTAACGCAGGATAATTCGCTACATTAACATTATTATTTTTTTAAAACGATATCTATATGTACTTATATACAAGGTTATTTTTTAGTTACTAAAAAAAATTGTGTGCTTGTTCAGACAAGCAAACTGAACAACTTTCACTATGGGACCAACTTTAAAATCGCAAAAAAAATCAGCTGTTCCATACATCTAGGTTCAGTAAATGTTGAAAATGTTTGTATGTAACAGCTGATTTTTTTTAATTTCAAAGTAGTTGGTCCCATATTGAAAATTGTTCAGTTTGCTAAACTAAAGTGTTCAAAATTAACTTGTATAACTCAAGAACGGCTGAACCATACATCTAGGTTCAGTAAATGTTGAAAATTTTTGTATGGAACAGCTAATTTTTTTTGCAATTTCAAGGTAGTTGGTCCCATATTGAAAGTTGTTCAGTTTGCTAAACTAAAGTGTTCAAAATTAACTTGTATAACTCAAGAACGGCTGAACCGATTTGGCTTAAAATTTGTGGGGGAGGTAGCTTAGAACCAGGAGACGGACATAGGATAGCTTTTATCGTAGAAATCACCCATTAAGGAAAGGGGGGTGGAAGTTTTTATGGGGAATCAATCAGTGGCGGCGTAGGGTAGATTGGCACCCTGGGCGATTTTGTACTAAGCACCCTTTTGTACCAAGTACTTAAAATATAACACCAAATACTAAACACGCTTTCGAGACTTTATTTTACTCAAATATATTTGATCACATTATTAAATATAATTAAAATAGATAGATCACATTAATAATAATTAAAATTAATAATAATAATAATTAACTCTTTATTGCACAAAAAACATGTAAAAAAAGAAACAAATGTAAAAAAAGAAGAAATGTACAAGTAGGCGGCCTTAATGCTATAAAGCAATCTCTTCCAGGCAACCTTAAGATAGGAAATATGGGAAAGGAATAAGCAAGGGAAGGGTGCAGAAATGGCAATAAAAAAAATCGTTTGTGTCATAGGGAAGGAAATTACATAACAATATAGCGGCTAAGGAATTGTAGATAGGAAGTGACTACGAACTAGGGATTTGAAAGAATCTAGCGTACGCGCTCTCTGAATACTCTCAGGGAGAGAATTCCATAGCCGGACGGCTTGAGAAGGAAACGAGTAATTATGTCAAAAACTGAGTTGACCGAGGCGGGATGTCAAGGGATAAAATGTAATTAGATCACAAAGTACGACTCGAAGAATGGGACCGAAAAGAGAAATAAGACTTAAGATAAGGTGGAGACATTGGATGGAACAAAATATTGTAAAGGAGTGACAAGACATGGAAGTCTCTATGCTGTCGAATTCGGAGCCATTTGAGTTGAGAACGATAGTAAGAAACATGGTCAAATTTTCTTAGATTAAAAATAAATCTAATGGCCACATTTTGCAGACGCTCCAGCTTGTCGAGAAGTTCTTCAGACAGATCCACCGAGGCACAATCAGCATAGTCAAGCAGTGAAAGTAAAAGTGATTGTGCTAATGCTGATTTAGTAATATTTGGGAGAAAGTTACGAAACCTGTTGAGTGAACCATATGCAGCATAGATCTTTTTGCGAATAGCTTCAACTTGCGGTCGCCATGATAAGCACTGATCAAAAACTAAACCTAAATTTTTAACGCATTTGCTAAAAGGAACAATAGTGCCAATAATAATTGTTTGCGATTTTGTAGGATTAATGAGTAGTCCATATGATTTGCTCCAATTGTCGATCAGTTTAAGATTGCTGTTAGTTTCAGCGATAGCATGAGAGAGATTTAATAACGTTGCTTGCGTATAGATCTGCAAGTCATCAGCATACAAGTGATAGAAACACGAAAGTGAATGTGTAATGGAATTAATAAATATAGAGAAAAGAAGTGGAGACAAAACGCCACCCTGAGGGACACCCGCATTGATACTGCACCAATCACAAAAAGAATCCTCAATGCGTATACGTTGCCGGCGCCCTAACAGGTAACTACGAAACCAGACAACTACGGTAGGAGATATGCCAAGAGAACGTAGCACACCAGTAAGTACATCAAAATCCACGGAATTAAAGGCATTACTAAAGTCTAAGAGAGTCATTAGTGTAAGTTGACGATTTTACATACCCTGGCGAATATCATGTGTGATTTTGGTTAGAGCAGTAGTCGTGCTATGACCCATTCGGAAGCCGGATTGCATTGGATTAAGTAGGTTATTAACATTAAGGAACTTTAGGAGCTGACGATGAACTAATTTTTCAAGGACTTTGGAAAGGAAAGGGATAATTGATATAGGACGAAAATCAGAGAAGGAGCCGGGATTGATTTTTTTCGGAAGTGGAATTACAAATGCATCTTTCCATGCAGAGGGAAATTTACCTGTGGTAATAGAGGTATTAAGGATATGTGTAATAATTGGGAAAAGGATATCTAATAAAGGAAGGATCATATTACGACCAATACAGTCGTTGCCAATAGCACCAGAGGATATAGACAGGACAGTTCTCTTAACATCACTATCCGTAAATTGCTCGAAAAAGAAAGGGGGATAGTCAGGTACAGGCAAAGAAGAAAGATTGTTTAGAGTCTCAGATTTACGAGCACCAATGAAAGGTGTCGTTGAAGTGAAGTGTGAATTAAGAACATTAATGTCTAACTTGAAGTCATTACTATGTATTCGAGATTTGCCAATACCAAGAGATTTAAGGAACTTCCAAACTTTAGCTGGATCTTCATTCTAAACTGATTTATGTATGTGGCGTCTTTGGGCGTCTCTAATCACTGTATTGCAACGATTTCTTGCAGCATTATATCTTGTCTGATTTTCAATCGAGGGATCCAGTTTATATTAATTTTTATCCCTGAAATCATTCCTTAAGGGTGTAATTTTGAAAGTGGAATTTGTAAAGGGAATCAATAAAAACGAATTTCCGTGCGTGTCCGTGTTAATTGGTGTGTAGTTGAGTGTATGTGGTGTAACGTGCTTGAGAGAGTGTGTGCTTGAAAGAAAAATTATTTTTGTTTTAAAATCTTATACAATTGCTTTTTGAAATTTAAAAATACCCAAAAATATAAACCCAAATTGTTTTCGTCCTTAGTAAATAAATGATATAGTTCTTAATTTGGTTTACAAACTCGTGATTTAATCATAGACTGTCCTTACTCTGGGCTCTTGCATGTGTAGTAAAAGGGCTTAGACTATAGATACCAATAAACATGAAATACCTACGAAAAAAGCGTGCCAAGATTTGTGTTGGTGCTTTAAGCTGGCGGAAAAAACTTGGGACGCCGCATCCAAGATTCCACACTTATTATGTTTTTCTTTATACAATTCATTAAAAAATCAATAAAAAACATAGAACTGTAAAATTCACTCAGAAATATTGCTCACTGACTGATATTTTAGCACAACAACAAACACGGTGCTTTGTAATGGCGGACTGAACTGGACGCAAAATTTGAGACATATTAGTACATTGCGCGTCCATTGGTGTACTTAGTCTGAGTAAAAGGGGCATGACCTGTGTGTGAGCCTGAATATAGCGAACTTATGGAGTTATCATCGTACGGACTACTCGATGGATGGACAACTTTTTATCTGGCTGTTGTATACCTATTATCTTTATTTAGCGCCCTCGTGTCTTTCAAGATAAATTCAGAGACTAACACATGGATTGACATCATAAACAAATATTTGACGGGTTCGATTCCAAACTCTGAAAAATTGTTAAATGCAGTCATTTCTATAAGACTTTATTCTTCCTTCTTTCAGTAAATATTAATTCAATATTCAGGGCTTTAACTTTCCTAAAGATGGTATTGGTTTGAATCCGCCTATATAAAACAGAGACTTAGGTAGTTTGATATTTACCTACATTATTAGTGTCCGCAAAATTTTTAGATCCTGAATATATTCCTTTGTTCTTGTACTCAGTTGATGCCAAACACAATCTAGTTGTGATTGTAGTATTTTATGAAACTTTTTTGTGAGGCAGTTTTCAGTGGTGATTTCCTGAAAAAATACACAATACAAATAACGTAACAATTTTGGTAGTCTTGGGTCTCGAGTCTTTCATCACAATCATTTTACCTGCAAATCTAAAGTCCTGTTAATACTCTTAATCTGCTTTACTGTATAGTTCATTATGTCGATAAGACAAATTTGAATTTGGTCCACATTTGTTGTGAGAGACACATGCAACTCAATCACCTCTGGCTGCCTCTTTTTCATACATTTGATGATGCTGCCATGAAACCTGTATAGACAAAATATTATAACGGTTCGTTGCAGATCTCAGAAACGGTTCGTTGCAGAACAAGACACGAACTAGGACCTTACCATGATCGCTTAGTTAGACTAAGGCCACGTTTACGGAGCCGCGGGGCGTTGCGCGATGAGCGGCGCGGCCCGCACTGAATTCAAACATATGGCGTTGTATGAGTGCCTTTACGGAGAATCGATTTTATACATTTTTGCTTGAAATGAAGCGTTTTTTGCAGCCGAGCCCGCGGATGCTACCGACGCGTCTCACGCGGCGTTTATCGCGGCGGTGCACGCAGCGACAATTCTCGATGAAATGATGCCCGCGGCGGAACCTTCTTCCAGTCTTATTTGGAAATCACACAACACAGACGTAGTCGCCGAAGCAATGGAGTACGATATGATCATCGATAAGGTTTGATTGAGTACCCCGCATGCGCGGCAGCGATGCCCAACGCGTGCTACGCTACACGCTTGAGGATGCGCCGCGGGCACCGCGGCTGGCACCGCCACGCTTCCGGTCTCGCGTCTCCATGAACAACATCGTATATTGCTATATGTTTGAGTTTATGCGTGCGATTAGAATGCCGCTTCACGCGCCGCCCCACCGTAAACAGAAAACACGTCTGACGCGCCGCGAGACGCCACGCCACACGCGACGCGCGACGCCCCGCGTCTCCGTAAACAAGGCCTTAGAGCAAGATAAAACAATATTGAAACTAGGGACATAGCTATGAAAGCGTATAGCGCTATTTCGCTCTCGCTACAGTTTTTATACTGTAGGTAGGTTAAGCGACCATGGTAAGGGATGCGATGCGACCACAGAACACAACGAAAAAGGTTGGAATGGTAGGTAGTACAACGCGATTTGTATGAAAGCCTATTTCCAAAACTGTCTACTTCTAACTTAAAAAAGTAATAATTGCACAAGAAGACATTTTTTCAATTTTTCTGATGCAATTTGCAACGTCGCTTTCGACGTTCGTGAAACACTGATAGGCGTGATCACATGGAAAAGTCAAAGCTATATGCGCATTTAAGCATACCCGTCTGGCGCGCCTATCTTGCGAAGTGATACGCAGAAACCAATAGAATATTGCGCGCCACGTTTGGTCACCCACCGATCAACAATGGTTGTGGGTGAGCCATTATTCCAATGCAATAAGAGCCAAGCATAAGCGCCGCACCGATCAATCAATCGTCATTTATTTGCCAGAATATGGTACAATAGGTAATTAACTTGCACTTACATGCTTGACAGAATGTGACAGACACTGCCAAAGTGTTTCCACCTTACCACAGTCTCACCACTAAAATGTTTTTGTTATTTTTGTGTTTTCACTAACAGTGTTATTGTTTTTTTTGTCTATCTATTAATTTTCGTAAGTATAATGAGCAATGCTAACAATTTTTGAGTTAAGCAAACTTACCTTGGCCATAAAAATAATTCTGTTACAAATAATGCCCTCATAACTTTTTCAACTTGATGGTATCCAAATGTAAAAAACATGGGTGAATTAGATAGTGCTTTGATGAATCCCACCTGAAACATTAACATTAACCCTTAAAACGCTGCACCCCGAGATATCAATAAAGTAAAAATAATGCCTCATTAAAGTTTTTTCTGTCACATGATTATGTAAGTACATATTAGGTCCTTACATATGAAATTGGCGTTTTGACGTACTGGCCAATTTGATCTCAAATATCTCCTCTATGGTTAGGAATTCCAAATTCAAATTTATACAGCTATTTACTCATGTATTAGTGTTTTGAAAATTATAATTCACTTGTTTTTTCCTCAATTATTTTGGACTTTTCAATCAATTGTTTTGTTTTCAACTTTTTTGGAGTCAATTTTCGCTTGAGGCATGGTTTGGCTGGTTAGGCAGGGTTCAGCCATTGCGATGAGCGCTTCCGATTATCGTACAGGACCCACTTTTCATCACAAGTAATGATTCGATTTAAAATCCCTTTATTATTGTGCCGGTTGAGTAATGCAACGCATCGGTCAATGCGCGTTTGTTGATTTGCTTCATTCAATTCGTGAGGTACCCACCTTTCAAGCTTTTTCACCTTCCCAATTTGCTTAAAGTGGATTAAAACAGTTTTATCACTAACAGCGCAGCCTGCAGCTTACTCGGACGTGGTTTGCGATGGATCCGCTTCCACAATAACCTTCAATTCTTCATTATCAACTTTGGTCTCCGGCCGTCCACGGGGCTTGTTTTGCAGGAATTCGAAATTTCCAGAACGAAAACGTTGGAACCAAAAACGCACCACCAATGTTTTCTTTTGCGGCATCATCGCCATACACATTATTAATCCTTCGAGCCGTTTCTGCAGCACTGGTGCCACGATGGAACTCGTACTCGTAAATTACGCGATATTTCAAGTTTTCGATTTGTAAACTGAGTGACGCAAAGAAAAAAAACTATTGAGGAAAAAACAAGTGAATTATAATTTTCGAAACACAAATACATGAGTAAATAGCTGTATAAATTTGAATTTGGAATTCCTAACCATAGAGGAGATATTTGAGATCAAAGTGGCCAGTACGGCAAAACGCCAATTTCATATGTAAGGACCGTTAACAGAGGCGGGTTCAGAGCCTTCGCGTGAAATACAAGCCGAACAACCATCGAATTTGATGGTTGTAAAATGCTCTGACGTTTATTACTGAAATACTCTTATATGATGGGATGATATTTAGATGATTTTGGAGCCTTTATAATATTGCTTCATCTACTAAAAAGAGATCGAAATGAAAAATTCGTATTAAAGAGTGGGATTAAAGATATTTTTGGCTCCAAGGCTCTGAACGCACTCCTGTTTTTTTGACATGTGTGGTGGATACATTAATGAATTATATAAGTTGTGCGCTGTTTTTAAAGTAATAAATAATGTCACAAGTTGCTATTATTGTTTAAGAAACATCTCACACAAACATGACAAATTATATAAAAATTAAGGCTTATATCAAAATTATACACAAATTTTAAAAAACATACAGCAATTCTTGGTCGTTTTAATCTTGTGGCAGGAGAGTAAATGGATGTAATAATAACATGAAATTAAAAAGATCTTTCTAAAATTTTTGAATAAACATGAATCATTCTCGCGGTAGGTGAATAAACGAAGAAAACTATTAGACCCTGTTCATAAGGGGCTCGTGCAAAGAATACTGGGATCACTTTTCCCTGAGCCCCTCGACATAGAGTACCTACCTACGGCGCGGTGAGGGAGCGATTTCGGCACGAAAGTAAAAAATCGCCGGAGCAAGTGAAGTGAAATTCGGGGTAAAACTGAGACCCAAATAGCAACCTCCTACCAAACACGATGGTTGTGTACTTCGCCAACGACTTTTAAGCTCCTCGTTTCACTGCTGTGTGCCGCCGTATATAGCAGCAATCGGGCGGGCCCGGGCGGGTCCTCCATAAGCTGAGTGGAGAGAATTCGATCATTCATTCATTTCGTTCATCACTACAACGCTCCCGGCGAAGCACACATTATTAGAGTGCTCGGCCTAGTTATCCCAACGTCGTAAGCTATGCACGGCGTTTGGCGGCGGTCGTCTCTCGCTACTAGTCATCATACAAAAGATGCAGGCTGGTGAGGTCATGGGAGGGAGGCTAGTCTCCTTTGCGCGCTATGGTGATCCTGATACGCGTAATGAATGGGCCGCCTCCCCGGATTACCCAAATGTCCAGGGTAATCTTTCACATACGTTTAGACCCGAACCATACCTGGAGTGATCTGGATAATTGGGTTTTCCCAGTCTCTGGATCACCTCTACTATAAGGTTTACTGCTACTGGATTCTTTCACTTTACCAATATTGCTTATCACTATTTTGTTATTATTAGATAATTATAATGGTAAGCTGTTAATTATACTAAGAACTTTGTCAGTTGCACCATCTGTCGGATTAAAACGACCAAAATTTGAGAATGTACACCTACCTACCTTGTTCTTTTGTCTATACAACCGTAAAGCAAAAGCTTCTTGACATGATTCTAAAACCGTATGAGCTCTCAATACTACCACACCTGTGATGTTTGTGATAGGAACTCTATTTTTCAATAAATCAACAACAAGAATTCTGGTGGAAACAAAATGAATCCCACCTTCCAAGTAAGCCTTCTCCCTGGAATAATAAAATTATACTTATTACTGATCAAACTAAATACCTCTAATATTAACACGAAAAGGCATTGTTAGGTATGCAAATAAATTAATGTTGTCCTACCACAGTGAAAAGAACAACCTTGTGTAAGTAAACCCTACCCGCAGTGGCGTAACTATAGCATCTGAGGCCCGTGGCAAATGCTTTAGTTCCCCCCCCGTTAAATTGATCGACATCTTTTTGTTTTGAATGTGGTAAAGTCTTAAGGATAAGTTTGAATTCGTATGTGGTCTTTTTAAGTACTTAGGTACAAAAATTTTGTAAATAATGTTAGGTCATTTTTGAGCTCACGGCCTCATGGGCCGTCGATTGACGAATGATATATGATATAATGATGAACGGTCGGAAGCCAAGGATGGCGCTATCTCTGCAGAATGCAGATGTACTACCAAGGGATATAAAATAGACACCGCGCGAGCACACCCTACTTGTAGTGCTCGGTCTAGCGATCCTAGCGCGTTTTTTTTATGGCAACCAACGCGACGGTATAATGACTGTCGTCTCGTACAGCTACGCCGCATCAGGTAGCGGAGTGGAAGAAAATGGGCTTTTATAGGCTCTCCCCAACTATCCTTAGCAACTCGGAAGTGGTTAATCCAGTCGGACCAACGTGTGATTGGAAAATATGACCCTGATCTGGTTGCCCATCTGAGTGTTAGCCTGGTGACCCCACCCTAGGCGAAGTTCCAGCTTTTTTGCTGGGCCTATCTTCAGAGGCACGTGAATTGGCCTTCCTGACCCCGAATGTGCCCTTCATATGGGGCGGTGAATTTTCGGAGGAAAGTTCAACAGGGTATGGGAACACCGGCAGAACAGCCGCTAAAGTACTAGAGCTCTCCGTATGGCATACCCAAGTGGTTGGTCTAGTCAGTTCAGCCTCTTGGTAACGTAATTTTTAAAAAAGTTAATTATCTAGGTTCAAGAGGGTTATTGTCTAAGATTATTGCTTTGAATTTGCTAATCATTGCGGCGTCAAAACAAGACTGTGTCGACTGTCTGGTAACTGTCTGGTCTGGCCCCTTATGAACAGCAATCGCGATAGATTTTTGTTACACAATCAAGGCGCAGTTTTATTGTGAAATTGACAATGAAGTGTTATTAGATTTACAATGATAAGTGTGTAAGTAAGATTAACATTTAATTGTTGTTATATGCAGCAAAATGTTTAAATAACTAGTAATGATATTTGATATCACAGAACACAGAAAGAGGTTAGAAGGGCTATGTGGGCGGGGCACGCGTAGCCACAACTATGACTATATGCTCATACTTGTGGCCCCGCAACGCGAACGCGTTGTTTAATCACTGACGGACAACTACAGTGAGTGTATCGTGAAGCGCGGCGCTATAAATATAAAAAAATGCCTTCTTGTGCTATAATTACTTGTAAAACAAGAAGTCAGGTGTCAAGTGTAGCTAAAGAAGGAATTTCTTTTCATCGGTAAGTAGTAAATTAATCATAATGACCATATTCCATAGATCATAATGTCAAAATCCACCAAAACTGATCATAACGATAAGTTACATAATATTTTTCTAAAAAATATACATTACCGGCACTGTACGCCCGCGATTCTTGCCATATTACTTAGAGCGCGTAATGTAGTACACTGCTTTCGGTAGTGACGCATTTGGCTTAATGAGCATTAACGCAGTAGTCGCAGTACAAGGGATAGTGCCGTGCTAATCAAAAAACGCACGCATTACATTTTATCGATAAATGTATATTTTAAAATATTTGTATAAAGTAAAAATAACATATTATTTGTCACTTAAAATGCCATAATAATAATTATTACTTATCGATAATACAGAATGTTTGGCGAAGCTAACACCTACCCTTTCTAACATCCTATTCATATAAGTACGGCGATGTAATCAAAGATTAAAATTGTAAAATTAATTTCAATTTTCACGATACAATTAGTTCGATTAGTAAAAAAATTATGGGCAAATTCTAAACTAATTTTACAACAATTTTTAATATCACCATAATATTTATATGACTATTTTAGCATAGGTAGGTGGCCATGCAAGACATGAAGATTTGAGTAATTTAAAAAACACAAATTTACAGGTAAATATTTACTTTACAAATATTTACTTCTCCAGCCAACTAAAATATCCTAACAACTAAACTACCGCACGTCCGTTTGTCAGATTATCCATCCTAGTTTATGCTTTCAGACCGGTGCATTATAGTATTATAGTTTTTCTTTTATTTTACGTCTAACCTACAACATTTTTGAGCTAAAAAGCTTTAATTTTGTTACATAGAAACAAAATATTACTTGAATATTATTAATTATAAACGTATAATGAAAGTAATAATTATTTTTGGTTTTTCTAAATATTTCAAATGGTTAAATTGCTGGCAATATTTAATATCGATAGCTATTAATCGATGTCAATCACTAAAATAATGTTATTTGTACACGCGGCTCTGGACGTCAGTGAATTTCTATGAATGAGGAGCCCAGTGAGCATTGTGATTGGTTCAGCCCGATTTCGCGCGACTTTGCATGGGCGGTGCAAGGAAAAGAAGTGGGAGCAAAACTGGCGACAGCGGTTCCCGTACAAACGGTGCATGATTGCCTTTCTAACCTCTTTCTGTGTTCTGTGTTTGATATATTCGTAGCGTCGGTGGCGCTGTGGATTCGGCACTTGCCTTCCAATAGGGAGGTCCGGGGTTCGAGACCGCCATGTACTAATGTTTTTCGTTTTCAAATTTCATATGTACATTTGTCTTACGCTCCTACGGTGACGGAAAACATCGTGAGGCAACTTGCATAAATCTGCGAAGAAATTTAATGGTGTATGTGAAGTCGACCAATCCGCACTGGGCCAGCATGGTTGACTAAGGCCTAAACACCCTAACTTAGGGTAGGCTCGAGCCCCTTGGTTGGGACGTATATGAGCTGTTATGATAATATTTCTAGCCTCAAAATTGTGAAGTGGCAAATTCTCGTCTAGGGGCTGATTCGTCAAAATATGCCAGATTTTCCCCATTCCAGGTAATTCAGGTTTTAAGTATATTATTATTGCATAATGTATGAGTTTGTAGTAGGTATACTTAACGTAAACCCGATTCTCATTTTGTTTTTCTAGTTTTATATTTTTTTTCCCACTTTATGTTATGATTGTTAAAACTACATATTTTAAAAGCAAACACTAACATAGAAAAAACTACATGCGAAAACTGTTTAATTATAAATATACCATTACTAGCTGTGCCCGCAAACTACGTTTCGCCTTAAAAGACTTCAACGCTTTCTTACTTATATCTATACTAATGCAAACTTCCAACTCTCGTTTTACCCACTCAAGGATGGAGTTTCGTAAAATCCATTCTTAGCGGATGTCTACGCCCTATAAGGAACCTACCTGCCAAATTTCAAGTTTGTAGGTGTTATAGTTTCTGAGATTTCGTGACTAATCAGTGAGTGGTATTTCGCTTTTATAGATATACAGCGTTAATTGTAAAAGACCTGCAACCTTGCAGGATTAGATAGCTAACATCATTAACTACAACGTTTGTTTAACGAGTTTTCAACGAGTTTTAAGATAACTCAATAAATCGAAGAAAAATCAATTTTAAGTTTTTATTGCACTGTCGTGACATTGATAAGTCTATGTTTTATTTTTAAACGACGACGAAAGACGATGCTACGCTCGCGTTCGCGTAGTGTTACGAACATTCTCTAGACTCTAGAATCTAGAGGTATATAAAATTAATATTTATTTTTGTATGAAAGTAAAATCTAGTGAATTATCAAGTCATAGAAGAAATGTTGTTGTTTATGACCTTAGCTATCTAATCCTGCGAGGTTTCAGGTGTTTTACAAATAATCCAGTATATAGACTGTTACAACGAAGCACAGATTTATGTAGTAAGTACCTACTGTAAGTTTTCCAATGAAATAAAAATAAATAAAATAAAATGATTGAGGAGGTATATTACAAAATACCTATTTTAACTGTTTGCTAAAATGACTCACCAATGAGCTCTATTTTAGCTGACCCAATTTAGGGCATTACCCATACAGAAACATTGGAAGTGTGTGGGTATTCTTAAAAGCAGAATCATATTTGGTAAAATAATAATGAATTTTTAAGTAGGTAGGTACTAAATGTTTAATGGATTATTTCATACCATATAAAAACAATAAACAAAAAACTCATATGGGCATTGACAAGAGCTTGTAACTTTTTTTGCACATGTGGAGGCTAGTAGTCTTGCAGAGATATTGAGAGTCGAGTATCAAAGTTGTGATGATTTTTATTAGACACTGCACGTTCTTATATACTACTAGCTGTGCCAGCGAACTACGTTTCGCCGTACATTTTTTACCCGTTTTTGCAACATTTGTCATTGATGCTCAGCTCCTATTAGTCGTAGCGTGATGTTATATAGCCTAAAGCCTTCCTCGATAAATGGACTATCCAACACAAAAAGAATTTTTCAATTTGAATCAGTAGTTCCTGAGATTAGCGCGTTCAAGCAAACAAACAAACAAACTCTTCAGCTTTATAATATTAGTAAGTATAGATTTGCACAATGACACAGTTGAGACGGACATACAGCTATTTCACACAACATACATATTACAAATATGGACGGTAAACAAACATTGAAAGTATTTACATTCTACCCGCTCATTCTACATACTTGTAAAAATATCAATAATATAAATTGATTCGGTGGTGGTATCTCGCCATAGTACGGCCAGTTCTCGTTCCCGATGCGGACGTGTATGATACAACGTCACAGTGCTCCCCCTCAAGCGAAGCGTATAGTTCGCTTCACCTCTCGACCGCTTCGGGTGATATACGGCTGACTTGTAGGTGCCGTTGTTGTCTTGTGACTGGCCATGGTGCTGGTACTGGGAGTGTCCAATGCGTATTCTGTCTGATCATTGATTAGATAAGCGGGTTTCAATCTATCTAGCGAGATCACTGTAGTACGTAGTGGCAGTTTGATCTCGTAGCACTTATCGTATCGCTCCAATACTTCATAAGGTCCGTCGTATGGAGGTGTTAAAGATGGTTTCATTGTGTCATTGCGTATGAAAACATGGCTGCACGTCGCTAGGTCCTTATAGACGAACGGTTGTGTTGTTGAGTGCGATCTCTGCGGCGCTAGGGTAAGTGACGTCATCGTGCGAGTTAGACGGCGTACTAGTTCAGCATCTTCTATTCTTGATTGATGCGGAGTGAAAAAGTCTGATGGCATGCGTAGAGTTGTCCCGTACGTCATAAGAGCTGGGCTAAGATTGTTGTCTTGACGAAGCGCGTTGCGTAGCCCTAGTAGCACGGTGGGTAGTTCTTCTGTCCACTGAGTCGTAGCGCCACGGGCCATAAGTGCAGCCTTCATAGTGCGGTGCCATCTCTCAACTAGGCCATTCGCCTGCGGATGGTAGGCCGTGGTGCGTAGCCTAGTGATGCCAAATTTCTTCATTAGTGCATTGAAGAGAGATGACTCAAATTGGCGTCCCTGATCGGTTGTGATGCGAAGTGGGCAGCCGAATCGCACTATCCAGGTGTCGTATAGGGCTTGGGCTACGATTTCTGCTGTGATATCTCGTACGGGTACAGCTTCTGGCCACTTAGTACAGCGGTCGATGATGGTCACGCAATACCGAAAGTCGTTCGACAGTCGCAGGGGTCCGACTATGTCGATGTGTATATGCTCGAAGCGCTGCGAAGGCAGGAACTGTTCTAACGGCGTTGTGACGTGACGGTGTACTTTAGTTCATCGTCGTTGTCCTGGTCAATACTGAGCTGTGTGTAGTCGATTGTAGTTGGACACTGGATCTCTCCTATGCGTGATAGCGCGTCGGCGACAATATTTTCTTCTCCCTTCAGGTACATGATTCTTGAGCAGAATTGACTGATGAAATGTAGTTGTCGCTCTCGTCTTGGCGTGTCGGTGCTACTCGCTGATCTTGTGAGAGCATATACTAGCGGTTTGTGGTCCGTATACAAGACCACGTCGCAGCCTTCTATCAGTCGTCGGAAGTGTTTCACAGCTGTGTACATAGCCAACAGCTCGCGGTCATAAACGCTGTAGCGACGTTGCGTTGCGCTCATTGCTTTCGAGAAAAAGGCGAGTGGCTTCCATATGTTGTTTATCTTCTGCTGAACCACTGCGCCGAGACTGTGATCGGACGCGTCTGTCATGATGGCGAGCGCGGAGCCTTGGACAGGGTGGCTGAGTGTGAGCCTTTGAAATGCTTTGGCGGCATTTTTCGAATGCTTCCTCTGCTGCTGGTGTCCAGTTAATAGGCGTCTTGTCATTTTTCTTTTTGTCATGAAGGTACTTGTTGAGTTCCCCTTCGGAGCATAATGTACAATACGCAAAATGTGCACGACACGCAAAATGAGCAAAACGCTAAATGTACAATACGCAGAATGTGCAACACGCAGAATGAGCATCACACGCAAAATGAGCAAAACGCAAAATGTACAAGAGGAGCTGTGTTCACATCCTCTCGGCAGTTGGCACAGTTCCAATTCACAACCCTTGGATATACAAAATCCGAATTAACTTCAAAAACAAATTTATTGAATTAATCTCGGTAAAAATTAATCATGCCGAGGAAGCGACGTAGTTCGATGACAGTCTTCGGTTTCGGGTAGGTGGATATTGCCTTGGTGCATTCTTGACAGGGTTTAATACCATCTGCAGAGACCTCATAACCGAGAAATGTTATGACTTTTCTTCCGAACTCGCATTTTTCAATATTCAGAGTGACGCCATACTGGTCTAATCGCTGCAGTACTCGATGAAGAAGTTCTTTGTCTTGTTCTTCGTTTTCAGAGCACAATAGAATGTCATCGACGAAGCAAAAACAGCCGTCAATCCCTCTTAGTACTTGATGCATAAATCGTTGGAACGTCTGACTTGCGTTTCGGAGGCCAAAGGTCATGCAGGTGAACTCGAACAAGCCGATCGGCGTGGTAATCGCTGTCTTTGGTGCAGCTTCTCTGGCAATAGGAACCCAATAGTACGCCATTTTCAGATCAAGTTTGGAGAATATTTTCTTGTTGTGCAGCTGGTACGTGAAGTCTTGTATGCGTGGTATGGGGTAGCGGTCAGGTTGAGTTACTGCATTGAGTCTTCTGTAGTCACCGCATACACGCAGTCCTCCATCTTTCTTCTTCACTATATGAAGCGGGCTCGCCCATGGGCTCTTTGAGGGCTTGCAAATTCCCAGCTCCATCATTCGATTGAATTCTTCCTTGGCGGCTTTGTATTTTTCAGGCGGTAGAGGGCGTGGGCGGGCAAAGAGGGGTGGGCCTGTTGTTTCAATATAGTGGACGACATCATGTTTGCTTGGTTGTTTCAGCGACATGGGTCGAAGTACATCGGGATATTGCTTGAGAATGTCTTGATATACGTGGTTCTTGCTAACGATGTGGACGGATTCGCCGGAGGTAGTTATATCTAGTGCATCGATCGACAGGTCTGTGATTTTGTCCACCAGTCGCTTCTTGTTCAGATCCACCAGTAGTTTGAAGTTTCGTAGAAAATTGGCCCCGAGGATGGATGTTTTTTACATCTGCGACGACGAATGTCCATACAAATACACGGCGGAGTCCCAAGTTTAGTCGCAATGTTTTCTCTCCATATGTCTTGATTGGTGAATTATTTGCGGCGTACAGTTGGTAGATGCTCTCAGTGCTTCTAGTTTTCTTGTGAGTGGCGGCCAGTACGGATATATCAGCGCCTGTGTC
This sequence comes from Schoenobius gigantellus, assembly GCA_963935595.1. NCBI lineage: Eukaryota > Metazoa > Arthropoda > Insecta > Lepidoptera > Crambidae > Schoenobius > Schoenobius gigantellus. The sequence continues at coordinate 21,923,806 of OZ012541.1, forward strand.
CACGAGGAAACGTTCGTGTGAGTCGCGATCGTAGACGCAGAGGCGATGACTGGTGCTGAGGACACCGACGTCCGCCACCGTCGGTGTCGATCTTAGTTTTCCGCAGTTTTCCTTTTTCTTTGTCAAAACATCATTTTTTCAAATGGTTAACTTTTAAAATCAAGTTCCCAAAACAGCAACTTCCCAAAATGGCAACTTCTCAAAAGCAATGAATAGATAAATTGCTTCCATTATTTAACCAAAAGCAAATAAATTTAAATAGCCTGTCACTTCCCTGCCTTAATTTGTCACTACTCTCTAGCTCTACCTATAGTGTCACAACACATTTTCCCTTGGTAAAATGAACCATTAAACCAAAAAACATGTAAAAATCTTCTGCCTCTTAGTTACAAAAGTAATTTCAATAAGGAAATAATTAATCTATACTTACTAATATTATAAAGCTGAAGAGTTTGTTTGGTTGAACGCGCTAATCTCAGGAACTACTGATTCAAATTGAAAAATTCTTTTTGTGTTGGATAGTCCATTTATCGAGGAAGGCTTTAGGCTATATAACATCACGCTATGACTTATAGGAGCTGAGCATCAATGAAAAATGTAGCAAAAACGGGAAAAAATATATGGCGTAACGTAGTACTAAAATAAATAGATAATTTTTTGTTTCTTTCTCTAAACAAAAAATTTAATACCGTATCACAGATTAGTTAGTAGTTACTAAATAACAGATACATCACTCCCATACAAAAACTTAAATACCTACTTTCCTTATACAAAGACGCTGCAAGAAGAATCATACCTACTCTACGAATGTACAGAGAATCAAATGTAAGGGTTGTACAAAGCCCTAGAATATTAAATGTTATTATTTATACAAGTATATAATGCAATAAAGTGATTGCGAAGATAGCCACTAACTTAAATGTGCTTTAATTTTATAGAATGATCGATGTTTTGTTTTCATCTTTGAATAACAAAACAGAATCCTGCTATGATAGCTCATCTGACCATACGCCAGTGCTGCTTACCTTGAGTACAAAATAATGTAATTGAAACCACAAAACCAGACACCTTACACAGTATACATACCGACTGGAACTATTTTAGAGAATATATCAATAGCAACATAGAATTAAAAGTAGCTCTTAAAACTCCAGGTGATATAGAGGACTCAACGAAATATATAACCAGTCTTATACAATAAGCATGCTGGATCAGTACTCCTGAAAAGGAAAGAACAGTAAAATGTTTCAATTATAATTACCCACAAGAAATAAAAACAGTGGTACTAGAAAAGTGGCGATTACGTAGAGTATGGCACCAATCTAGACTGGGGAAGTGATAAAACAAATTTTAATAAAGCCACTGAACTTCTGAAAATCAGGCTAAAAGAATGGCATGACGAAATGCTACAAATACAACTAGAATCATTATCTGCTTCAGACACTACCAATTACTCCCTGTGGAAGTTCACCAAACACTATAACAGACCTCAGGCAGTAAAACCCCCTGTGAAATATAATTTAAGCTGGGCTAGAACACCACGAGAAAAAGTGAACGCGTTTGCAGAACACCTGTCTAGTCTTTGTTGCAAATGAAGCAGTAGACACAGAATTTGAAAAACAGGCCAACCTAACCCTTAATCAAGACTATACACAAAGATGGTAAACCACCTTGTGAAGTCACCTCATACAGGCCTATAAGTTTATTGCCAGTGCTGTCTAAGACCTTGGAAAGGTTGCTACTTAGAAGACTTCTACCCATTCTTGAAGAGAACAAAATTATACCTGCCCATCAATTTGGCTTCAGGCAGCAGCACTCTACAGTCGAGCAAGTCCACAGAGTATATGAAAGAGTCAGAAAAACACTTGAAGAGAAGGAATACTGCTCTGCTGTATTCTTAGACATTCAACAGGCGTTTGATAGAGTGTGGCATGAGGGCCTTCTCTGTAAAATTAAAAATAGTCTCCCACACAGCTGTCATCAAATACTGGCCTCATATTTAACTTGGCGAATTAAAGTCAATGCCACAAAATCTGTCCACATCACATTTGCTCTTCGTAGAGGTAACTGCCCACCTGTTCAACTGGAGAACACCACCCTACCACACAGGAACAGTGTCCGATATCTGGGAATACATCTTGATCGGCGCTTGACATGGAATTAACATATTAAAAAGAAAATAGACGAACTGAACATCCGCTACAGGCGTTTTCTCTGGCTACTTGGTTGCAACAGCAAATTATCAGTAGACAATAAATGACTCATCTACAAGGTTGTTCTGAAGCCGGTCTGGATGTATGGCATCCAACTTTGGGGTAGCATCTGCAACTCGAGTATCTCATGTTTGCAGAGAATGCAAAATGTCATACTCAGAACCATCAGCGATGTGCCGTGGTATGTAACCAACCAGGAAATCCATGAGCACCTAAAGATGCCCACAATAAAGGAAGAGATTCTAAATGTTTCACTGAAATATGGTGACAAACTCAAAAGGCATCCTAATGCACTGGCAGTACAGCTCACAGATCGCAGCTCCATAAAAGACTTAAGCGAAAGGACATTGCAATATAGGGAAACAATGGGGAGACGTCCTCGCTGGAGGGTGCACCCAAAATGACATAACACACTTACCACATTCGCTTAAAGTGCAGAGCACTGATTGCAAGAGGTCAAAAAAAAAACATAACAGGGAATCTCTTGGCATTCATCTCATCTGATGGTAAGTGACAATAAAGCCGAAGATGAAAGCAACCTTTATCTGGATGCTTCAATAACTGAGGAACTGGCTATCTTGCCTCTTATCATTAGAACACAATGATGTCACAGACATTTTACTTTGGTGAGAAATTTTTATTATACTTCTTCATCTTTTGAGAAACCAAGAAACTTTATCTTTCAACAGTGAAAAAATACAAATTGTTCATTTTATTTTAACTATGACATCCAATGATCAAAGTCTCACTCACTCATTCTCGCTTGCATCAAAGACTCAATGATAAAAAAAATCTAGAGTGCGGAGCGCGACAGCCCTCGTGCCAGTTGGCTCGCCAGCGGACAACTTAGCAATAGGTGTTTACAATGCTGCATTGCGGGAGTGATGAAGGCCTGACAGTTAAATTACCCAAATTAAAACTAGAAGACAAAATAGACTATAAATAATGTGGTTAGGTGCATCTTCACTAATGCAACTATCTATACAACTATCTATACAAATTATAACTCATTTGAAAAGAAACATTGAAAGTTCTTTTCCAAAGATATGAAACAGTTTCCCTTTAAAATATTAAACTCTACCTTTCAGTTCCAAGATTTGGCAATGGTGTAAGATTAAATTTCTTTAAGAAATATTTCTCTTCATAATCACTGCTGTTTAAAACTAAGACTAAATTGGATGGGTCTTTATGAATCCAAAGAATATTTGATAATACGGTGTTGTAATTTAAGCCCCTGAAAAAAAGAAAGGTATTTTTCATTTCAGGTAAGTTTCATTGAAAGTTTTGACTGAATAAACCCTACTTGGCCATTATCAGCAGAGCATCTCTTTCAATCAAATCCACGAATATTTCTTTCTCAAAAGAAAGCATAGGAAATTCACAAGGTGTGGTAGTTGGGTATTCATTACTTTCCTCCATTATGCGTTTCATACACCTAACAAACAAAATATAAATATCAGAATACTAGGACTAGGTAATTTCGATAACACACAAATTTACACATGCGTGTTCGCCATTCGACGAAACATTCGACGAAATATTCGACGAAACATTCGACGAAACATTCGACGAAACATTCGACGAAACATTCGTGTGGCGTTTACACATTCGTGTTCGCTATTCGCCTCGTCATTCGACGAAACATTCGTACCTACGAGTGCCACCGCGAACTACTGTTCACACATTCGCGGGTGATTCATTTTGATATTAGCACACGAACACGGAGGACGTGAAAATAATGGCGGCATGCGTGCTACATTTTAGTTTTTAATAATTTAAGCTTTAATGTTACAAACATATGGCGGACTTAGCGATAAACATCGCTCTCTACCAGTCAACCATTAGGCTAAGGAGAGAAAGTAAATGACGGCATAAGAAAATAAATGTAATAAATGACAATAATTGTTATATTCAAATAATATGATATTAAGAAAAAAACATACATACACTCACATATACATATTGTATATGTGTGTGTGTGTAAGTGTTATGTAAGTAATGTGTATGAATGTGTTTATATATACACATACATACTTGCATATACAGCGCGCGACAGAGCGTCGGTGGCGCAGTGGACTCGGTACTTGCCTTCCAATCGGGGGGTCGGGGTTCGAGACCCGCCATGTACCAATGTGTTTTTCGTTTCGAATTTCATATGTACATTTGTCTGACGCTCGTACGGTGAAGGAAAACATCGTGAGGCAACCTGCATACATCTGCGAAGAAGTTCAATGATGTATGTGAAGTCGACCAATCCGCACTGGGCCAGCGTGGTTGACTAAGGCCTAATCACCCTAATATAGGGTAGGCTCGAGCCCCTCGGTGGGGACGTATATGGGCTGTGATGATGATGATGATGATGATATTGAAGTCGGTACGAAACGATGATCTCTTATAAATTCTTAAAATTAACACCGACTTCAAAATAGAAGTGTTATGTTGTCAGTATCTATTCTTATATTATTTTTACCTTTTCAGTGTTTTTGAAGTCGGTTTTTATTTTTAACCGACTTCAAAAAGGGAGGAGGTTCTTAATTCGATGCGAATGTTTTTTTTGTGTGTATGTTATGCGATTACGCCGCCAATTGTGGACTGATTTTCAACATTCTTTTTGTATTCTCTGATAATGGGATCCCATGAAAATCGATGGAAACGCTAATGAAATACCAGCTCACTGATGAGCTGGTATTAAATTAGGGTTTTTGTTTTTACTAAAAAGATTTCATTCACTAAAAAGTTAAAAATAAAAAATATTTTCCAAAAAATAAAAACCGACTTCAAAAACGCTGAAAAGTTTAAAATAATATAAGAATAGGTACAGACAACATCACACTTCTATATTGAAGTCGGTGACAAATTTTAAGACTTTCGAGGAGATATCGTTTGGCACCGACTTCAATATAGAAGTGTGATGTTGTCTGTACTGTCTATTTCTTATATTATTTTTAACTTTTCAGTGTTTTTGAAGTCGGTTTTTATTTTTTGTAAAATATTTTTTATGTGTAATTATGATTGCGATGTTTTGGGTTCCAAATGAGCTCTTCTCTATAATAAAGTTCTAGGAATTCTAAAATTCGCACTTTACTCCACTCTAATTTGTCTACACGTTCGGTTGGGTCGGGCGCTAGCAGTCAACTAAATGCATGCGAATGTGTAAACAGTAAGTTCGTGTTCGCCATTCGTGCCCTTTGATTCGCGTCCAAAAAACCGCTCCCGACGCGAACTCACGAATCGCGAGGCGAATGGCGAGGCGAATAGCGAACTTACTGTTTACACATGCGTGTTCGTTATTCGCCTCGCGATTCGCGCGAATGTGTAAACGCGCTACTTCGCGCGAATCTCGAGGCGAATTGCTAGGCGAATAGCGAGGCGAATAACGAACACGCATGTGTAAACAGCTAGTTCGTTATTCGCCTCGCTATTCGCCTCGCGATTCGCGCGAATGTGTAAACGCGGTGTCATAGAATATTTTTCAATAATTTTTTTTTTCTTTCTTTTGGCTTGCACGGTTTGTGCATTAGCCACGGACAAGGTTAAAAGGTAGGGAAACGAAATGTTTATTTAAATATAGCTGAAGCAAAGGCAGAGTTTAATATCGCGGCAACAAAAATCTAAGCAGAATACTTGAAGCTGGCGGAATCCTTAAGGACAGCGCCACTGAGCAAAGAATAGATAGATTTAAATATAGTTATAGGATCGGAAGGGAAATTAGGGTCAAGGACAGTAGGTAAATCAGGAAAGGTTACAATTTAATGTTGTTATTACATAAATACACAGAAATAGCATTATAAACATTAGGATTATTCGAGGAGAGCAAGGTTAAAATACTTGTAGGGAGAGGAATCTTTAAAGATATCAAATCAGACATAAAACTTGAAGTATCGTGTAATGGGCAAGTAAAAAATAGATGATTCAGGTCTCCAACTTCAGATCCACAATTACAGATATTGCTGTTAACAATACCAAATTTGGCTAGATGGGCATGAGTGCAAACATGACCCAATCTCATTCGAATCAAACTGGTCGTAGAAAACTTAAGCTGGCTAGAATTTTTCCAAAGGTCTTCCCAAGATTCACTTAAGTCAATCTTTGGAAGTGTTACAAGATCGAAACTGTAATTTTTATATGGAAACATATCACCACATTGAACTGCATCTTTGGCCAATGCATCAGCATGATCATTGCCCCATATATCCTTATGACTAGGAACCCCCACAAAATCGATGCAAAAATGTTTTTAAGAGCACAAATAAAGAATTTGTTTACAGTCAATAATGACAGGATGATTGTTATTGTTTTTAAATGGAAATCTTAATAATGCTTCCAACGCACTCTTCGAATCGGAAAAGATAACAGTTTTTTCTAATTTCATTAAATTAATATACTCTAAAGATTTATAAAGAGCATAGCACTCGCCTGTAAATATAGAAGTCTCTTTAGGGAATTTAACTTTTTGGACAATCTTATATTGATGATGATATACACCAATTCCCACATTACTACTATTATTATATTTTGATGCATCACAATAAATGTGATGCCAATCACGATAATCTCTATTGAGATAGAAATTAAATTCTTTATTGGCAAAAGGATCACTCTTTAAATCACTATTATTAAAAACAATCTTAGGTTGAAAAATTAGAGAATCAAACTCGGTGCTAAAAACTGGAAGGTATTGAGATTGATGTGTAGGAGCTTCTAATGAAATAAATTTTTGATAACTCTTGACTAGGCACGGGCTGGTTTTATTATCCCAATAATGCGATGAGCTTATCTTTTCAGTTAGTAATCTAAGAGTTTTATGAAGAGGATGATTGGAAATCTGAAGAGCACGAAATAAAAAGCGATCACTCAAAAATTGACGACGGAGTCGTAACGGTGGCTCAACGCACTCCACTTGAAGTGCATTGATAGGACTTGATTTCATTGCACCACACACTATACGTAACGCTTTGGATTGAATTTTGTCTAATTTATCTAAACCAAGACTATTGCATGGTTCTAGAAAATACGTACCATAATCAAGAATACTTCTAATCAGAGCGTTATAAAGCAATTTGAGAGAAGAGGGGTGGGCTCCCCACCAGACACCCGACAAACATCTTAGAATATTTAATACACGCTCACACTTCGATACTACATAGTAGAAATGAGGCAAGCCAGAAAGCTTAGAGTCAAGTATTACACCTAAGAATTTTGCTTCCTTTGTTACTGAAATTGAAGCAGAGTCGTATATTATAGATACTGACGGAAGCAACCTCATTCTAGTAAAAAGAACAGAAGAAGTTTTAGATACAGATAATGTTAAGCCATTATTATCAAGCCAGACTTTCAATAATTTAAGAGAGGAATTAATATGTGATGATATTTTCCCAATTGAATACCCAGAGTAGTATATTAACAAATCGTCTGCGTATTGTAGAATTTTAACATTTTCACAAGATATTGAAGAATCTAAGTCATACGTATAAATATTGTAAAGGATGGGGCTTAAAACAGATTCCTGAGGGAGACCCTTCCACACAAGTCTAGATTTTACACGTCCGTCTTCCATGACTAAATTTATAACTCTTTCATGTAAAATATTAATTATAAAATTAATTAACACATTTGGAACCTTTAATGTATTAAGTTTGTCCTTGAGAATAGAAAGCACAACATTATCGTAGGCGGCAGTTATATCTAAAAATACTGCTAATGTAGACTCGTTATTTGAAAAACCTAGGCGAATGTCAGTTGTTAAAATACCTATACTGTCCATACAGCTCTTTCCTTTTCTAAACCCATATTGCGTGGAAGATAATAATCCGTGACTTTCTATATACCATTCAAGACGGTTTTTTACCAAATGTTCAGCTAATTTGGAAAGTACTGATGATAAAGCAATTGGGCGGTATGAGCTAGCCTGCGTTGATGGTTTATTGGGTTTAAGAATAGGTATAACTTCTTGTGATTTCCATGATGATGGGATGTTGCCAGAGAACATAACAGAATTTATAATAGACAAAAAATATTCCAAAGATGAGTCACGTAAATGCGTAAAAAAAGAATAGGGTACACCATCTTGCCCAGGGGAAGAGTCACTGACATAAGAGAGTACTCCTTTTAATTCAGAGAGTCTAAATGGGGAGTTTAAAAATTCGTCTGTACCATGAATGTCATAGTCTGTGCCAGGAATGACATGTGCGATGACTTCTAATTGTTGAGGTTGTTAAGGGACGAAGGGGGGTGCTAAATTGTCCAAAAACTGATTAGCAAGAGAAATATTAATAAATCTAGGTGTAGACTCTGTTCTAATCTGTTTATAAAGAGATTTAAATCTACGAATATTTTTCCAAACAGTTGATGGTGGGATGTCGGGTGATACAGAAGAACAAAATTTCTTCCAACTCTCCCATTTCTTTTTTTTGAAAAGTTTACGGGAACTGAGCTGCGTTCAGAACCTACGCTCGAGTGCACTCCGAGTGCACTCTGACAGCAACCAACCCGTTCAGAGCCTCCAGGTAAAAAACGCTCTAACAGGCGGTTAGTACACTCTGCGCCCGTTCAGAAGCTTCGAGTGATGCAACCAAACAACCAACTCGAGCGTAGGGTAAAAAACACTCTGACAGATTTTATGTCAATGTCGATGTCAAAAATACGCTAATTATTTATTATTTTATTAAATAACACTACTTTGAACTCTTTTAAGCCTAATACTAGGGAAATATAGTGATTTCTATGTGTTGTAATTATTTTTAAGCAGAAAAATGGATATTTACTGTTAATTTCATAGTAAGGATTAGTAATATTTTGCCCTTTGCTTGATCTTGATCGGCAAGATACAAACTAAAAAAAAAGATAGCAACTGACCCTCGGAACGCAACTTTCTGAAGATCAATTGGACGTACTTTCTGAAAAACGTTCCATCCCACTCACATAGCATATTGAGATAATTGAGAATAAAGTTCAATTCAGTATTTCTCTACGAAATATATCATTTTTAGTACTGATCCTTTTGTATGTTATACATGTTATAATAAGGTTTTAATTTGACCCTATTTTAAACTTCCAATGTCAATACTTTTTTAAATATTTATAAAAATACTGCTGTGGAACGTTTTCGATTTATTGCAATTTTCATGACATATTTTAAATTTTAATTTATAAAAAACGTTCCAAACAACATTCGTGACAAAGAAAATAACAATACACTCCTAATTTTGGGAAATTGTGTAAAAATAATACAAGATTTATTGAAAAACATCTTTATAATAGCTAAGACAAAAGTTCTTCTTCATCCTGGTCTTCAAAATTTAAGTCAGATTCACCAGAAAATTCTTTTGAGATAATTGAGTATAAAGTTCAACTTAGTATTTCTTTAAGAAACGTATTATTTTTACTACTGATCCTTTTGTATGTTGGATATTGTTATGATGAAGTTTTAATTTAGCCTTATTTAGGGCTTCCAAAGTTAATACTTTTTTTTATATTTATAAAAATACTGCTGTGGATCGTTTTCGATTTATTGCAATTTTCCGGACACATTTCAAATTTTGATTTATAAAAAACGTTCCATACAACAATTAAAACAAAGAAAATAACAATACACTCCTTACTTTGGCCAGTTGTGTAAAAATAAAACAAGATTAGTATAAAAACACATTTATTTTAATTATGGCAAAAGTTCTTCTTCGCCCTGGTCTTCAAATTCGAAGTCAGCCTCACCAGAGAATCCTTCAATATAGTCTGGTCCTTCCATGCCTTTCAAGTTTTTATAAAAGGAAAGGCAATCTTCAGGGATGAGGTTGAACATAGACTTCAGGTCATTTAATTTGGCCTGCGTTATAGTTTTCCCCGCTGGCCAAAGAGGAACCAGAAGTTCTGCGCATAAAGGAAGCAAACTACCTTTATATTTTTTTCCTATATAAAGCTCTTGATAATCCTCATTATCATCAGTCTTCATGAATAAAGAGTGTTCATTATTTTTTCTTAATTGTATATGTTTAGTCTTAAGCCAATTTACTTTAAGTTTATTGACGAACATCTTTCGATTCGTAATATTTTTTCTAATTTTTCTGTACTCACAAAATCATTACTTTGTATTTTTATTAGCACTAGCGGGTTCTTTTTTGTGCAAGTCTTAATTACATTTATATAATCTTCTGCTGTGTACAGTCTTTGAACATGTTTTAAATGGCTTTCAATTTTACCGAAGTCTGTGTCATTGGGTAAAAATGTATGACCAGATTCAAGAAAATTAAGGTCAATTACTTTTAGAGCAGGATGACTCGCTAAAATGACTTTTAGTAAGAGCACCATTTTTATATTGCGGTTTTGGCCCCCGCAACTATCGCTCCATAACGACAGGTGTTGAACATTAGAACGCATTATTTCATTTATGAACTTTTTTAAACAGGAGCCAACTTCTTGGGCACCCCTTCCAGCTTCACCCTCAACCCAAACAAAACAATATCCTTGATTTGTAGAAGACACATGGATACCGCAGTTATAAAGCCAGAGTTGCCTTTTATAAAACACCACGTTCGTTGGAATGCGTGGTAGTGGTAACGTTTTTTCCATATCAAATGTGATGCATTCGAATGATTCATCCACTTTTGCCATTTCTATATGGCTATTCATTAGGCAACGTAAAGATTCAGCTTGTTTTAAATGTTTTTCTTTTTCAGAAAGCAATCGGTTTCGATCATCTACTGACAAAACATTCGGGACCTTTAGTTTTGCTGCAAACATGTCACATTTACAACAGGTGTCTTTCTTAAGACTTTTGAATCTTAAATTAAACCGTTCCAGAAAAATCTTTCTAAAAATGGCTAGTGACACATAGTTTTTGTTGTCGTGGCCATGGATTTGTTTAACTTCGTTAACATATAAATCATAAATCCTTTGCATACTCAATCCTGTTTGTAAATATAACGCATCGCCATTTTGAGATCTTCTATAGTGTGACTCATATTTTGGTAAGCTATTTATAACATTACAAACAAATTCTATTTGTTCTTGCGGAGTTTTATTCCACCCACCAGATAAAAGTCCTCTACAATCACGTAATTGATCACCATCGCGTTGTTTTTTTAAACAAATTGTGATCTTTTGGGTAGTCACTTGAAATGTATTTAAAAACATGTCACGGCATACAGGAATGTTTGAAATTTTATATATTCTGCAGAACTGTCGTGGCTTTTTAACCTGAGATGCACTATTTTCAGATATATAGGACCGTTTTTTACCTGTTTCCGTAACGTTTGAGCAAATGTACAGTAACTGAGCTTCGTATGACCCAAGTGTGACAAATTTATTAAATTCTTTTCTCCTTTCTTCTTCAGACACGTTTAAATGACATTGTTTTTTGCAAACGCATGCGTATGTTTTAAAGGTCTTTGCGCTTACTTCTTTACTTTTTCCTTTGTACGGCAAATTAGCGTACTTACGACATTTTCTTTGAGCTAGCGTATAGTCAACGAATTTTCGTTTTCGCCCTCGTTTTGGCCGTTGATTTGGCGTTCTTTCAGTAATTTCTTCATCACCATTGACATTATTTGCTTCAGAAGTTTCTTCTTCATAGTTGCCATTATTTGCTACAGAGTTTTCCGCTTCGCCGCCGCCGTTATGATTATTAGATTCAAAATTTTCTTTTTCATAGTTGCTATTATTTGCTACAGAGCTTTCTGCTTCGCCATTGTGATTATTAGCTTCAGAATTTTCTTCTACACCATTGATATAATTTGCTACAGAACTTTCTTCTTCACATATTTCTTTCTCCAGATCTTCAGACAAGTTATTATTACATCTGTCTTTGTTGTGTGTATGTAATAAAATGGATTCACTGTCCGTATTCGAAATATCGGAACTCTCGGAAACTATGTAGTTCGGATCTTTGACACTGTCATCATCATCACTGCCATCCATAAGAGAGTTTAATAGACCTAGTGTAGCTGGTGACATTGGCCTTACTGGAGAATCTTCAATTCCTTAAAAAAATACAGTTTTATGTAGCAGTTTCATATTACGTAATATGTTATTGAAATGGCTAGGCAATATATGTAGGTATTACAAACATAGAAACTTTTACGCAATTAAATAGAAACGGATGACTAACTTTGAAACCCATTTTTAGAATAATCCTGTGCAATCCCTTCAGGTCGATTCTGTAAATCTGGGTCTGGTGATACCACAGAATGATTAAACCAATCACTCTGTATACTTATTATATCCATATTATTAGTGTTTCGAGGTGTGATTGGCGAATAAGAAGGAGGATCCAGGGAAATGTTACCTGAAAAAAGTGCAACACATGCATTAAACTTGCTATGACCATATAGGTAGGCTAATAAACAAGTAACTATGTAAAAAGTATGAAAAAATATAAAGTTTCAACAACAATTTTATAAATTTAATAAATGCCGTACCTACTCAGAGACGTCAATTAACTGACGTCATGACCCTCAAGGCGTCGTACACATTACATTTATTTTTATTACTCGTAAACCAAGTCAAAAAAAGATAATATCATTCCCTCTTAAATTGTCTCTTATATTTTTAAAATAACTCTTCAATAGTTTTCGTTCATTCTGTAAGTTTTAAAATCTATTCTAGCCAAAATTGAGCTAAAATGGATTTTAAAACTTACAGAAAGAATGAAAAGTGAAGGCAATTTAAGAGGGCATGACCTTAGGTTTTTTTTTAAAATATTGACTTGGTTTAAGAGTAATAAAAATAAATGTATTAGCGGCGCTAGTAGTGGGTAGTAGGACGCCTTAAATCTCTATCACTTTCTCGTCCTATACATATGAAAGTGAAAACAAGAAATTCTTTTTAAATTATTAAAGCCCACCTGCGCCAAGCTAGGTTAACATTTAGCCAAGAGTTTAGTGCATACAAAAGTAGCACTAACTCAGGGCTACATGTGTTAACCTAGCTTGGCGCAAGTGCGCCTTAACGACTTATTATAAGAGAGAAGAGAATCTTTAGTTGATGAAGTCTTAGAAGGTCTTAGATAAACAATAACAAATTTTGTGAATATTATCTTTACTTTTTTGCATTCACAATGCACTTGTTATTATTGAGGATGAAGTATTAAAAACGACCCGTCTTACAACTAGCTCCAATACTCGAACCCATGATCTTTCACTGTCTAGGCGAATGTTTTAACCACTGAGCTACGGAGTCGTTAGGAGACGTGTGAATTTTTTCAATACTTCTTACGCGAAAGAAATATTAATAAATCTAGGTGTAGACTCTGTTCTAATCTGTTTATAAAGAGATTTAAATCTACGAATATTTTTCCAAACAGTTGATGGTGGGATGTCGGGTGATACAGAAGAACAAAATTTCTTCCAACTCTCCCATTTCTTTTTTTTGAAAAGTTTACGGGAACTGAGCTGCGTTCAGAACCTACGCTCGAGTGCACTCCGAGTGCACTCTGACAGCAACCAACCCGTTCAGAGCCTCCAGGTAAAAAACGCTCTAACAGGCGGTTAGTACACTCTGCGCCCGTTCAGAAGCTTCGAGTGATGCAACCAAACAACCAACTCGAGCGTAGGGTAAAAAACACTCTGACAGATTTTATGTCAATGTCGATGTCAAAAATACGCTAATTATTTATTATTTTATTAAATAACACTACTTTGAACTCTTTTAAGCCTAATACTAGGGAAATATAGTGATTTCTATGTGTTGTAATTATTTTTAAGCAGAAAAATGGATATTTACTGTTAATTTCATAGTAAGGATTAGTAATATTTTGCCCTTTGCTTGATCTTGATCGGCAAGATACAAACTAAAAAAAAAGATAGCAACTGACCCTCGGAACGCAACTTTCTGAAGATCAATTGGACGTACTTTCTGAAAAACGTTCCATCCCACTCACATAGCATATTGAGATAATTGAGAATAAAGTTCAATTCAGTATTTCTCTACGAAATATATCATTTTTAGTACTGATCCTTTTGTATGTTATACATGTTATAATAAGGTTTTAATTTGACCCTATTTTAAACTTCCAATGTCAATACTTTTTTAAATATTTATAAAAATACTGCTGTGGAACGTTTTCGATTTATTGCAATTTTCATGACATATTTTAAATTTTAATTTATAAAAAACGTTCCAAACAACATTCGTGACAAAGAAAATAACAATACACTCCTAATTTTGGGAAATTGTGTAAAAATAATACAAGATTTATTGAAAAACATCTTTATAATAGCTAAGACAAAAGTTCTTCTTCATCCTGGTCTTCAAAATTTAAGTCAGATTCACCAGAAAATTCTTTTGAGATAATTGAGTATAAAGTTCAACTTAGTATTTCTTTAAGAAACGTATTATTTTTACTACTGATCCTTTTGTATGTTGGATATTGTTATGATGAAGTTTTAATTTAGCCTTATTTAGGGCTTCCAAAGTTAATACTTTTTTTTATATTTATAAAAATACTGCTGTGGATCGTTTTCGATTTATTGCAATTTTCCGGACACATTTCAAATTTTGATTTATAAAAAACGTTCCATACAACAATTAAAACAAAGAAAATAACAATACACTCCTTACTTTGGCCAGTTGTGTAAAAATAAAACAAGATTAGTATAAAAACACATTTATTTTAATTATGGCAAAAGTTCTTCTTCGCCCTGGTCTTCAAATTCGAAGTCAGCCTCACCAGAGAATCCTTCAATATAGTCTGGTCCTTCCATGCCTTTCAAGTTTTTATAAAAGGAAAGGCAATCTTCAGGGATGAGGTTGAACATAGACTTCAGGTCATTTAATTTGGCCTGCGTTATAGTTTTCCCCGCTGGCCAAAGAGGAACCAGAAGTTCTGCGCATAAAGGAAGCAAACTACCTTTATATTTTTTTCCTATATAAAGCTCTTGATAATCCTCATTATCATCAGTCTTCATGAATAAAGAGTGTTCATTATTTTTTCTTAATTGTATATGTTTAGTCTTAAGCCAATTTACTTTAAGTTTATTGACGAACATCTTTCGATTCGTAATATTTTTTCTAATTTTTCTGTACTCACAAAATCATTACTTTGTATTTTTATTAGCACTAGCGGGTTCTTTTTTGTGCAAGTCTTAATTACATTTATATAATCTTCTGCTGTGTACAGTCTTTGAACATGTTTTAAATGGCTTTCAATTTTACCGAAGTCTGTGTCATTGGGTAAAAATGTATGACCAGATTCAAGAAAATTAAGGTCAATTACTTTTAGAGCAGGATGACTCGCTAAAATGACTTTTAGTAAGAGCACCATTTTTATATTGCGGTTTTGGCCCCCGCAACTATCGCTCCATAACGACAGGTGTTGAACATTAGAACGCATTATTTCATTTATGAACTTTTTTAAACAGGAGCCAACTTCTTGGGCACCCCTTCCAGCTTCACCCTCAACCCAAACAAAACAATATCCTTGATTTGTAGAAGACACATGGATACCGCAGTTATAAAGCCAGAGTTGCCTTTTATAAAACACCACGTTCGTTGGAATGCGTGGTAGTGGTAACGTTTTTTCCATATCAAATGTGATGCATTCGAATGATTCATCCACTTTTGCCATTTCTATATGGCTATTCATTAGGCAACGTAAAGATTCAGCTTGTTTTAAATGTTTTTCTTTTTCAGAAAGCAATCGGTTTCGATCATCTACTGACAAAACATTCGGGACCTTTAGTTTTGCTGCAAACATGTCACATTTACAACAGGTGTCTTTCTTAAGACTTTTGAATCTTAAATTAAACCGTTCCAGAAAAATCTTTCTAAAAATGGCTAGTGACACATAGTTTTTGTTGTCGTGGCCATGGATTTGTTTAACTTCGTTAACATATAAATCATAAATCCTTTGCATACTCAATCCTGTTTGTAAATATAACGCATCGCCATTTTGAGATCTTCTATAGTGTGACTCATATTTTGGTAAGCTATTTATAACATTACAAACAAATTCTATTTGTTCTTGCGGAGTTTTATTCCACCCACCAGATAAAAGTCCTCTACAATCACGTAATTGATCACCATCGCGTTGTTTTTTTAAACAAATTGTGATCTTTTGGGTAGTCACTTGAAATGTATTTAAAAACATGTCACGGCATACAGGAATGTTTGAAATTTTATATATTCTGCAGAACTGTCGTGGCTTTTTAACCTGAGATGCACTATTTTCAGATATATAGGACCGTTTTTTACCTGTTTCCGTAACGTTTGAGCAAATGTACAGTAACTGAGCTTCGTATGACCCAAGTGTGACAAATTTATTAAATTCTTTTCTCCTTTCTTCTTCAGACACGTTTAAATGACATTGTTTTTTGCAAACGCATGCGTATGTTTTAAAGGTCTTTGCGCTTACTTCTTTACTTTTTCCTTTGTACGGCAAATTAGCGTACTTACGACATTTTCTTTGAGCTAGCGTATAGTCAACGAATTTTCGTTTTCGCCCTCGTTTTGGCCGTTGATTTGGCGTTCTTTCAGTAATTTCTTCATCACCATTGACATTATTTGCTTCAGAAGTTTCTTCTTCATAGTTGCCATTATTTGCTACAGAGTTTTCCGCTTCGCCGCCGCCGTTATGATTATTAGATTCAAAATTTTCTTTTTCATAGTTGCTATTATTTGCTACAGAGCTTTCTGCTTCGCCATTGTGATTATTAGCTTCAGAATTTTCTTCTACACCATTGATATAATTTGCTACAGAACTTTCTTCTTCACATATTTCTTTCTCCAGATCTTCAGACAAGTTATTATTACATCTGTCTTTGTTGTGTGTATGTAATAAAATGGATTCACTGTCCGTATTCGAAATATCGGAACTCTCGGAAACTATGTAGTTCGGATCTTTGACACTGTCATCATCATCACTGCCATCCATAAGAGAGTTTAATAGACCTAGTGTAGCTGGTGACATTGGCCTTACTGGAGAATCTTCAATTCCTTAAAAAAATACAGTTTTATGTAGCAGTTTCATATTACGTAATATGTTATTGAAATGGCTAGGCAATATATGTAGGTATTACAAACATAGAAACTTTTACGCAATTAAATAGAAACGGATGACTAACTTTGAAACCCATTTTTAGAATAATCCTGTGCAATCCCTTCAGGTCGATTCTGTAAATCTGGGTCTGGTGATACCACAGAATGATTAAACCAATCACTCTGTATACTTATTATATCCATATTATTAGTGTTTCGAGGTGTGATTGGCGAATAAGAAGGAGGATCCAGGGAAATGTTACCTGAAAAAAGTGCAACACATGCATTAAACTTGCTATGACCATATAGGTAGGCTAATAAACAAGTAACTATGTAAAAAGTATGAAAAAATATAAAGTTTCAACAACAATTTTATAAATTTAATAAATGCCGTACCTACTCAGAGACGTCAATTAACTGACGTCATGACCCTCAAGGCGTCGTACACATTACATTTATTTTTATTACTCGTAAACCAAGTCAAAAAAAGATAATATCATTCCCTCTTAAATTGTCTCTTATATTTTTAAAATAACTCTTCAATAGTTTTCGTTCATTCTGTAAGTTTTAAAATCTATTCTAGCCAAAATTGAGCTAAAATGGATTTTAAAACTTACAGAAAGAATGAAAAGTGAAGGCAATTTAAGAGGGCATGACCTTAGGTTTTTTTTTAAAATATTGACTTGGTTTAAGAGTAATAAAAATAAATGTATTAGCGGCGCTAGTAGTGGGTAGTAGGACGCCTTAAATCTCTATCACTTTCTCGTCCTATACATATGAAAGTGAAAACAAGAAATTCTTTTTAAATTATTAAAGCCCACCTGCGCCAAGCTAGGTTAACATTTAGCCAAGAGTTTAGTGCATACAAAAGTAGCACTAACTCAGGGCTACATGTGTTAACCTAGCTTGGCGCAAGTGCGCCTTAACGACTTATTATAAGAGAGAAGAGAATCTTTAGTTGATGAAGTCTTAGAAGGTCTTAGATAAACAATAACAAATTTTGTGAATATTATCTTTACTTTTTTGCATTCACAATGCACTTGTTATTATTGAGGATGAAGTATTAAAAACGACCCGTCTTACAACTAGCTCCAATACTCGAACCCATGATCTTTCACTGTCTAGGCGAATGTTTTAACCACTGAGCTACGGAGTCGTTAGGAGACGTGTGAATTTTTTCAATACTTCTTACGCGCTGTTAGCGCGTCTAACGACTTCGTAGCTCAGTAGTTAGAGCATTCGCCCGGACAGTGAAAGGTCGTAGGTTCGAGTCCCATCGGAGCTAGTTGTGGGACAGGACGATTTATATTTATCTAATACTTCATTTCTTTTTCAATATCAAATTCTGTATTCTTTTTATCCTTACTAATATTATAAATCCGTCAAAGTAAGTAAGTAAAGTAAGAAAGTCCGTTTGTTTGTTTTTTTGTTACGCCTTCACGTCTAAACTATTGAATAGACCATCATGAAATTTTGCATACACGTTGTCATGTCAGGGGAACAGAAAAGAACATAGGGTACCTTTCATTGCATCCCGAAAAAAAGTACTGTTTCCGAGGGATAGCAAAAAACTTTGCACGCAGACGAAGTCGCGGGCGGCCGCTAGTTTTTAATAATTATAGGGGGCAGTTCTTACTTTCTACACTCGCTATCGCTATATTATCTGTATTGGAGAGGTTTATATCTTGACATTGTACTGAAGTACTATTTGAAGGTAAGGCTAACTGCAGAGCCGGTATAGTCGTGATATTGGTCACATCTGAAAGAAATAAGTGTAAGGTAGGTAGATATACTTACTACAAATATACTCAGGTATATTAGATGAAATGGTTTGGTTGGTGGTTTGTAACATCGTTTGGCTATCTCTAATAACTATGTAGGTATATTTGATGATTTTGTGGTCAAATTTGTTCTACACTGAAATAAATTATTAATTTGTCCACACCACCTTGCTTTTAATAAAGAAATAGCTAATGTGAATCGTGCAAACTTAATTGAATATTAATGTAAAACAACAAATCATTAATAAAAGCTGTTAAAAGCTGTTTTTAATAAAACTTTTTATAACCACCGTGCATCCATAACCACAAACTGAAATTAATTTTACCCTTGCCTATTGTTATTCCTCGCATATGTAATAATGTTAGAATTTCAATATAAATAAATCATGATAACTAGGATACCATACATACCTTCAGAAGATTTTTTTTCATCCTGTTTTGTAAGCTGGTTTTGTAAAGCAGGATTTATTTCCTTTATTAACAGTTCAGTAGTAGTAGTAGCTGTCGTAGCTGTATCTTCTTCTAAAATCAAAATAATATATAATTAACACCAAATAACACCCGATTGAAACAATTTAGGTTAAAAAACATAATTAACTTACCATTAAAACACCGAGCATCCCTATCAATATCATATATACCAAGAGCTTTTTTCAATATAATATCTTTTCGATTCATTTTGAATGTATAAACTTAAACAAGCACTACTTTTAAACACTGAGCGCGAGAATAATCAACGTACACACCTAACATCGACTCTCGACAAACAACGTTAAAAATTTGAATACGGAAGACGCTACCTACTAACGGGCGACTTTTCTATCTCACTCATTTTGTAATTCTATCTCGTGGTGACGAAGCTGCCCAGTGTTGTCAGCATAGATAAATTATAATATCGAATTTATTTATAAAATGGATCGGTTTAAAGTTACGTTGTTAAATAGTAATAAGTCAATATTGCAAATTATTAAAAATATTCCATATATTTCGAAACATTTTAAAGAATCAAGTTTTATATTGACGTTGCTAAATATTCATAAATAAAAAATGTTACAGATAACTTCGAATATTTTAATGAATTAGATATTTGGCTATAATAGAGTATATTTTATTCATTGAAAACATTTCATATGACTTGAATTTTTTTAATGAATGTTAGTTTTTTCTGAGATTACTAACATTTATTTAAAATAAAAAACGTTTCAAACGACTTGGATCGATATAATGAAATACCTTTATATTTTATATTATTTTTAAACAAAATATTCCAAGAGGCTTGGAGCGTTTTTGTAAAACATAGATTTTACTAATAAGGCCAAGCAGATTTTTTAACAAAAACGTTTCAAGAAGCGTGGAACGTTTTAGTGAAATATAGATTTACTTATAAGGTCAAACAGATTTTTAAACAAAAACGTTTCAGGAGGCTTGGAATGTTACCTATTTTACTAAGATGATTCAAATTTATTTAATAAAAAATGTTTCAGGCAGCTTGGATCGCATTTTAGAAATTTGTTTACTGGGTTAACCTATATTCACACAGCTTGGGCTCTTTTAGCTTAATAATTATTTGGTCTCTCCATACATGTGGGTTGGGCAACACATGTATAGAAAGTCCGAATTTCATACTTAGAGTGGTAATAGAGCTACCAAATTTTGTGAGCTGGTAAATATAGGTCACGTGACTTGTTTGGCATTACTAACTCTATTTTGACCTGATTGTGGGTTGGAACGTTTTTCAGAAACTACGTCCAATTAATCTTGTAATTTTTTTCAGCGTTTTTCCGTTGCTTTATTATATCAGTGCAATCTGAATCCCACCATGGTGGAGACGGAATTTTAGAGGTGCTTGTGTTTTTAACAGGGAATAATTCATCTGCGGTATTAATTAATATTTGGATAAAAGCATCAGTACAGTCACTGATATTACTTTGATTCACTCTTGGTAGAGACATACACCTTGTTTTAACTTGCTCGGAGTACTGATCCCAATCAGCATTATACAGTTTATATTTTAGACGAGGTTGTTGTTTGTACTTAGATGGCAACTTAGCAGTTAAATATGGAAAATCAACTATTATGGGATAGTGATCACTACCAAAAGTAGAATCAAGTGTGTTCCATACCAGAGATGCTGCTAAATTAGGTGAACATATGGTTAAATCTGGAACACTATCACCTTCAAAAGGAGAAGTGCGTCGAGTAGGAATGCCATTATTCAATATGCATAAATTGTAAGAATTTAACATATCAAGAATTCGGATACCATAGTGATTAGAAATTGAACTACCCCAAGAGGTGTGTTGGGCATTAAAATCACCCATAATGAAAATAGGTTTAGGGAGATTATCAAAAACAAGATCTATTTCATTAAAGATAGAGGTGGAAGGATGTGGAATATATACAGACACAAAACAAATATTATTTATTATACAGGCAATAATAGAAAAATCATTATTATGTACAGGAATATTTACAGGGGTAAAAAGGACAGAATGCTTAATAAGAAGGGCTACACCACCATAGCCATCTGCTCTATCTTCTCTTAAGCAGGCATATCCTTTTATTTTAAAATTGTAAACTGGTTTTAACCAGGTTTCTTGTAATGCAATTACAAAGGGTTCATAAGTATTAATAAAATAAAATAAATCGTGTTTTTTATTAATTATGCTGCGACAATTCCACTGGAGAATTGATGCCATTTTTAATATTGTTCGAATCAATTATGTTTAAGGAAAGAGCCTCGTTGAACGGTAATGAGATTAAATTAGATTCATATAAAGTATTAATTAAGGTAACAATCAGTTGTTTTAAATCAATATCAATTTCAGGTTTCTTCTGAAGAGCGGTCCCAACAGAGGGAAGATTAAAGTTATACTCTTTTGTCAATTCTGAGTGAACTTTTTGATTATATCCTCTACTAAATATTGGCAACGATTTGGGTTTCTGAAAAACTGTTTTTTTGTATGACTTGTTAATGTTATCATGAATACTAAAAGGCCGCTCATTTGCATCAACATTCTTAAATTGTGGCAAAGAAAGATTTGTTGTAAGAACATCCAGGCCCCTCTTACCCATTGGGCACAATGGGCACGTGCCCAGGGCCCCCGATGGACTGGGGCCCCCTAGTCCCTACTCGATTACCAAGCGATAACCGATAGCTACTCTACTTTCTCATTATACATACTATATTATATACTACTCAAAACAAAATTACAGCCACCTGTAAAATTGTATGATAAACTAACATTAGGTACTCATTTCTTCTCTGTGTTTGTTTATTGGTTTTAAGGTCCCGAACGTTTTTGACGACAAATAAATTAAGTGCGTACCTAATATAAATAAGCAATAAGATTCTATTGAAAATCAATAAAAATAATAGGTGGCTCTTATTTTCTTTTGAATAGATATATGTTACTGTAAAAGTCCTTATATTGGTAAATTTTAGGTTTTGTCAGTAAAGAACATTATTATCCAATTTGGACCTGATGATGTCTAGACTAGAAATGAAATATATTTTAATATAAAGGTGATTTTATAGTGTATCTCTTACTGTAAAAGCCCGTATGTCAGTAAATCTTAGGTTTTGCCGGTAAATACTACATGAGCTGGTAACTGTTAGGATTTTAAAAAGAATAGATGATTTTTCGGACTTTTAGACTTTGGGGTATGCTAGGTTTTACCAATGACGGTTAGTAAATATTGGTTTTCAGAATAAAACAATGTGTATTTCTGTCGTTTTTCTTTTCAATTTAACAATGAGTTAGCACCTTACAAATTAATTAATTTACGAATCCACCTAGACTGTACAAAACGACACAGTTACATGCAACCTGTAATTGTACACATTAAAACTAAACAAAGTCTAAATTAAATACTAAATAAAAAATTGATAATTATCGTTATGATAAAACATTTGTTATTGTAATTATTTTTTAATCTATATTATTCTTCGTCTATGGGGGTAATTCTGAAGTTACCTGCACTAAAACTAAAACTAAAATTAAACATATAATTTTAAATTAGTTTTAGGTAATTCGTATTCTGAAACGCCGGACTCTCTTAATTTAAACTGTATTTGACAATTTCTTAAATTGAATACACAGATTATAAATACACCTAGTGCTGTAGAAAAACGGGATAATTTAGAAACATTAAAAACAGCTATATTGTACTAATTTTACTATCAGAAATTATTAATTTAAGATTTGATCGTATTTGTAAATAACAGAAAAGAAATTTTATTATTTATCATTCATTTTATCACAAAAGAAAAATTATTCGACATTTATTCTGCGATTGTAATGGCTTCGCGCCTATGCCATGAAAAAAAAAATTACGTGGTAGTCTGTAGTTGTATAGATAGGTACTTCGTGACTTCCTCTGAATTTTAAAATTGCGTATTTTGTTTCATTAGTAATTTTTGTTTTCTTTTCATAATAACCGCTGTTATTTATTGACAAATAATAGTAATTGCTAGGCAACAAATTTTAGATAGGCATACTTCTATCTGCAGATAGAATATTAATTTCTGTTGTAAGAGTAAATACATACATACATAACCTACCTATCATCTAAATGTCAGTACTATTAGACTACTTGGGAACAATCAAACAAATTACAACTCACGACTTGGCAATTGATGCCATAAAAGCCTTTCCTTATAAATGCCATAACAACCAATTCATCATCCATTTGGCAAGTTGCACAAAAAAAATTGACTTCGGTAATGTTAGAAAATCGTTAAAAAGTAACAAGATAAATTTAGACGGGACCTAAAAGTTCAACTCCTAAAATTAGTTTGACATATTTAAAATTATAGAAAAAATTACATTTAGGAAGCATGTCAGAATACGAAAATAACATCTAACACTAAATTGAGTAGTTTAGTAACGTCACTCTTAATTTTAGAGTTAACTTCTGAGTTCTGAATACCAAATGGTGATTGACATTTCTATCTCTAATTTTATTTAGTTATAGTTTTAGGTGGTCGCTTCAGAATCACCCCCTATGTCTATACTAATATTATAAAGAGGAAAGATTTGATTGTTTGTGTGTTTGTATTGAATAGGTTTCGAAACTACTGAACCGATTTTGTTGAAGGTTGGTATAGGGATATATTTTGAGACCAGCCCCCCTAGCACGTCCACCAAAACATGATATGATAAAGCGGTTTATCGCGGTGAACTGTCAAAAGACAATAGGGTTTCGTCGTAATTTGACAGTTCCCCGCGATAAATCGCTTTATCATATCGTGTTTTGGTGGACGTGCTACGGAGGCAGGGGAAGGACATAGGGTAATTTTCCTACGGGAAAAAAATTCCCACGAGAAAACAAAAAAAACGCGGGCGAAGTCGCGAGCGGAAAGCTATAGTAACTTATAAAACATAATTTTAAAACACCTTTAAAAAAACAATTCAAAAACGAAAATTATTTTCATACAAATGCCTACGTTGGCCTGTGGTAACTGAATCATTATTTATCTTATTATTTGGTATTTTATAACTTACTTAATTAAAATATTTGACCAATCTAAAAAGTCCCACGTTTTATGCGTCTCAAGAGAAAACACTAAGGTCAGGAGAATTGAAAAATAGGATTTTTTTAAATGCAAGTATTGCTGTCGCGTTGTGCCCCCAAACAAACGAGTGCGATAGAGACAACTAAAAAATACACAAAATAGACGTTTCCTCTATTTTCTCCTCTAAAACTTGAACGATTTAATTACTTTTTTTTTAAATTTAAGGAAAGGTTTTGGTTATGTTTCTGTGTTTCATCTTTTTTCATATAATTGCGTCAAATTTGTTTGCTGGATGTTTGAAACAGCAGAAAATTTTTGAAGGATTAAATCGCCTGTAATAATTAATGTAATAAAAAAAGGAGAACGTAGGACCATGTGCATAGCTTTTTTTTTGTAAAAATAGGGCAACTATTGCCACTATCGAGGAAGGAAACCCGTATGATTTCCTCTTAAGAATATTTTCAACATTGACCGCGTCTTGGTGTTGGTGGTAAGTTCTAGGATTTACCGGGTGTATAATGGTAAAAGTCCGAAATAAACAATGATCACAGCTTTTAACCATTAAGAGTTGATAAATCTTAGGTTTTACCGGAAAATGTTAGGATTTACCGTAGTTCGGGCTTTTACAGTAAGATATACACAAAACACGTTGAAAATACCTATACAATTTAAGGGTCTCCCTCGATTTTTATGGGATCCCATCGTCAGGTCCTGACTTTGGTGACCTTGGGACCACCCCAGGAGTATACTCTATCAAATACAAACAGAATTTTGAAAATCGGTCCACAATTGGCGGTGTAATCGCGTACATACACACAAACAAAACAACATACGGGTCGAATTAATAACCTCTTCCTTTTTAAAGTCGGTTAAATAGTGCTTTATTATGGTCATAGGGGGCCCACTATCCTAATGTGCCCAGGGCCTCTAATAGGTGAAAGACGGCCCTGAGAACATCTGAGAAGAGTTTTGATACCTGTGGATGTAATTTTGTTGCCTCTGCATAAGAAATACAATTTTTGGCCATTGATTCTTTTATTGCTTTTTGTCTATTAAACTCAGGGCATTTTTTGCTTGTTGCATAGTGAGAACCAGAACATAGACAGCATAATACACTATCCTCCACGACAGAACATTTATCACCCGAGTGTCCCTGACCACACTTAAAGCACCTTGGAGTAGACCTGCATTGAGACTTTATATGACCATACCTACAGCAGTTAAAACACTGAATAGTTGGATAAAGGTACAGATCAACGGGTAAAGAATTGTAACACATAAAAACCCTCTTAGGTAAAACTTGACCGTCAAATGTTAAAACTATTGTTTCAGTTGCTACAAATTCTGTTTGTCCATTAACAATATTCTTTCTTTTTAATCTCCTAACTTTCAAAATATTTCCACATCCAATAGGTACTGAAATATTATTTAAAATATCTTCATCACTCCAGTTAGTAGGTACACCCCTAACAAGACCCATACGAGAAATGTTTGATGTAGGGATAAAAGCTTTATATTTATGTAGTTTCAATGTATTGCTACTAAGAAACGAATTTGCATCACTAAAGGTGGAGAACGAAAGAGATACACGGTTACGTCCTATTCTCTTAACACTACCATTAACAATATTTCTAAATGCATTCTTTTTTAAAAAATTGCCAAATGAAATAGGGTGCATGGAAACATTTTCATTGGGTTCCATTTGTTCCTTCTATTCTATTCTATTCTATTTTTAGGTTAAATGGCTTCTGTCAGGTTTGACAATTTGCCAATGTCGAGTAGCGAAAACACGGTTTTACGGTTTATAAATGGTAAAATTTTACAGTCTAGAAAATACTTAGCCGGTTGGGCTACCTGTGGACAAGCAAAAGCAGACATTAAAACTCTAGTAGAAACCTTAGTTATAATTTAATCTGATATTTTTCTATATATTTAAAAAGAGTATTGAGGAATGGGGTGTTTATTTGTGTTAGAAGGAAATTCATGTTTGTAGGACGGGGAATAAATTCAGGAAGCAGGTCGTACAGTGAGGTTTGGTGTCTAGGGCAGTTAAAGAAAATGTGGTCTACGGTGCCTTCCTCCAAACCACATTCGCATATGGAATGGTCTTGAATGTGAATTTTAGCCAAAAAGACTGGCGAGCAGACATGTCCGAGACGTAGCCGTATTATTGTGGAAGTGGTGAATTTGTCTGCAGATCTGTGTTTAAAAAACCATGGCTTTGTAGGGATATCCATCTGAATGCCAACATAGAATTTGCCTTTTAAGGCACGAGAGAGGTTCCACTCCTCTTGCCATTGTAAAGTTAAGTTTGATTTTAAGGCTATACGAATGTCTTGGGAGAAGCATTTATTATAGGTAAGGCAGCCTAAGGTTGTGGCCTGTTTAGCACAGGCATCAGCATTTTCGTTTCCAGTGATACCACAGTGTCCAGGGATCCATACAATGATAACATCTTTGTCTTGTAAATGGCATTGATACAGCAGTTCCCTGGTCTTCAGAGATAAGTAGGAGATATTCTTACAGCGGAGGGGGAATTTCAAAAGATCTTCTAATACACTACGAGAGTCAGTAAAAATCACAGACTTACTGTATCCATGTGAATTAATAAAAGTGACTGCTTCATATAAAGCGATGGATTCACCTGTGAACACTGTGGTTTCAGGGGGGCATTTGAAGCTGAGGACGACCTTGAGACTTGGGATCCATACAGCTGCTCCAACATTACCATCCTGTGATAATTTTGAGGCATCAGTATATATGAGTAATCTATCTGTCCAGTTATTGTTTTCTAGGAGTAATCTAAAAGTTGTATTAGCTTCAGGTGAGAGTTTGTCTAAAATAGTGTTTAAAATGACATTAGGTTTAAAAATTAAGGCTTCATAGGTAAAACTGAAAAGGGGATTGATAGGGAAAGTGTATAGGGGTTGCCCAGCAGAATATTTAATAAAACTTTTAATTAGACAAGGTGTAACCTTGTGGATCCAATATCTTGACGACTCAACTAAATTCTGCAGCTGGTTAAGGCGAGGAAGTATTGGGTGGTTATTCCTCTGGATAACCCTACACAAGTAATTATCGGCAAGGAACTGACGACGCAAATGAAGTGGGGGATCAACGCACTCCACCTGCATAGCATTGATAGGGGAGGATTTCATGGCACCACATATTATTCGGAGGGCTTTTGACTGAATTTTGTCCAAGGAGCTAAGGGCCATCTTGTTGCAAGGCTCCCAGAGAAAGCTACCATAATCGAAGTGGCTGCGGATTATAGCATTATATAGGAGTTTTTGACAATAGGGGTGAGCTCCCCACCAGACTCCAGAGATCGCCCGGAGGACGTTAAATTTTTTTTCACATTTACCTTTGATGTAATTAAGGTGTTGTATGCCAGTTAATCTGGAGTCTAGAAGTAGTCCTAAGAATTTAACACAGTCTTCAACTGGTAAACGTACATCGTCAATGGCAATGGTAATGTCAGGTATGAGTCTTTTTCGAGTAAACACAACAACAGTAGACTTAGATGTTGACAAAGTTAGACCGTGATCATTAAGCCATTGGTTGAGATACTGGAGAGCTGTGTTTAGACGGACAGAACATTCCGATATGTCGTTAGAAGAATAGTATAATGCAATGTCATCAGCATATTGGAGGATATCGCAGAAAGAGTCTACAGATTTATCAAGGTCATATGTGTATAAATTATAAAGTAGTGGGCTGATGACTGAACCCTGGGGTAGTCCCTTCCAGATTTTTCTTGTCGAATCTGTTGAGTCCTGTGTGCGGATGGAAATAGTCCTGGCAGTAAATAAATTAAAAATAACGTTTATCAGCTTCTCAGGTAAAC
Source organism: Schoenobius gigantellus (assembly GCA_963935595.1). NCBI lineage: Eukaryota > Metazoa > Arthropoda > Insecta > Lepidoptera > Crambidae > Schoenobius > Schoenobius gigantellus. The sequence continues at coordinate 21,952,132 of OZ012541.1, forward strand.
TCAGCTGGTGCATTTTCTGCCTGAGCACTGGAAGAAGGACGTTGTCGTATGCCGAGGATATGTCCAAGAATACACCCACCAAAAATGTTCTCCTCGGGAGAAGGCGAGGCGAACATCTGACATAAATACACTTAAACTGTGAGAAGTTCCCATCCCTTTACGGAAGCCAAATTGGGTTGTGGAAAGTATGCCCCTGTTTTCTAAAATCCACTCAAGCCGGTTCTTTATCAAGTGCTCTAAAATTTTTGCTAAGACTGATGTCAGAGCTATAGGTCTGTAGGAGGAGGGATCATTAGGGTCCTTGTGAGGTTTTAAAATTGGGATAATAATATGCTGTTTCCATGATTCTGGAATATTACCAGATTCTAAAACATTATTTATAAGTTTTAAAAAGAAGAGTTTTGAAAAATTAGAGCAATTCTTAATGAAGGAGTAAGGAATTCCATCTATACCAGGAGAAGAATCTTTTAAGGAGCCTAATGTACTGTTAAGTTCTTCTATGGTAAAAGGATCATGCATTTTGTTATGGGCAGTGGGGTAAACTAGTGGGTTGGGAGGGCAGTCTTTGGGGGGGACGTAGGGGGGAGCTAGTTTGTCCATGAATTCCTCTAGCCAATTTGAGGGATTGAAGCTAATATCAGGACCAGTGTGGTTCTGAGAGAGACGAAATTTTTTTAGGTTGCTCCAGACAATGGAAGCTGGAGTACGGGGAGATAATGACTCACAAAAGCGTGTCCATCCTTGTTGCTTTTTATGTTTGAGAAGTTTTTTGTTTTGGCATTAATTCTTTGGAATGCTAAGTAGTTTTCTAAGTTTATATCTGCCAAATATTTTTTTTCAGCCTCCTTTCGTTGCCGGATAGCAGTAGTGCATTCTGAATCCCACCAAGGTGGGGATGAAATTTTACGCATTGAAGAATTTTTTAAAGGTATGGCCAAATCTGCAACTGATGTTAAAATGGAGGTAAAATTTGAGATTAAATCTAAGCAATTGGAATTTTGGACTAGGGGTAGGGCTTTTATTTGATTTTCTGTTTCTAGGGCAAATAATTCCCAGTCAGCTTTTGAGGTTTTGTACTTAAGCAGAGGAGGAGGGGGAATGGAATGGATCTTTGTAAGGACATTGTAATAATAATGGGAAGGTGGACGCTCCCATGACAGAAAGGAAGTGTTCTCCAAGAAGAGCATGATGCTAAGCTTGAGGAAACTAAGGACAAGTCAACTGCACTAGGGTTTTGAAGGGGAGATGTTCGTCTAGTTGGGGATCCATCATTCAGTACACATAGATTCTTGTCATCAAGGATATCAAGTAAGGTGGAAGAAGTTGAATCACAGTGAGCTGATCCCCATAGGGTGTGGTGGCAATTGAAATCTCCCATTATTAGGACAGGGCCAGGGATATGGGGCAGAATGGAATCGAATTCATTAAGAATTGCTTGATTTGGATGTGGGATGTATAGGGAAACAAAAGAAACACCTAAAGCCTTAGCAGCTATGATATTAATTTGATCGGAATGAGTCGGGATCTGGATTGACTGAAAATTAATAGGGCGTTTGATGAGGAGGGCACAACCAGCCCACCCATCAATGTTATCATCTCTGAGACATGAATATCCTGGTATTCGGAAAACAGAACCAGGTTTTAGCCACGTCTCTGAGATAGCAAGTATGAGTGGTTTATGCGTATTGATTAAATTAATAAGGTCTTGCTTTTTATGCCTAATACTTCTAGTGTTCCACTGGAGAATTAGTTGGTCCATAATTAAATTGGGGCAGAAGAGAGAACAATTGATTTAGCGTATCTGAGACATTGGGCGGTAGGATGTCGCTAAATTTAGCTATAACATTTATTAACAGTTTGACTAATAAATAGCCTGTATCTTCGTTTGGACTGGGACTATTCTCAGTGTTTAAGCAACAGCCGTTAGGTTGCGAATAGGTAGGGGAGCTAATTAGGTCATTATAAATTTTTTTGTCATAACCTGGAGCTAATGATGGTCTCGGAGAGCGGTTTAAAGTAACTGTTTTTTTATGTGAGGTCCTTTGGAGGCTTACTAGGGGGTCACAAATTTGAGGAGGTGGGTTTGGGGAAAGGGGTTGTGTAGTAGGGGATCGAGAGGTGTCTGCGTATGATCTTCGTACTGGTCTGAAACGAAGGGAGGCTTCCGAGTAATTGATGTTTTCTTCAGACATCACAACTTTTATCATTTTTTGCCGGGCATGTTCTGGGCAATTGGAATTGGTGGCAAAATGGTTGGAGGAGCAAAAAATACAGGTGGAATTCTCTTCAGAAATGGAGCAAGTTTCCCCTGTATGAGGCTGAGCACACTTGTAACATCTGGGCTTTGATCGGCACTGTGCCTGTATGTGCCCAAATCGACAACATGCATTGCACATAATAGTTGGTAATTGGTATATCGACACAGGCAAAGATGTATAGAAGCAGAATACCCTCTCTGGCAATTTTTGCCCTATAAAAGTCAAAACAACTGTACGAGTAGGAATCCATTCTATTGAGCCATTGTTGGCCTGTTTCCTATTTAACCGCCTAGCACGTATTACCCTAATATTGTCTGGGCATTCTATCGAGTTGACCAGCTCTTCCATGGTCCATTCAGAAGGTATGTCCCTGACTATGCCATTTCTTGTAATATGGAATTTTGGGATGACAGCTGTGTAGTTATGATTCTCTAAAAATGCATTTTCAATGAAACTATTGGCCAATTCTGCATTTTTAAATTCTATTATAATGCGGTTACGTCCCGAAGCCTTGACGCCACCCTTGGAAATGCCAGCTATAGAGTTTTTAGATAAAAGCTGAGCGAACTTTAAAAGTCGAATGGAGAAACCTGATGATGGGTCAGGTTCCTTTCTTGAGACATGGACAATAAATGGTCCAGTGTCTTCAAGACCATATTTAAATTTAACTGTCGAGAATTCAGGTAGGGTGTATGTATTTTGTGATGACGCCGAGGGAGAGGTAATTTTTTTATTTTGGGGTTCAGTGGATGTATCGGTAATGGGACGTTTCGGAGCCTTTCTGGTACCAGAAGTACTAGAGCAGGCCATGTCGAGATCTATAGCCGTAGACGTAATGCCACCGCCCCCATCCGGGGGCTCGTCTTCAGACAACATATAAGCAGATAGTACTTACGCGACAATCACAATAGCGGACAAACACAGTTATAATAAGCAGCACAAATATTAAGCACACAATAACGACACAATCCACACGGTTTAACAACCACTGGTTGGTACAGTTAAAATGTATTTGCAGAGGAAACGCGGCACGTGTGTTCACCTGTCCACGACTCGGCCGAAAAAAAAAACCATTTGTTCCTTCTGAACATGGATAATAAATGGTGAGGCATCACTGTCATTATAAAAATTTCTACCAACAAACAAGTGATCTTTCATAGCGTGATTTGGTGTGGAATCTGAAGTTGGAACAGAAACTGACGAGTATTGTGAATCTACTATGCAATTAGTTTGGGGAGGTTGAGAGTTTTCAATTAATAAATCACAGTGACAGTCAATCTCGGAATCATGAACAATGTCAGATGTTCTGTGTCTCCTTTTCTTTTTATTACAGTGTTTACATATTCTCTTTGCTGAAGTTCTTTTGCGTTTAGTAGATTTACATTCAGAGTCAGTATCTAGAACTGAACCTTCAGTTTCCATTCCAGAATAATTGTAACTAATGGTAACAACATTAGAATCAGTCTCAGGGACAGGTCTATTGGGAGCATTTGATGCCTCAATTGTAATAAAATTCGACGCCTGGGGGGCTGGTCCCCCAGGGTCGTCAGGGACGTTCATCTATTATATTAAAAGTACAATTGACTTACCGCAACTCGGCAAGAAAGCACAAAAATAATAAACTTAAAACAAAAATAAAGTGAAATATACACAATTTACCACCTACTTGACCCTTAAAGTTAATTTTATCTAATTAAAAATCTTTAGCAAAGAAAAAGACACCCGCCACGTTCGTCGTTTCCCGCGCTTTTTTCCAATAATATTTTGTCCAATAGCTTTTTATATAAATAGTTTTTTTTTAATTGTAAGGCCCGGCAAATGACCACCTCCCGCCTGATGTTAAGGCGCATAGTAACGTCAATCATAAAAAATCACTGCAGAAAAAACCGATTCTCTTCATAAATATTGAATAAAAAAATATTTAAAAAAGATATGTTATTATTCAACGTATTCTTTAGAGGATGGTCTTCTTATTTTTTTGATAAATTAATTAAAACTTGGTTAAAATGTGACCCAAATATGCCTCGATTTTAAAACTGTAAACCTAATCGCTTCGTAAATATTAGGTTAAATCATATACTTTCGATTTCAATAAATAAAGTGAACAATATTCTAGGGGATGGTCTTTTTAGATTTTTCTTATTCGCCTTTATTAATTTTTTATTGAAATAATTCATCTTACGCGTAAAGGTTTGCTTAAATATTCCCCTCGCTCTCACTCACTCACTCCTATGTAATCAGTGCGGGACGATCGACGCAAGGTCATTGGGAGCACTATGCGCCTTAAGCGGTGAAAGAGGCCCAAATGGGTTGACAGGTAAAGTAGGGACGACATCCACTATCCTACCTGCCCGCCCCTTGCCGGCCTAAAAGATGCTTTTTCACACCTCTTTTGAAGGAACCCATGTTGTAGGATGGAGGAAACACGTGCGCAGGTAGAGAATTCCAAGTGTGGGATGAACGACAGAAGAAGGAATCTTAGAATTTCTTGGTACGGTGTGAAAAGGAAGATACAGTGTAAGGATGACTCCGAAGGCCCTTACGCGTGTTTCTGTTAAGGAATGGAGAGGGAGGGATAAGGTTAAAGAGCTCCTCAGGGCTACGTTCCAAAACATCACCCGAGTGCACTCGGTCACCCGAAGTATGTCCGAAAACATTTAGGGTGCACTCGAGAGTGTTGGAGTGGCGTGTCCTAAAACGCTACGGAGTGCACTCGATCGAGTAGAATCTCACCCGCATAATATAGCAAGGTGTAATTTCACTCGATTGGATTTGGCGGGAAATTGTGTGGATTTTAAAGTTGTGTGTGATTGTGATTACAAAGATTTCATATTCACACACAATTTGTGCATCTCGGAGAGCGAGGATGCGCTTCGGAACGTCGACAATAAGTTAATTTTAAATTCCAAAGACTATCGGTATCGTAAGTGACACGATTGTAAAATTGGCCTTCATTTCAGCTGAAGCTAGGTTAGGCCGCGATTTAACAGAATTCATATTCTGTTGGTTTTAGCATTTTCGTAGATGAAACAGAGGAATGTAATCCATGCATTAAAGCGAACGGACGCGCCGATGAATTATATATTTTCTTATTTTTGTATATTTGGTTATGTAAACAAAGCAGACAACACTCTTGCCGTTCTAAAACAACCAACACTCCGACCACCCTAACCGGCCACTCTCCCCCCACCACCTACTCACTCCGGGTGATGTTTTGGAACGTAGCCCTGAGCATTCCCCATGGAACATTCGGTAAAAGGCGCTAAGAGAGGCGATGTCACGACGAAGTTGTGGAGGCTCGAGCGTGTTAGTTGCCTCTACATCGTAATTATTCGAATAGCGACGCTGCAATCTGTCCAGAGCATCGAGGAGGTACTGAGCGGAGCCGTCCCAAAGGTGCGAGCAATATTCCACGCAAGACCTAACCTGAGTTTTATACAACAGGCATAGTTGGTCTGGCGCAAAATACCTACGCACCTTGTTTAGGACACCGAGTTTCCGTGAGGCAGCAGTTATAACGGATTCGATGTAGTCTCTGGGGTTCAGATCGCAGCGAATGTTCATTCCGAGCAAGGTGATGTTACTCTGTGTGTGAAGGGTTGTGCCTTGAAGAGAAGGAGGGGGGAGGAAAGGTGACCTTTTCGCTGAGAACGCGCACACCTGTGTTTTCTTAGCATTGAACTCGACAAGATTGTTGGAACCCCATTCGGAGATGAGGTCCAGCGTCTTGTCGAGCTCAATGATAAGATTCTGCCTGTTCCTATCAATATTACCACGAGCATCCCCTGAGCTTCCGTGATATCCCCCATGCACTGTACTGTCATCTGCATAGCAATGTATACTTCCCAAGAAAAGCATGTCATTGATATGCAGAAGAAACAATGTTGGGGATAGAACGGAGCCTTGTGGAACACCAGCATTCACTACCACGAACCGCGAAGCGCAGCCGTCAACGACAACGCGAATTCTACGCTCGTGGAGGAAGCTGGCAATCCACGTACAGAACTGAGCGGGCAATCCGTATGCCGGAAGCTTGGAAAGGAGAGCCTTGTGCCAGACTCTATCAAAAGCTTTGGCGATGTCGAGACTAATAGCCACAGACTCGCCGCGCTTATCGATAGATTCACCCCATTTGTGCAAAAGGAACGCTAGAAGGTCACCTGTTGACCGTTTAGGACGAAACCCATACTGACGGTCATTAAGCAACGAGTGACCTTCCAGGTAACGGATCAGCTGGGTATTAAGGATCCTCTCCATGATTTTACACAAAATGGCTATAGGGCGATAGTTAGCCGGATCAGAACGATCTCCCTTTTTGGGAACCGGTTGGACATTGGCCTCTTTCCAAGATTTCGGCACACAACCAGCAGAGAACGACAGACGGTATAGACGCGTCAGGACCGGAGTCAACTCCGCTGCACACTTCTTAAGTACAATCGCAGGAATGCCGTCTGGTCCACTTGCTTTTCGAATATCAATCGACTGTAGCTCCGCCCGCACATCTCGCTGTCTGATGCGGATATCGGGCATAGTGCTGCCACAATGGGACAGTGTCGGAGGTTGTGCACCACAGTCATCGATACGGGAATGAGCCGCGAACAGTTTTGCCAGGAGGTTGGCTTTCTCCTGCGGCTGATGAGCAAGTGAGTCATCGGCATGTCTCAGCGGTGGCAGCGAGGGTTGGCAGAAGTTTGATTGCACAGCTTTGGCCAGGCGCCAGAAAGAACGGCTACCCGTAGGGTGCGCTAGCAGTTCCTGACCCACTTGTGCAATGCGCTGAGCATCCGCTCTAATGTAAGCCCTCTTACAGAACTTGGTGGCATTATTATAGGCTGTTTTCAGTAGGTTGGGATCCCTAGAAGCTCGACCTCTGTTCCAAGCGCGGTAAGCTAGCTGTTTGTTTTCAACAGCAGAGGCGCACTCGCGATTGAACCAGAGGTTACGTCTCCCTCCTCTGACGAGATTGGAATGCGGAATATAATATTCCATTCCTAGTCTGATCTCGTCAGCAACAGAGGTAGCGCAGGAGTTCGGATCCATCCCACTGAAACAGCGCTGCCACCAAGGGACAGACGCGTAATAATCCCGCATACCGTCCCAATCTGCTGACGCATAGTGCCACAGACGGCGTGCTGCAACCACAGGCGAAGGTCGCGACGCCTGAGGCACTGAGACGGATACCAGGCAGTGATCTGAAGATCCTAGTGGAGCTCAAATCACCACCTGATATCCGTCGGGGCGATTTGTCAGCAGAAGGTCCAACAAAGAGGGCGCTTCACCGATAATATCTGGTACCCTGGTGTGCTGGGTAACCAATTGTGTCAGGTCGTGCGTGAGAGCGAATGCGTGGGCAGTCCTACCCGCATGGTCAGTTTTAGAGGAACTTAACCACAACTCGTGGTGAGCATTGAAGTCCCCTAAAAACACCAGCTCGGCGGAAGGAAATTGCTCCTGCGCGTCATCTGCCACCCGACTTAGGTGTTCAAAAAGTCGAGTTGTCTCCAAGTCACCACGGTGGGAACGATAGACGCAGTCGTAGACACTGCAATGAGTGCCAAAATCGACGTGTACCACAAGGAGGGAAAAGGAAGGTTCCTCCAAAAAGCGCAGGCGACGACAACAAACGTCCGCCCGGAAGAACAAGCAAACACCTGCCTTTGCCTTTAAGGACTCCTCAAGAGCGTTGCCGGGGTAATTAAGGTAGCTTGTATCGGCCGGGCAGATAATTTGCGTCTCTGTCAAAAACAGCATTGCTGGACGGGCTGTCTCGAGATGGTGGTGGACAGCCAAGAGGTTAGAATGGAGCCCGCGGATGTTAGCGAGCCCCACCTCGAATAGTGGTGTTTTGGTGGGATAGTGCACCGCTGTACGACCAGTCCTAATATTGTGCGCTGACATGTTTGTTAGAGTCATCATCACAGCCCATATACGTCCCCACCGAGGGGCTCGAGCCTACCCTATATTAGGGTGATTAGGCCTTAGTCAACCACGCTGGCCCAGTGCGGATTGGTCGACTTCACATACATCATTGAATTTCTTCGCAGATGTATGCAGGTTGCCTCACGATGTTTTCCTTCACCGTAGGAGCGTCAGACAAATGTACATATGAAATTCGAAACGAAAAACACATTGGTACATGGCGGGTCTCGAACCCCGACCCCCCGATTGGAAGGCAAGTGCCGAGTCCACTGCGCCACCGACGCTCTTTAGAGTTTTGTATAGAGTTTCGTTTGTTAGAGTGAGAGGTGTGAAATTGAGGTGTCGTTGCAGCGATTAGCATAGTTAACGTGTGTAGGCCTGTTTCGCCAGGGAACAGCCGACAGCTGATTTGCGCTGACTCTCCGCACGAAAGGGCCACCGAACCCCCCCGGAAGTGGTCGCCGGGACCCACCGTCCGGTCACCAACCGGCACGACGGACCACCCCGAGATTATGCGTGGCATGGTGGGGCAGCCTCACGGACTGGTTAGGTCCGCTTGGGCCCCTGTACTGTACCACGGGCGGCCAGCGGAACAGCCGTTTCTTCGGGTCTTCCTGGGCGGAGGGTCAACGCAGTCAACCTGGCACTGGGTCGACGGAAGCCCACACAAACAAAAAGGTGTTTCACGAAACTACTATGCAACAAGCATGGAATTATTACTCAAACAGGAATGAGCTCTTCAAAATATTGTTGTTCATTGGACTTTATTTCTATGTAAATAAAGACTAAACACTTGAAAGTGCAAAAGTGTGCCGAGAGAGGTAGCAATAACTGTACCTTTTATCCCTTTCCCACAGTGTTGCTACTGTTGTATATTTTATAATTTAGTAGTTATCAAACAACTATTGGTAGATGAAGATTTTTATTATTGTTTATTTTAATTACATTTAACGCCCAAAATACCTAAATTGTTTTTTTTTTAATAATTATAACATAAAATAAATTAAATTATCATATTAGTCTACTATTATTAATTTAAACACTATGATTTTACTTCCAGGAAATATTCTAGTGGTAGTATTCAAAAAATGTTATATTGCAATAACGAGTCTTTAACGTAACAAATTACCTACGAATCAAGGAAAAATAGTCGTAGCGTAACTGGTATCATTATAACCCGACAAAATGTTATACGCTTTGGTTGTATACGTGACCATATTGAATGGCGACATTCTTAACTTATTATGTTAATACCTTATGTTAATACCTTATCATTAGTTTGAAATTTCATGTTTAATCCAATAATATGATTGAGAACCATAGTAGAAGGATAAAATATTGCAATATAACTTGTATTTATAATTAAAAAAATAGTTTTGGCGCTTAATATTGACACAATTTAGGTCTTACCTGTAAAGGTTATATTTTCCTGTTTTCTAGCACTATCACTATTACAACCTAAAGCGGAGCAGTGCACCATGATTTAAGTGTTCAAATAGTTCACAATTACACTAATTAAACTGTTAAATAATTGCACAGTGAGCTATACTTCACACAACAAATTTCATCCACGTATTTGTTTAGCACCAGACGCTGGTGATAAACAATCCCCACTACCAGTTTCACCTATATACGGTGACAAAGACAAAAAAAATGATGCCGTCTTCTTCTTTCCTTTGGCAATGTGTATAAGTTTATCTCTTTTCCTCATGTTTGACGGCTTTTATAGCCCATCTATTCCATTCTATATCTATGCAATCCACAGACAAACCATAGACTATTTTAACAATTACCGGTTAATTTTACTAGTGTTTCACAAAGATATGCAAAAACAAGTTGACAATCTTGTTCACTTGTTAAACAATTCTACTCACCTCAACCTCTCGGTAGACTTGTCACTTTTGTGTGTACAAAATATGATCATAGAATTTTTTTGGAAACATTGATTAAATATAAATTTCCACTTCCCACGTGCATTGAGACTATTTTATGTAAGCTGGACTCAAAAACTATTAATATAATTAGTTCTTTTATAACTAGTAACAACATTAGCATTTAAGGTGATTGGATAGTGTTGTTTCCAGATTATCTCTTTTAAAGTAATCTTAAATAAGTAAATATTGTAATTGGTATGTTCATTTCATTGTATATAGATTTCATTGTAGATTAGGCTGTAACAATATTTTTCATTTGTTTCAGGTTGGATCGCACAGTTGAGCGCCTAATATATTTTCTGATCTTTCCGTATCTTTCTTTACCGTATATTATCAGCTGACGTGACGCTAGTGTTACATACTCTTTGCGTGACGCTGGCAAAATGTTTTTTTAATAAAAAAACCTTTGCCACTAAAAAAATACTTACTTACTTACTTGTCACTTTTTAGCCTAAATAGTTAAACAACGAAGTAAATAGTGTAATAAAATTAATACTTATTGCTTGGATAATCTTTGATACTTACCCTCACCTATCTACTGAGTAACATGTCGAGGAGAGAAATTATGTGGGAAGAAGAGTTCGCGGAAAACAATAATGGTCGACACCCATTGCCAAGAGTATTCCGGGAGAGAATTAACACGCAATTACGTACGGAGTACGAGTTCAACGAACGATTTCGCCTTACTTCAGTGAAAATGGAAGACCTTCTCACTCTATTGGGAACATTCTTAAAACATCAAACTGCAAGAAGTCAGGCGTTACCAGAAAAATTGCAACTATGCATTGCCTTACATTGGATGGGGTCTGTCTGGTGCACAGTATCACTGTGTTGGTGATATCCAGGACTCGGTTTTTTCGGATTTGGTCAGTGTCCGTCAATGTGTCAATTCATCAATCCACTTATCTACGACATATCTAGGGAAATAGATCTTAGCTGAACTGCACATTACGGACCTACATTGTAATAATTTGATTGAAAAGTCGTGTTTCAGAAATATTTAGGCAGTTTCAAATTGTGGAACTACGCAGTTTCTTAGAAAAACTTGTTAAAGATCACTATTTAACATAAGCGGTACAAAGTTCGCCGGGTCAGCTAGTATGTCTATAAAGTTACACCAATAGACGTGTATTTTCTTTGTATAAATAACTGCGAGAAAATGTTATTGTGAAAAAAAATTGGAATAGTTTTTTTTGGAAAAAATTATTTAAAGGAGGCGATAAGTACTTACCAAGTTGGTATGATAATTTGGGTGTAATTAAATTTTTTTTTTAGTTTTGTAAGGTAAGTTACTAATCAAAGTTTATGACAAACTTTGTCGTAGAAACCTTATATGTTCAATTATTATGAAAAATTGAGGATTTTAAAAAACTAAAATTAATTGACAATGATAATAATTCATCAATGAGGTTCCGTAAAGATTTTAACTATAAATGTAGCTTTGTAGACAATTAAAAAACAATATAAATGGTACCAAAATTTTTTTTCTACGATGAAAATTGAGGAAATTATAACGAAAAATCAGATCGCTCCGTCAAGCGGCCGCCTGGCAGGCGTGTGACGTCACACGACACGTTCTAGGCAGACTCCGCATCCGTGCTCCCGAGTTTTCGACTAGTAGCCGCGCGCAGCGTTTCATGCGAAATTGTATTACATACCTATATTGTTTTTTTTATGTAATAGTGGTAGTAGTATTCAAGAGGTTCAGTACAGTTTGAGCAATGAGTAATAAACTAGAAATCAGTTTTGTGTAAGGACAATCGGATAAACTTATTTTTGAAATTTTTATGGAATCTGGTTATCTGATTACTTACCCATTTAAAGTACACCAGTGCCGAAATCCGTGGTTGGAAACTTCAAAGGTAAGTGAATAAAGCTACATATTTTAAAATTAGAATAATAATATGTAGGTTATTGACCTCTAAAGTTATGTCACTAAGTTATAAACTAGTATTTACCTTTGAGTATTTCTTTGGTTCTTATCTATGTTTAAAACATTCAAATAGATATTTTTTGATGTAGGTAGGTATAGGTTGGTATTCTGAGCACAAAATGAGTAGGTAGGTCTATTTCGTAAACTGTACGAACGAATGAACACAGGGGCCTAATTCAGCTAATAAGTTACAGCTGAATCGAAACTAAAACGTTGCGATCGACCAATCGTAGCACCTACGAGTATATTGCCATGCAACTGTTCGATGACGTGATAAGGTGGCGCTCTGATTGGTCGATCGCAACGGTTTAGTTTCGATTCAGCTGTAACTTATTAGCTGAATTGGGCCCCAGGGCTGTCTTCAGAATCACAACGTGACAGTTTTGGGCGGTCTGGATTTCATAGTATGGTGGTGATGTTATGATCGAAACACACAATGAGGGTGCAGCGTAGCGCGGAATATATTCTTTATTTACACTATGAGCGTGCGCTCCCTTTTGATTTTCTCTTTTAAAACACACATTTTTTATTATTCCTGATACCTAAAGCTATCCTATCCATACCCGCGGCCGTACCGCCTAAAAGCGAACACTCGCTATCGTTATCGTGACATTACAACAATAGTTTTTATGTCACAGGTGACATTTAAACTGTTGTTCTAATGTCACGAAAGCGATAGCGAGTGATCGCTATAAGTGAGGCAGTAGCCCCCCTGGACTGCTGAGATGATTTTCAGTGTAACATATGTCCTGGGGCCTTATTCTGCTAGCGTTAATGCATTTGTGGCGTGTCAATAACGCTTCAATAGCATCGCTTTTTGAGACAGTTATCGAATACTAACTAAAACATTTGTAACTATTGACTTATCAAGAAATTGTAGCACAAATAAATTGTAGCAGAAAATGCGCATAAAAGCGACAAAAGCAGTGTTATTGAAACGCTATCACGACGCGACAACGACGTTAAGATTAGCGGAATTAGGGCCCTGGTATTTGGTTTTAGTTGATTTGTTTACTGAAAAATTGATAATATTTGGCTTTGGTGCCCGTTTTGTGTAGGCGACAGGCTAGAGTACTGTATGGCCCATACTGCCAGATGTGGCTTAGAGTGTAAAACCTAGTTTTAACAGAGTGTTACCTACAGCTCTGATAGACCCCTTTTGGGATTATAAGCGTGATTTTATGCATATATGTATGTAAACCTATCTATAAATGTTACCGTCACAAAGAATGTTTCCATTTTTCAATCTGGGCGTGCAGCTTATGGCGATGAAGCCGAAGGTTAGGTGCAAGTAAAGAGAACTGGCCACATTGTGCACTGTTAAAGCGAGAATAACGTCAGAACACAAATAGATTCACTACCTATATCATTATACGGTCTAATATTGCATGGACTCATACAACGGTTAGTCTCTCTCTACTCGTTTACTGTAGTTAGGATACAAGTCTCTCTGCCTGCCACAAAGAGAGTTTTGTTTTTTCTTTCATTGATTGTAGCACTAAACAAGAAAACATTCAACCTTACTTAAAAGAATAATAATAATAATAAACGATTTATTGCACACAAAGATAAACAGAAATTTTTCAAAAACAATACAGATGTTCAGCGCAGGCGGCCTTATCTATACTAATACTAATCTATACTCATATTATAAAGAGGAAAGATTTGATTGTTTGTTTGTTTGTATTGAATAGGCTTCGAAACTACTGAACCGATTTTGATGAAAATTGGTAAAGGGATAGTTCGAGAACTGGGGAATGACATAGGGTGATATTCCTACTGGAAAATATAAAATTCCCATGGGAAAACAAAAATAACGCGGGCGAAGTTGCGAGCGGAAAGCTAGTAATATTATAAAGAGGAAAGATTTGATTGTTGGTTTGTTTGTATTGAAGAATTGAGAGACGAAGGCGGGTCGTAAAAAGCTTCGATTGTTGCCATAATGCGAAGCTCTAATACAAACGAGAAAAAGGTGATGAAAAAAAATATTTCATGAAACCATCAATATGAAAAGTTTCTCTGCAGATGAAGCTTTGGCCCTCTACAGGGATTTGGATCTGTCAAAAGCTAGTACACATTTTTAAGATTTTTAATTTATAGAAAAGAACTTAGTCATGTTTCCGTCATTATTATAACATATCGAGTATCTGACTCAAAAAAACCTACTATCTGCCTGCTTCGAGTATTGAAGTAACAGACACAAGTGCTAAAGTAAAGCTACAAGATTTGCTGGATCATACTATTGGCCGTGTTTTGATGATAAAAGGTGTCTACAGACCTTCTCAAATACGTCTCAGGTTTAGCAAATGGGGATGTGTTGGTTCATCGGGGCAAAATGAATACAATCAACGATAAACTTGGAGGTAATTATTATATTTAACTTTATAAATTTTGAGGGAAACATGTCTCCTGAATAATCAGACCTGAATAAAAGATTCTTGTAGGTCCATGCTCTTATAGTGTATTTTAGTCAACTATCACGTCATTTAGTGATATACTTACAATATTATATCATTATGTCCTTTATAATCACCTTCATATTCTCGTAATAAGCAAACAATGAAACGGAAAAAGTAATTTTGTATGGAAAAGTAGCGATTTTTTATTATGTATGTTTTTATGTGTAATAATAAATTAAATATATAAAGATTCTAGTATCATTTCATAGCTTATATATTGGAGATCCTGTATGAATTTTGTATCCGTAGGTGTAGTAGAAAAAAAGTTGCAAATTTTTGAAACGCAACTCACGCTTTCATCCCATAGTGCGGCGCGCGGCGGCGTCGGATAGTGTCGGCTGACGTCACAGCCTGTCCGTAGGCAGCGGCGGATTTAATAAAATCAGTTGATGCAAATTGGTTTATAACTTTACATCGGATGGACCGATTTTGGTGATTTAAAAACATATTTATTGTGATACAATAAGGAACGTTACTATGTATGTTGTATTATGAAAAGCCATACCATTACGGGACCTCATTATTAAGCTTTCCAATGATATTACTCGTACTTTAGTCACGGCTAAGGCACTTAAGTCTGTTCGTTTAATATATCGATAGCCTAATAAAATTTTCTCTTTAGGTATCTTCACTATCGCCCATTAAAAATGTATGTAAATTATTAATCAAAAATATAAAAATTCTTACACAATTAAAGAAAAATATTTCTGCTGAACGCTTCTTCAAGTAAATTGGCAAATGAAATCAGAATATGAAACCTTAACTACATATTCCCAATTATATTTTTAACAATTTTGTTTACTTATTTGTGAAGAGTTAATTGCGGTGTATTTTTTGTTTTATCTCGCACCGCATTGTGTAATATTGCAAGAAGGCATTCTGTAGTCCTTTATTGTGGCGCAATGTTAAAATATTATTGTAAATTACTTCGAGATTATGGAAAATAGTCAAAATCCGAAGCAAAATTCACACGTTCGTTCGGCACTTAATATGGCGGACTGGTCACGGTAGGCATTTTTTGTGACGTCACAGAAAATACATGCCACAGACAAAACAGTGTGCATCTCTTTCTTCAAATGTCATTTCACTTTTGTTAGAAAGAAGCAAAACGATATTTGATAGATACGTGTCAAGATATCAAAGAACTGTTTAACAGGGCATCTCCATATGTCTATCTCAATGGCGCGCACCGCCATACATTTCCATGGACTTGATGACGGCGACAAAACCACAGATCAATATATGTAGCAAGCTAAACAGTCACGGCGACAAAAGTCACCCGTGCACGCACCCACTAAGTGGTATTTAATTATTTTGCATACCTACCTACCTACTCCATGAACCAAGGAATACTAACTAGGGGATTGGAGTCGCTCACGTCCGTAGGTTTTACCCTCGAGACCCTACACGTGATCCCCGGGTGGTGCTAATCGAGTGACCAACTTCTGGTGACAAAGTGCTGCCAGCTCTATTTCTGTTTACCTAAATAGATCCACGTATTTATAGGTCTTACTTAACTGAAAATCTTTTACGTAGATCTACGTATTTTAAGAATTTATTGCTTACATTTTTAAGAAAATGGATTCTTTACTTATTGATAATTTTAAGTAACATTGTGCTGTACACATACTTTTAGAAATTTATTTATTTATTTTTCCAAGAAATATAGTATAATTATAGTAAAACTATGATCATCACACTAGGTTAGACCTGTTACGCAAAGATCATACTTATTAACAAAAATCAAAGATAAAAGATATATAAAAGATATTAATTTATATATATTAAATGAAGAAATTAAATAAAAAATACAAATTATTAATAAGGAGCCTAAGTGTGTCTGTGTGAGTAAGTGTGTGTGTTGCTTGTGAGTGTGCATGTGTGTGTACTAGTGTGTGAAACAGTGTTGTATATGTAAGCGTGTGTGTAGTAAATTCGAAGTGAGATTAATTATGCTACATTAGAACCCTTACTAAAGCTTCCGATTCAGTATAGTTATGGGATAGCAGATACCTCAGCAGAGGCGCGTTCAGCGCCTCTGGTTGTAGTTGTCCCGTTGTTTTTTAACTCGCTCAAAGGCGTTGAACGGATTGCAGCAACCAAATGTTTTATCTCCCTCTTTCACATGATGTTTTATTTCTCTCTCTTTCTAGTAGATGACATTATAGAAGATGGCCGCCAATATCATCCAATCACGTAAGAGTATTTCAGTCATAAACGTCAGAGCGTTCTTACAACCATCAAATTCGATGGTTGTTCGGTTGTAACTCGCGCCGACACTCAAACGTCTTGAACGGGCCGGTTGTTTCACCCGGTTGTCACGCTCGAAGGCATTGAACGGGGTTAGAGCGAAAAGTTGTACTTCGCGCGAAGGCCCTGAACGCGCCTCAGTAAACATTTAGCCTCTCTGACACTAGACAGTTTCAAGGATGGACACGTCTTTACCACTTTATTAAAAACTAGCTTCCCGCTCGCGACGTCGTCCGTGTTATTTTTGTTTTCCCGTGGGAGTTTCATATTTTCCCGTAGGAAAATTACCCTATATCCTTCCCCTGGTCTCGAACTATCCCTATACCAACTTTCATGAAAATCGGTTCAGTAGTTTCGAAGCCTATTCAATACAAACAAACAAACAATCAAATCTTTTATCTTTTTAATATTAGTATAGATGTAGGGTATTAAAAATATTCTAAAGCTACGAACAAAAAAAGTTTTTATTCTTGCAGTAGTTATTTAAAACGTACGCTTCTGAAGCATTCCTTTATATAATATGAAGGCATATTTAAGACGGCTTTATGTGTAAAGAGGAGGAGACGCGTGAGAAAAATTCTACGGACACTCAAAACCTGAGCATCTTCATACAGCAGAATGGTGGGATACCGTTGATTCTTATTTAAGGAGACGATGCATACGGCTCTTTGTGCTCTTTCAAGTGTTATAAGGACAGATGAATGAGCTCCTCCCCGTGCAAGGATAAAAAATGAAAAGAGTAACTGCATAGTTTTTTTTTCTCTGTAGAAACTATATTCCGAACGCGGTGATTTTATAAATGTTACGCTGATGTCGCTGAGCGCCGAGCTGAAGGCACCCCAGTTGGTGCGGAGGAGCTCTCGCCTGTACGAAGTCGGCCGCCGTGCTGGTGGTGATGAGGGTGGGGAGGTGCTGCGTGTCCATGTCATACAGCACCTCCACGGAGACCGGGCAAGTGATGTTCTTGGTGATGACAATATCCAAGACATCTGGCTGATACCTGGCGGTGGTGGGAATGTGGGTGGGGGCGTCAGGTCCCACCACTTCGTCGTCAAGTCCGGTGGCGGCATCCAGGAGCATCCTCCCGGCGGGCGTGATGCAACGCGACCCCCATTGGGGGTGCTTCGCATTAAGGTCGCCCGCCACGAGAGTCGGCGTGTCGTCGCCGAAGAGCCCCTGGATGTCGGATGAGCTGGCTGATCGCGGTTGCCACCGCGACCAGCACAGATGTGGTCGAGGCCTGCGGGAGCGGGCGGGTCTGTGGGGCCAGTTGTGGTGGTGGCTGGTGGGGCTGGCGAGGTTGCCGCAGCTGAGCGAGCGGCAAGAGTGGTGGCTGGGATTGGGGGTGATGGGGTGGGCCCTGGTATGGCTGGGGCCCTATCGGGGCTCTGCGGACGGCCGACATCGCCTCCTGTTGGAAGGCTGGGTGTCGGTGGGGCGGCTGGTGAGGACGGGTCGGCGGCACGGGAGTGGAGGCCGCCGCAGGTTGGTCGGAGGCAGCGGCTCTGCGGCCGCGCCTACCACGACCACGGCGTCTACGACGCTTAACCGCCGCACCTCTGGTGGACGGCGGGTTGGCGGGGGGAGCCAGGGTCGGCCCAACTTGGGCCTCCGGTTCGTCCGCCATAGAAGGCGCGCGTTGGCGCGGGGGCGCCTCGTGGCGTGGGGGCGCCGGATGGCGCGGGGGGCGCCTGCTGGCGCGGGGGGCGCCTGCTGGCGCGGGGTGCCTGTTGTCGCAGGGGCGCCTGTTGTCGCAGGGGCGCCTGCTGGTGCGAGGGCGCCTGTTGGCGCGGGGGCGCCTGCTGGCGCGAGGGCGCCGACTGGCGCTGGGGCGCCTGCGGTCGGGTCGCACAACGCACACACTTAATAGGCCGGTGGCAATTGGCCGAGGCGTGGCCAAACGCCTGGCATCGGTGGCACTGCGGGGGGCCCCCGCGGCCTCGCCATCCCTCAATGGTGACGCCCGGCATCATCAGGAGCTCGGTCACCGCGTAGAGGCGGGAGAGCTCCTGGGCGTCGAGGTGCTCCAGCTGCATGTAAAAGAGGCAGCCGGAGCGGCCGCGTTGAGGTGGTATGTGGCGAACGTGAGTGGCCACAAACCCACGTTCGCGAAGCGCCGCCTGGATTGCTTCCGGCGGGGTGTCAGAGGGCAGCCCTCGTAGCGCTGCCTTAGAGGGCAGCTCGCTGGCCGGCGTGTACGCGTACCACGTGATCGTGGGGTCGCGTTCGGACGCCTCGGCCAGGTACCGCTGTACGATGCGGTACTCTTCTGAATGGTGGGGATAAATCGTACCCCGGTGCGGTATGGGCGGGCGTTAGGCGGCTGCGGCCGTGGCGACGGCGGCGACGGTCAAGGTCCTCTTTGCGCGAGGGTCGCGCGGGGGAAGGGGTTTGTCCCCTGGCATGGTGACACACAGTACAAGTTATAGGACAGCACTTGGTATACGGTAAATACGCACAGAAAACTGAGGGCGATCACCCCTCCCTATTTAACAAAATAGGGAGCGGGTATACGCAACACACTCATAACACAAACAAAACAGCGTCAATATCGCGGGTAGGTATAAGCGTCTATGTCGCGGTGTATATAAAAACTCGACGTGGGTAGATGTGAATCCACCCACGGAGCAGGACGGCGCACGGAGCGCGAAACGCGCGCGGCGCGGTACGGTGCGTTCGCGGGGGGGGGGGGGGGCGGGGGGGGGGCTCGCGGGAGCAGGGGCTCAACGATTACTAGGAGCACTCCTGGAACGACCGGTCGGCAACACTCGCGGAACAGCACTTGGCGAAACGAGTGGGGCGGCCGTTGGATCTGCTGCGGTGAAGGGGGGGGGGGGGGGAGAGGAACTGTCAGCCCGTTCGACCAACGGCCGACGGCGCACGCGCATTTTTCAATAATTCAAACGATTGCTTGCTTAGCCAACACAAAAAAATGAATATATCGCATTTATTAATAAGGAACGAATATCAACGTTACAATACCCCCGCGCGCAATTAAGGATTTTATTGCTCCTAAAGTAATAAAATCCTTTCTCACGATGTTCCTAGTAGTTGCTTAATCATATTAACATAAAATCATCTTTCATACTACACGCTTTCAAAAAACAAGGTGGTACTAGGAATACTAACATTACCAAACTTCTACACTCAACCTTAGGTCACTAAGTACCAAAGACTTAAAAAACCCTGCAATTACTTATATCTATTACTATTATAAAGAAGCGACGCAAAAAGTTATTTGTAACGAGAACGAACCAAAAGTGAATAACATTACTAATTATTTGTTTACACCAATCAACTTACAACAAGGTCCTTAATGTGCCAAGTGCCTAGATCCTTTCCAGACATATCCTGTAACACATAAACTAACGGTGACTTTTTCATTATGATTCTAGCCTTAATGAATTTCGGGGCTAATTTCTTCGAATAAAAGTTATCTTTGTCACTTAAGAAATAAGCACGCTTCATAACTACGTCACCAACGTTAAACTCGGCAAATTTGCGTCTCAAATTATATCGAGTACTTGTCTTGAGTATAATAGTCTTGACACCAAACAAAACAAAATACTATGTCCTTATTGGCTGTACACTGCCTGAGATTGTGAGTATCATTTCGACAGCGAGGACAGTAACGTGTCTTACTACTAGGTGAATCTATAGCATGGACAATATTAACAGGATTATAATGCTTAACATTACTAAATGAATTAATTTTATTACTAATTGTACTTAAAAGGCGTATTATATCTATTATGTGAATTATTATTATTTAATTTATGTGTACTTTTACTATTACTAATATTAAAATTTGTTTTAGGATGTGAAGCACCAGTATATGCAAACTTGGGAGCTAAAGTGTTCTGTGTAGGCTTTGGAGGTTCTTTAAATTGAGAAAGATGTGCCTGTATGTTCTCGTAATTACGACAAGCAGTCTTAAGTTCTTCAATTGTTTTAACTTCCTCACAACTGTATAAAATATTTACGTAGCATGGGCGAACATTGTGGAGAATAATTTCCAATTGATCGGTTTCTGACAACTTTTTTGACAATCGTGAAAAAGTCCAGACATAATCGAAAGGTAAATGACTATTCTCTGATTCTCCTTGTGTACGCGACCTGATTTCAGAAAGCAGTCTGTAATCAAAATCAGACTGATCGAAATCACGTTTCAGTAAAACAATAAGTTCGTCCCAGTTTGATACGGAATCCCTAATACTCCTGAACCAATGAATAGCATCTCCCGTAAATATTTCTGTGGCATACGTTAAAACTTTATTATGTGGAATACCCTTAGCTTTGCACAATTCATCAATGCGCTGGATAAAAGCACGCACACACGACCTACCATCATATTTTAATTTTGAAAAATGATTGGTACTACTACCTTCACAAGTGACGCTAATGTTGAGTGGCGAAGCTAAAGTAACAGATGGCGCAGCCAGTTCACTGCCGGAAACAGCAAGTGCGTCAAAAGCAGTGTCTTTAAGGGAACCTAGCTTTGCGAGTGTAGACTTATATACTTCGATACATTCACCATACTCCTTCCTTAAAGCGTCGGTGCAAGCAATACGGTTTAGGCGGTGATAAAGATGATTTAACAAATTTTGAGTACGGAGCCATGTACTTTTATCTATTTGACCATCTAAATTAGAATTCGCTCTTTCAAGAACGTCCACGACTCCTTTCAGGTCCTCCGAAGGATCATACGGACTAGAGAGAATGTCCTCCGAGGGATACAGCGGCCCGCATTTGGCAATTTGTTTACGCAACTCCTGAACAGTAGGTGCCGGAGTTTCGCCCCTAATAGTCACTTCGTACTCCAATTCAGTCTTTTTAAGAGACATAAATTTAACCGAGTAAGACATTATGAGACAAGAAAAAAAAGCAAAAAAAAAAATAATCTAATAAGAAATACAAAATGTTCAGAAAAAAATAAAAAAATAAATGGTAGGTAAATGTTGAACAAGTATTAACTAAAACTATTCTATTAACTACTCCGTCCGTCACAATAATTAATCTACTCTATGACGCTATGGTTGTAGAACAAATAATCAAAACTACTAGATACTATGCAAAAAGAAATATTTATATACCTAAGCATATATAAATATATTGCAACTAAAACACAACAAAATAAAAAGCAAAAGCGAATAAAAATGCAACTAATGTGTACAAAATATATGAAAAAAGATTAAAAGAAAAAAATTACAATAATAATGTTGCCAACTGTACCTATTTGATAAATGGAAGGTACTTAAAGGGCGAGCAAATCGGCACCTGATGGTAAGTGCCAGGACACCCGAGACTTTAGTTGACAAGTCTTCAACTAGGTACCCAGTAATTTCACTAGCTACAGTGCCCTATTCCCGATACACAGTAATGCATTAGCACTACTATTTATGGGAAAATATATGGCACTGTGGTGGTACCCACCTAGACGGATCCTTGTACAGGGACCCTACCACCCGGTAAAAGATATGTAAAATGGTTTCATTTATATTAAAGAAAGAAATTACAATCAAATTAATTACGGACAAAAACCTAACGTAATATAATTCCGTTGCGCTGACTGTTCTTTGTAACACAAAAAAATTATTATTATGTAATTAAAACAAAACGTAATTAAACAATTCGTTTCAAATAATAGTTTGAATTATAGAATTTTGTACACCTTAGTTACTGGCAACCAAAAGAATAAAAAGCGTTTTACAAAAAATAAATAAAAAAAACACACACACCAACATATAAAATACTACTAGGCACAGGAAAGCAAGAAATACCTTAAAACCACGTCAAGGGCGCCAGTGTACGAGTGCGGTTCATAATTTGATATCAGCGCTCGTGTGCGCTATTTGCACGCAAACAATCGGTCCAAAAATTGCTCATGTGCGCATTTTGTGTGCGGTATGACGTAATTGATGACGTCACCGATTGATGCTGACAGTGCTAACAGAAAAGAGGTAGTGCACTGTCTCCAGAACTGTCAATGTTAAAGTGTCAAAATGAACATCAGTTTTATTTTTATTTTAGTTTGTTCGAATTTATTTTTTCATTAGATATATATGTAAAAGGCGGTGACACACCTACTTACACTTGGGTTCCCTATGTGTCTTTGAAAGTTGTTGATTCGCTTTTTATTATATCGAACACGTTGTGACGATAATTTAATTGTGCGCTGTTTCATTATATCGATGAATTATACCTACCCTAATGAAACAATCCATTCTAGCAGAAGTTATATATATCCATGAGCTTTAGGACAGAGAAATATATCACGTAGTCGGGCTAATTAAAACTTAGGTAGATTAACTATAACGCAGGGAAATCCTTTTAATGTGGCAACACCCAATATTCGAGTGAGAAGGACTGAAGTGGACACGCTCGTTGCAAGTCTATTTGTGATAGGTCTATGGGAATTTTGGATGCAGCGTCACAAGTTTTTTCCGCCATCGTAAGGCGTGTTCGGGTAGCCTGTGGTGGCGTTTTTAGCATTATCAAAATTGGCGTTGATGTAAAGCGTTCGGTTAGAAGGTTATGAAATTTTTGCCATTTTTGCTCCACACCCTAACCGAACGCTACATTATCAATATGTCAAAGTCATAAGCTATTATAACCTAAATTTATTTTCAGTTTCCAGATTCTGGATGTATTATGATGTAATAAGCTCGCTTCATGATTAACGATCATTAATTTCCATAAATAATGAAAATAAATTTTATTTCGTTAAAACTTATTCAATCGAGTCAAAAATTTTACGTTTAGTAAACGTCAAAAATCTTAAATGTCAAAAACTTCCACTTTTGACCTCAGACTATAGAAGAAAAGAGGACTCGGCATAACGAACGTAGTTATAGGAATGTGATGTATTTCGACGGCATAGTTTCTGACATATTGGCATCTCTTTTTAACTTATGAGGATAATCATAAGTAAAAAAGGACAACAGTAGTTTTATCATTACCAAAAATGGCAACATTATCTTGGCGACGTCACAGGGCTACGTTCCAAAACATCACCCGGAGTGAGTAGGTGGTGGGGGGAGAGTGGCCGGTTAGGGTGGTCGGAGTGTTGGTTGTTTTAGAACGGCAAGAGTGTTGTCTGCTTTGTTTACATAACCAAATATACAAAAATAAGAAAATATATAATTCATCGGCGCCTCCGTTCGCTGTAATGCATGGATTACATTCCTCTGTTTCATCTACGAAAATGCTAAAACCAACAGAATATGAATTCTGTTATATCGCGGCCTAACCTAGCTTTAGCGGAAATTAAGGACAATTTTACAATCGTGTCACTTACGATACCTGTAGTCTTTGGAATTTTAAATTAACTTATTGTCGACGTTACGAAGCGCATCCTCGCTCTCCGAGATGCACAAATTGTGTGTGAATATGAAATCTTTGTAATCACAATCACACACAACTTTAAAATCCACAAAATTTCCCGCCAAATCCAATCGAGTGAAATTACACCTTGCTATATTATGCGGGTGAGATTCTACTCGATCGAGTGCACTCCGTAGCGTTTTAGGACACGCCACTCCAACACTCTCGAGTGCACCCGAAATGTTTTAGGACATACTTCGGGTGACCGAGTGCTCTCGGGTGATGTTTTGGAACGTAGCCCAGAATATCTCACTGCGGCCGGTCGTCATGTTTTGTCACAGTACTCACAATGAACAACAAGTACATCAGTTGTCATCGCGACTTGTTTGTTTCAGTGTTTTAAAGAAAATTTTGTTATTAGGCGAAAATTGTGCTTGTTTGAAGTGTTGAACTTGCATAATACTGCATTTATTATGGGTAAGTGCAGTGTGTTAGGCTGCCGCATGAGCAAGCAAGCCGCCATCTTTGTGCCAGATTCACATTTAGGTATGCACGTTTTTTTCGTAGGTATTTCATGTCTATTCTTTTTTCCTTAGTCTGAGCTTTTGACCCTCTTCGATAGCTGGGGCGAAATTGGCAGTTCACAATGCCATTTTTGACATTTTTTCAGCTATCCGAACGGTTGACGTAAACAGATAAAAATGCAACTTTTGTGAACATTTCTTCTAACCGAACGCTCTTTGTGTAAATTTTGTCATTTTTAACAGTTATTTTTGCCATCTCGATGTTATCCGAACGCGCCTTTCGAGCACCAACAAAAATTTTAGCACGCTTTTTTCGTAGGTATTTCATGTCCTTTGGTATCCATAGTCTAAGCTTCGATATCAAAAAAGTTTCGTCACTGTCGCCCTCCGTGCGCGCACCTGCGTGACGTGACAGTTACAAAAACATTTCTGTCGCCGTGACAAAAGTCATCCGTTCGCGCACCCACTAAAATTGATTTCCCAAAAAAGTCTGACCAATACGAATGCAAAATTTTTCGCAGTGAAATTACTGGGTAGTGTGACTTTAAATCTGGTGTCATAAGTTGGCAACGTACACTGTGGTTCTTGTGGGGGTTGCAGTTTTGCTGCGAATCTCACAAGAGCCACATGTATTATAGGTGACTGTTACCACTTACCATCAGTTGGGCAGTTTGCTTGTTTGCCAACTTTCTGCAATAAAAAAAAAACTTAACTAAAAAGGTTATCGAAAAATCTTCGTATAAATTTAAATTATTTTCTAAATTATATTTATCACAAATTATCAGGTGAGAGAATATGTTTAATCAAAGAGTATACAATAACTGTGTAGGTATACTGATATGCATATATCACAGACAATTTAACTAGTCAAAATAAAATATTGACAGACGACCACAAAGTACTTTTTCAATAGAATAACTGTCACGAGAGAACATGCGATCTACGCCACAGTCGCAGTCGCACAACAACAAACATGGTGCTTTGTAATGGCGGACTGTAGGGTTACTCTTGAACCAAATCCAATCGATCGGCATTGAGATTGTGATTTTTTGGACGCTTATTTAGCAACACTAGCGACAAAGTGCATCCGTATTTTGGGCAAATTAGATAGCGCCGAGTTTGGTTCACTCAAAATCAGCACAATACGGTTACAATGTTGTGCCAATGTGGAAAATCAAGCGTACAAAAAATCACAATCTCAATGTCGATCGATTGGAAATGGTTCAAGAGTAACCCTACTGAACTTTATTTGAGACATACAGGGTGTCTCAGAAACAATGGATAAACCTTTAACTGTTGATAGGTTTCGTCGAGACCTCTCTAATCTCAAATTTTGACTTTAGTAAAAATATCTCGGTTTTCAAGATATTTGATAGTTTATGATTTTTTTATAAAATGCCACTTTTGGTTGGTTTTTAATGTGCCATTTTTACAAATACGGACTTTTTCTGATTCAGTATTTTTTAGCTTCTAACGGAATAGTTCAGCTATCAATAACAGTGGTTAAAATTGAGCTAGCTAATCACGAAGTGCTTGGAAAAAACAATGTTCCAAAAAAAATTAAACAAGAAATTATTTTTCTTCGTGTTTGGTCTGCTACCATGTAAAAAAAATGTATGACGCTCATCCTGCCCATTATCTTAAAAAGATGCTTAGTTATTCTAGTTTCAAAAAAGGTATGATAAACTTATGCTTAATGTATCTCTGAACTTTTATTACTGCTTGAATAGCAAATGGTATGAAAATTTTAAAAAGATTGTTTGTCGGATTAATTATTTTTCGGATTAATTTTATTCGGTTAATTTAGTTTTCCAGTATTAAGTTTATGCTTTCTTGACTTTCTGACTGGTTGAATAGCAAATAAAATGAAAATTTGAAAAAAAAGGCTTTTTTCCACTAATAAGCACTTAAAGCTTATTTGTAAACATTCGTTTGCGAGTCACAGAGTTGAGAAACGTGTTTTTTTTTGTGGCCCCTGCCTGCCACATGTCTCATCTACTATGCGCAATCAAAAAGGAGCCTTATCATTAACAGCACATGAGTCATAAGCATTTGCAACCTTACCTGCTATCGAATTTCCTGGAAGGACTTTTTTTACCTGCGTCTGATCATTGGGTTCTTTGTTACGATTGTTAGTGTCCTTCTGAACTCCGGTTGTGACCCACGCGTGTTTTCTGTATTCGAGAGATTCGATAGAGCTTCGATGATTTTAAACGACATTTTGCTGTGATTTTGGCCTTGACTAGCTTTGCGATTCGGATATTGTTTGTGCTGTGAAACCTATTGACAACTGGTGATCATATGGACTTGGCTAGCTTTACGATTTGGATATTGTTTGTGCTGTGAAACCTAACTGACAACCAATACATAACACTGAAAATGCCTAGACATCAGTACACGTCGCGCGAATATGCAAACATGCATTTCGTTTATGGCGAATGTCGAGGAAATGCTAACGCTGCTGCTCGTCTGTACGCAGAGAGGTAAGATTATTTATTTTCTCTTTAATTCAATCAATCTTATTTTTTTGAAATCACACACATTTATTGCAACTTTAGTTAAACGTATCAGGATGGGTCTTACATTATGTTATCCTTCTAAAAATAGTCACACGCCGTGTTTAATTAGATTTTAAAATTAAATGAATTAGTAAATTTAATAACGTCATTTTTTGTATTAGGTACCCCAACGCACGTCACCCGGACTATCGAGTTTTTGCTCGGGTACATAATTCGTACTGCGAAGGGAGGCTTCCAGGAAGAGGCATTGGTGGTGCAGGGCCAGGAAGACCAGAAAGAAACGACGATGAAGAAGTAGTAGTCCTCGACGAAATAGAAGAAGATTCAACACGTTCTGTGCGTGGAATTGCACGTCGAACCGGCATTAATAGAAGCAAAGTGCATCGCATATTGAAAAAATACCTTTTGCACCCTTTCCATATTCAAAGGGTCCAAACTCTACAGCCTGCTGACTATCCGCACAGGATTGCATTCTGCAGAATCATGTTAAATAAAATAAGGGAGGACCCGCAATTTTTCAATAAAATTTTATGGACGGATGAATCCTCATGCCGGAGAGATGGATATTTCAACATCCACAATCTACATAGCTGGCAAGTTGAAAACCCACATTTGATGAGGGAAGATCGGTCCCAAGTTCAATTTAAAGTTAACTTGTGGACTGGGATTATTGACGGACAGGTGATCGGGCCATATGAACTTCCAGCTACACTGAATAGTGAAATTTACCTTAATTTTTTACAAAATGATTTACCCGGCATGCTAGAAGATGTCAATTTAGAAGTGAGGTGGAGAATGTGGCTTCAAAATGATGGGTGCCCAGCTCACTACGCAATAGTAGTAAGAAATTATTTAAATCAACACTTCCCACAAAGGTGGATAGGCCGGCTCGGCCCTATTTTATGGCCGCCAGATCGCCGGATCTAAATCCCTTGGATTTTTTTTATTGGGGATGTCTGAAAGACCTTGTCTACGCGAGGCCAGTATCCTCAATAACAGAGTTGCGTACTCGCATACAAAATGCAGCTGCACACATAAAAACGTCTGGTTACGCGCGCCGCATCAAACTTTCTTTTATAAAAAGATGTAGGGCGTGTATCAGAGCGCAAGGACGCCAATTCGAACATTTATTGTAAATTCAATAAAAAATTAAAATTTCATGTTGTTTTATTTCAAATTCTTTATTCAAACTAAGAATTAATAACTATTCCGAAAAAAATCTTTTTAAAATTTCATACCATTTGCTATTCAAGGAGTAATAAAATTTAAGAGATACATTAAGCATAGGTTATCATACCTTTTTTGAAACTAGAATAACTAAGCATTTTTTTAAGATAATGGGCACGATGAGCGTCATACATTTTTTTACATGGTAGCTGACCAAACACGAAGAAAAATAATTTCTTGTTTAATTTTTTTTGGAACATTGTTTTTTCCAAGCACTTCGTGATTAGTTAGCTCAATTTTAACCACTGTTATTGATAGCTGAACTATTCCGTTAGAAGCTAAAAAATACTGAATCAGAAAAAGTCCGTATTTGTAAAAATGGCACATTAAAAACCAACCAAAAGTGGCATTTTATAAAAAAATCATAAACTATCAAATATCTTGAAAACCGAGATATTTTTACAGAAGGATGCCCAGATATGACCTGATGTTCAGGTGCCGCGTCTAGTAATGTGCAATATTTATTAAAATAGCCAATTATTGATTCTATTAGGATTGATTATTTTTATTATTATACAAAGCCGGGTAAAATAGTAATAATCATCTAAAAATGTTAAGATTAAAGAAAGTATGCCAATAGTTGTGTGATTCGGACCGCATACTTGTGACGAGCTGTCAATATTGTTTTGATTGACAAGATGACAAGTTGCAAATTGCAATCTTGCTTTGCTTGCTCTCGTGTGAACTGTGCGGTTTTCTATTATCTAACTTGTAACAAAAACCATTGCCGAAAAAAAGGCGGGAAACGTTGAAGTAGGCGGGAGTGTTTCTAGCTTTTGAATTCGTTTTCAATTTTAAAATAATATTAATTGAAGCGGTTGAGTAGTGTTATTATATTTATTGTATACCTATTTATATATTTTGTATTTATCATCAACTCCATTGCTCGGTAAGTCACTTTATTTCATTTGATATGAACGATCCCCCTGACCCAGGGGGGTCAGTTCCCCCAGTTGCATGTAATATATCTATCATGAGCCAGGATGAATCGAGCGTTGATACGGATAATACAATTATAGATTGGGCAGTTCCATCAATTAATAGGAAAAGGAGTAAATCAGTGAAAGTTTGCAAACACTGTAATAAAAAAAAGCGAAAGCATAAAATGGCGGGAAAGGACGAAGGGTGCCTTTGTGTTGAGCCTGTTGACGACAAATCTATTAAATTACCTGAAAGTACTGTAAACCAAAGAGATTCTTCCACTTTACCTCAACCTTCTTCAACTGTTAGTCAGCCTCAGCCTCAAGCTGAAGCAACAAATGCTCGAAAATTCTACAGTTCTTATGATGTGCCACCTTATATTGTTCATGTACAACGCGAACAAACATCCTTCAATGACTCTACCACACTTCACCCAGTTAATTTTGGTCAATTTCTTAAGAAGCATAACTTTCAATGTATTATTGATGGTAGCGTTAAAAGAATAGGCAGAAATCGAATTTTATTATCTTTTAATAAACTTGAGGCAGCTAATAGTTTCATAAGGGAC
Organism: Schoenobius gigantellus; assembly: GCA_963935595.1. Taxonomy (NCBI): domain Eukaryota; kingdom Metazoa; phylum Arthropoda; class Insecta; order Lepidoptera; family Crambidae; genus Schoenobius; species Schoenobius gigantellus. The sequence continues at coordinate 21,981,967 of OZ012541.1, forward strand.
AAAAGATTACAAGATCAGGGTTATAAGGCTTTTATTCCTACTTTTAATATAACACGAATGGGTCTTGTCCGTGGGGTTCCTCATGACTGGACTCCTGAAGAAATTAAAGAAAAATTTACAGTCCCTGCCGGCTGTGGTGAAATTCTTAAAGTAAGGCGCATAAATCATAAGGTATATGTAGACAATAATGCTATATGGAAACCTACCCAGTCTATAGTTGTAACATTCGATGGTCAGGTCCTCCCTACTCGTATTTTTGTGTGTTACAACTCACTTACTGTGGAACGCTATATATATCCAACAGTCCAATGTTTCAACTGTTGTCGATTTGGGCACACCAAACTGCAGTGCAGGTCTAAGCCTCGCTGCTTCAAGTGTGGCGGTGATCATACTGGAGATATATGTTCTGTTGAAGAAGAAATTGCCTGTTGCTGTAACTGTTCCGGATCACATTTTGCAACTAAACGAATCTGTCCAGAATATGAAAGGCAACGACGTATAAAAGTTACAATGGCAAATGAAAATTTATCTTACTTTGAGGCTTCCAAATTACATCCACTTGTAAATAAATCTTTTTCTGATGTTTTAGTATCCCCACCACCAAAACCTACAACTCTTATTACGTCATCATCACAAAACTCCGCAGAAAATCATCACTCCTATAAAAAAACTATTTATAAAAAGCCTAAACAGATTTCATCATCGCAGAACATGGGCTACAATCAAGCATTACATTATAACCTAGTAAAAGATTACGACATGCCTAGTAATAGTGGTAATGGAAGTGTTATCAAAAATGAATTTAATCACAGTTATAATCATAATTTGACTATTGCAGATGTAATTATTCCCCTCATACAATTTTTTACTCAGTTTCATAATTCCATACCGTCCGACGTTGCTCCTTTACTAGATGCTATTCAAAAACTAACTAGCCATAATGGACCAACAAGCCAAAGTGGTTCAATGGAATTGCCGAAGCATCAATAATAAAAAATCAGATCTTATTTATTTAATTAACAGATATAATCCCTTTGTTATTGCTCTTTCTGAAACCTGGCTTAAATCAGGTTTTAATTTTAAAATTCCTCAATACTTCTGCTTAAGACAAGACAGAGCAGATGGTCATGGAGGCGTAGCATTATTAATTAGATGTAATTATCAATATAGTGTATTTAATTTACCTTCTAGTAGTGAATATTCTGCTATTGCTGCAATTGTAAATAACATTTGTTTTGTTTCTATCTATGTGCCACATCCATCCATTCAGATACTAAATGAAATCAACAATGTCATTAACATCCTTCCCAAACCATTTATTTTACTTGGGGATTTTAACTGCAATCACCTATCATGGGGTAGCTCTATTAGCAGTAACTATGGAGAACACCTACTAGATATCTTAGATAGAAACAACTTATGCATTTTGAACTCTGGATTGCCTACACGATTAACTAACCCTACTGAAAGTGTTAGTGCTGTTGATTTAACCATTTGCACACCTAGTCTTGCAACTTCTTTAATGTGGCAGCTACTCGACTCAACTTTTGGCAGTGATCATTATCCTATTGTAATAACATTCCCCTTTGCAAATAGAAAATATGCTCAAAGAAAATCTTGGTACAAATATAAGCTTCACAATGCAGATTGGAATTCATACAGGGACAAATTGGAGCAAAAATTTCCCTCTTTACCAATTATAAATAGTGAAAATGAGGATCGATGCTCAGAGGCTTTGGCCAAGTGTATCATTGATGTAGCAGATGTTGTTTTTCCACTTAAAAAATCAGGTAGAAATTCACTTCCATCTCCACCATGGTGGGATACAGATTGTACGCGAGAAATAGTCCGGAGAAAGGATGCTGAAAAGCAATACCGTCAAATTATGACTATAAATAACTTTGAAACACTATTGCGTATTACTTCGGAAGTAAAAAAGTTTCTTAAAAAGAAAAAATCTGAGGCTTGGAAAAACTTCTGTGCATCAATTTCGCCACAAACACATCCAACTATTGTTTGGAATAATATACGCAGATTTCGTTCTGCCTTTGTTCAGCCATCTGCTTCTCATTTAACATCAGATATGGCCCATCAATTCATGAATAACTTAGTTCCATTATCAGTCAGGGAAGCGATCACACTTTCGCCTATTCCAGTGGACAATTCAGGTTTAAACTGCCCATTTTCAATGAACGAGCTAAAAGGTACTTTATCTAACATTAAGGATTCGGCTCCTGGTAAAGATAATATTCAATACTCATTCATTGCAAACCTCGGTGACAAAGTTCTCAATTATTATTTACAAATTATAAATTCTGTCATGTTGACAGGTAATATACCTTCAGCATGGAGGCAACAAATAGTATTGCCATTATTAAAACCGAATAAATCTCCGGCTGATGTATCATCATATCGTCCGATTATTCTATCTACAGTTTTAGCCAAATTAGCAGAACATTTAGTAAAAAACAGATTAGAGTGGTTCATTGAAAGCAATAACATCCTACCAAACAATCAATATGGGTTCAGGCGAGGTAGAAGTACTTCCGATTGCATTGCCCTTTTAATGTCTGATATTCGCATTGCATTCTCTGACAATAGGTCAGTTGGAGCTGTATTCCTTGACATAAAATCGGCATATGACAATATAAAGCTATCAATATTACGCGAGAAATTAATCGATTTACATGTCCCTGTTCTACTAACCAATTTCATTTTAAATTTATTTGCTGAAAGATTTCTTACACTCTATACAGACGACACTACAATCCAGAGGTCATCAAGCATGGGCTTACCTCAAGGATCAGTGCTTAGTCCTTTACTCTTTAATTTATATACATACGATTTTGAGGATGCCCTGGATAACTCATGTTCAGTTATTCAATATGCTGACGATGTAGTGCTATATGTCACGGACAACTGTATTACCAATATTAACAATAGTTTAAACGATTCCCTTTTACTGCTAAAAACGTGGTTAAATGCAAACGGCTTAGAGCTATCAGTACCTAAATCTTCAGTAGTACTATTTTCAAAAATGAGAATACAGCCTAGTTTAAACGTTTACTTTGGAGAGGAATGTCTCTTACAGAGAAAAGAGGTGAAATATTTAGGTATCATTCTTGACTCCAGACTCACGGGGAATGCTCATTGTGAGTATGTTGTAGCAAAATGTGAGCGAAACCTTAATATTTTAAGATGTCTCGCAGGTGTTTGGTGGGGTAGTCATCCCTTTTCCTTAAGGTTGCTTTACGTTGCTCTGGTGAGAAGTGTCTTAGATTATGGGACCTTCTTGTTGGAGCCGGGTAATGTGACTGCATTTAGGAAACTGGATGGCATTCAATCAAAGGCGCTGCGAATTATAACTGGTGCCATGAAATCGAGCCCCATATGTGCTCTGCAAGTTGAGTGTAATGATCCTCCATTGAACCTCCGGAGACAATATTTAGCAGACAGATACTTTTTGAAAAAAATAGAGTTTAAAAATAATAACCTAATTATAAGAAAACTTTCAGTTTTATCCGAAAAAGTAACTACATCAAGTTACTGGTCCCGCAAGCCTGTCCCACCATTGGTTAAAATTTTTAATAGAACAAAAGCGAATAACATTCCTACACATTACTTTCACACTTCCCCTATTTATACCACTGATTACGATGCTTTATGCGTAAACCCTAACATTACTTACAATCTTCATATTGATAGGCAAAATGCAAAAGCCCTTTTTAATGAAGTTGTGAATGAGACCTGGCATCAGTGGCATAGAATATACACAGATGCATCCAAAAGCGAAGCGCAAGATGTGGGTGTGGGTGTTTATCATAGCAATTATAAAATACAACAAAAAATACGTTTGCCGCCACAGACTTCAGTGTTTACTGGAGAATGTTTTGGATTATTTAAGGCACTAGAATATGTAAAATTAGCAAAACTCAAGAAAACTGTTATTTTTTCAGACTCATTGAGCGCCTTATATACCTTAGCTAAATTCCCTCTAAAAACAAATATTTATCCAATAATTCTCAAATGTCGCGAACTGCTTAACTTGTGTTTAATTAGAGGATATTCTGTTACTTTTGCCTGGGTACCTAGTCATTGTGGTGTGATTGGCAATGAGTTTGCTGATCATCTCGCTCGAGATGCAGTGAAGTGTGGTGATGTCTATTATTATAAAAACTATGCTCACGATTTAATAAACTTATCAAAAACGGAACTGCATAATTCCTGGTCTAAATTATGGACAGAAGGTGACACATCAAAGGGTTCATACTATCGGAAAATACAGCCTATTATATTTACTAAGCCTTGGTTCTCAAAGCTAAGGTTTGGTAAATTGGTAACAACTATTTTGATTCGAATGCGCTTGGGACATGTATGTACTCCTGACCGTTTGGCGAAATACGGTATAATAAATGATTCAACATGTGAATGTGGCGAGGCTGAGGCTGACATAAATCACATTTTTTTTCAATGCTCTCGATTTGATAGAACCTCGTTTATGGATTCGTTAATTTCTGCAAATATTCCTTTTCCTACGTCCATTCCTGTTCTTTTACACAATATAAATCCAGATATATATAAACTATTATCAAAGTTCATCAGAAAAAATGATATAAAGATTTGATTTACGCGTTTTTTATTCATGTTTATTTCACATATTATTGTATCATTAAATTTCATCTTTACCATATCATTACTTACCTATCCACCCGCTGTTCCTTTCCTATACGTTTCAATTTACCTTTTTTATTAATAATTCGTTTCCTGCTTTTTATAAAAACTGTATTAAAAATCCTCTCCCTACGTTACACCTTCCCAAAAACGAATCATATTCGAGTCAATCGAGTTCTTCTCACCGCAATCGACACCAAACAAGAAAACTTGCATATGGCAAATGGCAACACCAGCCTGCACGCCAAAATTAAAAGAAGAAGAAGAAGAAAAACCATTGCCATCAATAAATTAACTTACTTATATCTAACTTCATAACTAACTTCTGCATTCCCCTCGGACCCCACTAGTATCTCTAATAAGTCTGTGTCGGACCCTGATACCCACAAATTGCGATTACCGATTACTTTGGCTTATGTTATACGGACACTAATTGCATTTCGATTGGATTTTGGAACTGATATACACTCGCTCTCTTGGACGGATAGAATCATGGATCGTACTACAGAACTACGTAAATGCATATAAGCCTTTCCTTGATTTTACAAGTCGGGAATCAGTTGAAATAATTGATGACCATTTGTTTGGGTACTGGATGGGGATAACAAAACTTCTTTTTATTATTGGAAGATATTCCCCGTATACTACAACAACACAGAGGCTTATTAGGTTTGACTGCAACTTTAGTTAAGATGCGAACAGGTGATTCTGTTTAAAGAATTTCCTCCTTACTAGAAGTACCTCGCAGTACATTGGAAAGACTTCATGATTTTGTTCCACAAAACCTTGGAATAACTCATTTATCTAGAGAACAAATAATTCAACATAACATGATGATACCAACTGGAATTTATAATGCAAATAACATTCAAGCAATTGTAATGTGTGATGGAACATATATTTATTTAAATAAAAGTGGTAACTATATGTTTCAAAAAGATTCCTATTCTTTGCATAAATATAGGAATCTTTTGAAGCCTTTTTTAATAGTTGCATGTGATGGATATATTGTAGATTGCTTTGGCCCATATAAAGCTACCACATCTGACGCAGAAATAATGTCATCTTTGTTCAGTAATGAAAATTCCCCATTGCGACAATACTTTCAAAGAAATTATACATTCATTTTAGATAGGGGTTTCAGAGACAGCATCAGCTTATTGGAAACTTGTAATTACATGGCATACATGCCAGAGTCACTTTTAGAAGGCGAACATCAATTGACCACCCAAGCAAATAGAAGCAGATGTGTAACTATTTGCAGATGGGTGGTGGAAGTTGTTAATGGCTACTTTAAAAGAGATTATAGGCTATTAAGATTTCATCATTTCAATAAAACTGTACCCAATATGATGACATATTTTCAAATTGCAGCTAGTTTAGATAATAAGTTTAGTGTTCGCCTTCATAACAGAGCTGATGCTGAACAAATCCTTAGCATAATATATGAAAGGATGCCCTTGGAAAATAATTTATCCAACATAGTTACAGAACATAATCTTCATCGTCGGGCATCCTTTTTCAGAAGCATTACAGCTAATACAAGCAATATTTTAGTCCCCCATCTAGAATTTAATGAGTTAATTTTATTCTCTTTGGGAACATACCAAATCCGCCAAGCACGGTCATATTATGGTGAACATGTGCATTTCCACGGTGGATACAGGATAGAAGTCTGTGTAGACAGCAATCTTATACCTGAACTAGGCAGTGGGGCACTTCATTGATAAAAGGAAAGATAAAATCCAGACATGTTTCCAGAAAACAATACTATGTATACATTTTAATTGAAAATAATATAGACGGACGACAGGGTCTCAAAGAGTACTGTTGCAAATGCCTTGTTGGACACAACAACCCACAGTGCGCCTCGTCGCACTGTGGGTTGTTGTGCGCATGTCATGACACTGGTGTGGTACTTAGGTTGGGCCAGGCATCAAAATAATATTGAGCCTCTAGCGGCATTTTTAGATGAAGTTGTTGTGAGGGAAGATTTTGATTAAATAAAAAATATCAGAAATTAATTGTGTTTTTATTTAATTCTTATCCGTCCTAATCTTAATACTTACATATAAAATATTATTATCTTTGGTCCTTCAAGTGAGATTTTCGTGTTGTTCATATAAAAGTCAAAAGAGTACCTATAAAACGTTAATTTTTAAATTGTTAAGTATGTACTGTGTAACATTTCAAAAATAAGGTTCTATTTAAGACTAGCTGTGCCCGCGGTTTCGTCCGCGTGGAATAGTAACGGCTGGACCGATCTTGATAAAAAGTAGCCTATTTTATACCTTATTTAATTAGCTATCTATTAGTGAAAGTCCCGTCGAAATCGGTCCAGCCGTTCCGGAGATTAGCGGGAACAAACAGACAGACAGACAAAAAAATAAATAAATTGTGTTTTTGTTGTTGGTACCCGATATACATTCATACCCATTTAGTAAAAACTTGTTATTTTGACATTACAAACAGACACTTCAATTTTATTTATTTGTATAGAATAGATTTGATATGACAATATGAAATGTTTAATGTGGTAAATAGCATAAATAAATACAAAGATTGTAGGTCATTCCTTATGTCATATAATATGTGTCTGATTAGGTAAAACATTCACCCGAAGAAGGATTATTTTCTAGCTTTATTAACATAATATTAAGGTTTATTTGATTAACTGAGTCATTGTAACTGACATAGATATAGATTTTTTTGTTATACTAAATAGAAGTATGTCTACGTCAGGCGCGTTCCATTTGAGCGCAGATTTCCAGCATTTTCAACATTTTGACGATAGCAGGGCTAGCATCGTATGTTAACGTTATTATATTCCATTTAAACAATATCTTGATTTTTAGGTTAGGTTCCCTTTGTAAAAAATAGCGCGGCTAAAAATGTTAAGATTTCTTAGTAGAAACGCAAATTATGGTTAACATTTGATGTTAGCGTGACAAAATGGTGACGCTTAAATGGAAAACGGGGTACATTGACCGACAATTGACATGCCTATTTTATAACCTCAAAAATGTAAAAGGCTAATAACATTTTTTCCTGGCTTTGGTATTGAAAGTTGAATTAATATTTTGCTATCATAAATGGTTATAATTTTGTTACAGCACTAGTGGTCAGTAGACGTTGTCAAATTTAAAAACACTGTGACAGGTCAATGAATGTATGGGGAGTGGGCATTGTTCTTTGAGATTAGAGAGGTCTCGACGAAACCTATCAACAGTTAAAGGTTTATCCATTGTTTCTGAGACACCTGTATAATAACATTGCGAATCTGAGGTCTTAACATTGGTGTACTTAATCTGAGGTCTGGAGGCGCCCTAACGGAATTTAGCAATAAAATTGACGGAACTTAAATATTAACGATGGCAACATTGCCTGTGGTTATGACGCCCTCGCGGCTCGCCCATCGCGTCACGTCTTTCTTCTGTTTCTTTCGCATCCGATCTGTCTGCTTGTCCGCCATTTTGTGTTAGTTGGCGTCTATAACTCCTGAAAGTAGGTGTCGTAGTGCTACGTAATACGCTTTTTTGGGTACATAGGTACTTTCTTTTCCTTTCTATTGCGTTCGAGTGTTCTAATCGTCAAATTGTAAGCTTAACGCACATATTCTATCGATATTTTGGTTATTTAAGTGGGTTTCAGTAGTCGATAATCAAGTGAGTGAAGTTTCATTTTCAGCACTGGGTGGTAATTATTGTTATATTGTATTGTATTCTCATGTTTACAGAATGCAAATGCAGGGAATGAATAACTATAACCAGAGAGGATTTGGTGGGCCACCTCAACCACAGAGGCAGGGTGGCCGGCGTGGCACTAATCGCGGTGGCTTTAGAAATTCAAGATTTGACCATAATAATCAAAGAAACCAAAACCAGAATCAGGGTCAGGGAGGTCAACGTCCTAGCAATGAGGTGAGCTTTTATAAAAAAATTGAAACTACTTATTGTAAGGTATGCATTTGGAATAGAAAAATCTTATTTTGCGTATTGCTGAACCATCGCCGCCATTTTATCTTACTCGTTTTCATGCTATTTTTGGATGATGGATGATACCTATTGAAAGTGTTTCTGGATTCTTTGAATGTTGAGACATCTATCGACTATCATTAACTTAAACTCTCCATTAAATTCAACCCATAGGTTCCTATTACAAAACCTGATCTAGTTAGTCTTGGTTTATACTTAATGCGCTTTCACTTGTGTTAATATACATAAAGACAGCACCAGGCTTAAACCAGGTCTCAGTTTAGACCATGTTTTGTAATAAGCCGGATAATGCCATGGGCATGTGCCTTTTTACATGGAAATGGTTGACTAAGTAGGTACCTACGTAATCTCTTGTGTGACCTAAATTGACAGTGAAAACTTGGTCCTATACATACATAAGCTTAAGCATGGGAGCATCACTTGTTGGTAACATATATTTACCACCACAGTGTTCACAGTGGTTGCCCTTCGCATATAATTTTTTTTTCTGTCATAATTGGTCCAAAAAATGGCTATGATACTGTTGTGTAAGTGACCCTAATTGCAACACCTCTAGGGCTCAGTTTTTAAAACTGAATTTGTGACCCCAGGACAATATTATTGATAGGCTTAATTGATCCTTGAAGACAAGGCCAGGCTGTTTTACTTGTATATTACTGGCTGGACTGAGCAAGTCCCACACACCTCTGTACAGTTTCATCTAGTGCAGTGAAGTGTAAGAATTCATTTTTCCCCCTACAAAAAAGGCTTTGTTTAGCCCACTTACTATTTTTTTCTGTGATTATTTCAGTTTAGGCTTAACAATCTTCTTGCTAATATTTTTACTTTCTTGAAAATTGAGGAATTTAAAAATGACAATCAGAGATGAGTTAGATATCTGTTGGTACCAGTATTTTGTGAAACTGGTGGGTTATTGTCTATGAAAAAATCTATTACAATCGCTTATAATTTGACAGCCATTGCGCCAAGAACATAATACTGCACTGCCAACTTCCTTTTATAAAGGGGTAATGAATGGACTGCAACTGTCAAATTGTAAGCGATCCTGATAGATTTTTTCTTAGACAATAACCCACCAGGTCTTCAATTACCAAATTTAAATAGTTGATTGTTAACCGAGGGAGCAAAGAACTATTTTTAAGGTGAGTGTCCTTTAAAACCAAAGTGGATTCAAAGTATTTCACTCGAGTTTAAAATAGTGTTGCTCCCAAGGTGGATATATTACTTTTTAAAGAAAAACTAATAAATATAAATAACTTATTGGTGTTCGAAAGTTTTACTGACAATATCTAAATTCAAATGACTTATGGCCGATTTCACCAACCATTACTTAGCTTAGGAAGCCCCTAAGATGCATGCTGTCACTTTTTGTCTTTAATGAAAAGAATGTGATAGCATGTCATCTAAGAGTCACCTAAGCTAAGAAGAGGTTGGTGAAAATGGCCATTAGTCTCTAGGGGATAAAAACGCCATATCAGTCCCTGCTTACAAGAAACTAGTACCCTAGCTCTTTCAAATAAATATGATAAAGAATATTTTTTAGACTTTACGACTCAAAAGCACCACTAGCAAAAATCTAATTTCATTGATTTCACACATCCATTACAGTGAATAGTATAAAAATGAGGGATGTCATATCACAGGGTGTGTGAAATCCCAAACTGATATTATTAAATCACCTCATCGGATTATAGCTAGGAGGCTGGTCTCGGATAATAAAATGTAAAATAAAAAAAGACTACAATAATTATTTGTGGGATAATATTGATATATCTGTAAACTATTATTTGAAAAGGTTTATAAAAATTTGTTAGCTCTATTCAACTGTTTATACACTGAACTAATAGAAAACGTGAATATCTTTAATTAATTTTGAATTGTTTTATCTTATTTTGGACATTGATTAGAACTTAGATTCCTCTATGTCTACTGTGCTACTCAATTCATGATACATCATCAAGTACTTTCTATTATATTTTAGCCTGTAACACCAGTTCAGCAGCAACAAGTTCAACAAAAACAGCAGAGTGCACCAGCAGTTCAACCTACCCCACAACCACAGCAACAGCAGCAGCAACAACCTCCTACAGCTCAACAAACTCCGGCTCAACCAACAAACCAGTCGCAGCAGAAGCCCCCTCAACCAAAACTACAGCAGCCCGCCACTCAGCAACAGCCCCAGCAGCAACCACCACAACAGCAGCACCAGAAACCACCGCAGAATATTCCACCCAAGAATGATTCCCAAGACAATGTTGACAATGTAATAGATGTGCAACAGAAGAGTCATCCTCAAAATCAAAATGTTAATCAGCATGAAAAGGTAGTTAGTTCTTAATGCATTAAAAATATAGCTTACTACCTATAACTTGTTACTTCTTGAATAGAAACAAAAGTGCATTAAAATTGGTTATTATTGTTTTTTTCAGAATCTTAATGGTAATTTCGGAGGAAACAAGCAAGGTGGTGGTTGGTCTCAAGGTGGTCCTGGTAACAAACCAAGTAATTTTGGTGGCCAACAAGGAGGCCAGGGCAATAAACAGGGTAATTTCCTTGTTCAAGGTGGCCAGGACAGACAGCAGCAAGGTCAGGGCAATAAACAGGGTAACTTTCTTGGTCAAGGTGGCCAGGACAGACAGCAGCAAGGTCAGGGAAATAAACAGGGGAATTTCCTTGGTCAAGGTGGCCAGGACAGACAGCAGCAAGGTCAGGGAAATAAACAGGGGAATTTCCTTGGTCAAGGTGGCCAGGACAGACAGCAGCAAGGGCAGGGAAATAAACAAGGCAATTTTCAGCAAGGAGGAAATAATCCCCAGGGTAACAGGCCATTTGGTCAAAAATTTGGTGGTGGACCAGGCCCACTTAGAAATCAGCAGAGAAATAATCGTGGCCCAATGCAAGATGGGAAACCTGCAATGAGAGAGGAACATATGCTAGCCAATAAATTGAAGGATTTGGTTGGACCGCTTACTGAGCTGGGATCTATAGATCAGTCTGAGACCAAGTTTAATGGCCGAAGCAGGCTCTATATCGGTAATCTTACTAATGATGTCACAGAAGAAGAAATTCTAAATCTCTTCTCACCATTTGGTGAAGCTGCAGAGTTATTCTTAAATAAAGAAAAGAATTTTGGTTTTATAAAAATGGTAAGCTATCATTTTATCCACAGATCAGAAAAAAACAGGTAGAAGTGATATGACTTACATTATTATATACTGAGATAGAAATTGCTGTATAAAATGGAATAACACATACCTTACACTGTTTTTTTTCTGTTCTGAGATTTTCTGTGTATAATTTTGTTTTTATTACAACATACTTAATTATTTATATTTATAGGACTATCGAGTAAATGCTGAGAGATCTAAACGTGAATTAGATGGCAAAATGAGGAATGGAAAAACACTTAGAGTAAGATTTGCTCCACACAACAGTGCTGTCCGGGTGAAAAATCTACCACCATTTGTATCAAATGAACTGCTCTACCGAGCTTTCGAAATTTTCGGTAAAATTGAGAGGGCTTATGTAAAAGTTGATGAAAGAGGAAAAACTCTTGGTGAAGGTGTTGTTGAGTATGCACGAAAACCGAGTGCATTAGCAGCTATTCGTAACTGCACAGAAAAATGTTTTTTCCTTACATCGTAAGTGTTCAACTTAAACATATTAGGGGACAAAACATATCTTAAATATATTTGTAATCACATAATAATGTTTGCTTATAGATCTCTTCGTCCAGTGATCGTTGAAAGCTTTGAGGAACCTGATGAATTAGATGGCTATCCTGAGAAAAATTTGCCAAAAAAACATCCAGAGTTCATGAAAGCCCGGGAGGTAATGCTTAGACAGATTCCTTTTAATTCAAATGTATTGTGGTTGATGTCATGTTATAAACATTTTTACTATACAGTTGTAACAAAAATTCTGTGAACCCTTCTAGGAGTATGATCAGAATGGATATAGTATGAATTTTATGTAAATAATTTTTTAAAACTTCAGTAAATAAATTATAATAAAATATTCAATCATTAATATTATAAAAGTTACACCGATTGTTCACCACTTTGTGCCCCGGCGGCGACCCCTCGTCTATATTTCGATTCGATGGCGATACCGATATTGATCACTTGGAAATACTGATTTTAGATTTTTTTTTCAAATGTATCATTTTGAAAAACAATCTAATAGTGGACAATTATTTGGTCAATAATTGTTTTATTTTTTAACTTACTTCTTTTTTGGTATGCCCTGTAAACATATACACTCTCTTATGGGTTCACAGGCTTTAACAAGCTACTTGTTGGAACTTTTAGTTGGTGCAGTAAGGGAAAGCACTTTACTCGTAATCATTGAGAAATGAGAAATGGTCTGGATACAATATCTACATAATATTTTCATAGATTTTTATCCTCATTCAGATTTTAAAAAAATAGTTATAAAATGGACAAATTTTACGCCGAAAAACTTGTACTGATCAAAAACTACTAGACCACTTATGGTAGTACTTGAAGATTGCAAAAATATAACCCATAATGTTTTGTTTGAAGTCGCAACTTCATTTCATTTCATTTCTTACAAAATCTTCCTGCAGTGTTATATTTAAATGTACAATGAATTAATAAATTCAAAGATGGTAGGAGCCAATAACAGATTTGTAGCATTTTTAATGAAAAAAAAAATACAGCTATAATGGCATAAGTTGTCATTAGTTAGCCTAAGTGGTCATGGCGTCAACACTGTATATTGAAGATGCTGGCTCGAATCCTGCGTGATATGAGATTATTTTTCTTGTATTAATTATTTTTATTTATTTTTAAACTACTATTTAGTACAAGATAAGTATTTCCCCTTATTGTATCATTCAAAAACTTCAAATTCCACTCCTTATAGTTACTATTCAGTAATTTGTTGTGATATTATGTTAAAATATACTTTTAGGTTGGACCTCGTTTCTCAGAAACTGGTACCTTTGAACATGAATATGGTACTAGGTGGAAGCAGCTTCATGAATTACATCGCCAGAAAGAAGATGCATTGAAAAAGGAGCTGGCTTCTGAAGAGGAGAAATTGGAAGCACAAATGGAATATGCTAAGTATGAGTTTATATTTTATAGTCTGATGAGGTTAATATTGATAAAGTATTAGAATAAGAAAATCTTAAAAGTAGTTTGTGATTAAAAGTCGAGTTCACCGCGCTCTCCTCCACGTTCCTCCATGCTCTTTCGTGCCCTTTCACATATACCCCATACTGGTTACTGGTGTTATATTATTCATTTTTTTTTCTTTATTATATTACATATAACGCAAAGTTGTTAGTGAATAGCTGTACATATTTATGAATAAGTGTTTAAAAGAAAAGATATAAAGGTGCCTGTGGTAGAGGTTTATCTTACCTATTTCTGCATCTCTTTGTTCTGGTTTGTAAGACATGCAGTGACATTACTGGGTACTGTAAACACAGAAGTTGTAAAGGTCATCTGAGGCCAACAATGTAAGTTAATCCAAAAAAAGGGAACATTCAGGGTTCTTCACATCTTTGGCTCAAATTGGCAACATAAATACTGAGTAGGGCTTCCATTTCGAAATATCGAAATTCCGGAATCTCTGATTATTTGAAATGAGATTTCAGTTCCGGAACTGGCGATTAATCTCGCAATTACGGTCTTAACTAAAATTCTTAATTGTACTTCATTATTTTTCAATAAATATGTTAATTCGCATCTCTATATCTCTATAGTAAAAGAGTAACAAAGAATAGTTCCGGAACTCCAATATTAAACTTACTCGCAGTTCCAGAATTCCAAGATAGGTTAGTTCCAATATTACCTTGCTCAGCATAGTCCACTTGGAGTAGCATAAGTTGGCCTTGGTTCTGTTATGTGTTATTTTAAAATCCCTTACAACCGCACACATAAATACGTTAACGTAATGTAATCTCATCTCGCACAACTTGTCTATATATCAATTTTCGAGTTTCACAATTTGCATCGCATTCAGTAAGTACAAGGTTCAGCGTTCGCGGTGCCGTCGCCCCGTGCGAGTACGTGGTCGGAGTAATTAAAGTACTCAAATGCTTTAAGACCCGGGCTGGGATACCATCATAGCCCGGTGGATGGGCTCGCCTTGAGGCATCCGATTGTACTTACTATTTCTTCGTCATTTGCATCGGCTAAAAAGAGTGAACTGTTTTGTAAAACAATTGGTAAAAACTAGTCATAAGGAGAGGGTGGAACATTAATAACATGCGTCGCGGCAGGTACGAGCACGAGACGGAGCTGCTGCGCGAGCAGCTGCGGCAGCGCGAGCAGGATCGCGAGCGGCAGAAGCGCAGCTGGGAGATGGCGGAGCGCGCCGCGGAGGAGCGCCGCGAGATGGAGCGCGCGCAGCTGCTGCGCCAGGAGGAGGAGCTGGCCACGCGCATGCGCCACCAGGACGACGAGCTGCGCCGCCGCCAGCAGGAGAACACGCTCTTTGTGCAGGTGTGTGTGTGTCACCTCACATGATGTTAAACATATTTAACCTCGATGGAATGAAAGTATAATAATAAATCTTCTCCATTGCCCATTGCCATCTAGCCAATTTCTGTGTTTCCTGTAAGGGATTAGGGGGCTTAGACAAATGTGACATTTCAAATACTATAACAAACTTCGAAAACAACAAGATGTGTCGGAATGATTCCACATCAGCAGGCCTATTACTGATCTCATGGTTTTCAAATGATATCATATGAATTAACTTTGCAAAACGAGAAATAAGGCGCGGTCAGGTTTTTTATCATTCATTATATTATGATGACAACATTCAAATTATGCTAAGGTGATGATATTATTGGAGATCGGTAATACGAAATGAAGCATTTCATGACTTCTTTTTCTCAAAATGTATACCATGTCATACGATGAACGATCCATAATAGACCTGCAGAATCATTCTGATACATTGCCATTTCATCCGGAACGTAAACGAAACAAACGCAAATGTTACTTTGTCTAGTCTAGTCCCACAGGTCATGCCTTTAAGTTGTATTAGTGTTGAGTTCTTAATATTAGAATTAGAACATGAGTGTAGATAAAGATGTATTGTGCTTGATGTTCTGTAGTATCAGTGCTTGAATCTTGTGTATTTTTGTTTAGGCTCAACGCCTCAACTCACTGTTGGACCGTCAGGAACAGGGAATGTTCGATCAACAACAGCCAATGGTAAGTACTATGCTTTTATAAATGCAGGTAAATAATCTGCTACTACAATAATACATTTAATTTTTTTGCAACATTCGATGCTGGTTGATCACACCAACTTCAAAGATAATTTGAAAATTATACATTTAATTTTTTTGCAACATTCGATGCTGGTTGATCACACCAACTTCAAAGATAATTTGAAAATTATGTATAATTTCACAATTCCTGCATTTGTAGGATACATTTAAACTCAATGAATAGAAACCCGGGCACTTTCTGATAATAATCTTCTTTTTTTATCTATCTTCTTTGAAAACAGATTTGGTTTGCATATAAAAAAATGTTACAGCTATATTTTTTTCGAAATGAGCATTTTATGTACTGTTTTATTAGTTTGGGATTGCATAACTAAAATGGTCGTCAAATTATTGTTTTATCCATAGCATTTTCGAAACACAGGACAAAAATATTTATATTTTTACATTTTTATCGAACAAAATGAATGTCGAAAGATTTTGTTAGTTGGTTCATCAAAATGAACTGAAGAAAATATTTGAATGCAGTAACTGATGTTAGAAAACAAGTAAATGCTTGTTTGTTTTATAAAACGATATATGTTTTTACATTAATACATATGGTAAATTTATAAACACACTACAAACTTGTGGTGTCAAGACGTTCCGCTACTCTTTCGTAGTGTCAGCAGTCAGTGTCCGAGATAACAATGCATACGGTTTTTTATAAACAGGATTTCAATCCAAAAAAACTAAATTTGAAGGAATGTATGTAAAGTATTCTAGGTATTTTTAATATGCCCTCAACTTTTATTTACTACCTTAATAAATAAAAATGTTGAACGCATTTTATCAAATATTTTTCGGCAGTTCACAGGGAATGGTACTAAACCCATCAAATAACGTAGTCAAAATATTTTTCCGCCGAGATATGATTTGAATATGATGAAAATTAATATTAATACTTAAAACCCAACAATTATACCATTGATATTGTTTATGATTTATATACATATATTTGTAAATTACTTGAACTTACGTTCTAATCTGATAATGCTTCACACCACTTCCCAGAGTGACAATGTTTAGACGTAGGGATGATTGACATTGTAAAAAGTTTTTAAAAATCAAGTTTTCAGTTTTCGTAAATAGGCAAAGTTGACAATATTTATTATTTATCTCTTTGAGCTCTTGATTTCCTAAGCGGAAATAAAATTATACTTATAGTTCAAAGTAAATGTTTTGACTGCATTGAGCTGCTGTTGGTGCAGAGCTGCCAATAATGATTTTGACCATTACAAGACAAAAAATAGTCATCGGCGCTAATAAATAAACGACGCGCAGGCGTGGCGATTTGTCATTGTTTTTTAGCCTCGGCGTTGCTTCGCCCTCTACACTCACTGCAATCACTCTACAGTGAGCGTAGAGCACACTGGGTCCAAGTTGGTACACCTGTGTTTATCCGCAAACATTACGCTGTAAAATTTTATGCTAAATAGTTAGTGTCTGTTACCATTGACCGCCGTATTCGGCCGCAATCGGTGGGGGGAGGATTGTTTTTTATGGTATTAAGCGCCAATACCATCCATGATTGGTATAGGAGAGTGTTACTACAGCTAATGTTTTTCTGTTATAAATAGGACTTTAGCAGCATAAATAGAAAGAAAGGGATATAGTATATTTTACAGGTATAAAATATTAAAAATGCTAGGTAGGTATTCCTAGCTAGGCCCGGCACTCTACCGGGAGAGCCCCACACTCGCTCGTCGTCTAGCCAACGGCGAGTACGGTGCGGTCACGCATTCCCCTCGAAAAAAAGGTAGGTATTCCTATTTTTCTAAACTTTTGAAATATGACGACGATTTCCATCGCTATTTGTGTATACATTATTTAAAACTATGTATATGTGGTGATTTACAATGGTCAGACCATATTTTTATGGTTGGTTGGTATGGTTGATTAGAGGTAGGTGAATTTGCTAAGTCAACCTAACAACCTTCTCAATAATTATAATTTTAGGTATACATTTATTCATTTTGGGAAGTGGTCATTATTGGCGTTATTCTGTGAGCAGTTTTTAATAGGCATTACAGAGGCACTGAATTAGAATTCTTTTTATTAACATAGTGTGTTGGGTAACAATTGTAAACAGTAAACAATTTTAATTCCTTTGAAATACCTACAAATAGGTGAATGTGTCAGGTGGGAATTCGGGAATCAATGATGTAAGCTTGTTTCTCTTATGGGGGTAACCTATAGGGGTTAATAAAATTAAACAAGTGTTTAAGGGCGTAATTAGCTGTTATAGTAAAATGTCATTACTTTATCTGTAGACACATAGTAAGATGGTCTGAACCACGGGACAATGACATTTATTTACTACTAGTGTTACCTAAAACACATCTCTAAGTGTTAAGGTAATGTATGAACAGAAATAACAAATAAATTAGAACAGGGAGAAACAAATTTATTTCCCGAAAGTTTTTAACACAATTGCGTGCAGCCGCACAGCAAATAAATAACGACAATACAAAAGAAATAACGGTCATATATTTCGTATCGACCGTTTTTCGATTTCCATTATATTAGTTTTGGGGGCCTATTTTAAATGTGTTGGTTGGTTTGTAGATAGATATTTCAAATTTGAAATATATTTAATTACTCTATCAATACGATATCCTACACACACTGACGAGAAAATTATCATAGATTGATTACTTTAATGCTGGTCATAGTACCAACGGCTCCTGAACGCATTTTATGAACCAATGGATAAAATATATTATTTAACATATGTACTTGCATTGTTCTATAATTGCAAATCACACTTTCACATTTCTTCAATCAATCTTCAAACTTCGATTTTACATACTGAATTGGGTCGATTGTATTGCCATCTTAATTTATCTTTCATATATGTGGTTTATGTTTCTTTATTAGAGATGAAAATAACCTTGAAGCATTGTAGAAAACAATACTTTGCTAGATGTTTTCTTCCCACTTATAAATTAGAATCGATCGTCAAAAGGCAATTCTTTATTGCAATATTATTGTACGTAAACTCTAATTATTACCATAGTAGATTACGTTCTGCGTTAATTTTATAATTAAGTTACTGATAAAATGCAACGAAGGAAACCGCTACAGGAAGAGGGTTATTGAAATTCTGTAATCTTTATTTGTTACAATTTCTACATAATGTGGCAATCAAAATTATCAGATATGTCGATATATTTAAAAAAAAAATGTAATTTGATACCATTTAGTTAGGACCTCCTCTGGTAAGAAGTACATAATAATGTCATACTTTTTGCCATTTGTATCTTTTGTATGAGGTTTGCTCATTTCTCCATGCTTTATTATGATATTTACTTTTTATGCTAAATACATATTTTCAAAGAAGTTCTGTAAGTGTTCTATACCATCTGCGAAAAAAATAAACAAATAAGTTATCTACAGACTCATCGCATGCGAAGTTTGCACTTTGACTGTTATTTTTAATGCCGTATAGGTTAGACAGGTTTTAAGGTTAGTTGCTATGCTAACATTTTAAATATAAGAAAATAACGCTAGAAACTTAAGATAAACCTATTCAATACTGCTGAGGATATATTATTGAAATTGATTGTAAATCAACCATATAATTATATGCTTAGCGGTTAAGGAAGAAATGATTATTCCTGTGAAGAATAAAGCAAAAACCACCCTAAAACCTTACCTACCTGACTCAATGGATATTCAGTAATATTTTTCATGAAATTTCATATTCAGTAATTTATCAGCAAAACGGCCCAAATAAAAGCCCTGATGTGAAATTCATAAAAAAACATTCTTTTTGACACAATTAACTGGTACATTTTGCCAGATTAACGAAAAATGACTCGAAAGATTGATTTCCAATTGGATTCCTGTGTAAAAGTTTAATGCTATTCCATTTTCGTGGTATTTAGGCAGATTATATTGCATTTTGAAAAATCTTTATGTACATACAGCAGCATGCTAGGCTTTACATGTTGACTTTGAGACCGCCCTTATGTCGCTCGTAATAGCGGCGGCTTTCTTAATGCAAATGTAAAGCTTGCCGTGGTGCTGACTGTACATAATGTACAAAGGCGAGCTTGATGCCAGTAAGAACTTAGATTAGACTCAATACCATAGTTCACGTTGACGCAACAGTATTTCGTTGCAAATTAATTTCTTGTCATATGTATCTACAGATATACCATTACCTCGTTATGTGAAAGAAAGATGCGAAGGTAATGGAAATTAATAAATAAACAATTTTTAACAAAAATAGCTCGCTCATTTAACAATTATTGAAAAATCGACATACCCTGATTTAAGCCATTTTTAAAAATCTGTTATTGTTTCGTGATAAGTAGGTTTGTAAAAGTGTATTTTGTTGAATTCTATTAGCGGATAGTTTAAATGTGAATAAGAATGCCTAATATACGTTTACGTATAGCAAAGTATAAGGCGCCTATACATATTTTAATGAAGTTCCTGAATGAGGTGGAGAAAGCACTCATTTCTGTTTTATAATACATGTATTGTTTTGAGACATGAGAACTATTCGTGAGTGTTTTATGTAGGACGGAGACTTCAGAGACCAGTACAACATGCAAAGAGGAGGGGCCTTTGACGACATGCCGCAAAGCCGTTGGGAAGGGCCGCGTCAAATGGACGATTTCCCTAACAAACGTCGTCGTTTTTAAGCAATTTTATCAACATATAACCTAATTATTCCAATCAAATCACCGCGTCTTTATATTTTAGCGTATTAGTTATAGTTTGATACTAAAGATTACAATTAAATCATGGGCACATTAAAGTTATCCAGGAATATTATGTCAAAATCACACTTTAATAATATCAGAATATTTTTATTATTCTTGGCTTAATTGCAATCTTTTGTATCTTTCTGTTGCCCATTAGCACTAGCAATATCTTTTTATTAAGTAATAGTTGTAAGGTTCCAGGATATATAATGCACTTTCCACAGTATGATTAAAGTTCTTATTTCTTTTATTAATAATTCTAGGTAAAGTTAATTTAATTTTTTCTGCATAACTTTATTTTATATATGTAGAGTCATTTTAAATTTATCAATTAAATTATATTTATACGCAATTACTTTAATAGCTATGCATAATTTTTGCATAGGTGGAATCTAGCGTCGGTCACATAAACTATTCGCATATTTGTTCAATTCTTCGAATGTATAAATATATTACATTTCTAAACAATTCGATTTTGTCACTCGTAATTTTATGGTGATAAAAAGTTGCTATTTAATTCAATTTGACAAACGTATAATTCCAATTCTGCAAGCATATATGACTATTTTTTTTTTATATGAAAAATAATTTTGTGATGTGTATGTACGAACAATCATATTTCTTGGTGAACAATATTTTCGTTATTAGTTTTGCGTTTTCAATGAAATTATTTTAAAAGATTTTTGTTGTTTGACAACTATATTTATGTCGCTTAAGTAATCGCATTATAAGTATAAAACTAGGCATAGGATTTGAGAATAAATAAAATAAAGAAGAATCCGCTTTAACCGGAATCGGTTTTGACTATTTCGTGAGAAAGCTTGAAACAATGGTCGTTTCAAGCTCTGTTATGCATAAGTTTCTACGTGAGTATAGACGGCAACGCGTCTCTTGTTATAAAATAATGTGTGTGACCTTTAAGTTAAATTAAATGCAAAAATGTTCCCTAATGGTTTATTTACTTGAAGCATAAGAAATCAAATTTTAGCTATATTGTGTTTGTTTCATGTCACTGAACTGCCCTGTTGCAACAGATTACTCGATTGCAATAATTGTTAAAAAGTCTGTTTTCCGAATCAGATAGTCACAATCTACCTCACTTCATTCATAAACGGAGCACTTCGCAAGATTGGGTCTGAGGGCAATAAAGTAACCGAAACAATTTGTGAGAAAATGAAACTTGAGGTAAATTGTAACATTTGATCATTAAGAGAAAATCATCCCGAACAGTTCGACAATAGATGCTCATTCGTCCAATAGTTAAATATTGTAGTTATAATCGGGCCGTGGTACTTTTATTAAAGTCTAAACATTAGATACATATAGGTATCTCAATCTAAAAGTAGATAATGTGCAATAAGTGCCAAAAATATAAATGGGAAGTAAAAAATATAAATGGTAACATTATTTTCCCCATATATTTGAAAGTCTCATTAAAATCTGTTAGTCATGTATTACTAATGTATTTTCCCTTAAAGAAACAATGATGATAATTTATTTCCTTTTAAAAATATTTGGTGAAGGTTAAACACACATAGATTTCAATTTAAATACCATCGATGTGTAGATGTAACGTGAGTGCAGTATTATTTGAACACTAGCCGTCACTGGCGTGCTCCGATGTATCTGATATGTGCCGGCGACTGAATCACTCTTTGAAAATAAAAAACTAATAAAACGAGTGCATTATATCAATAGCTATTTTAATGATATCCAAGTAAAAAGCCGAACAGGAAATTAATTTGGTCAGAATCATAACTGATGTTCCAGCTGTTGCTTTCGAACAATGATATCAACACCACCATTATTTTATAGAATAAAATTAAAGATTCAGTATACTCAGTATATTTAGGTATGACACGTTGGCCTGTGTCAATGTGAACAAAAACCATGAATATTTGTTAAATACGCTAAATGAAATTATTAATGATAGAAGAAAGTAACCAAACATGGAATAGTATTCTTAATATGGGTTGCCACCATTTCTCACTAACGGATTCTCCGAGTAGAATAAAACTGTGATCTTTTACCAATTTCAATCATTGTACTTTCAGGTTTCTTCAGCTTGTCAATAAATTGTGTTGTACCGAGTTGTTGTGGCGCGTGTTTTGTTTCATGACTGAGAGAATTTTTAACGTATAACGCAAGAACAAAGTATTTTTCGATTATGTGATTGCGCTAGTGCTTGAGTTTTACACCTGGATTTGTGATTTTTGTATTTAAAGTTAGTTCCTTTTAAGATTTGATCGATGTTATTACAGTATCTCATTTAAATATTTCATATTTTTGTTCATAGTTTTCTCGTATCTATTCATAATAAGAAACCTTTTATGTTGATTTAGTTTTGTAACACAACACCACATTATCTTGTGACAAAACTGTCATTAATTTAAGAGCAAAATTGTGGTGACTGATTATAAAAACAAACAAAAGTTTTTGATTTATAGTACAATTATATTTTATTATCATTAAAATGAAATGGTATTCCATATTTGGCTACTTTCTTTTAATACTTGTAGTCTTTATAGCAAATAAAATAATATGCCATAAATTGCAAACAACACAATACACAGAAATAAGCGGCCATATTGTTACCATTAATGAACTAGATATACAATCTCGCAGCAAAAAGTATCTAAGACTTTTGTATGGACGCATATAGTTAGCAATATAGTGATAGCTAAATATGGTCATATAATTTTAGACGGTATATTGTTACGATAAAGTTAGCACAGGCACAGCGATGTATGATTCGAGTAAATTTCAAATAAAAAGTAATTGAACGCAAGTTATACAATACTATGGTATTGTCTCACAGTATGTTTATCTCGTTCACTTTTTACTGAAAGGAGGAGAAAGTACTTTTAATATCCTTTTAACTGCATTTATTGAAGCATTTCTGCAGTTTTTTACTGAACACTTCGTCATTGCGACGCGTTGTTGCCACGTGTGAACGAAACGAGGCCGAAGGAAAACTTGCTCACTCGTTTCGCTGCGCAAAGTTTTGACTCCGACATTTATTCACACGAGATTGTGTATCAGGTTCTTTAACAACGCCATTTCTACACTTAGGCAACCATAGGAAGAGGAGAATGATGCAAAGAAAGGACTTATAATCAGTTATACACTTCATACATGTTTGACAGATACGATTTTTTTTTCTTTTTATACCGAAAAGTCATATCTGCAGTAAAAGCAGTTAACAGCATTAGAAGATTTAGTGAATGTTATTTTAAAAACACCGTAATTGAAAGCAACACATTAAAATCAGAGCTGATTTTTCCCAAGGTTATGCTTAGGATGCAGACGCAATCCTACTTTTGCGGATTCTCCTTTATTTTCAGAACACTAAAACATAATGTCTTAATTTTAGTAAGTACAATAGAAATAGAAGTTTAAGATATTAAAATTTGTGCGCAAGATTTTGGTATCTCATATTAAGTGAGTGTGAAAATATGTGTTGTAGATTATTCTAAATGTCCTTACTTATAACTTATTTAATAAATTAGACTTCTAAAATATATATTTGTCTCTGATACTTACACATCCATTTCCTATTACACACCAAAGGCTCAGCGTCAGTTTTGTTTATTATTTGCATTATAAATTCGACGCAGAAAAATTCGCGTGTGAAATAAAAATGTATTTTGTTTTGGATTATTTATGCTTTTTGTATTTATTTGAACTTCAGCTCATATTTACGATTTTGACGTAACCGTTAATATAAAATAGATGTCTATATCATGATAACTCTGAATGCTTTATTTTATTTTTATTGATTTTTTTTTTAAAAAGTTTCATGAATTGGTTTAAAAAGTTAAACGGGAAAATTTCTTGAAAAAAGCGCTTAATTATAAAAAAAATATCCGAAATAAAAAATCAAAAACCACTTTTATTAATGTTTTTGCATTATTGTTTTATACTTTAAAATAATCGCATCAAATGTAAATTATCTTGATTTATATCAAATTAACTGATTCATGACGTGGTCAGTCAGTTTATAAGAGATTGCATAAACAGTATTATCTATAGTTGTTTCATATTAGCGACTTGGATATGTCAAATAACCTTTGACCTTTGTCCAAATTAATGTAGGTAAATAGATTAAATCTTAATACTTAGAAATATAATATCGTCGCTTAATGGCAAATTTTAATCATGAAGCTAAAACGTAACATTATATTGTAATCTTAATTCATTTGTTATCTGAACTTTCTTTTCTGATACTCTCGGTCACTTTGGTGACGAACAGTCCCCTAAATATGATCGCTTTAATAGCTGCTAGCTTCATTCCAAGTGTAATACTGCCCCCCTTTTTGCCATGCTGAATAAGAACAAATACAATACATGGTGAATAAATTTATTGAGTCACAATCAAATATATTGTTCTATCCCTACGTACAACCTTATCTTTTAATTTTTTCAACAAATACGTACAGCTGGCGCTCAAAACTACTAAGTTAAGCGGTCCGACGAACATATGAAAACTAGATATACTCGTGAATTACTTTCCATCATTGGACCAGTCCAATCAAAGTTCACAGCATCGGTCTATTGATGGCAACTCGGACCTTTCTAGCCATCAGATAAATTACTGAAATACAGTGTGTTTCTGCATAAAGTGCACATAATTATGTAACGTTTAGTATACAGTGTGTTTCTGCATTAAGTGCATATACGAGACGGAGCAAAGGCGGGTCATTTTAGTGATTAAAAAATAGGAAGAATCCCACATTTTTGTAGTTTTTAGGGGCCATTTAATTTTTTTACTCTCCGTTGCGAACCTGACGTGCATAAACCATTATAACTCTTGAATGAACAGACAAATATCAATGAAATAAACGCCAACGTGATCATTACAGATCAATAATGCTGTCAAAACACAAATTTTGACAATTATTTATCACATATGACAAAGGACGGAGAAAAAAGCGTGTCTTTTTGTTTTTATTTATTAAATCCAATTTTTATACAAAAAATACCCCCTATATGGTATTGTTTTCTAGTTTTTATTTAAATCTGAATTCAAGAGTTATAACGGTTTATGTACGTCAGGTTCGCAACGGAGGGTAAAAAAAAAATGTAGTATTTTTTATCACTAAAATGACCCCCTTTGCCCCCTGCCTCGTATGTGCACTTTATGCAGAAACACACTGTATACTAAACGTTCATATCATTCGGAAATCAGAATCGCAGATAACCAGCAGATATTTTTACAAAAACACACTTAAAAACCTCACAGGGATATACATACTTACATGATACCGTGAATTTTATAAGGACCGCGCGCGAAACACTGATCTACACATCTCTCCTGTAAAATAAAGGACTGTTGGTCAGCCTAGTGCTGAGTGTCATGCGCGCATGTATTTAGTACACGTTGGCAGCATGCTAGGGTCATAAAGAAAGTGGAGTCTACATTGCACTGAGTAGAGATTGCGACGTGTTTACTATGCTTTTAGTTTTGGGCGCTGTAGGTATTCGCGTACTTTTACCGATGAGAAATGTGACATAAAATATGAGACTGCTAAATTTCAATGTTTTTGTGGATGAAGTGGCGTTCACGCTGTTTGGTGTCGGTAAAATGGCGCTTAGAGAACGTAACGATGCGGCTGGCTTGGGCCCAAACTTTCAGCGTTCGAGTAATTGCATCTGAGCCACAAGTTGCGGTAGTGGCAGGCACTTATTGTTACTTGTGGCTGTGCTAAGTCAACTGACTCATCTGCCGAAGACTGTAAAATATAAGGTGAATTATTCTACTAACGATCTCATCTTAGAATAATAACGCATAGAAGGATAGTCCGGTACTGAGCGCGATGATTAAAGTGAAGCAAAAATGACACCGCTGCTGTGTGAAGTTGTTTACGCGCGACACACGCACACTACGATATGACGGGGCTGCCAGTGCGCGCCACCGAGCAGTTGTTTTCCCAAAATGAGGGAACTCATCTTGTGCTCATGTTGTTAAATGAATGTCGCAATTGTCGTACCTAATCTATGTCTTTATGTTTTTATGTAAAGACAGAAATGAAATGAAAGTTGCCAAATCTCTGTTTATATAAGTACTAAAAAGCGTATATTTTAAAATGAAATAATTGTCATGTAAATAGTTAATTCCTTATTTCTAATAATGAAAGAGGTACGTACCTACCGCGTATAATAATCTTCATTAATCCGTTAATTGTATTTGTTTTCTTAACAAATGTCACTTTGATAATGCTGTTAGGTATGTCCACATTGTCTTTTTCGACTCATATCATAAAAAGTTTGTGTTTAAAGAATACTTACAATTTTTTTTTGTTCTCATAGAAAAGTATGTCGAATAAAATAGTTCAGAACATGACTACGCAACCCCGTCACCTGTTTTCTTTTGTGATGGCGGGGACTTCTCCCCTAGAGCCCTCCTGTTTCTACACAATGTAGGAGCTGGATTAAACTCCATATAAAAATCCGAATGTAGTATGAAAAAAAGGCAAACTCACACTTGACCATTTTTTGATAAGTCCATTATTCGTGTCTTAATTATCGGAGGAGTATGAGGGGGTCAAAAATTTCGTAATTTTTTAGCTCCGATGCACTGTTTCCGAGATATAAGCGTTTTTGTTAATACTTTTCTTGAAATATAATTAAAATTGAAATCCTATCCTACTAATATTATTATATAATATTATAAATGTGAAAGTGTGGACGTTTGGATATTTGGATGTTTAGATGTTTGGATGTTTGTTACTCAATCACGCAAAAACGGCTGAACGAATTTAGATGAAATTTGGCATGCATGTAGCCTTTGTCATGGAACAAAACATAGGCTACCTTTTATCCCGATTCCTTAAGTAGTTACCCAGGGAAAATAGAAAATTGTTCCAAATTAAAGTCTACGCAGACGAAGTTGCGGGCAGAAGCTAGGTAGTTCCTTCTAAAAACAGTCGAAAATAAGTCCTGGGCTTCTTACAAAATACGGTGAAATTTTTCTAAGTGCCGCACTCCCTTTGCTACACCCTAACCTTTTTTCTTTTTTCGGATCAATATGGCTTGTATTTAAAAATCCCAATCGATTCTCTAAAAAATTCTCTAAAATCATACGCATCGCGTCTCGCTCTTCGATGCGTTGTTTTTTTTAACTTCAAATTAAACCTATATTATAAACAGGATAAGTGTCGCCTAGATAAGTAGATACCTAAATATTTTTCATATTAATCATAACCTGTTTAGTCGGTTAAATTGGGACATTTATGTTTCCAAACTGGCAACACAATTGAAATGAAAAGTTTCGTATAATTTGTCTTATATGGATAAAATACTAAACAATTTTTAAATCTTTGCTGTGATAATAATGTTATTACACTTCTTGTGATACCATTCAACTCAGTCATCATTATTAATTATTTTACGAGAGATACATTCGAAGCACATTGACCTTGAACACTGCGGAGCTGTCCGGCGTAGTGAGCCATTTATGGCTTAGTTTTAGTTGCTTCAAATTGTGCGCGCCGATTGGGTTTCTATGCGTTATTATTCTAAGGATCTCATCTTGTCTGGATTGGACTTGCCCTGTACGGGCATTCCAAAGGCGCTTCTACACTGCAAATAATTTATAGCAAGTAGTCTGACATAGCCAAGAATTTTCAAACGAACTATCAAAAGTATAATTGTTATTTCTATCATGCTTTTGCTGTGTGGAGCATGGGGTCACTAGTATTCGCAGGAAAAATCCCCTTGAGGATATGTTGACAGATTTCAATTTTGAAATATGCTGTATAAATTATGTTGATTTCCGTATTGTCTTCACATATTGTCTTATGTTTGTTAAATAATGCGTGCAGGAAATGTTAAATAGGTAGATTGTTTTATTAATATCGGAGATTGACAACTTATTGTCTTCGCAACTTCTGCCTGAGTCAATATCTCGACTTTGATACTTAAAAATTGAGTGGCACTTCGGTCATTGGTAATTGTTTGGAGCATTTCGTGATTTATTAACATGCCACAAGTTAATTGCAGTGCAGCAGTATTTCGAAGTTCCATGCGGTGCAAAATAAAGTAAAAAGGCAAAAAACCAAGAAAGTTTAACACATTTTTTTAATAGCTTTTAATCTAAGTGCGGGAAGTATGTGATTAAGCATGAGTCTGGAGGTGAGGAATACAATGAGGTTTAATGAGGTTTAATTTTAAAGAATGGTTAGACAGTCACTGTAAGTAAGCTTACACTGCCCATTTTTTATCCTAATTTGGATTTGTGATATCTTTTAATTTAGCGAGTAATAAATTTTGATAAAATTTTAAGTATGATCAAACCCTCAAATTGTTTCGTTATTACCATACATTTTTTTAAGAGAGCCTCTTTAAAATGTGCAGTATGAGTAAGTAGGCTATAATAAGTGATTTGAAAATCTCTTTGCCGTTTAAAAAAAATTAAAGATATCAAAATGTTCATTTAGGAGATTATGGAAATGGAAACATTTATGAAAATAGAAATTAAATCCATTGAGCACTAAAAATGAGATATTGTGACAATGAACATTTAGGAAGTATCCATAATGGGAAAAAAGATAATGCGAGTTAATATTTAGACATCACGGAAACTAAACGTCAAACACCTAAACATATTTTATATAAAAAATGTTCAAAATATTTTTGGCAAACCATATTGATATGCAAGTTATTGTGAGGCTATTTCGGACTCAAAGTGGTCTTAAAGCTTTAAAGAGATATTAGAAAAGTTTGAATTGATTCTTGCAGCACACTTTTAAGTCTATTTGTTATTAATTTCATTTCATCAGAAACATTCTTCGAGACCTATATACAGGGTGTAACTGAATACCCCAATAACATTTAAGAGTGTGTATCTATCAGAAGTAGAGATTCTGTAGGAAAAATATTAGGACTAACAAACCTACTTTTTTTCCCTATACAAACATAATAAATTATTTTTTGGTATTAAGTGCCGACAGCCCTACGTAAGCGTAGGAGGAATACTACGCTCACGTCTGTCAGGTTTCATTTTGTGTTTAAATATCTTTTGTATTAATAGCTGATTATGGTTGTCACTTGAAAGTTTTTGCTTTCAGTCTAAAATCAAAAAATTCTGAAAGTATTGGGGTTCCAGGTCTCAGACAAGCACCGAAGGTCCATTTAGTATCTAAATTATATGCCCCTCAAATGTTATTGGGGTGATCAGTTATACCCGGTATATATAATTATCAATTGTAGATTCTAAACACAAATTATTTTTCCCAGTTCAACGTCACATTATAATCTTGCGATTAAGTCCCGCAACCAGATGCGGATTAGCCCTTGCATCCCTGCGCTGTTGATGTTCTTCCTGCACACAAACGCTCTTGTTACTTAAAACGTTTGCCACTGGAATCATGTTCGTTAATAGCTTTTCTGTGTTTTATTTACCTGTGACAGCCAACAGTAAGTGCTAGGCAAAACAGAATAGCAAAGTCGAAGATGATATATTCTGATAAGTAGCACCAATAACGTTTTTGATACTTTTTCACCATTCATAGCTTAATTGGACTCTTCGACGTGAGCGGGAACACAGGTACTACTAAATGGGTAAGCATGCACCATCTTTGTGTCAGCCTAGATTGTGGTCGATCTGTTCCTTATCGCCTATAAATAAAAGCAAAGGAGTTTAGAAATATATCGCAACTAGGGTTTTATAAAGAAGATGAAAATACTTCAACGCAAAAATGCACAAGATTTTTATTTCCTTAGCGTTATAAAAGTAAGATTCCCTCTTTCAGCCTCGCTCGAAGAGCCCCCTTCGAGCGAGGCTGAAAGGGAGGATATTTACAAGTACACTCGAGTCAAAAAATCGCATATTTCTTAAAAATCGACTTCAAACAACTATAAAGTTATAAATCTAATTTGAAATCAACGATGAAGGTTATATCTGGTATCACTAGAAAGGTATTTTGGGATCATCAAAAGAAAGGAGTACCCAAAAACAATCGAATGCATTTAAAAACAGGTAAATTATAAAAAAAAATACAAATAAGTATGTAAATGCTAAAAACCAACCTAAAACCAAGCTCAACAGCATTGAAGAAGCAATTTCTCAAAGACGCGTTGGTATTATGTATCGGTCGTCTCTGAAGAAGTGCAGCGATGTCTACCAGACAGTTTTTGTATTTATTTCTGTGTACATTAACGATATTTGTTGAAGATGTCGGGAAAAAATAAATTAAGGCGAAACGTAGTTTCGCGGGCACGGCTAGTTTATTAATAAAATGAAATGGAATTTTCTTTATGTTTATTAATTGGGCTTTCAAATGAGACCAATATTGATGGGGGTACATTCGTGTGTTAAGGGTTAGTGACGCTTGTAAGCTATTTTCGCGAAGGTGCGATTTTTTCGATTTTTGACGTCGAGTTTATATATTCAATGTAAGCAGTGGCTTAGCTATTGTTTCTTGTATTGGAGAAATCCATTGGCCGGGGTTACCGCTTATCATCAGGTGGGAGGAGCGACTGCTCATACGATATTTAATGCAATTAAAATAAAATACTCCAGTTGACTTTAAAAGGCCGCATTTTCAGAATCATATTATGGAGTAACAAATCTCAAACAAATTCTATTTGACAGCTTTGTATGAATATTCGTAAAATGGGCCTAATTGACACTTAAGCAATGCTTAATTTGTGGACCATTTTACGAATATTCATACAAAGCTGTCAAATGGAATAATTTCTTATAATGAATTACACTCTATATATAATATGAATCACAATATGATTCTGCCGACGCGGTCTTTTTGGGTCCGCAGAAGACAAGAAGAGGCAATGCTGGTGTGGAGGCAGTGTGGATTCGCCATGAGTATTCTGCGCAGAGATGTAAAAGTTTTAAAAATAGTAAATTGTAGAGAAGAAGCAAGTAATAGACTCTGCTTTCCTCGCAGAAGAATTTTTCAAAATGATATTTTTTTTATTGATTAGCAGTTCTAAAAAAGTACATATCTATTCAAGAACAGATTAGACAAACACAAGTGAAACAGTGACCACACCCATAGCCAGTAACAATGAAAATAATGAAATACAGGCAATACCAAATGTTTTAGCTCTCTGCCTGTTAACATAATACAATAATATGGATGAATGAATAAATAAATACGTTATTACAACAAGTAAAAAATCATATTTGGTATTATGAGCTTTTCAAGGCATCTTAAATTCCGCTTGAATCGACTCGAACAGCTGATAACATAATTTTGTTAACAATAATGTTAAAATTTTGTTAACATAATCATTGTTAACAAAATTTTGTAACAACTAATTAAATATTCATTTATCATTGCATTGATCATTGCAATTTTACAAATAGTTGGCTAAATTGTTGTTGTTGTTTTGTGTTGTTAGAAAAAGTAAGAAAACATATATTTATATTCAATGTTGATGTCTCGACTAGTCTCGATGACTACAAGGTAATCTCGAAATCGAGTTTATGCTTCGAGTACAAAATCTTAAATTGTATCTCATTTCGTATTTTCAACACAAATAGAGAAACCAATTACACCAACCTTGTTTTAGCTTAGGAAACTTAAGAAGAAGTACGCTGTCACTTTTTGTCTTAATAAAAAGAATGTGACAGCACGCCACCTAACAGCATCCTAAATCCTAAGCTAAGACAAGGTTGGTGAAATTGGCCACAAGTCTCAGTCCTATTAATTACAAATATACAGGATTAATTATAAAACACCTGCAACCTTGCAGGATTAGATAGCTAACATCATTAACAATTTGTTTTATTAGTTTTAAGATAACTCAATAAATTGAACAATAATCAATGTTAAAGTTTTTATTGCACTGTCGTGACATTGATAAGTCTGTGTTATTTATAAACGACGGCACACCCCGGACACTCCATATAACGTTCGCAAATCAATTACCTATTACTACTACTAAAGCAAATGACGTTTGTACACGCGCAAATGTGTGCGTGGAATCTAGTAGGGCTGAGTGCGCGGTTATCAATCGAAATGACGCGAGAAGTGCAGCAACTGCCTTCTCTTTTACCCGCATAGCGCTATCTCTGTTATCGGTCGGCGCTCGCGTCTACTCGATGAACGTGAAGTGTCGCCATGCCCGAGCGATCGCGCGCGCCCTTGTTTATGTGTCAGTGATGTCTACAACGAAGTGCCGGGTGGGGTGAGGTATTTGAAATGAGTGCAAGGAGGTGAGTGGCCGTTCTGTACGTAGTACTATTATCTATTCTGTGACGACGGCAAGAAAACGACGTTACGCTCGCGCAATGTGCGCGTAGAGTTACAAACATTCTAGAGATATATATTAAATTAATATTAATTTTTGTATGAAAGTAAAATCTAACGAATTAATCAAAGTCGTAAAGCAAACGTTGTTTATGATGTAAGCTATCTAATCCTGCGAGGTCGCAGGTGTTTTACAAATACTTTGCCTTTATTTTGTATGCTTAATGTATTCTATAATATGTTTATTTAACTAGTTTTTATATGTTTCATTAACATTAATACATGTTTAATCGTCGATTCAACCCATACACACCCCACTGCTGGGTATGGGTCTCCTCGAAGAGGAATTGGCCCGCTACACCACGCTGGCCAGACAGGTTGGTGTTGATAGAGTTTTGTTGGAAGTTTCTTTCCAGAGGTGTAGGTACGTTAAATTCCGTAAGCCGGATTCAATATGCTACCTGTGAATTTGTTTACTGGTAGGTATTTCACATTGGCTCCATATAAAATACGTTAAAATTCTATCTCCAGTCAACAATTCCACACATAAATAGGAAACCGATCGTTAACCGTCTCTTACGAGACTAAAAAAGGGGTCCGATCGAAGACACGTGCATTCTAAATTCGTCAAAGCATGTAAAATAAATATTATAATACATTTTATTTATTTATTATATGTACGTATAATCTATACATACAGGGTGTAAAAAGACGTATACCGAAGCCCGCGTCTACGCATTCAGACCATTAAATAAAGCAATATAACGAAAAATCAATGATATGAAACGAAATTAACTTTTAGGTTTAAAAAACAACGACAATAAATACTACGCAAGGTAACGCGTGCCCGCGCTTAGCTTGCGCATCCTGATATCGCATCTTAGACGCGATATCCGGAAAGCAAGACTAGTTTCCCGCGCCAGAGATTCCTTTTCAGTCATAAATTTTGTTAAGAAATGCTGATTTTGTCGTAGATGTTTCTTTGGACAAAAAATATCAAAATACATTTCGTACAGTTTTGTATAAAAATCTCGAAAAAAAATTGTAACTTTATCCTTGAATATCTCGGCAACTATTAGTTTCACAATCATGGTCTAGAAGACAAAAACTATAGTGATGATGGGAGCAATACGTGGGTTTCGGCTTCGGTACCGGTCTTTTTACATCCTGTATATATAAAAGGATAAAAGGAGAAGTTCCAACTGACATATAGACGCACGCACAGCCGTAACCGCTAATGGTACAAATTTGGACAGTTGTTTTAATTCAAAATGCGGACGCACACTAAGATGGAATTTTAAAAAAGAGAAGGGATGAAATAGTGATTGCAAGTTTGTATGGAAAAATCTTTAACTTAGCAACGATTTTGATAAAACTTAAGATTCATACTCTTAAAAACATTTCATTGATTACGTGATTCATTTTTATCGGAATTCACCCCCTTAGGGCGCAAAATAGGGGGTGGAAGTTTCTATGGAAAATACTTAAAATCTGCTCCAATTACTATGAAATTTATTATCCGAGCTCCTAAATATAAATAACAGTCTTCTATATAATAGGATACAAAATTATTTTTCCTACAGGAAAATATAAAATTCCCACGGGAAAACAATCATAACGCGGGCGAAGCCGCGAGCGGAAAGCTAGTAAATAATACAATTAATAAATTTAAACATTATATTAATGGATTTTAGGTTTTAAATGAATGAATTTTAAAATTGTGTTTTTATTTTTATTAATGAATTTTTTAGGTAGGAATTTTTGTAAATATGTAGAAGTATTTTGTTTTACAGAATCTACTTGATACATCGCTGAAAAAAATAAACAATTGGTATTACAGTTTGCATTGTTTTAATAGAGTCTATTGTTTATTGATAACAAAATTATTTGTTAAATTAAATACCTAGTTATTTTAAAAAATAATATTAAAAACATTTAAAACTGACGTCTCAAACAGTATTTCCTTAAAATTGGTGTAGCTCAACTTTCAACGGTCACTGTTCTGATTAGTTGAGCTGTGATTACTGCTTGAAAAAAAACCGAATACCACGAGATTTGGCATCCTGATTCGATGATACCGCTGTTAATACTGCTCACAAAAATCTCGAATTCCTACTTTTTTGTCGAGAAAGAATTGTCCCTTACGATTCAGACAGATAATATTGTCAGCGCGCAATATCTGACTTTCTAGCTTTCTAGCATTAAAATTATTTTACATTTTCCTTCAGCGTAGTTTTAGCAAGATGAATCTCGCAAAGCAACGAGAGGATGCCACTAACATAGATTGGTCGGATATATTCACCTGTGAATCTGTTGATGAACAAGTGCAGCTTCTTAACGAAAAATTAACTGAGATATATGATCATGCCCCTTTAAGGCCTATTAAAATAAAACAAACATCTCCTTGGCTTACTGATGATATCATAAACTTATGGCTAAAAGGAACAAAGCGAAAAATAAATACAAACTGGACTTTCAAATTAAAATCAAGCGAAATATAATGCAGCGAGAAGTCGTTGCAATACAGTGATTCTAATCACTGTATTGCAACGATTTCTATATACGCCACATTCATAAGTCAGTAGAAAATGAAGATCCAGCAAAAGTTTGGAAATTCCTTTGGTATTGGCAAATCTCAAGTACATAAGTAACGACCTCAAGTTAGACATTAATGTTCTTAATTCACATTTTATTTCAACGACACCTTTCAATGGTGCTCGTACATCTGAGACTTTAAATAATCTTTCTTCTTTGCCTGTAGGTACCTGATTATCCTCCTTTCCTTATGGGGCAATTTACGGATAGTGATGTTAAGAGAACTGTCCTTTCTATATCCTCTGGTGCTATCTGCAATGACAGTATTAGTCGTAATATGATCCTTCCTATATTAGATATCCTTGTCCCAATCATATCATTATCCTTAATACTTCTTTCACCTCTGGTATATTTCCCTCTGCATGGAAGAATGCTTTGTAATTCCACTCCCTAAAAAAGTTAATCCCGGTTCCTTCACTGATTTTCGTTCAATATCAATTCTCCCTTTCCTTTCCAGTCTTTGAAAAATTAGTTAACCGTCAGCTCCTTAAATTCCTCAATGTTAATAACCTACTAAATCCAATGCAATCCGGCTGCCGAACGGGTACTACTGCCTTAACCAAGATCATGCACGATATTCGCCAGGAAAATCATCAACTCACAGTATTGACTGTCTTAGACTTTAGTAATGCTTTTAATTCCGTGAATTTTGATATACTTATCGGTGTGCTACGTTCTCTTAGCATATCCTATCGCAGTTGACTGGTTTCGTTGTTACCTGTTAGGGCGCCGGCAACGTATAGGCTTTGAGGATTCCTTCTCTGACTGGTGCAGCATTAATGCGGGTGTTTTGTCTCCGCTTCTTTTCTCCATATTTATTAATTCCATTTCACATTCACTTTTGTGTCTCTATCACTTGTATGCTGACGATTTGCAGATCTACACGCAAGCAACATTATCAAATCTTTCGCATGCTATCGCTGAAACTAACAGCAATCTTAAACTGATCGACAACTGGAGCAAATCATATGGACTTATCATTAATCCAACAAAATCTCAAACAATTACTCTTGGCAGTCCGTATTTTGTTTCAAGGACTGATTACTGTTTGTTGCCAGCGGTAGTATTTGGCGATACTATTGTTCCTTTTAGCGAATGTGTTAAAAATTTAGGTTTAATTTTTGATACAAGTTAAATCTTTTCGCAAGAGGCTCTTCGCTGCTTATGATTCACTCAAGAGGTTTCGTAACTTTCTCCCGATTAGTAGTAAAATAGAATTAGCACAGTCACTTATACTTTCACCGCTTGAATATGCTGTTTGTGCCTGGGTGGATCTGTCTGAGGGAGCTTCTCGACAAACTGGAGCGGTTGCAAAATTTGGCCATTAGATTTATTTTTAATTGACGAAAATTTGACCATGTTTCTTACTATCGCTCTCAACTCAAATGGCTCCGGATCCGACAGCGTAGAGACTTCATGTCTTGTCCTTTCTTTACAATATTCTGTTTCATCCAATGTCTCCACCTTATCTTAAGCCTCTTTTTTCTTTTCGATCCACTTCGTCGAGTCGTACTTTGCGATCTAATTACACTCTATCTCTTGACATTCCGCCTCGCTCGACTCACTATCTAACATACTCGTTTCCTTCTCAAGCCATTGGAACTCCCTCCCTGAGAGTATTAAGAGAGCGCGTACGCTAGATTCTTTCAAATCCCTAGTTCGTAGTTACTTCCTATCCACAAATCCTTAACCATCATACTGTTATTTATGTCCATTCCTATCATACATGCTATATTTATTTCTACATTTGCACCCTTCCTCTTGATTGTCCTTTTTCCCATTTCCCTGTCTTAAGGTTGCCTGGAAGAAATTGCTTTTTAGCAACAAGGCCGCCTATTAGTACATAATTATCTGTTTTTCTTTACATCTACTTTGTAATGCAATATTTATTATTATTATTAATTCTTTCAAAGGCCTTTGTGTAAGTTTCTACAATAAAATTCCCAATAATATTGAAGCACTTAGCTTGAATAAATTAAGTCACAATCAAGGGCGCACTTATGAAAAAAGCATATTATAAAGTGTCTGAATTTAATGACAGATAAAACTGCTTGGGATTGACAAAAATGTGATAATTGATGTTCAAAGGGTATTAAACACTTTGTATTAATGGGATAGATGTCATTCATTTGAGCAACTGTTCCACTTACTCCGAGAGGCATTTCTATATATTTTTTTTAATGTTTGTGAAATATAACATTTGTAATGTTGGCTATTTTAAAAGGAGAGACAAATAAATACAAGACCTTCCGAGTTTCTTGCCTGTTCTTCTCGAGAAGGCTCTCTCAATTTCCGAACAGGTGTAGAGTCAACTTTTTTTCATTTTACTTGTATTTGCATACATCTTAATAATGGTCGGGGTGTGTGTACATACAAGGATTAAATAATTAGTTAATTAGATTCTTGGTTGAAGATTTTTATTTTTTTGTTTGACGTCAATAAGTGCCTGTAAAGGTTACCTATATTGAATAAAGATTTGTGACTTTGAGTTTAGCTTTCTAGCAGTGAAATTAGTTCCTGTTTTCTATCCTATCTTTCTATTTTCTCTTGTACGAGACTTGTGTATCTTTTCCTTGGCGGCGGACTTGATTTCAATTAATTCAACTGATTATGCTGATATACATGCCCCACAGTAATCTTTAATGCCATATTCTAATACTCTTTGTGAGCAGTAAAGCTTGACCATAGCTTTAAGGCTGACTTTATTGTATGGAAGCCAAAAACAGACAGTTTACTTAGTCTGAGTTGATGCCGCAAAGTAAAAATCGCTGGATACCCTTAAATTAAGCTCTACCTTTACACCAATTTCGCTAGGCCTGCAGGCTCCGCTGCAGCTAATAAGGGAAACTTCTTTCCATATTTGTTTGGCGCAGAACGCGTGTCTTGTTTCTTCAGTAAAGACAACCACTCCAACCACATATAGTAAACTCTACAATATCCAAAGTAAACTCTACAATATGAAGTACACAATGAATGTGTACTTACCCATATACAAGAAACCAGAATCTCGAAGTACGCGGAGTGTGGATATTAATAAGAAGGTATTTATTTGGTCCGGATAGTACCATTTTAATTTTCAGCCCACCAGAGTTCCAGACACCATCAGACAACTCCAATACGGACACTTTTATGTCATTTTTGACTAGAGACTGGACTTGCCTCCTACTTTCCGAATCCGGGATGTGCTCTGGCCTATAGCCGTGAATCTGGGCCGATAATTTCGCTCAAATTAGTTATAGTTAATTCATTACGTCGGCCGTACGTCGTACGGCCAACGATATTTCGGATCCGTTGAATTGCTTTAGTTATCCGTTGGAGTAGGGATGTAACGGAGGAGAGTTTACCGAAACCGAAGTCGCAATCGGAATTTTTTAAATTTATCAGTATCTGAACCGGAATGCGAACCGAAATCGAAGTCGGAGGCGGAGCGGGAGACAGAAGAGAGATTTGTTTATAAGGTCAATTTAATTTTAGTTACCAATAAATTAAACACCTATCTAATGAGATCTTCAATTTTTCTTTAAATAGAAAAAAAAAACTTTACGAATACCTTAATAGTGTATTTCTACGTCTAAATAAAAAAAAAACATATTCCGCCCAATGTTCCATACGTT
Organism: Schoenobius gigantellus; assembly: GCA_963935595.1. NCBI lineage: Eukaryota > Metazoa > Arthropoda > Insecta > Lepidoptera > Crambidae > Schoenobius > Schoenobius gigantellus. Next base: position 22,021,027 of record OZ012541.1, read on the forward strand.
AAGCAGCTTTATCTCCATCCAACCTATTTCAACGGGCTATAGATTAGGCTAGCACAGCACAACTAACGCTACGTTCACACGGTGTCGAGTGTTTCTCTACCGGATCGGTTTTTTGTAGGATTTTGTTTAGTGGCAATAGTATTTCAATAAATGAGTTCACACATGCATTCAGTTTCAAGACACGGCAAAAAAACCGAATCTTGCTGAAGTTGACATCCGATTTTGCGACTACAAACCGATCCGGCCGTACTGCAAAATGTAAGATCCGGTGCTAGCGCATTCAATACATGCGTTCATACGATACATGCAGGGGTAGATTCTGTTATTTGCCGGATCTTGAAACCGAATACTACACCGGACGCGCGCTCGCCATCGCCAGTCATTTTCGCCCTCTTTAGCTTCCAAATCAATGTAAAGGACTGTGCGCGCTCTTGCTAAAAAAAGCCGAATGGTGTGTTCACACGGGATCTCGATACGAGGCCGTCCGATACGGCAATGCAAGATGTGCTGTGTGAATACAACATTCGGTTTTTCCAGATCCGATGAAAATAAGATTCGGCAAAATGTGGCTCCGTGTGAACGTGGCCTAAAAAGTTGTCCGCTTGCCATTTTCCGACCTTGGTGAACATGAAAAATATTGGCGGGCAATCGAGCTCAGGGACTTGTATTTAGAATTCGTTTTGCACCATAGTAATGGATATTGACTGATAGCAATCCGTTTCCTCTATTGTATTCATTAAATCAGTCATAAAGCCAGTGGCCTAAATTTCCACACAAAGCGTTTTGTGAAATTTTGATGCGTGATTATGAGGAGTGGAATGCGCTTCCGTGTGTACCCCGAACTATTTATTGGATTACTTCAGGGCGAGTAAATGAGTAAGTATGTACAGTGGGCCAAGAAAGCGATTAACCATCCGAAGGTTGAAATTCAGTTTCATGTCATAAAACAACACAGTTTACTTTCCTTTGCCATAGCATACTGACAGCTGCCAAGGTAACCATATCGAAATTTTGTCTAAACTGGTACCTACACCACTTTCTTGACCGACTGTACCATCTTAGGTCAAATCTTTGTTACAGATATGGGGATTATTTTCAAAGGCTTTATCATTAGTTTTAATAAACATAAAACGAGAGTTGTCCGCTATATTATAGCTGTCGTCATGAATCACAAAAAAGAAACAATATCCATCAGCACATTTAATGTGGATAATGTTATCGATTTTATGATATGATTACGATTTTTCACCATTGAAATCAATGAAACACTCGTTCATATCGTTGAAAATGATTTTTAATTCCTCTGGAACCACGTCATCCTGTGGGTGGATGAAATCACTTCATAAAATGGGCAAATAAGAATATGGTCTTGTGACGGAAATCTTATATCTGTCCATCACATAAAGTATAGCTACTTCAAAAAATTAAGAGGTAAAGAAAGCGAGTCACTCTCGTTGGGACCTTGGGTTTGAAACGAGTTTTCACTTTCAGTCTTATCAATCACTATCAGGTGAGATAAAAATTTTAAAAGACTAATAATTTTTTATGTTTGCAACAAACGGAAATATCTGATCTCGACAGAATATAAACTCTTATATACCGCTTTTTTGAAATGTATAACTTCATTAAAAAATTGGTCTTTTTAGTTTCAAGTGAATAAAATTTCAACAAAAGCAAAATGTAAATATAATAAATACTAAGCACACATGTACGGGCTATTGAGGTGAAAGAAGGAATACATTGAAACTATATAATTGTCTAAATGAAATTAAAAAATGAATGATAACCTATTGAAAAATACATTCCGTCTCTTTTGTATGTTTTGTTAACATATTTTTGTATAATTTGCCTAACGTGTCCGACATGGCGTGTTGGTATAATATGTCCATGTAATTCTATAATTGGTAATGTAAACGATTGAGCTGTTTGTTGTTTTTAATATTGAAAAAAAAATAACTCGAGTTGTTTGTCAAATATAAAAGCTATTGCTTATAATTACGAGTATGTGAAATAGTAAAAAATATAGTTTTTTTCCGTCTCTTGGCGCGTACAAGTGTATGCTTACCTTCACAGCGGGTAATTATTTAATTAAGTAACAAATTCTGTATATTTTTGTCTGCTTTTTAACAAGTATACTAATCACTATAACTCTGTAAATAGTATATTGATATTCCTCAGCAAATTGTGATAAAGCAAATATCTGCGAGTTACTTTATTAATACTTTTTGTTTTCAGGTCTAGTATGAGTTTCTGTTGTGAATACTGAAACTTATTACATCGCGATCGTACACACCGACTTAGTTTTTATTTAAAGAGCCAATTTGTACAAATGAATTAGAAAGTACCACCCCATTAATAAGAAAATAATCAGAATCTCTATATACTTATACATAAATAAAATTGTAGGGGTATAAAAATCTGCAATTGCGAAGTTACAGACCCCATGAAATTAAAATCACTACCAGAACATTAATTATTATTAGTGAAAATTTCGAGAACATGTGCTCAAAATTCTCCTGTTAAATCTGTCACGTCATGTTCACAGTGACATGGCCAACTCCGAATATTAAAAAATTCTCATGAAAATTAAAATTAGGTATATTAAGGTTTTTTGCCGTGGCAAGGCAAAAGAATCAAGTCCATACACCCAATCTTTTTAGCATTTTTCAAGAAGATGCCGTCATAAATAAATATTAAAAATCTACATTTCACACAGGGAAACGTATACCTTTCCTGCTTCTTAGGTAACTGGCACAGTGGCAGTCCACCATTAGGGGCTAATAATAAGTACACAATAAATATTTAGTTAGCTTATGTTGAAAGGCCCCACCTTTAATACACGTTCATTCAAAGCTTGGATCTTCTGTCATCACATTTCACACTGTACAAAAAGGTGTAGTGGCCACACGTGCAGGTAAGCTCTTGTAAACTGGACTGTGCAGTCCGATATGTATTTGGGTAACTCGTCACGCATCACGTCAAGATGTGGCCAATAGAGGAGGATTTTTTTTTAGGAGTGTTATTTTCTTGTTTGCCGATACAAAAGCAAAAAGCAAACAAGCCGGCAACGATTTCTAAAGTACTATGAACTGAATTAAAAAATCCTTAGAATAACCCCTTACAGCACTCATTTTGTGATTCGCGATGTGTAGTTGAAAATAATTTCTTTGGACTGATGCGCGGCTTAATTGACCAGCCACACGCTCAAGTAAAACCGTGCAAGCCAAGTTTGCACAGTCCAAATCTTCAGCAATTCATCGATTGCACAAGCCGCGCTTCCGGGACTGCGCGTGCCTTGCCGTCCACACGTACGCACTTAAGGCGCATAGTAGGGTCAATCATAAAAAAATCACTGCAGAAAAAACCGGTTCTCTTCATAAATATTGAATAAAAAAATCTTTCAAAAAGATATGTTATTATTCAACGCATTCTTTAGTAGAGGATGGTCTTTTTTTTTTATAAATTAATTAAAACTTAGTTAAAATGTGACCCAAACATGCCTCGATTTTAAAACTTTTAACCTAATCGCGTCGTAAATATTAAGTTAAATCATATACTTTCGATTTTAATAAATAAAGTGAACAATATTCTAGCGGATGGTCTTTTTAGATTTTTCTTATTCGCCTTTATTAATTTTTAATTGAAATAATTCATCTTACGCGCTTAAATATTCCCCTCACTCTCACTCACTCCTATGTAATCAGTGCGGAACGATCGACGCAAGGTCATTGGGACCACTTGACTGCGCAAACTGGTTTGTGCAGGCATGCTCGCAGGCAAGACGGACCGTGTGGCCGGGCTATTAAATAAACGCTTAACTAGAATTAAACTACTCCCAATTGTAAGATCGGATAAAGGCAGGAATAGGCTATGTTTTAAATAAGACTGTAAGAGATGAGATCAGGTTAAACAATATAAGGGCAAAACGTAGGTCGCGGGCACAGCTAGTTTAAAATAAACTATGTATTTGAGTCTTTGTTATGTATGTAAATCGTTATGAAGTGGAAAATAAGCATAATACACATTATGTGATTGAACATTTTATAAATCCCTGTCATCTTATATTAAATCCCTCTTCTAATTCCTTTTGATAAATTGGCTCTTAGGCTATATCGTGTGTGTGATCGGGCAATAAAAAGTTTCGTTCATGGATACTGAACGTACAAACACTGAACTTTTTCCTTGTTATCGTGCTGTCAACAGGGTCGTGTTAACGATGAAGTGTTCCCGAGCGGGAAGCACCGTGCCTTCCATATTCACTTTGAAGTTCCTACGTCATGTCTTTGTCACACAGGTTTTACTGTAATGGCAGGGCAATTGAGTAAATGACTTTTGTTAATACTACTTTTAATAAGTAGGTCTTTGTAACTATTTGTATTTAATAACTCCTATTCATCATCATCAGCGTGGGTAGTTTGGAAGATATTCATACTTTTTTATCTTTGATCTATTTAGGTAATATGTCATTTATTTGGTAACTTATGGACGAAACTCATTCGATACGCATTAAATAAATTCTTCGCTTCATGAAAATCATGAGATATTAAATTTCACAGTAGTAATTATGAAATTTATATAGCTGGTGATCAATTGCCCAAAACAGTATAAATATAACAGTAGTTTCTTGCCAGCGGTAGTATTTGGCGGTACTATTGTTCCTTTATTATATCAAATGTGTTCAAAATTTAAGTTAAGTTTTTGATCAGTGCTTATTGCTCTGCTGATTATGTTTCACTCAACAGGTCTTGTAACTTTCTCCCGATTAGTACTAAACATCATTAGCATAATCAATTTTACTGCCACTGCTCGACAATACTTATCGTGCTTGTGTGGCTCTGTCTGAGAAACATCTCGACAAGCTGGAGCGTCTGCTTAATGTGGCTATTAGATTTATTTTAAATTTACGAAAATTTGACAATGTTTCCTTCCTATCACTCTCAACTTGAATGACTCCGAATTCGCCAGCGTAGAGACTAACGTGTCTTGTCCCTCCTTTACAATGTTTTGTTCCATCCAATCTCCATCTTAAGTCTCATTTCTCTTTTCGGTCCACTTCTTTGAGTCGTACTTTGCGATTTAATTACATTTTATCCCTCGCTCGACTCAGTTTCTGGTATACTTTCCTTCTCAAGCTGTCCGGCTATTGAACTTTCTCCCTGAAAATGTTAAGAGAACGCGTATGCTGGATTATTTTAAATCCCTAATGTGTAGTCATCTTTTCTTCCCTATTACACAAGCACTACTTATGCACTCTCGCCTTTTTGTCCATTTCTCATTTTCCTGTCTGAGGTTGCCTGGAAGAGATACTTGTACATTTGTACATATCTTCGTTTTTACGTTTCTTTCTCTTTATTATGTCTAATTTGTGCATAAAGAGTTTATTATTATTACAATAGTAGTTTTTAAAACGTTCCCTATTCTTTATCAAGTAAGCGCCAAATGTAGATTTCTAAACATACATACATATTATAAAATTCAAATTTTGGTGAAAATGATGTAGGGAAGCTTGCTCTGGTAATAGCAAACAAAAATCGAAGTGTAGAGAGTTACGGGATCTATTCGGACTAATCTGGATTTAGTTCCGTTGGGTTATTTATAGATCCGTCTAATGCTTTTCAAAATGATCCTATTTGTTATGTGGATGGTTATTCAAAAATCGCAGTGAATAAATAAATTATTATTGTGCCACTGTTTAAAAAATATCCGAATGGATTGAGAATTTGAAATCCTATAAATCAGTAGCGATATATTGAATATACCTATTTGGGTCATGATAGGGGAGCAGGGAGGGTCTAAATAGTCGGTCCAAAACAATCGTTGCTGATTTGTACATTCCCAATTACTTTGTACAATATGCCACGTGGCATTTCAGTTTCCGGGAATGGGCATTCACTTTACCCTCATAGACAGTATTCTCCAAAGAGCTCTGGCTATCTCACTGACGTGCAGGAGCCTTGGAATATGTGGTGTAGTTATCTTGATTCACCTTCAGCTATTCAATTACATTGCATTGCATTAACTATACTATTCGTTGTACCACTACCACTGGAGCCGCCGTTAATATTAAACTTGACTAGAATTTCTCTAACAAAAATGGACGAGCTATAGAAGATTTAATAGAGTTTTGTAATTTAAGTAAGACACATTTGCACATACTTCCGCTGTGCATTTTATAAAATCATAATTCTGCTTCGACAGAAATGTGCGCTCATATAAGATGCATCCAGTGGCATGCACACCAAGGTAGGAATACAACATGACGTTATTTATCTGCGGTCTCTGGTGTGAGACGGAGGTATTTCTCCAACCAGGCAGGCCTGCTTAGAGCTATAAATGCCGTGCCGCCCTGCTACTCTTGTGTATGGATCATAGGTGTTCTATTATATTATTACTGCATACTTCACCAGATTGGCCTTTCATTTTTACCAAACAAATCAATTTTGCTTTCCTTTTCACTTCATTAATTATTTTAATATTAAGGATTCTCTAAAATACTTTACGAAATACTTTTCGTAAATAAAAGACTAGCCTTGATGAAACCCAGTTGGCCCTTAAACAACTTAAAAATGAAAAAGTCCCGCGCAAGGATGAAATCACTATTGAGCTGTTCATTGTAGGAGAAATGTCAGTTTTAATTCAGCTGCAGAGAATATCTGGTTCCGTCCTCCACGATGGGAGAATTCCAAGGCGTGGCATAGGAGCATATTAGTGTTATTCTTCAATAAAGGAGACAAGATTCTCCATAAGAATTATAAACCCATCTTGCTTGATTAAGTTGTTCTGAAGGCTTATCATGAATCCGGTGTAGTCAGACAACAACTTGACGACCTCCAAGCGGCAGAATAAGCCGGTTTTCGGGGGGGGGGGGGACGGGACTGCAGCACCATAGACTACATCTACTCCTTAAGGGGCAGATAATACAGAAGCCTGAGCAGTATATATCTTTGTGACTTGCCTTTATGAAATAACCTTCGACTCCATCGACACTTGGACTGTTATGCAATCTCTTCAGCGGTGCCAAGTTGACTGACAGTACATCGAAGTTCTTAGATGTCTGCATAACGCCGATACCATTACTGCCCATTTCCAGCGGTGTTCAACAAGACGAATAAAACTGCAGAGGGGTGAGACAGGGAAAAGTCATATCTTCGAAACTGTTCACCGCTGCGTTAGAGCATATCTGTTATTCTCGAAGTTTTCCAGGATATGTCTACCTCTGGCAGAGGTAGTTGGCAAGAGACAACTTCGAGAGGGGGGAGGCTTCAACAGTAGGGTTTGCTTGGGCTGGGTAGCGTTCCGGAAGCTTTGACATGTCTTCTCGTCCTTTATCTGACAGACTTTGCAGTCATTATAATCGGTGTGTCCTACGTTGTCGAAACGTAGACACCAAAATAGTGCTGGTCCATAAGGTAAAAGTTGCTCAGCGAGCTATGGAAAGATCTATGCTTGCCTACATATCTCCGAAAATAAGTAAGCTGAAATGGCAATGGGCTCGCCATATCTGTCCCAACTCCCAAACCCGACAATCGCTGGAACAGGCGAGTAGGTACTGGAGTGGAGACCATTTTTAGACAAGTGAAGTGTACGACGCCCTGCAACAAGGTAAAGCGATGATTTATGTCAAACAATTCGGAACGCATGGATGCGCAAAGCCCTTAAACCGGACTGAGTGGTGCAACTTGGGAAGGCCTATGTCCAGCCTTGAACTGCTGTAGGCTGATGATGATAAAAATACTTTAGCAGATGGTATTGCTTTAATTAGACATTGTTATGGACTTACTAGTTGCATTTACGCGTATTTTCCGATATAAAAAGTGTTAATTTATTTAATCCCAAAATACCTTGCAATGGTTCTATTCTTAATTATTTTTTTTGCTTTCGTTTCATAAACTTTACATAATGATTCGTTTATAGACAATTCATACCTTTAAAGTTGTTTTGGATATTATAGGCAGTTACCGCCTCATTCAAGCTTTTTACATCTTTATTTTGGATTATGAAGTTTGGGTTTGTACCTACTACTCTTATAATGCTTTTTCCACACCCAATATTCCAACATATCCCAATTTAATTGCTACCTTGAGTTGCCTTGGTTCTAATTAAGTTTCAAACAGCTGCGAGCTTGGAGGCGATTGGCAAGAATAAGCTGATTAGAAGAATATCCACCATCGAACTTTATACAATGGACCGACACATCTATTGTGAGAAGAAATATGTCTTAGCATTAATAATTCGCCATCGAGTTGTCTAGTGGTAAGTTAATAGGAAACAATTTCAATAAACAATATATTGATATATTGACAATTGGGCATATTTCATGCCTTGTGTCTATAATTTGGTAAAAAAAAATCGCACATTGCTTAACCCAAAATTTGAAAACGAATGGACCGATCCGGCTAATCTTTTTTGCAAGTATTTGTTGCGAGTCTGGATAAGGTTCTTATGAAGAGAAAAATTGGAAAGATTGCTCGGAAAAAATAAAGACAAAATTTGCCAAACAAAAATCGACGTCAAACACGTCATGGGTTAAAAGCAGGAGCAGACAGAAACTTTGTCGAGCCAGCGAGTGTAGGTAAATACAATTAAAATTAAACTTGTTTTTGTTTAATCACTATAACATAATATACACCCCGAATTTATGTATATTAATTTATTAGATATTCGATAGATTTCGACGTGACTATTTAAATTATAATCTAAAGAAAATGTGATGGAGTGACAGAGATGCCTCCAAATTTTTCGATTAGTATTTTCAAGTTATAAAAACTTTAAAAGCTATTTTTCTTGAGATTAAATAATCACCAAGCAATTTACTTGAGGCAAACTACATACT